>NKDA01000001.1:25377500-27777500 GCA_002872375.1 Eulimnadia texana
ATAGAATTTGTACACAAAAGCGATAATATATTAGGTTCTATTAGACATAATAATTAATGTGATATTTGTATCGTAGATCTGTGATCCCCGTGACAACTTGCCGAGGCAGCGGGAACGATCCCGAGCGATATCGACTCGTCCCGGTGAAACCACGAAGACACATAAAGTTCATGAAAAGTAACTTATTTAGCCACGAATGTCTCATTATAGCTACAATTAAGTCTGCATCGCACAAATTAGAAAGAGTTATTGTGATATAGTTGTTTAAGGAGTCGTTCCCGATATCGTCCCGAGCACTCGAGTTGTCGAGTCCTCGACGAAAAATGAACAGCCAGACTCCCCGCTTACTAAATGCGTAAATCTGTTTAAAATCACGTCTAGGAGAGCAGTTTTAAGTGAAATAGCAAGAAAACGTAGTAGAACTTTTGTATCCAATATTCCCGATATCGTCCCGAGCACTCGAGTTGTCGAGTCCTCGACGAAAAGTGAACGGCCAGACTCCCTGCTTACTAAATGCGTAAATCTGTTTAAAACAACATTGAAGTAAACTGTTAAAAGTAAAATAGCAAGAAAAGAAAGTGTAATTTGTGTATTTAGTTGTTTGAGGACTCATCCACGATGATATCGTCCCGAGTCGTTCTAGTTGTCGATTCCTTGACGAAAAATGAACAGCCACATTTGCCACTCACCAGTAGGTAAATCTGTTTAGAACCAGATTGAGGAAAACGGTTTAAAGTGAAATAGTAAGAAAAGAAAGAGGGAAAGTTTAGATTTTCAGAGATACCATCAGCAGAAGGTCTTTGCAAAGGCTTCCTGGTGCCCGAGTTTCGAGTTTCTCGGGACATAGTGTGCGTCTACGGTTTAGATTGCAGGGCTCTTGTAACGTGAAAGGGCTTTCAGTCGCCCTCATAAGAACCTAAGGAAGTGCGTGATAACTCCTGATAACAGGGCGATAACAACAAATGGTGATACTTGATATCCCACACGCTGGAACTGTTCGAGAGAGAGAGGCCCCAATCTCCGGAAATCTCTGAAATTTTGTTGAAAAAAAAGTCCTCGAGACCCTGAAATCGATCCTCTCAGAGCCCAGCCGACTTTCACGGACCCACTTTCACCGTACATTTCAACCACCGTGAAAAATTCCGCCGTGAAAGTCCTCCAGTTCTGAAGTTGGTTGAAGAGGATTTGTGAAGAGTAAAAGCCTGTAACTCTTAGGGAGGGTTGTAAGTACTGCAGTGTTATCGGGTGTTATCAAGTGTTATCAGTGTTTGCGTGTGCTTATTAGGTGAAAGTAACGAACCCCCCGTCGAGTACTTGACGTCGAAGAGGATTACATTTGCCTGACATGTCCGTTCTAAGCTCTTAACGGACAGTCCATATAATCCGCTTTTTTATTTTCGCATAAAAGCAACCCTTTGCCAACAGAGGCCAGATGATAATTCGTTAGTAAGTGAAATAATATAACAATTCAATAATAAGGTAATAGTATAATAATAAATAATGATGTAGGGTTTCCCTGAAAATGGACCAGCATTAACTGCGGTTCTATTATAGACTTCCGCTTCTTTTGTGCGTGTGTGTGGGTACATCCAGAAAGTTTGTTACGTGATCCCTAGTCCTTTTTTTCCCCCCGTCTCCCCACTTCTTCTTTTACCGAAAGGTCATTTTCTGGGAAGATTATATCGTCTGCAGATGGCTCAAGATTCATCGGGTGTTTTCACCGTCACCACGGTGAATATGATTGACTCTACGAATTTATACAGTCGCATTTGAGAATCCAATAAAGAACTGGGCGGTGCAGACGAGCATGAAATTGCGATGGAAGGACCCGAACTAAGTGGCCAAAGGTTGGCCATAAAGCAATAAATTTAAAAAAAAGCTTTTCCTTTACTGGGAATTTCCATGATAATAGCACACAGCCAACAGACTCTCTTCATAAGCAAACACTATTGTGCTACTTTTACTATTTTATTACATATGTATATCTTCTACCACGAAGACGGAAGCTGTGATAGTTGCCGCTATATGAAACGCCATCTAGCGGTAGAAATTTGAACTATTTTACTCCATGTTAACGTCTAAATGGATTAATATATAAATTTAATATTAATTTAGTTCAATGGAGATATAAAGGTATATGAATGAAACTTGAGAGGTTGTGTGTAGGGTTTACTGGGAACCAATAATTGCGATCCCCTGGTGTCTTTGGCAGTAGTTTACGGAGAAAGTCACAGACCTTGGGGTTGGAGTCTGAGTCAACTGAATAACAAGTTTACTCAAAGAGTTCAGTTGTTTTGAGGATTTTCAACTGTTTACTGCCCATCTGCCTGAGTTATTTGCTGAAAGACATTTTAAAAAGAACCCGCACAAGAAGTGAAAGTTATCACACATCATGCTGGCTTTCACCGTAAGCTTCTGCATTGTAAGTCTCTCTTTGATTTACTCTAAAAACTTAGCAATATTTAAGTACAGGATTGTTACTACTTAACGAAAATCGCGTTATCTTAATCTGTGTATTCAGTTGCTGCCCTTATTTGCGAATGGCGCTCCACTTGAGGACAAAAACAGCAAATTTTCCTGCCAAGATTTGGTATCTGAAGAATCGCAATGCTCGCCATTTTGGGCAAATTCCACTGCACCGTTGATTCTTATATCAGTGGATGGTTTCCGGCCGGAATATCTGACAAGACCCATGGCGGATTCGGATGATAACAGTAATCAACCAGCAACGCCCACTCTTCAGAAAATTCTCAACTGTGGAGTCCATGCTCCCTACATGATGCCTTCCTTTCCTACTGTCACTTTCCCCAACCACTATACCATTGTAACGGTAAATAATCTAGTAATTCAATATTATAATATATTTGTCATTTGCACTTAGTATTAAAATGCACCGCTAGATGGCGTTAGTGAAAACACGTGGTTCCCTTACGTTTCAATATTGACAGGTCACTTACGGAGTTGAACGTAATCAAATTAAATATTATCGTGTAACATTCTATCAGAATACGAGTCTGTCAAACAGAAACGTGTGTAATGTTCTGGAAATCTGCATCTTTTGGATTTTTCTTACGTAAAAGTGTGGACAGTTTGTTTGTTTGGATGTGACGTATGACAGTTTCTAAACTACAGTAGCGTTTGCTTCAATTGTGTGTAAATTTACTAAAGAATTTTGTTACGAGACTATTAAACTATTTTTTTCAAATGTCGCAGGGATTGTATCCAGAATCTCACGGTATTGTGGCCAATGGTTTTTTCGATCCCGAACTCAACGCAAACTTCAGTATACGTTACCCGAACGCTCGTGATACCGTGTGGTGGTCTGCCGGTGAACCTATCTGGACCACAGTTCGACGACAGGTTTAGCAGTTACGCAATCCTTAATTTCGCCAAAATTTGAAATAGTAAATTAATGATTAGGGTAAAGTCAGCGCTACGTTCTTCTGGCCGGGGTCGGACGTGGAGGACGAAGACAAGAAACCGAGTTATTACAAACGTTACAACAAATCGGTTCCTTTCGAGGACCGAGTCGATCAAGTTCTGCGATGGATGGACTTGCCACCCGAGTCTCGCCCCGTTTTCACTTCTCTGTATTTTGAAGAACCAGACAAAACTGGTCATCAAGAAGGGCCCGAATCCATCGATGCAAGTTCTCGAAGCATCCCGAAATTAAATAGAGATTTTTTACTTGGTTTCTTATTGTTTTCAGGTTACGAAACAGATCACAGTAGTCGATAGTCAGATTCACCGACTGCTGGAAGGTCTGAGGAAGCGAAAAATCTTGGGATGCGTGAATATCGTCATCGTTTCAGACCACGGGATGGCTCCGTCTCCTCTTGACCAGAAACTGATTGACTTGGAGCATTTCGTACCCGACCTGGAAGACATTGCACGAGTCTATTATGGTCCTTTAGTTGGGATTTATCCTTACAATTTAACTGGCGGTAGTGCAAAAGCATTTCTGTTGTTTTTAACCAGTATACAGAAATTGTTATGTCACAGAAAATTTACTGGAAGAGGTTACATCGATCGGTGAGTCGCTCGAGTGTCAGAGTCCGCACATGCGGGTTTACACAAAATGGGATCTACCGTACCGACACCACTCCTCGGACAATCCTAGGATTCCGTCGATAATACTTGACCTCGATCTCGGTTGGCGGGGTATGTTCCGTGCAGAATCGCACCAGTCTCGAGGCAATCACGGCTGGGACAACTTGTACCCCGACATGCAGGCTGTCTTTATGGGTATAGGTCCTTCGTTGAAAACACGAACCAAAACTGAGCCCTTCAACAATATCGAAGTGTACAACCTGCTGTGTGCTTTGACCAGTGTCACTCCCGCAGACAATAACGGGACCGTAGGAATGCTGAACCACTTACTAAGAAACCCGCCAGAACTGGAAAACGAAGTAGATCAGCACTCTTCGCACAGTATATTGAGATTTCCAGAGGATGAGAAAAGTTACAAACGAAACCTTATGCGCGAAAAGTGTCCCATAATGTCGCATTTCGAAGACGTCCGGGCCAGTGTGTTTGTAAACATTTCAGAAACATCTACTGAGGAGCTCATCAACTACCACGCGCCCTGGAATGTTCCAAAGACCCGTGCACTCGAAAATGTTAATTTATTAGTTTCCCCCGACTACGTGACAGGTTTAGAGATAAATAATCGAGTCAATTTCCATAGGATATACTTTAAATTTTAATTTAGGTTTTGATGTCTCGAATGGTTTACCGCTGTGGGTTCAGTATACGATTGAAAATGTTTCCGAAGCCCGAGGTTTTTCTGCTGTGCTGGAAACTTTGCTGGACCCTCGTTTAGATCAACACCACAAATCTATCTGTGATCGCTTGAGTTATCCCTTGGAGAAGGATATCAAGCTTGTTCCACTGTATCATCCAGGTATTCTTCAAACCCCAGTTTTCGTATTCATGTTAACATACGTATGCGTTTTCTTTAAGCTTTGTCGAGCCAAAATGTCTCATTCCAACTGGATACCAACCTTATTGAGCTTCCAGCTCGTTCATACGAAATTTGGCAAAGAGTACAGGAATTGCTTTCCGTGGCTGTCGCTGAACGTAGTCCAGTCAACGTTGTCACCGGACCGACCCGTTCAAAGTACGCTGGCCTGTTCTTCGTGTTAACTGCCTGCAAAATCTCTGAAACTAGTCCCTGCCCTTCAGAGCAGATTGATGTCCAGTCATTTATACTTCCAGTCCAGTCTCGTTTTAACGAAGGCTGCATGTCGCACGAAGAGTTCATCGCTTTGAACGTTGCCACTCTGAAAGACGTGGAACACTTAACCAAACTGGAGTTCTTTCCTAAGCTGCCAAAACAGGATAAACTGAAACTGCTTCAGAAAACAACGCTCGAGTCTAAAATTCTGTTGGACCCACGTCGCCATATTGAGAGTTAGCCACGTAAACACTGCTTCCTCCAGTATGCTTTCATGTTATTTTGATCCAAGTTTTACAATAAATACAGGCTCTACAAGAAGTACGTTACAAAAGTTCTTCAAATTGGACTTTGTATACACTGGTCATTTAGTTTTCAGTATTACATTACCAGCGCTTTGATAAGAAGATCCTTGTCGAACAGAGTGCAAGGCAGAAGACTTGTCTTGTCTGTCTAAGACAAGTTTGGAAGTAAGTGCAACGTGATGGCGGATTCCACGTCCTTTGGAGGAGTCAGATGTGCAACAAAAGTGTCCAGTAGTCCGATAGCTTGATATAAGGTTCCATCTGTTACTGGCACGGTTTCCCGGAGCATAAACCATTCCTCGGCACTTTGATTTACAGAGCTTTGATCAGGCGACCCAGCATCACGAACATAGAGCAGAAAGATACAGTTACTTTAAGTAGACAAATCTACCGCTGGCGACGATTTGTAGTATGAAGTTCCTCGCACCACAGCATCAGTAGTCGATGCACGATAAGGAAGACTACATGACAGTTTCGCGCGAATACAAGGTAGCTTTGAGGTAACCCATACGTATTCAAATTTTCAGCACTCTCTAGGAGAACAGTGATTTTCTCCCATTTTACTGTGTTGTTGCAGGGAGAAAACCGTGCAACTTCATCTGTGAGATTGCTGATTAGCTGCAGTTCGTCTTTTGGTTTACTCCTCATAAGAAAAAGCTGAGTTTGTTCGTAGTCCCAGGGATCGATCCCTCCATACTTCTCGATCAGACCGGTAGCCACCTTCTTTCCATCGTAACATAACATGTAATCCTTACTTGAATAACGCGGCTTAGGACGTGCAAGGAGAAGGATGTGATTCCTCGTGGCATTTCACTGTGTAACTGATGTGCCTCTGTTCCATGAAAGTTTATATAAATCCAACTTGAGGTATTGTAAAAGTAAACAGTATTCTATATGTTTTTTTCTGCGAAAAATAAACTTTTCTTGACTGCTTCAACACGTATAATATGGGAATCAAAGGAACCTAGATTGCCTCATCATCCTGAAAGTAAAGAAGGTAATTTGGGGTATATCGTTTGTTACGCTTGTTACGTTCGTTAGTGTAGAAGGGGAAGAATTTTTATCAACATGAAAAGCGAAAGCAAATAAAATCTTCCAAACTTCTTGACTTTTTATATTGTAGTTCGAAATTCCAGGTCTAGTATGTTGAGTCACTGTTCCTCGACAAAGCTGTTCCCAGTTCTTTTTCAGATGATCGTTTAACATTTCAATGAAAACTACATTTACCCTCGTAAGCAAGGATGGAGTAGAAGAAGCACATATGGTCTTAACAGTATACCGTAAATAATAACTCGCTTGTTCGAAATATTATTCGAAAGTTATGTTAGAGTTTCATACTCGTTTGAGCAGCCAGACCTCAGTGCAATTCAAATCTTATAAATTTTAAACTGCAATCAAAGACGCCGTCAACATTCCAGATGCTACCATTCTCCAGGAGATTTTAATTCTTTGATTGTATTTAAGAAATATTTTATTCAGGACGACAATTTGATTTTCGGTTGATGTAATGATAAAGACACCCGTACGCATACCGAAGTTCAGCAGAAGATAAACAGTGTTGAACCAAAGTTGGTCGTTTCAGTGAATGGCAGAATTTAATAATTAAACTTAACATAACTGGACTAACTTAAAATGACAATACTGTAATTGAATGTACTGCACGGACTCGTTTTCCAAGCTGCTGCAGATAAGGGAGAAGTCCGTGTCGTTTTCTGGACCCTTTAGAGATCCACTCAATCAAGTTTGTTTTACGTGGCTATCGCATGTAACACTACCGGCAGCTTGCTCGGGACTTTTCCGGTGTCTGAAGAGAATATCCAGTCATTCTTACTGCCCATACAACTGCAGTTTAATCTCGACTGTATGGACTATAAGGATTTCTTTGTAACACGATCGGCTACTCTAAGAGACGTGGAAACCGCTACCGATCTATTCTTCCTTCCAGACTTGTCTTACGCTGACAAGTCAAGTCTTCTGTCTCGAAACTCTGTTCGATGGGGACCTTGTTGTTAAACCGGTGCTGATTTAACACTGAAAACCAGCTAACCAGTGTATAGTGAAAGTGGAAGAAAGTCAATAAACGTACACCTTGCAGAGTATTTCTGTACTGTATAACATGGACTAAAGCAAGGTGAATGCATGGCGGAGAAAACAAGGCAGAGTTAAGCTAATTATTTGTCAGCATAGCGACGGGGGTCCAATAGAATTTTAGAATCGAGCGTTGTTTTTTGAAGCAGTTTCAGTTTGTCATGTTTTGGAAGATTGGGGAAGAACTCGAGTTTTGTCAAGTGCTCCACGTCTTTCAGAGTCGCAACATTCGAGGCTATGAACTCTTCGTGCGACATGCAGCCTTCGTTGAGACGGGTCTGGACTGGAAGTATAAACGACTGGACGTCAATCTGTCCTGAAGAGCAGGGACTAGTTTCAGGGACTTTGCAGGCAGTAAAGACGAAGAACAGGCCAGGGTACTTTGATGGAGTCGGTCCGGTGACAACGTTGACTGGGCTACGTTCAGTGACAACCTCGGAAAGTAATTCCTGTACAGTTTGCCAAATTTCATATGAACGAACTGGAACATCGATAAGGTTGGTATCCAACTGGAACGGCAAGTCTCGACGCGAGAGAGCTTAAAGAATATGTAGACATATGCTAACATGAATACGAAAACTGGACATTAAGGGATACCTGGATGATACAGTGGAATGAGCTTGATATCCTTCTCCAATGGATAACTCAAGCGATCACAGATTGACTTGTGGTGCGGACCTAGACGAGGGTCCAGCAAAGTTTCAAGCAAATCAGAAAAATCTCGAGCTTCGGAGACGTCTTCAACTGTATACTGAACCCACAAAGGTAAACCATTCGAGACATCAAAACCTAAATGAATTTTCAATTTACTTAAAAAAAACTCAGTTTGATAATTTAACTCCTAACCTGTCACGTAGTCGGGGTTAACGAGTACATGGACATTTTCGAGGGCAAGTGTCTTTGGAACATTCCAGGGCGCGTGGTAGTTGACGAAGTGCTTCGTAGATGCCAGTGAAATGTTTAAGAACACACTGACCGCGACGTCTTCGAAATGTGACATTATGGGACACTTTTCGCGCATAAGGTTTCGTTTGTAACTTTTCTCATCCTCTGGAAATCCCAGTACACTGTTCGAAGAATGCTGATCCACTTCGTTTTCCACTTCTGGCGGGTTTCTCAGCAAGTGGTTCAGCATTCCTACGGTCCCGTTATTGTCTGCCGGAGTGACGTCAGTCAAAGCACACAGCAGGTTGTACACTTCGATATTGTTGAAGGGCTCAGTTTTGGTTCGTGTTTTCAATGAAGGACCTATTCCCATAAAAACAGCCTGCATGTCGGAGTACAAGTTGTCCCAGCCGTGGTTGCCTTGAGAAGGGAACAGTTCTCGCTGAAACATCCCTCGCCAGCCTAGATCGAGGTCGAGTATTATCGACGAGATCCTAGGATTGTTGGAGAAGTGGTGTCTGTACGGCAGATCCCATTTTGCGTAAACTCGCATGTGCTGGCTTTGACAGTCGAAGGACTCACCAATGGATGTTACCTCCTCCAATAAATTCTCTGTAAACAAATATCCCATCAAAAACGAATAATCCAATGGACATTATGTAAGTCTACCGCCAGTTAGGTTATAAGGGTAAATTGCGACTGTAGGTCCGTAGTAGACTCGTGCAATGTCTTCAAGGTCGGGTACAAAAGGCTCCAAATCGACCAGTTTCTCGCCAGGGGGAGAGGCAGCCATTCCGTGGTCGGAAACGATAACGATATTGACACACCCCAAGATGTTCCGCTTCTTCAGACCTTCAAGCAGCAGGTGAATCTGTTTGTCAACTACTGAAATCTTTTCCGTAACCTAGAGAAAAAAGGCATCTAAAGATTAGGACCCAACTTTAACTTGGGTACAAACTTACGTTGATGGACTGGGGCCCTTCTCGATGTCCCGTGCTATCTGGTTCTTCAAGATACAGAGAAGTGAAAACGGGACGAGACTCGGGTGGCAAGTCCATCCATTTCAGAACTTGAACGACTCGATCCTCGAAAGGAGTAGATTTGTTGTAGCGTTTGTAATAAGTGGGTTTCCTCGCTTCATCTTCTACGTCTGATCCCGGCCAGAATGACGTAGCGCTAACTTTACCCTAATAATTTAAGAATACTCGAGTTTTGTAAGCTAATATTATATTTAAGAATGAAACCTGTCTCCGAACCGTGGCCCAAATAGGTTCATCGGCAGTCCACCATTGGGGATTATATGCGTTCGAGTAGCGGATACTGAAGTTAGCGTTAAGGTCTGGATCGAAAAATTCATTACCGACGATACCATGAGACTCCGGGTACAATCCCTGCGAAAATAAAAAGATCTGTGTTTCGATCGTAGACCTTCGCCAACGTTACATGCAACACCCGAAAGAGTAGCAAAAAAAACCTCCATGGATCGAATCCAAACACACGAATTTCCATTTTTAGAAGTACATAGGACAGAAGCTCCTAACTTTTAAGGTAAAATATATCTGTCTCATCTATCGTATTATACAAACGATTACAGTACTCGCTATTTACATGTCCTTGAACTTCCTGAGATATGGCAACCTTTCATCTTGCCGTCCTGAAATCTAGCGGAACCATGTGATACACTACCGCCGTACAGCGGCGAATCGTAAAACTCACATTGTCAAAACACTTAACCCGCTTACCATTGCATATTAGGTTTGATTTTAAATTTGGTAAAAATTAGTGAATTATTTACCGTTACGATGGTATAGTGGTTGGTGACAGTGACAGTTGGAAAGGCAGGCATCATGTAGGGAGCATGGATTCCACAGTTGAGAATTTTCTGAAGAGTGGGTGTTGCTGGTTTATGTCTCGATTCCGCCATGGATCTTGTCAGATATTCTGTCCGGAAACCGTCCATTGATATTAGAATCAACGGTGCAGTGAAGTCCGCCCAAAATGGTGAGCATTGCGATTCTTCAGAAACAAAATCATGGCAGGAAAATTTGCTGCTGTCCTCGATGGGCGCGCCATTTGTAAGCACAGGCATAAACTAAGAAAACAGACCACGATAACGGATTTGAATTCTGTAGTAATAATCCAGTACTTAAATATTATTGAAAGGAAGTCAAGTAAGAGACTTACAATGCAGAGGCTTACGATGAAATTCAGCATTGCGTTGGTAACTTTCGTGTTCGGTAACTTTCGTGGTGAACATCTGAAAATCCACAAAACAACTAAACTCTTCGGGTAAACTAGTTATGTCGTTGACTAAACTCAAGGTCTCAAACTTTCTCCAATAACAGCTGAAAAGACACTATAGGGAATTTCTTTATTGGTTCTCAGTAAGCTATTTTAAGACCTTGCAACTTTTTTAGTCAGTTTGCTATCATTATGCTACAAAATTAACATGAATTATATGTTATTTATTTTATTTATTTCTATTTTGCTCAAAAAGGGCATCCAGGCTTTCGCCCATGGCCCCAGATTTTCCGTTTGCATCGATTTTACAAAGCTTCAATGTGTACATCTTACAATTGTCTTATTAGGGAGTCAGACCAGAGTTACACCAACCAACAGTCAGACTGTTGTAAGACAAGCTTGCTTTAAAAAGATTCGCTACGGGATAAAAAAGCACTTCTTTAGTAAAACAAATTTCTTGTGAAAACGTAAAACGATGTCTCTTGATTTCTCGAATAAGAACGGCTCTTTGTTTATTTAGAAGTGGACAATAAAACAGAGCGTGTGCGACGGTATGATAGCCCGAGCCGCAGTGGCACAGTTTGTCGATCCCTTTCTTATATTTCGATAAAAGATACTTCACTGGTTCAGCTCGAGATCGTAGGTTAATGAGTGTGGAGGTCACAAATTTGGGGAGCGACATTTTGCTGATGCAGTTTCTCAGCGGAACTATATCTAAACTGCGAAGGTTGTTGCCGCTGCTGCCCGATCTCCAACTCTCCTTCCACTCATGTAAAATTCTAGCTTTAAGAACCTTTTTCAAGTGGCTCTTGGGTGTTCCCAAGTCTAGGATTCTGGTAGTTGGGTTTTTGGCCGCACTCTTGGCCGCCTGGTCAGCTATTTCGTTCTAAAAAATTCCCTGATGGCCGGGGCACCAAACAAGCCAAAGTGAGGTTTTTGCGGAAGCAGCCTCAAGCTTTTGACGGGCAAATGCTGTGTACGGATCTAAATCTTTAGGTCCGGCGTCCTTTAACACCTTTAAAACTGACTTTGCGTCAGCTAAAATAGCATCTACTGGTGGGGATTCTTCTAGGATCCACTCGAGGGCCGTGCCAATAGCTGCCGCCTCAGGAAAGTAACTTTCGAGAGGGCGAGCGAAACGACCTGTTAAAACTGTGGTGCCGCTACCCAGGTTTCCGACTGCCGCGAAACCAGTGTTCTGCCCATCACTTGAGCCATCAGTAAAAACACACGTCGTAATATTAGATTCAACCCTAAAAACGGTCTTTTGGCTTCTAATTTTGAGCCTTCTATAGCGAAGTGTACCCCTACTGGTGGCCAGTTTTGCTGATGCGGGATGCGCACTTCACTTACAGTTCCCAAAAGCGACCAGTCTTCTGGATTGCTCAGGCTTTTGACCACCATGTTACCTCGTGACCTGGTCGACTGAAGAGCATTATTGTTTAAAATGAGAGCTTTCAAAGGATGAGCGGGAGGACAGCATGCTAAAGAGCAGATCTTGCATTAGTAAAATTTGTTTGACTCGTAGGTCAAAAGGTATAAAATCCGCTTCCACCTCTGATGCACTGTTTGCAATTTGCTGGGTTGCCCCGGTAATGAGTAACAGGTCCTTACGGTAGACTTGCGCAGCTATGCGAAGGGAAGAAGAAGGTGCACCTGCCCAGGATGTTGCTGCATAGAATGGTTCATGGAGATTAAGGATCATTATTCTGTATTTTTTCATAAAATTTATCATAAAATAACTGATTAACTATTAATAAATTTTCACTAATTTCTACTAGTCTCTCATCCGATTCTTCAGAAGCGAAACCTGAAACAGAATAGAGCCTAGTTAGATTCTGAGAACCTGAAGAAGTCATGTTATCTCTATCTGGTGGAAAGAGAGGTCGCAGAACAGTAGTCATTGCAGAACCGCATCCAAGCGATCTCATATTGCTGATTGCTGAGGTTCAAATCCAGCATTCAATCTGTACTGAAACTCTACTGAAAGATATATGATTCTGCCTGACTGTGTGTGAAACCCACAATGACAACAGGGAATCTCCCGAAGTGTTATAATCTAGAAGAACACAAAATATCGCTAGAAAAAAAATCAGGATGTTTAGGTTCCTACGATGTCCAGAACGCATCCTGCAAAACCCGTGTGTACAGACGCATTCAGGACGATGAGCGGTCTTAAATTAGCCCAATTTAAGGATGTTTCAGTATCCTAGTTATTTTTTTGCAGTAATTAGCGAAATAATGGTTGATCGTTTTACTGATTTTTCATTCATCCGCTGATAAAACTAAGCAAAAAAGCTCTTAAACCGATAAACTAAACAGTTGCAAGTAAGTGGTGCAATATGCAAAGTGTGACAAACTTTAGGGTCTTAAGTCAAGCAACGAAATGATGAGACAGAGTTTTATACTAAGAAAGCAGTGTATTAGACAGTACCTTAAACAATACTTGCGAGTGTACGGGGTACGAGTGGGTGCTGGGTTAGCGGCGGAGTGAGAGAGCGAAAGGAAGGGGTTACGGGGTTTTTATAGGTTACGGTGGCGTAGGTCTACGTATAGATTCTAGAACAAAGCGACTTCTAGACGGGAACGGATTAGATTGTTGTCTTAGGAAGTTGGTGAGCAGGGATTGTGGCGACTGGACGTTACGTACTGGGCCCAGCCGGGGTTGACAGATTTAGGAATAGGGTTAAACGGTTTATGGAGTGAGATAGTGTTTAGGGTTGGGGGGGATAACTGGTTTATGGACTGAGGTACGTTTGGAATGTGGGGATACGTGGATTAAAGAATTGTTGCAAAAGTATTACTTTCAGAAAAGTAGCCGGTAAACTGAAAAGCAATCAACTGTTCGTAATTGGTTGCATCTTGGAGTAACTGATCTAGGTCGTCATAGGTTATAGGCAGCGATAAAACTCCCATCATGATACGTCTTCAGACTTCTAAAGATGAGGTAGAGATAACTTTCCGTAACAGTCCTGTAGTCAATGAACTTTTTGCTCCCTGTCAAAACCATAAGTTCTCAGTTATCTTCTTAAACCGTGTAATCCAAATTCGTGCCTGAGCCACACGGCATGCATAATATTATATTAGATTCTTGCTGAATAAGTTATATCTAATCCACGTAAATTTAGTTAAGTGAAGTTATCACATAGAATTATAACATTACAACATGTTATAATAGCTTACTGAGAACGAGATTGCCTTGTATTTTCAGCTCTTATAGGAGAAAGGATACAGACCTTGGGTTTGGTCAACTACGGAACAAGTTTACCCGAACATTTCAGTTGTTTTGGGAATTCTCAGCTGTTCACGTGTTGATTTGCCACTGATATCTTTGCGGAGAAGACAACTAGAAGAACTGGGAGCGAAAATCCTCAAACAGCATGCTGAGTCCTGCCATAAGCTTTTGCATTGCAAGTCTCTTATTTGCTTTCTTTTGATAATGACTAAGTACAGGATTACTACTATTGAAATCTCTTACCGTGAAATGTGTTTTTAGTTTTTGCCTCTGCTTACAAATGGCTCGCCCATTGAGGACATCATCTACAAATTTTCCTGCAAGGATTTTGTTTCTGAAGAATCGCAATGCTCGTCATTCTGGGCGGATTTCACTGCACCGTTAATTCTAATATCAATGGATGGTTTCCGACCGGAATATCTGACAAGAGCCATGGCCGAACCGGGTTATGGAAGACATAAACCAGCAACACCCACTCTTCAGAAAATTCTCAAGTGTGGAGTCCACGCTCCCTACATGATGCCTGCCTTTCCCACTGTCACTGTCACCAACCACTATACCATTGTGACGGTAAATAATTCACTAGTATTTGCATGATTAAATCAACCCTAGTATGCAATGGTAGGGGGGGGGGGGGGTAAGTGATTTGACAATGCATTTAAAACGATTCGCCGATGTATGGCGGTAGAGTATCACATGGTTCCGCTAGATATCAGGAAGGCCGCCTAAGGCTTCCGTCAAGATTGTTTCATAGTTAGGTTGAGCCCTCCTCGAACTGGAACTCTGAAAACAGTGAATAGCAGCTCCGAAAAGGCTACTGACGTCATGGTGAAGCCAAACACCCCAGCCATACCAAGGGGTCCGAAACTTCCAATAATCTTCGTACACCTAGGCCGTGTTATCACCGTTATCAACCCGTTATCTCCATGTTATCTCCGTGTTATTATATGTTATCAAATAATTTTTCGTACACCTTTTCTCGGAGTTTCGGACCCCTTAAGCCATGTGCTTGTACAGGGAAGCTAGTAATATTACCGTTTGTGTGACATCCAAATGCGGTTATGGAAAATGTTCTTTCGTCACAGTGTTGAGTCTGCGTTTTTTTTCTTCTGTCCTCGATGTTTGAATGTTGCTATTCCGTCCTTTCCTGTTCAGCTTGGGAAGACCTTTACTACAGTTAAATTGTTTCTCTTGCTTCCTTTTTTTCTCAAGGAGAACATTACACCAATTAGTTCACACAAATGTTATCATACAAATCAAACATTTTACAGCGTATTGAACTTATTGAGGAAACTGAACTGATACTTCCTTTTGAACACTTGTTACGAACACGTATTTGTTTACTGTTTGGCCATGCTTTCTGCGAAACCCAACCTGTTTCCGATGCTTCTTTCCATTGTTTTGGGGGCTGTATTAAACCTCCATACGACTGTTACTTAAAACAATCCTGAATGAAGTAACTGTCAGAACTATTCTCACGGTAACTGCAGTCAGCATCTAGAGCCTGCTCAGTCGGGCATTCAAAACTTAAACCAAGATTAATCTTTGAACGTCTCTTTGCTACTCTGTATCGTATTACAAGTAGTTTCGCAAAGGTGTATGATCGAATCACTAATCTTTTTATTTTCTCAGGGACTATACCCAGAGTCCCACGATATCACCGGTAATGAATTTTTCGATCCTGACCTTAACGCCAACTTCAGTATCCGCTACCCAAACGCCAATAATCCCCAGTGGTGGACTGCTGATGAACCTATTTGGTCCACAGTTCGAAGACAGGTTTTACTATTCAATAAGAACTGAGCTCTCATACTCGAATAATAGCAAATTATTAGGGTAAAGTAATCGCAACGTTCTTCTGGGCGGGATCAGACGTAGAAGATGAAGCGAGGAGAGCTACTTATCACATACCTTACAACAAATCAACTCCTTTCGAGGACCGAGTCGATCAGGTTCTGAAATGGATGGACTTGCCACCTGAGTCTCGTCCCGTTTTCACTTCTGTGAATTTCGAAGAACCAGATAGCACGGGACATCGAGAAGGGCCCCAGTCCACCAACGTAAGCTGTATCCAAGTTTAAGTTGGGTCCTAATCTTGAGTTGGTGTTTAAATCTTTCAGGTTACGGAAAAGACCTCAGTAGTTGACAAACAGATTAATCGACTGCTTGAAGGCCTGAAGAAGCGTAACGTCTTGGGTTGCGTCAATATCATTATCGTTTCCGACCACGGAATGGCTGCCTCTCCTCCTGGCGAGAAACTGTTCGATTTGGAGCCTTTTGTACCCGACCTGGAAGATATCGCACGAGTCTACTATGGACCCACAGTTTGGAATTTACCCTGATAACCTAACAAACGGTAGACTTACGTAATGTCCACTTGTTTCTAAAGATATGTTTGTTTATAGAGAATTTATTGGAGGAGGTTACATTCATCGGGAAGCCCTTCGACTGTCAAAGCCAGCACATGCGAGTTTACACAAAATGGGATCTGCCGTACAGACACCACTTCTCCAATAATCATAGGATCTCGTCAATAATACTCAACCTCGATCTCGGCTGGCGAGGGATGTTTCAGCGAGAACTGTTCCCTTCTCAAGGCAACCACGGCTGGGACAACTTGTACTCCGAGATGCAGGCTGTTTTTATGGGAATAGGTCCTTCGTTGAAAACACGAACCAAAACTGAGCCTTTCAACAATATCGAAGTGTACAACCTGCTATGTGCTTTGACTGACGTCACTCCGGCAGACAATAACGGGACCGTAGGAATGCTGGACCACTTGCTGAGAAACCCGCCAGAAGTGGAAAACGAAGTGGATCAGCACTCTTCGCACATTGTACTGGGATTTCCAGAGGATGAGAAAAGTTACAAACGAAACCTTATGCGCGAAAAGGGTCCCATAATGTCGCATTTCAAAGATGTCCGGGCCAATAAATTCACAAATATTTCACCGGCATCCATTAAGGAGTTCATCGACTACCACGCGCCCTGGAATGTCCCGAAAAGTCGTGCGCTCGGAAATGTTCATTTACTCGTTAGCCCCGACTACGTGACAGGTTAGGAGTTAAATTATCGAGTCCACCTGAAAAAGATAAATTAACAATTGCTTTAGGTTTTGATGTCTCGGATGGTTTGCCGCTGTGGGTTCAGTATACAGTTGAAGACGTCTCCGAAGCTCGAGATTTTTCCGCTGTACTGGAAACTTTGCTGGACCCTCGTTTAGATCGACACCACAAGTCAATCTGTGATCGCTTGAGTTATCCCTTGGAGAAGGATATCAAGCTCATTCCACTGTATCATCCAGGTATTCCTTTGTGTTCAGTTTTCGTATTGATGTTAACATATGTCTACGTTTTCTTTAAGCTCTCTCGCGTCGAGACTTGTCGTTCCAGTTGGATACCAACCTTATCGATGTTCCAGTTCGTTCATATGAAATTTGGCAAAGAGTTCAGGAATTACTTTCCGAGGTTGTCACTGAACGAGGCCTAGTCAACGTTGTCACCGGACCGACCCCATCAAAGTACCCTGGCCTGTTCTTCGTCTTCACTGCCTGCAAAGTTTCTGGATGTAGTCCATGCCCTTCGGGACAGGTTGACGTCCAGTCGTTTATACTTCCAGTCCAGACCCGTTTCAATGAAGGCTGCATGACGCACGAAGAGTTCATAGCTTCGAACGTTGCCACTCTGAAAGATGTGGAGCACTTGACAAAACTCGAGTTCTTTCCCAATCTGCCAAAACACGACAGACTGAGACTCCTTCAGAAAACTACACTGGAGTCTAAAATCCTATTAGACCCACGTCGCCATGCTGAGGAATAGTTATGTTAACCCTGCTTTGCTCTCTCCACCATGTCTTCTCTTTATTTTAGTCAATCTTACACAAAACAGAAAGACTCCGCAAGATGTACGTTTATTAACTTTCTTCAAGTTGCACTTTACACTGGTTATTCGGTTTTTAGTGTTAAACTAGCATCGGTTTGACTATAAGATCCCCATAGAACAAAGTCCGGGACAGAAGACTTGCCTTGTCAGCGTAAGACAAGTCTGGGAGGAAGTGTAGATCGGTAGCGATTTCCACGTCTCTTAGAGTAGCCATATGTGTTACAAAGAAATCCTTATAGTCCATACAGTCGAGATTAAACTGCAGTTGTATGGGCAGTAAGAATGACTGGATATTCAGTTTGGATACGGGACAGTCCCTAAGCGAGCTGCCGGCAGTGTTACATGCGATAGCCACGTAAAACAAACTTGGATTGAGTGGATCTCTCACTGGTCCAGAAACGATATGGACTTCTCCCTTATCTGCAGCAGCCTGGGATACGAGTCCGTGCAGTGTATTCAGGTGATTCACAAAACTCGAAGGCATCTCGACTAGATTTGTATCGACCAGAGTATCCGATTCTTGAGAAGCAAAACCTGAAACAAAACAGAATATGTAAAGATTAAAAGAACTTGGCGAAAGTCTGATTGTAACTCTACCTGGTGGGAAGAGAGGCCACAGAACAGTATTCGCAGTCAGAACACCATCCAAGCGATCACATATTGCTGAATGCTGGGGTTCAAGCCGGGCATCCAGTCTGTATTGAAACTCTACTGGAGATGTATGATTCTGCCTGACCGTGTATGAAACCCACGAAGCAATACCTACCGATGTTCTATAACCTAGAAAAAACACATTGCACATTACACACTCCTCTATATTGATCTCATTCTGTTACGGTACCAATCAGATAATCGTTACTGATCAGCAGTCGTAAGTCACTGAATTCAGTGTCGTCTGCTCGAGGTACTCCCCACGGTGCGTTCCGGTTCACTGCATTACTCGCTGCTGTTTCAGTCAAGTTCAATGTCGAGTCCTGTATTGAAATCAAGTCTACTTGACTTCATAGGTTTAATAAAGATACTTGAATTTACCGTTTGTTGGTCATTAACTCCTTGCAGCAAACCGCACTTGTACCTCTGCAGATGGAGATCATACGCTGCCTGATCAGCAGGAAAGGTAAGTACTGCCGGAGCTGTGGGAGTCTGGGATACTGGGTCTGCAGGGGGATTAACAAGGAGATGATGCAGGGATCCCCAGGTTCCGTTGTTGGGAGCTGGTTCAACTCCGACTAACGCGCACATCAGATTGTACAGTTCGATGTTATGGAAGGGCCTTGCTTCGTATCCCTTCTTGAAGGAAGGCCCCTTAGCCATGAAAATGGCTTGCATCTCCGGGTTCAGGTTATCCCAGCCGTGGTTACCAGCCAGGGTATAGTATTCACTGTGGAAGAATACTCTCCAGCTGAGACTCAAGTCTAGTAACAAGCTAGGGATTCGGTTGCCGGATTCGTAGTGATGTCTGCTTGGGAACTGCCATTTGTTGTAGACACGAAGGTGCTCATTCTGACACTCGATTGCTCGCCTATACGTTCACGTTCCTCTGCAAAATTTTTCGAGACAATCTTAGCAACTTAACTCGAAGATTACGTCTAGGACTATACCTGGGGTATCGCTGTTAGGTCTAATGGTGTTCAGTACTCCTTCGTAGTACACTGAGGTCTCCCAAAGGTCAGGAACGAACTGATCTAGTAGTACAAGGTCTTCTCCAGCAGGAGTACTAGCCATTCCGTGATCTGAAACTACGACTAGGTCAACACAGCCCAGAATGTTCTGAGCTGATAGTCCGTTCACTAAAGCCTCGAGCTGCTTGTCGACATTCACTATTTGATCGATGACCTGTACGGAAGCATATATTTTCACTTTAGCTACTTACTACTAGTTTCTAGAGGATCAACTAACCAGTGGTGAGTTCGGTCCCTGTGAATGACCTCCTTTGTCTGGATGCTCCAGATACAAGGTCAAGAATTTAGGTCTTCGATCCACTGGTAAGGACAGCCACTCAAGGACTTGATCGATCCTGTCCCCGAAAGGAACAGAGCTGTTATACGGGACCCAGTAAGTCGGTTCGCGAACCGGATCATTGATATCTGACCCAGGCCAAAAGTAGGTAGCCGACTTTTTACCCTAAAAACAGGACCCGAAAATATCGAATACAAAAGTTTTCAGGGTCAGAAGTAACAACTTACTTGTTTCTTGGCAGTGTACCACATAGCTTCACCGATCCACCACCTAGGATCTTTCAGGGTTGGGGACGAAAGACTAAAGTTAAGCCCAAGTTCCGGATCCTGAAAGTCATTTGCCACTATCCCGTGAGATTCAGGGTACAGTCCCTAGAACCGAACATCTTGAGAAACTGGTCTACTTTTTCTTAGTCAGAACTTACTGTAACGATAGAGTAATGATTAGGAAAAGTTAGGGTCGGATAAACTGGGACCATGAACTCAGTCTGGACTCCGCAGCGACCCAGGAGATGAAGGATCGGGGACGGACTTTCTGGGTTCCCGGTTTCGTTTAAGGTCCTGTTGAGATACTCTGAGCGGAAGCCATCGAGTGATACCACAAGCAGTGGGGGCCTGCATCTCCCCAGTAAGTTGTACATTGTGTCGCATCTCCGTCCAGGACAGAACATTCGTCTGCTTGACGACCCGCAGACCCGCCGTGTGGAGCACCTGTCACGTACTAGAACCAAAGGGTTGATACGTCATTATTACATATCAAACATACTATAGATATGATAACAGTTAGTTCACATCTGAGTTGCCAAGTGCTTACTAATCTTACTCTAAGACTACTAACTTAGTTTACAGAGACAATAACTATTATACCGAGAAAGAGCAGAGAACTAGAGCGAGACAGAACTTCATTCTGTTTCGCTGTATCTGTTTGCTTTACGGCTACCTAAGCAAACTGGGACTGAACCTGGATACAACTGAAAATGAACTGCTAGCAACACTTGCTTAGCTATTTCTGTTATCTGCTTTCATTGCGTCACTCCGATAAGCACGTAATTATGTCACAAACAGTCTTGTCAAAGTCTCTTCAAGTCAAGATAGAGCAAACAAAGCTTATAAACGTATTGATCCAAAGACAAACTATCGCAAAGCCACGCTGCGAAGTTCGCGTCTGGAACAATCACGGCGGTCGCCATCTTAAGATTTAAGACCTAAGATGGCTGCTACTTTTTGCTTCAATATAATCTGCAATTAAGTTTTGAACCGAAATCCAAAACCCGGAAAATTTCAGAGACATTTAATCTCGTATCAAGCAGCCAAAGTTTATCTCGAATATACCCAGTGAACCGGTTCAAACCCGCTGCACAACATACATCTAAACGAGCAAATATTGGCCCCCAAAACCCAAGTTTTATTCCCCTTCAAATTTCCCACTACCAGAGTCAGCAAATTCCGATAATATTGCGGACTATGAACTACTGATAACCAGGGTGACACTACTTTAAAAAATAGTTCACAAATTCCGCACTAGATGGCGCTACGTTCCCTCCCAACCAAAAAACCAGTCGCATATAGCTGTTGTCTAACTGCTTAAGCTCCATTACTAGTGGTAAAATAGCGCCGATTATTATATTTCAGAGGTTTTTAATATTATATATATCTAAGTTAAGTTGATTTCATACAAATTCAAGATATTTAAGATATTTATTGCTTGATTTTAAGACTACAAGAGAAACGTGCTCGGACTCGACAGTCTTTCTCGGCAGCTGTCATCCACATGTGGCGTCGCCATTACACATTAGAAAAACCTTTTTGCACATTTTGACTTATGGACGTTTATGAGATCCTGCAAGTTATTTTCATTACGTATCGATCATTGCCAAGAATCTTGGGGCAAGATTCAAGATTCTTGGAGGTGTGACACTAGATTCTTCAACAGCCAGACGACCAACAGAGGAGCGTCGTGTTCGGCACATGTCGTACAGAAACAACATTGAAATATAACTCTGCAGCAAAATTAAACATACTTTACTATGATAAGGTGATGAGTACAGCTAAATAATAAGTTTTGTAGGATTTCGCGTGTTTCTGTTTTTGTTCTAAGGACGTTTTTGTTCTGTTTCTTACAAGGAACTTGAAGAAAACAGCAGCAGCTGCAAAACACTTGGGAGGAAACAAATGCAGAACAGAGGAAGTCAGGGTTGCCAAAGTGCAGAAAAATCACCGAGAATCTTAAGAATCTCTAAGAATCTAGTGTATAAAAAGTTTCAAATCTCTCTAAAAGAAACGTAAGCTTTCCGCTAGGCTTACAAACTAGTCCAGGGATTCATAGGGATTCTTGCCAAGATTCTTCCAAGATTCTTGCAGGATTCTTGCAGGATTCTTTATGACCTCCCTCAAAGATACCCCGTTATAGAAGAACACGATGCCGCATGCTTCAAATTTACCCCTAATCGGGGTAAAGTTCCAGGATAAGTCCACACCCAGTCGCCCCATGTCTTTAACCCAGATGTGCTGAACCGAGATTCTGCAGAATGATTCTTACCTCTATTCTCTCCCGCGATTCTCAAGATTCTTAGCTATACCAGCTTGTCTGGATGAATATTTTCCATTTATTACTTTCGCAGTTTTTGGAAGTCTGTACCGCAGTGTGTCGCTGATGTGTCTGCTTTCCGCCATGATGGTTTTCGGTCGGCGAGGGAGGCTCTGTTGCTAAATTTAGTCTCATTTGGAAGCTTTCGAAGTTTCCCAAATAAAAAGCAGAGGCAAAGCGGTGATTCTAGGCCAGTTTTATATTCCCATACGACTTGTGTACAAGGTCTTCACATTTTCCTGCAAGCTTTTCAGCAAAGTTCTGTGTAGTCCTGAATCTCTCGAGTCTGAAATCTCACGTAACCCTAAAGTTAAGTTAATTTTTATTTACATATTTATTTACCTTATTCGACGTATTCCCGATTTTACTTATCTAATATTCGCTGTTGGCAGATTTCCATTTAAGAAGAATTAAAAACTCCAGTAGCCATTTTTAGATTCGAGGTCTTGCCACTGCGGGACCGGCCATTTTGAAAGCTTCTGGATTCGGGGTAAAATATTTGTAAATTACACTTTAATTTTGATTAATTGTGTGTTAGAGCCCAATCTGCATGAGCTTATGTTAATGTTAAGGACATTATGAAGTTTCGGGCCTGTGTGACCAGCTGACGATATGGGTTCCGTGCTTCCTTACTTCCCATAGTATTCGTTTCAAAAGCTTATGGAATGTAAAGAAGTATGGAGCAAATATCTGATATTTTTATCTACAAAGGCCAGTTTATGTTTCAAAATAAAAATAATTGAATAACAACGAAAAAATTCAGAATAGTTTACAAATAGTTCGTACTTCTACCAGTAGATGGCGTTTGTACTAACTTTTCAAACTTATTTCCCGCGCCTTTTTAAAAATATTTTTTAATTTCAGTATATTTAAGTTAACAAGATTAAAATAAAATATATTAACATTATTATTAACTTGTGACATTATTTCAGTTGAAAATTCCGAGTTTCAATGCAGGGACTTCGACTTCCCGAGGTCTGCGATGTCGGAATGGGTTCAACTTTTTGCGAAGTTAACCTGGTTTCTTCAGAAAAGTTAATTATGTTTAGATGAATCAATACTAAATTAATATATTTTATGATTCTATTGTAATTATTACATAATTCGCTAGTTTTTCGGCGGCAATCGGGAAACTGGGCGTGGCTCGGACGCTTGCGCTGCAGGTTAATCGATTTTTGCGATAAAAAATTATACTTCTAGGACAACTATGAAAGCTTCTTGATTCTTTCTTACTACTTGGCTATTTTTTCAGATTTTTTTGTCATTTTTTGGAGAGCTGTACGAGAGAAAAATGTTGTTTTATACCCGTATAGTTCTTCGCTTACAAAGATTCTACGGACCGTCGATTGATAACACGATGATAACACAGTGATAACAGAGTGATAAACATTATCGTGGATCTCTGGGAAATGAGTCCTGAATAATAGCGACGCATTGTTTCGCCAAAAGCTGCAGCAGTTTGCTTATCGATCCTTTTGAGAAGTCTCCTGACTACCGTGAAAAAATACCGTGAAAGTTTTCACCATTATTGCTTATTATTATTATAATTTATGAATTTTTGAAAGTGTAGTATATTGTGTTGTGGATGTATAACTCAGTGTTGTAGCAAAGTGTTCTTGTTATGCATACGAGGCTCTCTGCATTGCGGTGTAATATACCAATTGCTCTGTCAGGAAGACTCCAACTTGTCACTTTGTTGTTTAGACTTAGAAAAAACAGTACCAGTTTTATCACTCCGGAAGTGGTAGCAGTTGTAGTAGGGGGCAAGAAAAGTAGAGCAAGAGCAGGATAGTAGGGATGACAGTAGAAAATTAGAGTTGTAGTAGCAGGAGTATTGATTGTAGTAGTACTAGTAGTAATAGCAGCATCACTTGTATTTGTAGTAGTAGGAGGAAGAGGGACGAGTACTGATTGTAGTGGTATAAGTAGTAGCACTAGTAGTAGTAGTAGGAGTATAAGTAGTAGTAGTAGTAGCAGCAGCAGCAGTGGTAGTTGTTGTTGTAACAGAATCGGTCTTCCATTAAGCTATACTACTGCTTCTTCTACTACTTACAGCACATTACAACTACTCTATACTAGAACTTTTTCTAACCAAATATAGTACAATTCTTATTACTACTGCTACGTTTTCTCTCTGCTACTACAACCTATACTACTACTATTTCGCCATATATGGCTACTGGTGATACTATAACTCCTACTAATACTCGTCTTCTCTTACTACAACTTTTATTATTACGACTCCTACTACTACTATACTCTTCTTCCTCTTTCTTTCGTGCTAACCACCATTAACCACTACAACCGCTACTACTACATCAACAGCATTCTTGTTATTTACTATGGGTGCTGAAAAGCTCGCAACAGATCGATGAAAGATCCTTGGGAGATTCTCGTGAATCTGAGAATGATTCCTGCCGCAAACGAGATTATCCCTGCAGTAATCCTCTTATGCAATTACCTACAAGCATAAGCTTGAATAATAATAATAATAATAATAGTTGTAGCAGTAGCTGTTGTAATAGCAGTAATAGTAGTAGTACTAGTGGTTGTTGTAGTACGTCTTTTAGTAGTAGTAGTAGTGGTAGTAGTAATAATAACAATAATAATCAAAATATTGTAGTTAATACACAAGTCAATAATGATAATAGTCATTAACCCTACAACTACAACAACCAAAGATGAAATCGTATATACCATAACTTGAGTATCTAAACAACATCCAGATTGTAGTAGTCCTATAAGAAGTATGACAAAACACATGCAACGGAAAGCTACAACACTACTGGAATACAGACAAAAGTTATGAATATAGTTTAGTGTATAATAAATGTAGTATATATACAACATAGTTACTGGCCCTACAATAACGATAACAACACAAAACCTGGAAAGCTACAACCATATACTCAAACAACGGTTACAAATTCTCGAAATAAACTATACAAGTTGTAGCTACGCAACATGCATATTTCAGGACCCCTACAACAACAACAAATAAATTAGCGAGTTAGAGCTTCACTCCAACAACAATTTCATATTTTCGAAATATACTACAACAGTTGTGTTTATACATTGTCTATACCTAGCTACCCTACAACAACAACAACAACAACAACACATAGAGGGCAGCAACCCTAATCAAACAACAATTTCACATTTTTGAAATGCACTACAACAGCTGTAGTTATAGAACAGCAGATCCATATCTGAGGACCCCTACAAGAACTACAAGAACAACAAATGAATTATTGAACTACAACTTCAACCCAACAACAATTAAACATTCTCGACAAATAATAAAGCAGTTGTAGTTATCCAACATCCATATTTTCAGGATCCCTACAACACTACCACCACCAACAAATAAATTAGACAGCTACAACCACATCTAAACAACACTTATACATTCACGACATATACTACATTTGTAGTAATACAACACATCCATGTTTAAGGGTATCCCTACAACACTACCACCACCAACAACAACACATGAGCTCGGGAGACGCTGCAAAGCAATTTTTCCACAAAAAAAAAATCAATTTTCTAGTCGACTGCTTTAGAATGCACAAGATATGGTCGGATATGGTAGTTGTTACGGATGTTGTAGCTGTTGTAGACTGCACGGATCGTTGCCGGGGATGCCAACTACAGCTGGTTGAAGGGACCAAATGCTTTTCTATGAATAACAATTTGGCCCGCATTCAGCCAGCTAAAGCAGGAATGCCTCATAGTCCTTTCCATATAATCTTTTTCCTGGACAAAAATCCTGGAAAAGTCCCGGCAAAGTTCTGGGAAAGTCCTGGAAAAGTCCAGAATTAATCCTGTAGATTCCTAATGACAGGAATAGTGCATTATATGTTGACAGAACTATTATTATAGTTGTAGTAGTTTGAAGAAGCCTAATAGTAGTAAGTAAGCATACGTAGTAACTATAGTGTTTATAGACCGCTAGCTAAGATAGCAAAATTCTGCTATTATTTGTTCACCGAAATATTAGTTAGTTGCAGTAAGTTTGAAGTAGACTACTAGTAGTTAGTAAGCATACTTAGCAGTCTACTTAGTAACCAAGTTAGCAAAATTCTGCTACAATTCATTTACCGAAGTATTAGTAATTGTAATAGTTTGAAGAAGATTAATGGTAGTTAGTAAGCATAGTTAGCAATCTGAAATAAGTACTAAACTTACTGACTGTCAGGAAAATTCTTCCAGGACAACTAGTGCATCTGATTTTAGTAACAGTTGCATTATTAGTAAGTAACTATTATACTACTACCGAATTATTAGTTAGTTACAGTAGTTTAAAGAAGACTATTAGTAATTGGTAAGCATCGACAGCTAGCAGTGCGAATTAAGTACGAAACTTACTAAGTCAGGAAAATTCTCCTAGGATAACTATCAGTAAGTAAAACCTGGAAACTAGCGACTAGCAAATAGTAAATCAAAGCAGCAAATTAGTAAATAGCAGTGCTACTACATCAGCATGAACTAAAGTACTAACTTAGCAGTTTAATTACTTACTAACCTCCCTAACTTAACTTACTAAGCTGCTTACGAACTTAGATCACTCAACTAAAATTTTAATAAATCTCTTTAAATGCTAATAACTAGCAACTAACACCAAATAATAAATAATAGTTACTTACTAACTCCCAAAAAGTACTTCTCACCAACTAGCAACTAGTAACTACTAACAATCAAATAATCTACTATCTTCTAGTCAAAATGCTAACTTGATAACAGCTTAGCACTGAATAATAACTAATAACTACTGATCAGCAACTAGTAGCTACTAACAATCAACTAATTTACTATCTTCTAGTCACAATGCTAACTGATAACACCTTGATAACACCTGATAACAGCCTTCTGCGGACTTGCAGACGTTTCGTGTTGACAGCAATTACGTGAGGTTCCGTAGGGTTATACCCAGCTCGAACGGTGAGTCTAAGTCAAAGTAACGATCCACGGGATCTTCAAACGAGTTTATATTTGTACTTCTTTTTTTTTTTTTACTAGAAAGAAGAAGAAGAAAGAAGTAATTGGAGGATTCCGGCCAGCTGCTTGGCAGCTTATACAGTCAACTGCTCTTCCCTACATTCAATGTATGTGTAGGCTACTCGTATTGATTTTCTTCTGCTCGCCTCTCCCATTTGTCTAGATTTTTCTCATTTATTTCCTCTATCAGTGGGTTTTACTAATATGCAGTACTATTCAGTAGTGTTTCAGTAACTAACCTAACTAGCCTTTACAGTAAAATACAGCAATATTGATTTTATTCATTGATTTTTCCGAGTTGCGCTTGACCATCTCCCGTTTGTCTGCGCTTTTCTCATTTATTTCCTCTATCAGTGGGTTTCATTCATATATAATAATATTCAGTAGTCTTTCGGTAACTAATTTAAGTAACGATTTCAGTAAAATACAGCTCTATTGATTTTATACCTTTCTTTTTCCGAGTTGCGCTAGACTATCTCCCGTTTGTCTGCGTTTTTTCTCATTTATTTCCTCTATCAGTGGATTTCATTCATATATAATGATACTCAGTAGTGTTTCAGTAACTAATTTAAGTACCGATTTCAGTAAAATACAGCTCTATTGATTTTATAACTTTATTTTTCCGAGTTGCGCTTGATTATATCTCCCATTCCTCTACGTTTTTCTCTTTTATTTCCTCTATCAATGGCTATCCCCAATATATTATGCTATTCACCAGACCTTCAGTAACTAGTTGAAATAACTATTTCAGTGAAATACAGTGTTATTGATTTATACCTGGATTTTTCCGGAGTTACGGTCGATCCCAGTTCTCGGTCTAAGCGTTCGGTTTCTTGGAAATAAATTTCCGTTTTCTGGTTTGTGTGGTACGGTTTCTTAGCTTTGGTTTACGTGACAAGAAAACTATGAATAGTGGGGAAAGGAGTAGTTGAAGTAGTTTTGTAGCTATTTGCGAAGTTTGTTACGTGAGAGCTCGAGAGTTTGCTGAGCTACTACGGAGTTGGCAGCTTGTGCTGCTTTCCAGGACGAACCGTTCGCTGGCCACGGCGCAAACTCGTCCATGGTATTCTCAGCAAATAACTAAACTACGTGTTATCGGTTGTTATCATCATGTTGTCATCCATTTCGTCTTTAAGCAGCGTTTCCACTTTGCAGGAAAATTCTCTGAAAATGGGGAAAATGGGGTTTGAAAAGGGAAAAATAAGAGAAAAAGGAAACGGGGAACTCTCGAAGTAGACCCTTGTATTCGAGCACGGAGAGGAAAAAAGGGAAAAATAAAGGAAGAGGGGAAAGGCGGGGAAAAGGAAAAGTGGAAATCGATTGTAGGGAATTTTCCACGATTTTTCAGAACTTTTTAAGAACAATTTCTGTACCCACTTTTTGCTAAACTATTTTATACTAGTTTTTTTTTCATTTTAGAATTCATTTAAAATAAATGTTAGAAATCGAGGACAGTTGATAATCATATGCGAAATTTTTAGTTGCATTTTGCCAAAAAGGTAAAATGGTTACATGGAATATTAGTATACTTCGAGAACATGTTAAGAAACAGCGGTATGCTAAACTTTTGTATCGTTCAGTTTTGGAAACGTCTAAAAGAAAGTGTTGCGTGTAAGAAACAGCCCTGCTGCGAACCATATCACCAAGAGTTAACAATCACGGACAGTTGAATCGCGGAAACTTTCGTCAGGGAGATTCACGATTCTTCAAGGAGCGGGGCGTTTACGTCGCGTCTGTGGACGAGGTACTGCTTAATCGCCACGCCGGAGAAATGCATCAGGGCTCCTCCCCATTTCGCAGTCATGAAGACCCAGACTGACGTTAAGAAGGCACTTTTGTCGGCAGGCATCAACGCTACAAAAGTAAAAACGTTAAGAAATAATGCATCGTTATGTATTAAAAAGACAACACTCACGGATATGGTAGTATGCAGCGTAGAAGATGTACCAAATAAAGGCAGCACAGCTTATGACGAGCACTACGAAACCAAGATACTTGAAGAATTTCAGCTTTTTCAGCGAGTACCATTTAGAGAAGTTCTGCCGGTGAAGCATTATGGCGATACTCAGGGCCACGCTCGCAAGAATACCTGCTCATGATAATGATAATTGTCAGCATTATTCATTATTATTTGATTTTTGTACAACAGACCTGAAAGCCAAGCCCAGATACCAGCTTCTCGATTGCCATAATGGAAGAAAAAGATGGTTCCGGCTGAAAACCCGAAGAAAATGCCGAGGCAAGCTGCGAAGATCCGCAGTTTCGTTACCCAGCTTCTCATGCCCATGTTTGAACGTCTGTTAATAAACATGCGATCAGAAAATAATTTTTTGACAATTTCAGAGCTACTTTGAAAATCTTTACTTTCACAACGACTTTTTGTCACAAATTAGAATATTTTACTTTAAGTAAATTGAGATAAACGACGTTTGTTTACTATCTGTACTCATTTACCTTAGTAACCGTACTAGTAATCGAATTCCGGTGAGTACAAATTATTTTTAATTAATTACTTTCATTAAAATTGTGAAATCCAAACGTTTAATAAATTAAAACATTAAAATTTGAAAAATATATTGTAATTTTTTTATTTTATGTAAAATTTAAATATGCAAATCAGTTCAGGGGCCATAAGGCGTAGTCGGGCAAAGCCTTGAAAATCGCCATTATCCTGGATAGATTTGAAAATTTGCATGGGAAATCCTGGTCTTCCTTTGAAAAAAAATCGCTAAAATTTGTCATTCAGTAAAAGTTCAGTCTTTCTACAACACGCCTTGAATTACATTTCTTCCTAAAATTGATCAGAATTCAGTACAGTTGCTTTCGAGAAACGCTACAAGTCACAACTCTGACTACAGTCTCAGTTTAATTCAAATTAAAGTTAATTTCTCTTTAAATTTAACTGACTTAGTAATGGAGATCGGCATGAGAGTTATCAAATACATGCTGTTTATTTTTAATCTTTTTTTCGCGGTAAGTTTTTGCGTTCAGATTTTCACAAATCTCAAGGAATTCAAATATTTCCTGATTAATTAATTGTACTATTTGCAAATAATAGGTTTCTGGAATAGCTTTGATAGTAACAGGGGCAGTAGTTCAGGGATTTTATTCGCAATATTTGGACTTTATTGGCAATGAGTCGCTATCAGCAACTGTTTTATTCATCATTATCGGAGTTGTCATTTTCTTCGTGGCTTTTTTCGGTTGCTGTGGAGCCATCAGAGAAAACCCCTGCATGATAATCACGGTAAAATCATTTGCAGAGTTCGTCTGCAGGTGTTGACCGAGTACTTTGGTCAGCAGCTTTGGTCAGCACCTGCAGACAACACGTAGCTTACAACTACTGCCGTTTGAGGGCCCCTCTTTACTTTTTTACGATGAAACGACGAATAATCGAAGTATTTTTGCTTTTTGACTAGTTTGCTTTGCTGCTGAGCTTCATCTTCACGTGCGAGATTGCCGGAGGGATTGCGGCTTACGTCTTACGCAGCAACGTGCGCCTGATTCTGCAATCCAACAACATGCTGATGCGAAACTACAACAGATCAGGCCACGGCGGTGTCACGAAAGCCTGGGACATCCTTCAGCACAACGTAAACTATTATTCAAGTTAATTACTCAAGTTAATCTGACGATTGAATGTATAGCTTCACTGCTGCGGTGTCAACAACTACACCGACTGGCTCGTTACTCCTTTCGCCAACAAAACGCAGCGCGTGCCGGACACTTGCTGCACGAAAAGCGCTTTGGTTTTCGAAGACTGCGGAGCTAACTTTGTCGTCGGAGGAAACGAAACCACGATTTACGTTCAAGGTTGTATGGACGGTATTGCAGAGTTGATACAGCAACACGCTGGAGCGTTTGCTGGTGTTGGAATCGGTATTGCCATCATTCAGGTAAACTATTGCAATCTAAACTATCATTAGATCAATTCCTAAGACTTGAGTACAAATGTAAGACTCTTCTTTAGATTAAACTAATAGTAATTTTCTGTATTTTCTAGTCCATCGGAATCGTTTTTGCTTGCCTACTCGCCCGATCTCTTCGTCGCTTGTCTCCGACAATGGAAGATTTTAAATAGTTGTCTACTTAGCTCAGCTTACTTGTTATTTTGTTAAAAGTTTTAAATGTTTGCATTTGCATCGTTCCGCGTTACAATTGTTGGTTAACGAAAATACAACAACGTTCGACAAAATCGGGATCGTGTGTATTTCAGCACGAACAAAAAATTTGAAGTATTGTTAAGGTACGTTGTGAATTTCAACGTAACAAAATGTTGAACTGAAAAAAAAAAATCAAAATGAAATGGCCGGAGTCCGAGAAGAAAGTGTCGAGAAGACTAGGGCTGCTACAAATTACTTCACCAGAAAACAACAAAACACGTTACACGGATTCTGTGAACAGAGGAGTTATAAAATACGAGAAATAAATTTTGCTGGAATCCTTACTAGAAGGAAAGGAAAAGGAACATTGTTTGAAAAATAATCACGTGGCGTAACGCTTGGTCCACAACCGGGCTACTCGATCGTGCTCCTCCCGATTCTGCTGGTACTGGGTAGCGATACTTCCTACCAGAGGGTCAGCTGCGGAAAAGAAAAGAAAATGAAGACTTGTTTGCAGTGTATTTGGTATCGTTATGCCAAGTACCGGATTGCAATCCGTGAGTAGCGAGCAAATGGACAGCAGCACTTTGGATACGGTCAGCGCGGGTGACCAGTTGTCCTTCAGGATGTCGAGGCATATAACGCCCTGGCTGTTGATGTTGCAGTGGTAGATACGAGTACGAAAGGTAACCTACAAGACGAGATTTTCAGTAATCACCGTACTATGCTATAGTATGGTACATATAGGATATACTATAACATATTAGACTGAGCTAGACTAGACTAGTCTAGACTAATACTAGACTAGACTAAACTGGACTTGACTAGACTAGACTAGATGGACTGTAGTAAACTAGACTAAAGTGGACTTGACTAGACTAGACTGAAGTATATTTGATTAGACTAGACTAGACTAGAATAGAATAGAATAGACTGTAGTATACTAGACTGGACCAGACTGTGGTATACTAGACTAGATTAAACTGGGCTTGACTAGACTGGACGTACTACACTGGACTAGACTAGACTAAACTGTAGTAGACTAGACTAGACTGTGGTATACTAAACTAGATTGAACTGGACTTTAGGCTAGACAAGACTAAACTGGACTTGACTAGGCTAGACTAGAATAGAATAGAAGTCATACTTGACTGGACGAGACTGTGGTATACTAGACTAGACTAAACTGTAGAAGACTAACTAGACTAGACTAGACTAGACTACACTTGACTAGATTAGCTTAGAATAGAATAGACTGCAGTATACTGGACTAGACATAACACTAGACAAAACTAGAGTAAACTAGAGAAGTTCACAGTAGACTAGACATACTACACTAGACTGGACTATACTATACTACACAAAACTATACCATACCATAATTTAGTATACTTGTCTGTCCTATGCCATTATACCAGACTATACTTAGGTATACTATACTGTACTATAACGTAGTAGATTAAGCTATACTATATACTTCACTTCACTAGACTAGACTAGACTAGACTACACCGGGCACCACAGTATACTATACTGTACCATATCGTACATAGATTTTACCATACTGTACTTTACTAGACTAGACTAGAATAGACTAGGATATACTATACCACACTAACTATAGTTTTGATATTGATAATACCTTTGGAGGCTTGAAAGGGTACTCGGGAGAAAAGTGAATGTCGAGGAAGAAAACGCCGCCTTCGTAAACTGAGCCGGGCGGTCCAAGAATCGTCGAGACCCACTCGTAGAGATTGTCGCCCTTCGGCCCAGCACTAAAAGCGAGTCAAATATTCATAAGTAACGCAACTATAATGTTAATTTACAGTTTAAAACCTGCAATTTGGAGGCGGGTCGAGCGTGATTTCGGCTAGTTCTTTCTGTATCCTGCGATAACAAAACGAAAAGTGAGAATGTTGAACTAGCTCGAGCAAAGAAAAATTATACCGTTTTGTTGAAGTGCTGAGAGATTTGGACATTTTCGGGTTCTGCTTAGTTTCCCGAGCCTCTCGGGCGGCAGCGAACATGAGCTTTACGGCAGCACTAAATCTGAAACAATTCGTAATCTGTGTTATGTCACACGATTGCGAAAAGTCGAATGTTAGCCGAAAGAAATCGAATTGCACAATGCTATACAAAAGAACTGACACTAGCAAGATTTAAGGCAAATTTCCTAAAATACCAAGACAATTAAGACTAATTACCACTAAACTACACTCTCTTTTTTCAAACACAAACCAAACAAGAGTAAACCAGATAGCCAGAAAGGCCATCAACATTTTTCGATTTCCTTAGTAATTTAGACTCTATTTAACTTTAATACCTGTTTAATATGACGAGGCACAGTTCGGTTGTTAAGTGAATTCGGACTAAATTGTATTTAGTAAAAGAGAATTTGAGAAATGCTGAGATTAGAAACAAGGGTCCGGACCCGGACCAGACGAAGACCAGGCAGACGATCACAAAAACGCGACCTTTTTTGAAAATGCTCGATTGCCTAATCGTAAAATATTTTATTGCTTTTCTTTTAGTCATAAAAGTCAATCTTTACCAATAAAAAAGACAAACGGATCGTATATTCTCAAATTCCACTATGGCCCAGTGCATCTCCTACATGGCTATCGCACTGGGGCGTAGTGGGTTTTAATAAAACACCTTCAATATAAGATGAAGGGATAAAATTTTTTCTCAGTTAACTTGATAAAAAAGTGAATTAGAGTTCGTAAGATCATTTTTTGTGTATTTCGCTAAATTTTTATGACTCGTTCACACAAACGGCAAAAATGTTTCACAGAAATTCTCTGTCGGGTTTCGTTTTCTTGGCGTATTTCCTTTCGCCATGCGGGAACCAACGGTGCTTGGTCGTGTGAGTGATGGCCATTAACTCTTTACGAAGAACGACTTCAGGTTTCTTGTGGAAAAGATTTTGAACGTCTTCCCGCAGCTGCGTTTTTAAGACGCCGTCAGATTCTGCGGCAACTGCAGGCAGCGGTAAACTGCACTCATACGGAATCCTGAAGAAAAATTTTACAAAATATTCATTTTCCATTATTTTTTTAAAGGCCTATAACGTTTATTTATGATTCGTATCTTTAAAATTATTCTTAGTTTTACTTTGGTTCTGGATGCCAGCACACGACAGTCGATCCTCCTTCGGCCAGAACAACCCAGTCCTGTCTTTCTTCAAAACTCGTGTGTTTATTCGATAAACTCTCTTTTCTTAAGCATCTTCGAGGTAATACTTGCACAATTTTGTACGAATTCGCTAAAATGTTTCTTGTGCTTGACAAACTCATGATGGCCGCCATTTTCTGCTCGTATAATAAATTAGTTACAGTAATGCTCACTAGGTGGCGTTAACAGTTGTAAACACGAAGCGGAAAAATAGTGCTTTTGTTCATTGAAGGAAAATTCCCGAAGAGGGAAACATTGGGACAAAAGAGGGAAAATAAGGGAAGAGTGAAAAGGGAAACTTGGAACTTTGGCTCCAAATTCCATGAGCGAAGGGAAAAAAGGGAAAGGTGAAAAGGGGAAATCAGAGCTCTCTTAAGGGAAAAGGGAAACACTGAAGTGAACAGTTGCTTCTCAACCATTGTAACTGTCAGTTAGGCAAAATAGTAGTCAAAATAAATAAAATGGGAAATTACGGGATTCTATTTGATATTGCAAACTATTCAACAGTAGCGTTATGTCTGATTTTAAAGGTTCCGCAGATCTACAGCGTCCTGAGTACGAAAAGTATTCACGGTTTAAGTCTACCTGGAGTCTTGCTGGAACTTACATCGTAAGAAATCCAGTTAATAAGTTTAGTTTAATTTACCTAAATCGAATTTGAAAATTTCAGGTACAGCATTATGATGTGCTACAATATTGTCAACGGCTACCCGCTTCTGGCGTTTCTCGAGTACCCGTTTCTGGTCGTCCAAGATATCGTGCTGCTTGCCATCATCCTCCACTACAAGGGCAAGCTCAACGTTTTAACCTTGGCTGCGTTTGGTGTTTATTTCTCCGCCCTTTACTCTGTCGGAAACGGAATTCTTCCCCTTACCGTCCTGGCCACACTTGCGGTATATTAATAGCTCCAGGAAACTTAACTTTTTTACGATAAATTCTTGATTCTAATTTAGGGATTGTGCACACCTATTGCTGCCATGAGTAAATTAGCCCATCTCAAAGCACTGCATACTGCCAAGAGCTCGAAATCTGTCAGCGTTTTGTCGTGGACCATTTCCGCATACACCTGCCTAAGTACGAGTTGAATTTTTACCATCATGAATTATAATTTAACTTAGATGTAATTATCTTAAGCTCGAATCTACACTACGGTCATCCGAGTCATCGACATCCCGCTGCTGGCTAATTTCACTGTTAGCCTAACACTGAATCTAACGATCATTTCCTATGCCATTTATCTTCGTCGTCCCGCGGTATCGAAAAATGATAAAAAAGGCAATTAAAAACTAATGCATTTCCTTATTTGCTGATAAATTTGATGGAGTTCCCGTTTGCTAATCACTTCCATTACCAGTTTAATTGTTTTTCAGCGTCTCCACTTTCTGTTTTCCCTTTTCCCTTAAACAGGGGCCTGTTTTTCCCTTTTTCCCCTCCGTGCCAGTATATCAAGCTGTACTTGCAAAACTTCCCTTTTTCCTTATTTCCCCTTTTCTTCTGCTCAGTGCTAGGATATCTAGCTATAACTTGCATAACTTCCCTTTTCCTTTATTTCCCCTTTCTTCCCCTCAGTGCTAGAATATAAAAGTACGGTTCCAAAATTTCCCTTTTCCGTCATGTTTCCTTTTTCAGGGAATTTCCCTGCTAAAGTGGAAGCACCGTTCGTTTTGCCCCTAACATCACAAACCAAATGACGAGTGTGTGTATTTAGAAACCCCAGTAAATGAATTCAACATAAAATCAAAGAGTGCAATTTAGGTATTAATATACGAGAACAAAGCTAATGCAAAAGTCAATACACCGATATCAAGCATAGCAAATCCATCGACTAATAAACGTATAAAGAAAAAAAACAAACGACTACATGAAGAATTAGACGAAAAAATAATGTTTCTGCTTATTTACACGTTTCTTCGCAAAACGACAGATCGGAGCAGGAAGAGTTTGGTCGATTGAATTATTCGGGAGGGAGTTCTGTTTTCTGTGTGTGCGGGGGAAAAAAAACGTGGCACTTTGAATCCCTGAAAAACAGTTTTCGAAAAACAAAAAATTCTGGGGCACAAAAAAAAAAAAAACGTTCAGGTTGCAAAACGCAGAACTTCCGAGCGATTTGTAGAGCTTTTTGCCAGTTCTCAAAACCTGGAAGTTTTGCGCAACGTTTGGAAGAAACGGACGTTTAGATGCGGGGCGTGGATCTGTCGTCGATATGTCTTGAACGTCGCAGGGACGTGCCGCGGCGGATCTGGTCGAGCAGCGACTCACGGCAAACGCTCGGGTCGGGGACGCAGCGCTGGGCCACGACCTGACGAACGCGAATCGCCACCTCGCTCTCCGCGGAGGTCCTGCTGCTTGGCCAGCGTTGCGTTGAGGCAGTTGACGAAGTTCTGCTGCGACAGCAAGCCTGAGACAACGCGAACTTCTGCGGGATCTTTGCGACGACCTTGCTGAACGTTATTCTGGAAAAAAGATGAGATTTATTATTATTTAATTAGTAAATTATCTTTTTTTTTTATTGTGTTTACCTCATTGCTACAGCAGCTTTGTGCGGATTCGGCAGCGTGTTGTCGTTGGGCCAGTTTAGCATTGAGACTGGCCATAAGATGTTCGGTAGCGGCTTTCTGGAGATTTGATTCTCGGGCAAAGTTTTTGACTGATAGCCTTGGTGTTTCTGCTTGTTGACAGTCAACTGACTGACGGTGTTTGTCTGATAGATTGTCTGGTTGCTCTTGACAGACAGCTCTTCCTTGGCCTCTAGTTTACAGTAAATCTATGGTAAGAGAATATAGTGAGTGAATAGGTAAATGAGTGCATGAATGGGTGGCAGAATGAATGAATAAGTGAGTGAAAGATCAAATTCATAGGCGAGTGAATGAATCAATGGGTGTGTGAGTGGGTAGATGAGTTAGTGCACGAATGGGTGGAAGAACGGATGAAATGAGTGAATCAACAAATACGTGCATGAATGAATAAACGAATGAGTGGGTGCATGAATGGGTGGATGAACGAATTAAGTGAGTGAGTGAACGAATGTATAGTTGCACGAGTGGGTAGACAAATCAGTGCACGAATGGGTAGACGAACGAATGAATGAGTGAATTAGTGAATGAATGGATAACTGAGTCAGTGCATGAATCGGTAGGTCACTAGTGAATGAAGTAAGTAAGTAAATGAAATAGATGAACGAGTGAGTGAATGGGTGGAAGAGAGAACAAAAATGAGTGAGTGCATGAATAAACGAATGAGATAGTGAATGAATCGATATCTGACCGAATCAATCAATATTAACCAATCAGACCAACCACCAACTAATCAATCGATTAATATCGATTCTAATTACCGAGTCCTGATTCGATTCCACACGAATCGATCTCGTCCTCCTTAAATGATCCGGATTCACGGGATTCTGCAGGATCTGCGAGAGATTCTTAACCGCTTCCGACACTCGAATCGGATGTTCGGATCCGTTCCTGTTCTCTTCATCGACTGGATTCGATTCCAGGAGAAAATCCGGCGGAGGAGGAAGGTTCAGCAGATCGATATCTTCAATCGTCGTTTCATTCCTATCGTCTGTGACTTCGTGGACAGTAGCAAACGAAGACAGGGAACTCCGCTTGACGAACGGTTTCTGTCCGCGGTTCTGGAACGGTTCCATGGACGAAGGATCCGCGTATCCTAACCAACAGAAAAAAAAAATCCAAAAAAAATTATTTCAAAAATGCCTGTGATTGGCTGAAAATGCAAACCAGCAAAAGAGGCGGGTCTACGCAGAACGGGTTTGCTGCTGACTGGCGGAGGACGTGGTTTCCAGTCTGCCGGAATGCTGCACGAACTACACAGACAAGCTAACGAAACAACAGCCAAAAAACATAACAAAAGCGTAAGAAAATACAAAATAAAAATCAGAAAACTTAAAATCTTGTGGCAGAAAGCTAGAAATTTAAAGCTATGAGCAGTGCTTCCACTTTGCAGGGAAATTCCCTTAAAAAGGGAAAACTGGGTCTGAAAAAGGAAAAGTAAGGGAAAAAGAACATAGAAGTATAGCTTGATATCCTGGATGGAGGGGAAAAGGATACTTGATGTCTACAACGAAACGGGGAAAAAGGGAACACGGGGTCTAAAAAAGGAAAAGTAAGGGAAAAATGATACAGAACTAAAGCTTGGTATCCTGGATGCAGGGGAAAAGGATACTTGAAGTCTACAAGGAAAGGGGGGAAAAGGGAAAACCGTGACCTCTTTGAGGGGAAACGGAAAACTGAGAGTGGAAGCACTGAGCTTGAGCCATGCTAATGAGTAGGGGAATGGGAAAAACCTTGTCCATCGTCGAAGTAATGACTTCCATAGCCGCTGGAAGAGCCTAACGAGCTGTAAATGGCGCTACCGGTCTCGTGGTCGCCTGACTCGCACGTGTTACGATCCTCAGGGCCTCCGCTGATTACCTCGCCCGCGTTCATGTAGAGCGGCTGCGGCAGTACTGAAAGTTGAAAATAAATTATAGTAGTAGCTGTAGTATCAGAAGAAGTAGCAGCTATAGGAGTAGTAATATCAAAAGTAGTTATAGTGGTAGTAGCAACAGTAGCAGTGGTATAGGAAAAAAACAGAAGTACAATATCACTAGTAGTTATAGTAGCAGTAGTAGTAGTAAATGTAGTAGTACTGATAGAAGTAGTAGAACTATCATTAGAAACAAAGCAGTAGTAGTAGTAGCAGTAGTAAATGAAGCAGTACTGGAAGAAGTAGCAGAATATACGTAGTAGTAGTACAACTAGTTTGAGTAATACTAATAATAGTAGTAGTAATAGTAATAATACCAGAAATAATAGTACGAGTAGTAAGCAGTCATTTTATTTTACCCATATCGGGACGGTTGAATGGAAATCCGGTAAAGCCGCCGATTGGTCTGCAGCATAGTTTTCTTCTTTGTTCCTATTGGCTGACTTGCTGGGGACTTTGGGTCGTTCCAGCGACGAGCAGCGCTGCGGCAGCGGCGGCTTGGCCGCAGCATATAGACTCTCTTGACTGGAGACGCTGGGTTCCTTGGGACGCCGCAGCGAGGCGCTGCGCGAATGGTCCGGGATCCCGCGACTGACCGCAGCGCCGCGGGATCGGACACCGCGCCCTGATGCGCCGACTCTCCCAGTGGCTGGAAGGTGTATACCGACAGTGCTGGTCTCTGGTGGCCCTTTTCGTAAGCTGATAACAATAGAAAGGTTTAGTACAACAACTACTACTACTAATTACGAAACAATACTATGAAATACTCTAAACGACTGAGGAAGCTAAACTGTCGAATATGTGGACAATATTTGAGTACATAAGGGAGATATCGTATTTGTCCATACATACGACGGATTTATATGCTACTACTTACTACTAATTCTAACGATGAAGAAATAGTAGCCATTACACTACAACCACGACAAATACTACTACCGCTATTGTAACTGCCATTCCTACTACTATACTACTACTAATACTGGTTCCAGTACTCCTACCATTGCTGCTACGCTACTACTGTTAATACTACTATACTACTACTGGAACCGGGTACTGCTAGTACTACTACCACTTTATTTTACCTGTGGATATGGTATGAGGGCGCTCGGTGACGAGGTTGCTGGGCGAGCAGTCAAACTGCGCCGTTTCCTAATTTATAAATTATTATTAATAATACACGTACTTCAATTTTTATGATACTCTACAATATTTACATATTAATGATATAAATAATAAGTAAAAGTAGCACTTTACTAAATAATCTATCTTTTTTCAACTTTGAATTTGAAACTGAGAGAGTTGAATTCTGATTGGGTAAGTGTATTTGGCAAGCTTCCTCGCTATTGGTCGTTTGGAAGGGGACCACTTGGAGACTATCCAATAGAATTACGTTGAAATGAACCCCTAATGGAAATCGTAAATTTCTGAAATTCGCTCCTAAAATTTCATATCATCCAATAAAATTTATTTTAACTTAGAATAATATAATATAATAATATAATAATAATATGTGGTATACACAATACTTTAATAATGAATAATACAGTTATATTTATCATTTTATTACTACCCGATAGAAAAGTTATACGGTTGAGTACTGAATGACCAGGTAGCTGAATACTAGCTGAACTTATTTCAGTTGTCGGAATTGAACCATCTGAATACGGGGTTAAGTACTACACGACTTAAGTTCTCCAAAATTCAAGCGTACGAACTGTGTGAAAGTGGGGCAATTTCAGACTATCATCTAGCTGAATCCGTAGTAATCATGCACCATTCAGAGGGTCATTCTGACGTTTGACTAGTCCATCATTTTTCTATTGGGTAAGTTTCTTGATACATATTTAATATTTATATTATTCTTAATTATCTGTATATTCTGTATTTACTTATTATAATATAAATAATATTAATTCTAATTTTATTTGGATTTTTACCTGGTTGGAGGAGAGCGTCGCGGGCGTCGAGGACGTCGGACGGACCACCAGCGTGTCTTGGGACGTGAATCCGGAATCCTGCGAGGATACACTCGACAAACGCACTCCCACTCCAGCAGCCTATTATTATAAATAATATATATAAACAATAATATATCATACTGAAATATTAATATATGAATAAGATATATACGTGTGAAAAGTAAAAAATCTGGATGATAATAACTGGATTAATAGATAATAATAATAATAATAATAATAATAATAATAATAATAATAATAATAATAATAATAATAATAGTAATAATAATATATTTTCGTGATTAGATTATTTAGACTGGTAATGCAATTTATGAAAGTAGTTGGATACCTGTGATAGAGAACGATGACGAATCATTTGCTGACTGGCGGCTAGCGACTGACCAATCCCGTGACTTGGTGAATGCATCTGACTCTGTTTAGTGGGAGACAATGATAACTATGGTAGTAGTAGTAGTAATAGAAGAAGAAGTAGTAGTAGAAGTAGTAGTAGTGCTCGTAGTAGTAGTAACAGAAGGAGAAGTGGTAGTAGTAATAATATTAGTAGAAGTAGTAGTGCTCGTAGTAGTAGTAGTAAGTGTTTTCACTTTGCGGGGAAACTGCCTGAAAAAAGGGGGAAATGGGGTGTGAGAAGGGAAAAATAAGGGAACAGGGAGAAGGGAAAATCTGGACTATACCCTTGTATTCTAGTACGGAGGGGAAAAAGGTGAAAATAAGGGAAGGACGGAAAAAGGTGAAATTCAAGGTGAAAATACTGGTAGTAGTAATAGTTGTAGTAGTCGTAATAGAAGTAGTAGAGGTGGTGGTAGTAGTAGTAGTAGTAGAAGTAGAAGTAGTATTAGTGGAAGAAGTAGAAGCGGTAGTAGAAGTAGTAATAATACCAGGAGTAGTCGTAGTAGTGGTAGAAGTAGTGGTCGTAGTGATAGCAGTAATAGTAGCAGTAGTAGCAATAGTAGTATAAGTAGCAGTCATAGTTATAGTAGTGGTAGTAGTAATAGTAATAGTACAAGTAGTAGAAGCGGTACTAGTACTAGTAGTGATCTCCTGTAGCAAACAAACAATGCCGTAACTGTACTAACTACCTTTTTTTTTTGCTAGTAGTACTTCTTCAAGACTACTACTAGTACTACATTATTATACCTTTAACTACCACTGCTACTGTTGCTACTACTACAATTACATACATAATTGCTACCGTTCTTACCACTACTACTGCTACTACAATTACCATTATAACTCCAGTTACTGCTACTACAGTTATAACTACAACTGCTACTAGTACTAAAACAACAACTACTTCAACAGCAACTACTACAACAACCACTAATATCACTGCTAATACAACTACAACAAAAACTACTACTACTACTGCTACTAGTACTACTATAACTCGAGTTATAACTACAATGACAACTATAATGCTACAACTACTACAAACACTACTACTACTATTGCTACTACAAATGATTAATACCTGGGAGTGTGGGGTGACGCTGCCACTGGAGGAGCTCTGGATCGATCCCAGGCTGCACATGGACGATTTACGCGATCCTAACGAGCTGGGAGAGCTCGGTGGAGTCCTTATCGACCAAGTCACCTGATCCATTGATCCCTTCAGTTCAGAGATCATCTAGTACCAAAACAAAGCCAATTAACAGTTACAAGTAAAATACTACTACTATTTCTACTACTACTACTACTACAACTACTACCACTTCTATTACTGCTACTACTACTACTACAACTAGTACTACTACTTGTACTACTACAACAACTAATACTTCTACTATTGCTACTACTACAACAACAACTACCACTTTTACTACTGCTGCTACTACTACTACTTCTACTTCTACTGCTACTACTACTAATAACAACAATGGTAAATATTTGATATTGGTAGCAGTAAACAGTACTAGTTGTAATCGTAGTAGCGGTGGTTAAGAGTTATAGTAATGAAGTACTGGTAGTAGTAGTCGTAAAAGAAGTAGTACTAGCAGGAAAAGTAGTAGTGCAGTTGCAGCATTATTTGTTTGCCATAGAGGATCACTACTATCACTAGTACCGCTACTCCTACTACTACTACTGCTAGTACTATGACTATACTTTTGACATTTTTTACTATTACTACTACTACTACTTGTACAACTACTACAACTACTACTACTTTCACCATGAACATTACTACTACCACTACTCCTACCACTGTTACCACTACTACTACTGCTACTACTACTACTATATTACAATTATTTTTATATTTTTTGCATGCAATTATTACCTGTTCAGAAGCTTCAGGCAGAGCGTAAGGATCTGCTGTATGTTTATCCAGCTGCAGCAGGAATTCTTCCATGTGACTGAGTTCTGCCATCATTGCCATTTCCTCACTCTGTCAAACAATAACAAATAATTAGTAAGTAATTATAATAATTATAATTGTACTACTACTACTACTGCTCGTATTATTGCTACTACTACTTGAACTACTATTACTATTGCAACTACTACCATTGCTATCCCTATTGCTACTACTACTTCAACTACTATTACTACTGCAGCTATTATTTTTGCTACTAGTACTACTACTACTACTGCTGCTTCTTCTTCTACTGCTACTGCTACTACTACTACTTCTTCTACTGCTACTGCTACTACTACTACTACTGGTACTTTTGCTACTGGTACTACTCCTACTACTTCTTCTTCTTCTACTCCTCTTCCTTCTCCTACTATTACTACCACTACTTCTACTTCTACTCCTCCTACTACTACTACTACCACTACTTCCACTTCTACTCCTCCTCCTCCTCCTCCTCCTACTACTACTATTACTACTACCACTACTACTACTATAACTACTAATAAAACATTACCATGACAGGTTTAAGGAATGAAACGAACAGACAGAAGCGGCTTCGCTCCTCCACCAGGGCCGAGCGGAGCGCCTGTTTCTCCGTGTCCTGGAGGAGGTTGAGCCGCGCGCTGAGCTCGGCTTGAGCCGCTTCCGCGGCCCGGACGATCTCGACGCCGGCCGCGCTGAGCGACGACGCGCTCTGCCCCTGCGACGACGACCGCACCTTCTGCGCTTTCTTCTGCCAGCGCGACGCCTCCGCCGAACGCTTCTTCACCTCCGCCCGCACTTTTTTCGTTTCTGAAATATTATTATTATATTATATTATTATTATTATTATTGTATTTAAAAAATATAAAAACCTTTGGCGTGATCTTTGTCCAGATTAACTGCAGTTTTTTTCCACTCGTCCATTTTGTCGTGTAACGGGACAACCAGACAATCCATGAGGGCACTGACCAATCAAAGCGTTTAAAATATATTATTAATAATAAAATAATATTTAAATAATGAAATAAATTTTATTGAACTCTAACTTTAATCCTATTATTTTTCAGAATTTTTCTATTTTGTTGTATGTTTTAGTTATCATCACGTTATCAAGTGTTATCATCTGTTAACAACTGTTATGCTGTGATGATTCAGACTTGTGGAGCAGAACTATCGCCTGTGCTCAGCTTCAACGCTCGACCTGCTGCTGACCTCGACTTGGCTGTGCTCGTAGACATGACTAAATGACGTCAGCAGTGTTATCATCGTGTTATCAAGTGTTATCAAGTGTTATCAAGTGTTTTACAATAGCTTTTCACTTTTTCGCAATCGAGAGAGAAAAGGCTTTCATAATTCTGTTGTTAGGTAACAAGGAAAGTACATCAAATAAAAGGGGGAAAAAAGATAGATGAAGTAGAAAGTGCAGCCAGTTTCCCACTTACAGTTTTCCCTTATTTTCCCCTTTTCGGGGAATTTTCCTATCAACGTGGTAAGTAACAAGGAAAGAACATTGCGATATAAGAAAAGGGGGAAAAAAGCATAGATGAAATGGAAAGTGTAAGCAGTTTCCCACTTACAGTTTTCCCTTATTTTCCCCTTTTCGGGGAATTTTCCTATCAACGTGGTAAGTAGCAAGGAAAGAACATTGCGATATAAGAAAAGGGGAAAAAAGCATAGATGAAATAGAAAGTGTAAGCAGTTTCCCACTTACAGTTTCCCCTTATTTTCCCCTTTTCGGGGAATTTTCCTATCAACGTGGTAAGTAGCAAGGAAAGAACATTGCGACAAAATAAAAGGGGAAAAAAGCATAGATGAAATAGAAAGTGTAAGCAGTTTCCCACTTACAGTTTTCCCTTATTTTCCCCTTTCCTGGGGGGAATTTTCCTATCAACATGGTAAGCAGCCAGGAAAGAACATTGCGACAAAATAAAAGGGGAAAAAACCTAGACGAAATAGAAAGTGTAAGTTCCCCGCTTTCAGATTTCCCTTTTTCTCCCTTCCGTGCTAAACTTCATATACTTCTAGATTTCCCTCTTTTCCTGCTTTTTCCCTTTTTCGGGGAATTTCCCTATCGCCCTAACAAACAACCGGGAAAAAGACAACGACATAAAATAAAAGGAGGAAAAAGATGGATGAAATAGAAAGTGTAACAAGTTTCCCACTTTCAGTTTTCCCTTTTTCCCCTCCGTGCCAAACTTCATATACCTCTAGATTTCCCTCGTTCCCTTGTTTTCCCCCTTTTTCGGGAGACTCCCCTATCACCTAACAAGCAACCAGGAAAAAACAACGTGATAAAATAAAAAAGGGGAAAAAAGATAGATGAAATAGAAAGTACAAGCAATTTCCCATTTTCAGTTTTCCCTCAATAGATGGCGCAGTTTTCCCCTTTTTCCCCCCTTTAGTCCTTTAACTTCCTATACATTTCCTGCTTGTTCCATACGCATTCATGCCTTATACCATATACATTCCTATATATCCCTGCTTCCTATACATTTCCTACATTTCATTTTTCCCTTTTTCGGGGGGAATTTCCCTGTAAATTAGAAAAGTATACCGAGTGCACAGTTACCTGGTGAAAGTCTTGAGACGGGCCTCGACGGCCTTGTGGCGCAGGCAAATGCGAGTCAACACGGTGCCGATCTCTTTGGTCGCACCTGCAGTAACCAAAACACATTTACCACTCAGTTATCATATCTACAAGCTTAATTATTATTATTATTATTATTATATATAATAGAATAAATATATTAACATATGTACCACTCAGTTATCATACTTACAAACTTAATTATTATTATTATTATTATATTTAAAAATATAAATATATTAACATATTTACCACTCAGTTATCATATCTAGAAGCTTAATTATTATTATTATTATTATTATTATTATTATTATTATTATATAGAATAGTATGAATATATTAACATATTTACCACTCAGTTATCAGATCTACAAGCTTAATTATTATTATTATTATTATTATTAACATTATATATAATAGTATGAATATATTAACACATTTACCACTCAGTTATCCGATCTACAAACTTTATTATTATTATTATTATTATATAATTAATTTAATAGAAATAGAATTATTACACACAACATTTACAGCAATATATTGACAGATTTACCACTCACTTACCACATCTACTATAATTATTATTATTACTATTATTATTATAATATACTATAATTATTATCATTATTATACTACAGACACAGATACAGTATAATCTACAAACTTTATTATTATTATTATTATATATAATATAATTAATTTAATAAAAATAGAATAATTACACACATTTACAACGACATATTAACACATCTACTACTCAGTTATCATATCAACAAACTTAATTATTATTATTATTCCACATATATTATTATATATAATATAATTAATTTAACAGAAATAGAATTGTTATTAAACACAACATTTACAGCAACATATTAACACATATACCACTCAGTTATCATATCTATAAACTTTATTATTATTATTATTATTATTATGTCAATCACGATAAAAAAACTAAATATCCCCTAGAATGTACATAATTCTTATAGAATTACTATATATATATATATATAAAATAACTTATAGAATAACTTATAGAATAACTTATAATAACTATTTATAAAACACGTACATGTTTACATGAAGTAATTGTAACAATAAGAGAGTTCTCAAGATTCTTACATAAATCTTAATTCAAGATTCTTGGATTGATTCTTCAGATTCTTACATGAATCTTAATTCAAGATTCTTGGATTGATTCTTCAGATTCTTACATGAATCTTACTCCAAGATTCTTAGATTGATTCTTCAGATTCTTACATGAATCTTGCTCCAAGATTCTTAGATTGATTCCCAAGATTCTTCCATGAATCTTACTTCAAGATTCCGAAACTGATTCTCACGATTCTTACATGATTCTTGACTTACTATAAGATTCTCGCTTCAAGATTCTTAGATCGAATTCAGGATTCTTGTAAGATTCTAGACCCAAGATTCTTGCATGATTCTTAACCCAAGAATCTTGGACTGAATCCACGAATCCCATATGATTCTTGACCCTAGATTCTTAGACCGAACTCAAGATTCTCGTATGATTCTGGGACCAAGATTCTTCCATGATTCTTAACCCAAGAATCTTGGACTGAATCCACGAATCCCATAAGATTCTTGACCCTAGACTCTTAGACCGAACTCAAGATTCTTGCATAATTCTTAACCCAAGAATCTTGGACTGAATCCATGAATCCCATATGATTCTTGATACAAAATTCTTAGACCAAACTCAAGATTATTATGATCCTTGACCTAAGATTCTTATGATTCTTAACCCAAGAATCTTGGACTGAATCCATGAATCCCATATGATTCTTGACCCTAGATTCTTAGACCGAACTCAAGATTCTCGTATGATTCTGGGACCAAGATTCTTCCATGATTCTTAACCAAGAATCTTGGACTGAATCCACGAATCCCATAAGATTCTTGACCCTAGACTCTTAGACCGAACTCAAGATTCTTGCATAATTCTTAACCCAAGAATCTTGGACTGAATCCATGAATCCCATATGATTCTTGATACAAAATTCTTAGACCAAACTCAAGATTATTATGATCCTTGACCTAAGATTCTTATGATTCTTAACCCAAGAATCTTGGACTGAATCCATGAATCCCATATGATTCTTGACCCTAGATTCTGGGACCGAACTCAAGATTCTTGCATGATTCTTAACCCAAGAATCTTGGACTGAATCCATGAATCCCATATGATTCTTGATACAAAATTCTTAGACCAAACTCAAGATTATTATGATCCTTGACCTAAGATTCTTATGATTCTTAACCCAAGAATCTTGGACTGAATCCATGAATCCCATATGATTCTTGACCCTAGATTCTGGGACCGAACTCAAGATTCTTGCATAATTCTTAACCCAAGAATCTTGGACTGAACCCACGAATCCCATATGATTCTTGACCCTAGATTCTTGGTCCAAACTCAAGATTCTTGCATAATTCTTGACCCAAGAATCTTGGACTGAATCCATGAATCTGCGAACCCCCCCGCAAGAGTCCGAAATCGATACCCTCGCTGAACCGAAGTGTTGAACCGCAACGAAACCAAATGCCATTCAACTAACGAACACTGTTATCACATGTTATCAACATGTTATCATGCGTTATCAAAGTATTATCACATGTTGACAATCTTCTTTTCCCATTTTAACACCCACTTCAATGTTAATTAGAACTTTAAACAACCCTGTTATCATATGTTATCAAGTGTTATCAAGTATTATCACAGGTTAACAAGTTGTCCGTCTCCAGGTTGTAATTCATCATCAAGGTTATCAAAGGTCAAATAGAATCCAACTAGAGCTGTTATCACGTGTTATCATGTGTTATCAAGTCTTATCAAGTCTTATCACAGGTTAACAAGTTGTCCGTGTTCATGCTGTAATTCATCATCAAGGTTACCAAAGGCCCAAAAGAATCCAACTAAAGCTGTTATAACGTGTTATCATGTGTTATCAAGTGTTATCAAGAGTTATCAATCGTGTTATCATGTGTTATCACAGGTTAACAAGTTGTCTTCATGTTTTAATCGAAACTCGAGACTATCAAAGGCCAAAAAGAATCCTACTAGAGCTGTTATCACGTATTATCAGTGTTATCAAGTGTTATCAGGGTGTTATCATATGTTACTAAGAACCCTGAAAGTGATCCGAAACCAGATACCCTTAATACCACTGTGTTAATTCGGCTTTTCCTCTGTGTCACTCATTCAAAGGGATCGTAGAATCGATGATAACACATGATAACAGTTGATAACCACTGATAACAGTTGATAAAAGCCTACAATGGCGTCAATAGAAGTTCATCCTAAGCGGAAACCTACTGAAAATGCGATGCTAACTGCTGATGACACGTTGTTAACCCTTGATAACAGTTGACAACCAGTAATAACAGTTGATAACAGCCTTTAATGGCGTCAATAGAAGTTCATACTGAGCTAAAACTTAGTGAAAATGCGATTCTAACTGCTGATGACACGTTGCTAACCCTTGATAACAGTTGATAACCAGTGATAACAGCCTTTAATGGCGTCAATAGAAGTCCATAACAAGCGACAATCTAGTGAAACTGCGATGCTAACTGCTGATAACACGTTGTTAACCCTTGATAACATTTGATAACCAGTGATAACAGTTGATAACAGCCTACAATGGCGTCAATAGAAGTTCATACTAAGCGACAATCTAGTGAAACTGCGATGCTAACTGCTGATAACACGTTGTTAACCCATGATAACAGTTGATAACCAGTGATAACAACCTGTCTGGGGTGTGTTTGAAAAAGCTAAGGCCATTGGATCAATAAAAAGTCCTTGCAGAAAATCGGGATAAATCAAAGAATTTGATAAAAGCAGAGAATGAAGGAGTGATGATAACAAGGAAGAAGGATAATTATCAGGGTTACTAACTGTCTCCATTATCATCAATTATTATGTTATCAATTATTATCGCTGTTTATCTTTTACTTTATCAACGATTATCAAGACACTTGTTCCTACTATCAGTGTTATTTCCTGTTATCCGATGTTATAACTTGTTATCATATGTTAACAGCCATTGCATTAACTCCTCATTCATTTAGGAGGGCAAGTTTTTTCACCCCAACTGCAATAAATCCTATCACTCCTCATCACCCTTGTCTATTATCCCTAGTAATTATCTCATTACTTTGTAAGTATACTTTGATAACATGTGATAACAGGACCATCCGTGATGATAACATGTTGATAACACGCTGATAACAGTTGATAACATAACCTCCCTTAACAAGAGCTATTTGCAATGAATAGGGCGGGTGGCGGATGGGAGGTGATAGTTGGGTGGAGAGTGGGGTGTTGGGTGGTAAGCGGGTGTTCGCTCGCTGAATCCTGATTGGGCCGGGAGTGGGTGGAAAGTGGGTGGCGGGTAGTAAGGAGATCCTAGAAGGCGACTGCTGATTGGCCAGAACGTGGGCGAGCTATGGGTGGCGGGTGGCCAAAGGGTGGGATGGAAGTTGTCTGCTGATTGGATATAGCGTGGGTGGAAAGTGGGTGGGTGGGTGGTAAGGAGATCCTAGAACGTGACTGCTGATTGGGCAGAGTATGGGTGGAAAGAGGGCGGATGGGTGATAGGGAGATATTGGAAGGAGATCGCTGATTGGGCAGAACGTGGGTGAAAAGTGGGTGGGTGGGTGGTAGGGAGATCTTGGAAGGAGACTGCTGATTGGATGGAGCGTGGGTGGAAAGTGGGTGGGTGGGTGGTTTTGGCAGCTGGTGCACAGAAGCGCCCAGGACAAGCAAGGGAGAAAAGCGGCCATTGTGACAAATACGGAAAGTTAGGGGGGAAAACGTAGAATAATTCTCTCCTACATACGCCGTGTATTGATCGCCTACACACAGGGAACGGGGGGGGGGGGGAAGGGGGGTCCGCTACTCTCTCCAAAAACTTTTTTCGTTCGTAGCGGTTCGTTAGGTACTCGCAAACGAGATGTTAATGGACTGTGATTCCGAGATTCTCCGTCAAGATTCTTGTAAGAATGCAAAGAAAGAAATAGTGGGAAAAAAATTTCCCCTTTTTCCCCCTCCGTGCAAGATTCTGGTAAGAATGCAAAGGAAGAAATAGTGGGATAAAATTTTCCCCTTTTCCCCTTTCTCCCCCCTCCGTGCTAGATTCTGGTAAGAATGCAAAGGAAGAACTAGTGGGATAGAATTTTCCACTTTTCCCCTTTTTCCCCCCTCCGTGCTAGATTCTTGTAAGAATGCAAAGGAAGAAATGTGGGAAAAAATTTTCCCCTTTTCCCCCCCTCCGTGCAAGATTCTGGTAAGAATGCAAAGGAAGAACTAGTGGGATAGAATTTTCCACTTTTCCCCTTTTTCCCCCCTCCGTGCTAGATTCTTGTAAGAATGCAAAGGAAGAAATGTGGGATAAAATTTTCCCCTTTTCCCCTTTTTCCCTCCTCCGTTCAAGATTCTGGTAAGAATGCAAAGGAAGAAGTAGTGGGATAAAGTTTTCCCCTTTTTCCCCCCTCCGTGCAAGATTCTGGTAAGAATGCAAAGGAAGAACTAGTGGGATAGAATTTTCCACTTTTCCCCTTTTTCCCCCCTCCGTGCAAGATTCTTGTAAGAATGCAAAGGAAGAACTAGTGGGATAACATTTTCCCCTTTTCCCCTTTTTCCCCCCTCCGTGCAAGATTCTGGTAAGAATGCAAAGGAAGAACTAGTGGGATAGAATTTTCCACTTTTCCCCTTTTTCCCCCCTCCGTGCAAGATTCTTGTAAGAATGCAAAGGAAGAACTAGTGGGATAACATTTTCCCCTTTTCCCCTTTTTCCCCCCTCCGTGCAAGATTCTGGTAAGAATGCAAAGGAAGAACTAGTGGGATAAAATTTTCCACTTTTCCCCCTTCCCCCCCCCCTTCGTCAAGATTCTTACAAGATTCTTACAAGAATCTTGACGGAGAATCTTCAGATTCATGACTGCGAGAATGATTAGGCTGAATTTTGTATGAAATTATCACAAAAAATTGATTAGTTTTCTTCCATATAAGGATATAAGACGCAAGGGGTCGGAAACTCCGAGGAAAAGTGTACGAGGATTATCTGATAACATATGATAACACGGAGATAACGAGTTGATAACAGTGATAACATGACCTGGGTGTACGGAGATTATTGGAAGTTTCGGACCCCTTGCATAGACGTTTCTTCACTCCCATTGCTTATTTGTCAAGGGGTCGGAAACTTACAATAATCTTCGTACACCAAGGTCGCGTTATCACTGTTATCAACCTGTTATCTCCGTGTTATCATCTGCGTTATCATATATTGTCAAATCATCTTCGCAAGGGGTCGGAAACTTTCAATAGTCTTCGTACACCAAGGTCGTGTTATCACTGTTATCAGCCTGCTATCTACTGTTATCTACGTGTTATCTCTGCGTTATCAAATAATCTTCATACACTTGACCTCGGAGTTTCGGGACCCCTTGCACCTAGGTCGTGTTATCACTGTTATCAGCTTGCTATCTACTGTTATCTACGTGTTATCACACGTTATCAAATAATCTTCGTACACTCTTTCTCGGAGTTTCGGACCCCGAGGTCATTTGCATACATCATATTCGCTCCTCGTATGAATCTTGACTCGAGAATCTTACGTGATTCTCTCGGTTGGTGAATCTCAAGGGGTCCGAAACTCCGACGAAAGGTGTACGAAGATTATCTGATAACAGGTTGATAACAGTGATAACACGGCCTAGGTGTACGAAGATTTTTGGAAGTCTCGGACCCCTTGGTGAATCTTTGGGCTTGGGGTATCATATACGTACAAGGGGTAGCAGGGTTAATGTTATTATTGCTCATTTGCCAAGGGGTAAGACTGATAACGCAGAGATAACACGGAGATAACAGGTTGATAACAGTGATAACATGACTTGGGTGTGCGAAGATTATTGGAAGTTTCCGACCCCTCGCGAAGATGATTTGATAAAGTATGATAACGCAGATGATAACACTGATAACATGACTTGGGTGTGCGAAGATTATTGGAAAGTTTCGGACCCCTACGTTATTACAGCCATTTATTCAAGAGTGTTGACTAGAGAATCTTACGTGATTCTCTCGGGTGGTGAATCTCAAGGGGTCCGAAACTCCGACGAAAAGTGTACGAAGATTATCTGATAACAGGTTGATAACAGTGATAACACGGCCTAGGTGTACGAAGATTTTTGGAAGTCTCGGACCCTTTAGAGAATCTTTGGGCTTGGGGTATCATTTACATACGGGGGTAGCAGGGTTAATGTTACGTTCGTAACTCAAGAGCTACGCAAAGAAACGGAAACTGGCTCTTGTCTAAACAAAACAAACAACTTTAAGGAGATTTATTCCTGAAACTTAACCTTAACCTTAACTTTTATTAATTTCCATGTTATTTATTATATTTCAATTCATTAGTCAAATTGTATAAAAATACAAAAGAAATAGTGGGATAGAGTTTTCCCTTTTTCCCCTCTTCCCTTATCTTTCCCCTTTTCCCCACTTCCTGCAAGAATATACAGATTTATTTAACGAGATTTATTCCTGATACTTAACCTTAAACTTAACTTCTATGAATTTCTACGTTGTTTATTATATTTCAATTCATAAGTCATATTGTATAAAAATACAAAAGAAATAGTAGGATAGAATTTTCCCTTTTCCCCCTCTTCCCTTATCTTTCCCCTTTTCCCCCTCCGTGCAAGAATATACAAATTTAAGGAGATTTATTCCTGATACTTAACCTTAAACTTAACTTTTATTAATTTCTACGTTAGTTATTATATTTCAATTAATAATTCATATTTTATAAAAATACAAAAGAAATAGTGGGATAGAATTTTCCCTTTTTCCCCTCTTCCCTTATCTTTCCCCTTTTCCCCCCTCCGTGCAAGAATATACAAATCTATTTGAAGAGATTTATTCCTGATACTTAACCTTAAACTTAACTTCTATTAATTTCTACGTTAGTTATTATATTTCAATTCATAATTCATATTTTATAAAAATACAAAAGAAATAGTGGGATAGAATTTTCCCTTTTTCCCCTCTTCCCTTATCTTTCCCCTTTTCCCCCTCCGTGCAAGAATATACAAATTTAAGGAGATTTATTCCTGATACTTAACCTTAAACTTAACTTCTATTAATTTCTACGTTAGTTATTATATTTCAATTAATAATTCATATTTTATAAAAATACAAAAGAAATAGTGGGATAAAATTTTCCCTTTTTCCCCTTTTTCCCCCTTTCCGTGCAAGAATATACATGGTCCAGATTTCCTTCTCTTCCCTTTTCAGGCCCCATTTTCCCCTTTTTTCAGGGAGTTTCCTTGCAATAGACGGAAATAACAGGTTGATAACAATGATAACATGACCCAGGTGTACGAAGACTATTGGAAAGTTTCGGACCCCTTGCGAAGATGATTTGATAACATAGGATAACACGTAGATAACAGTGATAACATGACCCAGGTGTACGAGGATTATTAGAAGTTTCGGATCCCTTTGTGAAGATGATTTGATAATATATGATAACGCAGAGATAACACGGAGATAACATGTTGATAACAGTGATAACGTGACTTAGGTGTGCGAAGATTATTAGAAGTTTCGGACCCCTTTGTGAAAATGATTTGATAATATATGATAACGCAGAGATAACATGGAGATAACAGTTTGATAACAGTGATAACATGACTTAGGTGTGCGAAGATTATTAGAGAGTTTCGGACCCCTACATTATTACAGCCATTATTTCTATTATTCGATTAAAAAAGAGAAAAAACTTAAATTCTGAATAATTCAGTTATCTATTTATTTATTATAATTTATTCTTATTTATTATTTCTTATTATTATTATTTATTTAATTAATTATTATTATTACTGAAGCGTGTATTGAGGCTGGAATCCTCTTTGCGATTATAGCCTTTATTATTATTATTAATTAATGATCATTATTGTTTATTTATTCTTATTTATTATTTATTATTATTTTTAATTTATTTAATTAATTAATTATCATCATTATTTATTTATTATTATGAATCATTCATTCTTATTTATTATTTATTCTTATTATTAATTTATTTAATTAATTAATTATTATTATTTTTAATTTATTTAATTAATGAATTATCATCATTATTTATTTATTATTATGAATCATTCATTCTTATTTATTATTTATTATTTTTATTAATTTATTTAATTAATTAATTATTATTAATTGTTTATTCTGATTTATTATTAATTCTTATTTCTTACTGTTGACTATTATTAGCATTTATATGCATAATTGAGAATTAACACGGATTTTGATTCGAAAGAGGAAAATATTCAACCTAATTAATTTAATTAATCTAATTAAATGTATCATCACTAATTATGATCATAAATTCTGATTTTTGGAATGAAATGATTTATTAAAAATTACAATATATTATTTAAAATTATTTAATTAAATTAAATAATTAAATTATTTATTAATGAAATGATTTACTAAAAATTATAATACATTACTCAGAATTAATTCATTGTATTATATAAATAACTTATTTATTAATGAAATGATTTACTAATAATTATAATAAATTATTTAAAGTTAAATTTAATTTAATTATATAAATGAATTTAAATTAATTATTTGAATTAATATTATTTATTATACATTATATTTCTTATTTATTAATAATTATTTAAATGAATAATATAATAATATTAACGAAATGATTTTTGAAATTCTCATTTAAAAGGCGGAAAAAATTCATTGAGTCGAAATGTTCGGGGAAAAAAAAGTCACTGGAGTAAATGAATGAATCAAAAAGAAACTGGAAATTTCCGCATCCGGTGCAAAACGAGGGGGTCGACAACTCCCCCCAAAAAAATGCGCACCCTGTTATCACCTTGTTATCAACCTCCTAAGTTCTATCTATAGTACGGAGTATATAAGTATATATATACTAAATATATATATATATATATACATATAATATACATATAAGATATAGTATATGTCTATATATAGTACAGTATCTAGTATTATCTATTTCATAAATTTCTTACTTGAATTTAGTTAACAGCTGATGAATAACTTAAATCTGAATGATAGTAAATGATAAATATTAGTAATAGTCGATAAATTTGACTATTGATTTTTGGTTTGGTTTCAGGCAAAGCGATTTAAAACGCTGGGCGTCGAGGGCGTCGTCCTCGCGACGCGGACATAGACCTTTTACCGTTATGTTATTTAAATATATATATATATATATATTATTATTATTATTATTATTATTATTATATATTATAATTCTGAAAAAATCAGTAAAAATCAGAGTTTGAATGAATGTAATATATTATAAATTTGCTCAAAATATTTTTTTTCCAGTATAGCAAATATCAAATCAGCGCTCCACTTTCATTTCCCCCTCTTTTCCCTTTTCCCGTAATTTCCCTCCTTTCCCCTCCGTATTCAGACACCATCTTCCCCTTTTTCGGGGAATTTCCCTGCAAAGTGGAAACACTGAATCAAATACAAAAAAAAATAAATAAAAGTAAAAAAAACTTAAATAAATATTTGAATTGTAGTAAATCGTAATTTCCCCTTTTTCCCCTCCCGTACTAGAATATAAGGCTGTACTTCCAGATTTTCACTTTTTCCCTCTTACCGTAATTTTCCCCTTTTTCCCCTCTCGTGCTAGAGTATAAGGCTGTACTTCCAGATTTTCCCTTTTCCCTCTTCCCGTAATTTTCCCCTTTTTCCCCACCGTAATAGAATATAAGGCTGTACTTCCAGACTTCCCCTTTTTCCCTCTTCCCGTAATTTCCCCTTTTTCACCTCCCGTACTAGAATATAAGGCTATACTTCCAGATTTCCGCTTTTCCCTCTTCCCTTTATTTGTCCCTTTTTCAGGGAATTTCCCTGCAAAGGGGAAACACTGAATCAAAAACAAAGAAAAAAAAATAAAGTTCAAAAAATTTTAATAAATATTTCAATTACAATAAATCATAATTTCCCCTTTTCCCTCTTCCCTTATTTGTCCCTTTTCAGGGAATTTCCCTGCAAAGGGGAAACACTGAATCAAAAACAAAGAAAAAAAAATAAAGTTCAAAAAATTTTAATAAATATTTCAATTACAATAAATCATAATTTCCCCTTTTCCCTCTTCCCTTATTTGTCCCTTTTCAGGGAATTTCCCTGCAAAGTGGAAACACTGTATCAAATACCACAAAAAATAAATAAATAAATAAATAAAATTTAAACAATTTTAATAAATATTTGAATTATAATAAATATAATATTGATAAAATATATATACCCTTGGTGTTGGTGGCAGCATCGGCTATCTTCTGAAAGGCGTCCAGATACGCCCCGACTACCGACAGCGCTGACCTATTCACATTTCAATCAAATAAACAATGAATTAAATTATTTTATTATATATTATATTATTATATTATATTTTATTAATATCAATTCATATTAATAAAACTGCACTCAGTAATATTAAATTATTATATTGACGTATATTATTACAATATTTGTATTAACAGCTTTACTTTTAACATTAGAGAACAAAGTACCCAGCAGAAAATTAAGGATAGTTTCAGGACCCTGAAAATATCCTGGGAAAAACAATTTCCAGGATGCCAGTAAGGACTGTGAGTGCGGTGAAACTGGCCAACTTCAAGGGTGTTCAGGACCCTGACATTGGAATGCCTGAATAATACATGTTCAGGGTACTTAACAGCGTCTTGAAAAAAACGCTTTTCAGGATACTTAATGGTGCCTTCAATAATCAAGATTCACAATTCTCAACACAATTCATCCGCAATCGGACCTGGTTCAGGATATTCAGGATATCGTTCAGGATGTAGCCAACATCCTTAATTTTCCGCTGGGTATTAGTGTTATCATTGACCCGTGGTTAAACGGGGGTCAACGGGTTAGTTCTTGGGAGGTGTCTGGGAAGTGCCGCCCAGAGACGGGGGGGACAAGAGGGCGATCTGCCCCGGGCCCCAGGATTCTAGGGGCCCCTGTCCTGGTCCTACAGTTTCTGCTATGTGCTAATGGGGGGCGGGGCCCCTGTTTGACTATTGTCCCGGGGCCTCGCGAAACCTCTAGGCGGCCCTGGCCAAAGTCCTTCCTCAGAAGTCAAATCCAAGACATCTGTATGAGACAGTAGCAGCGAGAATGGACCAGTGGACAGTGCCGCCCAGAGAGACGGGGGGGACAAGAGGGGCGATCTGCCCTAGGCCCCAGGACTCTACTGGCCCCTGTCCTGGTGCTACGGTTTTTGCTATGTGCTAATGGGGGGGGCGGGGGCCCCTGTTGGACTGTTGCCCCGGGGGACTCGCGAAACCTCTGGGCGGCCCTGTGTGTCTGGGGTGGGGGTAGTGGGAAGAAGGAGTTCTGAGGACAAATTCCTCATTTCCGGTGAATCCATAAACAGATGTACTGAACAGTTCACTGCAGTACCGTTCGGCGTTTCCGCTTCTCTGGAACTCCAAACTTGACTTGACGCTTCTCTCCACTTTCTTTTACTCACCTTCCTTCTTCTCCCCTTGCTTTCATCAATCTTTGCTTCTTCCTTCCATTCTTTGTTTTAACTTCTTCTTTTGCTTCAGTATCCTCTTCTTCTCTTTCCCTTCTTCTCCCCTTTCTTTCTTCCTTCCGTTCTTAGTTTTCCTTCTTCTTTTGCTTCGGTATCCTCTTCTTCTCCTTCCCTTCTTCTCCCCTTTCTTTCATCAACCTTTGCTTCTTCCTTCCATTCTTTGTTTTCCTTCTCCCTTTGCTTCAGTATCCTATTCTTCTCTTTCCCTTCTTCTCCCCTTTCTTTCTTCCTTCCGTTATACTCTTTCCCTTCTTCTCCCTTTTCTTTTATCATCCTCTGCTTCTTCCTTCCATTCTTTGTCTTCCTTCTCCCTTTGCTTCGCTATCCTGTTCTTATCTTTCCCTTCTTCCCCCTTTCTTTCTTCCTTCCGTTATCCTCTTTCCCTTCTTCTTCCCTCTCTTTCATCATCCTTTGCTTCTTCCTTCCATTCTTTGTTTTCCTTTTCCCTTTGCTTCAGTATCCTATTCTTCTCTTTCCCTTCTTCTCCCCTTTCTTTCTTCCTTCCATTATCCTCTTTCCCTTCTTCTTCCCCACTTTCATCATTAATCCTTGCCCCTGCCTTCCCTTCTTCCCCTTTTTCATCATCATCCTTTTCTCTTCTTCTTTTCATTCATCGTCATCTTCTTCTTCCAAGCCTTTATTTAATTATTCTTCCTCTTCTTATTTTCTTTTTTCTTTTTCCTCACTTTCATCATAATTTCTTTATCTTTCCCTTCTTCCCTTTTCTTTCCTCTACTTTCCCTTCTACTTCCTATCTTGTGTTTTGTTATCCTTCCTCTTCTTCTCCATTTTCATCATCTTTACTTCTTCCTTCCATTCTTCCTTTTCCCTTTTCCTTATCATTCCCCTCTTCCCTCATCTTCCCTTCTTTTCCTCTTTCTCTTCATCATCATTCTTCTCTCTTCTTCCTTTTCATCATCATTTTCTTCCTCTTCCTCTTCTTCCATACTTACTTGAGGACGGTATGAAGTTTGGCAGCTTTCGATACGAAATCCTCCCACAGCGGAGCCGTTCCCTTCATTCACAAAAAAATTATTCATTAATAAAAAATATAACTTATAATAATAATAATAATAACAATAAGATTCCTTGAGATTCTTGATTCTCAGTTCAAGATTCTTATCGTTAAAAGGATCGTCCATTTCCCGCACTTTTCCCACGCACTTGAAAATTGAAAGGGTCAAAGGGCACGCAATTTCGACGTCCAATTCAAATTCAGAAAAACGAAGGCAAAAAGGCTAATTTAAATATTCATCCTAAATTTAGAAAAAATTGTAGAATTATTAAAGAACAGTACCTTCATATCGTTAATGACTTGCTGGAATAACGCCCCTATTACAGTGCACTCTTTATCGATGCTCGTTTCCATCTTGCCCGACAAGTTCAGTTTTCTTTTAACAGTCTTCAAATATCAGAAATCCAGTTTGTTTTAATGACAGCAAAACATTTTATTGGTGACCAGTTCCATTTATTGAAATTAACTTAAATCGACCAAGTGTCTGTAATGAGTGGATTGTATGGACGTGGGGAGCTGCCACGGGCACGTCTTGTCGCTTCAGGTCTCGCGACTGAACTGAGGCGCGAAACCTGGGCGTTCCCTACTTTTAACGTCCTCCGCTTGTAGCGCCATCTAGCGGGAGATCTGGGAACTAAATATCAATTATTGAAATATTTTGAACAATTTTAATGAATAATCATACTTAAAAATGGATTTATTGGAATATAATAGATAATTACAATATTATATCAATTTATTATTGAAAAATAGATAAATGTTAGGGTTCTAATTAATCAGTAATGAAAGGAAAATTTTGACTTGAACCAAGTTTTGTTAACTGAATGATATTCAAAATCTGGAATTAGCAAGGTCCATATACCTAATGTTCCTAACGTAATAGATGTCACACAGTATGTTATTGTAATAACATTACTATAACTTAATATAATAATGCAGTAAAAAATCAATTGGAAATATATACGGCCACGTCGGTATATACGGAAACGAAATAGCCCGATCAACTGGGCCAAAGCAGCCAACAACGACACCAGCGTTCCTGTTTCGGACACTGCAGCCCAAAGTCCAGTGCCGCCCAGAGGGAGGGGACAAAAGGGGCAGTCTGCCCCGGGCCCCAGGATTCTAGGGGCCCCTGTCCTGGTGCTACAGTTTATCTTGCTATGTGCTAATGGGAGGCCCCTGTTTGACTGTTGCCCCTGTTTGACTGTTGCCCCGGACCTCGCGAAACCTCCGGGCGACCCTGGCCAAGTCCTTCCTCAGAAGTCAAATACAAGACATCTGTATGAGACAGTAGCAGCGAGAATGGACCAGTGGACAGTGCCGCCCAGAGGGAGGGGACAAAAGGGGCAGTCTGCCCCGGGCCCCAGGATTCTAGGGGCCCCTGACCTGGTCCTACAGTTTATCTCGTTATGTGCTAATGGGAGGCCCCTGTTTGACTGTTGCCCCGGGCCTCGCGAAACCTCCGGGCGGCCCTGCCCAAGTCCTTCATCAGAAGTCAAATCCAAGACATCTGTATGAGACAGTAGCAGCGAGAATGGACCAGTGGACAGTGCCGCCCAGAGGGAGGGGACAAAAGGGGCAGTCTGCCCGGGCCCCAGGATTCTAGGGGCCCTTGTCCTGGTGCTACAGTTTATCTTGCTATGTGCTGACGGGAGGCCCCTGTTTGACTGTTGCCCCTGGGCCTCGCGAAACCTCCGGGCGGCCCTGCCCAAGTCCTTCACCAGAAGTCAAATCCAAGACATCTCTATGAGACAGTGGCAGCGAGGATGGACCAGTGGAGGAAGCGGGCGGCATCTTCACGAGATACAGCCATCAGTCTCCCGAGGCCTATGAACTTCACTCAAAACTGAAAATTTCAAGAAAGTGACAGAGCCTGCTGACTCAACTGAGGACGGGACACGCACCCCCTAAACGACCCGATTCCACAGGAGTGTCTCTCCAAATTGGCCTTATTACGACGCTTCCGCGGAAACTGTGCAGCATTTTCTCCCTCACTGTCCGCAGCACTCAGCGATTCCACTTTCAGTCTCCCCGCTTTCCCCCTCTTCCCTTATTTCCCTCTATTTCCCCTCCATACTAGAATACAAAGCGTACTTGCAGATTTTCCCTTTTCCCCTGTTTCCTTATGTTTCTCTTTCCAGGCCCCGTTTTCCCCTTTTCACAGGAAATTTCCCCCCAAAGTGGAAACACTGGCAGCACTCCGCACATCGACTAGCACTGCCGCATCAAGCAGCGGAAGAAGGAATCCGCATGGATTTGGGAATCCTTAATTCTGAACTCTTGACTAGCGACGTTGTCAAATATTGTATCCAAAACTAATTGTTTCAAATAATCTGTATACAGTCGTGAATTGTTTCGCTTTGTCCTCGTTTTCAGTTCTATAGAATTTTTGTGTAATGATCATGTTAGCTCGCTTAACATTTAATGCTACTTTTGTGTGTGAATTTTCTTGATGCTTTTCTACTCTCTGTTTCCAAGTCAAAACACACCTATCCACTCATATATCCAAAAACAATCTACTAGTACTAATATCGATGTTATTTAGAATTTACTACTGGGTGGTGCTGGGTTTCTCATATAACTTTATATACCTGAAATACTTAAATTTCTTTCTTTTTTTAAATATTTTTCCTTTTGTTTTGACTCGTCTTACCTACAAGGAATGAATCCTGGGCGGAATGGACCGCCCAAAATGGACCCTTCTCTGTCTGCTGTAGCAAAAGTTACTATACCTTACCTTACCTAACCTAACCTAACCTAACCTAACTTGACTTCGCCCTCAATCCGAGCCCTACAATGGATCTTCCATAGGCCTACTCGATTGGTAGGGTCTAGCCTACTTTTTAGATCCCCAGTGATATTTTTCTCAGGGTCCATTTTGGCGAGAGTCCATTTCTTCCAGATACCACAAGGAGTAATTCTGATCTCAATGGTCAAATTTTATCTTTTCATACTGACTCCAAATTGTTCTTAATTTGCTGAAAAGGCTATCATCCCGATAGTGGATTCAAGCCCCAATACACGCTAATAATAATAAATAACAATAATAATAATTCAAAACATGTGGGGGGAAAATGAGTTTCTACTTTCTGCCACTAGATGGCGGTAGAGTTTGTTTACAAAATTCATGTTTATTATCAACCTGACTATCTTTTCATGCAATCTCTTCATCTCAGAAATTTGTTTGCCACTTCTCCGCAGTCCTGACTTCCACCGAAGCAAAAACAAGTAGAAATGTTTGCCAGGTTGGCCAGAAGTGCTTTTTCCAAAATTCTCGAGCCCGCCCCGTTCAGTAATGCGAGAAACCTGAAAAAGTTATGGACATTGCAAATTTCTCGCTTTGGTCTAAAAGTCAAGGTATGTATTCACATCCATGAACTACTTTGCTTCGTTTTCCGAATATTTATTATTTTTTGATCTCCTGTAAAAGCACTGGCGAACAAGAACTGTCGCACTGGCCCTCATTCCGCCCGTTCTCGCAGCCGCAAATTTGCAAAACGCAAAGGAAGTAGCAGTTATTCAGAAAGCAGATGTCTTATATAACGAACACTCTTATCAGAAGCTCTATGATCTTCTGTTGCCTTTTCAGGTAAAACTTTGAATTTGACTAATATGCAGATCTCTTTAACATAATATAACTTTTTTGAATTTCTACAGGATTCTGACAATGCAGACATACTATGGCGTCTTGCCAGGGCGGCCTTTGAAGTCTCCAAAGTGACGAATGATGTAGCAGAACAAAAGAAGTTGGTCATTGACGCATTTAATTACGTCCAGAAAGCTCTCGAACTGGACGAAACAAATTTTGCTGCCCACAAATGGATGTTCATCCTTCTCGATAAAAAGTCTTCATACGACGGGCTCAAGAGCCGCATCGCAGAATCGTACAACGTCAAAAGACACATCGAACGAGCTTGCGAGCTGAACCCCAGAGACGGGACGTCCTGGCATCTACTCGGATACTGGTATAACAGTTTCATCACAAGTAGTTCTGTAAGGAAACCTATGTCCAATGTTGTTAGGTGCTACTCGGTATCTGAACTTCCTTGGTACCAGCGCCAGATCGCTTCGGCACTTTTCGCCACTCCGCCATCGTCAACATTCAACGAAGCCTTAAAGCATTTCCTCAAAGCCGAAGAAGTCGAACCAAACTTTTACAGGTACTCCATCTTAACTTGCCATAGATCCGATTTACTTAAGGGTTTTCGTTAACAGCACAAATTTGCTGATGATCGGGAAAACTTATCTAAAGCTGGGCGACAAACTCAGCGCTAGAGCGTATCTCGAGCGGGCTCGGGACTTCCCAACGCACACTGCCGAAGACGTAGAGGTATACACACATTTCAAAATCTTTTAAAATTCTAAATGAAATGTTTATTTTGACACAGGTTAAGAAAGAAGCCGCTGATTTGCTGTCAAAACTTTAAAAAAAAATTCTATTAATTTCATGTTTTACTGTGAATTGTTGTATTATATAGTTAAACCAGCTGGGCACAATAAAATATATAGGAATCCCCCTTTAGGTTCCCGTTTACTCTATAAATAGAATAAGCTAAATGTAGTACTACTTCATCTCTTTTTCTAGTCTATTTTATTTTAGTTTTCTATGTACTGCAGTGTAGAGGACTTGATTTTCTGCGACCATCGATCCAGACTCTTGTATTGATCCTGTCTGGGATGAGATCACCTCGTTCTAAGCCTTGACGCACACTAAAACTCAATCTAAAAGTAAATTTCAGACATTTTCCTAAATAAATCATTCAACTATAGCTACTGATTGCTCTCACGTAGATACTTGATACTCAGTGTATGATTTTCTAGTATCTTTGCTCTGATGACTTGACCAGTGGTTCCACTGTCAATTTCCCTTTTTTCCCCTTTTCCCTCTCCGTACTGGAATACAAGGCTATACTTCTAGGTTCTCTCTTTTCCCTCTTCCCGTATTTTTCCCTTTTCAGACCCATCCTCCCTTTTTTTCAGGGAGTTTCCCTGCAAAGTGGAAACACCAGACTTGACGCCCACCTCAAGTTTGTCGTTCCTTTTGAATATACACAGAGCAAAAAGAAACCGGTTTATCAAGTACCACTTCTTCGTCGTTTTGTCCAGAAGCAGATAGGTTTGTCCATTTAGAGAAACCAAAGCAAAAACGGCGCCATTTATGGAACCTTTTCTGCGTGAGTCATAGCGCAAAACTCGAAAAATAAATATTCGCCATGTTAATATTTAACAGAACAATACAGAAATATTCTAATTATATTTAAATACAATGTAAATAATTTCCATAATATTACAGCAAAATGTCGTCGAGAAAAAATTGAGTATTGAATTTTTGCTGCCCTTAATGTCCTTACGGGTGATTCATCAACCAATGGCGAGTCGCGTTCCATATAGGGGCTTTGGCCGTGAACCAATTGGAAAGGGGCTCTGATGTAAGTGAAGGTAAGAGATCACGTGACCCGACCGAGGCTATATAAGGTCAGGTAGACCATCTTGGCCAGGCAGTTCCGTTTAGGAAGCTGTACAGAGAGGAAGTCCACGAAATCACCCGCAAACATGCGTGAAATCGTCCACATTCAAGCCGGTCAGTGCGGAAACCAAATTGGAGCAAAGGTTTGTTAATAAATTCAAGCAAAATATTCATAATTTTACAGAAATTAATAAATCTTACAAGTATATAAGTAAAGAATTCATGATTTATGGATGAATAGACTATTGACTTGACTGATTCTTCCTAATAGTTCTGGGAAATCATTTCGGACGAGCACGGCATTCAGCCAAATGGCGCATACCAGGGCGATTCAGAGCTTCAATTAGAACGAATCAACGTGTATTACAATGAAGCGGGCACTGGTAAATACGTTCCGCGTGCAGTGCTCGTCGATTTGGAGCCTGGGACCATGGACTCTGTCCGCTCTGGTCCGTTCGGACAACTCTTCCGTCCGGACAACTTCGTGTTCGGACAGAGCGGTGCAGGCAACAACTGGGCCAAGGGTCACTACACCGAAGGAGCTGAACTGGTCGACTCGGTACTCGACGTTGTCCGCAAAGAAGCCGAAAGCTGTGACTGTCTCCAAGGTTTCCAGCTGACTCACTCCCTGGGTGGCGGTACCGGCTCGGGTATGGGTACTCTACTGATTTCTAAGATCCGTGAGGAGTACCCAGATCGTATCATGAACACCTACTCGGTAGTACCTTCTCCCAAGGTATCCGATACCGTAGTAGAACCTTACAACGCTACCCTGTCGGTTCATCAGCTGGTAGAGAATACAGATGAGACCTACTGTATCGATAACGAAGCTCTGTACGATATCTGCTTCCGCACTCTGAAGCTGACCACCCCGACTTACGGCGACTTGAATCATCTGGTCTCACTGACCATGTCCGGCGTGACCACTTGTCTGCGCTTCCCCGGTCAACTGAACGCCGATCTACGTAAACTGGCGGTCAACATGGTACCTTTCCCCAGGTTGCATTTCTTCATGCCGGGTTTTGCTCCGCTGACTGCGCGTGGGTCACAACAGTATCGGGCCCTGACGGTACCAGAGCTTACTCAGCAGATGTTCGATGCCAAGAACATGATGGCTGCTTGCGATCCTCGTCACGGTCGCTACTTGACCGTAGCCGCTGTCTTCCGAGGTCGTATGTCGATGAAGGAAGTGGACGAGCAGATGCTCAACATCCAGAACAAGAACTCGTCCTATTTCGTCGAGTGGATCCCCAACAACGTCAAGACTGCCGTCTGCGATATCCCTCCTCGCGGTCTTAAGATGGCGGCCACTTTTATCGGAAACTCCACTGCCATTCAGGAGCTTTTCAAGCGCATCTCTGAGCAGTTCACTGCCATGTTCCGTCGCAAGGCTTTCCTTCACTGGTACACGGGTGAAGGCATGGATGAAATGGAGTTCACTGAAGCTGAATCCAACATGAACGATCTGGTCTCTGAGTACCAGCAGTATCAAGAAGCTACTGCCGATGATGAAGCTGATTTCGAAGAGGACCCCGAGAAAACTGATGCTGAAAATGCTTAAATTTACTTACCGGAAAATGAACACTTGACGATTACACCCTTTGTAACCCTCATTGATGTAAAAGCTTTTCAGTAAACTGCTTCGTTGATGAAAGATTTAATGTAAAAGACGCTTAATAAGCTAAACCATTAAACGTTTTCTTCTTCCCTTCTTCTGCGTCTCTGGTTTTGATTTTATAACTTGGGCTGGTTCAGTTTTGTCCGTACAAGGCAAACGCAAAACTCTCAGAACACAGCAGGTGATTCAAGTGGAAGCAAACCAGCCATCGTCAGTGGCACCGCCCTTTCGTGATTTAAAATAAAAAAAAAGCTTTAATATATGTTTTCCGAAAACTAGGACACTAACGCCCTGTTTTTCTTAATTGCTTTTAATCTATTAAAACTTGTAAACACACTGTACGAACTGAACAAATAAACGCTTCCATAGATACAGCTATCTGTTACTGTTGGAAAATTTCAACTGCTACTAAATTTCGCGCGCTTTTTATAAATCGATTCCACGCTGCCGGTTTGCAATATATTAATTATAATATTTAAATATATTCTGTACGAATTTTAATTACTTAAAAAATTATTTATGATAATAGTAGTAAAATATGTTGTTAAAGAAATAATTGAATTTTGTACTCAGATTTAGTAACCGTTCTGTTGGAAGTAATCGGATTCGTATTTGTCAAACTCAAGTGTAGGGTGGTGCCCGTTATAAATTTTGTAGTCATTGTTTGACATTCTCATTTTACGTAGAATTTTCCTCTCGCGAGTCTCAAACTAACCAAAGTAAGTAAAACTCATCTCTTTTGAATAGATTATCTTGAAAAATCTTCTAAATAGTGTTCATCTTTTTGAAATGTGGTCTTAAATTGAATCAGGATCTTTCTGGGGGTCACTTGAACGGTATTTCAAAACGTCTCACATTACATGCATTAAGATTATAACTGAAAGATTATGAAATTTTATTTTCTATTTTTGAAATTTTAAGGAAAAATGTCTTCCCGCAAAACTGCCGGCCGTCGTGGGGTCACGAAGAAACGTGCCCAGCGCGCAACATCCAACGTTTTTGCTATGTTTGACCAGGCCCAGATTCAGGAGTTCAAGGAAGCCTTCAACATGATCGACCAAAATCGTGATGGGTTTATCGACAAAGAAGACCTGCACGATATGCTGGCATCTCTTGGTATGATTACTTTACGTTTTTCCGTCTATGTTTTATGAGATCGCTTGTTTGTGTCCAGGCAAAAATCCTGCGGACGATTACTTAGAGTCGATGATGAACGAAGCTCCAGGTCCCATCAACTTCACAATGTTCCTGACCATGTTCGGCGAGAGGCTTCAGGGCACGGATCCCGAAGAAGTCATCAAAAATGCTTTCGGCTGTTTCGACGAGGAAAATGCGGGAATCATCAATGAGGAACGTCTGAAGGATCTCCTAATGACAATGGGCGATAGGTTCTCCGAGGAAGACGTCGAGGAGATGTACAGGGAGGCTCCGATCAAGAACGGCATGTTCGATTATGTTGAATTCACTCGCATACTTAAGCACGGTGCCATCGACAAAGACGACTAAGTCAATCGATTTCGCTTTTATCTTTTTATGATCTTGTCATTTCCTTTGATGCAGTGGTGTATTATCAACCAGCAATATAAAAAGTATCTGTCTTATTTTGAGTATTGTTTATCGTTGAAATCTATGTAGCTAAAATCTAATGAAAGGGTTTAATGCAGCAAAAAAGCACATGTATTAAGACACTGCAAAAACTGAACTGAAACACTTGCGTCGGAAGACCAAGGGAGTCAGAACGGGTAGAAACCAACGTTTCTTTAAATGACGGGACAAGTGCTGGTGGTCACATTACCGAAAGCCTGTTCGGGGCTGAAACGCATGTGCGTCTTGTTGATGAGAAGCTTGCGGATGCAACCGACGTACTGCTCGGTAGTTTTCACCCCGCGAGCAGATTTCGGGTTGGGGTGACCTCCGACGAACAGCGGGTGATTGGTATCGGTGGACGAGACTCCCGCTACTCCGATACCTGGTGCTACGAAGACGTTGTCGACAGACAGGGTAACAACGTTCTTGGCTTTGATGGCTAAAAGCAAAATAGAAATAATAGATAGTATAGAACTCTGAGCCATACGATACTAGCGCCACACCGGCCACAGTTGGAAACTCACGTCGTCTGCTGTTATAGGACAAGCTTCTGATAGTGTCATATGAGTTAACGGTGTTTTGCTTGTCCTAAAATAGCCAGTTTCAACTGTGGCTGCTGTGGCGCTACTATCGTATGACACAGGGTCTATTATACAGTACTAAGTAAGGGTGGGAGTTGAATACCTTGGATGTAATGCCAGTTGCCATCGCAGATAGAAAACTCGGTTGGCGGTGTGTAAGACGCAGAAATAGGACCTCGTCCATTGTCCACGGTGAACGTAAGGACTCCATTAACCATCTGCAGAAGCAGGTAGTCTCTGCGGGCGTGGACGGAGAGCAGGACTCCCGACGTGCTGCGAGGTCTGATCTCCATCGTGATCTCAATGTCCAGTCCGACGCGGAAATTATCCTCTGATTTTTTACGATAAATGTTATCTGTTTATAACCGACTTAGAATGTTCTAGACTTACGAGCTTTGATGTAGCCTCCGTCGACACTGAAGAACGATCCCTCTTCAACTTTCTGCGAGCAGGGGCTCACTCCGGTAATCGAGGAAGGTTCAACCGCTCGATTGTTCATTCGCAGATCTTTGAGGCATCCAACCAAACCACCCGTCTTACCCTAGAAGTCAAAATGAAAATATAAAATTCCATGTTTAGCAATATAAAGTGAGAGACGATGAACAGAAGTCCCAACAATGGTGTTTTACACTGTAAAAAGCACTGTTAAAAGGCACCCTACAGTGCTCTTTCACAATAGCCTGCTTCGCTCTAAAGCGTCAAAGTTTTCTACAAGTTTAGACAACCAGTACCAGGTCTCCAAAAGGTACCGCAAAATGCACCACAATTATATGTGGAAAGTTCTATTAGAAATATTACCCCGAGGTTAGACTCAGCAACTTGGTACAGACTTTCCGGTATTCCTCCAGCAAAGTACGGGACATCGATGTTGATGGTCCGAGTATCACCCTGCGAGAGTCCTTCGGCGACCAGAATGTTATCGACTGTGAGCGTTCCGTTGTGCTGATCTCGTGCGAAAATCACGTGATGCCACTGGTCGTCGTCGTACCTCTCGGGACTGACCAAGAGAGCAGGACCCGAACCGCAGTTGAACGCGTAATGGAGCTATTCATACAAATCATATTTTAGTACAACAGTGATGTTCAGTAGAAAAGGGTACAGCATGGGTAAATTTCAGAGTCGTTTTTCATTATTTATAAAGTTATCTTATTATTATTATTTTAAAGTTATTTTATTAATTTATGCCATTATTGATAACACAAACTATATTTGAACTAACCTTACATATATGATAAAAAAAATATTCAAACATTCTCGTAAAATCGAAGAAAAACGTGACGTTTAACCTTCCCGTGCTGTACCCTTCTTTAACGAACGTGACTGTACAAAGAGAAGTCTAAACGAGTAGAAAACGACTTACTTTTCCTTCGGAGAGGTAGAGCGTAATGTGATCGCTGTGGCGGTTATCGGCAGCGTAGAAGATGACTCCGTCGGGAGCAGACGTCTTGAAGTGAATGGAGAATTCCGAACGCTGACGATACCGCGCTCTCAGCGAGGTGAACTCCATGTAACTTTCCTTGGTGTCGCCGAAACGCCTGCCGCTCGACTCGCTCACATCGGGATCATCTACTCACAAAATTTTGAATTGTACATTTATGTTTTTAACTGTTTTCAGCTTTGTCGTATAGTTTAATGGTTTTTTAAGTTTTTACCAGCTGGGCGAAGTGGCAAGCGGCACTGATTAGTTGGTACATAAGGTGTTGTAGTTTCTGGAGCGGCTGTTGTTGTAGTTGGAGCAGCCTCGGGAGCCTTCGGTTCAGAGTCGTCAGTATCGTAGGCTTCGTCTTCACCATCCTCTGCAAATATCATTTGAACAAATTAACATACAACAACAACTACTACTACTATTACTACTACTACTACTACTGTTACTACTACTTTTTCTACTACTATTACTAATAGCAATGTAGAACTAATTATTACCATCGGTTTTAGCTGGGGCTGGTTTCTCAGTAGTAGTTGTAGTAGTAGTAGTGGTAGTAGCTTCAGTGGTGGTGCTTTCAGTGGTAGTAGTAGTAGTTGCTTCAGTAGTTGTGGTAGTCGTAGTTGTTGTAGTTTCGGGTTCCGGCACTTCTTCTTTTGCCACTGGCGCCGATGACGTTGTCTCTGGGGTAGGTGTTGTAGTAGTAGTAGTAGTGGTTGTTGTTGTTGTTGTTGTTGCTTCAGGCTCCTCAGCTTCTGGCTGGACAGGCTCCCTGTCCAGACCCTGCTGTCCTTCACTTTCGATGAGGATGGGCGTTTTCGGAACTAAACCAAAATGTAAAGATCATTATTATAACACAATTACAATAAATATAACATAATTAAAACTTTGAAAAGATAATATGCTACACTTCAAGCTACCTAGAGATCGGACAGGCACAGATCCAGCGTCAGGCTGTGGGCATTTAGCAAGAGCAGCGCCAACTCTCTCCAGGGTAGTGGCGTAGTTAATAAATTTGCCGTTGATGGTAGCGTCTCCGATGCAACCGACGAAAGGCGTGCTGACGGCAGCTGCCCCAGGGGCCAGAGCGAAAGTCTCGGGAACTCCTCCGAAATAGATTGGCGCGGCCGGGATGTTGATCTGGCTACTGACGTTGACGCTGAACATTTCAAAGTCGTCAACGTCCAAACGGAGTTGCGTTCCGTCTGCGGTAACGGTTACCACGTGCCACGTTCCATCGTTGTACTTGTTCTGCGAGCCCGACGACAGCTCCCTACCAGGAGAGGCGCGGAGAACCAGAGCTCCTTCGGCGAGGGACAGCGACAAATGGTTCGATTGATCTTCGTTGGCCATGTAGAGGATCAAGCCGTTGTCGTCATTAGTTTTGAACTTGAAGTTGATCTGCGCGAAATTCTCAATGTTCACTCCGGGCAGCGCGATGTAGCTGGCACTGGCGCTGTCGTTGAACGATACAGTGCCGGCAACCTGTGAAAATTTCATTTTTTCAACATGTAAAGCAGTGAATATTACTTAAATTATTAACCAATTAATAGATAAGTTAAGTGATTGGTATCAGCTAGATTTACCTTTGCAGGGCAACCGGGAACGACTCCGAAAGCTTCGGCATTCTGGCTCAGATCGACAGGAGTTCCGAAAATTTCCACGTTATCGATGCAGCCGTCGAAATCGATGTTGGTCACTCCGTCAAAGTTGTGGCCGCCAGGATAACCACCGAAATACATGTAATCAGTAGTTGACAGGTCTTCGTCCTGGCCTCTGCTAGAACCTTGTGCCACTTCTTGATCGTCAACCTAATTCAAATTAGGAAAAAAAATAATTCTGGGACATAACCCGAGTAAAAATTTACTACAGCTGTAAACTATAGCGTGGCACTCTAGTATTTTGCAACATAGTGCACTACAGTTTTACTATACTAGTACTATACTATTATTCTAGTTTTACTATGTTGTATAGTTTGGTACTCAAGTACTTTGCAACAAAGTACATAGTTTTACTATAGTGCACTATAGTAAATTTTTACTTGGGAATGGCCGTTAATAATATATAGCAGTGAAAAGTTCTTTACTCGTAAGACAGCGTCTCGTTTGCCTCGGACAGCGTCAATGGTGTGCCATTCTCCGTCGTTGTAAGTTTGCGGGGACTCCATGGAGACGACGCCATCTCCCAGATCGAACTGATAAACGACTTTACCGGACCGCAGTTCCAACGACATGAAGTCTCTTCCCCTGCCGACCAAGAAGACGAGCCCGTCTTCGGCGAAAGTCTTGAACTGGAGGCGAACGTTGCTGCGACTGCCGAAACGGAACTGCCGGCGATCGAGGATGGCGTATCCGTCACCGTCGAATCTGTAGCCGGTGCTCTGCTGCAGGTTCTTCAGCTTGTCGCGTTCCACCGCACCGTAAATGTTAGCCGCGTCCACAAAATTCCACAGACCGACTGGAATGTCTCCAATAACCAGCTCTTCCATGGCACCTTCAAAGGAAGCGAAGCGTACAACAGGAGGAATGCGGGTGGTGGAAGGATATCCACCGACGTAGAGTTTGGAGAGGTCTTGATCCAAGTTGAAAATGGAGAAAGTTCCGTAGAGGATTGCGTCTTTGACGATATCTTCTTCAGCTCCCGCTTCTCCTTCAGCGCGGACTTTCAGTTTAACGGATTTCCCCGTGCGCTCAACCACGGCTTGGTACCACATATCGTCAGCAACGTAGCGGTCGTTGACAATCGACTGCGGCTTGGAACCCAGATCGACAGTGAGCGTCAGGTATCCGTTCTGAACCTCGAGCGCCATGAAATCGTCGGTGAGGGTGCGACGAAGCTGCTTACTGGTTCCCACTTCGTTACCGAGGAACAGCAAGAAACCATTGGCCTCCTTGGTGCGGAAGAAGAAGGAGATCTCGTTGGCTGTGGCTCCGCGGCTGAGACCTTCAGGGTTGCGTAACTGCAGCGTCGAGTTGGGGTAGAAAGTGACGCCAACTACATTCACACAACAAGTTTTTTACCAGTAACTGAAATGTTGTAGTCACGAGTGTATGCTTACCTTTGATGCGGTTGGCCTGGTCCCTGGCCAAAGCAACTTTCTGACGGAGCTCGGCGATCTTGGCACTGAGATCCTGTCCCAAAAGCTGCATCGAGTCTTGCTTTTCTTTGGTTCGGTCCAAGAGCTGCTTGAGATCGGGTACCACAGCGTTGAGGCGATCCATCTGCGACAGGGCCAGTCCGGTTGCTTTGTTGGTAGCATCCACATCGCGTCCCAGAAGCTTGGCCTTGTCTAGTTGAGCGGGCAGTTTATTAGCGATGTTGCCGATAGTTGCCAGTGATTCTAAAGCAGTTGTCTTTGCTGCTTCGGCTTGCTGCGGTGCATTGCTGGCTACCTCCTTCAAGTTTCTGGCAGGGATCTTGTCGAGAGCGCTGTTAACGAAAGCGATTCCTTCAGCAGCACGGTTGTTGCTGTCTTCTACAGCGTCAGCAGCCGCTTTGGCAGCTTCCAAACGAGGCGCCAGTTCGTCTTCAGTCATCTTGTGAGCTGCCTGGGCTTGTTCCAAGAGGTCCCTGGATCTCTCGTGGGAAATCAAGGCCTTGTCTCCCACTCCGTTCGACATTTCAGTGGCGTTTTCAGCCATGCCCTGAGCTTCCAGAGAGGCACGCAGAGCTTCATCAATCCCGTCGACGATGTTCTTGTAAGCGTTGGCTGCGCTCAGGGCGCTTTCGGACGTGTCACGAGTGTCCGCTAGGATAAGATCCAGGTCGGCAGCTTGCTGAGCGAGTTCGCTGGCGTGGATTTCGGCTTCGTAGACGGGAGCACGAACGTCTTCCAGTTCGCGATCCTTCCGAGTGAGCGTCTCGTTCAGCGACTCCTTGGAAGCGCGCACGCGTTCAAGGTTCTCCGACAGATCCTGCAGCGACTGCTTCGCAGACTGTAGTAAAGAATCAGCCTTCGAGAGCTGATCGCCAGCGTTTGCTTGTTTTTCGGTGGCGGTTTTGTTGCGGGCTGCTATGTCTTCCACAGTGCTTACAGAAGAAGAGCCCTTAATCTTTTTCAACAAAGCTTCTGCCTCTTGAGAATTAGTCAGAGAAGCCTTACTCTGGTTGACGAGATCCTTCAGCTTGTCCTGGAGCTCCGTAAGTCTCTGACTGAGGTTACCCACCGCTTCAGCGTTTTCTCTGACAGCAACCGATTCCTCTTTCATGCGAGCCAGCAGAGAGATAGCTTCCTGCAGTTCATGCTCAGCGGTCAGACGACGCTGGTCAAAATTACGGGAGCGGATCTCCTGTAAGATGTTATGGGCTTCCTGAATTGCTTGCTCAATCTGCGGACCGGCACCTCCTTCGAAGGCTTCTGCCAGAGCTGCTACTTCAGCAACCGTAGAGCGAGACTTGGCTGCGGTTTCCTGAACCAGTTTTTCGAGCTGAAGGGCGTCCTCTTTGATCTTCTTAGCGTCGTCAGCGTTGTCAGCAGTCGATTCCTTCACCAGATCGGCACGTACCTTCAGAGTGCGGAAAGCCGCCTCCAGTTCAACAGTCGAAGCCTCCAACGGAGCGAAATTGATTTGAGAGATATCGATGCGACCGACTTCGTAGCGCAGCTCGTTGACGAGCTGATCGAGTGAAGCGAGTTTCTGTTGTGTGAAAAAGCTCAGAGCCACCGACTGGAATTCTTGACGCACCGGATCGATTTTGTCGCGGAGCTCGTCAGTGACATCGAGGATGTTGTGGATACACGAGTTACATTCGTCGCAGCCCTCATCAGGGATAAGGACCCAGCGATACGGACAGGCCTCGCACTTCTCTCCAATGACTCCACGCAGACACTCGCACTGACCAGTGTAAGGATTGCAGCCGACGCCGATGGAGAAATTGGTGTTACAGTTACAAGACTGACAACCAGCGGGTGAGTAGTTCCAAAATCCTGAAGCGCAGCGATCGCAGCGCCTTCCAGCAGCTCCAGGGCGACAGCGGCACTGACCGGTGGTATCGTCGCACTGAGTGCTTTCGGAAGCCTCGCCACAGCTGCACGGACTGCATCCTTGGCACGTCGAGAAGCCGAAATGGTCTGGAGCGCAGCGATCGCATTTCTCCCCTACGACGTTGGCTTTGCACTGACAGTCCCCTGAATAGCTGTTACACTCCTGGGTGCCACATTCGTGACAGTGACACTTTTGACAGTCTTTGGAATTGACGGCGTCTCCGTAAAAGCCAGGCGCGCACAAACTGCAGGCGGGTCCGTAGGAGTTGCTCAAGCAGTTGATACATTCTCCGGAGACGGTGTCGCAACCGAAAGGGTCAGTTACATCAATGTTACCAGAACAGTTGCAAGGTTTGCAGTAATCTCCAACCACGTGCGGCTGTCCGTAATAGCCAGGGGCGCAAGATTCGCAGTAATCTCCGTGGTATCCAGGCTGACATTCGCAAGAGATAGGAGCTCCATCCTCAGTTACTTCGCAGCTGTTGGCAAAATTGTTGGAAACAATAGGTAAGGGACAGGCGCAGATGAGGCAGTCGGAAGGAGTTCCTTGGGTAGCGTCTCCGTGATAACCCACGTCGCATTTCTCGCAGTGATCCCCGACAGTATTGTGTTTACAGTTGATGCAAGTACCGGTAACCGGGTCGCAGGTATCGGCATGTCCGTTACACTGACAAGGAACGCAGAACCCTCCGAAAGGTCCAGTCTGAATGCGGTAGTAACCAGGAGCGCATTCTTCGCAGGAAAGTCCCATGTAGTTAGGGGGACAGTTACAATGTTCCACAGCATTGGCGACGTCAGAAAAGTCGTTATACTCCTTAACAGCGATTTCCAGACGCACATTGGACAGACGAGCCTCGTTCATCGATTCAGAATAGGAGCCTCTAATGAGAATAGCCCGCAGATCTTTCAAAACAACCATGATGTTCTCTCGAGTCGCTGGGAGGCCTGACTGAAGAACAAAGTTCCTCTCAGTCAGTTCGGTGCTCATATCCAGAGGTACGACCGAAGCTGGTTGTTCGAGGGACGTGTGGTAAAGCGACAAATCACCACCGATAAGAATAACATCGGCTGCGCTAATCGGATGGCCAGAGATCCCTTCCACGTAGACGATGGTGTAGTTGAGAACGCCTCCATAAGAAGTCAGTTTGTTTCCTAAATAAGCAGACGGAGCCGAGAAGTAGAAAACTCCATCTTCGGGCAGCAGCTCTGCTAAAACCACTCGCACCATTTTATCGAAGGACGCCAACTGCAAGTTGTCTTGTCGTTTTGAGGAAGATGCTCCCTTGACAACGGTTTCTCCGCTCCAGTCTCTCATATCGCTGATGGAGGTTCTGTACAGCTGAGAGCTGGTGCACTGAGAGGCTTTGCCGAAACAGAAGCACTTGGTACAGCCTTTAGGGTTGCTTTCCTGCAGGTTGAAGGTGCCCGGTTTGCAAACATCGCACGCGGGTCCGTGAACGTTTTCCTTGCAGAAGCACTGAGCCGTCTCCTGGTCGCAGATCTCTTCTGTGGTACCACGAACGTCGCAGTCGCACAGCTGGCAGTAGGGGAAGGCCCAGTATCCCGGAGAGCATTTCTCGCACATTCGCCCAACGATATTCTGCTTACACTGACACTGACCGGACAGTGCGTCGCACTGCAAATTGCCCTGGTGAACTCCAAGTGGGTTGCAGTTGCATTCTTCACACCCGATGATGGGATCATAACCGTAGGTGTTGGCCACGCACTGATCGCAGCGGGCACCAGTGACTCTCGGCGGGCAGATACACGCTCCAGTCGCGGGATCGCAAAGAGCGGTGGACGGACAGTCGCAAGGTTTGCAGTCGGGGAAGCCGTAATAACCCGTCTTGCAACGACTGCAGCGGCGTCCTATGACTCCTGGTTTGCATTGACACTGACCTCCGAATTTGTCGCACTCCAGACTCGTAGACCCTTCGAGATCGCACTGACAAGGCAGAGCCCCGTTGTTAAACTCGGTGGTGAGTGCAAAAGTCGATTCACGGCAGAAGTTGCTGACGTCGTCTGTGTCCATGAAGAAATGGTTTTTGCCGCATTGGGCGATGAATTCACCCGTGACATCAACAGGCGACTCCTCGAGAAGGGCTGGCGTGTATTCGTTGGTAGGAACAACGTAAACGTAGTCTAACCACACTCCCTTGGAACCGGCAGGAGGTTTAAAGGTCAAAGTGAAATTCTCCTGAACGTAGAAGTTGTAGTTTCCGTCGGCTTGACGAAGGATCGCCCGGCAGCCGGTGTTGGAAGGACAAGGGAAAACGGGGAGTTTCGCCTCGTAGTTCTGGCCGCTTTGCAATACAACATCTACGTTGAATTCCGGATGATCCGGCTGATAGAAATGTACAGCAAAGACGTAGTAACCAGAATGCGGCAATTTGCTGCTAACCTCAACCGAAGGGATGTTCTGGTCCAGGTAAACGAGACCCGTGGCGTCGTCGTAGATGTCAGCAGGCAAGTTAGTGGCATGTAGATGCTCGTCTTCGGATTCCACCTCGACCTTAATCGAATCTGGAGCTGTGGGGAAAGAAGCGGCAAGGCAAACGCCATCTTTGCGAATGCAAACGGGTCGCGGTTGGATGAAGTCAAGGGACCACTGTTCGGTCGGAATAGCAATGACGGAATCAACGGCAGTGTTGCTGGAATCCTCTCCTCGCAGTACCAGCTGGACAGAGGTACCGTCGAAGTGGAAACTGGCGACTTTACCTTCAGAGTCGGTGACAACTTGTCGGCAGGCGGAGCTGTACGCGCAGTCCTGCAAGACGGCGGTTCCGTGCAGACGTTCCCTTTGGGTGTTGACGTCAATCGAGACGTGCGAACGTTGTCCGGTCGGAGGTGTGAAGTACAGGAGAACGAGGACGTAGCGACCCGGACGACCTACGTTAAGATCAAGGTGAAGCTCGGGCTGGTTCTCGTCGATCACCGCACCACGACCAGATCCACCAGACTATTCAAAAAACGAACAAGATATTGATGTGTTTGGATGTATGAAAAATAAAGGCCAACTCCTGACAACTTGGAAAAAATATATGTCAAAGAACTTTTCACGCCGATTCCGAATATATGTATTGTCCCTATCTCAATTTTCTACCGTTTAGTCGCTAAAATTAATAAAAGTTTGAAAATGCACGTGGCAACGTTGGAAATTAAGCGCAAGACCTAATTGGTTGATACCGGTCACATGATTAAGACAGCCAATCAAAAAGTTTTTCGCCTCATTGCAGCAGACATGTGGTATGCTGTAAGGAGTAAACAGTATTGCGAACTCGTCTGCTACTATGAGGCGATAAACTTTTTGATTGGGTGGGACCAATCAGATCGTGTGCTGAATTTCCACCGTCGCCACGAGCGTTTTCAAACTTTAATTAATTTTAGCGGCCAAACGGTAGAAAATTGGGATAGGGACACTATATATATTCGGAATCGGCGTGGAAAGTTATTTGACACATATTTTTTCCAAGTTGTCAGGAGTTCCCCTTTAAGTAATCCTTACCCTCTCATCGGTAATTATAACAGCGCTTGTTCTCTCTTGGGTGTCGTCATAGACGTAGCTGCCTTCCGCAGAAGAGCGATCGAAATCCGCAACGCTGGGATAGGCGAAATGGCGACAAGATCCCTGAGCTTCGCCGGCCAAACAGGGCGCTTGGACTCTCTGTTGCAGAATGGTGGCTTCGTAGTAAGCCGCAGGCAGAAGAACAAAATAATCAAGGAACAAGTTCTTTTCCGTGGAGATGGAAACGTTCCAGATGCCTTGGCTCAAGACAAACGGCGTTGGAATGTTTCCAGTGGCTCCAGCAACGCTGACCAGTTTCGGCTCGCGAGAAGGATCGAATCGGACGATGTACGTCTGTTCCACGTCGTTGGGATTCTCTGGAGCAAAGGTTACCTTACCAAGGACTGGTTCCTCGTTGAGGTTGACGTAGCGCATAACCACGCGGTACAACGACGGCTTGTCGATATGGATATCGTGAACTATCTCGTTCTATGAAAACGAACAAGAAAACAATGAAACTTGAACAATTTTAAATAAAGTTAAAGAAAAAATGGCAGTTTCGACAATTACCTGGATTGAAGAGAAGATGGCGTAGCCTCTCCAAGAATATCCCGGGAAAATTTGCTCGTCATAACCGAAACGAACGGCGGACCCTGCGGGTGTTTGACCGTCTTCAGCTTCATACAGATGCTGGTAGACAGTGGGGAAGTAGTGCAGCTGAATCGGTTCGCTGCAGGTACGTCCCTCAACGCGAGCACGACACACGCACTGACCAGACAGCTTGTCGCACAGAGGACTGATAGATCCTCCGGCGTTACAGCCGCAATCTGTAAAATTTCGACATTTAGAATTCAGATTCTTTCAGTTGTTGGTAGTTTTGTCCATACCTGCGCAACCGTAAACGCTGTCTTCCTGAAGATTGAAGAAACCGTCAGCGCATTCGTTACAGCTCCGCGAAACAACTCGGGCTTGCAGGAACACTGACCGTTTTCGTTGCCGCAAACGCGTAAGCCGCCCACAGTTCCCGCAGTGTTACAATTACAATCTGAACAAGAATCAAAACAATTCAGAAATATATACAAAACGCGTAGACTACAACAGAAAATCTGGAAAGATAGATCCTGAAGTATTATTTGCCATGAAGTTGAATGCTATTAAAAAGGTTAACCTTCGCATCCGTTGGGATTGTTTGGCTGCAAGTTCCAGAAGAGCGGTTTGCATTTATTGCAGATCCTGCCTTCGACTCGGTCTTTGCATTTGCAAAGTTCTCCTTTAGGGACCGAGCCGCAGCCGGCGAAAGTTTCGACGACTCCCGCAGGATCGCAGTTGCACTCCTCGCAAATGGGGAAGTTGTAGAAACCGTCGAGACACTTGTCGCATTTGAGTCCATCGAAGTTACCGCGACACTGGCAGCGACCCTCATCGTCACAGGACACACCCAACGAGCCAGACGTATCGCAATTGCAAGCTAGAAATTTTATTTATATATTAATAATATAATAATATAGAAACTGTTACTCAAGATGAAAAATGATACTTGCCTATACACTCGGGATATTTGAAATATCCCGGGCTGCACTGGTCGCAAGCTCTGCCTGAGAAGTTCGGCAAGCAGGGGCATTTGCCGTTGGGGCTGCAAACACTGGACGCGCTGCCAACATCGCTGCAATTGCAGGGGCGACAATCAGGGTACCCGTAAAATCCAGCTTTGCATTGGTCGCAACGAGGTCCGTCATAACCAGGCTTGCATAAGCACTGGCCGCTGGATTTGTCGCAGATCTCTTCTAGTGTTCCGCGAGGGTCACAGCTGCAATCTAAAATACACCGGAGTTTTCATTTTAGAGCTAACAGCTAACAGCTTAAGTGCAGTATACTAGATAAGTAGTTTTTCGCTTACATTCGCACTGAGGGTAGTTGTAGAAACCGTGCTCGCAGCGCTCGCATGACCGACCTCCGAAGTTGTGGGCGCATTCACACTGGCCGTTCTCCAAGTCGCAGATGTCTGACGCGGAACCCGGACTGCTACACTCGCAAGCTGGAAAAATCATACGATTATCGACAATACTCAAATTATTTACCCGCTTGAAGCTCTTAAGCGAACTTACGTATGCAATCAGGGAAATTGTAGAAGCCTTCAGCGCACTGGTCACAGTTCTTGCCGGCATAGTTCTGCTTGCAGGGGCATTGACCGCCACCGACTTCGCAGACGTCGCCTCGCGTGCCGTTCTTGTTACAATCGCACGGCCGGCAGTTCGGGTAGCCGTAGTAGCCTTCGCTGCAACTGTCGCACAGGGGACTGGTGTATTCAGGGCGGCATTCACACTGTCCAGTACCTTCCGCACAGTTACCGGTAGAGTAGAAAACGTCACACTCACAACCTGAATCAAAATGGATAAATAAATAAATCTAAATATTGGTGCTATCTTAGTTTGACTTACGCTGGCACACATCAGTGGCATTTAGAGGTTTGCCAAAAGGTCGGTAGTATTTCGGCTTGCATCTGTCGCAGTTGATTCCTTCGGTATTGTGGCGACAGTTCTGACAGACGCCACCACCTTCGTATTTCCCAGAGATGTCCAGAGACAGTCTTTGCCGGTCGATTTCGGGATCGTAGACGCACTCGTCAGAATGTCCAAAGCAGTTGCAGGCTAAAAATAATTGACAATTTACATTACATTTACCGAATTACTGGGGCAGTGCTGGTATTGGTATGTCTTACGTTCGCAAGTGAACGGATCGTAGGCTTTTGATTGCCTCCACGCCTTCTGGACGAATCCTGGACAGCAACGTTGACACTGAGCTCCGCAAGTGTTGTGCTGGCAGCGACAAAGCAGTTTGTAAGGGTCTTCGGGATCTGTGATATCGCAGGACTCGGCGTGACCGTTGCAGACGCAGCGACCTCCGATACTGATATCACGGATCGAGTAGAAAAACTGCAGAAAAAAAGTAAAATTTTGACTTTATACTTTGAAGTTATATTGGCAGACTATCAAAACAGTGTTTTCACTTTGCAGGGAAATTCCCTAAAAAAGGGGAAAATAAGACTACTACGGGAAAAGTAAGGGAAGAGGAAAAGGGAAAATCTGGAAGTACAGCCTTGTATTCTAGTATGCAGGGGAAAGAGGGGAAAACACAGGACGAGAGAAAAAAAAGGAAAATTGAAAGCGGAATTTTGTCACTGTATCAAAACTTACCCGACGAGTCAAAGTGAAGTCGTTACGTTCGAAGTTGACCCACTGTCCGAGCAAAGTTTTGGGTCTCAGAAGACGGAACCGAATGTTTGTGGCCTTGGTCCATTCCTGAAGTACGGGCGAGTTGAAGAAGTTCGTGGACGAAGGACGATTGTTCAGAAGGGAAACTACAATCTGCAAAATCCAATTAAATTTCAATATTTCGTTTCAGAACTGAAATTGTTTAACGTACTTCACCATCCTCCAGAGGGACGACTTTAGAAAACTGAGTTTCGCAAGTAACGGAATCGTCTCTCCGAATCGGTTCCAGCGACTCAATTCCAAACAAGTCAGCGCAGTCACTGGATCAATCAAAGTTATTACTAATTGCTGATTTTTAAATTTTCGTTTGATTACCTTGGCGTATCTGCGAAATATTGCCACGGTTTGTAGGTTTTGCCATTGTCGACAGAGCGTTCCAGAACCCAGACTCCAGGACGTGGAGAGTTGGCCATTTTGACGAAAACATAGGCAACGTGAAATTCCTATTTATCAACAAATCACAAAATTATGCATCCTATGCAATTCTAGTTTTGCACAAAATAGCAGTAGTTGAATAGTAGTTTATTGAACTTAGTTTTTATTGCGTATCTTATATTTTGGGGTTGTAGAGGAACGTGCTGTTAGAGTTGAAACTATAATTAAATAGATTGATTAAATGTTTTCATGTGGGTTTCGGAACTCGACGAAGAAAACGGAGACGCATGTGTTTACATCATCTGGGAAATTGTTTACAATAAAGAGCTTAACAGAACCAAGCAATCCTGACATAGAACAGACCTCCCCTTCTACTACAAATCTGTATAATAAACAAAATTCAAGACAAGTCAAGGAATCTCAAATGCTCTGAACCTATAACTCAAGTTCATAATATTATATTCATATGTTTGTGTTTTATTCGTCGTGAAATTTTTACTTCTTCTTGTGGTCTCGTCATCAGAGAAGCAAGAACATTAAATAGGAAATGGGCGTTGGGAGGAATTCACAGTCTTTCTTTGTTGGAAAACATCATGCTGATTAGATTACACCAGCAGCCTTGTGTTTATCTCATTGAAACAGGCTTCCTGTCCCTAATAAAACCCTATTTTAAATCTACTAGAATCTAGTTACTAGAATTGTTAAGTTATAATCAATGACTTGTGAGCTTGAAATCAGGGAGCGGGGTCTAAAGTTTGTGATAAATACAAAGTTGAAAATAAATTGAACATGTGCAGGGTGGGAGGTCTTCGACCCATGAAGCAGAAGCAGCAGCACAAATGTGAACCACATGTCTGTTAGCTCCCCCGACTCAACTTTCCCCTCGCAGTCAAAAAGTTCAAGGGATCTCAAGTTTCCCGCAATAAACTCCGAATCCCCAGCAGTTGCCAGGGTCATCTTGACGCGCAAAACAAGAAAGTGAGAGATAAAACTTGCCTGTCCCAAGTCGATGGTTAAGTTAACTTGAGCGTATTTCAAGCCCCTGGACATTGGAGGACTCTGCCACCAATTCGATGTTCCGTCAATGGCGTATTCTGGTGGATGCCTCCTTTTGGGATCTGACGAATTGCAATGATCACAAACCTATTTAACCAGTCATAAGTTTAGCTTCATGAAACTTATTTATATAATATTTAAGCCTTACTTGTCCTTGAATGAGTTGCAAATCGCCTTCGACGATACTGGCGCTGCTTCCGACGAGTTTACAATAAAGTTCTGGTCCATCTTCTCCGCAAGTTGCTGAAGCGGTAATCCTCCTACCGCTGGCTAAATTGAAATATGGCGGGGCTAGTTCTTCGAGGTTTACGTGTGATATCCATTGTAGAAGGATGATTGAAGCTGCTGTGATTAATGAGCCTCGAGGACCCATCTTGACTCCTCGAACCCCGTGGCTCGTTTGACTAGAGCTCTCGACTTCGCTGCAACTTTTTAGGCGTTTGGGGATCTTCCACATCTTTCCACCCCTTCCTCTTTCTCATTCTCTGTGTTTCATTCTGTCCCTTTTGATTTCACTTTCCTTTTGGGCAGTAAGTTAGTCTCTACCAAGAAAAAAAGTTGATTAATCCCTTCGGGAAACACGTAGGTCTCATGGGATTTTGTATTCTTCAGTTAAAAAAAGTTCGAAATCCTTAAGAACGTCCTGTTCTTTATCGCAATATTAATTAATTATTTTTTAAAAATGTTACTAAAATCAATTCATTTTGAATAAAAGCTAATTGAATTAAAGAAATAATTTTCTATTATATTTTAAGATTTTTTTATATAAAAATAAGATTGCCATGGAGAAGAGGCTTCACATCGTTTTGTTCGTAGGATAGCCCGTGTTCCACTAAGATAAAGATAGTCTGTTCTGTAGCAGTTCTTCGACTTCGCAGGGATATTCCCTGAAAAAGGGAAAATAGAGTCTCAAAAGGTAAAAATAAGGGAAAAGGAAGAAATAAACCATGAAGGGGAAAAAGGGGGGATGTTGATTTGCAAGCGAAGGTAAGAGAAGGGAAAACAAAGCCACTCGTTCAGGGAAAGAGGAAAACTGAAAGTGGAAATACTGGTCTGAAAACCAAAACAAACAGCCGATTAAATAAGATAGTAAAAATTAAGCTTGGGCATCATCATTCTGTTTTCACGAATCATTTTTCGTTTTCAGAACTGGAAAGAAGAGTTTTACTGTGTTTTGCACGAATACAGTCTTGTTTCTTAAAAAATATTAGGATATATTGCAATGGCTGAAGAACCAGAAGATTGTTTGTTGGAACTGGGGCCCTCTCCGATTTCCTTCGAGCCTGTCAGCAAGTTCACTAATGTCTTTTACGATGAAACAACCAAAGAAGTTGCTACCGTAAGATCAGGAGGTGCTACCGGAATTGTTGTTAAGGGACCAAATCTTAAAACAGCTCTAAACTTCAGAGTCGAAGATAAAGGCACTGTTCTATCGCTCAAGTTTTCTCCGAATCACCAAGTACTCGCCATCCAGCGATCGAGCATTACCGTTGAATTCCTTAACTTTTCAGGCACAGAGCCCGAAGGTCAAGAATATTCTGTAACTTGTCGGGGAAAAAATGCTGTTATCCTTGGTTTCATCTGGTTATCGAACACGGATTTTGCGCTCGTTTCCAATCAAGGGTTGGAACATCATCAAGTGACTCCCGAAAAGCGAGTAGTTCGCCTGATGAAGTTCCACAGCCTTCAGACGAACTGGTTCGTTTATTCTTCGAGTATCAGCCTTCTTTTGATTTCGTCGGGACAGCTCGGGAACTGCCTGAATCCGTTTCTCTACAAGAACGGTCAGTTTCTAAGGATGACCAAATTTGAAGTCGAAGTATTTGCGCCTGCAACTCCGTCGCAGCCTCCAAGACTCTGCCTTCTGGAGCGAGACATCACGTGCACCTCAATATACGGAAACGTGGTTGTCGCTGTTTTACGGCATCAGGGCAAATCCTCAAGCTCTTCCAATCAGACCATCCCCAATGCTGAGATAGTTCTGTTTACCCTGAGCAAAGACACACCACCCAGGAAAACTCATATCATCCAGCTGAATCAGAGTGGGAGATTTGCTGTCAGCGTTGTTGATAATCTCATTATAGTTCACCAGCAAGCCTCTCGTTCTTCTGTCATTTTCGACATTAGCTTAGCTGGCATTTCTGACGGTCGTCTTACTTACCACAGTCCGGTTGTTGGACCAACTCCCATTCGACAGTTTGTTCTCGCAGTTCCCGCGTCGGCCGCTCTACTCGAAGCGGCCCATCCCGCAATCAGTTGCGAAATGTATTCTTCAGGCTGGGTCTTCTTTCAGCCCAATGTGATCATCGATGCCGAGCTCGGTCTGCTGTGGACGGTTGAGCTGAAACTGCAGCATGTGAAAAAATACATTGACAATATCGAAACGTTAATCGAGTTCCTGATGCAGCGAAAAGACTCGAAGAAAGTCATTCTTGCCGTTCTAAAGGACATCCTTAGCTCCAGCCCCGTTTGCGACGTGGCCAAGCTCGGCAAGATTTTCGACCGGATCAATGAGGCTTACCGGACCGTCTTGGAACTGGAAATGCAGAGCCAAATGGCCATGCCGGCGAATAGTCCTCTGCAGATGCGGCCACCGCAGGTTCTTCCCCGGCCTGTTGTGCACCTGGATCAGAATGAGATTTACTCGCAAGTTTTCCTGCAGCTTATCGCTGATGAGCAGATTAGCGACAAGCTGGTCGTCATTTTCCTCAGTGAGTATATGCGCTCTCTAGTGCAGTGGCACATTCCCGTTCAGTACTTCATCCACGAGATGCTCATCGAGGCTCTTGTTCGACAGGGAAGTTTCTACCGACTCCACCAGCTCGTGCAGTACCATGCGATTAGCGACTCTAAACCTTTGGTATCGTATCTTTTCACTCCAAGATTATGAATAAATCGCTTATTTTGTGTTTATCCTATTTCAGGCATGTCTCTTGCTGTCGCTTGAAAGCGTGTATCCGGCGGCCTATCAGCTTGCGCTTGATATGCTCAAAAGACTCGCTTCTTCCGACGAGGAGATCATAGAAATTCTCCTATCAAAGCATCAAGTGGTTTCGTCTTTAAAGTAACTGCTTCCCGTAGCTCAGAATTCCTGTTTATTATAATGAATTATATTACTTCTTTTCAGGTTTGCCCGAGACTGTGGAATTGTCGATCAGCTGCCCGCTCGCAAGTTTCTGGAAGCTGCGTTGAATTCTCATGATCCCGGAGTCTTCTTTGCCACATATAAATTCTTCGAGCAGCGCAATCTACGATTGCGTGGGAACAGCAGCTTTCTGAAAGGTAACGTCGAATGCTAGAATCTCGTAACTTGTTAAGTTGTATGGTTGGTTATTAGGAGAGCATTGTGATATCTACGTCCGCCACCTGCGGTCTTGTTTCGGACTCAGTTCAACGTTAACTTCATCCAGTCAGTCGTGAGGAATAAAAGGAACTTTGCGTTTGTTATAAACACGGCTGCGTTTGTCTGTATTGACGTGCGTTTTTTTTTTCGTTTTACATGTAAAGAGAATACAAATTATTTCCATCAGTGCTGTGTCTTGTGATCTCTGTTGCGCTCTGGAAACAAAAAAATCCACTTTTATAATGTAAAGTAGTATAATTAATGAATAATGTATTGATCCATTGTGGATGGTGGTTCATTCTGATGGATGTTCCGGGCATGATCTGTTGACTACAAACCATTGATCGATACAGCTGCAAAGATATGCCAATGAAGATGTAAGAAAACAGTCAGACAATTACGTTATTAAAGGGCAACTCGTGACAACTTGGAAAAACCGTATCTTTTAGAACTTCTTACGCAGATTCTGAATATATGTAGTAGCATATTGTAGGGAGTACACAATGTTACGAAATAGTCTGCTACTCTGAGGCGACCAACTTTTTGATTGGCTGTTTTGATCACGTGACCAGTGCGAACCAATAAGATCGTGTGCTTACTTTCCAACGTTGCCACGTGCATGTTCAAACTTGAATTATTTTTACAGACCAAGCAGTAGAAAATTGATGTAGGGACACTATATATATATATATATATATTCGGAATCAGCGTAAAAAGTTCTATAACATATAAATTTTCAAAGTTGTCCCGAGTCGCCCTTTAAGCAAAGTTTCAAGTACTTTTTGTGGTAGATGCAGAGACATGGAAGACGAGCAATAAGTTGGCCCTTCTCTAAGTCCTCCAAGCAGATGACGCATTCACCTTTACCTTCGACAAGTACGTCCTCTGTGTCAAGTGAAATCGATATAGCATTAGTCTCGAACAGTCTTGAAATCTCATGTCATTGTGTTTACCGTTGTACGTCAAGCGAGGCTTAGTGATACACACAACCAAGTGGCACTCGATGTCGTCGGGCAGAACGAATTTGGAACACATGGGACATTTAATACCTGCATCCAAGAAATGAGACAAAGTTAATATAATAATTACACGGTAAACCAAAGAGCTCTGTATAGAAATATATCAATTATCTCAATGAGGATCCATAGAATATACTTGTGGGTTGGCGTGTGGAAGTGTCGTTTGAGATTGATTATTTGCTTTTTCTGGCAGTGTTTCTCAAGGATCTTTGCCAAAAACCAATCCTTTTAGCTTTTTACGTTCGCTTGAAGCTCCTTATAAAAAGTATTCTGAGGAAGAATCGGGCAATTCACAATCGTAACTACTCCACAAACTAGCTTAGAATGCCGAGTAAAAATGACGGTGCCTTTTGTGGTGCCTTTTTTTGATGATCTTGAACTCGGTAGTTTGAGCGTAGTTTAACATACGAAAGCGTGAGGGCGATGCAGGCAACTATGGAAAGGAACTGGGGAACTACGAAAGTGCACTGTAGTGGTGCCTTTTCACAGTATATTGCACGGTATAAAACACTACTGCTATGATTCACCATATAGTAGTCTCCTCGTGTGGCGGTCTCTCAGATTGTTCTGCAGGTCGGGAACAAAGACGAACTGCTGCTGGGTTCTCCTCAGCGAAGACGTGAGAGTCGCATCTTCAGGGGCTTCCGGGTCTTCGGTGGCAGTCTCCGCTGGTGCAGGATCCCCCTGACGCACGGACTGAACCGAGCCATCGTTGACGTTGCTCGCTGGTGTGTCCTGACTCATACACGACCCAATGACGATTCCCATCATTCAACAAATGTCAACTGTCATAAGAAGACCATGTACGATTGAAGATAGTTTTACAATAGTGGGTAGTAAGCAATAACAAAGTATAACTTAATAATAATATAACTCTGTCCCTTCTATTTTTGGGGTTGCGGATATGGTGGATTGAACAGGTCGTACCTGTTTGTCACGTAACCACTGAAATAGAAGCAATAACGGCCAATCGATAGTTCCACATTCGTCGTGACGGAATACGTAAGAGATGCTATTTGTGGACTTCTTCAGTGAAACTGACGTCATTCAAAAGCCACCAGAAGACTCTCACGATCTCCCGCCTGCACAACTAACTTAATGGCAAATAATTTTGCACGCCCGCAGTTAGTCTTCGTATTTGGTAATCGCTACACAGTCTGCAATAGTTCAGTCAATTTATTGTTGTTTTAGGAAGTTCAAGTTTAGAAAACAGTGAAGATGTATATAACTACACTCTAGCAAAGTTTCTTAACGTTTGAACGCGTCTGTTAGCCCAACGAAATGTTTTTGTTGGACGCGTCCCACGGGCGATCGATGGTTGCCTGCCGAACGCGCATGAATGCAAGGCAGCTACGCGCACGTTTCGAAAAGCGCGGGAAAAGCCCTTAACAAAACACTTCTCAAAACTCCCGCTAGATAGCACTATATCTATTTAATTTTAAAATGAACTATAACAGGTTCTGATAAGTCGTATTAGTGTAATTTTTTTATAATTTAGTGTTAAGTAATTTTAATTTTAATGATTAAGTGATTAAAAGTGGGTAGTTTAATTTTTCATAGACGGCGTTGACGTAGTTGGACTATTTATGGACACACTGGTAGTCAAGGAATGTTGAAAGGTTGTCAAGTTGTTTCAGGGTTAGTTGATTGTACACAAGTAAATGTCCTGAGTTCAAGGGCAGCCTTCTATTATTATTACACGCAGCTGTATTTCACTTCAAGGTTGTTAACTGCACACTGTTCTCACAAAACCAAGTCCCTACATATGGGCCTGGCTCTTAATTATAATAATAATTTAACTCTTTCATAATGATATTATCTATATCATAAGGTTTCAGTACGAATCTATAGTAAATAACAATAGTAAATATGTAAGGGAGGGCTTGACCTAGTAACGCGTTTCGTCGAATGAGGTCATTGCCAAATGTCGGCCTAAACAAGAGATTCCTTGTTTGTGTGGCAACACAATGATAACAAGTGATAACTAGGTGGACAGCACTGAGAACTGAGTAACGGTGCTTCGTGATTAGTAATTTGTTAATAAATTATTATTTCATATTGTCCAGAGTAGCGAATTTCTACTTCCGTGACCATCTGCTCGTCGACTTTCACTTTTTCCTGCTCTTGTTCCCCATGCTGTAACCCAGAAGAGGGGGGAGGGGGTTCACGACTTTCAGAAATATCAATAACAAGTGATAACACTTTGATAACATCCGGGGTGGCTGATAAAATATAAACCTTTATTACATTCGTCAAAAGTTCAGGGATGCTTTCTAACCTTGACGGAGAAACTGTAAAGCTCTGATAAGATACGAAATGATTAATAACCGAGATAACAATGATAACACTCAAGGATTACGTGACATGATACTCTGACCTTCAAAGCAGTTCCGAAACTGGAAAAATTTACACACAGGATTGCGTGGCAACCTTGAAATCTTTTCATTAGTGATCAACATATTATCACTTTAATTTTATCAAAGTCCGATACTGTTATTGTCATATATGTTATTAATAGTACTATTAATAGACCGAAAACTGTGCTGTGGAATTGGGAGTTCGTGAAGGTCAGCTTCGAGATGCGCATTCAACTGCCGAGCGGGGACAAGGACTTGCATCAGCGACCGCTTTCAAGGTTTTTCCATAGTAATTCTACTTCCCTAATAGTCTCTGTCGTCCTCTATCGATTCCCTTGGTGTCCTGTGCTCCACAAACAATGCCAACAATCCAAGAAAAAACCCTCCACATCTATTCCGGTTACGCTCAGTCACATATCGCATGCTATGTTATACGAATCGATCATAATTAATCTATCAAAACTGGTACGTCAATCATTTATAATCAATGTACGTGAAATAAAATATTATAACTTTTCCAGGATTTCCTGAACAAATAGTTGACTATTCCTAGACCGGCTGCTTGATTCCAAGTTCGCTGAAGGCCGTTTCGTCAAGACGCGGCGCACAGCTCGGCCAGTAATCAGTAGCGGCGTCTCTGAAGGTCACATACTCATCGCGGAGGCCTTGAGCCGCACGGGAGAAGCCCCTTGGCCTCCCCGGCCTTCCCGTATCCTCGCCCACTGGTCCCTGCGCTTGATCCCCTCTTCAGCTGCCCCTCGCTGCTCTCCCCCCCGCGCGCTCCTGTCGGGTTGTGAGACGCCGGTAAAGTTTGGAACGCTTTAGTTTCAGTACACGGCTTGCCGGGCTATTCACCGAACGCTTTAGTACACTGCTCTCACTTTCTGCTGGCGCGTCAGTTGCACAAGACTTAGGCCTATAAAGCAATCAGGTTCTTGGAAGCATGTACTCAGTTGACTAGGCGACTTGGAGCTATCAAGTGCTATCTATTGCTCACGGATTAGCAATACAAGAAGTGATCTGGTATTGACATTTAATTTTTTGGTGAACAGTTTTGAAGCTTAGTTGGACTAGATTGTTTTGCGGATCTATCTAAAAGCTTATAAAGCAGACAAGCAAAGAAAATGGCAGCAGAAGTAGAACGCAGCGCTGCAGACAGCAGTACTTCTCTTGAAGAAACATCCGCTAACCACCGATCACACGGATCCCAGGGTTCTGGCTTCGTTCCAGGACCCAGGAACGGTTCCTCGGTTACCAGAACCGAACCGCGTTCAGCAGAGAGCATTCGGTTCCGTGTTCCGCGTTCGCCGTTCTCGCAACACGTTTCTTCTTCAAGCAGCACTTCTCCGAAGAACAACAGGAAATCTATCAAGCGCAAAGCAATGGCTAACGATGAAGAAGAACCTTCCAGTTCCATACCGGATATTGGTAAGCCACTAAAGCATCTAATTCATATGTTTAAAAGTTTTTTGGCGGTTATTTTAAATATGTCTGGGTGGTTTGTGTGAATGGGTTTCTAGGGTGAGAGGGAAACCTTTAGCTTTCTCTCGAGGATGTGGGGTGAAAACTGTATTGTGGGTCAAGAACACGGCAGCACTGGGGTAACATTATACGCTGTTCAAAAGTTCTCCCTACGAAAACCTTACCAAGTGAAAATTCAAATTTTTGAATAGCTCCAACCCCAACAATGGCGTCCTGGTTTATTAATAAAAAAGCTGAAATTTTATTTTGAATGCTTTAGAGTTAACTCGAATTATTTGTTAATTATTATAATAAATAATGAGTAGTTGAAATATTTCGTAATAGTAAAAAAGTGCGGATTATGTGATGTTGTGAGATTGAGAGACGCTTTTGTAGAGCGACGTCAGCGGCGACCTTGACGCTCTTGCCCTGATCAATAAAATGCCGGTTTTATTAAATTCTTACTTACGCAGTAATCGATTCTGAACAGAAAGTATCGATAGCTTAAATTAAATCGATCGATTAATTAACATCTGTCGCAAATTCATAATGTTATAGAGTGCTCAAAGGTGACGAGGTTTTCTTGCCTGCGTTTCGGCCGGCGCCGTATTGAACCGACGCCGGTGAAGTTGGTCAAGGGCGCGGCGTCGCTGGCGTCGCGGCCTTGAAAAACATCTGACGCTACCAACGCTTCCATTTCAAGCACAGACCCCGAGTCACTGACTCCGATAATCGGGTACATTCAACCCAAAAACCCTGCTACCGTTATCAATACTGTCATATTACTTGGAATTATTTGTTATAAGTTTTATTATCACTAAAGACGTTGCATTTCCACTGGAACAAGGCCAGTAACACTGCTGGGGATCTTCTTAATGGACGCCATAAGAAAGAAGTTGGAAGTAGTTGGCCTTGAAAAAGCAGATTCCGCTTTCAGGGCTGTTCTATTTACATCCGCATTTAGTGAAAACATGACAAAAGTTGTGCATTCGCCAAACAAAAGAAAACTTCACGAAACAAAATGAAAGCCTCTATGAAGGCAAAGTCACAAAAGCAAACAAAAACCTGCCTAAAGTTGTTGTATTCTACTGTATCGCTGAATCACTGAACGCAAGAATAAATTCTAGAATCAAATTAATTTACAAAATTGTACTATATCTTTCACTGTAGTTTATTTTTACATGGATGAAATCATTCAAGGTGAAACCAAGTAGTAGAACAATCATTTTAGTTGTATAATTCACCGCTAGATGATAGAGTTGATGCATTACAATTGCTTTGCATTACAGCGTCATCTAGCGGTAGAACTGACAACTATGTTGTGGCAGCGCCTCCTTAAGAAATGGCGGGAAAAAGAGGAAAGACTAACTGCCGCATGGACAAACGGGTGAATCTCTTTCTAGGACACCGTAGCCAAGAAGCTTGGCATGACCCGTTAAAAGAACCAGGACAAAAAGCGAAAACTTTCTTCGTGATTAGCGTTCGGGAGGAAAAGTGAGCGAAACCGTATTGTTTTTTTCGTTGTATAAGGAGTAGCGTAGTTGGCCACGTTACTCCTTTTTTTAATTGGCGCTGCAAAAGGGGAGAACCCGGGAAAAGAAAGAAGCCGAGTGAAACTTGACGCTACAGAAAATAATTTGGCCGTTGAGTTTGTTACCTTTCGCCCTATATTATGTCGCACAAAACAAAACATTTAGATCGATTTCACCTCTGTTTACAATTTGTTTCAACTATCACTGAACTCTTACTCTTGCGTCCCGCTCGAACATAAATTCGGTTAACCAAAAACAGAAACAAACACGGTGCAAATTTTAGTAGAATTGCAGTCTTGTACACTAATACTAATACTAGTATATTATATAGACTACATTTTACAGCATGCTTTTTTGTTTGGTAAGAAACATATCATTACTTTAGTTAGTTACTCTGAAAATTTTGAACTAGTGTTGTCTAGAGCGAGGGAAGACCGTCCTAGTGACACAGTTTTCTCGTGAAAACCAACAGAAGGGGCAACGAACTTGCACTTTCAATGGCCCACCTACGGGAAAGGGATGCGAAAGCGCCTTTTATTACCAAGGACTCGTTCTTTTACACAATAAACTTGAAAAAGAAAATGCAAAAAATTCGTAAAATCATGAAAGCCTAGGATTTGCATAGACCTATACGCGAAAAATTATAGAGCACATGCGTTAACAAAGAGGTTTGAAACATAGAGTGGTTCTTCATCTTATAACAGTTCTATAAGGCTACACTATGTTAATCGATAATAAAGGTTGATAACTATGTAAAATGAAGTAGGGTGCAGGGAAGATTAGGAAAGTGGGAGAGTTCGTCGAAATGGCCAAGTAAAAGTGATGTTGATGAACTCTAGCTGGGGAATCGAGTTAGTGGGTCAGTGAAATACACTCTATGGACTACATGTGACGTGTAAACACTGAAGGTAAAAGCACAACGTGAGGGGGCTGCCAACCTCCTGAAACCCTCCCCCACCCCCACCCAGATTTCAACCCCTTGTAAATCATCCCGTGTTATCAGTACGTTATCAGTTTGAGTTAGCAGCTTTTCTCCTGCAAATGAATGAAATGAGAATGATCCTGGAATAGTTCTGGAATCTTAAGATTGATTGCAAGAATCAGGAATCGTACTATGGTTCAAGAATCTAAGAATTTTTTTAAAGGTTTAGAAGTCAAAACAGAGAACAGCAGAGAATGGCCAACCCCCTTCGAGTGTTTGGTTGAAGCGTTCGGCTAAAAGTGTCTCTGGACGTTCAGAGGCGAAAGTTGTTTCAGTGGCAGTAGGTCTGTAGCCCCACTCCTCCAACGGACGCATAAGAAAATCCTGCCCGTTTAACATTTCAAGTCTCGCCTTTCAGCCAGCACTTTTGTATTGTCGTTTGAACTCAGTTGGTTTTCGTGGTTTAGTCCAACATGACTGTCAAGGATTACGCTCCCAGTTCAGATTCACACAGCACAGAAATGGACTCGCAAAACGTTGACAACCAAAATTCAGATTCTGAAGCTTTGCTTGGACGAGTACTAGCAGGTAAATTGCATTCAGTGATCTAGTAGAGTAAGCTAGTTTCTTTTTAAGCAAATCTCTATCGCACTGGTTCAAAGTTTAGGTTTTCGATTCCAGTCAGTAACTAAGCTATAAATCTGAAATCTCGTTTACTTGAAGTATAAGTTTAGATCTAAGGTACAAAAAACTAATCAGAAACCAATAGATTTGCGTTTCGTGTAAAACATTATGTGTTAGGTATGAAGTAGTTGCGATAATATGGCAAGTCTTTAGTTGAGAACTTGTTAGTATTTCATGGTCAATCCGAGTTTGAGTGAAAAGGGATAGCGACCAGAAACGGGGGCAGCGTACGACTAGGACGATGCCCTGGCGTCCCAGTTTCTCTTCGCCAACTTTCGTTTTTACCTTTAGCTTTGTTCCCCACTATCCGTACACTTACACACCACCCAATATTTGTAGCCTCGGTTCCAATTTTGCAATATACCAACGTTTAACTCACGACCCCATCGCCAGATTTCGCAAGTTCAAAAGTTTTAAAGAAAAAAAAATCGCCAACATTTGTAAAAGTAAAGTCGAGCTGTTTCGCAAACGTTACGATTTTTTTAAACAGTTTTGTGCAACCCTCTATGGAAGAAGTTCAACGGCCCGGCTTGAAGAAAGTGGGTTAACTAGAGTGAGATTTTATGGCACCGAAAGTGGTGCAGTAATGGCAGCGTCAGAAAAATAATTAAGAGTAATTATAAGTAACTCAGGATTTGTGAGGACAAAAATTTGAATAGTAACAAGAATTTTCAATTTGCATCATTCATCGGTTCACTCCGTTGTTTTTTCGTTTGCTTTTTTCTGACGTCATAACAAACCCACGCAAGTGGTGACCGACTTTTCGGCCACTGACTCGGGCGCCACGAAAGGGGGGCAAGTGGGCCGAGGGCGCCACGTATGAGGTGGTGGACTACATGTGGGGACCTTCGGATTAGCTTGTCCACTGGGTGGAAAATCTCTCCCACCCTATGAAACAAAAACGATAACATGGAGCAACACGATAATAGTTAGCAAATAACTATTGATAGTACAATTCATAAGTTTGCAAAGATGAAAACTGCAAAACTGTAAAACACTGATTTGCAAAAACAGTATGCAACACGAAAAATGTTGCCTAAGTATTATAGGAAAAACGAATCCATTGTTGAGTGCAGGACTTGTGAACTAAAGTGCGAGGCTGGGTCGCACGAGGCGCTAGTGTTGTTCAGTCAGTGGCCTTGATGTTGTTTGGATCCCGTCGAGTTAGAAAAGCCCGGGTGCAATGCACTACTCTCTCGCTTGTTACAATGACCTACTTGGGTGTCATTCGCCCTCTTACGTTGCAAGCGTACCCGGGACGAGGCTAGAGGTGCACTGCCCTACTTTGAGGCCAAGGTGAACGCCCGGCTCGGCACTGTAGAAAGGAATAGTGGGCTAGGAAACTCTCACATTCAGCGAAAGCTATCGCCGCCCGGGGAGAGGAGGAGGCGATCTGCCCCTGCTCTTAGGACGAGGGCCCGTCAACATTCATCTACGATATTAGCACTTCATATGAAGGACCCTTACTACTGATTTGATCCTTTGGAAACACTCCAGATCTCAATCTAGAAGCCCAGCTTGAGATTTGAAATGCCGTATCAGCGACACGGGTCCAACAATTAGCCTCGTGCCGTGTTGAGCATTGGTAGTCAGTCGGATAAAATTAGCATACGCGACTATACTATCCAAGCTTAATGTAACGTCAGTTCTTTGACTTGTATGCAAGCTAGGTTTTTTTTTCATCCCCTCGCATAGTAAACATAGCGCGTGCGCGTTCGCTCCAGTCTTGAAATTCAGCTTTTGCAGAAAGCGTCGTGTTCTGAAAAGGGCAAAGCGAAGCGGTCTGGTGGATCACATGTCTCAGAAGTGTACTATATTTGCGCAAGAGAGAGAGAGCATTGCCCTGGAGAAAGATAAGCGTCGTTTTATCGGTGGTGACTAAAGTAAAACCGAGTGGAAGATAAACGCATTGAGAGTATCCAAGAGTGAAGTAGTTGAGTTCACTCTCGGCGGGTTAAGGTTTGTTCGACAAAGCTGAAAGGATGACAGACTCGCAAGTGAAAGCTGTTGCTGCTCGTCTTACGAATCTTCAACTTTCTTTAAACATGAAAGAAGTTTCACTACGGGAGAAAGCAGAAGACATTAGTTGCTTTCTGACAGATCAGGTTTCAGACTTGAAACATAAAAATCCAGGAAGAGTTAACTGTCATGAAGGATGTGCAGTACCAACAGGTATGTCAATATCTTTTTTGCCCTATCGTTTCTTTTTCTCGACGTATATAGTTGGAAATGTCACGGCTAGTCGATGTCCTCTATACACACAAGTGGGTCACTTTCACTATATAATCGGTAGGGTTCACTGAACTGCGCGACGTCACGGGTTTGCTTAAAAACTGCTTCTCCATCTATCGACCGTAAAATGAACTTCAACTAGCTAACCGCCAGATGGCGGGGCAAAGAACCGACGGTCGTTCACCTCCTGCCAATCGGCTAACGTGAAAGTGGAACGGGGTCACGGCCACAGAGCCTATGGCCTATTTGACCACCGAGGTTTCTAGGTCTACCTTTCCTGCTTTCCTCTCTAGGGTGTCAACAAAAGAGAAAGTGAAAGTTGGCCCCCCTGCGAATCATCCGAATTTTCGAGTGTTGCTTCTGCTACTCCATTTTCTAAACCACCCCAGTCAGCTGATTCTGCTGCAGGTCCTTAATGAAACAGGAATCTTGACGTTAGATTACTGAATAGAATGAACCTGTGTTACTTTTTTCGAAACAGCATTGTTCTTCTTCCGTTCGGACAGGTGAATACACCGGGGTAATAATGAACAAAGAAAAACTGGTCGATTACCCTACACTCACCAGCTGGACTTTCCGTGCTACTGTTGCTCTACGCAAGGGCGACCGGCCAAGGTGGTACATTGACCCTCGTATGCATTTGCAACTCACTCTTGGGGGTTGATAGCCTGGTGCACAAAGGGGTGGAAGAGTTCACGAATCCGGGTAGCCTTTGCTTTACATGCAGCTGGGAGGATGTCGTTGAACTCGAGGGGAAAAACATATTCAAAGTCAATACGGGAAATCTCCATGGGTGTTGCTTCACTTCATTTGGAAAATTGAAGTGTACTTACTAAGCGTGACGGAAGAACCGTTACTTCCTAAACTTAACTTGTGTCTTCTCCATTCTGCTTCTCGGTTACGAAAACTTGGATCACGCAAACTAAACAGAGACCGACAAAACTCCTGCATTTTTATCCTAAGCAAGTTTTGCCATTAAAGTTAAGTTTTTAATTCTGTCTCTGAGGTGTTTTTATGTCTCACAAAAAGCAACTGATCTTATTAGCGTCCTTCGCTGACCTTTCCTCCTGCTAGAGGGAGGTGATTGAACCATATCCATGGGCTAATGTCTTCCATTTTTGCTACTTCTTAAATCTACAGAGTCAACACCTAAGAGGTCATTGTGTCATTCGGTGCCACTGACTGCCCCTTTAAAATTCTTGCCTCGTGCATACATGACACTGTGTCTACAGATTTGCTTGAAATGCGTCTTGTACAGCCGAAACTATTAAAATACATCCATTGTAGCCAAAAAAAATTACATATCAATGAAATTAATCATAATCGATTGCTGTTTGCACTGCTATAGCAATAATAATAATTAAGTTTCAGTGCTGAGAATAAGTTGCCGGCTGCATTTTTCGAACTAAAAAAAAGTTGCGTACCCCCACTTCTTTCGAAACAATTTGCTGTCAGTGGCAGAATTTATTCACAGGAACCGGTGGATAGTTCAACGGCCGCGCCGAGAGCGATCGTTGATCCCGCGTCCACAAGTTCTCCAGTAACTCAGTAGGGAGATCTCTCGTAACAAATTTTCGCACCAGTAATCTAATACATAGGTGAATATTCAAATTTAGTGAAACTATTACAGCCTTTATGCAATGCGAATTTCCGCTCGTTTGGGGTCGAATGTAAATAAACAAGTGGCGAACCCTATGGAGAACTATCAGCGCAGCGCGGCTGTGACTTGACATTGCGCGGACTTTCACTCTCGACGTTTAGTCAGTCGCGCGAAGTCGGAGTGTACGGAATCATAGATCCTTCGGCAAGTCTGTTATGATCAGCAATCATTTTACAAAGGAATAACTGTGTTCTGTTTCGGAACCAAGTTTAAAAGCAAACTTTCAGTATTTAAGAAAAATTTGATGTTTAATTGAAACAACATGAGATCATCTGAAATAAATATTGGTTAGTCAAATATGGATTACCATTCAGATTCATTTCTAATTACGGATACTTCATTAGTATGTTAATTGATAATTGCATTGTTTTAACCGTGGATTTGTTTTGTTTTCCAGAATTCGACGGGACCACCGTTTTGTGCAGAGTATGTGGTGACAAAGCATCTGGTTTTCACTACGGAGTTCATTCCTGCGAAGGATGCAAGGTAATTAATTGCTTTTTATTACATTTTGAGCATTTGCATTAAGCCAGGTAACAATTACAGTGCAAGTGGAGTTTGTGAATCCTTGGGATTACAGAGGGAGTTTTTTTTAATTGTTGTTGTTGTTGAGCTTTGTCGAGGGGTACACGCCACTCTCGCTTTTCATTGGTTCTGGTAACGGGTTCAGTGACCGGAAGATTACGCACAGAACAGGTCAACGATCGACAACTAGGCCACGTGCTTTCCGAAATAAGCAAACGGGGTTTTTCAAATCCCTTTAACTGCACGCCCCGTGCATCATAAGGGATTTACCGCTATTCGGAAAATTTATTCGCTTCCTTCAGCGGAAAAGTATAAGGGGTTCTCCTTTATCTCCCAGCAAGGTTACGAAACAGTAACAAGCGATGATTAAACGAAGACTTTAGTCAGTTGTAAAACTTACTTTTACGAAACCTGCATAATGAAATTGATTTTTTTTCTTTATTTTAGGGATTCTTCCGACGCAGCATCCAGCAGAAAATTCAGTACCGTCCCTGCACTAAGAATCAGCAGTGCGCAATTCTGCGAATTAATCGCAACCGGTGCCAGTATTGCCGCTTGAAGAAATGCATTTCAGTTGGAATGAGCCGTGATGGTAATTTGCATTTGGATTACAAACTTCGTTTTTATATGTGTGTATGACCTCTTGTTGGTAATGATGTTTGTTGCTAAATGTCTCAACAATCGGAGGTCATCGACTCACCATCCGGGGGTGGGGGGAAGTTGAGTGCATTACGAAATATGTTTTGCGACCCCAATATACGATTCATGTTGATTATGTGTACAACCGTAGTAGGTTCGGGGACGGGAAAATCGTAAACAAGGGCGCGGCCTTGGTCTGATCCCTCGATTCTGGTTGGTCGGGTCCCCAGTTCCGGAGCCCGAGACGTCACTGGGGTACCGTTGTAAACTATTCCTATATCCCTGATATTGTGAACTAGATTTTCTCAGTCAGTATCTCGCTCTTGCCATACTCAGCACGTCTCTCGTCACAAAATTTTTAGTTTCTATTGTTCTTCAAACGTAATTTCAGTGCAGAACTTTGAACTAACAAAGCAATCGCAATGTGCCAAGAACATCATCTCAGTGTCGAACTCAGCCGGCTTTGTTGGAACAGGAACAGAAAGCAAATAGCACACTCCCAAGGTAAAAACTTTTGAGTTCACCTCTCCAGTGGCCCAGAGATAGAGAGAGAGGGAATAAAGTACAAGGTCATCATGCGTTCTATGCAACCTTGAATCGTTAAGCAACTCAGGGGAATAAGTAACAAATCCTTCCGAGGGTCGTCTTTGCTCTTGTAATGTAAACTTCAAGGTTACTTGACGTCCTTGTTTTTCTCAGCCGCTTCCTAAAGACCTTTCCATTTTGTCCAGTTCCCTTTCAGTTAGATCGTGCCCTTTGCCAAAGTTACATTGCAGTTCTTTCGCTCTTCTTGAATCCACACATTACTGACGCTAACTTGGCCTAGATAGTTTTCGTTTCAAAGAAATGGTGCAAAATACTTCGATACTAAAGCGTCTGTTAAGCGGCAGAAGTCACGATCATTTCTCAGGTTTTTAGATTACATTTCGTTCTTCCCTTAGTTATTTCTTTAACTATATACTTCTTGTATGATGTGAATAGCTTTGATGTTGAGATTAAAAACTTCTTTTACAATTTTTAGCTGTGCGATTCGGCCGAGTTCCAAAGCGCGAAAAGGCGAAGATCCTCGCCGCAATGCAGTCAGTAAATGCTCGTTCTGCAGAGCGGGCCCTGATGGCCGAACTCGTCGACGATTCCCAAGTGATGGACTCCATCGTTACAGCACATGTGGATACATGTGATTTCATCAGAAGCAAACTGGAGACACTTCTTGAAGCCGCCAAAAGAAGGCCCGAATTCGTAGGCTGCCCTCAAAATCTGGTAAGTTTTCATCCTTGTTTAAAATGAACACGGAACTCGACAATTAAACATTCGAACGAGAAAAGATTTCCAAATCTCAAGTTTTTATCATTCTTGCACAACTCAACCTTGGGGAATGCTCAGAGCCCCACCCTTTGTAAACACGCTTCTGCACTAATATATTCACATATATTCTTACATCTACGTGAGATAGACGTCCTAAAAAATCTGAATTTTATTAATTGCTTCTTTAACGTGAAAACTGTATAGAGATCTCAGAATTTTATATTGAGATGACCTTCTTGAAAGAGGTGACACGTTAATGATAAGGCAATAGCGGAAGCATCTCAAGGTTATCTTAGTGTTGCAAGATCGTACAGTCTCCCACAAAAACTGCACAAGGTCGTAAACTCTAATCCAAGATTTTTTTTAAAAAAAGCAGAGTCATCATAAGAGTTCTGCAGTCATAAAGTAAAACCTTAGAAATCTACGCATTCGTCAGGGACTTGGCACACGTTTTGGACTAAGTCACATGGAGTTCTAGCGTGTCACACAGTGAGAAGACATACGACTTAATCAGGTCTCACGTTTCTCTAACAGGCGTGTCCACTGAATCCCACTGCCGCGCAGGAGGTGAACGGTCAGCAACAGCTGCTGCAGGACTTCTCCGAACGATTTTCACCGGCCATTCGTGGCGTGGTCGAGTTTGCCAAGAGACTGCCCGGATTTTCTTTCTTGGCTCAGGACGATCAAGTTACCCTACTCAAAGCTGGAGTGTTTGAAGTTTTACTTGTGCGCCTCGCATCCATGTTTGACCCTGTGGTAATTTTTAACTCAATTTATCTCTCTTTTTTACTATTCTGCTGTAAGGACAAGAGGAATGATTAATTAACCATGTTGTATTTGAACTTACAGAGCAACACAATGCTGTGCTTGAACGGCCAGTTCCTCAGAAGAGACGCAGTGAACCAGACCTCTAATGCACGGTTCCTTATGGACTCCATGTTCGAGTTCGCCGAGAGATTTAACAAACTTGGTCTCACCGATAATGAAATCGCTCTCTTTTGCGCTGTTGTCGTTATTTCTGCTGGTAAGTTTGTTAAACCAAAGATTTGACTCGAATTTCCTGTAAATTTCGGCACAATTGTCTGTGTGTACTCTGCTGAATTAGATCTGAAAATTAGCCCTTTCATTTCTTATTTACAGACCGACCTGGGCTGCGGAATGCTGATGTGGTAGATCGTATGCAGTCGAAGATCCGCACGATCCTTGAAGGAGTTCTTACTCAATCACACCCGGACAGACCGTCGTTATCAGCCGAGCTAATGCGAATCGTGCCAGACCTGAGGACTCTGAACACACTTCACTCTGAGAAATCGTTGGCATTCAAGATGAACGAGCACCAAGAAGGGGGTCTCCACATCCGCCAGTTTATGAACCGCTCTGCCAGTCCCTGGAATGACAGTTACGACGAAGGTGCTCGGAGCCCCATGGGATCTGTCAGCAGCGAGTCCGTCTGCTCCACAGAAATGGGCCTGAGCGACTTGCCTCTTTTGGCTGCCGTTGCGGAATGCGCGATGCCGCTGATGTCACAGTCACGCAGGAAACGCAGAAATGCTCACTCGGACCACGGATCCACCTCGAGCGACGGAGAAGACACAGACCTGATGAAAGTCTCCTCATTCGGTATTCGAAAACTCGAGTCCCCCGACGATTCGGGAATCGAGTCAGGACTTGATCGCTACGAGAAACTGTCGACAGCCTCGAGATCGACAAACACGTCCCTGTGCTCTTCACCGCGGTCGTCCATGGAGGACAAAGTGAAGGATGTAGAGGACGTAGTCATGGTGTCCAGCCATTTACAGTTGAGAACGTCTACTGTTGATGACATGCCTGTCCTGAAACGTGTTTTGCAGGCCCCTCCTTTGTTCGATACGAACTCTCTCATGGATGAAGCTTATAAATGTCATCCACATAAGAAATTCCGTGCCATGCAGCGGAAAGAAGTTGCAGAGGACGTCACCAGCGGATCATCACCACAACCCTCGTACAGCGCACTTGCAGCTGCGCTCAGTTCTCCACCGTTGACCAGCGTCTTGCCACAGATGACCAACTCTCTAACCTCGTCGCACTCAACACTTGCCCGCACCCTCATGGAGGGTCCTAAACTGAGCTTGGAACAGCAGAGGCGAGCAGATCTCATCGTGAGCAACATCATGAAGGGTACTACTCCCGAGACCCCTGAGGGCCAAGCTTGTGGCATAGCCCCCTGGTTTCATTCCAGTAAACAGTCCGACGATGTCCACATGGAAGTCAGTGAATCACAACCACTGAATCTATCACTGAAGACGCCGGAAGCTTCACCAACCAGGCCCAGCACACCTCCGGTGAATCAAGCACTGTACTTTGCCCTCCGGGCCTAATACTAAAAACAGTGGAAAATGCAATCACCATGTAAAGGCACAGAAGAACTGCACTGCAGTGCCGAAAGGGGAATTCAGAAAAGAAAGAAAGTACCTGGCTCATTTTATGAAAGTAGTCTGAAATCCCAGAGTTCATTGGTTTGAACGAAGAGAAAGGAAAACTTCAACTCGGTGTTTTTTCACGTCGTTTCCCACGTTTTTGATTAATCAGTCTGTATGATCCTCGAAAAATTTGTATTTTTGTGATATCCGAAACGGTTTTGATTGGAAAACTGCGTTGTAGCGTTTAAGGAAAGTGGCAACAACGTGGGAGCTTAGCGACACCTAGCTGTAAAGCCATGTACTAAACAACATTACTTGAGTTATTTTTCATTCAAACCTGAAATGAGTGTATGGCATTTGTGCGTTGGCACTTTTATATTGTATTTAGAAATAATTTTGTGAACAAAATTATAGATATAGATCTCCTATATGGTAGACATTTTTTTTCTTCGACTGAGTTGCAAATCCAGACGTTTGACGTGGATTCAAGTGAATGAAAATGATTTTCAGACGTTTGCTTTTATTATTGTATGATTTTGTGTGGTAGTTGAGAAGTGAATTGGAAGATACATGAATCAACTGGCATTTATACCCGTGTCAATACCTTGTTCAAAATACATGCTTGCAAAACAATTCGTTGTACAGTCTCTTTCACAAACACCTTTTATTAATTCACAGAGTTCACTTACGATATGCAAGAGAAAACAGCGTGAACGTAAAACATATCAACTTACATAAAATCTAATGAAATCTGAGTAGATTTTTTTTATGAAAGTACTGGAATCAGGAAGTGTAACAGTTTTATGGGGAAAGGATGAAATTAAAACTCGATTTTTCTCTTGGTGCTTTTTTTCATATAAACCAGCGAATTAATATCCTGTTCTCCTGCAGCAAAATAGATTTCACCTCTACTTTCCCTTCACCGTAGATTAATTGCTACACTGCTCACACCCGTGATCCCTTTAACCTATCGGGACGAGTAATCAGGACAAACCGGGATAAACAAGCATCAGAGGAGAGTATAGAACCATTCTCATGTTAATATATATGAGGAAGACTATTGGGACTTGTGAACTGTTATCCCGGTCAGAGGTAGCGGTCGGCAATAACTGTTTAGATATGGAGATTTTGGAAAGGACTGGAGCAAAGAGGGTGTGTCCTGCATCGTAAGTTTCCATTGGACTATGTTCAAGATATGACTGGAAGAACCAATACAAAAAGCACGCCAAGGCAAAGCCGGCTTCTAGTATCTCAGTCTTCTGTTTCCTTTCCACACGGAAAGAAGCTTTCTCTCGCAGTTGCAAGCAAAGATCCAACTGCAATTCGATTGAAACGGGTATTCGACAGTTGTACACTGGTAGTTCGACAACTCAGTAATACTTTAAGTAAGTCATTTTGTATTTCTTTTCTGGCATTGCATCTGGTAATGTTAACACAGGATTTAACGATCTGTTAGCCGAAAAATGTTTTGATGCTTTGACTTAATTGTAGACTACAGAATAACGAATATTTAGTGCATGGATGGTTTATTGCTTCCTTAAACTTGTCAGATTTCACTGCCTTCAGGCTTCAATAGTTCTGCTAAAGGAACCTTTATGACTTGCATGGTAAGCGGCCTGCTTTTCTAGTTGCTTATATGGTCAACTAGGTTTTCTCTAGAAAGCTTACGTGAGCTTTTTTGAAAGTTCTCTCAATAACAATAGCTGGGTTTACGTTATTCGCACTCAAAATTTCAAGTAATAATCATTGTTATGAATCGCCAGAAGCAAGGTTAATGGCTAAAACAAGGACTTTGTTGATTTTCTAGAAGTGGGTCAGTTGTACATGACTTACACATTGAACATAGCCTTGATTCGAGGTCGCAAAATATCTTTTTTTTTCTTGCGTTTTAAACTATATAAATACAAGTTTAAGATTTTTGTTTACCCTTGAAGCAACACAGAAAACCCAGTTATCCTGCGAGAGAAACAAGAGACCGGCAGCGGAATGGACGTGAAGATGAATTGGCCCCTTGATAGCTTTCCTAGAGAACTCGGATCGGCATTTTTAACCCCTGACGACTTCCCCGTTTACCGTAACATACCTTATGGAAATACCAACTACCCTGAACTCAAAGCTTGGCTGAATCTTCAAAACAAGCAATTTCTTGAGGAATCACTGAATGGTACAAACCGGTTCCTCAACTGCCGGGCCGAGTCCATGTGCAAGACGAGCTACTCGCTTGGAATCCTCAATGGAAATATCCTAATCAATTCTGACGACGGTTTGAGATCGGGCCTTGAATCGAAGTTAAGCAAGGGATATCTCAGTAACAGCGATACCAGCGACTCAGACGGGGAAAAAGAGACTCAAGCTACTGAAGTCAACGCAGGATTTGCTGATACTCGACGCTTCGGCGCAAACGCACAGCCAGGGAGCGTACGTGATGCTCAGGGTGACGTACGAGGGCAAGGAGACGCAGAGGACATCCCCGATTTCCATCATTCGGCTTCGAAACATGGGCAGCTCAGTAGCGAGCCACCGAGCATGGCTGACATTATGGGGTTTCAGAACCGCTTTGACGAATCCCAACAACTTTGCAATCTGCTCGAAAGTCACGTGTCGTTGAAGTCTACTGATGACTGTACACGAAAGAACGGAGAGTTGCAGACGACGTTTCCTGTTCCCAAGAAACGGTTAGATCCAACAGAGACTCGTCCTACACGTTACGTGGAAAGTTCCTCTTCGGAAGATGAAGACGAAAGCACGGAATCCTATAAACATCGCCTGCAACGTAGCACTTCGCTCAAAACTGGGAAAACACCTCCGGGAACTCCTGGCCGTAAGAAAATTGTTCGTTTTGCTGATGCTTTGGGTCTGGATTTAGCTCGAGTTCGTACATTTTTGGACGGAATCCCAAATGTTCCCAGTTCTGCTTACCGAGATCTAAATACGGAGGACCTAATCGATAACAATAGTCGAGGTTTTAGCCAAATAGCCGTCAACCCTGTCTCCTGCAGCAGTAAATCACTGATATCAAACTTCACAATAACGCCGAATTTGCCAAGTTTCATTGAGAAGCTAAAGTTCCAGAAAGTTTGCCTAGAAAATGCTGCCATGGTGGAAAGCATGACCATCCGCGGTGTTGTCAGATGTTTAAATATAGATTTCCACAAAACCGTGGTGATTCGTTCCACGACTGATGGATGGAAGACTTTCAGGGATACCAATGCTGCATACGTCGTAAACTCGTGCGACGGACTGTCGGACAAATTTTCTTTCATTCTCTACAATCAGTCGCTGCAGCCTGGGGAACAAGTGGCTTTCGCCGTCTGTTACAGAGTCGCCGGTAAGGAATTCTGGGACAACAACAACGGAGACAATTTCGTATTCCAGTGTATAACCGTCAGTGTTCCTAAAGCAACTAGCTTGTACACCGCCTGTAACTCTGCTACAACCACTACTCTATGCTGAGCTCTTACCAGTTCATCGAAAGCTCACACATCTCAGTAGCAAATTTCAATAGTTATAATTTTGTAATTAAAAGACGAAATCCTAAAATCGCGGTCTAACGAGCAATCCTCTGGCACCAACAGGGCTTAGACTTAAATTTCATGTTACCCACTTCAAGTATTGGATTACTGAAACACGTAAAAAGCAATAAAGTCCTTTGATATTTGACAGATGGTACCACATCTCACACGTGCTGGGTACATCATCGAAACAGCACAGCGATTATTTCGCTAACAAAACTACTTGTACCACTTGAAACTAGGAACAAAATTTTTACCGTTAAAAACTCTCCCATTTATATTCCGCATCTCTTTATGGTATATGGTCAATTTTCAATGCTTAAGTATTTTCAGTTCTATACTGCGTAGCTTATGAAAATAAAGTAATATATTCGTATATTTCATCCAGTAAACGGACTACTCACAGTATCATTTTCCGCGGGCTAATGTGTGGCTAATTACAATTTCAACAATAAGCGTATATTGTGTGTGTCATATCATGTATATGCAGAATCGTAATATATTATAATACATGACAATCATCAGTATTTTTGTTTTCTACGCTTGATTATTTCTCCATCCCGGACAATAAGTAAAATAAGTTCAGATTTTCTATTCTTTATTTCTCAATTAGATTTTTTGTGTGCTGAAACAGTCCAAAGCAATAATATTAGTGCAATCACGTTATCATTATCTTTTGAAATTGATCATACGTATTAAAATTGTTCAAGTTATCGCCACTAGGTGGCAGAGTTATTGTTGACATTTATCTAGTAAACTACACTATAACATTTCTTCGTAGACTTGTTTTCGTTATTTTCAACGAAATAACATGGAGGACAATCTGACAAGGCAGGTGTACACAACGTATTATGCATTTTAAGTTAAATTACTCAGTCCATTTGCTTGAAACTGACACGTGACAGGTTGACGAGGTCGAGGCCCTGTCCGCAATCTATCCCGATGAATGGAAAGTCGAAGACGAAACTCATCGAACTTACTCCGCAACAGTTACACTTAACAGCCACAGTGCAACTCTGCTGGTAACGTTACCCCCTGATTACCCGAGCCATTCACCGCCACTGTACCTTCTAACAGCTCCTTGGATGACTTCGAGTAATCGAGATGAATTATGCTCCCAGTTGGAGGAAATATACGTGTAAGATGTGAACCTTTAACATTCAGATTCAATATAATTTTTACATCCATTTACTGAGCAGGGAGAATACAGGTGAAAGCATTCTGCACCTGTGGATAGAGAAACTGCGAGAATATCTTGAAACAAAAACTCTTCCCGCTGAAGTTGTTCTGGATCCTGCAGAAACTTTGACGCAAAGTATGAAACCAGCAGACAAGTTTGCGTTGTCCTGTGACTTACAGTCCGAGGAGTGCCCAGAAGTGATAAGCTCTTCCGCCTTTAGTGACAGAAAAAGCACTTTCCAGGGACACGTGGCACAAGTAACTTCGTTAAATCAAGTAAAGTAAGTTGTCTCGCACATCTAAGACCTGACGTCCTTAAAAAGTTAATCATATACATATAGGCTCGTCCTCAACAAACTCTATGAGAATCGGAAAATCGCTCAGGCTACGCACAACATATATGCTTACCGCATTTACAACAGCGGGACAAAAACCTGGCTTCAAGATTGTGAAGACGATGGAGAAGCTCATGCGGGTGGCCGGCTGATGCACTTACTGCAGGTATACTTTTAACAAAATCCTACATACTATCGTTTCTTTGTATTTCTTAATAAACTTTTTGCTAAGATTCTTGACGTGCAGGATGCCGTTGTCGTGGTGTCTCGTTGGTTCGGAGGAATCCTCCTCGGCGGTGACCGTTTCAAACATATCAACAACGCTGCCCGTGATGTACTCGAGCTCGGTGGTTTCTTGACGGGCAACAAAACCACCAAAACTCTCACTGAAGATACGAAGAAGAAACCCAAAAAAGGAAAGTGAAGTCTAATTTCAGTTGATTTCAAAGAATTTGTATTTGGTTTGTAATACACCGATAAAGAAGAACAGACGAAAAAATGGAAAGAAAAAACATCGGCAGAGAGTACTTTCATTACGCATCGTAAAATATAGTACGGCGCATGCGAGTTGGCGTAGTTTGTGACTTGTTTAAACCTTGTTCCTGGCAGCAAAGGTTACGGTCGTTCTCCTTGTTCACAAGTGACAGATACTCGGACCAGCTCGGTGTGCTGTGTGCATCACCCCAGTTACTTTTATCCTCTCTCGCGCTTGCCAGGCTTTACGCTGCCTGGTATTAATAACTTTAAGCCTTGGAAAGATGAACGCCCAAAGACATTACACGTGATCCTGTGACGTTCATCTCACATCTCCAGGTGAGCCACTTTTCGGTGCGGAGAGAGGGACTCTGTGTAAACGATTCGGAGCATCGAGCTCTTGAAGAGTCTTAGTTGCGCTTCCCTACCGACTGTTCCCTTTCGAGAAACTTTTTAAGTTCAAGTACATTCAGTCAGTTGGAGAGTTCAAGAAGTCTTTACTTCTTCAGCTTTTGGTCGGTGTGCGCTTTAGTCTATCAGAAAAAGCTTCGTACAGTCGTCTCTTTGTGCTTCAAAGTTTGTTGAGCTGTTTTGTGCTACGTTACGTGAGATAATAGTTCTTATGGCAAGTTCCTGTTGCTGGGTGCCAATTGATCGTCTCATTTCCCGGCTCTCGTCAACTTAGTTATTACGCTACCACGCCCTTGACACACAAACACACACACACACATATACAAAAAGAAAAAAATACAAAACCGCCCGGAATCACTAATATTGAGACCTTAAATCTGTTATCAGCTGCCAACAAAAGAACACATTTCCAAGGTTTCCATTGTGATCTTATTAAGAGCTCCAAACACAGACTAGGTATTGAGATTTTTTTTCTCGTTCCCTCGGTCCGGGCGTTATTGATTTTGGCGCCGGGTTGTCGAGTGGTGGTCGGGCGAGGGAGTTGTGCGGTTCACCCACGCACAGTCGTACTTGTTTTCTCTTAAAAAGCGGCCCCAGGAATATTGCGGATTTTCTTGATGAAGCCCGCAAGTTAGCGTGAGAGACGTGACACATGATCCACTATGGACTGGGTCGTTAATTATGAAGGATCCCAAACTGTTAGCCGCGGCGGAGCGAGATGAAACTGTGAAACAAGTTCCAGTCAAATCTTCCATGTCTCAACAACAACGATGCGGACGTCAGTTGGCTGTTGGCGAATACGAAACCATACCCGAAGAAAGTTCTTCTCCAGAAACAGATGACCGCTGCTGTTCCAGGCCCCGACCCAAGTCCGGCGCTGCCCACGGCCTTGGACTCCGGTCCGGCAGGCAGAGAAAATTGATCCCCACCGCCAAAGCCGGACATCGCAATACTCTTCAAGTAAGTTTTTGTAAGACCAATTTAACACAGATTTGTTTCTAAATGTTATGTTTTACAAAACTATGATAATAAATCCGATGTTGGTGCATTGTTGAGCTACAGAAGAACACACAAACCCTTGACAAACATCCGTTGAATTGGGTTCTATAAATAGCGATTCAAAGTTTGCTGTTAGCGTTCCACGACTTTAGCGTGGCAGTAAGTTTACTATCCTTGATCACATGCCAACCAACAAATATCGTAAACTGAAATTCAAAACTTGTTAAGTAGAAACATAAAACCAAGCTTCAACCCTGATCTTATTTTAACGGTCACTCGAAAAAGTATTTATGGCACAAGTTGCCCCTGGCTTACAAACACTTCCAAGGAATTTGAACAACCTGGAATATTCGTGCAGATAAAACCCTTTTTCCAGTGAATGGTCAACCGAAGCAAGGGTCTAAGGTCCCGCCCTTCAGGGGGAAACTTGTGGCGCTGCGGGCGGGGATTGAGAAGCGTCGTAACCCCGAGTAGAAAACGTTTGGTTCGAGTATTCCGTTCGCAGCATTCGGTGCGGGCCAGTGTTTGCGAAGCAATCGCTCAATGGCCACGTGTAATCAACGTTGATCGCGTTTTTCTTGTTCAGCCGCTCTCATTATTCTTGCGTAATGGCTTCGATTTGGTCGTATCTGGGCGAAAAGCGTGGCACCCGTACCAGTCGTAGGCATAGCGGTAACAGCAGCGGTCGAAGTTTGTGCGAAAATCTCGAAGTTCTCGAACACGTTGAAGAAGTTTGTGAGGCTCTGGAAGCCTTGGATAGCAATAAACATTCACCGGAATTGTCCAAGACTCCGCAGTCTGGTGGTTCGGCGTCTTCCTCGTCATCCGGACTGCAGAAAATCCTCCAGTCCCGCAGACTTTCTGACCCTTTGCGAGGATGGTACGCACGGACGCGTTATTTGAGCGAATCCGAAGTGGATAGCCGGCGGAAACAGTCAAATAGCCGCCGGGACGAACTATCAGCTAATGGAGATGTCCCAGTCTTTAAGCAAACTGATGTCAACCGTCAGGTATTCAATTAGTGGTAGCATTTTGAAGTGATGCATTTGAAAAGGATGATAAAGTGATGATGTAACTTTTTTTTCGATTCGAATTTCACAACCGTTACGGAAATAGTAGTTGCGCATTCCTTCAGGGCTCTTGTTACTAGGTGACTGAATTGTAGGTTCGGATTTTTCGCTGCGAATGGCAATTCAACAGCTGCACAACTTCTTTCTGTGAATTAAGTGCGTACTAATTTTTTCAAATCAAGTAATCCTCAGGGCTCGGTTTGAAACCGACTCCTGAATCAAGCACATGGCAATGACGCGTTAATAGGACAGATACCAAACACGCGCTTCTCTACAGCGGACACCGTTAAAAAATCAGAATAAAAGATTTGTGTGACTTTCTTTGTACTAAAATGTTCCTTGAATTTTTCTGTGATTTTTAGTGATATTTTCAAATAATATTTCCGATAAGCATATTTTACAGTCCCGTCCGTAGTAGCGGGGCTGGTCTTCAATGGTCTTTTTGTAGTGTGTTAGTACTTAAAATCCACCATCGTTTTCTATTTCTTTTTACAAATGTAACGTAGAAGGTTTAAGACTACTTCAAGGATGATAGAGAAATAATTTAACAGTGGTTATTTAAAAAATTAAAAACGTATAGTAAGTATTAGGTGATTTTATTTTGATGATTGTAGGGTTCTTCACCGTTGCCGGTCATTGTAACCGAGGATGTAGATGAGACCTCAACCAATGCTGCAACTCTTTCTTCATCTAGTCAACAAACAGGAACACGTCCTCGTACAGGTATCCGTTTATTCGCTAATTTAAATACAACTTCGGTTCTGGAAATGATAGTTCGTTTGAATGAAGTTATATTCAATCCGTGTACCGTTAAAGCAGGTCATACAAAAATATCAGGAGAAATTAATGTTTCAGTATAAAATTAATTGTAAAAATCGCGAGAAATTAATGTTTTGAAATGTAAAATATAAAAAAATATTTTTTACGCATATATTAAATTTAAATCTAATTTTAATTTAAGTACAGAAATTCTACAATCTTGATTTGGAAATTAGTTCTTTTTTTGCCGCTAGGTGGGGTTTTACAATAACAAACCCTTCCATTTAAATGCACTATTTCGTAAGAGCCTGGAAAGGAAAAACAAATGTGGGAAACGTAATTTTAATTGTCAAGTCTTTGTCCTTGCAAAGCTTTGATACTTCAATAGATAAAGAGAAGATCTTACATATGTGAGAAATGAGTGGTGACGAGGTAGATCATGCGATGTCTTCTATAAGTATATCATCTCGCTACATGTTCAGCTGAGAACTAATTAATTTCGAATTTATTGCAGAAGAAGATAGGCAGAGACATAAATCGGGAGATGACGTGCTGGGTTCGCCCACTCGAAAACCGGGGGCTCTGTTTGACGCTTTTCGGCCGAGGTCAAAGTCGGACGCCACTCGAGCAGGACCGAAAAAGCCGAATATAATGAGCACCGTTCGAAATGCTGTTCATGTGAGTGATCCTAACACAAAATAAAGGTTTAATAGTAAACAATTATGTCTCCAGAATTCTTTACTGGGATCTCCGATCACGTCCGGACGTAACATTTCAGGAAATGGAGGATCAGGACCTTTACCCACATCTTCAGACCAAACGACGACAAGTTCTAGTCCTGGCGAGAAGTCTCGACCTCGTTCTGCGACCGACTCTGTCAAGGGGTCTGTGTCTAAAGTGATGGACATCTTCCGGCACAGATCGCAGAGTGTCCACTCGGATGAAAAACGAAAATCTCCCGTAATAAAATAAAAACCAATTTCATAGACATCAGACTCTTAATCGATTTTGATTTTGTACAGAAACTGGGATATGGCTCTTCTTCGCATGGTGAGTGAATTTTTATTTAATCAGGTTCATTCATGGTTTACAAGTAAATGTTAATTAAAATATTTTGTCAACAGCTCCTGTTACGAGACGATTTTCAGGAGACGATCGTAGACGTTCGTCACTTGGTGGGCAGTCTTCCCGATCAGATCATTTCTTCGATCCTGTTAATGCAGCAATCCTGTTCCGTGATTCCAGAGGGGTAAATTATTCCTTAATGGTTTAAAATGCTAAGTTCCGCTATTCAGTCACTCATCATCCATTCATTCGTTCGTTCATTCATTCAATCATTCACCCACCCATACACTTACGCACTCGCTCATGCATTCACTCACTCATTCACTCATTTGTTCACCCCCTCGTTTGTTTACTCATTAATCCATTCACTGACCCATTCTGTAATTCCCTGATCCTCTCACTCATTCTCTCATTCCTGCATTTATCACTCACTGATCTATTCACTCACTCTCTCAGCCACCCATTCATCCATTCACTCATTCATCCAATCATTCACCCATTCATTCACTCATTCACCCATCATCAAGTAACTAAACCATACGGTCAAAGTTCTTCTGTTTTTTGCAGCTTCCAATAGCAGATCCTTTCCTGGAAAAACTCAGTCAAGGTGAATTAGGTGAGTTTTATATTAAACTATTTTAAACTACTAATATCAAAATATTTTTCTATACGAATAAGCTTTCTGTTGGACCAAACACTTAATGTATTACCCACGTAAATGCCAGTTCGAGCAATGGTGTTTTATATTGTACAAAAAACTGTAAAAAGGCACCACTACAGTACCGTTTCGTAGCTCCTCGGTTTCTTTTTACAGTGCCTTTTCACAGCTACCTGCATCGGCCGAAATCATCCAAGTCTTAAACTATTTTCAAACCACCTAGCTCAAGGTAACCGGAACGGCATCACAAAAGGCACCGTCATTTTTACGTGGGTAGCTTTTCTATACGCGTAGATATCGTAATAGGAACATGTCCATCGTGGTGAGGCTTGGCTAATATTAGCACTGGACGTGCAGCTCCACAGCGGAGAGCTTTTTATCACCGTTATTTTTTTGAGCCTGGCTTAATGATTGCGTCGTGTCTGCGCATGAATATCGAGAGCTTTCCTTCATCGAACGAGCTAAACGAAAGTATAAGAAAAAGACCAGGTTCACAGCCGATCTTTAGCACTACCGTACCAAGGCGGCTCGGATAGACTTACGCGCAGCCGCTGAAGGGATTGCGTACAATCCTGGGCGAACATTTTTAGATCCCGGGCTGGAAGCCAGTATGCCCTTTAGTCGACCTTGGCAGGGTGCACGGGGAAGAGGGATCTCGGCGTTTGGCGCGCGCATCGCCAAGTTGTCAAGTGTGTTCGTTACCATGCTGCAGATCCATCTAGACGGAGTGGTGGTTTGAACGTTCTAGTTTGCGTATCCATTTGCAAGGATTTTTTTTTTTTAACACATATAAGAATGCTCTGTTTGCATTACTATTCGAATTACGTGTCGCTCCGGGTCGAGGACAACGAGGAAGAGTACAGCGTGGATCAGATCAAGGAGTTTGAAGGTGTCGACGATGCCTGGAAAGCGGTTATCGGTGAATATCTCATGTCAGGTAGCACCAACCAGCTCGAAAAGTTAGGCACTTAATTGAACTATTTGCGATCAGAATTTAGTTTTTTTTTTTTGAAGCTAGAAGTATGGCTGCTTGCCTGGAAGATAATTAAAAATTTTCTGAGGTTTCTGAGTATTTTTTCTTGTCCTGTAATCTGTCGCTGCCAAAATTGTTGCATGATTCTTACGGACAGAAACGTCAAGGGCGGCCAAATGTCATGCACTCATTCCAGAGACGTCCAGAACAGTCGATCCATCACTGCATCTGCTTTGCTTAAAAATCTTCAATTATTAAAATTTTATTATTTAAATAAAATGTAATTAAATTAGATTTTTCTCATTTTTTTCAGAGGAAGATGAGAGTCAGATTTTCGTCAAGTTCTTCAAGTTCCACAAGTGCTACGATCTCATTCCGACTAGTGCCAAACTGGTGGTCTTCGACACGCAGCTTCTCGTCAAGAAAGCCTTCTTCGCACTGGTACACAACGGTAATAACTCGTATGTTGACGTAGCCTATTCCTAACGACCCACCTTACTATAGCGGATACTTGTATTAAATCAACTTGACGAGATTCTGAAACTTTTTTTGGTATCAAAGTGTTTCGCAGATTTTTGGACGATTTTTAGACGTAATTTGAAGTGAAGAGCACATCCCAAAGATCCACCTCATTATAGCGGACACTTGTTTTAGTCAACTTGACGAGATTTTGAAACTTTTTTGGTGTCAAAGTATTTCGCAGATTTTTTTTTGCTGATTTTTGGATTTATTTTGAATGAAATTTAAGTGTAGTACTATTTTACGAGAGTGTCCGTAGTAGAGAGGCTGGTCTGCGGTGACCTAATTGAAATAAGCTCTATTACTGTTATACTCAATATGACGTTAACTTAATATGATGTAATTGTTGTGGATTGCAGGGGTGCGAGCGGCTCCTCTGTGGGACAGCAAGCGACAAGAGTTTGTGGGGATGCTGACCATCACTGACTTCATCCGCATTTTGCAGACGTACTACAAATCACCGCTGGTTCATATGGAAGAACTGGAGGAACACAAACTGGAAACTTGGCGAAGTATGTAAATATACGTGCAATAAGTAAACCAGTGTTTCCACTTTGCAGGAAAATTCCCTGAGAAAGTGGGAAAATGGGTTCTGGAAAGGGAAAAATAAGGAGAGGTAAAAGGGAAAATCTGGAAGTGCGGCCTTGTATTCTAGTGGGGAGGGGAAAAAAGGGGAAATTGGAAGTGGAGACATTGAAACAAATGTATTATTATTCACAGGACAGCAGTAAATAAAAATAAATAGTAATTATAAGGAATAATACTGGTATAGATTATACATAGTTAACAGTAGTTATAATGTGTAAAAATGTTGGTGTTATTATTATTATTAACATTATTTCGGCCTATTGTTTCTATTAGACGTTTATATTGATAAGAGTAAATAAAACTTAACATATTGTATATGCATAATTATTACAATATTAGGTATATTATTATTGTTATTGCTTTTTATTGTTATTAAATACGAGTAGTAATAAGACTAAACAATAGTAGTGTAAATGATAATTAAATAATAACATTGCAGTTATTTACAGTATGAACATCTATTAGTAGTAGTAGTAGTAGTAAATATTATTGTTAATTTCGTTATTATAGATGTGCTGAACCAGGATTGTATCTCGCTGCAAAGCATTAGTCCCGACGCTTCGCTGTTTGATGCGATTCACAAGCTGATCACCAACAGAATTCATCGTTTGCCCGTCATCGATCCCAACACGGGAAACGTCCTCTACATCGTCACTCATAAAAGGATCCTCCGTTTCTTGTTCCTATACGTAAATCTACTACTAGTATTACTACTACTATTGCCACTTTTACTACCATTACTACTGCTACTACTACTGCTACTAGACCCTACTGCTTTCTATTATTGCTAAACGCTACCAGCGCTATTACTAATAATACTTGTGCCACCGCTACTGCTGCTACAACAACAACAACCACTACTACTACTACCACTACCACCAAGCACTACTAGTGTTCATAGTAATGATACTGCTGCTGCTGCTACTACTACTACTAATATTGCTACTAAAATGTGCTACTGCTAATACTACTACTACTACTAGGACTACTACCAGACCTTGCTACTACAACTACTACAACTAGACCCTAGTACTACCACTGCTATTACTAATACCAATCCTAGTATAACTACAAGTACTAATCCCCGCTATTTCTCCTGCAATCTAGATCAATGACATGCCCAAGCCAAATTTCCTGTTCAAGAGTCTGCGAGAGCTGAACATCGGAACGTTCAACGACGTGGAGACCGCTCACCAGGACACCCCGATCATCATAGCCCTGAAGAAGTTCGTCGAGAGGCGAGTCTCGGCGCTGCCAATCGTCGATCCGCAAGGCAAACTCATCGACATTTACGCCAAATTTGACGTTATCGTAAACACAGAATCAACATTTCTTCGTTATTCCTGTAAATTCATAATGTCTTCCGGGTTTCACAGAATTTGGCGGCCGAGAAAACGTACAACAACTTGGACATATCCCTGAAACAGGCCAACGAACACCGCAACACTTGGTTCGAAGGAGTCCAGAAGTGTTACATGGACGACTCGCTACTCTCTGTGATGGAAAAAATCGTTCGAGCCGAGGTATCCTTTCGTATTGTCGTATTCATCCAAAATCAGCAAAAACTAAAACGAATTCAGTATTCATTATGCGCTACCCTTCTTGTGTTATTGTTTGGTAATTAGCTTTAAAATAAATTACAGGTCCACCGTCTCGTGGTTGTCGACAACGAAGAGCGGGTCATCGGAGTTGTTTCCCTTTCCGACATTCTGAAAGAGCTCGTTCTCAAACCTCCGGTATTTTGATTAATTAAATCTTATTTAGTTAAACTTATTGAATTCATTCTATGCAGAAGACTGGAAGAAGCGCTCGGAAAGCTTTAGCGAGGCCGACACTGACGTCAGTCTGTCGATACCCGAGGAAACTGGAGTATCGAGCGAGGCTGAATCTCACTTGACAGGAACTTTGGGTAAACACTCTTGCTGTGTGGAAATAGTGGATGAAACAGCCCCACTTCAGCGACTGGATCTGTCGGCGGAAGATCCCGTGGAAAGTAAAGAGAACGAGGATCTTTGTATCGCAAACGCTCTGTGTGCAGGAATATCAATGCCTGGTGGCGACTGATTTTAAATCTTCGCAATTTTTGAATTTTTTCAAAACTAAACTTGTACTAATTTTCTATGGGAAAATGGTTATTGTGTGATAATGCAGGGCTTTTTCTTTTTTTTTCGTTTCAGTGCCAATCGTTTAAATTTTTCATTCGGAAAAACCAAAAAAACTGCGTTTTCTCTCGATTCAGTGTTTTCGCTCATCGTTCGGCATATTGGCTACACGAACTTTTTTCTCCATGAAATTGAACGTTTTGTCTGGTGGTCGTTTTCGTAACGTTTCATCTTTTTCTTCATTGCGAGATGTGGAAATTTGTATTCACGGTCCGAAAAAATATAAAATATTGGAAAAGCAAACAAAAATCAAAATTTCCATTTTTTGTTGATGACTTCGACTTCGTGAAATACTTGACAGGTTTCTGTTAAACTTCTCTTCCCATTTTCTTCAGTAATTTCTTGGGAACGAACCACTCGTTTACGAATGCAGATTATCCTCTCGTTCCTGTGAGTATACCCATTAATACTCTAATGAGTGAAGCTGTAGGATTAAATACTGATACTTTGTAAGGTTTTGGATTAATTCAGATTTCCTACTGTCCAGAGGACGATCAACGAAAATGCCTAATGTCTCACTTGACTCGTTTTGTGGAAAATTTTCCGAGGTCCTTTTATTTCCAGATGGCAGACTCTTACTCTGCAAAATTAATTAAAGTAACGAATTAAGAACGATTTGCAAAAATTTAATAAGCTGAAAATATAATAACTAAATTGCCTCGAGTCTTTTGCTGGTGGCGGATTTGCAGTACATACGTAATCGTCCATTGTTTTTAGTGGGCAAGTTACGCTCTGTCCACTCCTAAGGAGGTAAATACAAATAATATTAAATAAATCTAAATACTGAATAATGATTCCTGAATACCTTGTTAGGGTCGTGCTGTTGGAGAGGTCGTGAGGGACGCTTTCGGCCCGTCTGGAATGAAGAAGTGTAGTCGCAGTGTCCCTTGTCATACACCAGGTTCCCCTGTTTCAACACACGCACTCGTTCACCTGTAAAAAAAAAAGAAATCACAAACTGAGTAGCGGGAAAAATACAGCAATTAATAACTCACCAGCCCATGTCTTTAGTCGAGGAATAACGATTCGTCCTTTGCGAGTCCTCGGTAAGCTAGACATGGCCAGGTTTCTCTGATTGGATTCCATAATTTAACTGTAGCTTAAAGCAACAGTAATCTTTTTCTTATTAACGTAAAAGTAATGTCCTTAGTGAACAATATTTGTATCCGAGAAAAACTTGGCTTTCAATTGTTTTCAAGTGTATTTCAATCATGGCATCTAGCGGCTGGAAAAAGAATGAATTTAGTTCGAGAAAAGAAAGTAGTTATGTGACAACAGAATAATACAAATACAATTACAATTTGGACATAGAATTTCAATTTCCCCCCATGAAATTGAGAATTTCTGCATGTTGGCTTGAACCATACGGGAATATAGTGGTGTTGACATTATCAGTGACAAACTTTCGCCACCTGAGTTTGACCTGTCTTCTGATTGGCTGGCCTTAGATGCCGCCATGTTTGTATGAGCAAGTCTTCGTTTATGCATCACAGTCTCAGTTCCAGCACCGTTCCTTGTTCCTGCAAAAAGCGCATCCTCGTTACTGGCCATTCGCTGATCATCGGCAGACTTGATTTTAGCAACATTCCAGATTCATGCATAATCTACGTTCTTGTCATCGTCCCTCCGCTGATCATTTGCAGTCTCGATTCCAGCATCGTTCCCTGTTCCTGCGTAATTTGTGTCCTCATTATTGGCTGTTAGCTGATCATCAGCAGTCTCGATTCCAGCACAGGTTCCTGTTCCTGCTCCGGCGTAAAGCAGGTCCTCGTTATTGTCTGCTCGCTAGGCTGTTGTGGTCTTTGCGGTCCATGTTTACAGCTGGCGCCCAGTCGGGATGATTAAGATTAACTTCTATTAGTCCTGCTGGTTTAGCTTGAATCAAAAAATATCAGAACAGCGTAAAAATTACTCTACCATATGCTTTGACTTGAACTTCCCAGAAGTAATATAAAAGTCACAGACGCGTGTAGTGCCAGTCACTGTAAAATGTTTTCGCCTAATATTTGCTATCAACGCTAAAGTCGCTAAACCACGTTTTGAACTGATTTCTTTCACGTTTTCTCCTTGACTATTTATAACAGCGGGTACTGAAAAAAAAATCTACGTTCTGTATGAATTCTTCAGTTGGCAAAACACGGCCAAAAACTGCACATTCAGCCATTATTTTTCGCAGAGAACAACTAAAACCTTAGCCGTCACAACTAACGTTTGACGTATGAACAAAGACTTGCTCATACATACATGGCGGCATCTAAGGCCAGCCAATCAGAAGACAGGTCAAACTCAGGTGGCGAAAGTTTGCCGCTGATTATGTCAACACCACTATACCATTCATAGTGTATTCAAGAAAATTAGGGGGAAAATCTGGGATATCTCGAGTCTCGGTAAATTCTCTACTTTCTTCGAAACTTTGTCTCTTCCATTCGATCGGTCCATTCCGAAAAACTCTGCTCGCACTCTTCCTCGGTGAGATCGGCCGAAGGTAGGAAGCACTGGACCTGCATCTTGAAGCCGTTGTACATGGTTTCGTATTCGAGCGGTTTCTTTCTGTCGGCAATCGATTTCCCTGTAACGTTTTCGCTGTGGTTTGTGTCCAACTTGCGGCTGGGTAAATGCGGTACGGCAAAACTTTCTTTTAGCTGCCGGTGCAAAGTTTTGGCATGGCCATAGCTGCAAAAAAAAATTTAATTAATTCTTTGTTTAAGTAAAATTTACTGATAAGTTAATTACCTGATGAGCTTTTCGGCTAGGGATCTGGACTGATTCAGGCTATTCTGTTCTGAATCACCGCTAGCACCTTCATTTAAACTGAAAACTGAAGCTACGGAGACGTTGGATCTTGAACTGTAGGGACTCGTACTAGTCCGAATGCTCAGATTATCCTCTTCCGAGTCCGAGCTGCTGTTGTCCAGTATAGAAGTGATCTACAAAAATCATGAAATCAAAGATTCTATATTATTATTTATTATTTCACCTTTTTTCTGGCGTTTGTCTGGGGCCCGTTACGCTCGGCAAGCCGGCTGCTGAACAGCGAGCCCACAAAATCGTCGTCGCTATCAGACGAGTCTCCATCGAGAGGACACTGAAGGTTCCTCATCTGCAAGTGGCGTTCCTTGATGGTCCTTGGCTTCTGGAAACTTGGACCAGGCAAATCGAGCAAAAAATTTTCAGTTGCTGACGCATCTTTTCTCGCAGCTTTTGGTGTATTTTTGCTTCTTTGCAGAGACTTGACGACCGGCAAAAAGGACGGTGCCTTTTCGTTAGGTACCTGTTTCTTTTCTGTCTTTTTGGGCACTGCTGATATTAACGGAGCCTTGAAGATGGACTGCTTTGCCTCTTTCTGTGGGGCTGCTGAGGCTTCTCGCAACATGCCGCTCGGACCAGGTAACACTTTTTCGGGTGAGGTTCTCTCTTGCCGAACGCTTAGTTTCTTAGGAGACGTGTTGACTGCCGTACCTTTTGTGGCTTTCTTCGTGACCTTGCCCACACTTTCGACAGATCTGACAGGCGCGGAATTGCCTTTCTTCGAGACTTCTGCAACTATTGCTGATTTTGAAACAGGACTCGTCTTCTTCGTCGCAGGTTTCGCAGAAGTTTTACGTCTCTTTCCAGTGTTAACCTTCTTCTCTGCATTTATTCTAGAATAGTTTTCGGTTACCTTCTGTCCCGGGGTTTTCCGAGCGGCCGACTGTTTCTTTCTTATTGGAGTAGCAACAGCCACGTCAATTGGTTGTTGTCGGTCAGCATTTGGTGGTTTTCTGCCTCGTTTTTTGTTCTGCGTCAGAATAGGCGAATTATTTTGCTGCGGAGTATTCTTCGCTTTCTTCGAGGACACTTTGGCTGGGGTAGCTGGCTTTGCTGCCTTTCCCGATTCGTTCAGAGAGACACGAGCGAGTAGAGAACGTCTGGGCTTTCTGACCTTCCTGCCGATCACAGGAGACGACGGTAAGGATCCAAGGCTTTCTTCAGGTCCCTGCGAAACTTTCCGAGCCAAAGTTTTGCTACCCCTTGGAGTCCCCAAACTTTCTAAAGATTTTCGTCCTCCTTGACGTCGGGACGAGGCAGGGGTCGCCTCTTCGGGGATGTCTGACATGGCCGGGGAGACCTTGGCTGCAATTTTTTTCTTGGCCGTAAAGGCTGCAGGACTCTCGAAGCTGATGTAAGCAGAATCCTGTGCCATGGACACGCCTAGCGAATCGTTGGAGGACAGCACAAGTCGACTCTGCTGGGCAGCGACCAGTGTACTTCTCCTTCTCTTAACAGATCCGGCTTCAATATCCACTGTGCCAACGTCTTCGACTGTGTTTGGTCTCCTTCGTTTAGTTGAGCCGCTTGCCTGAACCAAAGTGCCCTGAAAAATCAAAATTTTTCGTTACCTGACCGATTAACCAAATAATATTAATAAAATAATCGATAAAATATAAAAAAATAAAAATAAATAAATAAATATGTGTTATAAAATACAATATAGGATTACGTAAAAATTATTTTAAAAGGGTTTCAATTAACCAACACAAGCAGCTAATAACTGTACAGTTTCTGAAAAATTATTACTACAGTATTCGCACTATATTGCGCGATATTTTACAATATACTACTTCCTGTTGGTGTTATCATTATAAATATTATCATTTATTACTGTTACTGATACTCCACATGCCTCTAATGGTTGCTGGATGACACTTTCAATCGCCAAGGTGACGTTATCGACAGGTGCTGGGCTGTTGCTTGAACACGCTTTCTCGATGACGCTCTCAATGGCCAATGTGACGTTATCCATAGGTGCTGGACTGTTGCTCGAACAAGCTTTCTCGATGACACTTTCAATGGCCAGTGTGATGTTATCCAAGGCTGTCGAGTCATTTGCTCGAACGGCTGAAGTCATCGTCTTGTTTTTTGACTTCGATTTTGAAGTAGGCATCGTCAGTCGCACCCTTCGTTTTCTGCGTTTCTTTGGTTTAGTGTCGCTTTCATTTACCAGTTCCTGTTTTAACACAATCAAACTATAAATAAAAAATAACAAAAATCTTTTCTTCAACTTACAGTTGTCTCTTTCAGGAGCATTTCTGATTCCTCTACTATGGTTCTGGTCCAAGTGCGTCTCGAAACTGCCGGAAGTACTTTTTGTACATAAAAAATATAATGAATATCTGAAATAGCTGAAACATTGTTCAGCTTTTACCTTTACTGTCGTCTGCCAAGGCAGTAGCTTGTTTTTTAGTATTTCTCCGAGAAACTTTAGGCGGAGGAGGCATTTCTACCCTCGAAACACTACACATCGAGGTTCCGAACATCTAAAAGAAGTATATTGTACATAGAACAAAGAATACTTAAAAAAAAAATACCACTGAAGTCATGTTTCCAGAGGTTTTATCAGCCCAATGACAAAACGAGCGTTCAGAATGAAACGTCTCCGTCAGATCGAGTCCCCCTTCAATGTAGTGCAGCGTTCCATTAGGTTTTGTGATGACCCTCTCACCTACCAATAAAGATAAATTGAATTTTTGAGTTACTCAGTAAGCGTAAATTTTGTTACCAGTCCAAGTTTTCAGCCTAGGGATGATTACTCGGCCGCTGCGTGACGTTTTGAGTGCGGGCACCATGGAAGTATCTAATCCGTTCATTGTCTGCAAGTTAAAAAAGGGACAGGAACAAATCATTTTAATGCTATTTCAATATATCTGACATAACATTGCACATTCAAACTATAAAATCAACGATGGAACTGTGTTGACAATGACAAAACAGCCCTTCACTGTTCTCATGAGACCAAACAAAACTATGTCTTATCGAATTTAATGCTATGATTATTAAATAAATGGATTAGAATTAATACCGTATTGCCGCTGAGTGTTTTATTTGCGGTTCGAGGCATTTTCGCAATTTTCATAATGTTTTAAAAGAGAAAAGGAAATTTGGCGCCAAGGTGTGTTTTTGGCCGTTGTGTTCAACACGACTTCAAATTTGTTTGTTCAAACCAAAACGTTGTCTGCAAACGTTAAACGCCATCTACCGGCAGTATAGTGAAGCTTTTGTCAAAAAAAGTGTATACGTTTTAAAATTTTAATTCAAACTTAGATGCTTTATTTTAAATGTAGATCTTTGATTTGGATATTTTTTCAAATAAACGTAAGAATATGATTAAATTATTTTTTAGTGCGGGAATTATAACGGTTTTTGTTTCAGTTCTTGATCTTCTGAAAGTTTTCTAGGAAGTTGAACTTGTTTTGCATTGAGTGTTTAGTTTGTTTTATTTCGATCCATCTTCAGGCAGTTCATGGCAAGTGAAAACGCACTGCCGAGAAGAATTTTACCAAAAAAAAAAAAGAAAAAAAACATTTATTAAAACTACGATGCAGTTCAGATTCAGCAACCTTCGTTAACCCATCGCTCTCCAAGCACACTTAAATTATCTTTCATGGCAAGGGCTTCCCCACTTAATCTGCATAACGGAATAGAACACTGTATCACACTTCGACCCTCGACTACAGAGGGCGTCCAGTGCGTAGCTTCGTCCGGACCCGGGACCGGAAAATGAGATCGTAGATGCAGCCTTGAAACCCCGAGTGCAAAGGAAGGTCAGAAGGCAATTCTGAGTGATTGAAAGACGAATGTCCACCTGCGGAATAATATCCAGGTCTTAAACCATAACTATGGTATCTTAAACAGTTACGAACCTATGAACAGAGACGAGGGAAGTTTAAGCGAGGACCGAGGTCCGGGCGATCGTCCGGTAACCATGGGCTGTTGATCCACCTGAAGCCATGCATTTCTGCCGTACCTTCCGACTTGTACCGAATGACCTCCACTTGCTCTAACGTCAACAGCCAAGGCAGTAAAGATTCGACGAGTTCCTGTTAACATAAACTGTATTTTTAAGACAGAAACTTGTGCTGAAACAATCTAATACCAGAACCGAGATCCCAAGTCAGTGCGACATGCCCTCTAATGAAAGAAACAGCTAAAAATTCCTTGGTAATATTGACTGTTTGGGTCTCTCCAATGTAAAGCAGTAACGAAATTTGAGTGGCGTCGTTGGTGATGAACTGGAATTTCAACTCAAATTGCTTTTCAATGAACGGTGGTGGAGTAACCGATAGATAAGACGAGAATCCGGAGTACGAGCCAGTGAACTGCGGTCTTACAAGCTTGTAATCTGCAAAGTCTCAATCACATGAAGCTATTTAGCCATGTCGTAATAAGACAATATACCGTGCTGGCATAAGTTTCCCGTTTTGCCTAGTGGACACAGGCAAGTAGACTCAACTTTCCCGGGAACGCAAGTCGCTCCTTCGTGGCAAGGGTTGTTGGTACACAACTGGATTTCGCAGTACCTTCCGCTGAAGTTAGAAGGGCAGTTGCACACATATGCGGGAAGGGAGCATTTGCCTCCATTGAAACATCTTCGAGCACCGCATTTTTCTTCCACGGAGGTATGACATTCTTCGATAGCTTTCCCTCTTATGGCATCGTTCCACAGGCCGACTTCCACATCATTTCGCTTGCAATAGGGAATAGTTATTGGACTATTAGTTTAGTACACGTAACGTGTTACCTCTAGTGAGTATACGCAACCGACGAATCCGGGTAAGAAATTTATATCTTCGGGTACAACCGTTCCGAATGCTTTACCTCCAACGTAAATGAGCTCTGGCCAGACAAAAGTGTCCAGCGTCATTTTCTGTTCACCGTGGAGAGAGTAGCTTTGATTGAGGTTGACAGATCCGAAACACGTAGTGATGTTGTTGAATGTATGTTTAACCAGCCTACCAAAAATCCCAACTTAAAAGTCAGTCGTAATGATTACTGAATCAGGTTACCTTATCAATAAGTTTTGAACAAAGCCTGTTGAGATATTTTCCTTAGTCTCCACAAACGACATTTGATGAAAACCACAGGAAAAGCGAAACTTGAGAGCTGACTTTTCGATGTAAACAGCCAAGTAAACCGACATGTTGGTACTGTGAATGTAAGCTATCAAGCCATCTTGCTTTTCGGGCTTCAATCTCAGCTTAAACTCTATCTTGTTATCCACAACCGCATTGTCTGGAATTTTGTAGGCAAGATAAGAATCTCCCAGAAATCTGGGGTGTTGAATTGTTTTACTATCTTCACAGAATTCGCCATGAAAACGCCAAGAACACCTACACTAAATGTGATAGAAGTCAGTTTTTTTCTTAAACTAACTTTACACTAAACAAAATATTACCTCTGGACCGTTAGCTGTGACCAAGCAGACGCCGCCATTTAAACAAGGCGATCTTGAACAACCTGTTGACACGGCGGTAACGTTCTTCGAGCTTGGTGACGTAACCTCGACCGAAGACTCAGACGAAGGATCCGTTATAAATTCAGTCGATTCCTGCATAGTGGTTGGACTGTCCGATTCAGTGGCTGAGAAACTTTCAGTTGTGTCAAGATTGTTGTCCAAAGTGAGGTCCACGGTAGTTAATCCTTCGTGGGGCGAAGTAAGCGAACCTTGTGAATCTTCGTCTTCCAGAGTCGAAGGGCTTGATTGCAGAGCAGACGTAGCAAAATAAGGTTCTGTGGCATCTGTATCCTCCTCGTGAAAAAAGCTGGGCTCGGTTACTACATCTGAACTTTCAGTCCAAGTCAGGAAAGTTGTCATCGGGTCTGTCGTCTCATACGCGTACGTTGAATCCGAGTAGACGGGCGTACTTTCAAACGTATCCGTTGAAGGAGAAACACTGTCGCTAACTCCATCAAAGTCTATCGAAGATTCGAGAGTGATCAGTGATGGCGAATGTGGAACTAAGTATTCCGAAAACCCGTCTTCGTAAGTGGGGGTGGCAGAAACGTAGAATTCTGAAGAGGATTCCGCCCATTCGTCATACATACTCGATGTTTCGTATAGAAGTGATGGTTCCATGGTCCCCAAGACTCGGATCCGTAAGAGCTGAACCACATTTGATGTGTAGGTGTGAATGCAGAAGTAAAATCGAAACCCTGCACAGTAGAGGCTTCAGCAGCAATTTCTGTTGAGAATTCCTCTGAGGAACTTGGAATATTAGAGTCTACAACTTGAGTAGCCTCAGGAATGAACTGGTCTGTTACAAGAGATCCCGACTCGGATGAATAGAACCACAAATCAGTGCTGAACCAAGGAATGTCAGTGACAGGAGTGGCAGTCAGTAAATAGCCAGTATCACTCATCTCGGTAGAAGATTCTAGCTCCGGCGGTACTGACGAATGAAAGCTATCTATCAAAATAGTGCTCTCAGACTCGAAATTGTACGTACGGAAGTAGTCATCGCTGAAAAACGGGGAATCCGTGAATGTTGTTGAATCGAAGCTGTCTTCACCTAACTCACTACTGATAATAGGCCAAACCAAACTTTTGAAAGCAGAAGAAACATCGTCATAATCATCCGGATCAGGGAAGGATGGTTCTATTGGTACATATACATAAGTCGAACTAAGTTCTGGGATTCTCGTGGTCGGGAAGTAAGGAGTTCCTGAAAAATCATAATCCTCGGTATCCACTATGTCTGTAGTCGAAGTATCCATGATGTCTGATCCTTCGCTCGCAGTGTATGTAACAAATGAAAATGGTGTGCTGGATGATCCCTCCTCATCGCTCGCATGCACAGAGTAAGTCGAGTACAGCCAACTGCTGCCGTCAGTAGACTCGCAGAACGTTGAAGCGGAGGGTTCAACGTAATCGTAGTATGAATCTTCGGTCGGTGTTACCATACTCGATGTTTCAAAAGTAGAAGGGGCTACTTCTGAAGGTGTGCTAGGGATATCATGGTCCTCACAGTTGTATAGTCCCGATTCGTTCCGATAGCATTCACATCGATGTCCTGCGAAAGAAGGTGGGCACGAACAGAAAAATCCGTCAGTTCCGTCGATGCAAGATCCTCCGTTAAGGCATCTAAAGTACTCGAAAAAAAAGCCTTTGTTAGGAAAACATGTTACGCCCAATTTTGGTGAGTCCGGTACCTATTCCATGGTAGAATACATTCGTTGTACTGAAACTGGCACTGGTTTCCATGGAAATCGGGGACACAGTAGCATGTGTTTGTATCGTTTTCCGTCACACAGAGTGCATTGTTCGAACAGACAGTGGAACTGCAGAACTGCAGGCTTGTTTCGCAGTTTAAACCAGTGAACCCTGCAGAAAAAAATTGCTGAAGTTGTATAGTATACTTAAGATCTATAGTTCTATGTTTTACCGTACGGACAAGCACACTGGTACGAATCGATCTTGTCCACACAGATTCCTCCGTGTAAGCAGGGGTTACTTTCACATTCATTAACTTCAGTCTCGCAGTGAGCCCCTGACCAACCTATTGTTGCAAATAAAACCTGAGTAGCCTGAAGGTTCTAATAACGTACAAAATTACCCGATGAGCAGTTGCAGAAATAGTTGAGACCCTCCAGATCAACACAACGTCCACCGTTGAAACAAACTGGAGATTGCTCATGTGAAGTACTGTTGCATACAGAAGTATCAATTTCGCAATAAAGCCCTTCAAATCCAGGTAAGCACTGACAAACATAACTATTGTCTCTGTCAAAACACGTGCCGTTGTGATGACATGGGTTCGAACTGCACTCGTTTATGTTTTCCTCGCAAAGGACACCTAATTAAGAAATCAATTACTACCACTCAAGGATTTGTATAGAGTAAAATAGTATAGTGAAGTATCAAAAAATGCTAAATTAATATAATGTTTAATCAAGTTCTCACGAATGGCTTTTCTGTTCGTTGGCTTATAGTTTGTGTGCTAACAAGATAATATCATTCGTGACATAGTGCGCGTGTCACCGCTTTTACCAGTGAAACCAGAAGGGCATGAACACGTAAATGAAGCAATGCCATCAATGCAACTGCCTCCGTTTTGACACGGGTCTGACCAGCATTCGTCCCAGTTCGTCTGACATCTTAATCCTGTGTATCCGTTCTCGCAGAAACAGGAATAAGAACTACAGAAAAATGACGATCATTAGAACTTATCTGGAACAACCGTAAGTTATAGGCTTACCTATTCAGCCCGTCGACACAAAGCCCGTGAACGCAAGGATTACTCAAACATGCAAATCCACATTCTGTGACATCCACTTGCACGAAGAACAGCATCCACACCATTTGAAGTAACATGGTGGATTTGGCTTCCATTGCTGTACAAGATCTTCAAATGGACGTTCTCTCTGAGATTTTAGCTACTATTCGATCTTCCTTGTAACGTACCACCATGCATAGTGCCAAGGTAACTGATAAACGCAAGGTGCTCTCTCCTTCTTCTAAGAGGGTCATGCCGAATCGAACCAGCGTTGCTATGGTGACTCTGCACATACAAAGAACACACGCATGGTCTGGCTGATTAATTTATGCTGGTATTTCAGAATACTCCTACATTTTCATAATGTGTATATTCGCCCTATGTTACTGCTTATGGAGTTGCTCACGTTACCTAATCCTCATCAGCAGTTTTGTTGTTTGGCTTGCGTGATTCCTATACTAGGGTCTAGTACTTAAGATTTACTATTGATTATATGCACAATACTGAAAACATTTATGTACATTGAAATGAAGCAAACGCGTAAAACAAATCTGTTTAACAGAATCATCGGTAGATGGTGTTTGGTTTAGTGGATACAACCGTTAAATACCCCACAAATTCATTTCAGATTTTACGATATGAAAAGTATAGGTCCTTAAGCAGTAAATGAGAGAGTGTCATTTCGTAAAATGTATCTAATAGGTTTTAAAAATTGCTGAAATAAATTCAGATTAAAGAAACTAAACGGCTCTTGTGGTCATCTTATTATATGTTGTGTGTGTATATATATATATATATATTATAAAACTGTGATTTATTTTTACTACCCTTCTAAATTGTACTATAGGACAGGGCCTTTAGTGCCAGGTGCTATCTAAGTATCTTATTGACTGTAAAACCGTTTCTTGACCCGGATCTTCAACAGAATGCGGCTTTCCAAGACATTATAGAAAAAAATGTAGGGGAAAAAATTGTGAAAATTTATTCTCTCGACAGTTTTTCAACAAACGACTTTAGTAGTCTAAACTGTGTTTGCGTGGTATTCTGAGGCCGTAAGTAAGGTGTCAAAGTGGCAGAGTTTTCCATATTTGAGCATTGATAGAATGTGTGATTGTCGTGCCTCGTGAGTTGAAGGAAAGTTATAAATTTATTTAATTATGTTCTGCATGCCAGGGGCAAGTGTTTTTCTCCAAATATGTGTACTGCATCACAAGGTTGCGAGTATCCGAACAAGTAACTTTCTTGTCTATTACTACTGTAATAGTGACTGCTGGTGAAAGGTGAAAGGAAGAACGCTCGATCCCCGCCAGTTGTCAAAGTCGATAGTTTCTTGTCAGATTGCCCTTACTTTGACATTAGCTCGAATAATAATCATTCTCTCTTGCGGAAAATGTACTACAATTATTAACATTTTACAAATAGAATCTGGATAAGTGCGTATAGATGTAGCTGTTTTATTATTTTTACGGTGAATTTGAGTAAGCTGTAAATGTATTCATGGAGCCCAGTAAGTTTTTGTGCTTACAAAATAGCTGCTTTGTGGAGAAAGTTGAAGAAACTTGTGGGTTACTTCCTTCAAGGACGAATCCGACGCAACCGGTTTCCTTTCATATCGTTTTTCTTGTTCACATCTGGGGGCTGATTTTTTGTACTTTGACCTTTTTCATTGCAGCCCGAATGTTGCCATTACATGGCGGTCTGCCAGGTGAAAGTACCCTACGGACAGCACATCATAAACCAATAATTGTTAAGAGCTTCATTTAGAACTTAATTATACATCATCCATCTAAATCTGACTCTAAAAAACCTACGTTCAGTTGGAGATCTATCTATATTCATTTGAATCATGACTACACTGTAGAAATATGGATAGAAAGGTGCTTTTTCAACTAACAGATCCTATACCACGCAAGTAGAAACCCTGCTACCTGAACCGGCGATCAGTGAAAGTTGAGATAAGTGGAATGGATTAGAACCTGCTATCACACCTGACGTAGAATCTGAATTGGTAGCATAAAAGTGCTATATAGTACTGAATTAAATACGAAGTACCCACACATGATAACATATAGCAATTACCAGCTCATGTTATTACAAATGTCCCAGAGCACATAATGTGTTTCGTTCAAGTTCAAAGTAATTTTAAAACATAATTAAATGGAGCAGAAGTTCACTCGGTTTACAGATCTGGGCTGAGGTTGCGGCCAGTAGAGCAAACACCGATAATTAAAGAAAAAAAAAGAAGAAGAGCAAAAATACAGAGTCAGCAGAATGTAGCACGCTCAGCTCAAGCATCTCAGTAATGAAATTATCGAAAGAATGGTGCGGTACACAAGAGTGAATCACCGTCAATGCGCGTTGAAAAATTTCCGTAAGGACAGCGTGTTTACATGAGAGGGGAAGGTGGGGCGGGTTGTTGTAGCTGTTCCTCCCTATCCAGAAGTGGGTAAGCCATACGGTTGGGGCCAAGAAGAAGAAGGAAACCTTGGCCACCCGTCGCAAGCCAAACCCACCGGCCGAGATGGTGGGTATAAAAGGACAGCCGGGAACCCAGTACGACGCAAGGTATAATCGTCAGAGGTGTACGCGGTTCGACTTCAAGTAGGTACATTCGGTAAACACTAGCAGTCGTCTGAGTGTCGTTACTTTGCGCCTGTAAAGATTCTGAACGTATTTTCGTTCACTAATTTACAACTGTAGAATGCAGTTCAAGTGCGCTCTAGTTTGCTTCGTTCTCGCTGTTTCAGGTTAGTTCATATTTCAAGCAGCATTAAGTTTATCTTTTGCGCTAACTGAAGTTGTGTTTATTTTGTAGTTGCAACAGTGAGGGCACAGAATAATCGAAATCAGCCTACTCGTAGACCAGATGGTAATATCCATTAATAACTGGAGTTTAGCACATCTTTACTAGTTTCATCCATACACTTTAGGAAACAACCAGAATATTACACCACCTCCCCCGTGCCTGACGATGACGCCTTTGAGAAAGAGTTGTGCAAGGGAAAGGACGCTGGAGAATGGTTCCGTCTTCAGGCTGGCGACGGTGACAATTGTCGCGACGTGATTCAATGTACTTCCTCGGTAAACCTGCACCAAACTTTCTTCTCGTTGATTTCTAACTTTTCTTTTTTCGAATTAAGGGTCTTCAAGCGATTCGCTGCCCTGCTGGTTTAGCTTTCGATATCGAAAAACAAACCTGCGACTGGAAAGACCAAGTGAAAAACTGCGAGAGGAAAGAAAAGGATAGGAAAGCCAAGCCCCTGTTCCTGACCGACGAGCCACTTTGTCCGGTAATTTGAAAAGATTCGATTTAAACGCTTGCACAAATCTGATGCTAATATTTCAAATAGGAGGGTCAGTTGGCTTGTAACGACCGCACTTGTATTGAACGTAGTCTTTTCTGTAACGGCGAACCCAACTGCAGCGATGGTTCCGACGAAAATTCATGCGGTAAGTTCTATGCCATGATGCAATGGGAGAGCGCAACTAACGCAACCTAATTATAACGCCAGATATCAACAGCGATCCTAACCGTGCCCCAGTTTGCGACCCGTCTGTTTGTTTGTTGCCTGACTGCTTTTGCTCTGAAGACGGTACTGCGATTCCCGGCAACCTCGAGGCCAAGCAAGTTCCTCAGATGATCATGATCAGCTTTGACGATGCCGTTAATAACAATAACATTGAACTGTACAACGAAATTTTCAACGGAGAACGCAAAAATCCCAATGGCTGCGATATCAAAGCCACCTTTTTCGTTTCGCACAAGTACTCCAACTATTCTGCAGTCCAGGAACTGCACAGGAGAGGCCATGAAATCGCTGCCCACTCCATTACGTGAGAACACAATTTTCAAAAAAAGTGTAAGATTTTATATTTTGTGATTTTTATCTTGACAGGCACAACGGCAATGAAGATTACTGGTCCAATGCTTCAGTAGATGACTGGGCTAAAGAGATGGCCGGAGTTCGACTGATCACCGACAAGTTCGCCAACATTACCGACAACTCTATTGTTGGAATGCGCGGGCCTTTGCTGCGAGTCGGTGGTAACAACCAGTTCACTATGATGGAAGAACAAGCTTTCCTCTACGATTCAACCATCACCGCTTCTCTGCAAAATCCACCATTGTGGCCTTACACCTTGTACTTCCGCATGCCCCACCCGTGTCACGGAAACTTGCAGCGTTGCCCCACTCGCAGCCACGCCGTTTGGGAAATCGTCATGAACGAACTGGATCGCCGTGAGGACCCTGAGTTCGACGAGGAAGTTGCAGGATGTGCTATGGTTGACTCCTGCTCCAACATTCTATCCGGAGAGCAGTTCTATGCCTTTTTGAACCACAACTTCGAACGCCATTACAAACAGAACAGAGCTCCATTGGGTCTGTTTTTCCATGCCGCCTGGTTGAAGAACAACCCGAATTCCTCGATGCATTCATGTTCTGGATTGATGAAATCTTGGGCAAACATGACGATGTCCACTTCGTCACCATGACCCAGGTAATCCAGTGGATCCAGAACCCCAAGACCAATTCGGAGGTTCGTAACTTCGATGCCTGGAAGGAAAAGTGCAGTTTCAATGGCCCACCAGCCTGCTGGGTGCCCAATTCCTGTTCCCTCACCACCAAGGAACTACCGGGTGAAACTCTTCGCCTCCAGACTTGCATGCGCTGCCCTCCAAACTACCCGTGGCTCAATGATCCTTCAGGTGACGGATTCTTTTAAGCCAAAACTACCTGACGACATCCTTGCGAATTTCTCCACTTCTTGCATATTTCTTCCTTTCACTTGTAATACTTGTTCAAGTGCTTTCTCTCCAGATGTGCGTCTTTCTTTTCAGTACTGAACGGGCCGAGGAAGGCAACAAATCTCGGCAGGATTTCTTTTATCATTTTCTTCGCACTTCATGAAGTGATTATGTCCGACATTTATCGCAGAAGTAATTCGAAAGGGTTCTTTCAGAAACCTGTCTATTTAGGTTTTGCAAACAAGGCTCCTTGACTCTCTCTTTTTCTCTCTCTTTCTGCCCGAACTTCTGCAACAGTTCAGACTTTCTTTCCATATTAGAAGACGACACATCAGCTGTGATGAGTAAATGTCACTTTGGTCTTCATTTTGTTGATTGTACAGTAAAAGCCTTGTGAATTCAAATGTTGTAAAATCCCGCGTTGCATTTGGAAAACAGATCAGTACACAAATATCTTTTTTTTAATGTAAAAAGCTCTGTTTCATTTTAAAGGAAGTGGCTGAAGTTTTCTTGAACTGGGCGTAGTCGCATATTGCCAACATCCAGTCATTGTATAGTAGACCTCAATAAACAGGTTATTAAGGCCATACACTTTGTTTGGAAGCTGCTGCCAGAGATATAGTCAACCACACCCTTGTGTCTCGGATGATACACTTTTACCTGCCATAAATCATCAGACCGGACTCATTCTGCCTTTTGAAAGTTGAATTTCAACTAAAAACTGCATAATTTATTACTACTAAGAAAATACACACGTCCGACAACATTTATTACAAGTTATTATAACCGACCATTTTATAATACGCATAATGAATAACAAAAATGGTTTCGTAAGGATCTGTAGGATTTTTGTATACGTTCATATGAAACACAACACTTAATACAGATCGAAAGAGCCCTGTTGTAAGAATTAGTGAGAGCTGCGGTCTGCTGGGTCTAAGAGTGTATTGCATAGGAGAACTGACATGGATTGACACAAAGATGTCCAAAATGATAAGGTTCGAGAATGCTTCCTCGTAAACTTTCACTTTTGTTCAGTCCTGGAAGCGACTTACGGAATAATAAACTCTTCAAGAAATTATCGCACGCATTACGCTGATGAAATGTTGTCACCGGACGAAAAAGCAGCGTGGCCTTCACTTGTTTTAATATGTTAATTTTTCCCGAATTTCTCTTTGATTTGCTGCGCATACTAAGTAGAACATCGAAGGCCGAGGGCGTAACCCAGTGACTGTGAAATAACCAGTTCTAGCAACTAGAACATGTGTCAGGGATTCTACGAAACTTTTTCTCGGGATGCGTGTCCGATCAAAAGTGTGGTCAAAAGCATTCACTTTTTAATACCACAGCTAATTCTAGTCCCTCTTGAATTCACTGTACCATTAAAGCTTATGGTATTTTGAAGCATATTAAAAAGCAGGCTATTTCAAAGGACAATCTCAAGAGAAACCTGCTTTCCTAGATTCACTGTATACAAGTTATCCCTCCTGGTGTTGTAGGCTTTTCACTTTTCTGGTTCGTTTTTGTGAGGATTCCAATAAAATAGGCCATGCAAGTGCCGAATTTAAATGCCCAGGGAAAAGTGGTGCCTTGTGCAGCAGACGAAAATAATGCAGAGAGATAATCATCAGCTCGAAAAAATGCGTTCTGTGGAAACGTGACTCGTCCATTTCCAGCAAACAATTATGCTCAAGACAAAGAAGGACCAAAACTTTGCAAGTCCCTAATGGCCCTGGGTTATTTTTTGCTTATTTTCGCAAAATGAAAAATAGTTAGTTATTGCACTAATATAAATCATTTCAAAACTGCATTGGAAGTCCTTGACTGTTAGCCGTTGCTTAACAGGAAGTTTCAGATTTTGCTTGGGCTGATTCAGTACCTGGAGAATTCGACATTCAAGCCGTTTTTCTTACCCAGAACTGTTCCGGTAATCAGCGCAAAAAATACTTTGACGTTTAAGATAAAGAAACTTAAAAGTGGGTTAGCTTTATCATTCTGGATGGGCTTCCCTAAACAGGATAAGAAAATATGAAAGTTCAAAAGAGAAGAGAGATTTAGCCAAGATCATTACTGTGATTAACTTGGATCTAAGTTTAAATATCACAAGTTTTCGCTGCAAGTCAGGAAACCTCTCACTTCCAAAGTTTCAACAATCATTTGGAAAAGGACCTTCTCCTATACTGTTACTAGGGGTTAACACCAATTTGAAGTGGTGTTTCCGTACGGGCAGAAACGGCTCCAGAAAGTTGAGAGAAAGCACTGGGCTCCTTTATGTTTACGGATTTTTCCATAGTTATGGAGGTGAAAGTGTTGTTTTCAAAGATTGCCCACGACCAGCTTCTGGATGGAGCCAAGGAGGCTACGAGGAGAAGGAGGGAGGAGGCACCGACCACAATTGCAAGGTGGGTCGATGCACACGAGGTTAATTTTGCCTATAAGACTCCGCGGCAGACACCAGAAAGGCGGTAGTTGGTACCAAGAACGCCAAGCGTTCGGTACTCCTGTTCGAGTCTTGTGGCAGGCCCGGTTAGTCGTTGCATCCGAATCTTCCTATTTCCAGTCCCTGCATCCCCGAGAGAAAGAAACATGATGAAAGGAATCTTCTTAGCCTTCCTCGTTGGAAGTGCAGGTACGTTATCATTTTTCAGTTTTGATTCGAAACTATGAAATGTATCCGCTGTTCGTTACAAGTGAAGATTCCCTTCACTTTTCGTTAAGTTGCATTGACCTGCTTTCTCCAGCGCCCACTTTGCCTCCAGGACCTTGTGGGCTCAACCCCGTGACCCTTTTGTTTATTTTTACTTTCTCCACTTTCTTCTTGTTCTACTCCCCTTCATTTTTTTCTCTGGGGCTATTGTTGAAACGAATAAGAGTACTTGTCACTTTGGTGATTATAATTTTGCAATCGATTACAGTTGCATCGCTGAAAATCAAGCGTGAGGATCAGTCGGCCAAGACCCCTGAAGAATTATGCGAAGGCAGATCACCAGAAGAATACTTCAGACTGACTACAGAGGGCGACTGTCGCGATGTGGTCCGCTGTGATCGTGCCGGAATTGCTGGTGCCATCCGTTTGGCCGCTGTTCGCTGCCCTGCTGGACTGGGTTTCGATATTGAGCGTCAGACCTGTGACTGGAAAGCTAAAGTCCCCAACTGTGACCAGTTAGAACGTAAATAGCCATTCGTTCCCATTTCTGTGTTTCAGAGCAAAGCTCCAATCAAAGTGAAAGTTTGCTAACTTGTTTTCTGAAATCTCTCACAGGACCGCGTAAAGCCCTGCCCAAACTGAGGACCGATGAACCTCTTTGCCCAACTGGTCAGCTTGCTTGCGGCAATGGTGAATGTATAGAGAAAGCTCTCTTCTGTGATGACAAACCTGACTGCAAGGATGGCTCTGACGAAAACGCATGCTGTAACAACTCAATCTAAACATTTAACATCATTAACGCAAACTTAAACATTCTATTCTGAACTTTCAGCTGTCGATTCCGACCCCAACCGCGCCCCTGAATGTGATCCCTCGCAATGTAATCTACCCGATTGCTTCTGCTCCTCTGACGGTACCAGGATTCCCGGAGAACTGGAAGCCAACCAGGTACCCCAGATGATCACCCTGACATTCGGCGGTGCCATGAACATCGACAACATCGACTTGTACGAAGAGATCTTCAACGGAGCTCGTCAAAATCCCAATGGATGCCAGATTAAAGGCAAGTTACATTTTCATTTCAAAACGATTCTAGCTCTTACATTGATTTTTTCGTGTTTCAGGAACCTTCTATGTTTCCCACAAGTACACCAACTATTCAGCCGTCCAGGACTTCCACCGCAGAGGTCACGAGATCGCAGCTTTCTCCGTCACCAATAAAGACAGCGCCAAGTACTGGACTGAAGGCAGCTACGACGACTGGCTCGCTGAGATGGCCGGAGAGCGCCTGATCATTGAGCGTTTCGCTAACATCACCGACGGCTCCATCATCGGTCTCCGGGCTCCCCAGCTCCGCGTTGGAGGCAACAAGCAGTACGAGATGATGGCTGACCAGTCCTTCGTGTACGATGCCTCTATCACCGCACCTCTGGGCCGCGTGCCAATCTGGCCTTACACCCTGTACTTCCGCATGCCCCACAAATGTCACGGCAACGCCCAGAACTGCCCCAGCCGAAGCCATCCTATCTGGGAAATGGTCGTCAATGAACTGGATCGCCGTGATGACCCCACTTACGATGAGTCTCTCCCTGGTTGTCACATGGTTGACAGTTGTACCAACATCCAGAGCGGTGAACAGCTGGCTCGCCTCCTGCGCCACAACTTCAACCGCCATTACAACACCAACCGTGCTCCCTTGGGTCTCCACTTCCATGCTTCCTGGCTAAAGAGCAAGAAAGAATACAAGAACGAACTCATCAAGTTCATCAACGAAATGATCGAACGCAATGACGTCTACTTCGTCACCACCCTTCAGGTAAACTTTTATCTTCTAAGTCACCATCTTACTTTTTACTCATTCCGAATTTTTATTTTGAAACTACAGGTTATCCAGTGGATGCAGAACCCCACAGAACTGACGCTTCTTCGTGACTTCCAGGAATGGAAGGAAAAGTGCGATGTTAAGGGACAGCCTTTCTGCTCTCTGCCCAACGCCTGTCCCCTGACCACAAGGTATACCAATCCGCAATCAAATGTGAAAACCCTTATTCTAACTTGCATTTCAACAACAGGGAGTTGCCAGGAGAAACTCTGAGACTACACACTTGTATGGAGTGCCCCAAGAACTACCCCTGGATCTTGGACCCCACTGGAGATGGCATTTCTAGAAAATAAGACAGCTCCACTCAGAGGATGTCTCCATCTTTATACATAACAAAAAAAAATCTAAGAAACAGTTTGTTTACAAGAAGAAATTTTTTTTTGAAGATTACGAGTTACATTATTTTCTTTCCCCTCTACTGCAGTTTTTCCAGAAATGTTTATATGAGTTGTAATGTGATAAATTGTTCTCCGCCCAACCCGCAGCTAAAAAATTCCACTCTAACCGGAGAACAGTTATTCATATTTTTGTATCTTTGATGTAAAGTACACATGCAATGCGAAGAGAAACGTCCACTGTATTCACTTATAAACTACTACAGAAGAAATGATAATCCGGTAAAAGTTCGTAACAATCAAACAGATCAGAGCATTAAAAGGCAACTTACTTGAACACTTGTTTAATTACATAAATGAATATTTTTTTTTCTTGGTTTTTCGCTCGGTTGAATGTACGTAGATTAGGTTAAACTTTTACAAGTCCGGTTTTTAAAAATCAGATATCCTCGTATGAAGTGTGAGGTTTACTTCCAAGCCTTTCACTTGGCTTCTCTTCAGCATCTTCACGATATGCGTCCCTCAAATTAAACTGGAGAACAGACTTCGTAACACAGATTTTAAAGTTTTTTTTTCCTATTTTTACTCTTGTAAGTAGGAGAGAAGGGTTATGATGGCTTTGTATTACTTTCCCTTGACTTCCCCATGGTGTTGCTTGTGTCATCGGCGAAAAGAGGAAAGTGTGCAAGTAGGTGTTCGGTGTAAATGTGTTAGACGGTCGTCACCTCAAAACAATTCTGAAAGTTACCTATAAACCCTGCAAACTTCAGGAACTATATTCAAGTTCCTGCATATGCTAAATCGGTACTTTCCATAAAGAATCCATAGTAATGCCAACTGGAAGCTGTTCAACAGCTAGTCCCGTTACTTCCCATAAAGCCGGTGGTGCACAGTTTACGGAACTTTGATCGTGAGCCCAGTAGGTGGCCCACGCATCCAGAGATTCATTGCCGGAATCCTCAGTTTTATCCGCATCAGTGGAAATGGATGCAACTGGAGCTGGTTCCTAAAATACCGTAAAAAAAATAACGAATGATAAATAGTTTAGATGACCTAGACATAAATACGTGAGCAGTTGATAGATTCCAGTTGATGCCTAGGACGGGGTTGCGAAGCTGAGCTTCGAACAAGGCACGAATTTCTTGATAGACAGCCTTGAGTTGGGACACAGGGTCGATCCTGAATCCTAATAAGTAGCCGCCGCTCTTCTCTGTCGTTTCGATCACAAGGACTAATCCGAATTTGGAGTCCTTTACCGATATCTGTACGCGTAAAGCATGGCTTGATATTGTCTCATGGTAATGTTTGACTTGAGCAGTGAGTTGATTTACATTTGAAACCTGAATGTACGGCAAAGAAATGTTGAAGAGTTCGTTCATTGTAGCGAACCAAACCAGCCGAACGTTGGTCAAGACAAAGCAACCTAAATTACCCTGGAATCGAGAACATTACTTTTTTTTTTCAAACTGGATTCAAACAGCCATTGTTTTCTGATCATAACTCAACAAGACCATAAAATAAATCTGTACAGAAAATGTTTTGGGACAGAATTTTTTTACTTTACCTGGTTGCTTGCTAAATTCCAGACCCCTTCCTTTCTGTCGCAAACCTGTTCTCCGGGTAAAACTTTCACTTGTTTGCCTTGAATTATGTGACTTCTTAAGCGCAGTTCTCGGAACAGTTTCGACTCGGCGTAGGCCCTTCATTTTTTTAAGCCAAATTAACTTCAAAAGCTTTCAGAGTAAATTCGTCGGATCACCTTGATACGGATGCTACGGTATCAGTCATTCGCTCGATTTCTCCGTCAACGCCAACGAAAATGAATTCAAATTTTCTTTTGGGAGATTTCGTCAAAACGTATAAGGTTTCAGCAGTACCTTTCGCTTTCTACTAAACAAATATCAAGCTGGGAAACATGATAATGAGCCGTTTAATATTACCGTATTCACTATCTGTGTAGAAATCAGGTTCACCGTGTCGTGTCCAATGGCTATTTCAGTTAAGAGAAACAATTAATTAAGTCTTAGTTGATTAAAGTTATACTGCATACATAAATTAAGTTTTGGAGAAGCGTTTGAATGCCATATGATGCGTAGGTTTGTAAGGAGAAGAGTTCCAGGGTCGCCAGAATTTCCTTTCACATCTTCCACTGATTCAAACTTTTCCAGTAAACGCTCCCAGCAGTTAATTGCAGACAACTTATGCAAAAATTAGCAAAAAAAAAAAATTGTTTTTTTTTATTGTAAATTTAATGCGGTTAAGGTTAAAGGTCAGGCTAATGTGATTTACCTTGGGGAAACATCAAACCGCACCTCCGAATCTTGCCAGAAACTAAGAGGATTCATGATAAATTTTCTCGATACTAATTTTAATAGTAATTAGAAAGATTATTTTTAACAAATTTAGTAGTAAATTGTAAGTAGAGAACCACGTAAGTGAATAAATGTTTTCCAACGTGAAACTGTATTGTTTGGGAGTTTCGTTTCCATGGAAACGCGGCAAGTTTGAAATAGCTAAATTGCGGTCAATATATTCAAAATATTCTTGTATTAAAAATCAAAGCAATTATTTAATAATAATAATTAGTTGTATATCGTTTTATGTGGAGTTAAGTGATAAGTTAACGATAATGCTGAGTATAGAACACAGGATGTTTATTGATTTTACGTTTCGTTCCTAAGGAAACCAAGATAATTACAAACGTATTTTAATTTCGAATATTATAGCAAAACTCAAAATAATATTAATCTAAAAATATTTCAAGCTTATTAAATATTTTGTATAAAAAATAAATTTCATGGTAGCCCCCTAGTGAGAAGAGGCTTCACTTCCCCTTCCTACTCGCATAATGTTTACAAATGAATTTGTCTACTGAAACTTTATTTGAAAATCTTATTGTTCAAAGTATTATGCACTTTTTCCACTCTTTTTGAGTTTAAGGTTTTACTGACAACGCGAAGAAGAAATGGGGACTTTTAGAAACATGGGCGAAGCCTTGTACGTAGGAAACTATTCAAATGGCTCCTTAAATTCCAGCGCTATTTTCTGTCATCGCCTTTCCACCATCAGACTATCCCGTATTATTATTTGTATTTTAATGGTTCTAGTCGTGGTCCCCGTAGTAACGCATTATTACATTTCCCGAGTGGGGGACGCACCCCTGAACGGGCAGCTCGACCTTCCCGATGATCTGAGTTCCCTAAAAGCTAGGGACTTAAAACTGCGGATCGAAGAAATGCAGCGGATCAAAACATCAGTCAAAAACGAACTGCAGGACTTGGAAGCCAAGCGGCAGAAACTGCAAGCCGAGATGTCGTCCTACAATCACAAAATCGAAGATCTGAAGTTGGAATTCACTCGCAAGCAGTTCGACCTGGACAAAATGAAACTGTCCATCACGCAAGCAGAGCTCGCTCACAAAGAAGTCTTAGAAAAAAATCAACCAGAACTTTTATTGCCTCTAAAACTGAAACCAATGACAAATTCCGAGATAATTCCATCGCCTAATGATTCTTTAACATTGCAATGCTGCTCAGCTTCGTGTATCGATTACTCAAGATGTTCCATCACGGGAGGGTTTCCCGTTTTCGTTTATCCGTTAAATTCACTGGAGACGAACCTGGACGACGGGACAATAGCCATTCTGCAGCAGACGTTAAAGTACAACCCGCACATAACGAGCAATCCGCAAGAGGCCTGCATCTTTATAGTGTTCGTCGATAAAACTTCAACCGACAGGCTAGAAAACTTGCAACAGTGGAAAGGGGATGGACGAAACCATGTACTTCTCAACTTAGCTACCTTAAAAAACATGGCAACTTATCAAAATTTGATAATTAAAAAAAACTACGGACGATCAATGATCGTTCAGTCGGCTTTTGTAAAATACAGACCCGATTTTGATTTAGTCGCACCTCCTTTACTCGGTCCGCCTGGCAGTGACGTCTGGCAGGACTTGCCGTTAACATCGCCTGCCAGACGAAAGTTTCTGTTGTCGTTTGCGGGTAACTGCAGAGGGGCACTTCTTGAAACAATCAAGGTGCTCGAGAACTCACCTTCGATGGACTTGTTTTCGTTCAACGTTAACTGTCAGAGTGATTCCGAGTCAACAGACGAACTGCCGGTCTGCGGAACACAGGAATCTCGACTCGAAATTCTTCAACAATCAACGTTTACTCTGATTCCGATGTCAAGTGGCGTGATGCAGACTTCGCTTTCCGTTCAGTTGCGACTGTACGAAGCCTTGAAATCAGGGGCCGTCCCTGTACTAGTCAGTCATCAAAATTCTAAGTTTCTTCTTCCGTATGATGAATACGTCGACTGGAAGCTGGCGGCCATCTTGATTGCCGAATCGAGACTTCCTGAACTGCACTTCGTTCTGCGATCTGTCAGCGATAAAGATATCTTGACTTTCCGCAGACAGGGTCGTTTGTTTTGGGAACGATACTTTGGATCGGTTCAGAGCATTATCGACACTATTATCGCAGTTTATCGCACTCGTGTAGGGGTCCCGCCTTTACCCCTCGCTGAAGAACCTTCTCCGTCAGTCTTCAATTCATCATTTACTGTAAATAAATCAATTTTTCGTTTACAATAAGATTTTTACAAGTTTTTTCTGTAGCCGTTACAAACAGAGCCTGTACTGCAAGATCCGAACGAAGAGTTGGACGAAAATTTGGGACCTTTGGAACCGCCATACGCTTCACCCAAATTTCAGCGAAATTTCTCGATTTCTTTTTTAAATGTGAGTCAATCCAGAAATCTGGAGATAAATTCAGAATTTAATTCAGAATTTTTAAAAAGGGATACGAAATGTGGAACAAGTGGGCGCATCCGTTCTACCTTTTCCCGAATCTCCCATTCGACCCGGTGATGCCGTCCGAGTCAAAATTCGTCGGTAAAAACGATTTATTTTATTAAGTGTTTAATTTTTCGTCTTATTTTGAATTTTTTCCATTTTTTAGGTTCGAGTGTAGGCTTCCGACCCATCGGTGGGGGTATCGGAGGAGCGGGCAAAGAGTTCAGCGAGAACCTGGGCGGGAATCAGCCTCGAGAGCACTTCACCATCGTCATGCTGACCTACGAAAGAGAACAAGTGAAAAATAATTCACATGAACTGTTAATTTATCATTCAATCCTATCGTTTGATTTTAGATAGGTTTAATTAATAAATAAAAATAAAATTGCGGTTTTAAATTCAAACTAAACAACTAAATTAAATTTACCTTAAACTGCTTTACATGTTTGTGTAATTTGAATTTCAATTTTACTAGGTCCTTCTGGAATCGCTGAGTCGTTTGCACGGTTTGCCCTATCTCCACAAAGTTGTCGTAGTGTGGAATTCACCCAGAGGCCCGTCAGCAGATCTTCGTTGGCCCAGTATAGGAGTCCCTATTGAAGTAAAATTTAATTTTTCTTAAATCAGTTGATAAAGTTAATGGTGGTTAACAGTATGAATTAATTTTACTTACAATACCTAGTTGGAATTGAATAGTAGTAGCAGTAGCAGTTAGTGATGATTGGAATAGTTAATAAAAAATTAGGTAGGGATAGGGATAGATTAGATTTAGATAGGGAAAATTTAGATCAGTGTTTCCCACTTTCAACTTCCCCATTCTCCCCTCTTCCCTTGTTTTTCCCTTTTCCTCGTCCCCTCTAGAATCCAGGCTGTACTTTTACATTTTCCCTTCTCCCTCGTCACTTATTTTCCCCTTTCCCGTCTCCATTTCCCCCTTTCTCAGGGAATTTCCCTTCAAAGTGTAAACACTGATAGGGATTAAATGGGATTTCTTAATCAAAGGTCGTGCGGACACTGAAGAACAGTTTGAATAATCGCTTTCTGCCTTACGACGCCATTGAGACTGAAGCCGTTTTATCGGTGGATGATGATGCGCACTTGCGACATGATGAAATTATATTCGGTTTCAGGTATTTCGTTAACTGCAATAGTAAATTTTACGTTTAAAAGTAAATTTGTGTGAATTTTTGGGATTTTTCTTGTATAGGGTCTGGAGAGAAAACAGGGACCGTGTTGTAGGATTCCCCGGCCGCTACCACGCTTGGGACCTGGAACATCAGAACTGGTTGTACAACGCTAACTACTCGTGTGAACTATCAATGGTGTTGACAGGTAGTGTATTTTCATTTTGCATTAGTTCGTTGGTTACTACTACGATTACTACGAGTACTAATGGTACTGCAACTACTGCTAATGCAACAACTAGTACTACTGTTACTTCTACTGTTGCTAACACTACTACTACTGCTAATGCAACAACCAGTATTACTACCGTTTCTATCGCTAATGCAACTACTACTACGCTACAATAGTGTCATACGAGCAAAACTACGGCTACTACTAGTACTGTGCTACTACTTCTACTGCAGCTCCTACTACTACTACTGCTATTTTTACTTCTACTGTTACTACTTCTACTGCTACTTCTACTTCTAACATTTCTGCTCTAATAACCACTAGTATTGCCACTTCTACAACTACAACTGCTCCTCCTCCTCCTACTACTACTACTCTTCCTCCTTCTTCTAGTGCTTCTACTTCAACTAGTACTACTACTCCTCCTCCTCTTCCCCCTTCCCCTACTGCTTCTCCTACTACCACTGCTACTGCTACTACCACTACTCTTACTAATACTACTACTGTTACTCGTAGGAGCTGCGTTCTTCCACAAGTACTACATGTACATGTACAGCACGGTGATGCCGCAGGCCATCCGGGACAAAGTCGACGAGTTCATGAACTGCGAAGACATCGCCATGAACTTTCTCGTCTCGCACATCACGCGACAGCCTCCAGTTAAAGTACAACCTTTTAAATACACAAAATGTGAATTATTTTCTCTAGAATTTTAAATTTCATAACTTGGTTCTTACCGTAGGTCACGTCGAGGTGGACCTTCAGATGTCCTGGCTGTCCCGTGTCGCTATCGGAGGACGAGACCCATTTCCAAGAGAGACACAAGTGTATTAACTTCTTCGTCAAGGTAAAAGAAAAATCTTTATTTATATATTATTGTTTATTAAACTAACGTATTATTATTAAAATAAATCTCGGTTTCAAATATTGTTTTTAATTTGTTTAAATTTATTTTAGAATTCGAATTAAATAAATTAGCTGGATAAAAAAGCAGCGAATCATATCTTAATTGACTGATTAACTGAATTTAATTACATTTGATAAATAAAATACTTAGTCATAATGTACATAGAATTCGAATATAATATTTAATACTTAATAAAACATAATACAAAAATTCAACCTGTTTTTCTCGTTATAGGTTTATGGCTACATGCCGTTACTCAACACGCAATACCGTGTGGATTCCGTACTTTTCAAGACGCGTATACCCCACGACAAGCAAAAATGTTTTAAATTCATCTAACGTTAATGAAATGCCAGCATGTATAGATCTTCCCTGAGATTTGATCAACAGTGTGTGTAGCTACTTTTCCCTTTTTGTAAATAAATATCATCTCCGTTACATTTTGGTTACCTGTAATCAAGATTGTAAGGATCCTGACATTTTCCAGTCTTTATCTCGTGACTACTTATAGGGAAAAAGGAAACTAAAAATGAAAAAAAACAAGTTTCCTATAAGGAGAAATCAATCAGAAAAATTAATTTTTATTTAAAGAATTAGTTTAAACGTCACAAATGAGTTAACCAATCGTTGTTTTCAGATTTAATCGTGCATTGATTGGTTATTGCGTCTCTGAAAAATTAGCCTTTGAAGTAAACCGGAAAAAACCCTACGTCGGAATGATTTCTGTTCCAGTATTTCCACTTCGCAGGGAAATTCCCGGGAAAAGGGGGAAATGGGGTCTGAAAAGGGAAACATAGAAGAGGAGGGAAAATCTAGAGTATAGCCTTGTATTTTAGCATGGAGGGAAAAAAGGGAAAGAAGGGGAAACTGAACGTGGAAACATTGTTCTGTTCAAAATAATATTTAATTTGCTACCAAAACCATCAGGCCCTTGCAGACAAGTTCCTTGTAGCAGCTTCTCTTAGTAGGGTACTTTCCCAGCGATGGTCGGTTCCTTAACGCCTGGAGAAAACCTGATCCCGTGGAAGGAGTTTCCCCACCTGAGGGAACGATACAGGAGACCTTCCCCATTCGATAAGCTTTGGTAGCTTGCCGGAGATCCATTGGTTAGTAGATAAGAGCCAACAAGAGCTTCCAGGGACATGTACAGTGATGTCCATAAGGAAAGGGTACAGCATGGGAAGGTTTAAAAATAGTTTTTTGCAATTTATAAAAATATTTGTGCATTAAATTTAGTTAAGATAGATCAAATTAACTATATTATAACTGAACTAATGTATATTATCAAGTAACATTATAAAATTCTTGCAAAAACTAAGAAAGAAATGACGTTCAGACTTCCCGTACTATACCATTTTTTATGAACGTGGCTGTACAATCGATTTATTGCTAGACTATCTTCAAGACCTTGGGATTTGCCTCTGCCAAGCAAACGATGTGGCCCGGGGACAGCCAGTTGGTTCTCGGCGCGAAGAGTTTCATCGTAATCCAGCTGCGGAGAGCCCAGTCTACTTTCCCGCGCAGTACAGGGTCCTGTTGCAGATATTCCGGATCCTGAGGGTCGTCAATTGTCACTCGTTCAGGTTGTCCCCCGGGCTGGACGTAGAGGTAGACGGACACGACCAAGCTCAGGAACGAATCGCCTACGATTTCCCAGAGACTACCGGTTGATGTTCTCCGCTGTCGGTTACGGCCGCTGAAGCCTGGGAGAAACGTGTCCGGACGAAGGGTCTTTGGCGAGATCTGCGTAAATTGCTTCGCAAGGGAAGTCCCCCAAGATCTTTGAGAAGGAAGTCTATCAATAAATCGATTGTACATGTCCCTGGAAGCTCTTGTTGGCTCCTTACCAGTCACCATAGAGGAATAAAGGTAGAGGCGACATCCTTAAGGCCAGTGTGAACGCGCCGAAACCGCCGCCCTGGTGGTAGTAACATAAAAGAGTGAAGCCTGAACTGCTGGACTGTAATAATTTATTTATAAAAAATTACAATCTTAAGGAAATAATTTTGTGATTACTAATAAATTTAATGCAGGAATATATTTTTTTTTCTTAGTTCAAATGTGTAAATATAATTTTTTCATAAGCATTTAAAAAAAAATATTCCCAGTGGATCGGCTGATCCGTCACCATGGTAACATGTTACCGCAATCTCTTCTGCTGTCGTCGGCTCGGAGCTCGGAGCTCTACCGCTGAGTCAAGGATTCCTCATACCCTTCCATTGCCTTGTCGCCTCTACCTTCATTCCTCTATGCCCACCACTGGATCTTCGGGAAGCTACCAAACTTCATCGTATGGGGAAGGTCTCCCGTATCGTTCCCTCAGTTGGCAAAACTCCTTCCACTGGATCGGCTTTTCTGTAGGGCGTTGAGGAATCAGCCGTCATTGAGAGGCTGATTTAATTCCTCCCTGTGAAGATTTAACATTAAAATAGCATATCCTTTAGTCAAAAACAAGTTAATTAATGAACTACCTATACGAAACTCAGTGTTTTATTAGTAAAAGAAGCGTAGATAATTTGTACAGTAGTGAGCAAATAAAAAAAACCTACCCCACCTAGAATAGAGGAAGGCGCATTTGCCTCAACTTGTCTACTACTAAAGGTGAAAATTTAAGTGACCTAACGCTGTATAAGCTTCCATGACCTCGTTTTGACCTCGATTGATAGCTATAGAAGTAGACAAGTTCAGGCAAAAGGGCCTTTCTCTATTCTGTGTGGGGTAGATTTTTCTGCTCACGACTGTTCAATTTATTCAAATTCTCAGCAACCTTAGATAGCGCCATAAGTTTGAAAAGGCCGTAAGTAACGGACAGAATGGCGTTGCAAAAAGTGGGCTTCAGAAATAAATTTCCTACAATTTTACTACTAGTCATAGAAAGCTGGAAATCTGTGCAAACTGTAGCTAAGAGACATACCTATGATACACTTTATTTGCAAATTCACTAAATTTTGCAGGTACTTCAATAAATATTCCCCAACTTTTCCCCACGTGAATCACAGATATTACTTAGTTTATTAATGATCTATACTTTGTCGGTTTATTCTATATTTCCTCCATAAGTCAAGAGCCTGACTTTCTGGTTTAGGGGAAATATTTCATTAAGAAATTAGGAGAATAGAAATTCGTGGCTTACCAGACTGGCTTCTCGCAATCGAATGTAGGAAGCTTGCAATGGTTCCACTTTGCGGGGAAATTCCCTTACGAAGGGAAAACTTGGCCTCAAATGGGAAAAATAAGGAGGGAAAATATACAAGCACAGTTTAATATTCTAGATGGAAGGGAAAAGGATACGTGATATCTACAAGCAAAGGGAAAAAAGGGAAAAAAGGGAAAACCCTGCTCTCTTTCAGGGAAACCGGAAAACTGAGAGTGGACGCACTGGAAGCTTGAAAATTTGCTAAGGAAGACTGTTCTTCAGCCTGCGTTCCAAAACTAAGTATGTAAATAAGCTATACTCTAGAAACGTCCAAACATATATTGATAAATTAGTGTTAAATTAAAATGAGTAAAATAATATTAAATTATGTAAAAATGAAAACATCCCTCTAATATTTTATCAATTTTAAGTTTTATTAATTTCATATTTACAATGAAATAGAAAAACTTGGCAACGTTGGACAAAGAGAAGAAAACATAGAAACCGCTTAGATCTCCTCCCGTGACGAGATCGCTGAACCCGTTTCTATAGACCGTATTCCAAAGAGGCCTCTGTAGACCACTCCCTCTACTACGGACACTCGTGTCAAAAAATTTTTCCAAGCAATTGACTTGAAAATAAGTCTGAAAATCGCCAAAAAATCTGACAAACGCTTTGATACCAAAAAAAGTTGAAAATGTTAATAAACTGATTTAATATGTACGTCCGCTATAGTGAGGTGTGCTTTTGGAATAGGCTCTATACATACATACACATATATATGTAGCGATATACCATTATTTGATGATCATTTTATTTAAGATCTGCAGTGTGAAGGAGATAGAAGGAAAGAGTTACAATCTGGGCAAAGCAGGAGACGAATTTCTATATATCATAAAAAGAAACAAAATTACGCTCTCCAGCGAATATATTAAAAACTCAAATTCTATTGAGAAAATCAGAAATAATAGCATACTTATTAATTAATTGTAGAATTAATTGTGGACTAAAATTAAGAAAGGGAACATATCTGTTGCATTTGCGAATACGTAACTTTACTTGTTTTCACTGATGAAGAACTTTAACTGAAATTTAATTGCGGATCTGAATAAAACTGAAATTATTACAGACTACGCTGCCCCAGTGTTGAACCCTTTAAACCCCACTACGGTCCAGAATCACAGTATAGAGAAATTCTCTATACTGTGGCCAAAATGCTAAAAATTGATAGTTGCCCTAAGCTTACAAAAATATACATCCAAGATGGCGGAAGAAGCACAGCAGCGTGTTCAAACAGCACTTTCCGACTTTGTAAATGAAGTCGATAAATCTCATTTACGCAATATGCAGGTATTTTTTAATTACTCAATTAAATTCAAATAATAAGTTTTTGGCCTTACGATGTATTCGCAGAAATCGATGCACTTGTGTGCGGCCCAGTGCTGCGAGGACTCCTTCTCCTCCATAGACCGAGTTCATCGATGTGTTGAAAACTGTACAGCCTCTTTACAAAGGGCGCAAAATTACGTGCAGACGGAACTGGGACAGTTTCAGGAGAGACTGCAACGGGGAGTATTAACATGTCAAGATGGTGTTAAAGCGAAAATGGGACCCAACCCCACGGAATCGGAAATGGCCAAGCTGCGTGCAGAATTCGAGTCCTGTGCCGTCAAGTGCGTTAACAGCCACATCGACCAGCTCCCTACGTTACTGCAAAAAGTGAAGAAAGTAATCGCCGACGGAAAGTTTTAGTCGTTTATTCGAGAAATGCCAACGTTTCTTACAGCTTTTGGTTATGTCTCAGCAATCGTCATGTATAAAGAAAATAAACATGGCTAGTTTTTTCTAGACAATATATTGGTATTCTGCTGTATGCACTTTAGATTTGACAGTATCTAGAAACTAATGACTTTGTAATTAACATCTGTATTCGTCGGAATTGTCTCCACAATCGTTAGCTCCATTGCAGAGGAAAGTTTTCGGCACACATTCCCAGTTTGCGCACTTGAATTCAGTCTGCGGATTACAACCTGTGATCAAGATCAAGTCGTACTCATTATTTTGTTTCAAATTTACGTAAAACTATGTACTGTTGTAGTCGGTAAGGCTTTCCAGAGTTTCACGAGTTAATAAATGACTGGCTCGAGGTCCAATAAGTCTTCCTGTGCTGTTGCCTTCGCGATTTGGTTGCTGCAGCGAGCAGTTTTCTTCGTCCGAGTTGTCACCGCAAGTATTGAAACCATCGCAGAAGGTATGCTGTCTGACACAGCGGCCATTTCTTTGAGAAGAAAAGTTTATAATTGTTTTTGTAAACGATTCGTTGATCGTAGAACTCACCTGCATCTGCGTTCGTGTGACCTGCACGATCCTCCGCATCCCGCAGGTTCGTCAGTTCCGTCCACACAATCGGCAAATCCATCGCAAAACAGAACCTGCGCTATGCAGCCGCCTCTCGTGCAAGTGAACTGACCAACTGGACATGCTGCAAAAAAAAAACAAAATTTTGGTTTACAAGAGTTACGAAAAATGAATGTGGAGATTACGAGAGGTGCAGTTGAGTTCGTCCGAGCCGTCCCAACAGTCGACTTGCCCGTCACAGCGTTTTTCTTTTCCGATGCAAGACGTCTCGTTCCCGCAATGCATACGACTGATATCGCTGCATTCTGCCCAGCATAGAACAAAAATGTAAAACCAGTTAATATTGAGCTGTATTTCTAATCTAATTTTTTACTTAATTCACCTCTACGCATACTGTTTTGGTTTACCCAATTACCGCAAGATGTCATGTTTAGTTAATTATTACCTCACACCTGTAACCTCTTAATCGTGCAAAAGTAGAACAGTGCTTCGACTTTGCAGGGAAACTCCCTTAAAAAGGGAAAATGGGGTCTCAAAAGGGAAAATGAAGGGAAAACGGGAATTTCCAAGTATGAACATGTGCATGCAGGTTCTTGAGGCGGGAAAACGGAAGGAAAATATACATTTTAAAAAGGGGGGAAAAAGGGAAATCAAGTTGTACCGGTCGAAGCGAAAAAAGGGAAAACAGAGGCCTCTCGAAGGGAAAACCAAAAGTGGAAGCACTGAAAAGTAGAATAAAATCTCTCTTCGTTTCTACCCTGCGAGCTGCTTACACGTGTTGCTTATTTCTCTTGCCTGGCAATAGGGCCAGTACAACACATACCACTAAAACTTACCGCAGTTGTGTTCATCGCTGTGGTCGTAGCAGTTGAACTGGCCGTCACAGCGTCTGTTAGCGGGAATGCAGAGTCCGTTCTGGCAAGGCCACTCGTTCGGGGAACAGCTCGAATGTTCTTCGCACCTAATATGGTAATGAGACTTACATAAAAAGCTAGCAGAAATGTTTGCCTCTGTCACCTGAACGAATTCTCACTGACTCGAACGCAGCTTTCCGTTCCCACTCGACAGAACCCGCCGCACCCTGTGGGATCTGATGAATCAGGCGGCCAGCGGCACTGAGGTGCGTTTTCTCCCCTGCGTGCGACACAGACCTCTCCCGCTCTGCAGCTATCGCATGATCGATCTAAAGCATAAACAGCCTCAATTAGCATCTTAACTATCATATTAAGAAATAATTTGAACAGTGTTTCCACTTTCAGATTTCCCTTTTCGCTTGAACGATCAATTTCCCCTGTTTTCCCCTCCCTGCTAAAATATAAGGCTCCATAAGTGTATCTAACTTTCCCCTCCAAAATCCATCTTCCCTTATTTTCCCCCTCCATGCTAGAATATAAATTTGTACGTCCAAATTTCCCTTTTCCTTTGCCATATTTTTCCCCTTCCAGTCCGCATTTTCTCTTTTTCAGGGAATTTTCCTGCTAAGTGGAAGCACTGAATTTAAACTTGGACGTTTCTATATATATATATATATATATATATATTGTTTTTACAATACTTATTTTATATTTTATATATTGTACATAGTATTAAAAGCTTACCACCAGGATTAGGGTTATTGGTGAAATTAGTAAGCTTGGTTGTTCTGACAACATTGAACGGGATTCTTGGTCGACTGGTTGGTTTGGAACAGACGCAGGGACGTCTCTGGACATCTGAAGAACCATCACTGTTGACTGCAGCGATAGTGCAGGGTACAGGGTCGGGACTTGGAGAATCATTCAATGTAGAATCGGAGAAAAAACATTTTCGATGCCTCGTTTGGCTGTGTAAAGGGCTGCAGGGATCGGGACATGATGTCCAGTTGGACCATTCGCCCCATTTCACTGTTAACAAAAGCTTATTGCAGGTTAACGATAAAATTATAAACTGATTTACCTAAGGGAACTGTAGGGAAAACTGCGGTTGTATCTGCCGGAAGAGTCTCTGCGTTATAGAAAATATATTACATTATACAAGGAATAAAATAAAAGTCCATGAAAACCTGAGAATGATATAGACGTTATATCAATTGAGAAATCTGCTAGATATCTTTGTTTGTCTCTGTGAGTCAAACTGCCAAGGAAAACGAGTCCCATCTTCTCCGCAGCTAACATATCGGGAACGTTTACGACAGTCTGAAATTCCACTCGAATGGAGTTGACATTTCCAGACGATCCTTTCGCCACTGGGGTTAACGACTTGACAAACGTTTGATTGTAAAGGTCAGCAAAGACGTGACTCTTCTTGAAAACGCCATCCAACTACGTAAAATTGTATTTAATAATAATGAAATTCGGGGTTTGCTAAGTCTTACGCTGTTCTGGATGGCTGCAGAGAGTCCCTTGTATTCTGCGGAGTCTCGGTTGTTTATTTGTGATGGATGATACGACACATTGACGATCTTGAATTCGCCATTCACGACTAAACATTTCATAAGCAAATTCGTTGTCAAGTTTTACTAGAACGAAAATATAAAGTACCGTAGCGCTCTGATGAAGTGAAGAGGGCCAGTCCTTTGCCAACTAGACATTAAATAAAATGTATTTGAAAAAATTGTTATTTGGTATAGTGTTTACACTTTCAGTTTTCGTTTATTCTTCGTAGAGGGCTGATTTTTCCCTTATTATCCCTTCGCTTCAAGCTACCAATTTCCCTTTTTCCCCCCTCCTTACAAAGATTCACGGTGCACTCAAGAGTTCCCTTTCCCCTCGTTTTCCTCTTTCGAGACCCAATTTTCCCTTTTTAAGGGAATTTCCCTTGATTAGGTAACAAGTATCTGTTGCTCTTGGTAACGCAATTTGTTTACTATTATGTTATTGCGGGTATTGATTAAACAGAAACCTGTCATTGTCCTGCACACATTTCTCACGCATGGATAAAAAGGTGAATCATAAATTAAAGTATTTACCTGTCAGGAACAGAACTAAAGCCGTGGTTCCAGTAATCAACAATAACGTAAAAACTAGGAAAAAAGTTCCCATTGTAGTGCATTTCGGTATTGTTCTTAGTAATTCAGCATCTGATTCCAGTTTCTTTTCTCGGGACTCGGTTTCTCGTTCATATTAACTTGTTGTCCAGGAACTGTTCCAGCAGCTTCCCGTGCAAGTGTAGCGGAAATAGTAGGCACAGGCCTTACAGAAGAATCTCTTTTCGGGAATAAATGGACAGAAGACTTGAGAAGAGGATTGTAGTATCTGTTATCGTCAGAGGTAGCTTTCTCCAGGTGAAGTGTGATTTTGTCTAAATACACAAACGCGTAGATATAATAATAGTGTAAAACAATACTAGATTATTAGATTAATAAACCAGGAGTATGATATCGAGTATTGGTGCAGAAGATTTCGTGCGTTTCTTTTTCTTTTTCCAGTGAGATTCGACTTCTGGCGGCCACGTAAGCGGCGAAACCGTACGTGTCGTCTTCTTTCTTCGTCTTGCCGCTGACATCGTAGATGTTTTTGTTCATCATTCTAAAAATAACTTACATGAATCAAAATAAAAATCCAGAGCAACGTGAAACATTAGCAAACAATCGACAATAAGAGGCGTTTATGCGGAAACGATCATAATCATTATAAATCGATAATGTGAAAGCGGAAACATGGCTCTTCTACTAGCGGAAGCTTCACATTTTAAACCGGAAATGGACATTGTATCCCCTAAAGTCTCCCTCTCTTACCTTTTGAATGTGTAAACCCAAAACTTATAATCCCACCTGTCCGTATCTCATTTAAATAATATTAATATTCTAGATTGAATAAGAACTCATTGCTGATTTTCAATAACTAAAGTGCATTAAACGAACTGTTTCAGAATATTTGACTATAGTTTACCTGAATTTCGAAGTCTTTGTTTAACAATTCTGCAGAAATTGTTTATAAGTTAACTCAGTTTTCCATCTTTTCTAGTGTATACAATGTATGACTGTATACAGTAAACGAGGGAGTACAGTTTTTATCCAGGTATAAACTATGAACGTCCAGCACTGGGTCTGTTGACCAACTGAGCTGCTATAAAAGAGGAACCAGTCGATAAATACACGAATTTCCAGACTACCCAAACGTGGACAGTTTCCTGTACCCCGAAAAGAGGTACACGAGTCATTAGCCATTCATAAGCAGAGTAAACAAAGTAGGTACAAAAACAAAGGAAAAGTATGTTTATTGTATTCAGTTAGCTGTTCATAGATTTATGAATCTTGTTTCTTGTTTCCTAAGCCTTCGTTGGTGAGCAGGGAAAATTCCTGTCTTCTGAGAAGTGCGTGAACTGTATCTTCCATTTCTATGGAAGTCGGTTGCTTGCCATCAGAGTTGTGCCAGGCTTCCCTCAGAGATCTTCTCAGCAAATCTTCCGCAAAGATCTTCCATACTCCGCTGAGTAAAACTCGGCTGACGTTGAAGTTCTCGCCTTCTAGACTATCCGGTCCGAGTCGGAATCCTAACTGAGCTACGGAATGAGACACCCAGTCAGTAAGATCCGTCTCTAGTTCATCCAGACTCGATCCCAATTGGCTGCGATCTTCTAGTTTTTTCGCCAATCCGCTTGCAGATTCTTCTGATTCGATGTCGATTGCTTCTTCAAAATTATTTACTGTAGCAGTTTCTGGAACTTCCACCTCAGAAAACGAGTTAATATCCTGAAAATTTCGCTTTTCTTCAGCTGTGCTAGATTCAGTCGATGTTTCTACTAGAGGACTGTAGCCTCGCCTCCTAGTCCAAGTGAAGATCTTCTTGGTGGTCCATACTGTTTCGTTTGAAGCGAACTTACAACGACTCAGCAACAGTCTGATGTCTTTTGCTCGTGACCATTCGGCACTGCGCTGCTTACCGATGTTCCACGAACTGAAAGCCTCAGCCGAAGAGGCGCAGTACGGAAGAACGCAGCGGAACTGTGGATCAGCAGCCCTCGGATCGATCAGCTTGAAGTACTGAGCTAGGAACCTAACGCAGTCTCTCACGCACCTCCAGTCCTTAGCGACTACTTCAGCGGAAAACGCCTCGACTCGCTTCTTCTCCTCGGCGATTTTCTGAATGATCGGGTTGAGCAAGCCTTCGGACGAAGGTTTCGGTACCGAGACGCTCACTCGCTTGACTACAGCCGTAGAAGTTACCGGGACTCGGACCAAACTAAGCTTAGACAGCGCGGCGGGAGTAATCTTCGTCACTGGGACTGGTTTCACCTGCGTTCCTATCGGTAGGTCTTGAAGAGAAGCCGTGCCTCCATTGGATGATTTGACTGTAACGGTCTTTTGGAGTGAGGTGATTGGTATCTTCACCCAGGACCCGTCGCTTGTGCGACACAGGACCATCAACGGCTGCTGAGGTTTTGATTGTCCAGATACCAAAGTCGGAAGAGCTGTGCTGTTACTATTTCCGTTTGCTACTGGAATGCTAATACATTTACCTGGCTCTTGCTTGATCGCAATGTTTTCTGCAGCAATACTGCTAGACAACAAAGTAGTGGAAGTACAACTATCAGTATTTTTTTCTATAGGATCTAAGATTTCTTCTTTAATTGTAACGTTAAGCTCAGAGTCGGGGGGTTCTTCTTTGATCGTAACGTTAAGTTCCTCGTCCGATCTGCTGTGAGTTATGGTTGCATTTTCTTCCAGCTTTATCTGATCAGCTGCGTTCATGGCTAGCTGTATTTGGTCCGTTGCGAAAGAACGTTCTTCGGTGGCAGAATCGTAAACGAGAACATCGACAACAGTTTCTGCTCCGAGAGTCTGAAGCCCCGTGTACGTTCGATCAAGCTTCAGATGGTGAATGATGTTGACCGGCTTGTCGAGCGGGTTTTTAAAATGGATCTGTACACGAAGAGGGAACTCACCCCAGCCTCTGCGTGTAATATGAAACGGGGGTGCGGATACGTCAACAATATCGTGTGGGGCGTAACTAGGATGCAAGTAAAACTGAACTCGAGAAACAAAATGCCCAATACTTGGATTCTCTCTAGGACCTCGAACGTAGACCATCCACTTGTGACTGGCCGAATCTTTGCGATCCGATATTGGAATCCACTTCGAAACGTTTCCGATGATGATTTTCTTTTTCGCTCGATAGTGTTCGGCTCGCATAGGAGTCGCCACGACCTCTGGGACACTGAGATTCGGCGGAATGTAGCGGGGAACTTTGGATAGAGGCTCTTCACACGTTTGGTTCCTATCGCATAAAATCAAAAAAAAAATTACAATACAAATAGTTTGCATAGTAAAGAGAATTAACAACTTGACAGGCTGTTTCTCTGTCGTTTCATTGAGCTGTTCACTTCTGGGTCTCTTCCCAAGATGTTCACGGACCGCGGGGTGTATGGGATGTTGCGGTTGATCGATTTCAGCTTTCTAGAAAACGCAGTTGATGTTTAAAAATTTGTTTTATTTGGTAAAAGTTGCTCGTTTACCAGATTCTTGTTACTGTAATAGGCAGACGCTGCCGCATAACGCAAGAAATGAAGCTCCTGCTTCACACGATTGATTCTAGCGTCAATTTCGCTGGCCACGTTTTTACAATTCTCAATCTCCTTGTCGAAATGCTCAAGAATGATCTTTTTGATGCGAGTTGACGTGTCTGCTCGAGCTGCAAAAATCGTTAGAATGGAAAAGTTTAGCAAAATGCTTTTTAATCTGTTATATCCTGTAGAATTATTTTTTAAATTATGGAGTACGGGAGAATACTTACCGGCTTGTTCCAGTGTTTTGAGACGTTTTAAATCGGGGGCAGCCGTGTCCACATAGTCGGGATCCTGATCGATGTTCGCTCGCTTCATCGGGCTTCCGTACTGACTGCTTTGATTAACTACAGAATTTTCCATTTATGGAATATTTTTTACATGAAATCAAAAATAAATTTTCCAATTATTTGACTTGGCCAGAACTTCCCATTGCTGCAACTGGGGATTTTATTTCATTCAGACTTTCCTCACGTGTAAATAAAAACGCCACCTGGCTGTCGTTCCTTAAACTATGTACGACTTCGGCGGGAAATTCAAATCAAAATTAAATTTAATTCACTAATTTAAATTTTGCTTATGAAAAACACATTAGGTTTTTTTTTTTAAATTTCGAATTTTAGTTCTAGAAGAAAGGAATATTTTCGAACTAATCCAGACATAAAAGATTTCAATATAAATGAACGTGCAAGTTTTATTATTTTTGTATACTAGTTAATTATACTTTGAATAACGATACAATTAACTTCAGACAAACACTTTAGAGTGTATTCTAACTCTTCAGTTCAACAAACACATTTCTGCAGCAATAAATCCATAACTATTGTAATAATACTATATTTTACAAATAACACCTTACCCATACGTGTCACACATCCATTTACTCGTACACGAAATCTTAGATTTACACTCAAATATAATAAAATCTGAAAAGAATCAACAGGAATGAGTAGGACATCAACAAGACAGAATAATTAAGATCCTCGTTTTTTCCCCTAAATCGATTGTATAATAAATGATCGATTTCTGTATCGATATTTGAATCGTTTTGTCTATATACGCGATGGCACGAAGCAGCGTTCATTTCTAAATAGTCCATCAATCGAGTTATTTTTCTGCTAAACGAGTATCACAGAGCACAAGTTAAAGGGAACCAGTGCACTTTTCTCTACTTCTCACTTATCTTAAGTAGCGTTATCTAGAATCCATTTAGTAAATTTCGATATCCGCGTGCAGACACCCGGAAGATTAGCTTCCGCACATCCGATTCCCCAGCTGATAATCCCGCCGAGGAAGTAGCGTCCATCCTTGCCCCTGATTTGCAGGGGGCCTCCAGAGTCACCCTGATTCAACGTTCGTTCAAATTAACAATGATCTAAAACTTAGTTAAATTAAATCTTACTTGACAAGAATCGCGACCCCCGGTTTCGTATCCAGCACACATGAAGATGTCCGGAATGTATTCGTGTCTGCCGGCTTTAAGGAACATGCCCTTGCATTTCTCGTTGCTGACAATCGGTACACTGACCTAGAGTTTCAAGATATGGTTTAAAACAATTACTAGGTGTGTGGACTAGACAAGTCTGTATAGCTCGTGCCAGATAATAATAGAAGTGGATTCCCACAGCAGAGCTTTGGGGAAAGGTAAAAACTCGGGCAGCGGGCAACATAACGGCATCCCAGTGCTATACAACCTACTCGAACGTCAAACTGTTTCCCACAGTCAGGGGCTTTTGTTTTGTCGCGAGTTTCCTGCATTCTTTTCCACAATCAACACTTGATTTCATGTGGCTCTCTCACGCGCCCTTCATACCGACTGACCTTCTTTTGTCTTCTTCACCAAAAAGTGTAAAAATAATCTCTGCTTTTGAACAAAACCTACCTGCTGCAGCACAGACGGTAAAGTTCCGCCTTCAGAGAGTCGTCCCCATCCAGTAACGGTACCGATCTCACCGACCAGCAGATCATCCGTTGCTGGTAAACAGATAGGCGAGATATGCGGCATGAAAGTGACCGCTTCGTCCAGTCTGACCAGAGCTAGATCATGCTCGTAGGTGAAGAAGTTATACTTGGGATGAACTATCTTCTTGGTTATGGCACGCTCAATATGAGGATAAGCTTCTGTGGTGCCAGAGAAATCATACTCGCCCAGTCGGACTCGAATCTGAGTCACCAGCAGGCTGTAACATGAATCAATCATCTGTTAAGCGAAACTCAAACTTAAGTGCCGCGTTTTTCTGTCTGACTTACTCTTCAACGCAGTGGCCAGCTGTGATGACCCACATTTCATTCAGAAGGGCACCACCACAGCGGTGAGTGCTGGAAAAACCGAAAAATGATGTGCGCCGAATTGAAGCCTATCAAACGAATCAAGTTAATGTTCCTAGGAATCTGAGAAGTTGACCAAAGTACCTGCCAGGGCCATGAACCGAACCTGGAAGTTGAACCACCGACAATTCGAGTTTCAGGTCTCGGTGCCATCGTTGATACTCCGCATTCTGAATTTTCAGTTTATTAGTATCAATTTAAGTTTGAGTTGTTCTAGATTCAGTTTAGTTTTACCTGTGGAAGCAGTGGATATAGGCAACGATGTGACTGGTTTAGCTTGCAACAAGGAACTAGTTACTGTGCTACTTGGAACTACTGTGCTCGGCGCGGTGGTAGTGGAACTAGACGCGTTAGCAAAAGTTACGTTAAGTGTGCTACCTGCTGAAGTACTACTAGTAGTAGAAGAAACGAAAGGTGCCGCTGTAGTCGCCGAAATACTAACTGGCGTTGTAGTAGAAGGAACAGATTGCGTAGCCAGTGGAGCTGGAGTTGTGACTAGCGTAGTAGTAGTAGTAGCTGTAGTGGTAGTAGTAGTGGTGGTGGTAGTCGTACCAGAAGTCGAGTTTTTAAGTGTTGTAGTGGACGAGCTGTCACTAGGCGACACTGTTGTCGCTGTAGTAGTACTTGGTACAGAAGAAACAATGTCAGGAAGAGGAGTCTGTGTTGTTGTGACACGTCTCGCTGTAGTAGTAGTGGTAGCGCGTGTAGTAGTATGTTTCATAGGTCGCGTACGGAACGTACTGGGTCGTTTAGTTGTCGTGGTAGCAGGTGCTACTATTTCCTGAGTGCTTACTACATTATGTAAAGCTACTGAACTACCTGCTACTTCTGCTACCGGTGGTCTGGAAGTTGTAGTAGTTGTTCTACTCGTGCTGACTGCCTTGAAAGTAGTAGTCGTAGCCGTAGCCGTAGTAGTTGTAGTTGTAGTAGAAGCCGTTGGTGGTAGGGTTTTTGTTGTTGCTGTTGTTGTAGTGTTGTATGCCGGAGCTTTGGTGGAGTAACGGGTGTTAGCGGCTCCGGGTACGAGGTTAGTGTCAGTGTCGAGGGCGCAGCAACTACCGAACATGAAACCCTCGACGCACATCCCTAGAGCAACACCATCCACTTTGATGCATTCCCACACGAACATACAGGTTCCTTCTTGACCTTTGACCTTGCACGGCTTCGGGTTGATTTTGTAACCAGCTTCAGAAACCAAAACCAAACCATTACACTCACAAATTCAATGAAAACGGATCAAACTTACGTAAATTGGATTCTGTGTAACGCTGAGCGCTAGCCGCGCAAACGTGTAACACCAAGCAGACGAACACGACGAAACGGCCCATCCTGCGTATCTAGAACAAAAATCATCAGTTATCGCAGGCGTTTTACTAAAGGTAGAATCAGGGAGCAATTTTGCGAACCCTTTGGTAGGGAGCTGGTCATAAAGAGCTAGCCCAGGGGCTGAGGGAACCGATTTCCGATCTGCTTTGGGTTTACGCAGGGGCGAATAGTGGGTTCATAACGGTGAACCGAAATCAGTTGCATAGTCAGTAGACCACAACCAGCAAAGCCAGATTGGAGAAAAATATAAAATAAACCGCAGCTTATATATTTCGGAGCTTTTTATGTTCTTCTCGGATGAACAACTTATGTGTTTCTTCCTATTCTTCTAATTCCCTTGTCTGCAACCACACCGTCCAGAGATGTTGTAGCTACTACCATTAAGGTTGTATACGATATAGATATATTATGAAATAACAGGTTTTTTATTCTCATAGTAACCTTCTAGTGAGACACATAACATTCAACCCAGTTTCTGTTCGAATCTCGGTGGGAGCCAAAAAAAAAAAAAATTGTCTGACCACACATGTTCTCAACAACATTCCTTATTGCTTCACAGATGTTGGTTGCACCAAGGTTCGTCCCGTATAGCAATTACCGGATCACTACTACTGTTGTAGCTTTGTAAACTAGTTTATAAATCCAGTAATGACGGGGTGGCTTTTGCCCTTGGAAACGGGATAGGACGAAAACGTGATTGTTGTTCAAGTTTTTTTTTTTCTCTCGTTTTTTCAAAAACCCAAGTCGACACGACCTTTTGGCGCGCGGGTTGCGGGTTGATACTAAACCGCGTACCGCAAGCTTCCGAAACCCGCGTTGACCTTATAACCTGATTTTTTCGCTAATCCCTTCAAGTCATCACAAGTTATTAATAGTTTTAATGTTATTCTGACTTACCTTAAAGTTATGAGATGCCGAAAAAATAAACCTAGAGATTTAATCACGCAGAACACAATCCATTGCTTACTGACTACAGCTGAAAAACACCGTGTAACAAGTAAATACAAAGTTTTTTTTTTAAGTATTTTTCAGATTCTTGATTCACCAGTGTTTGCTTAAACGTCTGTCAGAGAGCAACGGTATCGCAACTGTCGTTGAGACAACACACGAAGAAAAATCTATACTTCTGAATCTCTTGCGCGAGAAAAAAAATCTTAAATTCATAAAGCTTAAGGACACAGTTAATTAGAATTAAATTTTTGTAAAAGAATTTCAAGTTAAAAAGAGCCACGTGATATAAGGTAAGCCGGAGCGAGTGAGAGAGGTCCGTCTCTGTGGGTGTCGGGACAGCGACTGGAGTCTACAGTTCCAGAGTCGAGGTGTAATTGAAGTAAAAACTGTGTCGAACCCGAAAGATTTTAATCGCAAAAAAAAAATCTTTCTTAAAAAAAAAGTATTTAACATTCACCTGGAAACGTTTCTCTTGTAAGAAAGTATAACCGTAATTTCTACATGGCGATTTGAAAGCGAAGAAAGTCGAATGAATTGCACAAAAAAATCCATAGCAAAACTACTACTTGCAAAACGGAAGTACCTCTTACTTCAACTGAATTCGGTAGAAAGTTTCAGTATTATTTTAAGTTACAAATAAGAGTTGTCCTATATCGATATTTTATGTAAGATAAACCTAGATTGTAAATTATGTATTATTAAGTGAATAACTAATGCATAGTAACAAACCTGCAAGCAATAATCGAAATAAATTATAAATATTATTAACTATGAGATTATTCATACATTTTTGGATTTAGCCAGTGTTTCCCCTCTGCAGGGAAGTTCCCCGAAAAGGGGAAAATAGCGTCTGATAAGAGGGAAAATCAGAGAAGAGGGAAAAAGGGAAAATCTAAAACTATAGCCTGTATTACAGAACGGAGGGGAAAAATCAGAGAAGAGGGAAAAAGGGAAAATCTAAAATTACAGCCTGTATTACAGAACGGAGGGGGAAAATCAGAGAAGAGGGAAAAAGGAAAAATCTAAAACTACAGCCTGTATTACAGAACAGAGGGGGAAAATCAGAGAAGAAGGAAAAAGGGAAAATCTAAAACTACAGCCTGTATTACAGAACGGAGGGGGAAAATCAGAGAAGAGGGAAAAAGGGAAAATCTAAAACTACAGCCTATATTACAGAACGGAGGGGTAAAAGGGGAAAAGGGGAAAAGGGGAAATCTAAAACTACAGCCTGTATTGCAGAACGGAGGGGTAAAAGGGGAAAAGGGGAAAAGGGGAAATTGCAAGTGGAAACACTGGATTTAACAATTATAGCTGTGTGAAATATTACAGAATGATTATAAATAGATATGAATTATTAATCAATGCCATTATTGATAAATTAGAGGTGAATTTACTTTCTCCTGTTAGGAAACAGAGGAACGTGGATTAGCCAAGCGATAGATTTCCGGGTGCTTTCAAATGCAACTTTCTTTTCAAGAAAAATTTGAGGAAAAAACACACACAAGTGCAACGGAAGTGAGTTATAGATTCACGCTAAACAAATCTGAGCAAAGTTCCGTCAAGAAACCTGGAAAAAAGAAAACAACACAGGGAAAAATATGACTGTATTGTTTTGCTTCGAGATTCTGGGAAGAGTAAAAAAAAATAAATAAAAAATAAAAATAAAAACTAGGCCAGGAAGTAACGCTTTTCTTCGCAGATCCGAAAATAGGACCCCAGTTAACTAGACAAGACCTCTGACAACTAAATAGAACCCCTGTTAACGGAACAGTACAGCTGTTAATGAAATAGGACCCCTGTTAACGAAATAAGACCCCAGTTAACTAGACAAGACCAATGACAACTAAATAGGACCCCTGTTAACTAAATAGAACGTTTGTTAATGAAATAGGACAACTGTTAAAGAGATAAGACCCCAGTTAACTAGACAAGACTTCTGACAACTAAATAGGACCCCTGTTAACTAAATAGGAGCCCTGTTTCATTTAGAGTCCATTGAAACCTACGGTTCTAGTCTCTAGTACGTTTCTATGGTGAATTAACGTAGTTTGATAGTTTTTGATAGTTCGAAAAGTGAGTTATAGTAAAACAGTGATAAGACTATGGGCGTGAAACAGGAAGGAAGTCTATTATAACTAGTTTCCTTCCTTTTTTCGGATCTAAACGAAAAAGATTACCTCGCTCTACTTGCTTGCACGAACTCGGCTCAAAATTTTTCACTTAGAAAACTGAAATAATATTATAATAAATATAATATTTATTATTAATTCATTACAGATATTTTGTATAATCAATACTCGGCCATCCGGAGAAACAATGTGGACTAAAAATATACAAGCAGAAACCACTTGATCTGGAAAAAAAAAGAAATGGCTTCCAATAGAAAGTTCTGTGGAGATAATTTATTTTCACTGTTTCTGAAGCATGTAATAATTGTGACATTTTCTCCAAAAAAAAATAATCGTCGTTATTTGCAATGATAAGCATTGCTTGACAAAGCGGCTACACGCTTCCGTGGTGTTCCACATTCGGCCTAAACCGACGTCAAACGTTGGATTCAAATGACACACTTTACTATCGAACATATTATATTTATCATACATTCTATATAATGTGTCAAGTGTGTATTTATAGTATATTCAAGTGTTGTCATAGTTTGATAGTTAGAAATCTATCAGTCAACAGTGGACGGTGATGCGTGTAACCGTTTTGCTTAATGGGCGTGCGAGAAATCATTGGGTCTTTGCCGGTCCATCAGTTGCAACAACCCAGCGATTTACAAACCAGAAATATAGAAAAATAAAAAAAACTAAATCTCACTTGTATTATGGCTTAGTTTCAGATGTGTTTTGAATAGCACATATGAAATAGTTAGTCCGTTATACAAGCGGTGAGATAAATCCCACGTCTACTTGCGAACCACTAAACCGTAACTCGGCTTACCTAGATTCTATCGTCTATGCTTCTATAATTATAGGTCAATAGAATTCTAAATCAACTCAACAAGATCCCCTAGAAGTGATTAGTCTCCATAAACAAGCATTGTTAATGAGAATAAGCACATTTTATTGTAACTAGCAATTTAAAGTTTCTAAAAATCACAATGCGAAATTCATTAACCTGGTCTAGTGGTAACGTATCTTCCTACGAAGCCAAAGGTCCCGGGTTCAAATCACGAACTTATTAGAAAAAAAATTTATGAATTGATTGTATAGAGGTTTCATATTGAGATGAATTTTGTATCTATCTCAAAGCAATGGGGAGTGAGAAGAATTCTAACGGTAAACGGCTGAAAACGGCATTGCGGAATAACAAAAGAGATCCGGAAGGTGGTTTCATTATAATTTTGCGATTAAATCTGGTCCATTAAGAGAAAAGAAGAAAAAAAAAAACTATCCATTCTGCTGGTGAATTTAAATTTAACGGTGTCTCTTCTGACTTTGCTTTTGGTAGGGCGCCTAAGCGTTGCGGGCTCTCGATCGAATTATTCTGATATATAATAAAACCAACATAGAATCCCACACATTATTTCATTAATAATTAGTAAGATTAGATTGTAAGTAACCATAAATAAAATCTTAATCAAGGCAAAATATTGATTATTAGTGTAAATCAAGGGCTCCGAAACTCCGAGGAAAAGTGTACGAAGATTATTGGATAACATACGATAACACGGAGATTACATATGGATAACAAGTTGATAACAGTGATAACATGACCTAGGTGTACGAAGATTATTGGAAGTTTCGGACCCCTTGCTGTAAATCGTATTTGATTATTATAGTAAAATAAACTTTATGAAATAAAGAAAGTAAATAATAAAAAAGTAAACAAAATTTTACAATTATATAGGATTATTAGTCTAATTAAATATTTATTTGAAAAATTATTCACTTTCCACATTTATTTATGTTTAAAATTTTTTCTGTGATTTTTAAAATTTTATTTTCCACTATGATATTAAATTTTAAACGGTTTAAAACTTGGCCGCTAGATGGCAGAGTGGAGAAGTTAAATAACCAAGTTCGTAATCATCGTCTTGTTGCCCTTTGCACGTCATGTCCTGATTTTTGCCTTGGGTTTTACCGAAAGAAATTTTTTTCCCCTAATATCCACGTGATAAATTCTCTGTACAGTCTTCTCCCATCACCGTCTCCAGATTATTAGCACAATGACTGATTAAATTCCTTAGAAAGCAATAAGACAATGATGCCATAAAGTTAGTAGGATTGGCGAAAATTATTTTTTTTTGCAAAATCTTTTGGGCAAATTTTTGGTCACCATGGAGACGGAAACGAATCTTCCCTATCTGAAAATCATCGAATGGCACATGATGGATAAGCGGAAATTTTTCCCGCTCAGCGTCACGAGCTCATTTTTGATCCGGACGATGCTCTACCCCTTCACTGTCATAAAAACGCGACTGCAGATCCAGAAAGGTAACGACGTTTACCGAGGGACCTTTGACGCCTACCAGAAAATCCTAAAACATGAAGGACCAAGGGCCTTTTACAAAGGGTTCTGGGTCAACGCCTTTTCTGTCGTCTCGGGCGCATTTTACATAACAACCTACGAAAACGTGCGTCATTTGCTGAGTTCTTACAACGTCAATGACGCGCGGGTTAAAGCGCTTGTCGCTGGCGGTTGTGCATCATTGGTCGGACAGACGATTATTGTTCCTTTTGACGTTATCAGTCAGCGACTAATGATTCTTGGACAGGTAACAACTTTTATCAACGTCACAGTTTTTCGATAAAAATTTATGTTTTGCACAGGTTGAACCAAAAACGGGAAAACCAAAAGTTTTGCCTGCTGCTAATTTGCAGATAGAAACAGCGGGGAAGAGCAAATCGCAGATTGCGCTAGCCGTTACGAGAGACATTTATCGCGTGGATGGGATGAGAGGTTTTTACAGAGGCTACGTCGCCTCGTTATGCACCTATGTGCCAAACAGTGCCCTATGGTGGACCTTTTATCATTTCTACCAAGGTAAACGACAAACCTGAACGCAGTGTTTCCACTTTGCAGGGAAATTCTCTGAAAAAGGGGAAAATGGGGTCTGAAAAGAGTCAATTAAGGTAAGCGGGAAAAAAGAAACTTGTATTCTAGTACAGAGGGGAACATAAGGAAAAAGGGGACGCTCAAAGTGGAAACACGGCCTGAACGAATCAGTTTAGTTTACTAACATAACTCGTAACTAACGAACGATAAATAGTAGATACATAAACGATAATCTTCAACGAGTCAGTTCAACGTAACTAACGAAATTCGTAAGCTAAATCGTAAACGAATAATTAACAAGTTTTGAAATTATAAATAACTTTTAATGTTCTAGATCACCTGCTCAGTATTTCGCCCCCGTGGTTTTCGCATTTGCTTGTCCAGTGCTCGGCCGCAGTTTTGGGTGGAATCACTACAACGACTCTGATCAATCCGCTAGACATCATAAGGGCCAGAGTGCAGGTTACACTGAAAAATAATCAGAATTTAGTTTAATGAGATGAAATATTAACATAAATCCTTCTCGTTCAGGTGCAACGCTTAGATTCGATCAGCCAGACCTTCCGAGTCCTGTGGCGGGAGGAGGGACTGCGAATTTTTACCAAAGGACTGTCTGCCCGCGTTATTCAGTCAACGGTGTACAGTTTTAGCATTATTCTAGGTTACGAATCCATCAAGAGAATGAGTGTCCAAGACGAGTTTAAAGAGAGGATCAGATGGTAACTTGAATTCTGTGCAACATAGGAATAATAGAAACAATTGTTTTTTTTTTTTTTTGGTCTTGTTGTCGAATATATGAGAAATAAAAGTCATTTTGAATTCTATGGTAGTAGTGTATAATATAATACGGTGATATAATGCAAAATAGAATGAAGAAAGAAATTTTTTTGTCAAATAGGTGAAAAATAAATTATTTTTAAATTCTACTGAAGTACGCATAATATTATATTGAAATAAGTGAAATATTAATAATAAACAGCAATTTTTTTCTTATTTCTAAATTTCTTGTACTTGAATGTTATTTTTTATTGATAAAAAATACTAATAAACCAGGGCTGTTCGGTATATCATATCAAGGTTATTTTCAAAAGAGCTTGATATATCATTATTAAATTAAATTAACCGCAAAATCGATATATCATATCAGAATATCGATATCCCTTTTAAAAAATCAGTATTTGATAAATCAACTTTTGATTTTTATAGTTCACAGTAAACTTGTCAACGTTGACTGAAGATACAAAAGTTTGAGCGCGAAATCCAAATTCTCGCTTTCACTTCTGCAGAATTCTTCATGAACGTTGAAAGAAGCAGTGCTTCCACTTTCAAATTTGGGCTTTCCCTGGTAGGAGCCTCTATTTTCCCTTTTTTTCCCCCTCACACAACCATTCTTTGATTTTCCCCTCTCATTTTCCCGTTTTCCCTCGTTCTCCCCTTCGATTTATAATGATCCAAAAAAACAGTTATTGATTCCCAAAGGGAAGTCTAATTATTGCTGACCAAAACTGCGTCAAATAACATGTCGCTATAGAAAGAAGTCAAGATTTCTTCAATTTCCCTGGTTTTTCCCTTCCTAGTGCCTTTTCCCCCTGAAAACAGGGAATTTCCCCGAAAAGTGGAAGCACTGGAAAGAAGAGAGAAAATTATATCATTAATAGAGGTTTAAGCGCTACGTCCGCCTCTGTTACTTTTCGCCTTCCGTTCCTCTGATACCAGAATGTCCCTGGAACATTTTCCGAATTATGGATGACGAAGAAATTGTTTTATCTCAAGAGAATGGTGAAGGTCGAAATTCTGTCTCCCAGAAGACCGGAGAAAGAAAATTAATAAATTCGTTCTAAACTTGGGATTGTTTTGTCACTATTGACTGCAAAAATGTTAAGTGCAAGTTATGCAAGACGTCTATTAAAGGTACGAATATATCAAATACCTCAGGACATCTGAAGGGTAATACATTATTGTTAATTTCTCTCAAAGGAAAAGGTTTGTTTAAAAAACCTTATGGCCGTTTTGAAATCCAGACCTATTCTTACGAAGTAGGTGAGACTGACCGTACTGGACTGACTCAGTTCAGTTGTAGTAGTGTTCTGAGAAGACTGTTTGTTATCCAAGACACAGGTTGGAAACTTAATGTAAATTTAATATACTTTACCCACACATCCGCAAAGACAAATATCAATATCAATATCATATCAAAATAAAATGGGTTAGCTTGATATTATCAATATCAAAAAAGCTCAAGATAGGTTCTGATACATCATATCAACAATATCGATACTGGAAAAAGTCGATATCGAACAGCCCTGTAATAAACTAACAAATCTTTATTGCAATGATTAAGTTAAATAAATACCCACAAGAGGGCGCTGGTGGCGCTGTGGTTAAGACCTTGGGTCAAGACCATCGCCCTTCACCTCTGGGTCTGTGGGTTCGATCCCATTCGACTTCAAGTGAGGCCTTTCCCAGACCCAGCGACCCTCAGCAGTTGAATCCGCAATTCCTCCCCCTGGGGTCATGGGCTGACGCCTGCATAACCGTCAATGAGATCGAAAAAAAAAATATCCACGAGATTCGTATTGCTCGTTCGATATATTTTTCAATATCGATTTCATTTATTCGTAAACAATTCGCCAGCGTGCTGGTTGTTCGCACGTTGCGTGACCGTCAGGACAGAAACGGTTAAACGTGGAATCGGGCGGGAAATTCAAAATTTCCCTTTCTTCCTGGATTCGGTAGGAAAACGTCGATTCGTGCGTTCCCACAAAGTACCGAGACCTCGAACAGACAATCTGTTCGACAATTGCGGTTCCTCCATCTTTGATCTCTCTGCGAACTTGAAGATCAGGCTGATATAGAAACATTTTCAGTTTCGGCTCCAAATATTTCTTCAGCTCCTTCATTTCTAGAACAAATAATAAATATAGTATATTCAAAATATAAAGAATAACAGACTTACCCTCTGCACTAGCATCTGTAGCGATAAACACATTTTGAATATCGAGGCTTTTGGCTATTTTCTTCAACTGCTTAGCTGCGACTTTGAGCGAGGGAACATCGTTCGGTCTTCCCCGTAAGAAATCTTGACGTCTAAGATGTCCGCAAACATAAGGGCCTCCAATAGCAGTTGAATCTTTTCTTTTCTCGTCCCTCCAATCATCGGGCAGTTTAGTGACGTCCGCTTCGTCTGACGAATTCAGAAATTCGCGCCGAAAGTCGTCGGCTATTTTGAAAAGCGATTTCGAAAAGCGCATGCTGCGACGAGCCTTCCAGTACTCGGCGTCTCCGTACGAATCGTGAAGCAGCGTTTCGGCCCGGTCAATCATGATGGGCCCAACCTTGAAGGGTAATATTTTGATTTCACGTTTTATTGCATGTCTATAAAGTATTATTTTAAAGGTCCTACTGAAAAATGCTGCTGGATGAGTGGCTTGATGAAAGACGCGTGTCCCTGGAAAGATACGCAGCTGAAATTCGCTGCTCGCAGACTAGCGTAGCCCCAAAACCAGCCCTTGTAGAGTTCGTCTTTATCTTGCCTATAGGAAAAAAATACAGAAAAATCGGAATATTAGGGTATGCACTTTATTCATTTATTCTTTCTCGGGCATTAAGGTGTTTGATACAGTTAACTACTGGGCTATGTGTACAGTTTACAAGTTAAATCATATTTTAGTGATCATTTTATTATTTTTATCATTATTTAATAAAATTTACTTAACTTATGATTTGTTTTCTTATTTGTGTAATTTTGTATATATATTTACTATAACATATTATATTATTTTTATGACAAGTGGAAGTACAAAATATAATAACGACAGACGGGATAACCATGAAATAAATTTAAAAATTACTCGTAACGTTGTTTTCCTATGCAAGGTTGAACTTCAAGCTTTTCCTCCCACTTCCCGCTGGTCCACGCATCTTCAAACGACTGCAAGTAGAAAACATGTCCAAGTACGTGCGACTTATCCTCTGCAACGTAACAATGATAATTAAATAACAGGAATATTATTAACTATTAAATCTTCTTCAAAATATAAAAATGATAAATAATCAGGTAGTTAATTAGCATTTTGTGAATTATTTTTAAGTTAAAAACGGAAATTACTGAACCTTTTAAAAAATCTTCGAATTCGACCACGGGGACAAAGTTTCCGAGGCTCTTGACATCGAAAAAATGAGACCAGGGTAATTTTTCTTGCTGGCCGATGTCTCTCGATTTCCAGTGATATAAGGGTCCCCACGGAGGTAGAACCTAAAAATAACATAAAAAATCCTTTGCAAATAATTTTATGATTAAATCGGACTTGGTCGATAGTTAATATCGTACCAAGACGATGTTGTCTTCCTTCAGCAAGTTTCGGACTAGTACTGCGACTCGCATGTAAACGTCTCTTCGTAAATTGAAACCTTCACCCGGATTTACATCATAGAGGATATATCTGTGCATTAAAAGCAATAATTTTGTATTTTCGGGGAGAAAATGTTGTATTTGTATTTGTTATACTTTCTTACTCTCTGGTAGCCCTGTTGGCAGGATTCAGAGTTTTGGTCGTTGGCTATTAAGCCAGGTAAAGTTGTTAAAATGAGGACAACAACAATAAAAAGTGAAAAATTTTGAATTCTACCCATAATTTGACTTATTTTGTGACTATGGCTAATTAACAGAATTTTTAACGCGAAATGTAAATGTAAACAAACAGGGCTTCAGATTCAAAACAATTCCACTTTCAGTTTCACCTTTTCCCTGAAGAAGGCGCTCTTTTCCAATTTTTCCCCGCTGTCAAATTCCCCTTTTTCCCTCTTCCCTTATTTTTCCCATTCGGGATCCAGATTTCCCTTTTTCGGGGAATTTCCCTGCAAACTGAAACAGCGATAGACATGAATGTTAGTATCTCAAAATTTCGATAGAAATTTATTTGTTTAATTAATTTATTAATTCAATTCAGCAGGAAATACCTTGTTAGTAACTCAAGTTGATAATTACTATGTAATACACCATTTAACTGAAATATAATTCTAAACACGATTTATTGAAACATGGACAAAGAGAAACCATTTGTATCATAAGCCCGCAGGGATTGTATACATAAAGCCGAATCCGAATCACAAGAAATTTCTCTAATTTTAAAATAATAAAGATAAGTGAAAAAAAGTTTTTTCCCCTCAAAATGAGAAATCAACAAGCACAGCCATCTTTCGCAGCGTTTGCTTGGCTGCTCGAAGGGGCAATACGTCCAGGTTGCAACGGTTTGTGCTGGACGCCCGATTCCGCAGCGTTGAGATCTAAGCTTCCGTCCTGAATGTTTTGGTAAATTTTCTTGGCCGTTTCAAGGAAAGCATCTTCCACGTTATCTCCGCTAAACGAAAACGTAAAAATAATGAATTATTAAAACTTTAATGTGGGATAAATAACTGAAATACGTTTTAGCGCTGGTCTCGAGAAATAATAACTCGTTTTCTTCGGCAAACTGCTTGGCCTCTTCGTAAGTGACGTCCCGCTGAGCGTCCAGATCTGATTTATTGCCGATGAGGAAGATAACCTTGAAGTCAAAATATTTCTAAAATTATCCTAGAATATTTAATTGTATAAGACTCTTACTGTGTTGGGATTGGTCAGGTTGCGAGCATCAGACAGCCAGCTGCTCAGGTGATTGTACGTCGACCTGCGAGTAACATCGTAGACTAATAACGCCCCTGCAGCTCCGCGATAATACGATCTTGTAACTGCGCGAAATCTCTCTTGTCCCGCAGTGTCCCAAATCTGCAATTTGATTTTCTGGCCTGCCACGTCAATAATTCTGGTACCAAATTCGACTCCGATCGTGTGAGGACAATCGGCCATGACTACGATTTCATAAACCAAAACAATAGTGGGAATTTGCAGTAAAATTTGTAAATAATGTGTACATTTCTTTTCTGTGAACTGGTGCAGGAGGCACGACTTCCCGACCCCCATATCGCCGATAATGATGTACTTGAAGATGTACGAGTAGTTCGACTGTCCCGACGACATTTTCTGATGTAAAAATATTATTCAAATTTATTATTATTACAGTTTTAAAGCCCCGTTTAAATTAACTGACATAAACAAGAGGCTTTGTCTGCAAACGTCAGAGCTGCGTTACCCGATTTAATTAGTGACACCTAAACTAAATTACTTAAAATATTTATATTCGTTGAAAGGAAACCGCATTTACCTGCAAAATATTTGTCTTTAATTTATACTTGGCAATTTCCTAAACAAGAAAACAGATGAGCAACAAACATGAAGTGAATGACAAAAGTTACAGCGTTGCCAAATTTTGTATTTTCATCGAAAACGTCCGCCCACGTGATTCAAAATTCAATATTCAGTTCTGATAACTATTCGAAAATTCAATTCTTCAGTTAGAATCATCAGAATCTGTTATTTCGCCACTGCTCTTGCTTGACTGGGAGCTGCTGTGCGAAGAAGTCGAGGAGCGGCTGGAGCTGCGTTTACGTTTCCTTCTCGATTTGGTCTTTCTAGAATTATCCGAATCTTCAGACGAACTTTCGCTGGAACTTCGCTGCCTTGAACTTCTGGAACTATCGCGACGCTTCGTTTTATCTGTCACAGTCTTCGATATGACTTTCTTCTGGTGATTCAGCTGCGGGAAGAGGTCTCGAGACTTTTCCAGCGCTTCTTTGGCCGCGTTCATTTCTGCCTGCTGAATGCTGTGTCCTGTGGCACTAGCCAATCTCTGTCCTCGGAAGTATACCGCCACAGTATAGACGCGTGTGTTAGTCGGTCCTTTGCATTCAATGACTTTGTAGACAGGGATGTCTGGTTCGCCTCCGTCCATAGTTCGCAGAGTGAGGCAGCACTGCTGTAGTTTCGATTTCGGGTCGTTCCAGTCCTGGTGAAGAATGAAATCCTGCAGTCTGGGGAAGAAGCAGACTTGGCAGAAGACCCGGCAATACTCGAGGCCCTTGTCGATGTACAGCGAACCGAGAAAAGCTTCAAGAAGATCGGCTCTGTCCTTAGTCTTCAGCTCGGCTTTGGGACTAGCGTAAAGCGCGTACTCTGTCATGCCGAGATCGTCACAAACGACGGCTTGCGTCCGGTTGTTCACTAACGAGCTGCGCAGTAGCGAAAGGTGTCCTTCGTGATGCTCGGGAAAGTATTTGTAGAGATACTCGGACGCTATCAGCTGTAGAACAGTATCGCCCAGGAACTCGAGTCTTTGGTTCGAGCCCAGGGTGAGGTTGTTGTAGCCAATGCTGCGGTCGGTAAAAGCTCTGGCCAATAGGCGGATATGTTTGAACTCCACTCCGATGGCTTCCTCGAAATTCGTCAGCTTCTGGAGCAGGGGAAACGAGGCAATCCACTTTCTGTCTCCGTGAAGTTCTTGCTCTTGCAGCGGGTGCGGCGGGTAGTTAACCCAGACGTCTAGCAAATCATTCTCGTCCATGAAGAGCGTTTTGGAGAAGACACTATCCCCGACGTGGATACCTCCATCGAGGAAGAGCGCACCCATCAGAGCCTCGTAACAGTTGGCCATAGCGTGTCGCAGTTCCAGATCGTGGCACAGGTCTGACCCGTGCGCGTAGAGCATGAACTGTTCTAGCTGTAGTTTCTTAGCCAGTAGCGCTAGATGCTGGTTCTGGACGATAGCCGCTCTGTAAGTTGCCAGCCCACCTTCTTCCAGGTCCGGGAACATGTGATACAGATGAATGGAAGCCAGGAATTCAACGACAGCATCACCGAGGAACTCGAGTCTTTCGTTGTGCGTTATATTCGATTCCGTTTCCTCTTTCTTGCCGAAGCGGGACATGATGTTGATCAGCGTGTTGATACCTCGTTTCCTGGTGTTCATGTAGTGGATCCGCCGGTCTCCGTACTCCGGCTGGCGTATACCGCAATTAGTCAAGGAATTGCGTGCGTGATCAGGGTTCGTTCCAAAGTTCTCTCGGTACGACGGGTGCGTCAGAGCCAGCTGGAGAAGGTAGCGGTTCTGGAAGCGGTATCCGATCTTGTTCTCCAGGTCGTCCAAGGATTTGTGGAACCTCAAGTGGCAAATGAGGACGGGTAACAGCATAGCGTGCTGCACGATATCGCACATGATACCCGTGCGGTAGAAACTTTCACTGGATACCGCTACCGTCACGTCTCTCTTCATATGATTCTGGAGTCTCATCTCCTGCAGTCGGTTCTCCTTAGCCTCCAGTTTGCGCTTGTCCTCGAAGGAAGGTTTCGCCATGTTCGCTAGCAAGTGCCGGAACTTGACGTAGTCGCGCCAGGCTTTCTGATACTCCGGGTTACCCGCGTAGCTCAGCTGCGGAGGGCGTATGCCGAAATGAACTATCTCTGGGTAGCTAATCACGTCCTGGTGGAGCTGGTCCCGATCCAGTTGGTCTACCCTCAGCGAGCAGGGCTTCATCCCGGGTTTAGTGACAATCATCCCTTTGACTTCGTCCGCCATGTTCTGCCATTCGTGTTGCGGCAGTTTCAGCAGGTAGCCCAGATCCGTTTCGTTGATCAGGAGGTGACTGTTCCGCAGCAAATAGAGCAGCACCTCGTTCATCGAGAGGATCTCTTTGCCGTTATCAGGAAGGTCCCTGACGAAACGCGGCAAAACGTGAAAACGGGGGCAGCCGTCCGGATCTCCCGCGGCTCGTAGGTCCAAATCGACAAGCTCCAGAACCTCGTAGAAGAGATACTTGGAAAAGAGTTCCAGTTCTCGAACTACGAAGTTTTCTGGAAGCTTTTCTTCAATATAAAGGATCGTGTATTCAATATTAAACCTAATCACTTTACAAGTGGGAACTTTGTCGAGCGGATAGTGAGACAGTATGGACATCCCCTCGAAAATGTACTCGTGCTCGTCGTGATGGATGACAGTAGGCGTTTTGACGAGAAAATTTGTCGGCGGGGAAATAGTTACTCGATAATGATACAACTTATCAGCATTATTCGAATTGGTATCGCAGATTTTAAGCGGAACTTCTCCAGCATAGATTCCGTGCCTGATACCAGTCCGTTGCGCCTTGATGCTGCATCTACACAAGGGACCATCGTTCATTTCTCCCGGCTCGTTGTGCCAGAGTTCGGGGTGCAGGCGGTAGGGATGCTGTTTCTTGCGTTCCAGTTCCTGCAGCGCGATGTCCACCTCGTCTTCCTCTTCCTCCTCCTCCGACGAAGAAGAGGACGAGTCGCTGTTGTCGTGGTCGCCGTGCTTGTGACCTTTGCACGACGCGCCGCACGCCTTGTGACGGTGTCTGGCAGGTTTCCTCTGGACCTGACTGTTTGCCGGCTGGGCGGCTCTCACCTTTTCGCCTCGCTCGACTAGTTCGCGCTCGAACTGATCGCACAGCGCCTTGAGTTTACTTGTTCCTCTGAGAACGCGGGGGTTGGTCGCGTCTCGCTCATAGTACAGATCTGCAGGCGCGCAACGCGTCCAGATTTTCTTCTCCTGCTCGATGATTTCTTCCGGAGTGATGCGACTCAGGTCGTCCAGCTTCTTCGAGAAGGAGGTCGGGGATATCACGTCCCGTTTGCGGTCGCGGGTCGTCGGTGACGCGACCGGTCTGCGCGAGTCTCGCCTCTCGACAGGGGGGCGTGGCTGCTGCTGAGGCCTAGGAGCCCTGGCCGCTTCAACAGACTGAGAACTCTCCGTAGGCGGAGCCTGAGGGTAACACTGATAGGGATGGTACGAGAAGGGCTGTCCAGGATACGGATTGGCTGGAAACTGCTGCGGGTAGGCGGGCCATACCTGTGGAGGTGGGGCGTAGGGCATATGTCCTGGATAGTAAGGGGGCGGTCCATTCGGGTAGTAGTAGTGCGGAGGAGGAGGAGGAAAAGGCGGAGGAGCTCCGTTGTAGGGTGGGAGTCGTGGTGGCCCCTGATTTGCCGGAACGTGTGAAGGCTGCTGAGCTGCGGAACCATTGATATAGTGGTTTGGGTCCATTCCCGTACCTGCAACAAAATAAGAAAGTAATGAAAAGCGAAGTTAGCAGATTGTAACGTTTTTACTAGCTCTGCGATAGACGAAGCAAGCAACGCGAGCCACAGACACTGTATCGTAAAAACAAAAAAAACGCGATCAGTACAGCGATAGGTAATTACGAATCGCTCGTCTATGCTACTTTCTTACTAGCTTCCCGCAAACTTTAAAACTATTCATCTAAGCTCGTATAACTAATATTCATCTATACTCAAATGAGCAAAAAACCATTATCAAGTTTCAGTTGTATATACTATACCGAACAATAACAAACTACCCCTCGTTTTTCATTTAAGAGCCTAGGAATGAACATTGGTTAATTTTTCCCCTCATTTTCTTCAAACGTTCACTGAGCAAGTGTAACTCTTGTTTATCGCAGGAAAGATATCCTTAACTAACGGAAAGTAATCTTCCGGGCGCACAAAAGTTGCGTTAAAGTAATCGAGTGAAAAAAAGGAGTAAGAACTGGGGTAAATACGTGCAGTTATTCATGGATATTTTTACCATAACGCATCAGATGTTGATAAACCGGGTGTAAATATGTTTACAAACAAAACTTAACTAGACCTTGCACGTTAACTAAGATGTTATCGACAGATACTGAACTCGCAACATTACCTTGGATTTACGAATTTTAAAAAGAGTGACACCTTTTTTTCAAATTCGCACGAACGTTGAAAAATTTCAGCAGGTTCCAATTCAACAGAAGGTTTTGTTTTGAAATAGTCGAAACATTATTCGTCGTCTGTATAAAAAACCAGATGGCGCTGACTTTCCCTTCGTTTTCCCCTCCTACTATCTAAATCTTACTTTTCCCCACATTTCCTACCTAAATCCTCCCTTTCCTTCTTTTCTTATTTTTCCCCGTTTTCCCTTCCGTTATAGAAAATGGAGCCTTGCTTCCAAATTTCCCTTTTCGTTCTCCCCAGAATTTTCCCTTTTCAAGGAATTTCCCTGCAATGTAGAAGCACTGCCATCCGGTGACGAGAACGCATTATATTTTATTAAATGCTCAACAACATCCTTTTGTTAATTTCCCTTTTCTTTCTTCCCAGAATTTTCCCTTTTCAAGGAATTTCCCTGCAATGTAGAAGCACTGCCATCCGGTGACGAGAACGCATTATAGTTTATTAAATGCTCAACAACTTTTTCCTTATTCTTAACTGATTTCATGAATTTTATTTTCCAATATAAACAGAGTTTACTTTTATTTTATTTAGCGAGCACATTTTCATTCAACATAAGTTTCTGTACATATTACAGGAGACATCAGATTCTGCCCTACCAAAATTCAGGTTTTACGGCAAAATCTTCATTCGATACAGAAAACTTGCAAAACGAAAACTAGCTTCAAACCAAGGTAAAAATCATTTCAACCCTTTCAGCGTCATATCCAAAATAAATTTAAATTTCATTCGTCATTGCAGGGCTTTCCAGATGCATATCGAGAAACTCCTCCACCGAGTCCGTGTTCCACTTATCGATGGCCAACTCTTCCTGGACGACCCCCGACTCGTCCATAAGCTTTATAACAGGCTCCGCACCCCTGACGTACTTGATGCGGAGATTGGGGAACCCACGGCTCTTCTCGCTCTTGATGAACGCTAAGAAAAAACTGGGTTAAATTCTATTTATCCTGGAATAAACGTTCGAACTGGGTTAAACATACCTTGGAGCTGCGGGTAGGCACCCAATTTTCACCCGCAGACTTCGAGAAGGGCCTGCTGGTATCGTTTTATCTCGCCAGATTTTTCCTCTCGCTGGCAACAACTCCGACATTGATTACTAAACATAAATTTTATTTTATCGTATTTTAGGTAGGATATTGTAAATAACAACATACACCAGAATGTCGAGTTCAAACTCTGTTAGCCTCGTACAAGACGAGCACAGTAGATTTGCTTTATTGAATCCTAAGGCTGAACATTCTTCTGACGAATATTCGCTTGAGACTATCACGATCTGAAATGAAATAAAAATATTATTTAATGTAATTAGTGTTTACCAACAAAGAGTGTTTACTATTATGGCTTTATTAACAATTTGCTTCAAGATAAAAACACAAAATTTTGCTTATAAGAGAAAGAAGTTACAAACTTGTTTGGGAAAGATGCAAAATGAACTCAGGTTTTTAGAAAATATTTATTTACCAAGGCAGAGAGGAATGCCAGTGAAAACGTCAGAGGGTCCGCCATTTTCCCTCTGTCATTTCATTTCGTAAACACGTTTAAAATTCCTATTCGCTCTCAAACTATCGATTATTAAATTAAATCGATTAAGTAATCGATTAAGTAATTATAGTTTACGTTTATTTCTAAATTACAAATTTTTGACTCAAATTAAACTTTTTATCTATATAATAATTTGGTAAAAATAGTTTTATTAATATTCTTCTCCGGCACTTTTAAGAATCGATATAAAAATAAATCGATTAATTATCCGATTAAAATAAATACAAAACTATTATTTATTACTGAATTATCAATTTTAAAATTGCATTTTTATATTTTATAATATTTATCATTTTATGTCGGTTTAAATGAATGAATTAAAAAAATATTTCTTTGTATTTTGCAAAAGAAGAGGCTTCGTATTGTTTAGACCGTAGTAGCTTGGGGGAATTGTGTTGTAGTGCATTGTGTTGGCTACGCCTCGTGCGAGTCTTTATTGACAACAACCGAAAACCGCATCATTCCATTAAAGTATAAAATAGCCTATACATTTTATCAAAAACATATCAGAAAATCAAATAAAATTCGTAAATAGGATTTAGTGAAGCACGTCAAGAGACATGGAAGAACAAAACGGACATCACGGTCTTCACGCGCCCCCTTCTGTTGCAAGCCAGGGATTTAATTCACCAAATTGCGGGACGAGTAACGAACAAACAGCAGATCCCGCCAATAAACCAAAACAAAACTCAGCACAGAAAAGCAAAAAACGCAAACGGCATCACGATCTTGGTCCGGGTGCTCCCAGGCAACCTGTCAATGGTATTGTCTTAGCTTATCATTTTAGCTCATCGTTGCAGCCTGTCGTTCAGTTTACTGGCTTAGCTTATTGTTTCAGCTAACAGTCCCCGCATATCGTTTTAGTTTATCATTTTAGCGAGTCTCTGAACTTATTGTTGTAGTTCATCGTCTTAGCATATCGTTTTAGACGGTCTATTAACTTAGTGTTCTGGCTAATCGTTTTAGCCTATTGCCTCAGCTTACAGTCTTAGTATATCATTTTGTATTAACGTTTATGTGCACGTCATCTGTATTTTGCAGGGTATGTTCGTTTTCTGAATGAGAGGCGGGAGCAAGTGAGGGCATCTAATCCGAGCTTGGGTTTTGCCGAAGTAATGAAAATCATGGCCCAGGAGTGGACGCAGTTACCGCCCGACGAAAAGCAAAAGTACATGCAAGCTGCAGAAAACGACAGGCAACGATATCAGAAGGAGTTACAAGATTATCAGCAGACGGAAGCTTACAAGAGTTACGTGCAGCAACAACAGCAGCAGCACGTCCAGCAACAACTTCAGTTGCAACAACAGCAACGACAAGCTCAGATGCAGCAGCAACAACAGCAGACCCAGGTTTTGGATAGGCTGAATTGAATAAATGATTTAAATAATTTTAATGTTATATTTACAGGCTGTTCACCCGCCTCACCCTCACCAGCAGCAACAACAACAGCACCCACAGCAACAACAGTACATGCATCAACTGCAGTCGTACAATCCGCAGCTGCATATCGTGCAGCACCTCATGCCCGGCCAACAGCAGCAGCAACAACAAATGGTCCAACAGCAGCAGCACGCAGACAAGACAAACGTCTGTCACCGTCCAGACATCCAGCAGAACCAGCAGGGAGTCTTTGACATACCCATCTTCACCGAAGAGTTCCTCGACCACAATAAAGGTAACAATTTCCTTTCGTATCAAATCAAAAGTAAACTGCAAAAGCCACAAGATACACTGGACACAAAGCTGTTGAAAAAAAAAAATCCACTGTATTTTGTGTTTGCTCTTGAAAAGACGAAAAAATAAAAGTAAGGCATTGGACCAATGCATGGGTTTGGCTATTCCTCCTCATTATTTCACCCTTTTTCTCTGCCCTTTCCCTTTTTCCCCCCTTCGGCCCTTATGACATTTCCCCTCTACATCATGGCAGATGCGAAGCGTACAAAGTTACCCATGTGTCATTTTCTGGTTTAATTATTTAAAAAAATATATTAAAATTAGGTCTTTTTCCCCCGCGTTTTAGAAGACGAGATATCCCGGTTTTATTTTCTTGTTCGGCTGTAAAATAATAATGATAATAATAATGGAATAATTCGTTGCGTGAGTCAGCATTTGTACATTTCACATTCTGTGCTAACTTTTTTTTGAATAAAATTTTTGATTTTTTTTCCGAAACCACTGGGTACAAAAAAAATTTGTAAAAATTTCCCGCGTGATGTTTTTTGAATACAGAAACTTATTGGAATTTGAAATAGGTTTAAAGAAGGTGTAGATTAAAGTATACGTTTCTGCCATGGCATCCCTGTATCTCACCCTGTATCCTTTTGAATCCTGTTCCTTGCGGACCAACCATCCCTATTATAATCCCCGGTCTTTAGTTCGGGAAGCGGAGCTGCGGCAGCTGCGCAAGACGGCCGCCGAGTACGAGGAGCAGAACGCGGCGCTGCGCAAACACGTCGAGACGCTGCAGGCGGCGGTCTCGCGGCTCGAAACGGAGACGGACCAGCAGCGCAGGCAGTGCGCCTCGCTCCAGCATCACCTGGACAACCTGAGGGACGTCCTCACCAACAGCTTCTCACATCTACCCTTACCTGGTATCCATCATACAATCTCTATCAATCATATAATTATTAATGGTATTTTTTTTGGTAAGGTTATAATGAACCCCCACGATGCAGACGGTTGATAACTACATGGCCCACCTACGCGCCATCATCCAGGACGGATCTCCGGAAAATGCAGGACTCATTGCTGCAGCCCGTGACATCATGACTCGCCTTAACTACCCAGCTTGAGCAGCACAACACATGCAGCAAAATAATAATTATTATTTGTCTTTTTATTTCCCCAAACTGAGTACAAAGGAAAACGAAAAGGACATTCTCACTTCTTACCGTATTTTTTCTTTACTACGTTCAGGTTCGTTTGTGTCATTATTAAGTGATTTTGTTTTACTGGATTCTCGACGAATTAACTTATTTGAACGCGCTTTTTCTCGGTTTTTCATTTTTTTTTCCGGAAACTTCTCGTTTTGTGTCCGAATAAACTGCGGTTTTTTGTTGGTTGTGTTCCGTGTTTTATTTTGGCTGTTTTATACACGAAAAGAAATGTGGTTCTCCAAACTTACACTGATTATATATATTTCATATAATTATAGCTGTATTATTCAAGTACGTTGACTCAACAATCGTATATCAAGCAAAAAAATCAGATTTATTTAATTCGTTTGAAGCAAAACTGTAATTAGATCAAAAGTATAGTCAGATACGAATACTTGATTTTATACGTAGAAAATTATTACCACAACATAGAGAACAATCAGTAACACGGGAAGTCCTATCTCCCCCGTGTTAATGGCGCAAGCGCGAAACTAGCGCCAGATTTCTGCGGGTGAGTGTTATCGGTACTACAAGCGCTCGAAGCCTTAGCCACCAAGCCTTAGTTTTCCCAATGCAGTCTTAGTACCAACAGCAGCCGCCAGCAGAAATCTGGCGCTGTTGGAGCTCGCGGCAATTAACATGGGAAGATAGGACTTGCCGTATTACTGCATGTTCTCTATACTGTGATTATTACACTTGGAATGAAATTCGGTTTCCTATCCAGTGCTTCCACTTTTTCCCCTTTTTTCCCCTCCGCTTGAAAATATCAATTTCCCTTTTTCCCCCTCCGTCGTGCTACAGAGTATCCTCCATTTTCCCTTTTCCCTCTTCCCAATTTTCCTTAACTTGTATTTAATTGTTTACAATATTTAAATGTCACCTTATTCAACTGGACAGAAATGCCGTGCGGAAAGGTAATGTGAATTTTAATTTATAATAGAGTTATTTAATTTTAATCTTTTATTGTAAATAATGCAATAAATTTTACAACAGTACGAAATTATTTCAAATATTTCATGTGAACTGAAATGCCGTATAATAAAACAATACAATTATTAATCTAAAATACTTGAAATTTTTGAAATTATATAATAATGATACATAGTCGTTAAATTTGTAAAGACCTTAAAATTGAAAATATTTTACAATTTAATGTCAAATGAATTTTTCATAAAAAGATAAAAATGTAGTACTTATGAAATTAATTGATATTTTAGAATATAATTTTGTGTGGTGTGGTGAGTAGAGGCTTCGCCGTGTGCAGCTTTAGCCCGTAGTGGTGCGCATCAAAGAACAAAGCCACAATCTCTGGTGGCTGTGTCAAGTCAACTTTAGGTTATTTTGACAAGCGCTATACTGGGACTAATCTTAAGGGGATTAACCCCAAGAACGTTTAAAAACCCCTTTAAGCCCCATAAGGGATTAAACATAGTTTTCGTAGAAATTTAGTGCAATTCATTTTTGTCTCTTCAACCGTTTGAAGGGTGTGTGAATCTCCCACTGAAAAGCCGTTTGTGTACGTTTTTCAAAGGGGACGCTCAGACCAAGATGGCGGCAAGCGATGACGAACCTTTACATCTCTACGAAGTTTTTCAAAACTGCTTCAATAAAATAGCAAATAAGCAAGGTACAGTCTTTTTCGCGCCATTTTTTCGCTCCGCTCGAAAAGTCGAGAGCTCGAGACAGTATTAAACGGGAGGCAACGATTCGCCCAGTCCCCGAACCATTATTATTATTTATCACTATTATTGTTATTATATTATTTTGATACTAGGTTATCATAAACTTTGTGTGTAAAACTAAAAAAAGGCTTTCGAAAAAAGACAGAGACTACCTAAATCCCAAATCGTAGTATGTTTACTCGAGCGTTATCTTTATCTCGGGATTTTATTTACCGAATCTTTTTGGATAATATTTCTGGTATTAAATCAGTGATTTTTTGTTTCGACAGATAAACCCGCATATCCACCACCGTATGGAGCCATGGAGAACCGTATGGTAAAAATATATCGAAAAATTGTGAAATTTTATACAACAATACGATGGATAAAAACAGAATATCCAAGCATTAATTTTTCCAATTCATAATTTAGGGCTACAGCTCATCAGGTGGTTTTTCAGGATCAATGGACCCTTTTGCAGGGGAAACGCCGTTATTCGGCTTTGCAGGAGGACCCAACCAAATCCCCAGACAGAATATCCCAGCAGCAGAAGTGAAGAGAAGAAAAGATGTAAAAATTTCTATTCTTTTATTTTTTGTCCTATTTCCAAAAATCGATATTTTCTCTCTCTCTTTTTTTTTCTCGTTTTTAATTTTCTATCTCTAATTTTTTTTCTGTCATTTTATTTCTAATTAAAATTTTTGCATTTTTTCCAAATTCTGTTTTAATTTTTAATTTTATTTCTGTAATTTTTCTCTCATTTTATTTTTAATGTGAATTTTCAATTTTTTTTTCGAAATTCTATTTTCATTTTTAACTTTTATTTCTTTAATTTTTCTCTCATTTTATTTTTAATTTAAATTTTAAAGTTTTTCTTTCATTTTAATTTTAATCTTCTATCTCTGTTTTTTCTCTCATTTTATTTTCAATTTAAATTTTTGCATTTTGAATTTTATTTGAATTATTTAATTTAGATTTGAATTTTAATTTAACTTTTCTCATTTTTCACTTTTTCTCTCATTTTTAATTTTCTATCTCTAATTTTTCTCTCATTTTATTTTTAATTTAAATTTTCTCATTTTTCACTTTTTCTCTTATTTTGAATTTTATTTGAATTATTAATTTAAATTAAAATTTAACTTTTCTCATTTTTCACCTTTTCTCTCATTTTGAATTTTATTTCTTTAATTTTTCTCTCATTTTATTTAAATTTTAAATTTGCACGTTTTTCCTGAGATTTTATTTTTAATTTTATTTCTTAATATTGCGCTCGTTTTATTATTAGTTTTATGTTCAGATTTGTCGAATTCTATTTGAATTTTGAATTTTATTTTTTTGATTTTTCTTTCATTTTATTTAAATTTAAATTTGCACGTTTTTTGAGATTTTATGTTTAATTTTCTATCTCTAATTTTTCTTTGGTTTCATTTGTAGTGTGAAGTTTCTCACTTTTTCAAATTCTATTTTCATTTTTAATTTTATTTCTTTGAAAAATCAAAGAAATAAAATTGAGAATTACAACAGAATTTCGATAAATCTGAACATGAAACTAAAAATAAGACGAGCGAAATATTAAGAAATAAAATTCAAAATGAGAGAAAAACTGAAAAATGAGAAAAGTTAAATTAAAAATAAAATGAAAGAACAATAAGAGATAGAAAATTAAAAATAAAGTTTTAGGAAAAACGTGAAAATTCAAATTTTTATGTTCAGATTTTTCGAAATTCTATTTTCATTTTTAATTTTATTTCTTTAATTTTTCTCTCGTTTTATTTAAATTTAAATTTTCAAGGTTTTCCTGAAATCTTATTTTGAATTCTCTATCTCTGATTTTTCTCTTATTTTATTTTAATATAATTTTTCACATTTCTCTGCGATTTTATTTTGAATTTTCTGTCTCTTAATTTTTTGTCATTTTATTTTTAATATAATTTTTCTCCCATTTTATTGACATTTAAATATTCTCGTTTTTCCCGAGATTTTATTTTTAATTTTCCATCTCTAATTTTTCTCTCATTTTATTAATAATGTGAAATTTCTCACTTTTTCCAAAATTCCATTTTCATTTTTTAATTCTATTTCTTTAATTTTTCTTAGATTTTCTTTTTTCGAATTTATTTTTCTTATTTTCCGAATTCCTTTTTAGGTTTTTAGATTTTCTCAAATTTTATTTTAATTTCAAAAATTTTGGAAAATTTTATTTTATTCTACGCTTTAATCGGCATTTTCCAATCAACAGGCAATGGACCCCAATACGGACGGAGCCGATTTGACACCTCAACAATGGGTAAGCCAAAAAATTTTTTCAAAAAATCCATTGAATCGTGAAATGAATTTTATTATTATAAAAAAATTACAGTTATTTATTTAATAATCTTATATTCTGATTTTGTAAATATTTAATTTAATTATTTTATTTTATTTATAAATTTATATATTTATAAATATTTAATATAAATTATTTATTGAGGAACTTGTAAAAAATAATTGGAGAAATAATTGCAATTATAAATTAAGTGAACGAATAATGTGTAGCGGTTTCTTGGATTCACTCACTCATTCACGCGGTGTGTGTGAATTAGTGAGTGAATTTCGACTTCCTCGATGGGGGAAAAAAATAAAATCTAGAAAATTAGTTTTTCTGTGTAGCACAGGTTTTTTGGCCTTCTCGTTGTGCGTATCGCTTGGCTACCCAAGCCGCACTGATACCGCAATTTTGAATTTGTCGGGAGGCGTTGCTTGGGTTGGCAAATCAGTGTTCAGTCCCAGGTTGGGTGATAACACTAGATAACAGGACTGATAACACAGTCTGGGAAGGAAGCGTCGCTCGGTGGCCAAATCAGTGTTCAGTCCCAGGTTGGGTGATAACACTAGATAACAGGACTGATAACACAGTCTGGGAAGGAAGCGTCGCTCGGTGGCCAAATCAGTGTTCAGTCCCAGGTTGGGTGATAACACTAGATAACAGGACTGATAACACACAGTCTGGGAAGGAAGCGTCGCTTGATGGGCAAATCAGTGTTTAGTCCCAGGTTGGGTGATAACACTAGATAACAGGACTGATAACACAGACTGGGAAGGAGGCGTCGCCTTCGATTAGGTCTTTGATGAATCGTCGTTTGACGTCAAGGATGTGTTGAGAAATTGGCGTTTTCCACTGTTTTCTTCGGTGCTTTATGGACCGTGAACATGTGAATGTTCGATACGGACTCCTCTGAAGGGCCGTGGGAGAAAATGTTACGAAGAGTTTGTATTTAGAAACGACGAGACTTTTGCCGTTTCCGACGCTTTTGATTTGTCATTAATCTCTTGTCCCGGTCCGCTATCAGGTGGTCACGTGACCTGTATTTTGATATATAACGTAATATGGTTATTGGATGATAATAATACCAGTGATATGAGGATGATTCAAGACCCACTACGGCCCAGTGCAGCCTCGTAGTTGTCGATCACAGTTCAGATAACGCACTGTGCCGTAGTGGGGTTTGAGTTTATATATGATAATAGTATTGAATTGTAATATGTGTGTGACAAGAGGATGATAACTTGTTTGGTAGACTTGGTTTATGGATTCAAGACCCACTACGGCCCAGTGCAGCCTCGTAGTTGTCGATCACAGTTCAGATAACGCACTGTGCCGTAGTGGGGTTTGAGTTTATATATGATAATAGTATTGAATTGTAATATGTGTGTGACAAGAGGATGATAACTTGTTTGGTAGACTTGGTTTATGGATTCAAGACCCACTACGGCCCAGTGCAGCCTAGTTGTTGTTGATTGCAGTCCAGGTAACGCACTGTGCCGTAGTGGGGTTTGAGTTTTTATATGGTAATATTGTTGAATTGTAATATGTGTGTGACAAGAGGATGATAACTTGTTTGGTAGACTTGGTTTATGGATTCAAGACCCACTACGGCCCAGTGCAGCCTAGTTGTTGTTGATTGCAGTCCAGGTAACGCACTGTGCCGTAGTGGGGTTTGAGTTTCTATATGATAATAGTATTGAATTGTAATGTATGTGTGACAAGGGATGATAACTTGTTAGTTGACCTTTGTACGAACCTTCAGAACCCACTACGGCCCAGTGCAGCCTCGTAGTTGTCGATCACAGTTCAGATAACACACTGTGCCGTAGTGGGGTTTGAGTTTTTATATGATAATACTGTTGAATTGTAATGTGTGTGTGACAAGAGGATGATAACTTGTTTGGTGGACTTGGTTTATGGATTCAAGACCCACTACGGCCCAGTGCAGCCTAGTTGTTGTTGATTGCAGTCCAGGTAACGCACTGTGCCGTAGTGGGGTTTGAGTTTCTATATGATAATAGTATTGAATTGTAATGTATGTGTGACAAGGGGATGATAACTTGTTAGTTGACCTTTGTACGAACCTTCAGAACCCACTACGGCCCAGTGCACCTTGTGTATTGCCTCATTGTTCGTAATTGCAGTACAGGTAACGCACTGTGCCGTAGTGGGGTTTGAATCTGTACTAGAATATTATTCCATCATATTATTTGGTTATTCCGTCATTTTCTATGATGATGGGGATGCTTGGTAACAGGACGATAACTTGTTACGTGACCTTTGTGCGCACTTTCAGACCCCACTACGGCCCAGTGTACCCTGTTGCATTGCCTCATTGTTCGTCAATGCAGTACAGTTAAGGCACTGCACCGTAGTGGGGTATTAGTAAGCTAGCTTTAATGTAGGAATGCTTTAGCTATAATAGCAGTAATAATAATAATACAGTGTTAATTATAAATAAATAACTTTGGGAAGAGTGAAAGGTCGGAGAGAAAGGAAACGAAAGAGAAACGAGAGAAGCAAAGAGAGAGAAGCGAACAAAAGACGAGGGAAATGGGAGCAAAAGCTTTTCGGCTGGGGGAGAAAATGGGAGACAGTGGGAAACAAGAGTAGTTACCCAGTAGTTGGGGTGGGGAGGGGGGTTGATAGTTTGGGAAGCGGGGGGCTGGAAGAGGGTGGCGGGGGATGACTGTCTACGAACCAGCGTCGCTTGTCGGGGGCGTCGACTGGGGTGGCCAAAAGATCCTAGCCTCGGGGTACAAACTTACAGGCCTTACACACTTGGTCTATGCCCTCGGGCCGTGTACACACACTGTGCGTGTGTGTGTAAGGGACCGAAGCTTTTTGCCCACACCCACCGATCCCGTCCGTGACTCCTCCCCTCACGGGGAAGTTTGATGTCGTCGCTGGCGTGTTGGTGCCGCAGTGTTGTCATAGTGCACTGCGGACGAGGTACGTCGTCTATTGTGTCGAACGCTAGAGAAAAAATGTGTTTTTAAAAAGTTTCTAGATTTTCTTTCAGCGTTTAGTTCTAGCGAAAGAATATGTGCGTAGATTTCTGAAACTTTTGAAAACGTTAGTGTTTTGTTTTAAAATCAGAGGAAGGATCTAGAAGAAGAAGCAAGCAGGTGGCGTAAAAAGTGACACTGAAACTGTTTCAGTTTGATAAGAACTTGATGTTTGTGCGGGACACAGTATGACGAACGGAATGGTGGATTCGAGCCACAGCGGAGTTGCGGGGTTCGGTCAGGATTTGCACGACGCTTTCGACGCGGCCTTTGCCGCGGCGGCGTCCCAGCGTCACGGTCACGCGTCGTCGGCCTATGGCTTTAGCGGTGCCGCGCCGCTCTACGCCGATTTCGTCAGCGCGCCTCACGGCCACTCGCAGGTAAAACTGGAGCGAAATCTTGGCGTCTAATGAACCGTCCTCCGTGTCATTTTCCGGGGAACCTTAATTAAAATTAGCCCTTGAGAAGAAAGAAAGAACGAAATTGTTCTTGGAAAACTTTCTCTCCCCCCCTCCACCATGAAGTCTGGGCTGATTGGTGGGGATGAAATTGAAATTGACCAATGAGGGAGAAGGGATGTTGTGGGCGAGGGAGGTGGGGTGAGGTGAAGGAAGGGAGGGAGGGAGGGAAGGGGGGCAAGTGAGCAGCAGCTGCTGCTGTACTTGCCATGGCCTCGGGTTCAACACACGCCATGTGGCCACCTGCCGTCCTGGAATGCTGAATGACCCTCCCACACACCCACCACCTACCTACCTACCTCCCCGCAGTCATCAAGGCCTCCCACGCTTTGTTGCCTAATCAGTGTTTATCAATACGAGACCTGGTCAGAAGAGCAGGTGATCTGATAGAAATACTAGGCAATGGTGTGACGTTATCTTAACGCATAATAAATATAATAGTCGATAGTATATTTTTGGTATTCTCTCTTTGGTTTGCTTTGATTGAGCAGCGGAATGGTTTTCCGGAAAGAGACTTAACGAGGCTTTTTACGGTGAAGTAAGAAAAGTTTACAGCCAAACCGCGCTTGGTTTACGATTGTAAAAATAAATAGCAATTTAAATGACGACTCTCTTTTGTGGAAATAAATAACTCGCGGGAAACGCCGTCGTCGTCGGGGTCAGTGTCCAACAAACCGTTGGGGCTCGCAGCTCTGGGAAAGCGTATTTTTCAAACACACTACGGTCCAGTGCCATCCACCGATTTACCTGTCATGTCCAGTAGTCGCAGTACCGAAAATCTGGAAAGATGCACTGGGCCGTAGTGGGGGGAGATATACTTAAACCCCACTACGACCCAGTGCACGTCTCTGCCGAATTTGTTTGCATGTTTGAAAATCGCAATAAAAGGATTTGAACCATGCACTGGGCCGTAGTGGGGTATACGACCCAACTCCACTACGGCCCAGTGCACGCCTTTCCCGAGTTCTTTGTCATGTTTGAAAATCGCGATAAAAAGGATCTGAACCATGCACTGGGCCGTAGTGGGGTATACTATCAAACTCCACTACGGCCCAGTGCACGCCTTTCCCGAGTTTCTTTTCATGTTTGAAAATCGCAGTACAAGGGATTTGAGCTATGCACTGGGCCGTAGTGAGGGATGTGTGTAAACCCCACTACGGCCCAGTGCGCCAGACTTGTATCGTGCGACACCTTGCAAGGACGTTACGAGGAACTTCAAGGTCGTTTGTCGTCTCCCAGAAGGTCAATAAACTTGAATACAAACGCGTCCCTTTAAATTTTTCAATAGTTCATCAAAAACCTTAAAACCAAAACTTTGATGAAAAAGTTTCTTAAGTACGAATCAAGGGCTCTGAAACTTCCATTAATCTTCGTACACCTAGGTCGTGTTATCAACCTGTTATCTCCTTGTTATCTACATGTTATCATGTGTTATCAAATAATCTTCGTTTTCACTTTTCTTCGGAGTTTCAGACCTCTTGGTACGAATCTTTACGTCAAGATGAAGAGTAGTCGATCCAGATTTTTCACTCTTTCCTTCTGTTATCTATTTTTAGCAAGCTGCTTCCAAGATTGGAAACAATGGGTAGGAAAAAGGCTGGTTAAGAAATTTTGTGAAAAGAATTAGGTTTATTAAACGTTTGGTTAGTAAGCCGGAGGCCGTTTCTCACGGTTCGAAACTTAATTAAAGACGTAATGGGTGGCTTTTCGGTTCTACCGGGTTTTCAAAATGACCAGAAACCAAGTCTTAAAGTTTATTATTATTACCAGATAATACAGGAAAAGTTGGGTCCTGTTCTGTCGAAAGGAGTTAAATAGCCAATTAAAAATCTAACCGTGGTCCAGCGTTTCCACTTTGTAGGGAAATTCCCTGGAAAAAAGGGGAAAGACACAAGAAGAGGGAAGGAAGAAGGAAAATCAAGAGCACAGCCTTGTGTATTCTAGCACGGAGGGGAAAAAGGGAAAACAGAAGAAGAGGGAAGGAAGAGGGAAAGTCTAGAGTACAGCCTTGTATATTCTACCACGGAGGGGAAAGAGGGAAGGAAGAAGGAAAGTCTAGAGTACAGCCTTGTGTATTCTGGCACGGAGGGGAAAAAGGGAAAAACGGGGAAACTGAACGTGGAAAGACTGCGATGCTCTTGGGTTGTTCACTGTTATCAACCGTGTTATCAGGGATTAATGGTTACGTGTTGCGGACCCTGTTAGTTTATGAGGGTTTTTCTCTGGAAATCTGGAAAGATTAAGTGGCGAAATCCCTTTTGGGAGAAGGGAAAATCTGCAGCAGCAACAGCAGCAGCAGCAGCCAAGGGTCGGGCGGGTGGAGGAGTGTCGGGTTTCCTCGTCAGAAAATGTTGGGGAAATGTGAAACTTTCGGAGTCGGTCCTTTTTTTGTTTCCGTTTTCTCTCTCTCTCTCTCTCTCTCTCTCTCTCTCGCGTCTTTTTGTTCCAGAGCCGATGTGGAAATTAGCGCCTCCAGGACCCTGCTGTAGACTGGGTTCCAGTGTCCCCACTTTCAGTTTTCCCCTTTTTTCCCTTAAAGAGAGTACGGTTTTCCCTCTTCCCCCCCCCTCCCTTGTCTTGTAGGTAGGTCAAGTATCTTATTTCCTTCCATCTAGGATGTCTAGCCATACTTCTACGTTTCCCCCCTTATTTTTCCATTTTGAGACCCAGTTTTCCCTATTTAAGGGAATTTCCCTGCGAAGTGGATCCTCCTTCCATTGTAGACTTCGAATATCCTTTTCCCCTCCATCTAGGATATCAAGGCGTGCTTCTAAGTTTTTTCCCCTACTTTTCCCATTTGAGACCACGTATTCCCTTTTTAAGGGAATTTCCCTACAAAATGGATTCTACTTCCATTGTAGACATCAAATATCCTTTTCGCCTCCGTCTAGGATATCAAGCTGTACTTCTACGTTTCCCCCCTTATTTTTCCCTTTTGAGAACACGTTTTCCCTTTTTAAGGGAACTTCCCTGCAAAATGGATTCTGCTTCCATTGTAGACTTCAAATGTCCTTTTCGCCTCCTCTAGGATATCAAGGGATGCTTGTACGTTTTTTCCCTTTTGAGACCACGTATTCCCTTTTTAAGGGAATTTCCCTGCAAAATGGAAGCACTGACTGGGACTCGGTGTTATCAGTCTGTTGGGGTGAGGGGGCGGGAGGAAGAGAGGGACGGTCTGGGGTGAAGATGCTTGTTCTGACGATAATGGGAAAGCGATGCTATCATTATTAATTCACCGAGCTTAATGGCTTATGAAAATTGCTCTCTAGAGAGCTTATGCTCGACACATTGATCCTTCTCTGACGGAGAAAGAGAGGCTACACATACCATTATTAGTATCTAGTATTAGTTTTAGTAATTATAAGTAGTAGTAGTAGTAGTAGTGTCAGAGAGCAGAACAAAATTGGAAGTCTTACTGATCTTAGTCAAAACTGTATTAGTATATCTTAATTAAGACTCGAAACTATTAAATTTTGATTTGAACTATTTATTTGATCTAATTACAGTAAAAACTTGAAATATATTTGAATATGTTAATAATATTCAGTTTGAACCGGATCAGGTTCGTGGTTTCGGTTCAGCTCGGTTCGGTTCGGTTCACAGACCGTTGAGCCGCTCAGTAAACGGCTCAGGAAACGGTTCACTGCTCTTATTGCAGTTAAGTGCTGATCCTTATATTTTTCGTTTGTCTAATTTCAGTATGGAGCGGAGGATTTCCCACAGGATTCGCCTCGGTACACGTCACCCAAGTCGGGACTCTATGGAGAAACGTATTTCATAGGTAATTTGGACTTGAAACCAATCATTTAATGGAATGAGCTATTCTATATTTTATTGGACTTGTTGCAAAGGTGATGGAGTGACACACACAGCAGATCCTTGGTCTACAAATGGAGCAGGAATCCCGTACGGATCTTATCCCGGACAGCCTGGAACTGTTCCCCACTTGAGCCAGCAGCCCTACCCTCCACAAGGTATCAAGCCATTCAGAAGCAACAATTGACTGGACATTAATATGAACGCTTTATGATTTTAGGGCCTGTTGGAGTGCACATGGGCGGCCCCGTCCACGATTTGGGGGGCTATTTGCCCGCGGGACAGGACCCCGGCTTAATGGGCAACAGTTTGCCGCCGATGTCGTCGTTCAGGTCGGCGGGAGCTGCGATGGGTCCCGCACCGACGGCCAGCGGCTCCCTGGGACCCCCCACGGCTTCCCCGCTCTACAATCACAGTCCCAATCTGGGAGGACCCCCTGTTGGCGGCCAAACGGGCGACGCGTTAGGCAAAGCCCTAGCTTCGGTATCGGACACATCTTTTGACATCTTGATTAACTGGAGTCGTATTTTTCTCCCTTTTCCCTTATTCCCCATTATATTCTGGAAAGCACGTCTCCAAACCCCACTACAGCCCAGTGCATGCGTTACATTCTCTGTATATTGTTCGTGGAACACCAAAGGCCTGGATGACAGCGCACTGGGCTGTAGTGGGATTCAACGAAATATTTCCCCTAAAGTCTAGGAAATAACTAATATTATAATTAAACAAGTAATAACACTTGATTTAATAGTATCAAATTTTTGACACTATTTGCAAATATTTTTCATATTTGGTTATTTATATTATAATAAAATAAAATAGTCAGCCAATAAAATTATTTTTGGATTAGATTTATTCGGCCGACCAGAATGCTGGCAGCTTTAATTCTCATCCGGCGACACCGGTGTCGTCGCCGCCGCCGCTGACGTCGACCAATCCGGCGCCATGGACGACTACGGCCAACGCAGCCAACACTTCGTCCCCTCATTACGCAGACCGCAGTTTACACATGGTATCATACCTATTCCTGCTTCTCAGAAGACGATTTTTCTCCTTCGACGCCTTTTTTGTTTTCCTCTCTATTTTGGCTTGGAAAACCGCGAAATCTATCCCGGTCTTTACCGAGAAAAACCATAAGGAATTTTCCCCGACCACTGCAATCATGTGAAACCGCAAAAGTTTCAAGACACCCGCTCGTTTTTGTGTTTTTGCACGTTTTTCTTTAATAATAGGTTCCGTGGCCTTCTCGGAAAACATTCACGGGGTTTTTCTAATTTCCAATTCTGCAGTTTGAAAAACTACTCATTATTTATTTTTTTTAATTTTTTTTATATTAAAATTAATTAATTATTGGTTTCACAGGGTACGCGAATGGAAGAGCGGCTGGATGATGCTATTAATGTGCTGCGGAATCATGCGGAACAGCTCGTACCTCCGCCTTCCAGTGCTTCCCTTGGACATTCCAACGGTATGATAGGATCGTACCCTCCCGTTCCGGAACCGCACATGGTAAACCAACTCGAAAATTTCATCAAATTATTAGAAGAAAATAATGTAATCATTAGAAATAAATTAATAAAATATAAATATATAAATTAATATAGAGTAATAAAAAAGAATAACAATAAGTAAATAAAGTTAAGTAATATAATGGACGATTTTTTTATGAATTGTAGGGTGGTCAGCATCCACTGGGCTCTGATAGCGGACCTCATCTCTCTTACGGCAACTTGGGGGCGGTGCATAGCGCAGTCGACCCACTCCCCGTGGTCGGACTGCGACCCGAGGCCTCCTCTCACACTTCCCGTAAGTCTTTTTCTGCAATTATCATTATACATACATAGATTATTAACAAAATACTCTTATATATTGTTATATGTGTTCTGTGTGTTAATATACATGTACAAGTATATTTATAATTCCGTATGTTGTCCTTATTGCAATTATTTTTGGTTCGAAAAGGTAAACGTCGGGAGGCACCCGACAGCAGCGACTCGAAAGGCGGCGACGGACGGAGTTCGTCGCTGAGCGGGATCGGCATGGGATCGTCCAACACCCCGACATCGTCCAGTCACGCCAAGGGATCGAAGCGTTCGCGAAGGTAGTGCCAGTAATTAGTAGAGCAGTTAGCACGTGCTAAAAGCTACGCAGGACAGGATGAATAGTCTCTGAACATGTTTCCAAACCCCACTACGACCCAGTGCATACGTGGATTTTACTGAAATTTGTTTATGGAACACCAATGGTTTAGATGACGGCGCACTGGGCCGTAGTGGGGTTTAAAGACACATCCCATAAAATCTAGGAAATCATCAAAATTATAATGAAACAGTAGTAAGACTTGATTTTAAAATAGAAAATTAAATTTCATATTTCCAATTAGAAATAATTGTAAATTTGAATAATGAATGTACATAAAACTAATATATATTTTTTGCCTTTTCTTGCGTTTTTTCAAATTCTGATGCTCGTTTGGTGGCACTCAAAGCAGTGGCGACGAGGACGACGACCCTGGAACCAAAGTGGTGCGTGAAAAGGAACGGAGACAAGCCAATAACGCTAGAGAACGGTACGTTTGATCAGTTAGTCTAATGAATACCTTTCAAACTGTAGAAAATGAGAGCCCAGAACGAGTTGTTAGCACAGGTAGCTACTTTTGATTAGCTCCGGCAGTTGATGAAGCTTAGAGGTAGCAAGGAAGAGGCAGGAAAAAATGACTAGCTACTGAAAACGTTAATATATGAGACTAGAAAATGTAAATGTTTTGCTTTTTTATTAATTTAATTAGTTAATGTAATTAGTGCTTATTAAGTGATAGAAAATGAGAGCAGTGCTTCCACTTTTTCCCCTTTTTTCCCCTCCGCTTGAAAATATCAATTTCCCTTTCCCCCCCCCTCCGTGCTACAGAGTAAAGCTACATTTGTAGATTCACTTTATCCTCATTTCCCCTTTTTCCCTCTTCCTCATTTTCCTTACTTGAGGGAATCTCCCTGCAAAGTGGAAGCACTGAATCAGAGCCCCAGAACCGAGTTGATTAGCTTAGATGATTAGTAACTGGTAAGGAAAGAGATAGGAAAAACGTCGTTTAGCTACTGAAAACTTGAATTTTTTGGGGAAAAAAATGTAAATGTTTTGGTGACACGGCGTGCAGGATACGAGTAAGGGATATCAATGAAGCGTTCAAGGAGTTAGGCCGCATGTGTGAGATGCACATGAAGAAGGGCATACCCCTGACCAAGTTAAACGTTCTGCACCAGGCCGTCGAAGTGATCACCTTGCTGGAGCAACGTGTTCGAGGTACAGTGGGTCCTGGAACCTCCAAATCTAACCGATCGCTCGTTTTTTTTTTGTCTTTTTTTGTGTTTTGGTCTCTCTGAACCTATCCTATCATCCACCGTGCTGTGCATCCAACACTACCTTAACCCATCTTTTTTACCTGTGATCCTTTAACCTTTGACCCCCGGGGGCCAAAATCAAAATAGGATCCGCATCCGGGATATCAACGAAGCCCTCAAGGAACTGGGCCGCATGTGTACGCAGCACCTCAAATCCGATAAGCCACAAACTAAGCTGGGCATTCTCAATCAAGCCGTTGAAGTTATCATGCAACTGGAGCAACAAGTGCGAGGTACTGCGTCCACTCATTACAGAAAAATATACACAAAAAAAAATCCTTGGTTTTTTTTTAAAATCCCTTAAAAAGATCCTGAAGACCTCCAAAGTGTACCTTTCCTCATTTTTCCCTATGTTTCTCACACCATTTTGGTATACAGAAGCACAGCACGGCTGTTGTTGCTTGCCAGTAGCTTTAGTTACTACTTTTGAAACAAAGGTTGCTACTAACCTGCATGCTGCTCAATTAGAACTCTTGTCGCTTTGCTTTCCCTTTCCCAGAAACTTTGACTTTTTTTTTCCTCCCCCGACTTTTCTTTGCTGTTGCGGACTTAAATTAACTCTCAGTTATCGCTTACGGTGTTTTAATGTGTGATTCAATGCTACGCAGAGAGGAACTTGAACCCGAAAGCGGCTTGTCTCAAACGGCGGGAGGAGGAAAAAGGCGACGACGGCAACAAAATGGCTACCCCGCATCACTTGGGACCCCCACCGCCCATGATTCCCTTCGGTTCCATGCCCCCCACCGTAAGTCTTAATTATTGCCGCGCGTAAATCATATTTTTCGCTATTTTTAGACGTTAAATTAGTCACATTAGAGTCTTCAATCCATGTATGGGGTGTAATTATGTTTCAGTTATACTGAATTGTACTTATTAATTATTAATACTTAAATTTATATTAATTACACTAATTTGCAGTAAATTAATAATTACTAATAAATTAATTAAATCATACTAATTAATTATTAATACTTAAATTTATATTAATTACACGAATTTGCAATTAATCAATAAATAAATATATAATTATAGATTAAGTAAGTTATACTAATTAATTATTAATACTTAAATTATATTAATTACACTAACTTGCAGTGTGTAATTTGTATTATAGTATGTTCAACGTGTAATTATTTCGATTTTAAATCATTTTCTCTATTTTTTCGGATGCGAGTATGATATATATATATATATATATATATATATATAATGTATTATATATTATTATATAATATTATACATATAGTGTGCCCTTTTACAACAAAAAGTTACACACATACATATATAATATATAGCATATAATATTAATGTTATTGTATTATTTAATATTATATATATTATTATTATTTATTATTATAATATTTATATTATTGTACATTACCGTGTGGTCTTATTTCATTTTTACTATTATTTAGTTTTCTAAATTATTTCAATTATAAACCGTATTTTTCCAATATTTAAAATATCTTATTGAATATATTTTAATACTCTTATTTATTATACATTCCTCTGTGTTTATATCTAATTGTTATTATAATTTGATTTAATTAACTCATTATAATACTTTTTTCTATATTTTTTTTCAGGCTGGACAACCGGGAATGCCGCCTCCACCGCAATGAGAGTCTCACGAAACATGCTGTAAATGGAGAAAAAGAAAAAGAGACACAAAAACTCTTATAAAATCGAGTATTTTACTTCCAACGATATGCAAACACACACACACACACACAGACACACACACACACACGCGAAAGCAAGTCTACAAAGTTCAGCCAAGCCGCCAGTAAAAATTTTTCTGACTAATTTAAATATCCTCCGTTGGTTTTTGCAAAAGAGCCAATTTCAGTTTTCTGCGTTTTGATTTTGTTTTGCGTAGCTTTTGATTTCCCCATGCAGCACCCCACCGTCGGTTTGATGATGTCTCTAGATGGAGAGTTTTCGCTAATGGTTGAAGTAAAGATCGATGGTAGCTGTTCTGCGCTCATCCGACTAGTGGAGGAGAGGACTTTTCTTCATTTTTCTGCAGCAGCTTTTTCTTGCTTTAAGTTCTTTTACCCCGTTCATTTTGTATAGAGGATGAAAAATAACTTAAAATCAATGAGGAAAGATAGAAAACTGTGCCTTCAGTTGTGCGCATATCCGAGCTGTTTACCCCCCCACAAAAGCTGCTCCATATCAGAAAAGCAAGGTTCTCCAGTACTTACACTTCAACGCAGCACTGGATAGGAACTGGAGGATTCACTGGCGAGGAAAGGTTCTCCAGCACTTACCCTTCAACTGCAGCACTGGACAAGAACTGGAGGATTCACTGGTGAGGAAAGGTTCTCCGGTACTTACCCTTCAACTGCAGCACTGGACAAGAACTGGAGGATTCACTGGTGAGGAAAGGTTCTCCAGTACTTACCCTTCAACTGCAGCACTGGATAGGAACTGGAGGATTCACTGGTGAGGAAAAGTTCTCCAGCACTTACCCTTCAACTGCAGCACTGGACAAGAACTGGAGGATTCACTGGTGAGGAAAGGTTCTCCGGTACTTACCCTTCAACTGCAGCACTGGACAAAGAACTGGAGGATTCACTGGTGAGGAAAGGTTCTCCAGCACTTACCCTTCAGCTGCAGCCCTGGACAAGAACTGGAGGATTCACTGGTGAGGAAAGGTTCTCCAGCACTTACCCTTCAACTGCAGCACTGGACAAGAACTGGAGGATTCGCTAGTGAGGAAAGGTTCTCCAGTACTTACCCTTCAACTGCAGCACTGGACAAAGAACTGGAGGATTCACTGGTGAGGAAAGGTTCTCCAGCACTTACCCCTCAACTGCAGCCCTGGACAAGAACTGGAGGATTCACTGGTGAGGAAAAAAGTTGAACATTGCGGAGATCTCAGTGGATTTTTTGGACATTTCAATGTATTCCCGCTCTCTCTGTCCCTGTCCCATTCTCTGTAATCCCCCCCCCCATGACATTTTCCCAAGTCTTACGGCCCCACTCCCCAATACAGAATTTTTTTTTTTAATTTTCCCGCGCTTTTTGGGAAAACTCAAATTTTTCGATGATATTTTTCTGTGGTGTGTCTCTCTTTTTGAGTAATCGATTATCGTTGATTAGTATATAGACAATGGAGGAAAAAAATAACACATTGTATCGATTGATTGATTGCATTGATTGATTGATTGATTGATTGATTGAAGCCAATTATTATTGAATTTATAAAATCGATTTGAAGTAAAAAAAAAAAATTTTTGCTACAAGTTGTTTTCGCTCTAGTGTGTGCTCTACAAATGTTTGCAGTTTTTTAAATTTTTTTTGCAATTTTTTTGCAATTTCTGTTTTTTTTTTTTGCATTGAACATTTGCTTCTGAATCCTCAAAATTTTCAAACTTTTTTCCCAGTTTTTCTTTACAAGTTTTCAGTTCGTTTTTTGAAATTTTTTCGTTTCCCTTTTTTTTCGTGCATCACTTTTCTTTTATCAATCATTGACAGTTGTAATAAACGTGCCATTGCCATTTTTGATGAAATCGATTCTGAAGTATCGACGTATCGATCGATAGGAAACGTGGAATCGATACCAGTGCTTCCCCTTTTTCCCCTTTTTTCCCCTCCGCTTAAAAATATCAGTTTCCCTTTTTTCCCCCCTCCGTGCTACTGAGTAAAGCTACTTTTGTAAATTCACTTTTCCCTCCGTTTTCCCCCTTTCCCTCTTCCCCATTTTTCCTATTTGAGGGAATTTCCCCTGCAAAGTGGAAGCACTGATCGATACCCAGCGGAAAATTAAGGATGTCGGCTACATCCTGAACGATATCCCCTAACACTTCCTGAATATCCTGAACCACGTCCCATCGTGGATGAGTAAAAATATTGTGTTGAGAATTGTGAATCTTGATAGTTGAGGGCACCATTAAGTATCCTGAAAAGCGTTTTTCCAGGACGCTGTTAAGTACCCTCAACATGTATTATTCAGGCATTCCAATGTCAGGATCCTGAACACACTGGAAGTGGGCCAATTTCACTGCACTCAGAGTCCTGATTGGCATCCTGAAAATGCCCTTTTCAGTATATTTTCAGGGTCCTGAAACCATCCCTAATTTTCTGCTGGGTACTTTTAAAAAAAATTCCATATCGCTTAGTAATCTGTGCTCGTTGGGACTGGACTGCGGATTGGCCTTTTTCCACGCATGGCAAATGGCGAAAATAACCAAGCAGTGGAAGCTGCCTTCAAAGTCTGAACATTGTTCGGTACCGAACATCTAAACTTAGACTTTTGGTTCGAGACCGAACAATCTAAACTTAGCCATGGACTGCTGCGTCGTTTGCAGCTTTCAAGCCAGCTTCAGTCCCTTCTTGGCCTCGCTGCCATTTCCGCTGCTTTCACGTGTTAATAGGATTTAAAAATTGAACTTAAATTATAGAAAAATCATTCAGCTACATTTTGGTGTCTTCATATTGAAATTTGGTTCGGATTCTGATTTACTATCAGCGAAAAACTTCAACGAACCGCTGGATCCCCGTTTCTGTGGACAGCGTTGCAACGTATGTCATTTTCAGATAAAATTAAATTATTTCTTTTTTTTAATTATTTATTATAATTTAGATAAATTACATTAATTAGATTTAAAATTAACTTAAATTTTGATGTTAAAAGCGCCAAGGAATCGTCCATTGTCCCGTCATTCCTCAGTTTCAGGAATCTGTGCTGGAAATATTTCGAGAAATTTGTGGAAATTTTGGGAATGTGTACTACAATATCGGGAATAGTTGGGAATAGTTCAGACTATTTCCATTCTGTCGAAAACAAACTTAAAAAGTTAAAAAGAAACCGAGAAACTATGAAAAAGGCACTGCAGCGGTGCCTTTTTGCAGTGCTTTTGGAAATGTGTACTACAGTGTTGGAAATAGTTGGGAATAGTTCAGACTATTTCCATTCTGTCGAAAACACACTTAAAAAGTTGAAAAGAAACCGAGAAACTATGAAAAAGGCACTGTAGCGGTGCCTTTTTGCAGTGTTTTTGGAAATGTGTACCACATTATCGGAAATAGTCTGGAATAGTTCAGACTACTTCCATTCTGTCGATAACAAACTTAAAAAGTTAAAAAGAAACCGAGAAACAATGAAAAAGGCACTGTAGCGGTGCCTTTTTGCAGTGCTTTTGGAAATGTGTACTACAGTGTTGGAAATAGTTGGGAATAGTTCAGACTATTTCCATTCTGTCGAAAACACACTTAAAAAGTTGAAAAGAAACCGAGAAACTATGAAAAAGGCACTGTAGCGGTGCCTTTTCGCAGTGTTTTTTGGAAATGTGTACTACAGTGTTGGAAATAGTTGGGAATAGTTCAGACTACTTCCATTCTGTCGATAACACACCTAAGAAGTGAAAAGAAACTATGAAAAAGGCACTGTAGCGGTGCCTTTTTGCAGTGTTTTCTACGGTATAGAACACAAGAAACCGACCGGAATAGATTATTATCAGTGTGTTATCAGTGTGTTATCATTTGGATGTTGTAAACTTTACAAGGAATATTGTATAAACCTCTTTCTGGCCAAATCAAAACAAAAATGGCGGCGCGTAGACTTAAGATGGCCGCCATGTGAAACAACGCAGAACCTCCCAGAATTGGAAACACTTTGCCACAAAAAAAAAACTTGAAAAACTAAGACTTGAATTTATTCAGATTTTTAATTAAATTTCTAATTAATTAAACTCGGTTATTTAAATGTACGTTTAATAAATGGGAGATAAAATGGCGGTTCAGTTGTTGGTCGTCTGCTTGTTTACGGAGTTTGGACTCGAAATGCGGCGTTGCCAGATTTTCATTTATCCCCAAAAAATGTTCAATTATTAGAAATTATTTTAAATTAATTAATTTATATTAAATTTTAGTTTATTTTATTATATTTTATTATATTTAGACGGAGTTAATAATATAATATTTTATTTTATCGTAATAATTTATTGTTTAAATTAATATTTATCCAATATATTTATTATATATATTAATTCATTTATTTTATTCAGTTTAATTATTTATAATACAATATTATTTATCCAGTTGAATTTTCGGAATTTTTTCGTTTTCGGAGTGTCGTTCTTTGGCTCGTGGAACCAGTTTTTCCACTTTGGGGGGGAATTCCCTGAAAAAAAGGGGAAAATGGGGTGTGAAAAGAGAAAAGTAAGGGGAAAGGGAGAAGGGAAAATGTGGACTATAACCTTGTGTTCTAGTACGGAGGGTAAAAAAGGGGGAAAATAAGGGAAGAGGGAGAAGGGAAAATCTGGTCTATAACCTTATATTCTAGTACGGAGGGTAAGAAGGGGAAAATAAGGGAAAAGGGAGAAGGAAAAATTTGAACTATAACCTTGTATTCTAGTATGGAGGGTAAGAAGGGGAAATAAGGGAAAAGGAGAAGGAAAAATTTGAACTATAACCTTGTATTCTAGTATGGAGGGTAAGAAGGGGAAATAAGGGAAAAGGGAGAAGGAAAAATTTGAACTATAACCTTGTATTCTAGTATGGAGGGTAAGAAGGGGAAATAAGGGAAAAGGGAGAAGGAAAAATTTGAACTATAACCTTGTATTCTAGTATGGAGGGTAAAAAAGGGGAAATAAGGGAAAAGGGAGAAGGAAAAATTTGAACTATAACCTTGTATTCTAGTATGGAGGGTAAAAAAGGGGAAAATAAGGGAAGAGGGAGAAGGGAAAATCTGGACTGTAACCTTATATTCTAGTGCGGAGGGTAAAAAAGGGGAAAATAAGGGAAGAACGGAAAAAGGGGAAATTGAAAGTGGAAACACTGCGTGGAACGTCCCCAAGGGGTCTGAAACTCCGAGGAAAAGTGTACGAAGATTATTTGATAACACAGAGATAACAGGTTGATAACAGTGATAACATGACCCAAGCGTACGAAGATTAGGAAGTTTTCAGACCCCTTGAACGGTCCCGCTACATAAAAATTAATTAAAATAATAAATTCAAATATATTAATTAAATATTAAAATATTAATTATATTAATTTAAAACATTTTGTAAATAAATTATTTTTTAATAATTTGGATTTTTGTAATTTTTTATTTTTTGTCTTGTGTTCTTTGGCCCGTGGAACGCCCATGTTCTATTTTTAGAAACACTTGCTCCCCCTGTTTGCCGGAGACTGGCCCTTCTACTGCGGACAGACATATTTGATATTCGGGTAATCAAATTTCGCTTTAAAATATCTTGAAAAATCGCAAAAAAATTCGCGAAACATTTTAGTGCCAACAAATTTTGCAAATTGTCTTAAGTTAATTTAATAACAGAGTCCGCTATAGAGGGGCCAGCGTTTAGAATACGCTCTGCAGTGTTTTCCACTTTGCAGGGAAATTCCCTGAAAATAAGGAAAAGTGGGGAAGAAGGAAAAAAGGGGAAAATGGAGGATAAAGTGAATCTACAAGTGTACCTTCACTCTGTAGCACAGAGGGCGGAGGGAAAAAGGGAAGAGGGAAAAGGGGAAATGGAGGATAAAGTGAATCTACAAATGCAGCTTTACTCTGTAGCACGGAGGGGAAAAAAGGGAAAAGGGGGAAATGGAGGATAAAGGGAATCTACAAATGTAGCTTTACTATGTAGCACACAGGGGAAAAAGGGAAGAGGGAAAAGGGGAAATGGAGGATAAAGTGAATCTACAAATGCAGCTCTACTCTGTAGCACGCAGGGGAAAAAAGGGAAAAGAGAAAATGGAGGATAAAGTAAATCTACAAATGCAGCTTTACTCTGTAGCACGGTGAGGGGGGAAAAAGGGAAATTGATATTTTCAAGCGGAGGGGGGAAAAAAGGGAAAAAAAGTGGAAGCAACTGACTGCCCTGTACTGTACTGTGTTTTCTCTCGTACTTTTTTTCTAAGTAAAACGTCTCGCTTATTGTTCAAAAACATAATATAACGTTAAATGAATGAAAATTATATTAAATTCTCCATTTTTAAGTTTCAGATTGAACGACATGTTTTTCTGGAAACTGTGAAAAAATGCCCAAAGGAGGAGATCCGCTTTGTCCGCTGGGTTTTCATCCGCAAGTCCGGTGGCCCACCCGCTGCAAAAGATGCTTTCGGTAAAATAATTTTAGAATATATTATTATATTATTATTATGTAAATAATTACAATATATAATATGTTTGTCAAGGGATTACAAAGAACATACGAACGCTAAGAAAGATTCAGCCGAGTCTTCGACTTCGACAAATTTGCGAAAAGATGATGTTACTGGTTCCGCACCTTCACTGCAAGAGAAATCGCTAGAAAATTATACCAGGTATTCAAGAATAATATTTTAAAAAAAAAGTTTCAGATTAGCATTCATCTAGTGTTCAGCTAGCGTTCAACTAGTACCCCCGTAATTTTAGATAACGCTGATTCATCTGGTGTTTAGCTAGTGTTCGTCTTGTGTTCATCTAGTATCCATTGAATATTTAGATAACATTGATTCATCTAGTGTTCAGCTAGTGTTCATATTGTGTTCATCTAGTATCCATTGAATATTTAGATAACATTGATTCATCTAGTGTTCAGCTAGTGTTCGTCTAGCGTTCAACTAGTACCCGCTTAATTTTAGATAACGCTGATTCATCTAGTGTTCAGCTGGTGTTCAACTAGCATTCATCTAGCATTCATGTGGTGTTCATCTAGTACGCACTGAATATTTAGATAGCATTAATTCATCTAGTGTTCATATGGTGTTCGTCTAGTATCCATTGAATAATTAGATAACATTGATTCATCTAGTGTTCAGCTAGTGTTCAACTAGCACTCATCTAGCATTCATGTGGTGTTCATCTAGTACGCACTGAATATTTAGATAGCACTAATTCATCTAGTGTTCATATAGTGTGTTCAACTAGTATTCTTCTATAGCATTCACCTAGTGTTCAGCTAGCGTTCATCTAGTACCCGCGTAATTTTAGATAACACTGATTCATCTAGTGCTCAGCTACTGTTCAACTAGCATTCATCTAGCATTTATCTAGTGATCAACTAGCATTCATCTAGCATTCGTCTAGTATTCAACTAGCATTCATCTAGCGTTCATCTAGTAATCACTTAATATCAAGATACCACTGATTCATCTAGTGTCCATCTAGTGTTCCGCTACCATTCATCTACTTTTCACATGCTTTTAACATAGTTTTTAGAAACGTACAAATAAGTGTTCAACTAGTATTCATCTAGCGTTCATCTAGTATCCACTTAATATCAAGAGACCACTGATTCGTCTAGTGTCCATCTAGTGTTCCGCTACCATTCATCTACTTTTCACATGCTTTTAACATAGTTTTTAGAAACGTACAAATAAGTGTTCAACTAGTATTCATCTAGCTTTCATCTAGTATCCACTTAATATCAAGAGACCACTGATTCGTCTAGTGTTCATCTAGTGTTCCGCTACCATTCATCTACTTTTCACATGCTTTTAATAAAGTCCTTATACACGTCCTTCCATTTCTTATGCATGATACGTTAATTTTAAATAAATTATTATTATTATTATTATTATTATTATTATTTCCAGATTTCGCGAGTCTAGTAGCGTTTCTCCAGCTCCGTCGAGTCTTTCGTATGCGCAGAACCGTCGCCACACTTCAGAATTGCCACTCATCACCGAAGGAAGAATCTCCAGAGAATCTGGGAATCATGAATCAAGAATCACAAAAGAATCTGAGAATCCAGCAGCTGAAGAGACGTCTAGCGACAAGCATAAAGACTACAGTAGCATTTACTCCTCACTCTCTCAACCTGCACTCGCCAGGTAACTCAAAATATATTAATAATAATAATAATTATATAATTATACAATATATATATATATATATATAATATATATAATATAATAAATAATTTATATAATTTAAACTTAATAGTAATCAAATTACAGACTAGGCAAGTACCGCCAGTCTTCGTTAACATCGTTGCCGGCTTCACGAACCGAACCGCGAACCGAACCGCGGGTTGAACCGCGGGATCCGGATTCTCGTCGAGCCAGTTTCGGTTCGTCCAGTTCGAGCAGTTCGGAGTCGAACGAAAGTTCGTCCGACCGAACGCGTCCAAGACAACGCGTCCAGATCCAGTCCCTGAAAGAAGTCCGAACCAATCAGAGGTTTTTTTAAATTATAATATTATAATTTATATTATTATTATTAATATTATTAATATTTCCAGTGATGCGTCCATGAATTGCGGTAACAGTGCTGACGTTGCGTTCATCCTGGAAGTGAAAAAATCCTCTGCTAAAAAGTTTTCCGACGACGAAGCTTCTAGCGTTGCTGGAACCGAACTAACGGAAACTACTGAAACTACTTTAGTCGAAGGACATGTCGAAGACTTGCAGGTAAATCCAGAAACCATAATACAGTAACTAGTAAACTGATTTCTTTCATAAAATGTGTTTACTAACTGTTCCAGGAACAAATAGCGAACCTGCGTAAAGAGCTAGAACGCTATCGAACGCGTTGCGAGCGTCTGGAACGCGAAAAAGACGACGTAAACGGTAAAAAATCGCGGATCACCAGCAATATGAGCGGGGTGGGTGGTAGTACAACCAGCGAAATAATGCGTCTGCAGCAGCGGATCAGGGAACTGGAAACCAGCAACGAAGATTTAGTCGACGACAAACGAAGCGCCGAGCTGAGGGCTCAGGAACTGGAACGCGAACTGGAGTCTCGACCCTCTGCTGCGCAGACGCATAAAGTTACTGAAGAAGTCAAAGCTAAACTGGCGTCTGCTGAAGCTGTCATTGAGGAACTGGTCGAGGAAAACGCGGAACTGAAGAAAGAAATGAGGCAACTGGTGGAAGAAATGGACGAGTTACAAGACAACTTTCGGTATATTAGTAGTACTATTTTAGTTAATGTTACTGACGCTACTGCTATTACTGCTACCTCTACGTCTACTAGTATTACTACTGCTGTTAATGATAGGATTATTATTTCTACTACTACTGCTACTATCTTATCTACTAATAGTATTATTATTTCTACTACTACTAGTATTAATATTAGTACTACTACTGTTTCGGCTGCTACCACTGCTACCACTAGGTCTACTAGTATTACTACTGCTGTTAATGATAGTATTATTATTTCTACTACTACTGCTACTATCTTATCTACTAATAGGACTATCATTACTACTACTAGTATTAATATTAGTACTACTGCTGTTTCGGCTGCTATTACTGCTACCACTACGTCTACTAGTATTACTATTGCTGTTAATGATGGTATTATTAATTTTACTACTACTGCTAATATCTTATCTACTAATAGCACTATTATTATTACTAGTAGTATTAATATTAGTACTACTGCTAGCACTACTGCTGCTACTACAACAACTACTACTGTCTGTGCTACTGCTATTTCGACTGCTACTACTGCTATCACTACGTCTACTAGTATTACTATTGCTGTTACTGATAGTATTATTATTTTTACTATTACTGCTACTATCTTATCTACTAATAGTATTATTATTATTACTACTACTAGTATTAATATTAGTACTATTGCTAGCACTACTGCTGCTACTACAACAACTACTACTGTCTGTGCTACTGCTATTTCGACTGCTACTACTGCTGTCACTACGTCTTCTAGTATTACTATTGCTGTTACTGATAGTATTATTATTTTTACTACTACTGCTACTATCTTATCTACTGATAGTACTATTATTATTACTACTACTAGTATTAATATTAGTACTATTGCTAGCACTACTGCTGCTACTACAACAACTGCTACTGTTTGTAATACTGCTATTTCGACTGCTACTACTGCTACTACTGATATTATTAGTATTACAGCTGCCACTTGTGCTACTTCTACTATTACTATTAGTACTAATACTACAACAACTACTACTACTACCGTTACTACTGCTACTACTACTGTTACTACTATTATTACTAGCACCACTACTACCATTACTGCTGCTACTACTAATATTACTGTTACTACTACAACTATTACTATTCATAAGATAATTATTTCTGTTGGTAGTGAGGATCAAGTAGACGAATACCGCGATCTAAAGAAGGAACTGGAGCAAACGGCCAAAAACTGTCGGATCCTCCAGTTCAAGCTGCGGAAGAGCGAACGCCGCATTGAGCAGCTCGAATCTGAAAACACGGAACTTCAGAAACAAATGCAGAACAGTTCAACTACCACTACTACAACAGCAGCTGCTACCCAAGTATTTTGAATAAAATAAAATATATTAAAAGTAACTAAAATAATATTTAAGTGATCTTATCATATTAGAATAAGTTTCAGATGAAAATTTATCGATAGCAATTAAAAAAAATATGTAAGATGAAGAAGGTGTATCTTCAAACCCCACTACGGCCCAGTGCACCGCTCGCTTTAACGCGCGTTTCTGAATCACGTATCCTGGGCCGTAGTGGGGTTTAGAAACGTGAATATTACTACTATAGTTCACTTCTCTATGAAATATTAAATAGTAAATTTACTGTTATATTAATTTTTTTTGTAAATGAACAATTTAAATATATGGAAAAATGTGTAAAATGAAAAAGGTACTTTTTCAAACCCCACTACGGCCCAGTGTTACTACTTGCTTCAACGCGTGTTTCTGATTCACATATCCTGGGCCGTAGTGGAGTTTGAAAATTTGCACCAAGAAAATATTATTAAGCTAGGACAAGAAATGAAATATAAACTGAACTAGTAAATTATATAATTAATAATTATTCTAAATACTATTATATTACATACAACATATTATTATTATATTTATGAATTATTTCAGGGTGCTGCTGTATCAAAGGATCGTTACCAGCAATTGGAGCAGGAGCTGCTGCAGGCCAAAGAGCAAAGTTCGCAGATGCAAAAAGAGCTGCAGAATCTTCACGCTCAATTGAAATCTGCAGGGAACGACTCGAGGAAGGACTCAGCAGCAGGACCTGTTCTCAGCAAAAGCCGCAGCCTTGAAGTAAATTATAATAATATTGATGATAGGAATAATAGGAATACTAAAAATGTAATCATAATAATAGTGATAGTAATAATAATAATAATAATAATAATAATAATAATAATAATAATAATAACAATAGTACTCCTATAACTACTACTGCCACTACTACTTCCCTGCTGCTATTACTACTACTACTATTACTACTGCTGCTGCTACTACTCCTACTACTACTCCTTCTACTACTACTACTATTACTACTCCTACTCCTATTACTATCACTACTCCTCGTACTACTACTACTACTTCGTCTACTACTACTACTATTACTACTCCTACTCCTACTACTACCACTACTGATCGTACTACTATTGCTACCACTACTACCACTACTACCACTACTACTACTACATTGACTAATAAGAATTGGTTTATTCTGAAGGGCACCAGTTCCGGGGTAAGAGTATCGAGGAGTCGTCAGAGAACCTCAAGAGGGATCTCGAAGATTCCCGGGAGCGGGAAGCCGATCTCCGGGAACAGCTCAAATTCGCCGAAGAAGAGGTACGTAAAACATTTCCCTATTACAAAATACAAACTATAGAATATAAAAAAATACAAAAATATATTTTGTTGAGGTTCTTTAATATTGTAAATTAATTCGCTTTTTAAAAAGATATTTCACTACAGCACGTAGGGCTTGTCCCATAGCTAGCACAGCATTGTAGTACAAGCAGTTGAAATATTATAAAATAAGATTTAAACAATTAAAGATCAATAGGGAAATAAATTTATTTTTTTGTTCAAGTTAAAGTTAATTGTTAATTTTAATATTGTGATAATTTAATGATATATTAATTGAATTTTACTAAATATTAAGGGGTCCAAAACTCCGAGTGAATGTATACGAAGATTATTTGATAACATATGATAACCCCTCGGAGATAACATGTAGATAACAGGTTGATAACAGTTGATAACATGACCCAGGTGTAAGAAGATTATTGGAAGTTTCGGACCCCTTGCTAAATATCTTACGTATACGGCCGTTTGAAAAGCTACCTATACCGTTTGAAACTAAACGGCAATCCACTTTGCGAATATGGAATAAAAACCAGAAACAGTACATTTTCTTTTTACATGTCCGCGTTTTACATTAGCAAGTGTAAATCTGCAAATTTGTACGCGTTTCGCAAGATTTTTAAATGGCCACCAAGTCTCGACTGTTTTACTGGAAACAAAATTTTATGGAAACCAATCAATACCTTTATATTTCGTACTAGAAGATTGACTTTTATCGAATGGAATACAATTCTTAGGAATTTTTTTTCGTAACGTAAAGACAAATAGGGCAACGCTTTAGTTAGAACAGGGCCACACAGCCCGACTGAAAATTCTCATAGAGTATGTAGAATCTGGAACAGAGACTCAGGTGAGATCTCAGTGAGAGGTTCTAAGAAGTTGTGAGATCTCACTGAGATCTCACCTGAGTCTCTGTTCCAGATTCTACATACTCTATGAGAATTTTCAGTCGGGACCTGCCTGAATTGTGGACGTCCCTACAGCAACCTCTAAGACCATATTATGTTAGACTGCACAAAACTATTCTCAGCACGAGAAAAATTATTTGAAATCTATTAAAATCCCAGCCCATTTAAAGAAAAAATGTACATTCATTACTGGAGCTACTCTTGCAAAGTGCATCCCAGTCCGTTGGTTTCATGTTGGTCAAGTTTATGAATTTGTTGATGAGAGCTTCAGTGTATCTTTCTTCATGTCGCCGTCCTGAATTCCGGTAGAATAAATAAATAGAGCAGGCCCTTACAATTCAAAAAAAAAAAAAGAGAAACATATCTTAACGTATGAATTTTCAAACAGGCCCAGTCTTTGCGGAAGAAGTTATCCCGGGTCGAGGAAGAGAACGAGTCTCTCGTTATGCAGCTCAAGAAAATGGCGATGAAAAAAGGTACACAAAATATTTTATAATTACAATACAGAGGTTTTATAAAATATTGAAATAATTTATCAGTATTAGTTATTATTATAATAATAATATAGAAATTATTATACGAATATTTTGTTTTCTTATTTTCGATATAAGTATTATTTCCCATTTTTATTGTATATTAATTATCGTTTGATTATAAGTATTAACATTAATATATATAAGAATTATTAAGTTATAATATTGTGTTTTTTTAAATTTTACGGTTTATTAATTTTTACTAAGTTATTTTTATTGATGAATGAAATGTTTTTGCAGGTCGGCGAGCCACGCCAGATATTTCCATCGATAAAGACGAAGGAATTTCCGACGACATGGACGATCTGTCGCTGTCAGAACTCAAACTTCAACTGGAACTCAATGAACAAGTCAGTCATCCATTTGACTACTTCACCAAAGAAATATTCTAGGATTTACAATATTTTTTACTGAAATAATTTGAATTATGATTTTTATTTCTCCAGGAAACTGCGGTTTTGCGTCGCAAGGTCGAGGAGATGGAAAACGAGAACGATCGCCTCAGTCGGGAAGTCTTGGAACTTCAAGAAAAATTCAAAAACAGCACATCGGACGCTCCTTTAGACATTCAGCAGCATCTGAAATCCTTAGAAAACCAACTGGAGAAGCTACAGACTGAAAACAAAGAAAAAGACAAAGAAATTCAGCATTTGAGTGAAGCTCTGAGCCAAGCCGAGAAGAAGAAAGTCATCGTCCAGCGTAGTCGTTCACTGGATAGCGAGTCAGCAGTGGATCTGAAGCGACAGCTAACACTCGTAGAACAAGAAGCCGCTATTCTGAGATCCAAAATCGCGGACCTGGAGTCGGACAACGAGAAACTAACCGCAGAAAACAGGCGAATGCAACTGAGGATCTCGAGGAAACCTCCACCGACTGCTTCCGAGCAGCTGGTTCTTCACAACGCTGAACTGGAGGATCGCATCAAGGCCCTGGAGAAGAAGCTGGCCGAAGCCAGTACCAGGATCTCTGAATCCGCGGAAAAGTCTCCGAGACTTGGCAGATCCCACGATCGCAATCGACTGTCGCCCAACAGCGGAGGAAGCGAAGCCAGTGTCCTCAAACGCGAAAAAGAAATCCTGGAAAAAGAACTGAAAACTAAAGAAGAAGAAATTTCTACGCTGAAAGATAAACTCCAGACTTATGAGGCTAAAAATGTGAATAGCAGTCAAAGGACACCGAAGAAACCTAGCGAAAATACTACAAAACTACAATTAAGAGTAATAATAATAATAATAATGAGTGATAAAGATATTACTACTACTACTACTACTACTGCTACTCCTAATGCTACTACTATCACTACTACTACTATTGGTACTGCTAGTACTGCTACCACTACTACTACTACTACTACTACTACTACTAATGTTACTACTACCACTGCTACTACTATTGGTACTGCTAGTACTGCTACCACTACTACTATTGCTACTACGAGTACTACTACCACTACTGCTACTACGATCACTATTACTACTACCACTATTACAGCTGCTATTACTGCTACCACTACTACTAACACTACTAATACTACTACTATTACTACTACTACTGCTGCTAGTACTGCTACCACTACTATTAACACTGCTACTATTGCTACTACTATCACTACTGCTACTATTGCTGCTGCTACTACCACTACCACCACTACTACCAGAAATAATAATAATTGTAGTAGGCCTCGCGCCTTGTACGAAATCCAAAATACTATGAAAATTATAAGAAAAATAATAATAATATTTAATATTTAGAAAATGATCGAGGAACTGGAGAACGAGGTATCGCAGTATGTTACCAAGTTGTCGGCTGCAGAGAACTCTGTGGAAGATCTACGCAAAACCAAGGAGAACATCGATCAGTTAACAACAGAAATCAAAAGCGAAAAGGAGTTGAAAGAAAAACTGGAAATCGACAAACGAGAACTGGAGAACAAAGTCAAATCCATGGAGGAACGACTGAAAAACACTGCAAAAAGCACCATCGATTCACAAGGTAGGCATATCCCATGTAAGAGTTATGGTGCCTTTTATGGTGCCATTTTGGCGACCTCGAACTGATAGTTAGCAGGCTAGGCCACTACGAAAAGTTACCGTAAAAAGGCACCACTACGGTACCTTTTCTATGTTTTCTGCGGTAAAAAACTCCATTGTTAGGTAAAAGTGACAGTGCCTTTTATGGTGCCTTTTCGGTTACCTCGAACAGGTAGTTAGCAAGCTATGCTACGAAAAGTTACCGTAAAAAGGCACCACTATGGTATCTTTTCTAGTGTTTTACGGCGCCTTTTTATGGTGCTTTATCGGTGACCTCGAACTGGTAATTACCAGGCTAGTCTACTACGAAAAGTCACCGTAAAAAGGCACCACTACAAGGCTTTTCTAGTGTTTTGTACGGTTAAAAAAGCCATTGTTGGGACTCGATTTTACATGGACAAATATTTAAACTGATTTGAATTTCAGAAATGAAGGAACTGCAAGAAAAACTGCGTGTCATGGAACGTGAAAAATTGGAACTGGAACGCAAATGTCAGTCGGCCAATTACGTGGACCTGGACACACTCCATAAAGTCAAGCAGGAAAAACACAAACTCCAAAAAGAAGTAAAATCCTTTATTATTTATCGGATCGGTTTAAGCCGGTTTAAACCGGTTGAAAAACCGTGATTGCCTCTTGCTTTTGTGAATAACTCAATTGTCTAAAAAAAAGCTCCCACGTAAAAATGACGGTGCCTTTTATGGTGCCTTTTTGCGGTGCCTTTTGCGGTGCCTTTTGCGGTAACCTGGAACTGACGGTCTAAGCCTTGTTTAAGCAAACAGGGCGATCCAGGCTGCTGTAAAATGGCACCGTCAAAAGAAACTGAGAAACTACGAAAAGGCACTGCAATGGTGCCTTTTTACAGTGTTTTTCACGGTATAAAACGCTATTTTTACGTGGGTACGTGTTTAAAAAGCTGGCTTTTACTATCTTTTCTCTCTTTTTCTCTTTTCTTTTCTTCTGTTTTCCTCTTTTCGCTTCCTTTTCGTGTTCTTTTGCTGCTTGGAAAAAACAAGATGGCGGAAAAGGACGTCAGGATCACGGACATGGAGCGCAAAGTCAAGGAAACTGAAGACAAATGCAAGAAAATCGAAAGGACCATGAAAGAAGACAAGGAAAAGATGAACCAACTCGAAAAAGAGGTATAACAAATTCATTAATATTAATTATCATTATTAAATTACTATAATTAGTAACTCCCGATGGAAAAGTCATACGGTTGAGTACCGAGTGAATAGGTAGCTGAACACTAGCTTCCCTCTGAATCAATAGCTGAAGAGTAGGTGAACTGATTTTAGTTGCTGAGAGTGAACCATCTGAATAAGGGGTTGAATACTGCATGACTAAGTTCGTGAGAGATTCAAGCGTACGAACCGTGTGAAAGTGGGCCGATTTCACACTATCGTCTAGCTGAATCTATGGTAATCATGCACCATCCAGAGGGTCATTCAAACGTTTGAGTAGCGCATCTTTTATCTATTGGGTAACACCTTATGGAAAAGTCATACGGTTGAGTACCGAATGACTAGGTAGCTGGACACTAGCTGAATAGTAGCTGAACTTATACTTTAGTTGCTGAAAGTGAACCATCTGAATAAGGGGTTGAATACTGCATGACTAAGTTCTTGAGAGATTCAAGCGTACGAACCGTGTAAAGGCTTTCACACTGTCGTCTAGCTGAATCTGTGGTAATCATGCACCATTCAGAGGGTCATTCTGACGGTTTGAGTAGCGCATCTTTTTCTACTGGAATAATTTATGAGTAAAATAATATATTATTGATTATATATTAATTTAACAATATAAACATCTAAAATTAGGATATCTATGTTAATTTAATAAAATATTTTTAATTTCATTAATTAACGCAATATAATAAGTTATTGATATTAAATTATTAGATAATTTTTGTACTTTTTGATTTATTATATTCTATAAATTATTTTATACTATTTATTTTTTTATTATTAAATTTATTTATTTAATTATTTTATTTTGAATAATTATATTTATTAAATTTTAGTTCATTAGTTAATTTATTCTATTTATTTTGATTAATTATATTTATTAATTTTAGTTCATTTATTAATTTATTCTATTTATTTGTATTAATTGTGATTTTAATGTTTATTGTATTTGCCGCAGTTGGAAGAGGAGCGTAGCCGAGTCCGTCAGAACGAGACAACCCACAAAGAAATGTCCGTGGCTTGGCTCAGAGAGCGGGACGACCTCAAGAAGCAAATCAACGATTCCCGACTCAAGATAGAAGACCTCGAAACCAGCATCTCCAGCAAAGAGAAGAAAATCAAGGATCTGGTGATCTATCTATCCCTGTTCTGAATCTACTATCCCGTCTAAACTAACCAACAAACACTCAAATGAATCAAATTATTCATAATTTTAATGATATTATAATTCAAAAGGAACTCTGCGGAAAAGAGGAAGCTCGGAAAGCTACCGAACAAGCCAACAGAAAAGCTGAAAGAGACCTGAAAATAGTCAAAGACGAACTCGCAGCCATGAAATCTAAAATGGAGGACCTCGAGCAGAAACTATACAAAGTAAAATGAATGAAAATAATAAATAATAACAATAATTAATAATTATTTCAGGCCGAGCAAGAGAAGAAATCCCTGACGGAGCGCAGTCAGAGACAAGAAGGTGAATGGCGCAAGGAACGCGAACAATTGCTCAATAAATTCACGGATGTGGACATAGAACTTAAAGTAACGCATATTTCGCTGTATATTTCAGTCTCGTAGTTATAATAATGAATATTTTACGTTATTTTGTAGACTGAGAGGAAGAGGAAGGATCGGATGGAGAAGGAACACGAGCAGGAGATGCGGGACAAGGACGATGAGGTCATGGGACTCAGGGAACGTCTGAAAAGAGCAGAAAACGAACTCAGAGCCGCTAACGAGAGATACGAAGAACTCAAGAGCCAAGACTCAAGAGCCAGAGGTGTGAAAAACTTAAATTTAACTCAACTATACACGTAAGAAAAGGACGGTGCCTTTTGTGGTGCCTTTTTGGTGACCCTCAACTAGGCAGTCTTGAACATTAGTTTAAAATTTAGAGTGCGCTAGGGCGATGCTACTACGAAAAGTCACCACTACGGTGCCTTTTTACAGTGCCATTGTTCGGACTCAATTTTTACGTGGGAAATCTATATTATAATTAATATAATTTATAAATAACTATATTAGATTAGAAAATATCCTCTCTATAAGGATTGCTTGTAAATTGAACATTGTTTTTATTATTAATATTAATAAGTTAGATAATTTATTTATATTTAAACTGCTTATTCAAATATACTGTGAATATTGTAATCATATTTTATTATTTATTTGATGTATTGTATTATTAGCCTTCATCTTATGTTTACTATCTAATTATGTTAATTATTATTGCATTTTATTGAATCGTATTGATATTTTGGTTGAATGTAGAGCTGGAACTGGAACTGGAGCGCGAACGCCAGGAATACGAAGATCTTACGGCCAAATACGATCTGCTGGAAGAAGACTACGTCGTGGTTAAGGCTCGTCTCGTTATAGATAAAGAAGCCGTCGAAAGGTGAATATTATAATATTTCTAAATCTTCCAACTTAATTACTAAGTAATTAACGTAGAGGTATACTCCAGATTTGGTCCACGAATTGTTTTAACGAATCCTGGGCGGAATGGACCCTCGCCAAAATGGACCATTCCCTGTGTGCTGTACCATACCTTACCTTACCTAATCTAACTTGATTTCGCCCTCAGTTCGAGCCCTACCATCCCCACCTCAGGCCTACAATGGGTCTTCCATAGGCCTACTCGATTGGCAGGGTCTAGCCTACTTTTTTACATCCCCAGTGAAATTTTTCCAGGGTCCATTTCTTCCAGATACCGTTTTAACAGTACACCGACGAATTAAAAAAAAAGCTACAGTAATCAATAATTGATTGATTAAATAATCGATTAATTAGTTTTTATCAATTTGTATTTGGATAATTATTTTATAATAAATTGCTTGTAGTTCATTCATTCGTTCGTTGATTCATAGATCCAAATGAATGGATGTTTGGATTAATCGATTGATCGATTTTTGCTAGGGAACTGGAGGATCTGAGGAAAGAGTACGAAACCGTGGAAGGTGAACTGCGAACCCTGCGCGAAACCTACAACTTGAGACAAGACACTTGGATCAAAGAAAAACTCGATATGCAGGTCCGATTATAAAATCAATATTATAATATTAATGAATATTAATATCACAATTATAACTATAATTATAATATATAATAATAATAAAATATTAATGAATTTATTTGAAATAAAATAAGTAATACTAACTTAACAAGTATAAAAAATGGTAATAATAATTTAAAATACCGTATAAGTAATACAAGAACTTAATTAATAATAAATCAAGTTATATAACTAAACTTAGTCATAATAACTCATTTCAATTTAATAAATAATTAATTTGATATAACCCGCGTAAAATAGCATAAGAAAATATAACCTTTTATGAATAATTCGAATAATAATGGAATAAATTTTCAATACAAGTGTACAATGAAAAAATTGTATTAACTAAATATATAAATATTTAATCAAGGCATATGTAAAGGAATAAAGTTGACTAAGTTTTTGATTATTTCGTAATTAATTAACCAAGATTTCTGGTACTGGGTGAACAGGAGCGTGTCAAAGAGCTGGAGGAGAAGGTTTCCCGAAGTTCTGGAGAAAACTGGTTCAAGGAACGAACGCGTCTGAAGGACATCATCGACGAGAAAACCGCCCAAATCGAGAAAATGAAACGAGAAGAAGAGGCCCTCAGAGACCAACTCACCACCGCCAAACGAGACGTAAAATTATTTGAAATCATAACAAGAAATAATGCCATAATGATAGGAAAAGTAAATCTGTCGAATCGCTGGACAGGAGACAGCAACCAATGTATGTTTTAGTATCTCGTCCAGGGGTCGTGGCCGATATGCTTACATAAAGATAGTATATATTACGTACCTGATGTAATGCTAGAAAAGTAAATCTGTCGAATCACTGGACAGGAGACAACTACCAATGTATGTTTTAGTATCTCGTCCAGGGTTCATGGCAGATATGCTTACGTGAAGATTGTATATGTTACGTACCTGATGTAATGCTAGAAAAGTAAATCTGTCGAATCACTGGACAGGAGACAGCAACCAATGTATGTTTTAGTATCTCGTCCAGGGGTCATGACAGATATGCTTACATAAAGATCGTATATATTACGTACCTGATGTAATGCTAGAAAAGTAAATCTGTCGAATCACTGGACAGGAGACAGCAACCATTGTATGTGTTAGTATCTCATCCAGGGGTCATGGCAGATATGCTTACGTAAAGATCGTATATGTTATGTACCTGATGTAATGCTAGAAAAGCAAATCTGTCGAATCACTGGACAGGACACGGCTATCAATGTATGTTTATTCATCATGTCCAAGGATTCCACAGATTTACTTTTCATCTACTACATAGCACGAAATAAACATGCTGTAAAAGTAAATCTGTCGAATCACTGGACAGGACATCTCGATCAACTGATGTTTACCATCATGTCCAAGGATTCGGCGGATTTACTTTTACAATAAGACTGTGTAAAATGTATCTTGTAGTTTGGTAATGTTGTCAATGGTTACATTACCTACATGTAATATATTAACTGTTATTCTTATTAATATTCTTGTTGATAGAATGATGAGGCTCGTCGCAAACTGGACGATTTCGACAAAGTGACCAAAGTGCAGCGCAGCATGACGGTGGATACGTCCACGCAGGATCGCGAGATCCGCGACCTCCGCAACAGGTAACAGTTAGTCAACGATATGGATCTGTATTTGATAATATTTAATAAAATACAACTACTGCTACTATTACTATTAATACAACTATGACTACTAGTACTATTGCCTTTATTATTGTTACTGTTGCTACTACCACTATTACTACTACTAGAACAACAACAACTACTACTACTACTACTGCCATCACTTGTATTATTTCTACTATTGCTACTACTACTATTACTACTACTAGAACAACAACAACTAGTACTAGTACTACTGCCATCACTATTATTACTGCTACGATTGCTACTACTACTATTACTACTACTAGAATAACAACAACAACTACTACTATTACTACTGCCATCACTATTATTATTGCTACTATTGCTACTACTACTATTACTACTACTAGAACAACAACAAAAACTACTACTACTACTACTACTGCCATCACTATTATTATGCTACGATTGCTACTACTACTATTACTACTACTAGGATAACAACAACAACTACTACTATTACTACTGCTATCACTATTATTATTGCTACTATTGCTACTACTGCTACTAATACTGTTAGTACTATCGTTGCTACTGTTACCACCACTGCTACTACTACAACTAACCACTGTTCATCTAAACAGGTTGGCCCAGGAGGAGAAGGCTCACCGTTCTGAAATGACTCACCTGAAGATGCGCTACGACAACCGCGTAGCGCTGCTACAGGAAGAGGGTCAGGCGGCTCAGATGCAGCTGGAGAAAGCGCGGCGCGAGCGCGACACGCTCCGCGAAATGCTCGACGGCGCCCAGCGTATGATCGCCGATCTCAAAGCCGATCCCAATAAACAGGAACGACATGGAAACGACGCCGCCAGAACATTAGAAGTATTAGCATTATTATTATCATTATTATAGTAATAATAGTAATTAGTAGTAGTAGTAGTAGTAAAGTAGTAGTAGTAGTAGAACTAGTAGAAGTCGTAGTAGTAGCAGTAGTAGTAGTAGTAATAGTAGTAGTAGAAGTAGTAGAAGTAGTAGAAGTAGTAGTAGTAGCAGTAGTAGGAGTAGTAGAAGTAGTAGTAATAGTAGTATTAGAAGTAGTAGAACTAGTAGAACTAGTAGAAGTAGTAGTAGTAGTAGTTGTTGTTGTTGTTGTTGTAGTTGCAGAAGTATTAGTAGTAGTAGTTGCTGTTGTTGTTGTTGTTGTAGTTGTAGAAGTAGTAGTAGAAGTAGTAGTAGTAGTAGTAGTAGTAGTAGTAGCATTACTTAAAACCCAAAAACTTAACTGAGCTAAAACAAAAACATATTAGAATTGTATCATTCAACTTTTAATCATTACTTAATTACCCCTTATTTAATGAACTAGTCGACACTTTCAGTATCAAACAAGCAATTTTATTGTAGTATAATTCAATAAATTATTTTTCAATTGATCTTTAAAGCTCGAGGAGAACTTGACCCGCATAGAGGAATTCCATTCCCGGGTTACGACGCTGGAGGACGAGCTGAGCGAGGCTCGACTGGAATGCTCCCGCGTCAAGACGGAATACATCAACGCCAAATCCGTCTGGGAAATCAAAATGGCTGAAATGCAGACCAAAATCAACGAGGCATTCATTCTTCTATTTATTTTTATTATTTTAATTTTATAATTATTCATTAGTATTGATACCAGAATATTTAATTATATATTATATAGTACTAATATTAATTATAGACATGCAGCATGTTGTAGGGAGTAAACAGTAGTACGAAATCGTCTGCTACTAGGAGGCGACAAACTTTCTCATGGGCTGTTTTGATCACGTGACCAGTGCGAACCAATGAGATCGTCCGCTCAATTTCCAGCGTTGCCACGTGCATTTTCAAACTTCTAATTAATTTTAGCGGCTAAACGGTAGAAAATTGAGATAGGGACACTATATATATTCCGAATCAGCGTAAAAAGTTCACCATATGTTTCTATAGAACTGAACATATATATATTTTTTCCAAGCTGTCCGGAGTTTGGCCTTTAAGCTACTAAGACAGTTATCCAAAATTACACTGATTTAAGTAAATTATATTTCGTACACTTTAATATAATCATTTAAATAATATACGTAGGTATTGTTATATTTATAATATAATTCAAGTCCTACAATCAATAACACCTATTTTGCTTTTAATTAGTTTATTCTATTTGTTACATATCCACATTCTCCGTATTTCTTATTTTTTTTTTTAATTTCCGTCAAAAGCATTAAGCCAAAGGCCTATGGCTGATTCAAATGATACATTGACTTCAGGTTATACGGTCAAATTATATAGGCAAAGTCATGAGAAACTAAAACAGATCAAAAGTCTAAATAAAATATCTATAAATTTAAGAATATACGGACAAAATACAAAAGTACTCACCATGGAAAACACAACAAGCCTAAAACAGTCTAAGGAAAATTTCAGTAAATCGAGGATATAGATCTCCTTATCTATAATATCATTATTTACAATGTTAATATATACTAATATATAATTTTTAATAGTATTTATTAATTAATAATCAAATTAATAATGTTTTATTAATATTTAGTTGGAGGAAGACAAGGTGATGGCCACTGGAAGAAGCAGAATTCCTGGAACGAAGACTCGCCTGGAACTTGCCTGGCAAAAGGAACGTGAAGAACAGCAGCGACTTCTCCAGGAAACCTCCACACTGGCTCGAGATTTGCGGCAAACTCTTCTTGAAGTAACATTTAAATACTCCTACCGCTACTACCGCTACTACTGCTACTAGTACTAGGACTACTATTACTGCTACTACTACGACTATTACTACTATTACTATTACTACTACTAATGATACTCCCACTGATACTACTGCTACACCTACTTCTGCTACTACTACCATTACTACTTCTACTGCTACTACTACAACTATTACTACTACTACTACCACCATTACTCTTGCCACTACTATTGATACTATTACTACTACTGCTACTACTACTACCACTACTCTTACTACTAGTAATGCTACTATTTTTATTGATACTACTACTACTGTGCTACTATTCTCCTATTCCTTTTACTCCGACACCTACTACTACTAATACTACTATTACTACTGCTGCTGTTACTACTACCACTACTATTAACTGTTGTCTTTATCCAAAAGGTCGAAAAAGAACGAGACCGCGAGCGACTCGAATCCCGCAGGCGACAAGAGCAGCTCAAACGTGGCGCTGAAGAAGAACAAACAGAAATCCGCAAAAAAATCAGCGAAGTAAAAATTTCCCATATTTTATTTTCCAACAATAATATCAATAAAATATTCATTAATATTTACATGAATATTTTAATTATATTATTATATTAAATTATTTTGTAATTATAATATGTTACTATAATTTGTAATTATATTTTATTTTCGTTACTTAACAGTTGCAAACGGACTTGCTAGAGCTGCGCGACGCGCACGCCAAGCTGCGTACGACGTGCGAGAAGCTGCGTCGCGATAAGGAGCGACTGGAGCGTGAACGCGACGACACGCGACGTACCGCTACCGAAACGCGACGTGCCGAAAACGAGGAAGAACGACGACTACAACAACTCCTGATCGAGGTAATTCATAATGATACTACTACTATTACTACTACTACTACTTGTACAAAGACAAGTAGTAGTGTACTACTACTACTGCTGCTGCTGCTCCTCCTCCTATTATTACTGCTACCACCACTACTATTACTACTACTTTTACGATTACTACGACTACAACAACAACCTCCACTACAACGACTACGACTACTACCACTACTACTATTACTACTTCCACTACTACTACTTCTAATGATATTACTATTACTACTATTGTCACTACTACGTCTACTACTACCACTACTACTACTTCTAATGATATTACTATTACTACTATTGTCACTACTACTTCTACTACTACCACTACTACTACTTCTAATGATATTACTATTACTATTATTGCCGCTTTTAATTCTGCTACTACCAACTACTACTGCTACTATTACTACTATTACAATATACTACGACTACTAATACTAGCACTACTACTATTCCAAAAACTAATGATCATATTTATATTACTATTATAAATATAGGTTCAGACAGTGAAAGACTTATGTCCGCTGGTTCTCGGCGAATATCTCAGCAGCAAGGAATCGCAGCCCGATAACAAGAGAGGTTAACATCCATCTTGACCCTTTCCATTTATTTCCATGAATTATAATAATATATTAACTATAATATTCAATATATAATATTCATTCAAGCAGAAATGCACGGAGAAAAGGTAAAAGAAGAGTTCATCAACTCACTGCGGCAGATAACCAAATGCACTGAAGATATCAAGCGTCTCCAGCAGCGGGGAGTGCTCTCCGAGACTGATCTAGCTCGTAGAACCATGTCCTTCAGACGGTATTCAATATTCATTAGATTATATTAAATATATTCATAATGTAAGTACTATAATGTATGTATTCGTAATGTATGTACAGTTATGGATCAAAAATCAATCTAATAGATTACCGGTACTTAAAATCAATCTTCTGTATCTAGCATGGATATATATGAATAAATAATTCACTCCAAATAATTGATTAACTGTTCTATATATACATAACTTGCATCAGAAAAATAATATAACTAATAATATATACAGTAAATTATAGTAACGTATATTTTTGTTCATGCTCTGTGTTTTGGAGCTTATTTGGTAAATTTTGTTTTGTAGAGCGATGTCTACTGCCCCTGACGACTCGGCTGGATCTCGAGGAAACGGAACTACAACCCCACAAGCCCCGAAACGTCAGAGTCTATACAAGAGATCCCTCTCTCTAGAACCGAATCAGGATAACGAAGATCCTAACACGGTGAACTTCAGTTTAAAAATCTAGTCAATAGCAAATAATGTCTATAATAATCTATAATTACGCGTTTAAGTCTTAACTTAACTGAAATTCAGTATTTTATGACTAACGTTTATGTTTGAATATTTTTTTTTTCAGGTCCCTGAAACTCCTCCAGTGGCTAATCGCTACGGAACTTTGCCTGGAAGAAGTCGCACCGTAGAACGAGACCCTAGTCTCGATAGGTAAATTATCCCCGCATAAAAATGACAGTGCCTTGTGTGGTGCCTTTTTTGGGTTACTTCTTAACTAGGTAGTTTGAATGTACTTTAAGATTAAGGCTCTTTAGGCTGAGCTAGCTACTGTAGAAAGGCACTGCAAAAAGAAACTGAGAAATTACGAAAAGGTACTACAATGGTGCCTTTTCGTAGTGTTTTGTACGGTGCGATATAAAAGATATCTAACTGTCGGCAAGTTATCAACAATCCTACGAATATAGTGAAATCTTATAATAGTAAATTTACTAATAAAAAATATAATATTTTATCGTAGGCTTTCGCTAGATTCGACACAGAGCGAATCAGCTGCAGTGGCTGCAACTCCAGAAACCAAGAAGAAGAGGAGTATAATGGGCAAACTCAAACAGTTGGCCAAGTCCCGAAGCATTGAAGAAACCGGCACGGCTGATCTAATCCTCACTGCCGGAATCAAAGTATAAACCATAGAATGGCTGTTATAGAAAAATAATAATAATCAACAAAAATAATATGGAAATAGGCCCTGGTACCTGGAGTAGGACCTAGTGGTTCAGACCTGAGTCTCGAGTCACGGCCCGAAGAAACGAAAAAAGAGAAGAAAACCGTCAAAGATAAAATAGCCGGAATATTCCGTAAAACGCCGTCAAGAGCTAACAGGTATTAATATGTTTAATAAATATTATTTATTGCATACACTATAGGAAACAAAAGTATAACAGTTCGTTATATATTCAATATTATATATAATATGTTATATAAATTAATAATTATTAATAAATAATAAATTGTTATATTCAAAATATAACATAAAAAATACATAAGGTATGTGATAATATTTTTTAAAAATAATTCGTTACTAATAATTACATTATATTATACTATAATAATACTAATACTTAGAATTTAATACTATATTATAAAATTCATTGCGGATACAGTATGGAGCGTTCCGAGTCTAGCGACCGGAGCACCCCGGCCAAAGACTCGGGGCTGTCGACCAACGGACGCGGCGACTCGAGCAGCTCATCGCAGCGACCGCTGATGCGACCGCCCAGCCTGACCAACCTCAACCCGCAGACCCCGTCAATGAGTCGAGGAACTACCCCAGTGGTAAGGATAATCCACACATTTGAATATTTTTACATTAAATGTTACATTTGATTTCTTTTCTAGGCAAATCGTGCAGTTAAAAAGACCCTCCGTAGCCAGTCCTCCATTGAAACAAACGTCTAACCTTCTTCTCTGATTGATGTACTGTTATTTTATACCTATCTTTAATCTGCCTGCCTTATTAGAAGTTATTATTGATATTAAAAAGACTTATTTTTATTTGAGCCCCGGTAACTATAGTTTTCTTATAATTCCTCGCCCAGATATCCCTACTCCTACTTGAAATATCTGAAGCAACCCCACGCAATTTGGCAAATGGTTTTCAAATACATGAAAATTTTCAGATTGATATACTTTCGATATGCCGAAATAGTTTTTAGTGAGAATTCAACATTCTCCTCATGGAATATTAGACAATCGTTCAGAATCTAAAACTGAGTCTTAGTGTCTGACTAGCTAAAAACTGAATCAGAACTTACTATCCACAGCGAAAGCATTTAAAAATTTCCAATGTGTATTTTTCTGTCCGGGTGTTCTGCCTTATGTATTCCATCGTATGTATTCCAGTCGAACTTCTCTGTTTATCATGTAATACTTTGAAGAACCACGAAGTTTGCGCCTCTCGTAGATAAGTAAAAGCATAAGACTCTCAAAACACAATAATACTAACTCTATATGGTTATAGGTACGTAGATTTATATCCGTAGATAACGTGTGCTATTATTATGATTTGGATTTCACATGTGTTTTGATTATTTATATATTATATATTTTTCATCACGATGTTTGTTATAAAAAGTAAAAGGGTTCTCGGTTGTATAGCAGGTGGATTCCGTTTCCCAGTTGTAAGACAAGAACGCACTTACGGTTTTAAGAACGTGCTATCGCTTGTACTACCAGTATATTCGAGCAAAAGAGTGTGCGACAACGATTGCGAAACAAGTATGTTCTTTCAGTTGTAATACAAGAGGTAATACATGGGTTGTAGTGTCAGAACGCTCTTTCAGATGTAATAGAAGAATCTGCTGCATCGGTTGTAGTGTCAGAACGCTCTTTCAGTTGTAATAGAAGAATATTCTGCTCGGTTGTAGTGTCACAACGCTCTTACAGATGTAATAGAAGAATCTTCTGCATCGGTTGTAGTGTCAGAACGCTCTTTCAGTTGTAATAGAAGAATATTCTGCTCGGTTGTAGTGTCAGAACTCGCTTTCAGATGTAATACAAGAATCTGCTACACGGGTTGTAGTGTCACAACGCTCTTTCAGATGCAATAGAAGAATCTTCTGCATCGGTTGTAGTGTCAGAACGCTCTTTCAGTTGCAATACAAGAATCTTCTGCATCGGTTGTAGTGTCAGAACGCTCTTTCAGTTGTAATAGAAGAATCTGCTGCATCGGTTGTAGTGTCAGAACTCGCTTTCAGATGTAATACAAGAATCTGCTGCATCGGTTGTAGTGTCACAACGCTCTTTCAGATGTAATAGAAGGATCTGCTGCACCGGTTGTAGTGTCACAACGCTCTTTCAGATGCAATAGAAGAATCTTCTGCATCGGTTGTAGTGTCAGAACGCTCTTTCACATGTAATAGAAGAATCTACTACACGGGTTGTAGTGTCCGAACGCTCTTTCAGTTGTAATTGAAGAATCTGCTGCATCGGTTGTAGTGTCACAACGCTCTTCCAGATGTAATAGAAGAATCTGCTACACGGGTTGTAGTGCAACTGCGCTTTTTTAGTCAGAACTCAAGAGTCTACTACGTCGGTTGTAGTATATTTTTTCAGTTGTAAGACAAGCTTGCGTTTTGCGAGTTGCGTTTTATATGATTTGATCAGCTTATTGTTGAACAATGGAAGTAGGCATCCGAATCTAAATCTAGTTAAAACGGTGCACAAAGTCATGACGAAACTTTATACTACTTTAGTTGCTTTAAACCGATCCTGAACCGCCTCAAATAAATTCCCAGTCAGGCCATCAGAGGTAAATTTTACTTGCCACCTGTAATTATTGAACTTTAAGCGTTATTCTGTATAAGGATTCCCTCCATTCATCTCTGCGAACTTATTCCATGTTTGCTGTGCAGAACATACTCTAGTACAAATGCCGAATCGGGAAAAAAATTACACATTGAAGGGACTTTGTTCCATAGCAATACCAGTATAACCTGCAGTTTGAACGTAGTGTAACAATTGAATTTAAGTTATTATTATTATTATTACTATTAATGCCATCATTGTTAGTACTATACGAGGGCTACTTCAAAACTAGGGAAACAGTTTCCTACAGAGAGTTTCTTCAATCTTCAATATGGCGGCTGTCACAGGGGTAGAGGCCAGTGTTTCCGCTTTTGCAGGGAAATTCCCTGAAAAAGGGGGGAAATGGGGTCTGAAAAGGGAAGAAGAAGAGCAGAGTGTAAGGAGGAAATCTAGACCCTGTATATTCTTCCACGGAAGGGGGGAAAAGGGAAAGATAAGGGAAGAGGGGAGGGAAATGGGGTCTGAAAAGGGAAGAAGAAGAGCAGAGTGTAAGGAGGAAATCTAGACCCTGTATATTCTTGCACGGAAGGGGAAAAAGGGAAAGATAAGGGAAGAAGGGGAAAAATGGAAAATTGAAAAGTGGAAACACTGATAGAGGCCAAGGGAAACTTCAAGGGAAGCTCCCCTTAACATTAAACATTTTTGTTAAAAAATATGTGATCGCGTCACATAATAATTAGCAAAGCTGTTACCAGAATATACTGTCCACCATAGTCAATCTGTTTTTGTAAAGATAAATCACTAGATTAGCATCTACAAGGACAAAAAAAAAAAAAAAAAAAGGAAAAGAGCTCGTCACCCAATCTTGTACACGTATGGGAAACTTTGCTATTTCTGTGGACTTTAAAAATAAGAAAATTTAATTCACCACTTTGGTCCCACTGTAAAAAGCATCCTATCCACTATGTTACACGTAATTATGCAACACGTATTAAAATGTGTCCACTTGTAAAAGACAATTTTAAAGGTTTAATTATCCGGCTTCTGCAGCAGTGCTTCCACTTTTATTTTTCCGTTTTCCCTTAAAGAGGGCGTGGTTTTCCCTGTTTCCCCTTCCCTGGTAGATATTAAGATTTATGGTAAAACTTTTCCCCTCCGTCTACGGTATCACGTTATACTTCTCTGCTTTTTCCCCATATTTTTCCCTTTTGAGATCCAGTTTTCCCTTTTAAGGGAATTTCCCTGCAAAGTGGAAGCAGTGCAGTGCAGCTTGACATTATCAGCCACGTAGCCATGGCAACGACGACTTGGAGCGCGCCAAATTTGAAATTAAAAATTCTAACTGATTTGCGCATTTCTTTCGGCCCTTAAAGACAACCGATTAATTTTTTCTATTTATTTAAATCATTATTTAAAATTTTAATTTTATAATTAAAATGTACGGTTACCACGCGTAGATAAATGTAAATATTTCAAGTTGTTTTTATTTCATTATTATTATTTGAAATTTGGCAATGTTGAACAAAATAAAAATGGCGGCCGCCGGTAAAGGTAAATAAACATTTATTGGAATTTAACAAATAAACATGAATAGTTTCTACACTTATACTCGTAATTTTAAAATTTTTACAAAAATATCAGTGCATTAAATTTACAATAATTTGAATTATTACTGAAGTGGTTAGTTTTTCACTAATCTACAAGAATATCACTGGGAATTCCCCGACACCAAACTTCTATTAAAACATAATTTATTTATTTAACCGTGTGCGGAATACCCTTGAAAATCTCGAGGAAAAATCTTTAGTTTTACTTACATAGAAAAACATACACTTTACTTACATGGTTATTCATTTCAGAAGTCTCGACTGCACCAGCGGAGAATAAAATCGACTTGTATTGTTCAGTCTCTAACGAAATCAGCCAAACATTAATTAGTTCAGGAAAAGTCCCCGCAAATTCGGATTTAAACGCAAAAACAAATGTCCAGTTTGTTCAAGATTTCGTTACCAGCCGAACGCCCGCTGACGAAAAATTAAACATCCTCGATGATCTTAAAAAGGTAAAATTTTATATTAAAAAAAAATTAATAGTGATCAGTTATTAACAGTTCTTTTTTCCAGAATTTTCCGCTGCAGAAGAACAAAGAGAAGAAAACACAGAAGAAGCCCAGAGAAAAACGCAAACACTTAACGGCCAAAGAAAAACGCAGACTAGGACTTAACAAACTGCCTCGGGAAGGTTTGAAATATTCGTCTTTTCAAGAACTACACCAGCTGTGGACAGAGTATATGGAAGGTCTGCTCGAACTGAACGACAAGTAAGAGTTCAACTGAATTAATCAAAGTCTGTTTTTTTAAATTAAATTTTTGTGTTAGTTTTGACATGACCAAGAAACAGGACCATCTGTACAGCAAAGTAGCAAAAGCAGATTATCACGGCTGCCTTCTCCTCGTTTCTAAATCCAAGTGTCCGTCGTACGTTGGAGTTAAGGGTATCGTTCTGGTGGAAACGAAAAACGCACTGCAGATAATCAGTGAAGACAACAAAATCCGAAGTAAAAAATTTATAATTCGTCTTAGAATTTTCTTTTTCCTATTTGATTTTTGGTATTTTTTTCCAGCTATACCGAAGAAAGGCAGTGTATTCAACTTCACATTGCGTGGCATTTTGTTCACCATTTTCGGTAATCACTTCAACATTCGGCCGAGCGAGAGGGCGTCCCGCAAGCTCAAAGGCCGGGTCACTGTTGATTTATAAGAATAAGAAAATGTTACAAAAAAAGTTTGAAAATAAAATAAAAAATTAAGAGAAAAGCTAAATTTGCGTTTAGTTTTTATTGAAACTTATCAATTTTTTTTCTGGGTCTGCCACTGAATTTTGGGTCCTTTGTTGCAATGTTCGAAGCTAATTTAATGTCAATTTGAAAGCAGCAAAAAGTGTTTTTTTAAGTGTTAGAAAGAGGGATAGAACGAAAAAAGAAACGATTTTTTAGTAAAAATATGGAAAAAAATTATGTGTAGGGGGGGGGGGTGAAAAGAAGGTTTAATATTCTTCCTCTTCCGGGGGTGGGACACCCTCCACGTCGTCAGGGCTGCGAAACCGTCTTCAGTAGCGTACAGTTTGTCGAGGACTTTCTGAATGACAGCGTTCTCCCCTTCCTGTTCCTGGCAAATGATCTCAATGTCCCGCAGCTTGCCGAAGTAAAAGTCTCGCTCCTTCTCCATGCCTTCCAGCGTCAGCTTCAGCTCCATGATCTGCGCGTTGAGCTCCTCAACTCTGGCGTCGTTGACTCTCGAGCTCGAGACCCCGCCGATCGAGCTGTTGGCGGCTCTAGGTGCCGGAGCTGCTACGTTGTTCCTCACGGGCGCTGGAGCCTTTGTCGCTACTAAAAAAACACTTAATTAAATCCCAAATAGGAAAAGATGAAAAAATAAGTGCAGTGCGTGGTGTAGAGGAGAAAAAAGCAGAATATAAGCAAGATATAAACAGGGGGAAAAACGTAAAAAAACATCAAAGATGGTACCCGTGGGTCTAGCGGGCGGTGGGTTAGCTCTCGGGGCAGGAGCGGCGGGGACTTGTCTGGGAGGTGCGGAACCTGCGCCCAGGCCCAGAGTTTCGCCCCCACGCGCTTCTACGGGGTTGTAGTCTTGGTCTTGGCCTTGGTAGTTGGCGTCAAAGAACTTCTTGAACCACTGGACGAACTCAAAGTTATCTTGAAAGCGGCCCTTCACCAGCTTGTCGATGGGGATGATCTGCCATTTGAGTTTTCAGTTTCGGCACAACAAAAGCCAAAAGACAAACCCAGCAGACAAGGAACAGCATACAAAAACAAATCAAATGAAACAAATTTATGGATGCAGGAAAAAAGGGTTGGAAAAAACTAAGTTTTTATGTTTAGAGCAACCTATGGTCACGAAAGAACGAAAAAAAAAGTTTCTAACAATTAAGTACGCGAGTACAATTAAGCGTGCGAACTGAAGTAAACGCTTCGCAAAAAGGCCCAGTGTGTATCAACAAGCGGGGTGATTTTTCCTCATTTGAAAACTTTACCAGGCGCCTTGGGACGGGGTCTGGTGTACGCGGGGCCAGGCGGCGTGTGACGGCCAGGACCTCCGAGGTGCGACTGCGACCCGCCTGAGCCGCTCGAAGCCGAAGGCCCCACGCCCAGCGGCTCGCCGCCCCTAGCCTCGAGCGCGTCGTAGGACGAGCCGTCGTAGTTGGCGTCAAAGAACTTTTTGAACCACTGCAGAAACTCGAAGTTGTCTTGGAAGCGGCCTTTGATCAACTTGTCCACTGGGATTATCTAAAACGCCCAAATACTTGTTCGACCTTTCGTTCTTGCTCGACTAGGTTTGCTCGTTTATTTAGCAATATGCTTATTTAGCTTATTTATAGAAAGTTAACTGTGTTAAAGGAATATACCTTGTCGACTCCCATTTTCTTAAAAGACGCTTGCAGCAGTTTGAAGTTCTGGATGTACTCGTGCTCGAGATTCGTTCTGAACTTGACTCGTTTCACCATCACGCTTCCTGTAATTCGATAAACAATATATTATATGCGTAACGTTTGATAAAAAGTATAAAATATTGAAGATACCTGGGAAAAGCATGTCCATAAACTGGCAATAAGCAGCTCCAGTGCACATTTCCTCGATTTTTGTCAGGTTCGACTGGAGACAATCGTTGACCCAGGCCAACATGTCATGACGACTCAGATTCTCGGTAGTAACACTTGTCGAGTAAACGTTAACTGCCATTTTCTGTAAATTTAAATAAAACATAATTACTAATAATTTAATTTCCGATTTTTCTGTCAAAATAATGTTCACTGAAAAACGAGGCAAACATTTCTAGTCGTTTTCCATACTAATCTTTAGTTCATTCTTTGATCAACTGTTTTGACACAGTTAATTTTTAACGTTTTTCAAATGTTCAAGTCGACTAGAGAAATTTTAAAAAGTCTTGTGATGTTACAGATGAACAGACAAACCCGCCCGACTTTTCACGCAGTTCTGTGTGTGAACGACCTTACTCGATCACTGGAAAAAAACTTCATTAATGATTTTTAATCTTAAAATACCGAACCTGAGCTTCAAAGGGGCCTTAAAAATCTAATTAAGAGTAAATTAAACTTTAATACAAGCTTTACAAAATTCGCCATAGGAAGGGGTGAAAGCTTAGGGTTAAGGCAAGCAAACTAGGTTTTTCGCCGGTTCAAATAGTGGTTAAATATACACACTATTCATTAGAAAATCGATCAGTTACTAATTAATAGTATATTTACCGATCTATGAGCAGGAAAAAAACGCCGGAGAACTTTCTACAGATTTGACGTACGTTAAAATGAAGATTCCTTCACACTCGATTCGGTGAGCAATGAATTGAAACAACAACGCCACCTGCCGGCGATAGTCTTAATAATTAATATTCATTTCAAGTAAAAAACTATTATTATTTATTTTATAAAATACTTAAATAGTCTATAAATTATTATTTTAATATTTTTGTTAAGTAATTTTTTTGTTATTGAAGTTTTCTAATGACCATCGAACACACTCATAGCTCAAATTAGTTTCTTATTTAGTTTCAAAACTAAATTTTTTGCATGTTAAATAAGTTGTAATAATAATAAATATATTTTTTACAAGTCAATTTAAGTAATTTATTTCATAAAATTACTTTCGTTTGTACCAGTGCTTCGACTTTGCAGGGAAATTCCCTGAAAAGGGGAAACTGAGGTCTCCAAAGGGAAACACAGGGAAAAAGGAAACTTAGATGAACAGCTGCATATTAGGATGGAAGGGGAAAGGGGAAATGAACTAAGAGGGGGAAAGGGGATAAGTAGTCCCTCTCTGAGAGAAAAGGGAAAATTTAAAACACTGGTTTTGTACGTCTGCTGCTGCTAGCTTGAAAGGTGACAAGCGAATTTTGTTGATTTGTCAGATCAATTCAAACTCGACTTTACTTTCGTAGATTAACTAAAATTTCGCCATGGAGTGTCTACTGGGTGTCAAATTCAATGATTTCGCTCTGGTAGCTGCTGACATGACAAATGCGCACAGCATTATTGTTATGAAGCAAGGTATTGTATGCAATTGTAGTATCATTGTATGAATCTTATTTCTTAACAACTTTTCATTGAATAGACGAAAACAAAATGTTCGAACTGTCCAGCCGCTTGGTTATGGCCGTCACTGGAGAATCGGGAGACGCTAACCAGTTTGCCGAATATATCAGCAAGAATATTCAGTTGTACAGGTTCGTTTTTCACTTTCGATGACTTCTCCATAAAAAACAAAGAACTAGTTCTTGTTTAACCCTCAAACGCAGGATGCGGAACGGCTACGAACTTTCCCCGCAGGCTGCGGCCAACTTTACTCGCAGGAATATGGCCGATTCCCTTCGCAGCCAAGTATTAATTAACTTATGTCTTAATTAAATTAATCCTTAACCTTTTTTGTACAGTCTCCGTACTTCGTCAACATGCTGATTGCTGGTTACGACGACGAGACTGGTCCCGAGCTTTATTTCCTCGATTATCTGGCGACGATGGCCAAAGTGCCTTTTGCCGCTCACGGCTACGGAGGCATTTTCAGCATGAGCATCATGGACCGATACTATCGTCCCAATATGACTCCCGAGGAAGGGTACGAGCTGCTGCAGAAGTGCGTGGCCGAGATCCAGAAACGTCTTATCGTTAACCTTCCCAATTTCCAAGTGAAAATCATCGATAAGAACGGCACAAGGCCCATGGACGTCATCGTGGCCAAGAAGCTTCGTGCCGATTGATTTGCGAACCCCGTTTCATTTTTTTCAAAAAAGCGGAAATTCTGAAATACACATCTTTAAACACTCCGTTGAATTTATTGAATTTTTTCAACTCTTCGCCAATGTAAAAACGACGGTGCCTTTTGCGATTGCTATACCATGAAAAGGTGTTGTACTGGTGATTTTTTTCCCAGTGTTTTGTACGGTATAAACATCATTGCTTGGATGGCACGCTTGAAAAGTTTCAGTTAACGGTTGTTTTCAGTGTTTGAAAATAGTCGAGTCTCCTGCTGCGCATCTTCTGTTGACCAACAACTGTTGACCAAGTCAGTCTCTCGTATAATTCAACAGCATTTAAGATATTTCAGACTTTATTTGGTCAGTTGATCTTTTCAATCGTAAGTCACCGTATATTCTTATGGAGTTCAATTGGTATAAATAATTGAGTTTAAATAGTTCAGTGTCCCACTTTGCAGGGAAATTTCCTGAAAAAGGGAACATAAGGAAACAGGGAAAAAGGGAGAATCTGCAAGTACGCTTTATATTCCTGTACGGAGAGGAAAAAGGGGAAAATAAGGGAAACGGGGAAACTGAAAGTGGAAACACTGAAATAGTTCGATATTATTAAATCAAAGATAAAATTAGATTTTCTACTTGAAATTTGGTTTGAGGAGTAAATTTAAATGAGCAATAATTTATTCTCCTAGTTTATGTAGCTTAAGATAATTAGCACTGTTAGTTAATTTAGTTAACTTAATTTGCAGGAACAATGTCAGGATTGCTAACGCTACTACTTTATTCAACTTGCTTAACAACAGTGCTAACTAGCAATCAGCTAACCAGTCCGCTAACTTCGACAAGATATCGTGAGTAAAATTTCACAAATTAATCAAATAATTAACATTTCATTAAATTTAATGGAATTCAATTCAATCAGAGGCTTTTTTTTTCTCCAGTTTTTCTCCAGTTCAAAACCGGGTCCACAGTTTCTCGGTTTCTTTTTACGGTGTTTTTTTTTTTTTCCTTTCTTTCTTTTTCTTAAATGGGAAAATGACACTGTTGGTTGAGTGTGAAACGACTATGGGAAAATAAGTTTCGATTGTTTCCATAACAGATAAGAGAAATCTGATAGCAGAGCCGGATTTTCGGTCGGTCACCTTACGCTGGCAAACGATGACACCTTCCGATATTTCCCTCTACTTCCGGGTAACCACTTGTGAGATATACAACTGGTCTCCAACCAAGTGTAAAACACAGGTAAAAGCATCCTATTTTCACTTAAATATATTTAATGGAGCTTTGTACAATCTAATTAAATCGAATAAATAAATGAAATAGGATGTTAAAGAGAGCCGGATTTGGATGAACGACCGGAACCGGAAGACTTCCGGTTCTCTGGAACACCGGAGCTGGAACACTTCCGTCAAGGATCTACGCATAGGGACGAGTTATTCGTTCCAAGTGCAAATGTTGAGACTAGGATCTTTGAAAGAAGTCTTACGTGCGAAGAAAATTCAGGTCTCAACTAAAGGATGTAAGTTTAAAATTTGATTGTGTTATTTTAAAATGATTAAAATGGACGAGTGTAAATCTTTAGATTTTAATTTAAAATATTTAGTATTTATGATCGTGTAAATTAACGATATTTGGTTGCAGTTTAGTAGTTAGCTTCCGCTTTGCAGGGAAATTTCCTTGAAAAGGGAAAACTGCCTCTCAAAAGGGGAAAATAAGGGAAAATAACACAGACGTATAACTCGATATCCTATAGGTGGAGGGGAAAAGGATACTTCGTATCTACAAGAGAAGGGAAAAAAGGGGAACTGGGTCTCAAAAGGGAAAAATAAGGGAAAGTAACATAGAAGTACAGCTTTATATCCTAGGTGGAGGGGAAAAGGATACTTGGTATCTACAAGGGAAGGGGAAGAAGGGAAAACTGGGTCTCAAAAGGGGAAAATAAGGGAAAGTAACATAGACGTACAACTCGATATCCTAGGTGGAGGGGAAAAGGATACTTGATATCTACAAAGGGGAGGGGGAGGGAAAATTGGGTCTCGAAATGGAAAAATAAGGGAAAATTACACAGAAGTATAGCTTGATATCCTAGGCGGAGGGGAAAAGGATACTTGGGTATCTACAAGGGAAGGTGGGGGAGGGAAAAATAAGGGAGAATAATATAGAAGTATAGTTTGATACCCTAGGCGGAGGGAAAAAGGATAATTGATATCTACAAGGGAAGGGGGAAAGGGGAAAACCGTGCTTTTTTAAAGGGAAAACAGAAAACCGAAAGTGGAAGTACTGCAGTTAGTAAACCTTTCGATATTATGATTTACCATTTACTATTAAATTCAAATTATAAACCTGTTCCCAGCAGAAAATTAAGGATAGTTTCAGGACCCTGAAAATATCCTGAAAATTAAGGATATTTTCAGGATGCCAATCAGGACTCTGAGTGCAGTGAAATTGGCCCACTTCCAGGGTGTTCAGGTCCCTGACATTGGAATGCCTGAATAATACATGTTCAGGGTACTTAACAGCGTCCTGAAAATACGCTTTTCAGGATACTTAATGGTGCCCTCAATAATCAAGATTCCCAATTCTCAACACAATTTTTTTTTTACTCATCCACGATCTGACGTGGTTCAGGATTTTCAGGATATGTTGCGGATATCGTTCAGGATGTAGCCGACATCCTTAATTTTCCGCTGGGTGATAGATTTACTAGCGTTTTACTAATAAATTGACTATCGTTTGATTCATAAACTAACGATAGTTTGTAGTTTCTGCCAGTGCCAAAGACTGTACGGGCCGTTCCAGTCGAGTCGAGGTGGAGACAGGTCCCAACTTCGGAGGTCTGATTTCAGTCGAGAACTCTACAGATCCGCAATGTTCCGTCACGGGCAATGCCACCAGTTCGAAATCGATTTACAATTTGTTAATCGATTACGAAACCTGCAAGGGAATCGTCAACGAATCCAGTGTTGCGTTTCCCGTGATCGTCCAGGAAAAAATGTCTGTCGTAACGCAGACGACAAAGAAATTTGTCGTCGTCTGCCATTACCAGCCTGGAAACGTACTCGTCCAGACCGAGTTTGTATATTTCATAAATCAAATCATAAATTTATAGTATTATTATAATTATACGTATCGCTTGAGAGCGCTGGTGACGCAGTGACCGTAAGTAAGTAAGCAAGACCGTAGGTCAAGACCATCGCTCTTCAGCTCTGGGTCTGTGGGTTCTACTCCACTCGACTCCAAGTGAGACCTTTCCCAGACCAGCGATCCTCAGCTGTTGAATCTGCAATTCCTCCCCCTGGGGTAGTGCCGCTCAGAGAGGAGAACAAAAGGGGCAATCTGCTCCGGGCCCCAGCATTCTAGGGGCTCCTGTCCTGGTGCTACAGTTTATCTTGCTATGTGCTAATGGGGGCCCCCTGTTTGACTATTGCCCCGGGGCCCCAGCATTCTAGGGGCTCCTGTCCTGGTGTTACAGTTTATCTTGCTATGTGCTAATGGAAAGGACCCCTGTTTGACTACTGCCCCGGGCCCCAGGATTCTAGGGGCCCCTGTCCTGGTGCTACAGTTTATCTTGCTATGTGCTAATGGGGGCCCCCTGTTTGACTACTGCCCCGGGCCCCAGCATTCTAGGGGCTCCTGTCCTGGTGCTACAGTTTATCTTGCTATGTGCTAATAGAAAGGGCCCCTGTTTGACTACTGCCCCGGGCCCCAGCATTCTAGGGGCTCCTGTCCTGGTGCTACAGTTTATCTTGCTATGTGCTAATGGGGGGGGCCTGTTTGACTATTGCCCCGGGCCCCAGCATTCTAGGGGCTTCTGTCCTGGTGCTACAGTTTATCTTGCTATGTGCTAATGGGGGCCCCCCTGTTTGACTATTGCCCCGGGCCCCAGCATTCTAGGGGCTTCTGTCCTGGTGCTACAGTTTATCTTGCTATGTACTAATGGGGCCCCCCTGTTTGACTATTGCCCGGGCCCCAGCATTCTAGGGGCTCCTATCCTGGTGCTACAGTTTATCTTGCTATGTGCTAATGGGGGGCCCCCTGTTTGACTATTGCCCGGGCCCCAGCATTCTAGGGGCTTCTGTCCTGGTGCTACAGTTTATCTTGCTATGTACTAATGGGGGCCCCCTGTTTGACTATTGCCCCGGGCCCCAGCATTCTAGGGGCTCCTATCCTGGTGCTACAGTTTATCTTGCTATGTGCTAATGGGGGGCCCCCCTGTTTGACTATTGCCCCGGGCCCCAGCATTCTAGGGGCTCCTGTCCTGTTGCTACAGTTTACCTTGCTATGTGCTGATGGGGGGCCCCTGTTTGACTAATGCCCCGGGCCCCAGCATTCTAGGGGCCCTTGTCCTGGTGCTACAGTTTATCTTGCTATGTGCTAATGGGGAGGGCCCCTGTTTGACTACTGCCCCGGGCCCCAGCATTCTAGGGCCCTTGTCCTGGTGCTACAGTTTATCTTGCTATGTGCTAATGGGGGCCCCCTGTTTGGATATTGCCCCGGGCCCCAGCATTCTAGGGGCTCCTGTCCTGGTGCTACAGTTTATCTTGCTATGTGCTAATGGGGGCCCCTGTTTGACTATTGCCCCGGGCCTCGCGAAACCTCTGAGCGACCCTGGTCATGGGCTAAACGCCTGCATACCCTTCAATGAGATCCAAAAAAGAAAATACGTATTGCTTATTCAAGTATTGAATTTACTCTAGGTTTCAGATGCCTGTAGTCAAACGAGGCTTCGCTACGATTCAGCGTCTAGAACGCATCGAGGATTTACGACCTGAAAATCTTCAGCAAGAAATTCATTCAGCAGAAGGTATAATCTATATTATTATTACTATAAAAATTGATTAATTATTTTAATTTTCAGGCGTTTCTCCGGTTAATTTTGTATTATTTCTGGTGATTGTTTTCTCCATGATTGTCGTCTTCGTATCTCTCAGCGTAGGGACGTACGTTCTGCGTCAGAAGTGTCGACACAGGACCGCGTGAATACGTGAATGAACTTAATTAATGCAATTCATTCATTTTAATCAATTGAAATACGTCAGCTGTTTCTTTGTATCACGTGATTTTTTATGTTTTCTTGCGAAGTAATCCAAAATGGAGATGTATTTGCGAAGTGTAACTAAATTGTTGGACTTTAATACAAATTCAGTGATAAATGTTGTATGTTGTTACCTTGTTTGTTTTAATTAAAAAAATTATGATTTGCTCATAAGAAATTCGTGTAATCAAAGACGTCATTAAAATATTCGAGTGGAATACAAATTTTATATTTTTTTTACTGTAAATTATAATATTGTAAATCAGAATTAAAAATGCCGAATATATTCATTTGAATTCTACTTAGTCAGTTTCAGTCTACAAGTATATTAAGGAAGGCTGTCCAAACTACTGAATCTCTCTCTTTTTCATGTATTTTTTTTTAATATTTAATAGTGCATATAATATATAAGTTAGGAACTAGTTGATAGTTTAGCTTGGTCTCCACGTACAGCCGCTTGACGTCTTAGGTCGGACCGAATGAAAGCGGTCAGAACCGACCCGACGAAGAGGGCACAAGCCAAAACGATATTGCAAACCAGATCACTGTATGAATTAAGCAGCCAACCGCTAGCTATGGTGAACAGTAGGCCTAGTAACTGGGCGCAAGCGTTCAGCAGTCCGGAAGTAGTTCCTTCCGGTTCCGGATACGTTAGCTCGGCGCCAAATTCGAAACCCACCGGTAGATAACCCGTCATGAATAATCTGTAAATTTTTTAATAGTAATAATAATAATAATAATAATAACAGTAAATAATAGTAAATAAGTAATAAATATTAAAGAAAAAATAGTAATAATAAATAGTAAGTGATAAATTATGAATGATGGTTGATAAAGAATAAATAATAAAAATACCCAAGAAATCCGGCTGTGATGAACGTAATGGCGATATACTGAATAGCAAACGTGAAGGTGTAGGCAATCATTCCAATAAACGAAAGCACGTAAATCACAAGAGTAGTTTCCCTTTTTGGAATTAATTATAAGTTTGAAATATTATTATTAGAATTAATTAAGATTTACTTGAATTTATGGGTTTTATCTAAGATTATTCCGGATACAACAGATCCCAGCATTCCGCATAGAATAATTGTTAATCCAATTCGTCCGGCATTTTCTTCTTCTCCCTAAAAAATAACGATAGTAGTAGTAGTAGTAATAATAATAGTAATAATAATATTAATAAGAGTAATAGTAGTAGTTGTTGTCATTGTAGTAGTGGTAGCAATAGTAGTAGTAGTAGTAGTAATAGTAGTATTAATAATAATAATAGTAGTAGTAGTAGTAGAGGAAGTAGTGACAGTAGCAGTAGCAGTAGTAGTAGTAGTAGTAGTAGTAGTAATAATAATAATAATAATAATAATAATAGAGGAAGTAGTGGCACTAGTAGCAATAGTAGCAGTAGTAGTAGTAGTAGTAATAATAATAATAATAATAATAACGATAATAAAGGAAGTAGTGGCAGTAGTAGCAATAGTAGCAGTAGTGGTAGTAGTAGTAGTAGTAGTAGTAGTAGCAGTAGTGGTAGTAGTAGTAGTAGTAGCGGTAGCAGTAGCAGTAGCAGTAGTAGTAGTAGTAGTAGTAGTAGTAGCAGGGGACGTAGTAGCAGCAGAAGTAATAGTAACAGCAGGAGCAGCAGCAGTAGTAGTAGTTACTTACAGGGAAATGGATCAGTACAACTTGATTCAGCAGTGTAGAGATTGCATAGAAGACTCCAGTGTTAATCCCGTAAGAAACCATTAACAAGATATAATTTTTATTCCGGAATAAGTTTAACATGGAACTAGCGTAACCCGGTTTCTCCGATTCAGTGGAAGCTCTCGCGTTGCTCGGAGGTGTTGGAGGAGCTTCCTGGAATACTAATGTATTTCATTAATTAATTATCATAAGCGATAAATGAATATTAATATTTACTGAATATTATTAGTAGGAAGAGAAAACTGCAGATTCCGGCTACGGAGTAAGACATAACACTTAACTGACGGCCTGTAATTGCTGGATCCTCGTGAGCTTTGACCAGTACAGGTGGTAGTAGAAATCCTATGGCTATTCCTAACTAAAATACGAATATTTGAAAATTTTATGTAATTCTAGATGATTCAAATATTATTATAATAAACTATCTATTTCTTCCCAGCGGAAAATTAAGGATGTCGGCTACATCCTGAATATCCTGTACCACGTCCGATCGTGGATGAGTACAAAAAAATTGTGTTGAGAATTGTGAATCTTGATTACTAAGGGCACCATTAAGTATCCTGAAAAGCGTTTTCTTTTTCCAGGACGCTGTTAAGTACCCTGAACATGTATTATTCAGGCATTCCAATGTCAGGGTCCTGAACACCCTGGAAGTGGGCCAATTTTACTGCACTCAGAGTCCTGATTGGCATCCTGAAAATGTCATTTCCAGGATATTTTCAGGGTCCTGAAACCATCCCTAATTTTCTGCTGGGTTTGATGAATTTGTTGAAGATTTGAGTTAATATTATTGTTATTCACTTATTTTGAGCATTTGTAAAATAATTGTTTAATTTATTATATTTTAATTATGTTAAATACATTAGTCATTATATAAATTTAATTATTAATTATTACTCATATTATTCAGACTAATTTTAGTTATCAAGATTTATTTATGAATTATTCGTTGTTGTGGGTATGCAGTTTAGTACCAACCTGATTGCCGAAGACGCCAACGGCGCATGCAGACGACACTTGATCCGGTCCGAACCAAACTGCAGCAACCTGTGCCGGAATTCCCAGAATAAAAACCTGTGCGATGGCCACGACAGTTTGTCCGATCAAAGCCACGTAGAAACGGTCCTGACTGACGGACAAAACTTTGATCCAAGATCCCATCGCTGTTCCCAAAGCTCCGAGCAGAACCGTGAACCGTAGACCCTACGTTATACATCAAAGTATATACGTAAATATATTAATAGTAACACAAATTCAAACTAGTTTTGTATGTTGAGTGCTGGTAGAGCTAAGTGCCCCTGCTTTCGATAGATTTCTGTTACTAGGTTTGATAGTACATAAATCTGTTGAATGTGTGGACAGACTATGAATCATCCTGTGTGTAACGTAGTCTGTCCTTGCTTTCGACAGTTGCTACTATTAGAGATGGAGGTTATATTGCTTGTTAATGCATACCCTACGTACAGTATAACGTAACTGTCGAACGTGTGGACACTGTACGAAACGTTCTATGCTCACTACAGCCTGTCCACACATTCGACAGATCAGAATTATTAGTATTAGACATTGTACTGAAAGTATAGAGACCTAATATGCATTGCTGCAGAAATGTGTCAAATGTGTGGACACAATACGAAACGTCCTATGCTCACTATAGGTTGTCCCCACATTCGACAGATTCTGTTATTAGAGATAGAGGTCACGTTACTTTTTAATGCACACCTTACTTAAAGTAAGAGGTAACTGTCGAACGTGTGGACACTGTACAAAACGTCCTATGCTCGCTATAGGCTGTCCACACATTCGACAGATTCTATTATTAAAGATAGCGGTCACACTACTTTTGAATGCACACCTTACATAAAGTATGAGATAACTGTCGAACGTGTGGACACTGTACAAAACGTCCTATGCTCACTATAGGCTGTCCACACATTCGACAGATTCCGTTGTTAGAGATAGAGGTCACATTACTTTTTAATGTACACCTTACATAAAGTATGACATGACTGTCAAACGTTTGGACACAGTACAAAACGTCCTGTGCTCGCTATAGGCTGTCCACAGATTCGACAGATTTGTTCTTTACTGAGTACATACCTTCTTATTGAGAATCCAAGTTCCAGGGAAGATGAGCGGGACATACGCCACCATATAAACCATAGAAGTCCAGTCGACTGTCTGACTTGAGACTCCATAGTAACCCATGATAACATTCGTTATAATCGAGAACTGGATCCAGTGGAAGGCATTAACCATGGATAACAGAACAAACAGACTCAACATGATCCACCTTCGCTTATACACTTTACAATCCACACTCAAAGTCTGCGAAACTTCTGTTTCTTGAGGTACCGACTGATAGTTAGTAGTCTGAACTACTGCTCTATCAACGGTCGGAGCTTCAGCCTGTCCAGCCATTTGGTTGGTGGGTAAAAGAACTTACTAACTAGTAACACAAACCTGTACTGCGATTTTATGTACCGCAAGTTAACTCATTGTTGATTCTGTTAACATCCGAAATTCCTGTGACTCATGTAGTTTTCATGAAGTTTGAACTTCGCAGTTACATCCACTGAGCTGAATGATAAGGTCAGACTAACGGGATTAGTTTCGTAGTTAGTAAGTTAGTCATTTTTAGATGTATTTGAACTATATAGGTCAACAAAGACAAACCACAGAACATAATTTGTGTTTGATAAATGATTCAAAGTAGAAACTGAGTAATAATTTTTGGCAGCAGTGGAAGACTTCCATAGCTTTTCCAACTTTGATTCGATTTCAAATGGCGGGAAATTTCAACTACTGGAAACATTTAAAAATGGTTATAAACACCGAGATTACCCAATCAAAAAAATCGTAAAAAAATACAGAAAAATCATGGATTGGTTGGATTTTGCACTTGTGCTTTCTGTGCAGCGGCTTGTCGTCTCAGATCAGAGCCAATCAGCGCCGTGATAACTGATCCGACGAGGAGAGAAGCAGCCAATACGATATTGCAAACTAAATCACCATAGTCGTTGAGCAACCAACCACCGGCCAGGGTGAACAAAATGCCAAAAATTTGTGCGGAAGCGTTGAGCAGTCCGGAAGTGGTTCCTTCCGGTTCCGGGTACGTCAACTCGGCGGCAAATTCAAAACCCACCGGCAAATAACCTGTCATGAAAAACCTAGAAAAACACAAAATCACAATTAATTATTAATTACTATTAAGAAATGTGGGTTACCCCAAGATGGCGGCCATGATGAAGGTCACAGCGATTTGTCCCACTTGGAACGTGAAAGTGTAGGCGATCATCCCGACAAATGAAAGCACGTAGATAACAAGCGTAGTTTCCCTATAAATCATTTCGTTATTTTACATTTATTTGGTCATATTTATTCAGTGATAGGCGGTTCACGGGAAATAACAAACGGTTCACGGTTCGGTTCACAAACTGGTCTTAAATATCGTACACGGCAAAGAAGCCTAAACAGTGAACCGTTAAGATTGAACCGTGAGCCAGTTCAGAAACAGTTCACAACCCTGAACTACGGTTCAATGGTTCGGTTCAACTGGGGGTGTACCGTCCAAGAAACGAATTACAGCTCTGAGATGGGGCTCAGGCTCGGTTCACGGCTCAACGGTATAGTTCAACCGAAGGTGAACGGTTCAGAAAACGGTTCAAACCGCCTATCACTGTTATATCGATTACATACTTGAATTTATGCGTTCTGTCCAGGATTACACCACAGACAATGGATCCCAACATTCCGCAAAGCACGATTGTCAAACCAATACGTCCGGCGTTTTCACCTTCTCCCTGTAAAACAAACATCCCATCAAATCATTCAAGTTAAATTTTAATTACTATTAACTGAAAACTTACCGGGAAGTATGATAATACGACTTGATTCAGCAGTGTAGAGATTGCATAGAAGACTCCCGTATTGATTCCGTAGGAAATAGTTAGCAAAACATAGTTTTTGTTGCGAACTAGTTTTAGCATAGATTTCATATAATGCGGAGGTTCTGACTCTACTGGAGCTCTTGCAGCACTGGGGGAGTAGGTGGGGCTGCCTGGAACACTAAATTATTTATATTATTAGTAAATAGTTCATTTCATAGAGATTTTTGACGAATTTTACCAAAAATTACGAGCAGAAAGAGAACAGTGCAGACTCCAGCTACTGAGTAGAACATTAAACTTAGCCCGCTTCCTATAACGTTAATATCTTCGTTCATTTTGACCAGTTCCGGAGGTAAGAGAAACCCTATAGCAACACCTAACTAAAATTCAATCAAAAATAAGTTAGTAATTAACGCTGGGTTACAGGTTAGTACTAACCTGATTGCCGAAGACGCCAATAGCGCAAGCAGACGACACTTGATCAGGTCCGAACCAGACTGCAGCAACTTGTGACGGAATACCCAGGATGAAAACCTGTGCGATGGCCACGACAGTTTGTCCGATGAACGCAACGTAGAAACGGTCCGGACTCACCGACAAAACTTTGATCCACGCTCCCAACGCTGTCCCGAAAGCTCCGAGCAGTATCGTAACTCTCAGTCCCTAACATAATAACAGATATACACAGAAAATTAACTTAGTTTAGTGATAATTCAGTTATTTTAAAGTTTTACCTTTTTGTTTAGAAGCCAAGCGCCCGGGAAAATGAGCGGATGTAAGCAATCATGTAAACCATGGACGTCCAGTCTACGGCTTGGCTTGAAACGTTGTAGTACTTCATGATAACATCAGTGATGATGGAAAAATGGATCCACTGGAAAGCGTTGGACATGGAGACGAGAACGAAGAGGAACAGCATGACCCATCGTCGTCGGTAGACTTTGCATGGCGCGTTTGAAGCTTCGGCCGGAGCGCTCACAACTTCTGCTTCCTTGATTTCTGTCGACTGTGGCACTACTTGGTAGTTGGTCATTTCTTTGTCTTCTGTAACTAAAATTTCACTCATTGACGCCATTTTGTGATAAATATAATGAAACTAAAGGCTCGAGTAAAGTTTTTGTAGTAGTAATCGCTCGCAGACCAAGCGCGAGACAGAAAAATTTTCGGATTTGAAAACAATAGACCTTTGAAGTCACGTCTGATAGTGATAATGCCATTCAAACAATAGATATAGAAAAATTAACACAAATTCTATCGCTATTTTATCATACGGTGTTGTTAATTTTAGATCGTTAGGTTTCAGGGACAAGTGGGTGATAACACATGATAACCCGGTGATAACATAAGACTCCATGACACCTAATAGATAAACGTAACTCTATCCCGATACCTAAAATAAACAATAGTATCTATAAAATTTTTGAATTTCAAATCTCGCACCTAAAAGTTCAATTTAGTTCACAAAGCGCCCGCTAGATGGCGTTATAGCACAAACGGAGTTTGACGACGGTTTGACAGTTCAAAATTATTTACCTCAACGTAATTATCTTCACGCTCAATATAACAATATTATCTACAAGACTTACCAAGTTTCGAAATTATTTTACTAAAATAGTGAAATTAGTTAACAAATTGGCCGCTAGAGGTCTCTGTGCTCAAGAGACCCTTGATAGTGGCTTAACTGTGTAAACAATTTTTTATCTGGATAACTTTGAACCGACTTACCTTCTTAAAGAGATTAAATCGCAGCCGAGCACTTCCCTGAGGCAAATAAAAATCAACGGGCGTGTTAAACAGAAAAAGAGACTTGCAAAAAAAAAAAACTGTGCGGAAGGTAGAAGTGCAGTTAAAAGAAAAAATAAAAGAGGAGCGTGAACCCAAACAACACACACTTCTGGGCAAAGTGCAGGGCAGCAGACGACAACACGTGATGGAGGAGATGAGACTTGAGATGAGACCATATGAGAGTGCGGTGAAAGCTCTCACGCATGTGAGCCTTTTTATACATGAATCTTCCCCCTGATTCGTGCTGACACACGATATTAGAGAGATAAATTATGCCACATCCTCTCGTGACAGCTTTTCTGTTTCATCTTGCAAAGACTAAACGATTCAATTACGCGGAAATCATTCATATGCGAATGAACGCACCAAGTAAAGATGATATCCTCTTATCTTAAATCACCGCTTATCTTTTTTTTTTTAAACAGATTCGAAAACCGGAAAGGACAGATTTGGATGACGTTTGCAAAACTCTGTGTATTTTTAATCGCATGATTATTTCAGCTCGGAAACGCTTTTGCCAGCACTAAAAACGCACGTAAGATTAAAAACAGACGATTCATTAACTTATTCTCCAGCAAACGAGGAAGACGACCCGTCATACGGGAAACGGGGAGACAAAAACACGAAGGAAGAAATAAATGTGAATTGTGAATTATAAATCGCGAATGCCCGTCCCGTAGTTTGCACCTCCGGCCTTGACGACAGCCGCTCGGAAATGTTCCATGTTTAAATCTTCTGAATTTTCTACTTGCAGCTCGACCGCGAAGTTCTGGCCGAGTCAAAAGCAAAGAGTAATTATAAATTCAGAACAATTTAATATTAATCAGTTTTAGTGAACGATAGTCTACAATCACACAAGGCACGAGAACTACAGCTCATCTTCCCACGGAAAAGTTGGAAAATTTAGATTCTGGCTTTTTTTTTTTCTCTTTTTATAGGTTGCCTACTGCCTCTTAACAACAAAATTATTCATGTGCAGGTTTAAATGTTTGAACGGTTTCCCGAGCAGTGAATCAATAACTTTTTTTTCTGAGTTTGAGCGTGGGTAAAGACCTCGCTGTGCCATAACCATTAAAGTTAAAACTAAAATTCCATATTATTTAAATCAGGTTTACTTCAATGACTTCTTTAATCAGGGCCTTGTCGCTGAACATCCGAGCCCGCTTCATGGCGCTCACCTTCGGGCCGAGCCAAGTGATGAATAAAAACTTTGTTCGCTTGCTCATCTCGTCTCCGCTCTAACAACAGAAATCTTAAACATTAATAATATGTTTTCTTATTATTAAACCTGGATTCGCACGAAACCAAACGCTCGTTCCTCATCGTCGAACTGTTGGCAGAAATCGTCAAAATCATCGCCAACAGCCGTGCAGTTGATTTCGTTGGCCTCGAACTTGAACACAGCCCTGGAATGGAATTTTATATTACGATCAACAACATTATAATTTCATTTGTGCGTTTATACCAGTTTTTGCCCGTATCGTCGGAGCGGACGTTGTTGTAAGCCTCTCGAATACCTTCGCGATCGATTCTCGTCTCGAGAGTCTGCGGAAACGACATTATCAAAACTGAGTTAATGAAATATATCAATATTGTGTGTTAGTGTCAAAGATAGGCTATTGGGATGGCAAATGACATTAGCAGGAGAGGGAAGACATCTTGACCCTGGTCTATCAACGTGAATCAAGAGTCTTATTGACCTTTTTTCTGTGGCCTTTGTGCTCCTTGTATCGCGTCTTAATTGCAAATTCCCTTGGCAGATTTGCAACACACTAAAAACCTTCAGACACACCAAAGACACTGAAATTACCTGCTAATTGCATTTTGCAGTGTTAATGTTTCCACGTTCAGCTTTCCCTATCTCCTTTAAAGAGGGCAGTGTTTCCACTTTGCAGGGAAATCCCCTCAAAAAGGGGAAAATGGGAGTCTGAAAGGGGAGAACCAAGAGAAGAGGGAAAAAGGAAAATCTTGAAGCACAGCCTGGATTCTAGCGGGGATGAGAAAAATGGGAAAATAAGGGAAAAGGGGAAAAACGGGAAATTGAAATTGGAAACACTGGTTTCCACTTTCAATTTTCCCTTTTCGCTTAAAAAGAGCTCTGTTTCCCCTTTTCTCCCTTTGCTAAAGAATGTCAGTTTTCCCTTTTCCCCCTCTATTCATAAACTTTCGTTTCACTCCCTTTCCTCTTTTCCCTTATTTTTCCTTTCGAGACCTAGTTTTCCCTTTTTAAGGGAATTTCCCCGCAATGTATAACCAGTTTTACACACCAACGAGTTTCCATGTTCAGTTTTCCCTATTCCTTTAAAGAAGGCAATGTTTTCCCTTTTTCCCTTCTATGCTAGAATGTAAAGCCATTCTTCTAAATTTCCCTTTCCTTATTTTTCCCTTTCGTAACCTAGTTTTCCCTTTTTTAAGGGAATTTCCCCGCAATGTATAACCAGTTTTACACACCAACCAGTTTCCATGTCCATTTTTCACTATTCCTTTAAAGAGGGCAATGTTTTCCCTTTTTCCCTTCTATGCTAGAATGTAAAGCCATTCTTCTAAATTTCCCTTTCCTTATTTTTCCCTTTTGAGACCCCATTTTCCCTTTTTCAGGAAACTTCCCCGCACAGTGGGAGCACTGACACTAACGTCACCGTATTCCCGAAGTTATTATTTCGTACGACGACAGTTTAAAATCGATAGTTATAGTCACGATCTATCGATATCAGTAAATAATCGATACTTAACAATTTCTGCCAGGGGGTCCGGAACTTCCAATAATCTTCGTACACCTAGGTCATGTTATCACTGTTATCAACCCGTCATCTCCATGTTATCTCCGTGTTATCAAATAATCTTCGTACACTTTTCCTCGGAGTTTTGGACTCCTTGATTCCAGCATATAAAATTGTGCGATACTATAAAATCTATGTTATAGAATATCTATATTTATTGTATTTAGTTTCGATATATATATTAATGATGATGTATTTATATTTAATATTAATTATTATAATGCAATTTTTTGTGTGTTTAATAAATGGCCAATTAACCAGCGAATTTTTCCTGCGCTCCACAGATTCGCCCGGGTAAATGGCCTTGACGCAGTAATAATATTTCTGTACCGTTAATTTATTTTAATTATATTTCCTATATATTAATGCAATATTATTATATGTTAATTTTATTATATTTTGGGGGATTTTTGTCATTTATTTACCTTGCCACGAACACTTAAACGAGCACCATTATTTCTGAACATTCTTATGGACCCAACCAATAGAAAACCAGAGAAATTCTTAGGAAATAGTTAAACCAATCAAATTTAAGCTTTAGTGAAATTAAAAAGACGTCCAATCAAAGCCAAGGATGGATCAAAACTGAAATTCTGCCAAATATACTTATTATAATTCTAGAAATACAGCCTGTGAAAATTTTGCTGAAAAAATCAGGATTTAATTCGGAAAATTAGATTTAAAATAATTTGCATAAATATCAAGGGTGTTGTTAAATTCAATATGAATTCTAGCAATACATCTTATGGTATTTTAAAGATATTTAAATAGTTTGTTCTTACCAGATAGTTGGTAGTTGAATTCGAATTATTTCTAGTTGCTGAAGTCATGGCTACCAGCAGTTTAGCAACAAGACGAGCAACCAGAAGCCTTCGAGTGTCTTCAGCAAGTGGAGGAACAGCCGCCACTTCAACACCATTTGTGTTAAAGACACCGGAAAAGATGAAACGAAAAAACCTTGACTTGGTTTAACCATCTGTTGAACAGTTGTTATCAACGTGTTATCAAATTATCTTTCGTTCCTCCTCCGTTAGGTCTTGTGGGGAGTGCTTCAACTTTGCAGGGAATTTCCCTGAAAAAGGGAAAATTGACGGAAGAGTGAAATGCTGAAAGCGTAGCTGTGTATTCTAGCAAGGAGGGGAAGAAAGGGAGAAATAAGGGAAAAGGGAAAGTTAGCAAGTATAGCTTGATGTTCTAGCAAGGAGGGGAACAAAGCGCTAAAAGGGAAAAGATGAAGTTAGCAAGTATAGCTTGATGTTCTAGCAAAGAGGGAAATAAGGGAGAAGGGGAAGTTTAGCAAATATAGCTTGATAACCTACCATGGAGTGGAAGAAGTGGAAAATTAGGGAAGAAGGAAGTTTAACAAGTATAGTTTGATGTTCTAGCAAGGAGGGGAAGAAAAGGGGAAATAAGGGAAAAGGGAGGTTTAGCAAGTATAGTTTGATGTTCAAGGAAGGGGGGGAGGGGAAATAGGGGGTAAGGGAAGTTCAGCAAGTATAGCTCTATATTCTAGCAAAGAGGCGAAGAAAGGGGAAAATAAGGGAAAAGGGGAAGTTTAGTTAGTATAGCTTTATATTCTAGTAAGGAGGGGAAGTACGGGGTAAAAGGGAAGTTTAGCAAGAATGGCTTTATATTCTAGCAAGGAGGGGAAGAAAGGGGGAAAGAAGGGAAAATCTAGCAAGTATATCTTAGGATCCAGGGGAAAAGGGAGAAATAGGGAAAAAGGAAAAAGGGGAACGCTCCATTTCTTTTCTGTTTGTTCTTGTAATGATGCAGACACACGAATGTATTGAAGCTTTAGACGGGAAGAAATCAAAGATGTACCATTCATCCAAGTTGACAATGTCGTACAGTGTCAGTTGGTTGTGATATTCCCCTGATGTTGGTACAGGGGAAACGTGTAATACGATTAAGTTTGGTCCCCTTAGAGACTAAGTCCCGGGTTTTTCTGCTAGCTTTGGTTAATTTATTTGTTATTCTGCATCGTCCCCGGGGATGTTGGCCACCAAGATAAACACTAGACATCATCGATAAGACATAAATCTTCTCCGCAATCTAGATATAAGATCGCACTAACTATAATTCATACACGGCGTTACAGAGTATAGACTCTATGCCAAACGACAGTAGCGCCACCGGCGGCCACAGTTATAAACTGGCGTCGTCTGCTGTTTTAGGACAAGCTAATCAGCGTTAAGTCATGTTACACTATCAGAGGCTGGTCCTAAAACAGCGGACGACGCCAGTTTACAACTCTGGCCACCGGTGGCGCTACTGTCGTTTGGCATTGAGTCTATTGGACTATTTTCTTAATGAGTAACTGTGAGTTATTCGAGGAATTCTCGTTAAGATCCATTTCTTGGCTTTGCAGCTTGTGTTCATTAAAAGTTTGACATACCGAGAATCCCGCCAAAAGCCTTCGTTTCCACCCCCGCCCAAAATAAATGTTTCTTTCATATCGACCGAAGAAATGCAATTAAAGCTGTATCTTTAATGAAAAATCATGATGAATGATGTCTTTGTATGGAGAAATATATGAAACAGTTCTCGTTTATGCCTACACAGGACATAAGTTATTAGTATTAGTAATCCCAACTGGTTCCTGCTAACCGGACCGGGGACAATATCTATTGTTCCCCAAAGGTTCTGTACAGCACAATGCCGGAAAAGGATTAGATTACGAATAGTTTACATAACTTTTTACGTAACTAGTAGATAAGAAACTATGTAAGCAAGATTTCATACCATTAACTTGTATTTATGCTTCTGTTCTACATACTAATCAATTATAATGACAGAACATGGTTAGAAACACTGTTATAGTAAATTACAGTCGTTAGAAACTTCATTAAAGTTTAATAATAACGAAAATTCAGCATTAGCTCTTATGTACAGCTTAATTTGTGCGACAGCGCAGCTATTTGAACAAGAAATTTGTCACGAAGAAGATACAAGAACAAGTTTCTTTGTCACAGGTTCAGGTTTTGTGATAATCTAATTAAGTCAAATGAGTCAAACGCGTTGAAAAGTCGTCATCATGGGAATAGCTTCAGATTCTATGGCATCGTTCCTGTCTTTGACGGTCACTTGCAAGGATCTTCTCCGTTCAGTAAGCCAGACAAAACTCCATTTGTCCAGAAGACTGGGTCTGAATGTGCGACTGAAGGTCTGGCGAAACTGCTGGCTCATCAGACAGTAGAGAATGAAGTTGATGGCACTGTTGATGAGCGCCATGATGTCCATGATTTCGCCGAGGTTCGTGTAGCAGTTGACAAAGAAGTCGTTGCCCAGAATGCAGCTTAACAAACCCAAGATTCCCTGTGGAAACTCCGTAATGAGGAAGAGAAGAAGAACCGCTAGAAGCATGTGAGTTGTCCGGTCTGCCTGTCGCTCCCCGTCCGAGATTTTGCTGCGATCCGAGGATCCGGCTCGAGTTCGGAGCTTCTCCTTACGTTTCTTGGCATTCATCAGAGCTCTGATAAGCTGGAAACTAAGTATAGTCAGAGCAATACAGGGTATAATCTTAATAACAACACTGTAAGTCCAGAAACTAATGTTTTCCAGCAGACGGTTGTTAGCTTTAGCTAAATCGCTAGTCTCTACTAAGTAGATAATGCCAGCAGCTCCGGTGGTTTCATCGTACTGAAATCGCTCTTTGATCGAGAACATGAGATAGGAGGGAATACACAGGATCGGGGAACAGACATAACCGCTTAAGATTGCTAGTAGAGCTCGGTCTAGACTGCACCAGTTGCGGTTGTGAAGTGGTCTGGCCACAGCCAGATACCTCCAGACAGCCAGAGTGACTGTTAACCAGATAGAGATTGTGTGGAACACTTGAGTAACATGCGAGTGTACCAGGACGAAAACAGCCCAGCCGTAGGTGAACCGCTCGGCATTGGATCGCTCACGCAAAATGTACATGTGTAACGAGAAAGGGATGTACTCGATCATGACCAGAATGTCAGCAAAGGCCAGCCCTGTGAGAATGACGTTTGTCGGGGAGATCATGTCACGCCGTGTGAGTACTACAATGTTCAAACTGTTGGCCAACATACCGAAGATGCACACAATCAGACTGATGTAGCCGTGCACTTGTTTGTATGACTGGCGGAACGCTACCATCTCTTCTCCGCAGTAAACGTACCGCTCCGTTTCTTGGTAGCTTCCATTCACACTCTCCAAGAGTCCGTAAAAAGTTCTGTTTAGCAATAACTCAGAAATGAGAGAAATGTTCGATCTGGACTCCATTGTGACTACTTCAAGCTTCTGTGCACTACTAAATGCACCTTGCTTAGTTTTCTACATATACTTGGACGAACCTAGACGCATGCGCCACTCATTTATTTATAAACATAACTTACTGTTCTAACTAAAATCCACTTTATGAAACATAAACTACGTTAGTAGTTCTGACAGTTTGTACAATATACCTGGATTTGGTTTAATTTTTACTCCGTATTGATCTAAACCTACTACCTAAGTTATAGTCTTCGGCTCCAATTAAATATCTATGGCAACCATTCTGAGAAACTACAAGAACCGAAAGCTGGAAATAATAAACCAGATTAAAGAAAACATAAATTTTACCACCAAATGAAAAGTTGTTAAAGTTATAAATGAGTAAATCCCTGACAGAAAAATGATGCGCTAGCCATACGTCTGAATGACCCTCTGAACGGTGCATGGCTATCCTGGATTCAGCTGGATGATAGTGTAAAGTTAGCCCGCTTTCACACAGTTGGTACGCTTGAATTTCGAAAGAACTAAGTCATGCAGTATTCAACCCCTTGTTCAGAGGGTTCAGTTTTAGTAACTAAAGTGAGTTCAGCTACTATTCAGCTAGTGATTGAGACGGGAGCTAGTGTTCAGCTACCTAGTCATTCGGTACTCAACCGTATGACTTTTCTACCGGGGTCTCGTTTGTGTGAGACTAAATCACTAAAACTCTTAATAGGTAAACCGTGTACCCGATTAACCAAACTCTCGTCTTAGTCAAGCGCTGATCTTATGCATTATGCAGCTTGTTTGCACTGCATTACCGTGCGAATTATAGATAACAACTTCAGGCGTTATCGACTGTGTTACAACATCAAGGTTTAAGTATAGCGTGTTCTAGTATACGTTTATACCGGAATAAAAGTAAAACTTGGTTTTAATGGGGCCAAGTTACGGGGTTGAGTGAACGTAAACGGGGATATCGTACGCATTTTGATGTAAACGTTTTTTGATGTTTTTGCACAGGGAACCTGCTGGTACCAGATGGTTTACAACGGGCAGCCAAAGCAGGTCGTAAAACATTTTGTTTTGCAAAAATAAAGCGAAAAATATGATTATTTATCGTTATTGCAGTTACCATAGCAACGGTGTGTAATGAATTCATCGTATGGTTTCATTCATTTCGTCTATACCAAAAGCGCAAACAGCAGTGCTTCCACTTTGCGGGGAAATTCCCTGAAAACGGGGAAACTTGGAACTGGAAAAGGAAAAATAAGAGGGGAAAAGGATACTTGATGGTTTCGTTCATTTCATTCGCACCAAAAGCGCAAACAGCAGTGCTTCCTCTTTGCGGGGAAACTCCCTGAAAACAGGGAAACTTGGATCTGGAAAAGGGAAAATAAGAGGGGAAAAGGGTACTTGATGGTTTCGTTCATTTCATTCGCACCAAAAGCGCAAACAGCAGTGCTTCCTCTTTGCGGGGAAACTCCCTGAAAACAGGGAAACTTGGAACTCAAAAAGGGAAAATAAGAGGGGAAAAGGATACCTGATGGTTTCGTCCTTTTCATTCTCACCAAAAGCGTAAACAGCAGTGCTTCCACTTTCCGGGGAAACTCCCTGAAAACAGGGAAACTTGGAACTCAAAAAGGGAAAATAAGAGGGGAAAAGGGTACTTGATGGTTTCGTTCATTTCATTCACACCGAAAGCGCAAACAGCAGTGCTTCCACTTTGCGGGGAAACTCCCTGAAAACAGGGAAACTTGGATCTGGAAAAGGGAAAATAAGAGGGGAAAAGGATACTTGATGGTTTCGTTCATTTCATTCACACCAAAAGCGCAAACAGCAGTGCTTCCACTTTGCGGGGAAACTTCCTGAAAAAGGGGAAACTTGGATCTGGAAAAGGAAAAATGAGAGGGGAAAAGGATACTTGATGGTTTCGTTCATTTCATTCGCACCAAAAGCGCAAACAGCAGTGCTTCCACTTTGCAGGGAAACTCCCTGAACAACAGGGAAACTTGGATCTGGAAAAGGAAAAATAAGAGGGGAAAAGGATACCTGATGGTTTCGTTCATTTCATTCACACCAAAAGCACAAACAGCAGTGCTTCCACTTTGCGGGGAAACTCCCTGAACAACAGGGAAACTTAGAACTCAACAAGGAAAAATAAGAGGGGAATAGGATATACTTGATATCTACAAGGGAAGGGAAAAAAAGGGGAAAACCGTGCCCTCTTCCAGGGAAAACAGAAACCTGAAAGTGGCAAACAGACTTGTATTGCTGTAGACTTTAATCGCGATTCTATTAGATTCCTTACAAATGTATTCTATTCTAGGACTATAGGATATTGCAGAACACTGGATATCTTAGTGAAAAGATTGTTTATCCGGATTCATAGGAAATTAGATTCCCAGCAAGAATCAATAGGCCACCTTCCCTTGAAGCCATTTAGTAATGACGTGGTATTAATAGAAAGCTGCCATTCATTAGTATACGCTGATAAACAAGATATTTAATTTGATTATTTCAAACGGTTCATCTAGTTAAGTTTCCATGGCAACGGGGATTATTTTGAAAGTTTCTGGTTCTCGTTTCCACGTGAAAGCTTCATAACATTCCGCTTAATGAACACATTCAGGGAAACCGTGTGATAACAGACGATAACAGGGTGATAACAGGGTGATAACAGGCTGGTGAACTTGCTAACAGCTGCTGTGTTACGGAAGGTGTTTTGCTGTGCTTGACTAATTATTGTGCAAACGCTGGAATGTAATCCTCCAGCGTCTTGAAACTGATTCAAGAACCGCAGATGCTTTCACTTGAAACCGCTCTAACGTGAAATTAATTATATTTAATAACTGTATTAATGATAATTATGTGAATTTAGACCACCTAGCGAAAAATTAAGGATGTCGGCTATATCCTGACCGATATCCGTAACACATCCTGAATATCCTGTACCACGTCCGATCGTGGATGAGTTAAAATATTGTGAATCATGAATTATTGAGGGCACCATTAAGTATCCTGAAAAGCGATATATATATATATATATGTATGATTTATATTATAATAAACTATCTATTTATTCCCAGCGGAAAATTAAGGATGTCGGCTACACCCTGAACGATATCCGTAACATATCCTGAATATCCTGTACCACATCCGATCGTGGATGAGTAAAAAAATTGTGAATCTTGATTATTGAGGGCACCATTAAGTATCCTGAAAAGCACTTTTTTAGTACGCTGTTAAGTACCCTGAACATGTATTGTTCAGGCATTCCAATGTCAGGGTCCTGAACACCCTGGACGTGGGCCAATTTCTCCGCACTCAGAGTCCTGATTGGCATCTTGAAAATGTCCTTTCCAGGATATTTTCAGGGTCCTGAAACTTTCCTCAATTTTCTACTGGGCATAGATGTTTATTATGTTGAACTTAGTGTTTCAAACTTTAGGTTCGAGTTCATTTATCCTTATTACCAAAGCAAAGTAATTTATCCGAGATTCTTCGATGTCATGTTACCTTCCAGCTTGTTAATGGACTAATCACTTCCTAGTTCCCTATAACCTGAAACTACAAAAAAGTCATTCAACAGTCGTTAACCGTTACTCCGCAATGGCGGCCGTTACGCCACATGTTGCTTTGCAGATCGCCTACCACTACCTTCAACTCCATTAACCAAATTACTTATAATTCTCTAAATTTAAAAAATAATCATCAGTAAATATTGATCTAATATCCAGGAATAAAGTTTTGCTTAATCATCTTTTAAAATGGAATATTTCAAATTTTAAAATTAACTTAGTTCTAAAATCTACCGCTAGATGGCGTTAGTGAATATTTCTATATGGAAGCAGACGGTTTCCCCCACTGGCTGAGGACTTCTTAACAGATGAATGTAACACCCGGCTACAGCTGATGGACTGTTGTGTGTGGCTGTTTCTAATTTAACTGGGATTTCCAATTGCCGAAAACTGTGAAGTGGAGGTAAAAAACACATTTAAACCTGATTTCCCGTTGAATATTCAGGTGGCGGGGGACCTTCGTTTTCTCGTCCCGAGCCTCGTCGAGAGGCTCGCGAGTCGATTCATAATAAAAATAAACCGGTTTTTGTCTTTACTTTTTATTTTTGGCGATGAAATATTACAAAGAAGAATGTAGCTTTCGATGTATTGTGTTGTTTGATTGATGTTCGCTTGTTTTCTTCGTTTCGTTCGGGGAAAAAAGTCTCGTCGAGTGTCGTTCTCGCCTCGTTTTGGTTACCGACGAAAAATCGAACCTCGGTTTCTGAAAACTTGGATTAAAATTTTTATCTGTTCAATCAAAAATGGAGTCAGCTGGCAGAAGGCGTCGATGGCGTCACTGGCGTCGTCCATTGATCTGTTAACAGACGACGCAGGTCACGTGACGGCGCCTGACGTCACGACGCGCTAGATTTTATTTCTTTTTGATAGTAAAAAATAGTCGGAGATAGTAAATAATTGATAGTTTTGGAGCATGGACGTGGGAAATATAATTTTACGCTGAAGCTGAGGATAAAATTATATATTTTTGTTAAATTTTTCAAGTTTTTTGGCAGGAAGCCGCGACTTTTCGTCAAATGACTGGCCGTGGGACAGAAATAACCCAAAGATTTCTTTATTTTCTGGTCTTTTTCTTTCAGAAGATGTTTTAAACTTTGCTTTTGTTTATGTTTTCTCTTGTTGTTTTTGCTTTGGGTCCTTGCGTTGGGAAATTCTTCAGAAGCTTTCGTCTTGAACAAAGTGAACGGTCTAAAATGGCGACCGCAAAAGTGTGTGGGGAAAAACCTTGAAAATAACTGGTAATCGTAGTAAATTTTCTACTCCGAAGCATCTGAATGATCGAGTGTAGTAAATTTACTATATGTCAACATATTCATAATATTAAGATTTATTAAAAATTCTGTAAATAGAAGAGGAAGAGGAGGAGGAGGAGGAGGCAGGACAGCCCAGGTTGCCAAACTGGCCGCCTACGGCCATCGTCGTTCCCGGCGTCCTTTCACCTTGTCTTTGGAGACGCCCACCGACGCAGACGACGCCCAACACCCCGACCCGGACCACGCCCACCAGCAGGAGGAGGAGGAGGAAGAGGAGCTGGACCGCCCACTGGAGCCGCTAGAAACTACCAAGATCGACTGCGGCTGTTTGACTGGTATGGTATTATGGCCTTGTGACCTGTAACAGTAGCTGTAGTTGACCTATTGAACTATCAACTATCAACTATGACTGTAGACCAAGGGTCCGAAACTCACAATAATCTTCGTACACCTAGGCCGTGTTATCACTGTTATCAACCTGTTATCTCCGTGTTATCACGTTTTATCAAATAATCTTCGTACACTTTTCTTCCGAGTTTCGGACCCCTTGCTGTAGACCTATAACTAGTAGTGCTTGGATCGTTAGAGTATAAGATAGTTCGCTAGGTAGTTGAACTATTGACTCTGGAGAATAATAGCTATAACTGTAATTCATAGATGAATCAATACAGTAGATACTTGAACTATCGACTATGTATAGTATAACTATTTACTATCAATATAACCTGATCAAGGTGCCCGAAACTTGCAATAATCTTCGCACATCTAGATCATGTTATCACTGTTACCAGTCTGTTATCTCCGTGTTATCATATGTTATCACGTAATCTTTGGACACTTTTCCTCGTAGTTTCAGACCCCTTGAACCTTGGTCATATACCTTGATTATTAAACTAGTTAGTTTATTAGCGTTATTTGTTAATTATATCATTTTATATCACTGTATTATTTATATAGTAATTTATTATTATTTTTATATTATTATACATAATTATAAGTTTTTTTGAATTTTTTGTTGCTAAATTAGATTATTACTTTTTATTTTCATTGCTGTTTATTTATTATGCATAGAATTCTTCTCCAATATTTAGTGAGGGGTTGTTCTATGGATCCGGTTTCGTGAAGTAACCGAGTAACCGGATTTTGTATTCGGATCCGGTTGTAGTAATAAGATACGATCTTGTAACCGGATCCGAAAATCTGCGGTTTCCTTCAAGGGATGGGGTGAACGTCGGGAGCAGAGTAATCGGATTCGAAACGGTTTTTCTCCCTGGTAATCAATTATTATCCACCAAGTAGCCGGATTCGTAATCAATTTGCCAACAGTAGCCGTTCCTTACCCAAAGTAACCGGATTTGTAATGATTTTCCACAATAATCGATGATTACCAAGCAAGTAACCGGATTTGTAATCATTTTCCACAGTAATCGATTATTACCAACCTAGTGACCGGATTCGTAATCCATTTTGCCTACAGTAACCGTTCCTTACCCAAAGTAACCGGATTCGAAATCATTTTCCCCAATAATCGATTCTTACCAACGAAGTAACCGGATTCGTAATCTATTTTGCCTACAGTAACCGTTCCTTACCCAGAGTAACCGGATTTGTAATGATTTTCCACAATAATCGATTCTTACCAACGAAATAACCGGATTCGTAATCTGTTTTGCGTACAGTAACCGTTCCTTACCCAAAGTAACCGGATTCGTAATCATTTTCCACAATAATCGATTCTTACCAACGAAGTAACCGGATTCGTGATCCATTTTGCTAACAGTAACCGTTCCTTACCCAGAGTAACCGGATTCGTAATTATTTTCCACAGTAATCGATTCTTACCAACGAAATAACCGGATTCGTAATCATTTTTGCTAACAGTAGCCGTTCCCTACCCAAAGTACCCGGATTAAAAAATATTTCCACAAACATTTCAGGAGCTCATTTGAAAAAATTTCGTTTGTTTGAATTCGCAAGGAAGTCGGTGGCATTCGCAGAAAAATTTTTCGCAAAATCACGTCCAGACTGTCGACTGCTGTGCAAGTCTCTAACAGTTTGAATCCGATTGGTTGATTTATCGATTATTATTATTAATATTTATTGAATTGTGAGCCACGTTGAGACGCAAGCGCAGCAACTGGCTGCAGCACGAATGGGTGGAGTGGATTCTTACGTCGAGTTTTCACTGAAAATCACGTGCCAATACATCACAGATGGAAACTTTGAAACCGGTGTAGTAGAACACATCTATGAAGCTCAGGGTGAAAGTAATCTATACATTCTACATTACAAATTTCACAATAGAACAAGTTCCAGTGTCCAGTTTTATGTTATATATAGTAATTGTAGAATCTGAATGAACTGAATGAAATTTGGATGAATTTTTGATAGATTTGTGCACTTCGGAGAACCTCCCCGAAGTCGAGATCATCAGTCTACTCGAGGAACAGATTCCCCGCTACAAACTACGGGCCGACACACTCACATCTTTCACAGGTTTACATTTTTTTACAATTGAATTTAACTTTTATTCAGTATTATGTAAGGTTATGGATCGTCTGTGGACATTGGGTTCTGATGGACTAAGCCCAACAGTCAGGTGCAGACGGAATCGATAGGAATCTTACGGTCTGTTCCCAGCGCTTGCGCATTGTTCCAGTACGCAATGCTGGAGAATAGAGGGAGTTATCCCAGTTGCGTGCTGGAACTGGGATAAGTAGTCCTACCTGGAACGATGGAAGAGGAAAAGGAAGGTCTTGGTTTAAAAATGGGGACTGTAAACTCTTAATGACTTGAAAATGAATAATTATAATTAACTATAATTAATTGTGTATTTACTAAAACTTTTGTTTAGAAATAATCTTTAAGTTAAAAAGGATGTGAAGGACGTGACAGTTTGGACTTCGCGCCATGAATAAGCAATGAGCTACTGATATTTCCTTTTGTTTTATTTCTTCATTAGCCCAGGAGGTCTTCTCCTGTATGTTTACCAACGCCCTGTGTTATCAGTTGTTATCATGTGATGTTTATGTTGATTTGATTGCAGGTTACGAAAACCAGGATTGGTTTGTTCCAGCACCCGCACTTCCAGCGTCTGTCGGTGAGGACTTGACACCGGAGCAGATCAAGGAAACGCTCAATTACTTTTGTAAATAATGTTTTAATTTCATTCCATTAACTTTAATGGCATTTTTGGAGATATTGAGAACAAACCACGCTGTGGGATCGTAGTAACCTAATTTATTTTTTTTTTTTCATTTGTTTATTGACGTTTTTTATGATTATCGGCTGAGAATCTGAATGCTGGGATGATAATCAGCAGATTAGATGTCACCACGAGGTGATCAAGATACTAAGACAGGGTAACTCTTCGTGGTCTCGGTCACGTAGTCCACATATTTTGATATGAAGCAGGTAGGAAAACTTTTACAGTGAGCTGGTGGCTGGGCTGGGCTGGGCTGGGCTGGCGGTGGTTTTCAAGGAAGAGGGTCAGGTCGTAAAAACTTTCTATACCTCTGCTAGAATCAGTGTATCCACTTTGCAGGGAAATTCCCTGAAAAAAGGGGGCGATGGATTCTGAAAAATGAGGGAAAAGGGAAAATTTGGAAGTGTAGCCTTATATTCTATTACGGAGGATAAAAAGGGGAAAAGGAGGGAAGAGGAAAAAAGGGAAATTTAGAAGCATAGCCTTATGTTCTACTGCGGAGGAGAAATGGGGAAAATAAGGGAAAAGGGAAAAAGGAAAATTTAGAAGCATAGCCTTATATTCTACTACGGAGGAGAAATGGGGGAAAATAAGGGAAAAGGGAAAAGGGAAAAAGGAAAATTTAGAAGCATAGCCTTATATTCTACTACGGAGGAGAAATGGGGAAAATGAGGGAAGGGGAAAAAAGGAAAATTTAGAAGTATAGCCTTATATTCTACTGCGGAGGAGAAAAAGGGGAAAATAAGGGAAGAAGGAAAAAAAGGAAAATTTAGAAGCATAGCCTTATATTCTACTACGGAGGAGAAAAAGGGGAAAATAAGGGCAAGAGGGGAAAAGGGGGAAATTGAGAGTGGAAACATTGCTCTGCTAATGCGTCTTATACCAAAAGTGCCGCAATGAAGAGCGACTCCTCTACTACGGACAGCGGAATCAAATACGTTGATGGAAAAATTTAACTTGAAATAATTCTGAAAATATCGCAAAAATCGTAGAAACATTTTCGTGCAAAAGAATATGCGAAATTGTTTCGGTCGATTTGATAAAGGTGTCCGCTATAGCGGGGCTCCGCTTAGGGAATCGTGGCCTAGACCGACTCCTCTACTGCGGACAGTGGAATCAAATACGTCTTTGCAAAATTTTGAGTCAGAATAATTCAGAAAATCACGCAAAAATCGTAGAAACATTTTCGTGCAAAAAGATTTGCGAAATTATTTCGGGTTGATTTGATAAAGGTGACCGCTATAGCGGGGCTCCGCTTACGGCATCGCGTCCTTGTTAGTAGCTCTTTAACGAGAACTCGACCCGCGTATCACGCGATACGCCACGAGGTGGGACTGGTATATTTTCATTTTATTGTTATTTATTATTAAATTTTATCTTTTTCAGATATGCAGCTTTGTTGTGAGATTAGTAAACTTGTTTACAATGAAACGGGGTATAGAGAGGCTTTAGTGGGTTAGACTGGAACGGGGGTGCGGCGGGGGGTATAAAGTGGTAAGAGGGTATACAGCTCAGGTGAAGAGACCTGTGGTATCAAGACAAAAAGCGAAAATCCCAAGCAAAGGACGCGTCAGTCCAAGACGAGATACAGAAGAAGGCGGAGGCTCTCTCACCCGATGCGTTACGGAAGACTTTATTCTGGAATAACCTCTATTCCGGTTCATGATCCGCACAAATGGCCGCCGATGTACAAGTTTTTGCGGCTGAGCTAAACGCTGGTCAGCTGTTTTAATTATAAATTTATTTTAATTCAATTAAAGTTTTTTTAAGTTATTTTCCCCACAAATGGCCGCCGATGTACAAGTTTTTGCGGCTGAGCTAAACGCTGGTCAGCTGTTTTAATTATAAATTTATTTTAATTCAATTAATTTTTTTTTAAGTTATTTTCCCCACAAATGGCCGACGATGTACAAGTTTTTGCGGCTGACCCAAACCCTGGTCGGGCTTTTTAATTATAAATTTATTTTAATTTAATTAAATTTTTTAAAGTTATTTTTCATTTGTTTTAGACATTTTTGTTAATTTTTGTTTTTTGGCGAGGTACATGTACAAGTGGGAAAACTTGAAAACCGTGATTAGCTGCGGGCTCTCAAACGCTCAGTTGAACTTTGAGTCTGTAGCAGGATTCACGTGCACTTGTCACGGGGATTAGTTTTAATGTCAAGTTTCATATAGAGATTAGATTAAAATATTAATTTTTGGAAAAATCTGATTTGCCATTGCAGTGCTATGTAGTAATCGCGTCAGTCAAATGACGAAGACGTACAATGACGTCGAAGCTGTTACGCGTCTACTGGAGGAGGTGAATATTTTTCATTTTGAAATAATTAAATTAATATTAAGTAGTTATTATATATCAAAATAAATACGATAAAAATTAAATACATAGAACTGTATTGTAACATTTTTTTTTAAATCTTATAGTATATTTTACAAATACAAATGATATAATTATTATTTTACTTAAATTAAGAAATATAAATCAATACGATAAAAATTAAATACATAGAATTGTATTGTAAAAATTTTTTAAATTTTATCATAGCATTTTACAAATGATATAATTATTATTTTATTTAAATTAAGAAATATAAATCAATACGATAAAAATTAAATACATAAAATTGTATTGTAAAATTTTTTAAAATTTTGTCATAGTATTTTACAAATGATATAATTGATATTTTATTAAAGTTAAGAAATATAAATCAATACGATAAAAATTAAATACATAGAATTGTATTGTAAAATTTTTTTAAATCTTAGCATATTATTTACAAATGATATAATTAATATTTTGTTTAAATTAAGAAACGTAAATAAATACGATAAAAATTAAATGCATAGAATTGTATTGTGAAAATTTTTAAAATTTTATCATAGTATTTTACAAATGATATAATTAATATTTTATTTAAATTAAGAAATATCAATAAATACGATAAAAATTAAATACATAGAATTGTATTGTAAAATTTTTGTAAATCTTATAGTATATTTTACAAATGATATAATTAATATTTTATTTAAATTAAGAAATATAAATAAAATTCAACGTGTAATTATTAATGTAATTAGTAATTAATTAATTATTAGTCAATATTATTCGTTATTATTTATTAGTCAATAAATAATACTAGAAGAAGCAGAAAATTGTTTAGAAATTATTATTATTTATTTTGTCCGTGACATTATCTTGATTTTAAAATTCGCAAATCCTATAAATAGATCTGCTTCATCATTCAGTCTGTTGGCTTACCTGTATTTGAACAGCACTCGACTTGCGAATTTTTTTTTTGCGAATCTATATAATGTGCTTGTAATCTGCTTTGTCATTTGTCCGCGTTGACCTCTAATTCCCGTAAACCTGGAATTAATTTTTGAGATACAAGATTTACTGTAATTCAATCTATACACTTAATAATTAATATGAAATAATATACAAATAGTCAATAAAATATAATTAATATTGATTCTTCAATTATTTTGTTTATTGTATTAATAAATAATGTTTTTATTTCTTATTTTTGATTGGGTTTTTGCAGAAAGAGAAGGACTTGGAGTTAGCAGCCAGGATCGGCCAGGGTCTGTTGTCCAGGAACCGGGCCCTGGAGGAGCGGATAGCAGCCGTGGAGGGCGAACTGAGTGCTGCTCACGATACCGTCACCCAGCTGCGCCATGACTTGTCCATGAAAGCCGATCTCCTGCACATCTACACCAACGACTACGATGACGCCAGTCCCGATGGAGGTAAAAATTCAGCAAATAGAAAGAATAATTTCAATTAATTATTTAAAAAAATAACGACGATTAAAATATTTGAATTTAACAAGTAAAATATCGTATGTGTTTCTTTTTGGATAGCTATTTTGACTATTAGGAATATAAAGCGTGATAATTAATTCAGAACACATAATTTTAGTTAATGACATTAATTAAGAATTGTATTATTTAGTATGAATAAATTTAATTATTAATTTTTAGTTTACATAGATAAGGCATAGTTAATTTAATGATGTCAAAGTTAAATTTAATTTTATAATTTTCTCATTTTTTTTTCCAGCCCGGGCGTTCAGTCTGGAGACCCTGCTGCAGAAAGTTCGGGGACTCGAGACCGACAACCAGCGACTGCGGGTCGAGGCCAGTCAGCTGGCCCGCGAGACCAGCGACTGCGAGCAGCGGGAAGACCAACTCCTCAACGAGGTCCTGAAACAACTCGGTAAGGAGTTCATGTTTATTAAAGTTATTATTTTCATATTAATTATAATATATTTTAGATAAATTGTTGATGTAAATTTTAGTAATCAGGAATTATATAAGTAAACTTATCACCTCTTATCAGTCGAGGTGAAAGCAGCAAGTCATAAGCGTGACTAAAAAGTCTCTTTGCTATTTTTGGGTTTTGGCGTTTTAGCTGACGCCAATGGAGAGGTCAAAGTGCTAGCTGAGGAAGTAGCGAGAAAGTCGGACGAAAGCTTTCACCAGCAGGAAGAGATAACTAGCTTGCTAGCACAGCTCGTCGACCAGCGCCATAAAATCAGAGAGGTAAGCTAAACTAGCTCAACTAGCAACTAACAACTACTACTAGGTCCACTGCTACTAGGTGACCTACTAATATTACTACTAAAACTACTATTATCACCACGATCACCACTACTACTAGCTCTACTACTAGTTTTACTATTACCATTCCTGCTACTCGACTAGTATTTCTTGTACCACCACTACTATGAGCACTACCACTACTAATACTTCTACTGCTAATACTAATATTACCACTACTGCTTCTTCTGTTACTGCTACCACTGCTACTACTATTACTGTATTTCCTACTATTATTTCTATTGCCACAGCTGCTACTACTACTAGTTGTACTAATGCTACTACTATTTCTACTACTCTTACTGGTGTTAGTATTATTATTTGCCACTACTACTGGATTAACAATTAGATCTACTACCACTGGTACTACTATATTTTTCACTAGGTCTTATACTACTTGCTCGCTAGTAGTAGCTCCACTACTTTTAGTTATATTACTACTACTACTTTTTCTATTCCTTCTACTCCTATTACTATTACTACTGCTACTACTACTAGATTTACCAATAGATCTACTATCACTACCACTACTACTACTATAATTATCACTAGGTCTTATGCTACTAGCTCGTAAATAGAAGCTGCACTACATTTAGTTATATTACTACTACTATTTTTTCTACTCCTACTACTACTACTCCTTCTACTACTACTTACTACTTAACGACTACTACTACTCCTCCTCCTACTATTACTACTACTTTACGACTACTACTACTTTACTACATCCACTCCATTCATGATAACAGTTGACGCTGGAAAATGAAGATCTTCTGCGGCAGCTGGAGATCGTCCGCCAGTGCCAGAACGATCTGGCCATGGAGCTGGCCGATTCTAAGGACAAATACGCAGAAATCGTCGACCTCCTCCGCGAGACGCAAGAGCAGCTCAAGAAGCAACGCAAGCGCAACTATTCCGGAGGCCGTTTGCCCGCTAACGGATCCTCCATTTCGGCAAATTCCGCATACGGATCCTTTAATCCCGATTCGCTGGCCTCTGAACTGGAATTCTCTTCCCTCGGCTCTGAACTGTGGGGAAGCGAACCTATCGCTGTCCGAACACCGAGGTAAACATAAATCTATTATACTGCCGCTGCTACTACTACTATCACACTACTACTGCTACTACTGCTTCTACTACTACTTCTATCACTCCTCCTCGTCCTCCTCCTACTACTACTAATACTACTCGTACCACTACTACTATTACTCCTACTACTACTACTATTACTACTCCTGCTATCAGTCCCGCTACTACTACTACTACTACTACTACTACTACTACTACTACTACTACTACTACTACTACTACTACTACTACTACTACTACTACTACTGTCACTACTACTCGTCCTCCTCCTCCTCGTACCACTACTACTATTACTCCAACTCCTCCTACTACTGCTACTTATACTACTCCTCCTCTTCCTACTCCTACTCCTTCTACTCCTGCTCTTACTACTACTACTACTGCTACTACTTTACCTACTACTACTAATTAACTTGTCTGATTTTAGGAACCAGTTGCAGCGCATTTTCGATACGGTCCGATGTGCAAGCCAAACAAGTGTAGGATCGCCCTTAACATCGCTTGTTCCTTCATCGGGATGCGTTTTCTCCTCGCAGACACGAATGTCAGTAGCAATACAACCTTTAAGTGAAACACCCGCAAGCGAAGCAGCCCCCATCGTCCCAGCAGAAGCTGCTACTCCCAAACAAACTGAATATCCGTAAAATAACTCAATTGTATCATAATATTTGTTTATAATTTTAATTTTTGGTTGCGTTTTATAGAGGTACCTCCAAGGTTGGCGTTCCTGGAACTCCTGGAACAGTGGATTTGACCAATGCCTTACGCCGTCTGGAACCTAAGTCCAGACCTATAGCCGGAGAAAAAGCTCTGGAACCTCAAGGCTGGAGAACTCCGGACAGTATCATGTCGACTGGTAGCCGTCGTTCTGGTTCCAGTCTTTCTCCATGGCGGCTACCCGAAAAGCTGAAGGTCTATTTAAAATTAAGTTATTAATTATTATTTTGACTAAAACGAATTATTTTGGATTTTTAGATTGTGAAACCGGTGGAAGGGTCGGCTACGCTGAATACCTGGTCCAGATTAGCTACCCCGAATTTTGGGAACTTGCTGGAAGAGAGGCCTGGAGTGGCTACCCGTGATACGCATGAAGCTGCTGTGGGCTATTCGCGTAACCTACTCGGTAAAATTATTTAATTTTATCACAATTATTATTATTATTTTTAGCCAATGAATGTTTGAAACAAAATTTAAATTAATAAATGATATTTCGTAAATATTAAATAAATATTGAAATAATTATTACATGTATTGTATATGAATCTCGATATTAAAGTTAAATTTTTGGTTTGACTGCAGAGTTGTATAGTCTGTCGGACTACGAAGAAGACGAGGAAGTAACGCACCCCGGCAAAAGCTTCGAAGCAGCAGGAACCATTTACACGTACACCAATTCAACTGTCATGCATCCGGACGATATAACGCAGCTAACTTCATCGTAAATTAATTTTCTAACTGTCTTACTATTTTTGGTTATCGAAATTCTTGTGTTAAACAGGTTGCAAGGCACACGAATGAGTGCCGTCAGTCCTTCCCCTTCTTCAGTACCCGGTACAGAAGCTCCAGGGCCGGTCAAAGCCCCTGCCACACCGCCGAGGAGTCTGAGTCGCAAAAACTCGGTTTCGACCTTCTCCACGCATTTGAGTCTGGCCAAAGCGCTTCACGAGAGAGGCACGGTCTCGGTAAACCCTCCTGGTATCGCTAGTGACTTGTCTACGCCTTGTAATAGCCCTGAACCGTCGTCCCCTGATGAGCCCTTCCCTTACGGAGCTGTTAGCTTCCTGCACAGAGGGCCAGGCTTCTCCGCAGAGCATTCACAGGCGAAGAAGCTCCGGTCGTTCGGCAAGCGTCAAAACCTGTTCACGCAGAACCCGAGGTAAAATTTAACGCTTCTTACTTCAGTGCTTCTACTTTTAGGGGAAATTCCCTGTTTTAAGGGGAAATGGTACTAAAAAGGGAAAAAGAGGGGAAGAGGGGAAAAACAAGGGAAATTGAAGAAATGTTGAAATCGTCATTAAATTTGACTTTTTCTATAGCGACATGTTACTAAACGCATTTTTTTTTTTTCTCCAGCATTTTGTACTTTTCTTTTTAACTACAAATTAACCATGATCTGAAGCACATAAATCAATAAAAGTATTTTTCGTTGTTTATGAATGGCAGGGAATGTCGAGGGAAAACGGGAAAATGAGAGGGGGAAAAAGGGGAAAATCAAATACTTTTGTCTTGGGGGGAAAAAGGGAAAAAGCACTGGCTCAATCGAGTATTTGTATCGTGATGAATAATCTTTTTTCATGGTTTGTGAAAAACCACAGGCGGTGAAGAGCTGTGACGATGTGCAGAGACCGGAGAACCTGGGCTTGAATTGCATTTCCGCGCAGTCACGGGCCGTCTCGCCCGTGATTCTGCGCTCAGCGCTGGAGAACCTGAAACAAACCGAGAACCCGCAAACCGACCTGACCCTTCCCACGGAAGGTTTGACCTGGTCCGGAACAGGGACAGCCCCTCCAGCGCCTCTGGAACTGGGAGAAATCCGCATCCCGAGCCAGTCGGCTGCCGCCCCGTCTGAGTCGTTCGGTCCAGGGTATCGTAGACCGGTGAACGCTTTACGTTTCGGACAACCCGCCAAGCCGGGAATGGGACACTTGCAGCGGATAATTCAGTACGGAGAACTGCCAGTCGAAAAAGGTTTGAATGTTGTCACAGACTGGGAAACGCTCAACACGAAACGTCACGGTGCTCTCGACTCTAAAGCCAAAACTTTGCCGGGTGAAAAAAAAATGTTTCGAGAAGATCTCGGAACTGTAGGACCCACCGCCAGACCCCGCCAACCTGCCAACGAAAGTGGTGTTATCAGTTTTATCGGTACTCTGAGTTCTTTTCTGTTTGGTAGGAAAGGTGGACTTCTTTAAGTTTTTCTACACGTCTGTGACACTATTTACGTTGATAATAATTTTCCCCGACAGCTTTATGTATCCATCCCGTATAGTCTCGCGTATCAAATGCAACCAACAGTGCGTTTATTATAAAATTGAACTCGACAGCATGGATAGAGACTTCGTAGACCAACAGTTTAGAGTCGACAGTTGCTTTCCCGTATATCTAGAGATCTCGTGCCGCGTACTTCATAACTTAAAATATTTGTCAAAACGTGTAAGGTGTATATATAGGGAAACTATAGCGAGTGAGCAGCTACAAATACAAGTCATTTATCAAAAAAATTTCGTTTATTTTTCTTCGTTTGTCCAGTTTTGATCAGCTATCTCTGATGTAAAATGCAAACAAGCTTTACGAATACAAGTTTTTTAAAAACTTGGACATAAAAATCGGTGACAGAAACCGGAATTTGCTCACCTTCACTTTCAACATACAACTTACACGTACAAAAACCCACGCAAAAACACGAAATAACTTGATGTAATCATTCTTGTTTCCGACAACTTTAGGAAAAAGTTTAAAAATCAATATTTCACAACAAATTTACTAAAACTAGTTTCAACATTTAAAACCTAGTACTAGACCTACTACTGGTACGACTGACGTAATTTCAACGAAAGTATCTGTTAACTATGATATGTTTACATTAATAAATTTGAACAATTAATTAAATTGAAATAAATTAACACTATTTATTGAAGAGAATGGCAAATTCTTCTATTTTAATACGTTTTGTGGATTTTTTATCACAGTATGGATTATAATAGGGCTTACGCCAAAAAGGTTAACCTCTCTACTACGGTCGCGTGTATAAAATACGTTCGTTGCAAAATTTCGTTTGAAAGTGTTTCTAAAAATCATAAAATAATTCAGGAAACATTTTAGTACAAAGAAACTTTCAAAATTCTTCAAAGCCGATTTAATGGTGGAGTCCGCTATAGAGAGGCCTACTGTGATTATTTATTACAGTATTTAGTTCATTTTTTCACCGCTAGGTGGCGTCGCGCAGAAATTTGTTTTTGTATTCATCTGTCACATAAGAGCGAGACGGGGGGAGAGATCCGTTGAGCTTACGTGTTTTGCTGTGAGTAATGTTTGATAAAACAGAAACGTACAAAAATATGGCAGTAGTTACAGCAACGCTGTCATCGTTTCCACCTCCCACCTTTTCTGCCGTGTTCGCCAGTTCTCAAACGCAGTTGCAGGTAACTCGCGAACAACTACAAAGTTTAGTAGTGTGTTGTAAAAGATATTTTTATGCAGTAACAATAGTATTTGTTTGTCTTGGAAGGGCATTTATCTCTTTGTTATCTTATGAACTCTGTGTGTGTAGTTGGGTGAGTAGTTTGAAAAAGTTTCGAAAAACGAGCGGGGCAGGATCCGCGAAACTTCTCGATTACTGTCGCGATTTCTTCTGTCGGCGCTCGGTTTTCCGAGGAGCAGCGTCCAGAGCTTTCGGACATCTGTTGACTTATTTCAGAGTTATTTAATTACGAATATTCACGAGTTGATTTTTTTTCCGTCGTTTCTTCAACAAAGCCATCTGGATTGAACAAGAAGGGCTGGAGGTCAGCATTGACGTCAGGGAGTCACGTGACCGTTGCCATAGCAACGACCTGTAGGAGCAAAAATCCCATCTTCAATGAACTGCACTGTTCTGGACAAGGGGCGTTTTTTTATTTTGAAAGAAGAATACCTGTGGTGTATTAGAAAAATACTTAGCGTCGCCATTTTTTTCTCTCGTTAATTTCGCAAGGAAACGTGTTTGCGCCATTGACGTCAAGATAAGCGGAGCGTGCGATATTCTTTTACCGAGCAATTTCACTGACGTCAATGAGCAAGTCCCCATGGTAAAGAGATAATCGTGCGAATACTTTACGTTTTAATTTACTAGCATCTCCGTAGCAGCAGAGTAATGGTCATTCAACAGGTGGCTGGGCTTTTGGCAGCCATCTTTGTTGTTCTTTTTCTTTTCGAACGTCGTCTATTTATAAACATACAAGGCACGTCTCGGCAATCACGGGACAATGGCACTGGCATTACGTACTTGGCGAATGGGGTCATCATTTAAATTTACAAAAGTTCACATTAAGAGTCATTTGTCATGTGATTAAATGTAATTAATATTAATGTATACGAGTCACGCTGTTGTATTTTTTGTTGTTGAATTTTAGAATTTAATCAGTAAATGGCAACGTTGTAAATGTCACGTTCCGACGTTCGATTGAAATTCGAACGCCTTTCGCTTGTCGGTTTCATTCGGCGCGCGGCTGCGGAAGAGGAAGGACGTGCGCGTCGTCGCTCTTCAGTTTTTATTTCATTTAAGTTACATTTCGTTGTGCTTTTTTTTTCAAACTTTGTCGTTTGTCGCTTAAAACTTGATGGCCCAGTAAAGTCCTGACGTAGGAAATTTCGCGCCAAAAAGTTTTTTTTCCCTGTTTTTTTTTGTTGCGAGAGTCAGACTCTGTTTTTCGTGCGGTGGAAGAGGGAAAATCGGGGTTTTCTGCTGAAAAATGGAGGTCGAGCAACGGTTTTCGAGGATCCAGTTGTTTGTCAAAGCAGCCGAGCAATACACGAGGCTCAAGGCGGCCAAGCAGGTAAGATTAGATAAACATTTTGCTTCCTGCTTGTGAAGACCCTCCAAATACACGTGACATCTAGTGTTATCAACATGTTATCATGTGTTATCGTCAAGATTAGGTACACTTGCACCTGGACTGTTGCTTAACCAGCCTTTCGGGAAACGGTGGCCCTGAGAAATGATCTTCCTGGTCCTTCGGTTGTTGTTTTTTTTTCCCAGTTTGAAAATTAATAGTTGCTCTGGTTTGTTGGTGGATGGCGATGGACGAGGCCATAGTGAATGAAGCACAACCTTGCCCTAAATTCAAATGCTTTTTCAGTCTTGTTTAATTTACTTGAATGCCGATTTTGAGTTGAGCTCGTTTCCTGCTGGAGATATCGTGAAAAATTGACGCAGCTTTTTATCAAATCTATCCAAAAACAGGCATGGAGGAAAACAGGAAAAGTCTAACGCCCAGCTTTTCTGTTTTTGGAGACTTTTAATCAGTTCCCTTAATTAGTTTGCAGCCAGTTTACAGAACTAAGTTCACTATATTGACTTTTTGTCTCTTACAGTCGAACCGTGAGAACTCGGCAGCTCCGAACCAAAAGCCCAGAGCCAAAGGACTTCGGAAATGGGCCAAATCCCCGAAGAACGGGATCAAACTGTTGAACCAGCAGTCGGAGGAAACGTCACATCTTGAGAAACGTGACAACAGAAGCAGAGCAGACAGAGAATCGCTGCAAAACCAGAACTTTGGACAAGATATGACCCTTCTCCAAGTGCTGGCCTTTGTAAGTTTATTTTTGAACCAAACAGTAAATTGACTTTTACTCCATAAGGAATAATTGTAACCGAGCTTTGGAACCAGCGGCTTTTTGATTTACGACCCTTTGTCTCGCGCACACAGAGATTGCTGGAATTAGTCAGTGTTTTATGAGCTTTGGAAACCGTATTTGTTTTGTAATTGAGGTTTTGTTCCATGTGTGGGATGTCTTTGCTTCCGGCAAGGTTGATCGCCGTGTACCCGTATTTGTGAATCGAAAAGTTGTAATGGAAACAGATAAATTTTTCGTTCAAGGATACGCGCGTTAGATTCTATCGCAAAGATTTTGGAAGCAGAAAAATAAATTTTCGGTTGTTTACAGAATGCTCTGGACTTGACAGCGCCTGCCAGTGACATCCTGTTGCGGAATCGAAGGACGTCCTGGGTTCAGTTGTCTGGTCATCCCGGCTCTTTTGCTCCAGCCGGTCCTGGAACACTTTGGAAAAAGCATCCTGGAACGGAGAACAATGAAAAGGTAGTCTACGAAGCCCTGAAGAACGACGTAGCTTCGGACATCGTACCAAAGTATTACCGCGAAGTAACCTACCAAGGGGAGAGCTTCATCGAGATGCAGGATCTCCTCTACAAATTCACCGATCCCAATGTGATGGACATCAAAATGGGAACCAGAACTTTCCTCGAGTCCGAGGTTACCAACACAACCGCAAGGACAGACTTGTACCTGAAGGTAACACACAGATCCCCCGCTGATCTCCTCTTATTAAAAATCGTACTTTTGTTATTTGCAGATGCTGAAAGTAGACCCGACAGCTCCAACAGAAGAGGAACACGCCCTCAAAGCTGTGACCAAGCTGCGCTACATGATGTTCAGGGAACAGCAGAGCTCTACATGCAGTCTGGGATTCCGTATCGAGGCCATCAAGGTTCTTAACTTCGTCCAGCTCACTGCAACTTTGTTTAAGACCTGGCCAGTTTTTAAAAAGATGTTATACGAATTTAGTTTCAGGGCTCACCACCTGTGACTGATCTGAAGACGACGAGGACCCGCGAAGAAGTCAAATCAACCCTGGGCCATTTTCTTAGCCGTCACTCGAATGCTCGGCCTCAGCTTCTGCAGCGGTTAAAATATATCAGAGAGAAATTCGAAGCTTCGCCTTATTTCAGGTCCCACGAAGTACGGCGGTTTCGGTTTGTAAATGAAGTGCGTGATCTTAACGACTGAATTGCCTTTGCAGGTCGTGGGGAGCAGCATACTTATCGTCTATGATCACAACCACGTCGGAGCGTGGATCATAGATTTTGTCAAAACTCTAGCGCTGCCTGAAGGGATCACTGTCTCCCACAGGCGGCCTTGGATGTTGGGAAACCACGAAGAAGGCTACCTCACTGGATTAGACAACCTCATCCAGGTAAACTAAGAGTATATTAGCCTGGCTACAATATAAAATTTAACCCTGAACTTTGTGTGGAACAGATTATCGAAGATATAGAACCTCAAGCGACAGCCAGAATCAATGCGAACAACACATGCATGTAGTACAACCAAAACCACAGCAGCTTTCTGTGAAATGGATGTGAAAGAAACATCGCGGACCAATTTAAAAGTTTTCTTCAATGTTATTTAGCGCCTTATTATACGGATTGCTCCTCATTGAAAGTTGCTATTTCTAGAAGCTCGTCATGGAGAGCATATTAATTAAGCCTTGCGTGTTGAGCCCCCCTTGCTGTTGAACAATGGAATCGTGCTGCGTTGCAGTTTATAAGTAACATATTGTAATTTCGCACTTTCACGTACACAAATAAGATAGAAAATAAAACTTTGCTTTTTGTTCTGTATTCGTGCGGTGACTAAATTGCCCGCCGGACTTTTTCAAAGGGGGATTTCAGGCAGCGTGCGATTTCAGTTTTCCGCAGGAACAACACGAACATTACCCAAACTCAGCATGCACTTGCGTGCAGCTTCCTGACACAAGTTGTAATCGCGGTAAGGAGGGCTAAGAACGTCGTCCAGATCCTTAAGAGTCCTGAGAAAGATCCTTAAAGCTTCCTGAAACTTTCCGTGTTCTAAGGAAGCCATCCCTTGATGGAAGGACTCTTCAGTCGTCTGCAGAGTCTGAAGACCTTTGAGGATGTTGATGACAGACTTGCATCGAGCACATTTGACAAAAGGATTCATCGTTTCGATGCTAACATCAAGAGCGAACTTGCAACCAGGCGTAGAGCACCGGAATCTCAAGCTTTGGTTATTCATTCCGGAATAGAGCGGCCATTGGTAAACGCAGGCGTCGCAGCAGCAGTCGAACCAGTATCTCTGTTTCAGCGTCTTCTGGCGTTTCTCCTTTGGCATTTGAGTGAAAATGGGTCCGTAGTTCTCCGCAATCATCTCCCCGCGCCGGATCGGTTTTATAGCGCGGACGATCATGGTATCGCCCTGGAAGTACCTAGTTCAGAAGCCAGTTAGAACTTTTGAACTTCTGATCCGCAGAGTGAAACCGAGTTACCTAACGATCCCAGGATCACACGAATGATTGAAAAGCGCCACTGTAGGATAAACAGCAGCGCCTAGATACACGGACTTGGCGTCTTCCATCGAGTTCTGCTTGCGCATTTCAAGTTCTGCCACTTCGTGCGCGTTGAACTGCAGCAGCTGCATGTGCCGCAAAAGCAAGCCGCCAATGTATTTCTCTTCAGGACTCAAATCAGAGGCTGCGGGATCGTTCTGTGAAAAGTAGCCGGCTAATTTCAAGCATTTGAGCAAGAAAACAGCCATCAGCGACAGATGAAAGAAACTAGAAGGATCACGACGATCCTCGTGAGTTACCAGTTTGCACGTATCGACGTACTTCTTCATAGTTTCGTCCTTGGAAAATTTACAAAAGAATAGTTTTTACTACTAGGATCTTTGCTACTAGAACTACTACTTACTTGTGGCAAATTCCCGTTTTCTAGGAAAGGTTTCACTTGATGGAAGAACTCGATGGGATGCTGAGTAATCATCCTCAGAGCCAGGTAGCAAGTGATACTGATACCGGCGTCGTAGAGCAGCTCAATCAGGGGGCACTCGATACCGTGATACGTCTTCAAGGCAGTGTCTCGGCACTGGGTACTGCAGAATGCGATACCACTGCATTTGGGGCAAGGATACGGAACAGCTAATCTGCAAAAGGATTTACTAGTTTTGCTAGTTGCTACTTAGTAGTTGTTTAGATGTTACGCTTTGAAGCAGTGATGGCAGTGTGATTGGTACTTCCTCGCTTGAATGACTGAAGCTGTCGGTTTCTCTACCACTACCACGTCTCCTGCTGCGATGTCTTTAGCTGCTACTGCGAATCTTCCGCTGTCTTGGTCTTCGGCGATTTGCAAACAAACGGAAGCGTTGAGTAGTTTGGCGTTCCTTCCCCCCGTCACTTCCGGTACTTCCGGGTCCATAGTCACAACTTCCGCTAGCGAAATATCAGATGAACTATTAGTATAACTGCTACTCCTAGTAATGGAACTATGACAGTTGTTTAGTGTGACGAATTGCTGTATTGGTAACTACTAGCAGTCTAGGGCTATGGCTGCTAACGATAGTGCTTGAGCTTGCTACTTGCGGCAACAGTTGGTCGAGAGCTAGTTTAGTGAGTGCTGCTACTACTGTTAGTGCCACTACTACTATTACTACAGTTAGTCCTACTAGCAGAACAGAGGAGACGTGTGCTATTTTAGCTACTCTTTCGTTCTTAATAGCCTACTAAGCAGTGCTAGTTCACTTAGTACAGTGCTACCATTGACTTCTCTTAGTCTTACTACTACTACTGCTGCAGTACTTAATCCTACGAGTAGAATGATAAGACGTGTGCTAGTTTAGCTACTACTATACGCTAGTAATAGCCTACCTAGCAGTGCTAATTCACTTAGTACACTGCTACCCTCGACTACCCTTAGTCCTACTATTTCTAGTACTGCTGCAATACTAAATCGTACTAGTAGAATAGAGAAGGTCTGTGCTAGTTGAACTACCACCATACGCTACTAATAGCCTACCTAGCAGTGCTAGTTCTCTTAGTTTCAGTGCTAGCCTTGACTGCTCTTAGTCTATCACTACTACTGCTACTACTCAACTAAAGTAGAAGATTCGAAATTAGCAATACTTTTAGTATTAGATGAAACTTTTCTCTTCGTTTGCTCAAGGATGTCTTGCACATCTTTCTGAAACTGTTCCAGCTTCTTCTGGTCCATCAGCTGACTGTCCTTCGCAGCTTTCAGTGCCTCATCACACGTCTGCTCAACTTCTTCAGGATTCGATTCACTCAGGAGCAGGCATCTAGCCATTCTCTCGTACAGCTTACACCTCATATCCGCCGGATATCCGCACTGAAGTGCCATGCGGATGTCCGTCAAAGCGGCTGCGTAATTTTTCAGGTGATAGAGCACTGCCGAGCGATTTGCTAAGCCTAGGGCCAGTTCTTCATCGTCTCCTAGCAATAAGTAGTCAATTAGTCTGCCAGAATAAGTCCCTAGATACTTCAAGAGACTATTATCTACAGGTTAAGCCTGCAGGGTCAAATGGACCGCTTGTAGGTCTTACTAGAACTCGTTAACTTAGATTGTAGATCATTAGATCTTCTAGCATGCCTTCAGCAGGAGCGATGAGAACACACTGCGAGTAGAACTCCAGAGCTAAGGCGTAGTTTTTCACTTTAAACGCCTGGTTTCCTTCGAGTCTTCGTTGTTTGGCTGTTGTTTGCGATTTGCCTTTGAATCTGGGCTCCACGGTGACGTCGTGCACGTAAGGCAACGCATAGACCGACGCTAGGCGTTCCTCATTTGTTTTGCACAGACCCACTCGGTGCAACTCTCTGTCGTCCAGCTTCTTGAGCACTTGTAAATGATACGCCTTGAAAAAGCCATCCATTTCCCCTTGGCGATCGTCGTCCATTTCCTCGGGCCACGTCATCTCTAATGAGGCAGAAATAATTCTAATACATTCTCGAACCAACAAACAACTATTACGACAACTATCACAAACTACTTACCTTATAGTCCAGCTCTAGTTCAACCGAAATACTGCGTTAAAACTGCGAGTCTGAATGCAAATAACGGCGTCCTGTCTTGTGTCTGAATCTATTTTTAAACTTAACCAGTCACTGAAAATATTTCATATTTCTACCGCTAGATGGCGCGCAGAAGTGGCGTCACTAACCACGCTACGCCTGGCTCGCCAACTAGTTAAATCAGGAGAATAGAAGTACTCATTTACATTTTTGTGTTTATAATACGTTATTTAATACGAAATGCGTTATTATCATAATTCCTTTATCCGGAGAAAAAGGTAGCGGAGGGTTTCCAGAGCGACGAAATTAAGAAAGTAAGCCATGAGGAAAAAAGAAAGATGGGAGGATTTCTGGTTTCATAAGTTTGTACGATTTGCGTGTTGCCAGTGAAACAGCAACAAAGTGAGCTATTTTGCGTCAAAACTAATCCAATATTAACAAATCATTCATGGGAAACTGTTGCTAGCGCAGAAAATGGCGTCTAGTCTACTCGCGCAGAGTTTTTTTTCCGATTATTTTTAAGTTTGAATGGAGATATCAATAGCTTATTGACTGTACGATAACCTCTGATAACAAGTAGTGATAGTGAATAGTGAAAATAATAAGCAGGAGTCAATTAGTAGCCAGGGTTTCGGGACTTGTGTATGTGCCATTCAATACGATGAAAGCCCTGCACAGAACGCTGGTATAAAAGATATACACGTCAAATGCAGGTGGTTACTTTTACTACCAACTATTGTACTATTCTTTACTATTTTTTCACTACTTTGTTATCCCTTGTTATCCGAAAATCCTTGGTTTGTAAGTTTCAGAACCAGCGAGACGTGCAAACTCTCTGACGAGCGTGACAGAAATACATTTTCTTCGTCTACAAAGTACAAGCAATTTTTTTTGCAGAATTTTGCAAACAAAAATGGCAGAATCTATTTAATCATAATTTTATTTGCAAAAGAAAAAGTGCTTGAGGAAAATCAGATGTTTTGTAGCAATAGGGTTTTCGTATTGAGGGGTGTTCCATGACTTTTCGAACGCTTGGCTGTCAGTCTGTTGCCAAAGCTCGAGGCGACAAGACGTCAGAAAACTAGGCTCCCGAAAAATCATCAGAAAAATCCGGGAAAAATGAATAAAACAGAAAATACTTCGGATCCGGGTAGAGAATCGGGTAATCACAGCTGCAGTAACGATTACTGCGTATCCGATGAAGATTACATCGACATCATCGAGAAGTACATCTTCCCCAACACTTACGAGTGGGTCCTCATCAGTCTGCACTGCCTCGTCTTCATGGTAGGGCTGGTAGGGAACTTTCTGGTCTGCACGGCCGTGTATCGCAACCACAGCATGAGGACGGTGACCAATTTGTTCATCGTCAATCTGGCCATTGCTGATTTTCTGGTGATTCTCGTCTGCTTGCCGTCCACTGTGCTGTGGGATGTCACCGAGACCTGGTTCATGGGCAGCACACTCTGCAAAGTCGTACTCTACTTCCAGGTATTTTGTGTTTTCGAATTTTTATTATTATTATTATTGTAAATGGAAACGATGGTGACTAGTAGTAGTAGGAGGAGGAGGAGGAGGAGAAGGAGGTTATTAGTAGTAGTAGCAGTAATAGTAGTAGTAATAGTAGTAGTAATAGTAGTAGTAATAGTAGTAGTAGTAGGAGTAGGAGTAGTAGTAGTAATAGTAGTAGTAATAGTAGTAGTAATAGTAGTAGTAGTAGGAGTAGGAGTAGTAGTAGTAATAGTAGTAGTAATAGTAGTAGTAATAGTAGTAGTAGTAGGAGTAGGAGTAGTAGTAGTAATAGTAGTAGTAATAGTAGTAGTAGTAGGAGTAGGAGTAGTAGTAGTAATAGTAGTAGTAATACTAGTAGTAGTAGTAGGAGTATTAGTAGTAATAGTAGTAGTAGTATAGTAGTAGTAGTAGGAGTAGTAGTAGTAATAGTAGTAGTAGTAGTAGTAGGAGTAGTAGTAGCAAGTAGTAGTAATAGTAGTTAGAGCACCAGTAGTAGTACTTACATAGCGTCAGTAGAAGCAGTGGTAGTGATAGTAATAAGAGAAGTAGAACTAGTATTAGTGCTAGTTGTGATTTTGGTGGTAGTAGTAGTTAATTAGAGTGGAAATGGGATTTTTGGTAGTATACGGCGTTACTGGAAGCTACTACAACAGCTACTTGCTGTGTTTCCACTATTATTGCTGCTAGTTTCACTACTATTATTATCTAAGAAGCATTGATACATCCACTAAGTACTATTAATAGCAATAGGCAGCTGCTACTATTGGGTGTTAAAGTGCTGAAACGGTCATTTGCTACGACCCATAGTAGTTCTGTTGCCACTAACAGTATTACTACTACTACTACTACTACTACCGCTACTACTACTTCTACTACTACTACTACTACTACTACTACTACTACTACTACTACTACTACTACTACTACTACTGCGGCTACTACTACTACTAGTATGTGTGGTACTGCTAATGTCATAACAGTTATAAGTATTGCTACTACCAGTGTTGTGTAATTGCGCAATTCATTACAATTACAGTTACTTGCAAAAATTCTTTGCAAATACAAAATTACAATTACAAATTAACAATTAACACAACACTGGCTGAGACAGCGTTGTATTTTAGCGGATAAAAAAAGTAATTAATTACAGTCTGAACTACTTAGAGGAAAAAGTAATTGATTACAGTTACTGTTGTGTTAAGTATAATTGATTGCAATTACAATTACTTGCAAAAAGTATTTGCAAATACAAAATTACAATTACAAATTAAGAATTACACAACACTGGCTACTACTACTATTAGTTTACTACTACTGCTGTTACTATTCATTCTACTGTCACTGCTACTTCTACTGCTACTGTAAACACTACTGGTGCTACTGATTATAGCACTACTTGCTCTTACTACTACTACTTACTATTTACTAATACTGCTCCTGCAACTGCTGTGTATCTGACAGTTTCTTGTGCTTTTGTTCTAGTACTACTATCTATCAATGCTACTGCCACTCTTACGACTATTACTTATTGTTTACTACTACTGCTGCTACTTCTCCGCTTACTGCTGCTACTATCAATGCAATTGCTATTAAAATTACTATTAGTTACTGTTTACTACTATTTCAGTAGTACTACTCTTACTACTGCTACTACTACTCCTACTACTACTATCAATACTATTGTCATTTTTGTTACTACTGCTCCTGCTACTACCACTGTTCTTACTGTTTTAGCACTACTCTTACTACTACTCTTGCTACTACTATCAATACTAGTGCTATTTACGACCATCACCTACTATTTACTACTACTGCTACTATTAGCTGCAACTGCTGTTGCTACTACTACTATTGTTACTGTTTTAGCACTACTCTTACTACTACTACTACTACTACTACTACTACTACTATTACTATCAATACTACTGCTATTCTTACGACTATCACCTACTATTTAATACTAATGCTACTACAACTGCAACTGCTGTTGCTACTACTACTGTTGTTACGATCCTTTTATCGTTCTGTTATCAACCATTCATTTTACTACCGCATTTGTCCACCTTTCTCTCCTACCGTGTTATCACAGTGTTATCACCGTGTTATCAGTGTTATCACCCAACTATTATCGGAGGCTTTTGTGGCAGAAATAGTAAAAAAATAGTTTGATAGTTCAGTGCTTTTGTGTTTCTGGACACGTCCTGTGTTTCCAAGCCGCACTTCCAGCTTTTATAGGACTCGTAAAAAACTCTGAAAATCGGCAAAAATCGTAAAAAGACGAAGCGAAAATCTAGCAGAAGTTTTAGCTCATTCACTGGGCTATCCAACGGTCAGGTGACAACAGGTGATAACAAGTGATAACACGATAATAACAGGCGATAACCAGAGAGGAGTCAGAAAAAGTGAGGGGAAAATCGGGGAAAATCGGGTAGAAATCGGTAATAACATGATGATAACTCGTTGATAACAGGTGATAACGTGATGATAACACTCGATAAACAGTGGGTTGGGAAAAGCGAGGGGAAAATCCGGGAAAACGGGGCAAAATGGGTGATAACATGATGATAACACGTTGATAATAAATGATAACACTGATAGCGTTTTGATAACAGGTCACAACACGATGATAACACGCGATAAACAGAGAGGATTCGAAAAAGTTAGAGGAAAATCAGGGAAAACGGGGGAAATGGGTGATAACATGTGATAACACTGATAACAAGTGATAACACGTGATAACGGGTGATAAACAGAGAGAATTGGAAAAAGTGAGGGGGAAATGGGGAAAAGTTGGTGATAACATGGTGATAACACGTTGATAACAGGTGATAACGTGATCATAACACGCGATAAACAGAGAGGATTGGAAGAAGTGAGGGAAAAATCGGGGAAAACGGGGGAAATGGGTGATAACATGATGATAACACGTTCATAATAAATGATAACACTGATAGCGTTTCGATAACAGGTGATAAAACGATGATAACAGGCGATAAACGGAGAGGATTGGAAAAAGTGAGGGGAAAATCAGGGAAAACGGGGGAAATGGGTGATAATATGATGATAACACGTTGATAACATGTGATAACACTGTCAACATGTTAGCATTCCGTAAGCAATGCTCGCTGATGTGCTTACACAAAAAGATAGTGTCAGGTGTAGCTGTCCTCTTTGCTACTTTATGCTCTTCTAGCGCATAAAACTTCTCGAAAAGTTTTTACTACTTGCAAACTACAAGTTTTATGGTAGTTTTTAGTAGCTCAAGAGTCGCTTAGTAAGAGGCGAAAGAAAGGAAGCCGATAGCATCGTAAGCAAACTTGGTTAGCTAGTTAGTATCCCAGCTGGTTAATTGGATAGTTAGTTAGGTAGTTGGATACTAGCTAATAAGTTATGTGAAGAGTTAGTCTATTTGGATGGGTAGTTAGTTAGCAAGTTAGTTTGGTAGTCCGACAGTCAGTTAGTTTGATAGTTGGTAAGCTAGTACTTTGAATAGTTAGTTAGGTTAGCCAGTTAGTTTGCTCGTTAGTTAGTAAGTTATAAAGTAGTAAGTTGCTACTTTAGTAGAGGCTAATCTAGTAAACCAGTAAAAGTTACCTCGTTAGCAACTTGCTCAGTACTTAATATAGCTATAAGTCACTAGGACGGTAAGTTAGTAAACTAGTTAGCAGAATTTCTTAGCCTGTAGGTTAGTTTGCTTGTTAGTTAATAAGTTATAAAATAGTAAGCAGCTACTTTAGTAGAGGCTAAGCAAGTAAACTAGTAAGTTGCCTCGTTGGCAATGTGCTCAGTAGTTAGTAGCTATCAGTTCCTATAGGACAGTAAGTTTGGTGGACTAGCTAGTAATTAGCAATAACAGGTAGTAGAAGTAGTAGTAGTAGTAGTAGTAGTAGTAGTAGTAGTAGTAGTAGTAGCAGCATCAGTAGTAGTAGTAGGGTATAGTAGTAGTAGTAGTAAACTAATTAGTGAACTAGTTCGTACACAACTTAGCTCATAAGTCGCTAGCTTAGCAAGTTAGTAAATTAGTATGCAATATATATTATATATATATATTAAATATCAGTGTTGTATTTCATACAGAACAGAGTATATCGAAAAGATCAAAGCCACCAATGAGAGCACAGATAGTATTTTTCTAATTATTTGATTGGATAGCTCCATAACAAAGCTTTCAACCGAGGGGGGTTGGAACTTCACGTCTCTTATCAGTGTTATCAAGTGTTTATCGTATGTTATCAGCTGTTATCAACCTGTTATCAACTTGTTATCAGTTGTTATCAGATGTTATCAAACGATCCACCATATATACTCTGGGCAGTGTTTCCAATTTGCAAGGAAATTCCCTGAAAAAGAGGGAAATGGAGTCGGAAAAGGGAAAATAAGGGAAGAGGGAAAAAGGGAAGTCTAGAAGTACAGCCTGAACTCGAACAGAGAGGGAAAAATTCGGGTACAGGGAAAGAAGGGGAAATCTAAAGTACAGCCTGTATTCTAACACAGAGGGGGAAAGGGGGGAAATAAGGAAAAAAGGGGAGATCTAGTACGGCCTGTATTCGAACACAAAGGGGAAAAGTGGGAAATAAAGGAAAAGGGGAAATCTAGAAGTACAACCTGTATTCTAGCACAGAGGGAAAAAAGGGAAAAATACGGGTAGAAGGAAAGAAGGGGAAATCTAGAGGTACAACCTGTATTCTAACACAGAAGGGGAAAAGGGGGAAATAAAGGAAGAGGGAAAGTCTAGAAGTACAACCTGTATTCTAACAAACAGGGTAACAAGGGGAAAATAAGGGAAAGGGGGAAAAGGGGAAAAGGGGATATCTAGAAGTACAGCCTGTTTTCTAACACAGAGGGTAACAGGGGGAAAATAAGGGAAAATTTGGGAAAAGGGATATCTAGAAGTACAGCCTGTATTCTAGCACAGAAGGGGAAAAGGGGGAAATAAAGGAAGAGGGGAAATCTAGAAGTACAACCTGTATTCGAACACAGAGGGTAACAGGGGAAAATAAGGGAAAATTAGGGAAAAGGGATATCTAGAAGTACCTGTATTCGAACACAGAAGGGGAAAAGGGGGAAATAAAGGAAGAGGGGAAATCAAGAAGTACAACCTGTATTCGAACACACAGGGTAACAGGGGGAAAATAAGGGAAAGGGGGAAGGGGAAATCTAGAAGTACAACCTGTATTCTAGCACAGAGGGAAAAAAAGGAAAAATACGGGTAGAAGGGAAGAAAGGAAATCTAGAAGTACAGCCTGTATTCTAACACAGAGGGTAACAGGGGAAAATAAGGGAAAGGGGCGAAAAGGGGATATCTAGAAGTACAGCCTGTATTCTAACACAGAGAGGGAAAAGGGTAAAAAAATAAGGGAAAAAGGGAAAATTAAAAGTAGAAACACTGGCTCTGGGTGGGCTTTTAGTGTTGCACAATTTCATTTTGCTAATTTATTTTTGCTGCACTTTTGGTGCGGACGTAATTCACTTTACTCGTCAGAAAAGCTTCTCTCTCTGATTGAAACACAATCAGAGCTAATGAAAAAAATCAAACGCTAATTAATTAAACTAATTAAAAAATCTTAATTGATTGGGGGGAAAAAATAAGGGGTCGGAAACTTGCAATAATCTTCGTACATGTTATCACTGTTATCAACCTGTTATCTCCATGCTATCTCCGTGTAATCGTATGTTATCAAATAATCTTCGTAGACCTAGGTCATGATTATCACTGTTATCGACCTGTTATCTCTATGTTATCTCCGTGTTATCATGTGTTATCAAATAATCTTCGTAGAACTAGGTCATGGTTATCACTGTTATCGACCTGTTATCTCCATGTTATTTCCGTGTTATCATATGTTATCAAATCATCTTCGTACACTTTTTCTCCCAGTTTCGAACCCCCTTGGAAAAAAAAACACTGGGAAAAAATTCTTTGCCAAGAGTTTAAAAAAAGGTAACCGGGCGCTGGTGACGCAATGGTTAATACTTCAGGTCCAGTGTTTCAACTTTGCAGGGAAATTACCTGAAAACGGGGAAAATTGGGGTCTGAAAAGGGGAAAAATAAGAGAAGAGATAAAAGGGAAAATCCAAGTGGAGCCTTACATTCTAGCACGGAGAGGGAAAAGGGAAAAATACGAGAAGAGACAAAAGGGAAAATCCAAGTACACCCTTATATTCTAGCATGGAGAGGGAAAAGGGGAAAAATACGAGAAGAGACAAAAGGGAAAATCCAAGTACAGCCTTATACTCTAGCATGGAGAGGGAAAGGGGGAAATAAGAGAAGAGACAAAAGGGAAAATCCAAGTACAGCCTTATACTCTAGCATGGAGAGGGAAAGGGGGGAAATAAGAGAAGAGACAAAAGAGAAAATCCAAGTACAGCCTTATACTCTAGCGCGGAGAGGGAAAAAGGGAAAAATAAGGGAAAAGGAGAAAAGCGGGAAACTGAAAGTGGAAACTTTGCTCAGGTCAAGACCATCGCCCTTCACCTCTGGGTCTGTGGGTTCGATCCCACTCGACTCCAAGTGAGGCCTTTTTTCCCCAGACCAGCGATTCTTAGAAGTTGAATCCGGAATCCTTCCCCTTGGGGTCATAGGCAGTGTTTCCACTTTGCGGGGAAAATCCCTGTACTTGGATTTTCCCTTTTGTCTCTTCCCTTATTTTTCCCTTTTTCCTTCTCCGTGCTACAATGTAAGGCTGTACTTGGATTTTCACGTCACTGGTGCAGTGACGTCTATGTAAAACGGGCTTTAAGACAGTGTTGTCAGTGAGTCTAAGAATTTCAGATTGTAGTTTACATTGTTAAGTTAAAACAACTATTATGGACTGAAGACTGCTTACAAATAGAGGCAACGTGAGCCCAGTAAAAAAATTAATCAGTCGGTAAGTAGTCGTACGTAAACACTTGCAAGTACTTACTTTAACATTGTCAGAATAGGCTGTAAGACGTCTTACGGGATTGAAATTTGCCGATTCCAGTAGTGTAAGACGTCTTACTCCGATTAAGTAGTTGTAAGCACCTACCAAAGACTTATTCTGGATAAGCCGTGGTAGGCAGATCCAAACGTCTCACTTCGAGTAAGTGGTGGTAAGCACCCGAGTCAGCAGGGTCAACACTAGTCAACAGCGTAAAAACTACTTACCAGAACTTCTTTCAAGTAAGCGGTAGTAAGCACCCGAGTCAGCAGGGTCAACACTAGTCAACAGCGCAAGAACTACTTACCTGAACTACTTTCAAGTAAGCGGTGGTAAGCACCCGAGTCAGCAGGGTCAACACTAGTCAACAGCGCAAGAACTGCTTACCTGAACTATTTTCAAGTAAGCGGTGGTAAGCACCCGAGTCAGCAGGGTCAACACTAGTCAACAGCGCAAGAACTACTTACCTGAACTACTTTCAAGTAAGCGGTGGTAAGCACCCGAGTCAGCAGGGTCAACACTAGTCAACAGAGTAAAAGCTACTTACCTGAACTACTTTCAAGTAAGCGGTGATAAGCACCCGAGTCAGCAGGGTCAACACTAGTCAACAGAGCAAAAACTGCTTACCTGAACTACTTAATTTTCTTACTAGGAGTGAATGCGTGCGGATTTAGTAAAACAGTTTGTCATTGTAAAAGATAAACCTCGGCCTCCCAAACAGTGCTTCCGCTTTTAGGGGAAATTCCCTGTTTTCAGGGAAACATGGCAATAGGAAGGGAAAAAGAGGGGAAGAGGGGAAAACCAGGGAAACTGAAGAAACCTCGACTTCTTTCTATAACGACATGTTATTTGACGCATTTTTTGTCAACAGTAATTAGATTTCCCTTTGGAAATCAATAACTGTGTTTTTCAATAATTATAAATGGAAGGGAAGAACGAGGGAAAACGGGAAAGTGAGAGGGGAAAATGGGGGGAAACCAAAAAATTGTTGTCTGAGGGGGGAAAAAAGGGAAAATAGGGGCTCCCACCAGGAAAAGCCCAAAGTTGAAACTGGAAGCACTGCTCTCAGGTTTCTGATTCAAATTGCCCGTTCCTGAAAAAGGTCCTAAACGTGTCCCTGAACACATTCTGACTGTTTTTCGTCGTTCAGGATGTTTCCAGGATGTTATTCAGTTCCTGAAAAAGGTCCTAAGCGTATCTCTGAACACATAAACGCGATTTAAAGGCCGTCACTTAAATAAAATGCGGCCTACAGTATGATACGCAGCGTAGCACTGGTATAACCTGCAGTGTTTCCCCTTTTCAATTTTCCCCTCTTCCCTTATCTTTCCCCTTTTTCCTCCTCCGTGCAAGAACATACAGGGTCTAGATTTCCTCTTTACTCTCTTCTCTTCTTCTTCCCTTATCTTTCCCCTTTTTTCCTCCTCCGTGCAAGAATATACAAGGTCTAGATTTCCTCTTTACTCTCTTCCCTTATCTTTCCCCTTTTTCCCCCTCCGTGCAAGAACATACAGGGTCTAGATTTCCCCTTAACTCTCTTCTCTTCTTCTTCTCTTATCTTTCCCCTTTTTTCCCCCTCCATGCAAGGATATACAGGGTCTAGATTTCCTTCTTCCCTCTTCCCTTATCTTTCCCCTTTTTCCCCTCCGTGCAAGAACATACAGGGTCTAGATTTCCTCTTTACTCTCTTCTCTTCTTCTTCCCTTTTCAGACCCCATTTCCCCCTTTTTCAGGGAATTTCCCTGCAAAAGTGGAAACACTGATAACCTGTCTTGGTTAAGAGCAAACTTTGCCAAGTATATCTTGTTGTCTTCTTGTGTTGTTGTCTTGTAGTGTTGAAAAATATTTAAAAATCACTGTGAATGAAATTATTTTAATTGGGAAAAAAATTACTATAATCATAATTATAACGAAATATTGCAAATGCCATTCAATTTTGCAATTTTTTGTTATAATTTACATAATTTATTATTATATTGATTATGAATTATATAATTTATATAATTATTATCTTAATTAGAACGAAAATTTGCACATTTTCTTTAAATTAGAATTTATTACTATAAATTCTAATTACGGACAAAAATAAATTTTAAAAATATTTCAAAATCACATTTTTTATGAATATTGATTATAAATAATTATCTAGGCCACAGGCTGGACGGGAAACGGCCTATCGCATTATTATAAATAAATTAAAGAATATTAATAACAGAACCAACATATAAATAATCAAAAAAATCAAAATAAATTATATAAATATAACTAAAATATACAGTTAATTAAATTAAGTGTAAAATAAACAGATTAGAATTGATTATTGTCAGAATCAGGAATTAAAGTTGATTAAACTATTATTATATTACAACTTAATTACCTCTACCATGAGGTAGAGGTAGTAGTAGTAGTAGTAGTAGAGGTGGTGGTAGTAGTAGTAGTATTAGTAGTAGTGGTAGTGGTGGTAGTAGTGTTAGTAGTAGTAGAGGTGGTGGTACTAGTAGAGGTGGTAATAGTAGTACTAGTAATAGTAGAGGTAGTAGTAGTAGTGATAGTAGTAGTAGCAGTAGTAATAGTACTAGTAATAGTAGAGGTAGTAGTAGTAGTGATAGTGGTAGTAGCAGTAGTAATAGTACTAGTAATAGTAGAGGTAGTAGTAGTAGTAGTGATAGTAGTAGTAGCAGTAGTAGTAGTACTTGTAGTAGTACTACTAGTGGTAGTAGTAATAGTAGTAGTAGTAGTAGTAGTATTTTATGGTGAGAAAAATTCAGCGGCATATTATTTTAAAAAAGGACAACATGAATAAAATATGAAGGTCGTGAGAATTATTTCATCAAAATTAATGCAATTAGAGAACTGAATTAATATTGTGACAACCCTGCGCAAATTAATCACTTGATTATTTCGTTAATTCCTTAATTAATGCCTTAATTAGAGTTAATGAGGAAATTAAAAATCCAAAAGAATAATAATAATAAAAATAATAATAATAATAATTCATTTTAAATAATAATTCATTTTAAATAATAATTGGTTGCGAGCCCCATGGTTAAGTAGATAGGAGCAAGGGGTCCGAAACTCCGAGGAAAAGTGTATGAAGATTATTTGATAGCATGCGATAACACGGATATAACATGAAGATACCAGGTTTATACCCAGCAGAAAATTAAGGATAGTTTCAGGACCCCGAAAATAGCCTGAAAAAAGGACATTTTCAGGATGCCAATAAGGACTGTGAGTGCAGTCTAATTGGCCCACTTCCAGGGTGTTCAGGACCCTGACATTCGAATGCCTGAATAATACATGTTCAGGATACATAAGAGCGTCCTGAAAAAAACGCTTTTCAGGATACTTAATGGTGCCCTCAGTAATCAAGATTCATAATTTTCAACACATTTTTTTTTTAACTCATCCATGATCGGACGTGGTTCAGGATATTCCGGATATGTTACGGATATCGTTCAGGATGTTTGCCGACATCCTTAATTTTCCGCTGGGTAACAGTGACAACATGACCTATGGTGTACGAAGATTATTGAAAGTTTCTGACCCCTTGGTTAGGAGCAAGGGGTCGGAAACTTCCAATAATCTTCGTACACCTAGGTCGTGTTATCACTGTTATCAGCCTATTATCTCCCTGTTATCTACGTGTTATCTGCGTGTTGTCACATGTTATCAAATAATCTTTGTACACTTAGGTCGTGTTATCACTGTTATCAGCCTATTATCTCCCTGTTATCTACGTGTTATCGCATGTTATCAAATAATCTTTGTACACCTAGGTCCTGTTATCACTTGTTATCAGCCTATCATCTCCCTGTTATCTACGTGTTATCGCATGTTATCAAATAATCTTTGTACACCTAGGTCCTGTTATCACTGTTATCAGCCTATTATCTCCCTGTTATCTACGTGTTATCGCATGTTATCAAATAATCTTTGTACACTTGACCTCGGAGTTTCGGACCCCCTTGGTTAAGAGTATAGTTAAACACTGGGGGATGCGCAAGTTAATGCGTAATGAGTTAACTTTAATGAGGTGAGACTAATTAAATTTGCAAGTTTTCGTGTTTCACGGTCACGTATATACTTGTGCCGCCATCTTTGCCTGTCTTTGAAAGCCGAATTATCTTTTTATTATTTTTAGTAGTAGTAGTAGTAGTAGTAGTAGTAGTAGTAGTATTTGCTTGTAAACGAATTATGATTTGGTCTTTTGGTCATATTTGTTAGTATTGTCGGTATAGATTTAGTAGTAGTATTAGTAGTAGTATAGAAGTAGAAGTAGTAGTAGTAGTAGTAGTAGTAGTAGAGGTAGAGGTAGAGGTGGTAGTAGAAGTGGTAGTAGCAGTAGTACTAGTACAAGTAGTAGTAGTAGTAGTACTAGTACAAGTAGCAGTAGTGATGGTAATAGTAGTAGTAGTAGTAAAAGAAGTGGTAGTAGTAGTAGCAGTAGTGATGGTAATAGTAGTATTAGTAGTAGTAAAAGAAGTGATAGTAGTAGTAGCAGTAGTAGTAGAAGAAGAAGTCGTAGTAGAAGTAGTAATAACAGCAGTAGTGGTAGTAGTAGAAGAAGAAGTCGTAGTAGAAGTAGTAATAGTAGTTGCACAATATACATAAGACCACTGCACTTTTCAACAACAGCAACAACAGTAATAATAATAATAATAATAATAATATCATAGTGATAAAATGCAAGAATGAGAAAACTTTAAGTAAAAAGTTGAATAGAAGAAAAAGCAGATGTAATTTAATATTTAATAATAAAATGAGACGTGCAACAAAGCATTACGTTTCTATCGCAACACGCCTCGTTAAATCTCCCCAACAACCGCCATCTTGGATGATAACACACTGATAACAGTCGATAACAGGTTGATAACACCCGCGCCATTGGTCCCATTGGTCAAATCTCTGCCACGATTTAACGACCATAGGGGACGAAGAAGGTGACAAGTCCGCTTTTACGTTTGTATAAGACAGGTCTTCCCTGAAAAGTTACGTGAAAGTCTTAACCTTTCAAGGTTCAATCCGTCGAAAATCGCATTTTCCATAAGTACTTGAAGAAAAAAATCCTTGAAAATCCTCAAAAATCCTTTATGGTTTCCCGTTCACGTAATCCCAAATCCAAGGAAGCCTGCCAAAATTCCGATATTGACAAACAAAAATTGCAAAAAGTAAGTCTGTCTGAAGGTGGGAATCCTTTGGGAATTATGTGGGAGTCTCTGGGAGTTCGTTTGAGAGCAAGAAACTTGTTATAGGTGTGGTGGTTTACTGAGAATCTGATGGAGTAGTTGTCGATGCTGAGAGGTACTGCAGTTGTGTCTTCCACCAAAATAAAGCTGTTTAAGCTAAGCAAATTCACTATAACGGCTTTTAGTCCTCCTTTAATGAACTATAGACTACAATTACTTATACTTCAATTAAGCTGAAAGCTGGTTTGATTTTAATGGTTGAATTGATAGAGATCTGATGGGAGTAGTTGTCGATGCTGAGAGGTACTACAGTTGTGTCTTCCACCAAAATAAAGTTATTTAAGCTAAGCAAATTTACTATAACGGCTTTTAGTCCTCCTTTACTGAGCTCTAGAATACAATTATTTTTATGTCAATTAAATTGAAAGCTGATTTGATTTTAATGGTTGAATTGATAGAGAACTGATGGGACTAGTTGTGGATGCTGAGAGGTACTGCGATTGTGTCTTCCACCAAAATAAAGCTATTTAAGCTAAGCAAATTTACTATAACGGCTTTTAGTCCTCCTTTACTGAGCTCTAGACTACAATTATTTTTATGTCAATTATGTTGAAAGCTGGTTTTATTTTAATGGTTGAATTGATAAAGATCTGATGGGACTAGTTGTGGATGCTGAGGGGTACTGCAGTTGTGTCTTCCACCAAAATAAAGCTGTTTAATTTAGACAAAATTAAAACAAATTTTTGTATTTTTGGTTTGTTACGAAGTAGACTGCAATTAACTGAATTCCTATAAAGTTAAAAGCACGTTTGATTTTTATGGTTTAGTTAATAGACATCTAACGGAACAGTTTGTGCGAATTCAGAGACGCTATAGCTGTGTCTTCCACCATAATTCGATTTTTGAACTTGGAGAAAATTACTTTAATTGAAATATTTTTTGTTTATTTTATTATATACTGTGATAATTTGTATTATTGTATAACTAAAAGCTGATTAAATTTTGTTGGCCGATTAAATAGAGATCTAACGGAACAGATTGTGGGAGACTGAAGGCACGGCAATTGTTTCTACCACCAAAATTTCAGTTTTCAAAGCAATCAAATTTTGTTGATTTCTTTCCATTTCGCCGTCACTTTACTACATACTGAATTAGTTAATTTTTGTATAAACTTAACTGCTGATTCGATTAAGCGATTACAAAGAACTTCTTTTGGTTTCTAACAACTGAAGACGCCATGTTAGAGAACAGTTTCGTTCGCGTTCCAAATATTCTTTTCGTCACTATGCCACTTTGCCGGGGCTATATTAGATTAAGGATAGTCTTTTAGAGTGTTTTGATAAAAATTAAAGCAGTCAGACGAGAAGAATAGAGGTGAAAATGAAGACTTGAATTGTTCTTTTGTTCAGCGCAGGGAATCGGAGACGCCATATTGGCGGACATGTGTGCGTGTCAGTATGGCTACTTGAACGACACGCCGTGTTTAAATGGAAAATTGCCTTCGTACAACCGATCCTTTTACTCTCACTCATCATAGGGTAGTTATCAGTGTTATCAGACGTATTAGTGACCTCTTACGAACTGAGAGCAGAAGTCAAACTAATCCTACGACCTTGCATTTCCCCAGACACTTGACCTTTGGCCACTTCTACCCGAAAACTGAGAGAAAATCCTTTAAAAGAGTCTTAAGATCCTTTTGGTGCTGTTAGTGATCGTATAATCTACTGGATCTGTCCTCAAGAATCATCGATTTTTCCCTTTGATTGCACGTTGTGTCCGTTTTAGTGGAAAATTACTGCATATATTACTGCCATATGCCTTCCCGAGGGGTGTGTGGTATCCCTAAGGAAGACCCAGACATGCAGATGACATGATAACATGTTAATAACAGCTTATTAATGTTGATGTTTCTTTTGAAGACTGTGTCGGTTTCTGTGTCGGTTCTGACGCTGACGTTCATCTCGGTTGACCGGTGGTACGCCATTTGTTTCCCTTTGAAGTTCAAATCAACGGTGGGTCGAGCCAAAACAGCTATAGCTGTCATCTGGATCATTTCTCTACTCATCGGTACCCACGACCCCACAAAATAGAGATTCCAGTTTTAAAATATTGAACTTAAAAGATGTTCCTGAACTGATCGTCTTGGACACTCGCCCGAACCCAGCGCTGCGTATCCGCACTGTTTACCTCACCGAGTGCGTGGCAACGTGGGGCAATCTAGCAGACGCCACATGCCAATCGGTCAAGTTCACTCTGCTCTACGCCTTGCCGCTCCTCTTCATGTCCGTCACCTACTACCAGATCGTCCGCGTCCTCTGGAGGTCCGGACACGTGATACCCGTCCACCAGACCCGGGCCACGCCGCTCGACGAAGACGGAAACGCCACAGGTGACGATAGTTTGAACTAAGTTTGGGGGATTTTAATGAGGAAAGTCTGTTATTTGTCGAGTCTCACCTTGGAGTCGTTCTCCCAAGCCTGAGAAAACAAAACACGCTCATAAAGAAGTCCCGATTTGTTTGCCCGACCCTAAAGAAGGGACTCGGGGATGTGATGTGTCGAGCAGTGGGTCGTATAAACTTCCCTCCTTTTATGTATCGGTAGATAACGTGCAGGGAAGCTGGGGAAAAGCTGGGGGAATGTTTCCTAAACGTAGTCTTACTGATCGGCTGTTTGTTTTTGTGTTTGAATGTTGCAGCGTCCTTGGTAGGGGCCCATAAAGACAGCGTCAACATCAACTGCAACGCCTCGACGGAAATGCAACTGCGATCCAGGCGCAAAGCGGCCAAGATGCTCGTAGTGGTTGTTGTCGTCTTCGCCGTCTGCTACTTCCCCGTCCATCTGATCAACGTCCTCAGGTAAGCATAAAGTCAATACAGGTGAGGACTACAAGCGAGAGTTGTGGGACTGTATGAGAAATAGTTATCTGAGACTAAGAGACGTTATCTGAGTCGAGAGATGAGATTTGGACAATGAAATGAGACATCTGAGACTCAGGTGTGACCTGTATTGCTGCAGGTAAGTAAAAAACTTTGAAAAGAACACATCTGAGAGATGTGAGAGCAGGGTGTGAGACACAGTTGCAAGACGCAAACACGTGATGGCAAACTCTTAGAACTGGACAAGGAGCTGAGTCTTTTGAGACTCATGTGAGACTGCGTTTGAGAAAGCGCTATCATCATCTGAGGTTTAGAAACAAGGATCTGAGAGATCTGAGACTCAGGTGAGACCCGTATTACTGCAGGCAAGTTAGAAATTCTGAAAAGAAAACACCTGAGAGAATGAGAGTAAGATGTGAGACTCAGTTGTAAGATGCAAACATGTGATACCTATAGGTCAGAGTTACACAAGGAGCTGAGAGTTTTGAGACTCATTTTTAACATCTGAGGTATAGAAACAAGGAACTGAGAGATCTGAGACTACGATATGAGACGTAAAGACCAAATAGGTCGATGTGAAGAGATATGATCTGAGAAATTAGGCCTCGTACGTCACAACAGAGGGTTGTATCCCCTCACATCTAGGTCAACAACAACAGACAACAACCCCCTCTACAACAGCGCTGTCCTATTATGCAACACACGGCCTATGTATTAAACATTCCACCGTAACTACACTGCAACACTCCTTCCCCAGCACTCCATTAGACTGAGGAATGCCATTTAATAAGAACCTTCGATACTCTCAGTTATGAAGGTGGATATCTTTTGATTGTGGAAGATTAACGTCATGTTGCGATACTTTTTTTAGATATACAGTCAATATCCCACAGAACGACTACACCGTGGCTGCAGCTCTCATTTCGCACTGGTTGTGTTACTTCAACAGCGCCATCAATCCGATCATCTACAACTTCATGAGCGGTAAGTCCATTTACTTGTTGAACCGGCACAAAGATAAATCAGGGGTTTGGTGTGTTTCGGACGTCAAGTACAGTAAAGGGGCCAGGCAGTTGATTTGGAAGGTGAAGATAAGGGGGTGGATCTATTATTACAGGAGCACTAAAAGCCTAGTCGGTGCTTAAAAGTCAAGTCTTTAGCCAGGACCTTAAAGTAGGCCCTATTTATGGAGGGCAACGTGTACAATTGGCAAAGTTTTCTGCTTGCCAACAGCAAGACCCCTCCACTGCCATTAAGCTCTCGTTAAAAGCCATTGGGAGACTTACGTTGACAGCCTGGGGCCAATTTCTCTCCAAACTGCGTGGCATTAACTTCTCGCCTTAATTTATTGTCGATTAATTGAGCGTCTCGCAGTAGACGACTACTCCAAAGCTACCATCTTTCTGCACACAGGGAAATTTCGCACGGAATTCAGACGTGCCTTTCGCTGCAGCTGTCCTTTGCCCCTGATAAACCCGGCCGGTTCGGCGGCGGCTAACCGAGTAGCGGGCCTGGTTCCAGGGGCTACGGAAACAGCTCTCGGGGCCACCCTGGGAGCTGCTGCTGCTGCACGGGCCACTTTGCAAAGCATCCGCCGCAATACCTCTGTTCCCGTTCGCTTCCAGTTCGCTACTCCCGTCCGCTCTGGGACGATGAGCACCTTGATCCGAACCACGCGATCCTGAATGCTATCTGCTTTCTGTTTTCCATCTTGCTGGACTCGACTAATTACGGTTTACTGGACCCTACTCATGCACTAGTAGTTTTTAGTTCCAGTAGTTTGAACCCCTGCTTGGAAAGTCAGAACTGAATGCTGCTATCGTTCAGCTTTTACTACTTTCGCTAAAGCACTTCAAGTTTTTTTTTCCGTTCTAAGTCAAACAGAGAGTAGCAAAAGGTCTGATTCGGACATTGAGTGCTATTCCAGACTTGGGGTATCAGATTCACAGCAGCATCCAGTAACTTGTTCAGACATCTAACCAACTATTTACTTTCTAAACACCCACAGTGCTTATATTTGATTCTAAAAACTAATCTTTGACTATAACGTGTATCATCAATCATATCTAATGTTCGGTGGCTTTGGTTTTCTGGATCAAACTTGGCTGTGAACCTCACTCTTGGCTTTACTTATACCTGAATAACTAAACACCCATGTCTGTTCAAAATAAACACCTATCATAAAGTATCCTGTGTGCTTCACTGTTTTTTGCACTTTCAACATCTTCGCAATGCGGTCTACAGCTGCAGCAGCTCTCGCAGAAAAAGTTCCAACTTGTAGCAAGACGAATTCTAGCTCGCCATTTCTTTAGTAAACCTAGAATACTAGTTTAGATAGCTAGAACTTAGACTATAGATTAAGCCCCTCTTGTGTTCTGACTCAACTATGAAACGAACTTTTGCCCCTGAGAGAAGAAAAGTTTCGTCGCGAGTTCCGGGCTGCGATGTCCTGTGTCAGAAAGGACCGGTCCACGTCAAGGTCCTACGCCAGCAGCGCGCTTCAGACCAGATCCATGACGATGACTTCCTCGATGACCATCAACCGTTCACGCTGTGTCAGTGCAGGGTCTTCATCAGTGTCCCCGTCTACGACAGTTGAGACTCCGTTCATTACTACAGCGTTCCAGAGTCTCCCGGCGACGACAGAACGTGTCGAAGAAGGACAGTCCATTGAATAAATAAGATAACACAACTTCCCCTCCCCCCCCCCCACTTAGTGGTCAAACCCCACTACGCCCCAGTGCATCCCCTTGAGTAATCTCTATCGGCGTCATGCAAGAAACATGGAATACATGCACTGGGCCGTAGTGGGGTTTGTATAAAACATGCTTTTTTCGGTCTATGATAATCATTCCAATTAAACTTTATATGTGTGAATGTTAACCTGTGTGAAACTTGTTAACCCAGATAACTATACACTATGAACAAAGCATAGTTTTTATAACGATTTATGTTAATAAACTGTTAATGTCCTGGGAGAAAGTGCAGATAATACACAAGATATCTCTCTTCTTTACTAAGCTAATTATCTCGCATAAGAAACAATATGCAGATAAACATGAATAATCAACAAAGCTCAAGGTAAACTACACGATATAGGATAACACAGTTAATAAAACTGATAGTAAAAATGGCTATAAAATGCAAATATATTCAAACTATCTTACGTCGTATCCGAACTTCGTTAGAGACTAAAGACTACGGTTTAACTATCATTAACTATCTCTCAGTGTTGCTTGGTCGTTTAATAAGTTCGTGATCGCCTCTGTAACACCTGGAAACTGCTTTCTAGCTGGACTGATCAATAAAGCAGACGCACTTAAAGCAAAACCAGAACTTTTCTTTTGTGTTCCCCCAAAAGCATCCGTATACAAGCACCAACAGGGGTCTCAATACTTAACTAAACCAGGAAGGAGACCGAGGAAAAATAAAACAGTAAAAACACTTGGAAAAGTTTCAGTAGATCCCTCCACTATCTCACCAGAAACAGTGTTTAACGTTTATTGAAGTTAAATACGAAACGTAAAATATCTATTCAGAGAGTTCATGGCAAGTCTTAGGAATCTCGGGACAATAGAAGAGAATAGTAGTTTGCAACTGGCGAACCTCCCGAATGACGTGACAATGGAATCGTCATATTCAACGTAGAAGATCCACCTGAAATTTAGAAATAATAATAAACTTTAAAATTTTTAATTAAAAGAATATCTTTTTTTTTTAATAAAAAGGAAGATTAACTGTACTGAGCTATTTACAAGAAAGAAATTTGAATTTTTTTGTAGTGATTTCTTCAATTTAGTTCACAAACTTGCCGCTAGATGGCGTTGTAGCTTATCAAAAGTCCGCTAGATGGCGCCAAATTCAAAACGCCTAAGCAATGTTCTACCACTACGGAAATTCTATAACCAACGTCTCCACTTGATAATTAAGGTAAAAATAAAAAAAAAAACGAATTTTAGCGTTTATTTAAGTTATGTTAAACTGTAAAATTTAAAATATTTCAGTTTGGAGATTCTACTATTAAGAGCAAATCAAAATTCTCACGAACTCGGGAGAAACTGAAAAATTCAGTCACTTTTTCAAACAACCGTGTGAAAATTTCACATAAATCAGAACTTCCGATGACGTTTTGTCATGTAGGAAACGAAAATTATCCAAAAAATGATGCAAGAGCAATTTAAATCTGAATTGAAATATTTCATAACGTGAAACCGTTACGACTGCCCGTCCCCGCACAAAGCAAAAAGGGCAAAGATGGCGGCCGTTTTACCCATCCTAATTGAACCGATAATTACGTTGATATAATAATACCTTTAGGAAAAACTTGTTCTCCGAACGTTGCACTTCTCGTAAACGACTTGGAAAAATGGCATATTAATTTTGTTTATTAAAGGAAAATAAGTTTGTGTAGAAAAGTAAAACTGTTGTTTCAAAGACAAACTGCAGGACAAGATGGCGTCCGGACTTTTTATGAGGTTTTTAATGCAGTTTTGATAGTCCAATCAAGTAGAAGAACTATTAAAAAGTCGTAACAAATCCTACATAAGACATCAATAAAAATTTAGTAGATACTCAACGCGAATTATCGTAAAAAAAATTGACGGTTTTCAAAGTCTCCCCAGTTTAGTTTCTACTTTCCCCGCTGCGCGGCAGAAGTGGCGCTGTTTTCAAATCGTCGCAAATTTAGTTCCTACTTTAACCGTTGCAACAAAAGTGGCGCTGTTTTGGAAATGTCCCACGTTTAGTTCCTACTTCTGCCGCTGCACCTGAAAATGGCGCTGCTCTGAAAGTGCCCCACGTTTACTTCTTACTTTTGCCGCAGGATTAAAAATGGCGCTGTTTTCCAAGTGTCCCAAGTTTAGTTCTTACTTTTACCGCTACACTAAAAATGGCACTGTTTTGAATAGTCCCAAGTTCACGTCTTACTTCTGCCGCATCAGCTGAAATGGCGCTGTTCTGCAAGGGTCCCACATTTAGTTCCTGCTTTTGCCGCTGCAACCAAAGTGGCGCTGTCTCTTTTTTTTTTGTTACTGATTTTTCTGGATATGTTTGTTAACCATATCTCATCATCCCAAGTTTAGTTCCTACTTTTGCCACTGCATTAAAATATGGCGCTGTTCAGCAAGGGGTCCCACGTTTAGTCTCTACTTTCGCCGCTGCACCCCAAAGTGGCGCTGTCTCGCCTTACTTCTTTTTCTAGACACCTCATAATTTGTTATCATCGGTTATCACGTGTTATCGTCTGTTATCACGTGTTATCAGACAATCCATCCCGGCTTCTCGTCCCCTTACGGCCCAAATTACAGAAAATTACTGTTATGGCCCAACACTTGTTTTTAACCTCATTTGCCTTTCAAAATAAATTTTCCAGACAATAATTATATGTTTATAACAAACAATTTCAAACTTCATCCTGTCTAATAATATAAAATATATATTAAATATTTTTTTAAAGCAAGTTTTATAATAATTAATAAATATAAACTGAAAGCAAAGTTCGGACTTTCGAGGACAACTTAGTCTGGGCTACGAGCTCCGAGCTCCGAGCAATTTCCCTAAACACACTGCACTTTCCAGTACTCCAGAAATGAGGTTTAGGGTTATTGTAGAATATTTAAATCAGGTTAATTTATCGTTGTTCCCGTTTTGTGTGTGGTTTTTTCCAAGGAAATTGGAGTGAAAACTGTGCTGAGCCCTGGTCAAAGTGAATCGGAGCAACGGTGATTTTTTACGGTACAAAACTCTGTAAAAACGGCACCACTACAGTGCCTTTTTATAGTTTCTCGGCTTCCTTTATACAGTGCCTTTTCAGAGTTGCACAAAAAAGGTACTGTAAAAAAAGGAACCGTCATTTTTGTGCGGGTGGTTGAAACCAACATGGCCGCCGGGGCTAAACGTTCGTCTGCTTATGTTTTCGTGGATCACTACAATATTTATAAATTTCAATACAAATTAAAATATATTATGCATTGATTATATCATAATTATGATAAATACAAGGGGTCCGAAACTTGCACTAATCTTCGTACACCTAGGTCATGTTATCACTGTTATCAACCTGTTATCTCCGTGTTATCTCCGTGTTATCAAATAATCTTCGTACACTTTTCCTCGGAGTTTCGGGCCCCTTGGATAAATATTAATATTTGATTGGTTATTTATGCGTTTCTCTGGGAGTTGTTGGGATCTGAGAAACAAATGACGAGCGCTTTCCGCATTTTGGATCCATTATTTTTGTAAATATTATTATTCTATGTTATTAACTAGTTTTTAAATTTACTTTTTCTAGACATAATATTAAGTAAAATTTAATTTTCAGTATTTTTAAGTATTTTAAGTACTTTTCACGCTGAATCGAGTATTTAACTGAGCGTGTAACCACATACCAAGGGGTCCGAAACTCCGAGGAAAAGTGTACGAGGATTATTTGATAACATGTGATGACACGGAGATAACATGGAGATAACAGGTTGATAACACTGATAACAATGGCCTAGGTGTACGAAGATTATTGCAAGTTTCCGACCCCTTGCCACACACCTAGACTTGAACAGGTGATAACACACGATAACAAGTGATAACAGAAGCTAATTAAACTTTTTTTTAAAATGAACATTCTGGGGTTTCAACCAAGGGATCCGAAACTCCCGGGAAAAGTGTACGAAACATGATAACACGGAGATAACATGATGATAACATGATGATAACAGTGATAACATGACCTAGGTGTACGGAGATTAATGGAAGTTTCCGACCCCTTGGTCTCAACAAATCGATTCTGGGTTAATTAGCTATTAACCTTCAAGGTTTCCGATAATACCTGATAACAGGCGATAACACGTTATCAACTGTTATCACCTGTTATCAGACCATGACTGGGGACCTTCGTGGTAAACTCATCAATCAAATGAAATCGGTCAAAGGCCCAACCCTACGTAAATACACAGGCGATCCATGTAAACAGCGCAATCTATCGATTATCAATCACTCCAGTATCGATTCTACCCGGTTACCGATAATTACAGTATCGATTCTATCGGTTGCCGACCCCCCCCCCCATCCTTCACTGTGTTATCAGTGTGTTATCAGCGTGTTATCAGCGTGGTATCAGTGTGGTATCAGTGTGGTATCAGTGTGTTATCAGGCCCCAGCGGAAAATTACGGATGTCGGCTACATCCTGAACGATGTCCGTAACATATCCTGAATATCCTGAACCACGTCCGATGGTGGATGAATAAAAAAAAATTGTGTTGAAAATTGTGAATCTTGATTATTGTGGGCACCATTAAGTATCCTGAAAAGCGTTTTTTTCAGGACGCTGTTAAGTATCCTGAACATGTATTATTCAGGCATTCCAATGTCAGTGTCCTGAACAACCTGGAAGTGGGCCAGTTTCACTGCACCCTAGAGTTCTGATTGGCATCCTGAAAATGTCGTTTACAGGATGTTTTCAGGGTCCTGAAACTATCCTAAATTTTCTGTTGGGGAAACCCGATAGGAAAGATGCGCTGGTCAAACTTCAGAACGACCCTCTGAATGGTGCATGATTACCATGGATTCAGCTAGATGATAGTGTGAAACTGTTCCCACTTTCACACGGTTTGTCCGCTTGAATTCCTCAACAACTAAGTCATGCACTATTCAACGCCTCATTCAGAGGGTTCAGGTTTTTGCAACTGAAGTCAGTTCGGCTACTGTTCAGCTAGCGATTCAGAGGGAAGCTAGTGTTCAGCTACCTATTCATTCGGTACTCAACCGTATGACTTTTCTGTCAACCAAATTATCGATAGTTTGATATTTAATCAGAACCGATCGATCAGAGGTAGATTTTGACAGATTGCTTGTATACGAAGGGTCGCAAACTTTTCCATGATCGATGTAACTACTGATGTTATCAACTATTATCAACTGTTATCACTTGTTATCAATGTGTTATCATTTGTTGTCCGTCAAAGTGAACATGACGGATGTGACCGGATTTATTAAGAAGTTATACAAGATCTTTGTTGTGAAGCACTAACAACTACAACAACAATTATACTATACTACTTTGTTACTATACACTTCTATAACAATACACTAATATACTACTATGCTATACTACTGTACTACTACACTAATATGCTACCATAATACTACTGCTAACTGCTACTACTCTTACTACTACTACTCCTACTTCTACTCCTACTACTACTACTACTATCAGTACTGCTAGTATTATTATTATTACTGCCACTTTTACTGCTGCTGCTACTACTACTGCTACTACTACTACTCCTACTACTACTACTACTATCACTACTACTAGTATTATTATTACTACTACCACTATTACTGCTACTACTATTACAACAACAACAACTACTACTACTTCTACTATACTACTGCTAATACTATCACTACTACTAGTATTACCACTATCACTGCTGCTGCTACTACTACTGCTACTGCTACTACTCCTACTACTACTACTTGTCACTACTACTAGTCTTATTATTTCTACTACCACTATTACTGCTACTACTATTACAACAACAACAACAACTACTCCTACTACTTCTACTATACTACTGCTAATACTATCACTACTACTAATTTACCACTATTACTGCCACTATTACTGCTACTACTACAACTGAGCCTAGAGAGATTTTAAAATAGCTGTTGCAGGTTGTACTATGTTAATTGTACATAAAATAGAACTGCAACACTTGTATATAGAATTAACTATACAACATCTACAACAACTACTACACTCATAGTGATTGCTTATCAAATAGTTTACGATTGACACGATGTTGTAGAAGGCCAAATTAGCCCAAACATGCAACGTACAAGCCCAAGCAACAACAACAGCAACAGCTACAACAGTAACTGCAACTACAACAACACACCACAATCAATGAATCTTAAAAGCTATTCAAACAGCTGGTATCGTGAATTATACTCGTATAAACACAATAACTCTAATCATACAACAACTACAACAGCTACAACAACAACAACAACAGGATTGCTTAACAAATAGTCTATGATTGACACTTGGTGTTGTATGAATTCAAATTAACCAAAAAATACAACACTGATCCAACTAACAACAACAACAACTGCTACAACAACAATCTGAGTCAGACTATACAACAAACAACAGCCAGAATAAATACATTTGATTAAGACAGGTGTTTGAATCATTCAACAGAGAAGATGCTCAAAAACTCCGCAGGACTTCCTAGGTGTTATCAAGTGTTATCATCGTGTTATCACCCATGTTATCAAGTGTTATCAAACAAGATGGATGGGCTTCGTATAAACAATGAAGACGTCAAATACTTATGGTAAATCTCTGCATGAGGTCCCATGTTTACACCTTCCCGGAATCAACATTTGCAAATACAATTAACATTTTTTTCCCCCCGCAAAATTTCGCCAACACAAAAGTCGAATTTAGTTCCAGAATCTGCCGCTAGATGGCGCTGATCGCAGGCCCCCCCCCCCTGACGGAACGCCGCGCCGCGCTGCAAACACAGCCGAAAACTCTTGTTTAAAATAAAATTAAACGTAATTAAGTTACCTCAAGCAACCAGCAGTAGTTAGAAATAGTTAATGTATCATTCACATAGTTTAAAAATGTAAGTTATCGTAGATTTTAGATAATGATTTATCGCTCTACGTTCTCTGGATTTGATGTGACCTTCTTCCCTTGGTGTTTCTTTTTCCATAAGATTTCTGAAAGGCGTGACTTTTGTTATCGAGTGTCTTACAACACAACACTCGGTGTAAAATCTTAGTAGATTGTGGAAAGAATCGGGTTTTTCACATGATCGAGTATTGTGGAACAGGTTTCTGGGATCTCTCTCTCTTAACACAGGACACGTCGGACCCCGAGCCGAAGGAGAAAACGTGTGGGCCGTTGAACCATGTGTTGTATAAGTGTTGCAGGTGTTGTTGAGGAAGTGGCCCGTGTTGTAAATTGTAGGCCAAAAAGGGCCAGCGGAATTATCAATCAAAGAAAAAAAGTCTATTTTCTTCAGAACAGAAAGCCGAAACGAGGGCTTATGCAAATGAAAAACAATGGGAGGACTTGGAGCGGGGAAAAAGAAAAAGAAAAGCTTGAAATCAGTTTTCCCTATCTTCCTAACGTTGTTGTGTGTGTACATGAGATGTTTAGTATGTTATGTAGCATGCTGACCATCTGCTGCTGTCTATTCCTCATTCACTTCACTGTGATGAAGAAACGTGATATCATTTTATCATGGATTCTGCTTTACGCTTCAGATGTGACACGCACCTGAAATTTGCTGAACATAAGTCTCTGTTGACCCCCGACTGAAAATTCTCATAAGAGTAAAATAGAATTTGGAACAAGAGACTCAGTGAGATCTCAGTGAGAAAACTCTACAAAGTTGTGAGATCTCAACTGAGTCTCTGTTCCAAAGTCGACTTACTTTCTATGAGAATTTTCGGGATTGAACTCCACAAACTCTACAAAGTTGTGAGATCTCAACTGAGGTCTCACGTGAGTCTCTGTTCCAAATTCGACTGACTTTTTATGAGAATTTTCAGTCGGGCCATAAGTCAAATTTGGAACGAGAGACTCAGTGAGATCTCAGTGAGAAAACTCTACAAAGTTGTGAGATCTCAACTGAGTCTCTGTTCCGAATTCGACTTACTTTCTATGAGAATTTTCAGTCGGGCCATTCTACTCTTTCAAGATTTACTTCGAAAATTCAAATCAACATCCGTTAGTCAAAATGGCCGGCCGGTAGTAAACGACTACCTGAACTATCACAAACTACTTTTCTTTCTCTTGTAACATTAAGGAAAGCCGAATATTTTATTTAGAAGCGGCCATGCGTGTAAAAGATGTCAAGAATGGGACGTCTTCTTTTATAGCCCGTGTCCCTATGCGCGGGATGCTAACAACTCGTAGTCAAACCTCTCTACTACGGGCACTCGTTTAAAATATTTAACATTAAAAATTTCGCTTTAAAATGCTTCTAAAATTCACAGAAAAATTCAAGAAACATTTTGGTGCAAAGAAAGTTTTCAAACTCTGAAAAGCTGATTTAATAACAGTGTCCGCTATAGAGAGGCGCCCGTTTTGTATATGCCTTATAGCACCTTATAGCAGACCTCTCCACTGCGGGCACTCGTTTAAAATATTTAATATTAAAAATTTCGCTTTTAAATGCTTCTAAAATTCACAGAAAAATTCGAGAAACATTTTGGTGCAAAGAAAGTTTTCAAACTCTGAAAAGCTGATTTAATAACAGTGTCCGCTATAGAGAGGCGCGTGTTTGGAATATGCCTTATAGCACTTTATAGCGGACCTCTCTACTACGGGCACTCGTTTAAAATATTTAGTATTAAAAATTTCGCTTTCAAATGATTCTAAAAATCACAGAAAAATTCAAGAAACATTTTAGTGCAAAGAAAATTTTAAAATTCTCAAAAGCTGATTTAATAACAGTGTCCGCTATAGAGAGGCGCGTGTTTGGAATATGCCTTATAGCACCTTATAGCAGACCTCTCTACTGCGGGCACTCGTTTAAAATATTTAATATTAAAAATTTCGCTTTAAAGTGCTTCTAAAATTCACAGAAAAATTCAAGAAACATTTTGGTGCAAAGAAAATTTTCGAACTCTTAAAAGCTGATTTTATAACAGTGTCCGCTATAGAGAGGCGCGTTTTAGGAATATGCCTTATAGAACCTTATAGCGGACCTCTCTACTGCGGGCACCCGTTTAAAATATTTAATATTAAAAATTTCGCTTTGAAATGCTTCTAAAATTCACAGAAAAATTCGAGAAACATTTTGGTTCAAAGAAAATTTTCAAATTCTGAAAAGCTGATTTAATAACAGTGTCCGCTATAGAGAGGCACGTGTTTGGAATATGCCTTATGGACCTTATAGCGCTAAGGCCTCTGAAGACCAGCCTCTCTACTACGGATACTCGTTTAAAATATCTAGTATCAAAAATTTCGCTTTAAAGTAGTTCTAAAATTCACAGAAAAATTCAAGAAACATTTTGGTATAAAGAAACCGTTCAAATTCTCAAAAGCTGATTTAATAATAGTGTCCGCTATAGAGAGGCGCGCTTTTTGAATATGGCCTTATTAGTTTATTCATTGTTAATAGTGAACACAACTTAACTTGAATAAAAATCTACAACTATTTCTACACTGTTTAAAAAAACCTAAGATTTTCCCCAGTCATAAAACAGATAACCTGTTTTCATTTTTCATTTATTTTTTCAGTGGAAAACCTCTCTCTCTCTCTCTCTGTGTTAGGCAGGAAGCCAAGGCAACAACAAAACTCGCCATGTTCGTTTCATTCTCAAATTCCACGCCGGGCGTTCAGATAAGCGCAGCGGGGCGGACCGCGGGGAGGGGGCGGAAAGACAAGGTTGCCCCGCAGGCGGTAGAGAATTCAAACAGGTGGGAGGAAGAGAGAGAGACCCTGATAAAAGGTGGGAAGTAAGGGGCAAGGCGAAAAAGCTGGAAAATGCCCGCAGGCGCCGCTTAAGTGTTTCCTAGCCTCGTTTCTTTTATCAAGTCTCTTCATCTCCCTACCTTTCTTTTATGGATCTATGTTAAGGCTTGATGGAGGGGAAGGGGCGGATCAGTGCTCCCACTTGTAGGGGAAATTCCCTGCTTTAAGGGAAAAGTTCCACTGAGAAGGGAAGAAGAGGGGAAAAAAGGGAAACTTGAAGAAATTTTAATAGCATTATTAAATTTGATTTTTTTTCTTTAGAGACATGTTGATGCATTATTCTAGTACATACGTTGGTTATTTTTTGTTGGAAGGGAAGGTTCAAGGGAAAACGGGAAAATGAGAGGGAAAAAAGGGAAAAATCAAAATTTGTTGTCTTAGAGGAAAAAAAGGGAAAATAAGGTCTCCTACGAGGGAAGCACTGGGGCGGATAGAGATGGGGAGGGGGGAGAGGCGGAAAGGGAGAAGGGGAAGTCCGACCCGCGGTTTCCCAACTCGAGTCCGACCCGCAGTGCGGGTTTCTGGCTGAGGAATCTTCTTGTGCTGGAAGGCCGATCCGAACTGTAGTCCGTGGAGCTTTCCCTGCGGCAACAGACCACGTTGTGTCTACCTCCGCAAGGTAACAAATTTACCCCCTTGTGTTTTTGTTTTGTAATTAGGTAAAGTTGACGCCACTAGATTAAAGCCATTTTCCTTCGTTTGGTCTTGGACGCCATGTAGGAAAGACAGAAATCCGCTACTTTGGTTTAATTTTCTAGTCGCTTCGATTTTCAGAGTCCCGGGCGCGCGCCAAGAAGGGCAGCCATCTTGGCTCTGTGCCTCAACACCTGCAGAGGGGTTCGCTCGTGTTTAGTGTTTATAAAATCTAAGCTTTTAAACTTAAGTTCTCATTCAGATAACTTTTGAATGGAAAGATCCAGACCTGCCTATGTATGTAAGACTTGTACATAAAATGTTTAACACTTGAATTTTTATTTGGCGGGGGAAAAAAAAAACGTAGCTATGGCTGATGTGAGTCCAATGGCGGCCGACGATAGTCCTTCAGTGGTGCACAAGCGCGAAATTCAAGAAGACACAGACGGCGATGCGCTTTCCCCGCAGAAACGTCCGCTCAATAACAATAACAACGATGTGGCAACGGTGTATCTTATTGAAGCCTCCGATGTTGGGTCGGAAGAACACGAAGAATCAGCTGTTGATGTAGACGAGGTAAGCCCTCAATCTAAAAATAATCTTTTAAAACTAATTAGAGTTAAATATTTACGATTTTTAAAATTAATGTCGTGTAGGGGACTTTGAGGGCTTTACTGTGTTTTAAACTTTTATTCCGCCACGTGATTGCCTTGAAGTTATTTTGATGGGGGCTTTTGCGGTGACTTGAACGCGGGTGCGGGAAACCAACCCCGCGTCTCCCGCCGTTCACCCTGCAACTATGACTCCCACCGTTTACCCCACAAATAACTCCCATCGTTTATCCCACACAAAAGTTTACATAGCATAACAGTAAATAATCTTGGGATTAAATTATAATTTGAAATAAAATATAACGTTTGCTCGATATTATTAGATTTGATGTTTAATATTAAAGTTTTATTTTTTTTTCTTCCCTGTAGTGTTTAGTTGTTTTTTTTTTTTTTTTTTTTTTAACCTGTTATTGTGTTATTATGTTTGAAATGCTTTAATGCTTTTTGTCGGCGGTTATGGAGCATCTCAAGGTTAGTATGTGCCTTTTTTCCCAGGTGTGCATTAAGCAATGCGCAGGTGAATAGATGGAGGGAGTGAAGGGGTGGGTAAGTGGGTGGGCGGTCCATTGAAGGTGGCAGGGTGGGAAAGAGGGGAGGGAGTGAAGGGATGGGTGGATGGGCGGTCCATTGAGGGTGGGAGGGAGGGAGTGAAGGGGTGGGTGGGTGGGCGGTCCATTGAAGGTGGCAGGGTGGGAAAGAGGGGAGGGAGTGAAGGGGTGGGTGGGTGGGCGGTCCATTGAAGGTGGCAGGGTGGGAAGGAGGGAGGGAGTGAAGGGATGGGCGGTCCATTGAGGGTGGGAAAGAGGGGAGGGAGTGAAGGGATTGGTGGGTGGGCGGTCCATTGAAGGTGGCAGGGTGGGAGGAAGGAGGTGGAGGAGGAGGTCCGGGAGTCAAAGAGACTCGGCCGTTGCATGAATATGCAAATATGGCGCAAGCGTAACTGAAAAATTTGAATGAAGACTCTATAATTCTTTTTATGAATATTACCCTGTCCGTTATAGAAATGTCCGTTCTATAAAAAGGCTTGAACCGGCCACGAGAGAATTACTACCCCGATTTGCTGTGATAGCTTATGCATGCGTGTTTGCTTATGGAAATAAGCGACCTACAGGGGAAATTTAATTTGAATTTTTGGGTATATTATTTTACCGTGTATTTATATGAATATTTAATATTCGTCTCGAATTCATTTTTTTTTTTATTTTTGCGGTTTCGTTCTGTCGGTTTTCCGTATAAAAAGAAACCGTCTCCTGTCGCCATGGAAAAAACCCACAAAGATTTACTGCGTTTTCAAGTTTTTTTTTCTGGTTTGCTTTCATTTATATTTGAAAAAGAAAAACTTAAAACTTTCGTGGAAATCTTAATCACAAATTTAAAATCTACAAACTTCGCAAAAGAATTGAAAAAAAAGAAAAAATTGTTGCACCCGTTTTTCTGTGAGCAGTCGCTCTGTTTGCCGAGTCCCGGTTCCCAGGGTTTGAATTTGGCGCGCTGCGGCTTTTGAAAATGCGGCGCGCGGCGGTGGCGCCATCTAGCGGTAGAAATTAAAACTACGTGCCGGGGTTTTTAAAGTTGCTGTAATTACAGACTCGCCTTAAGGTAACCGAGCTGGCTCTGCGGGAAGACTTTACCTCTGGTCTCTTGTAACCGCTGGTGTTAGTAGTGGGCTTTTTGCGGGATTAGGCGGACCTGCGCCGTAGTGGGCTCTTGGGTTTTCAGTTGACTACTTGCTGCTCGCATTTTCAAAGTGTGTGGATTTGTCCCCGTGCTGTTGTGGGCTTTGTTGGATAGTGTTGTTGTTAAAAGTTGTTGTTGTTGAAATTTCGATTTTATTTGAATATATGCCGGATATTGATACTTATTGTCTGGCGTTGAATCAGGCGGACGTCATGTCTGCAGTCATGGAAGTACTGGATCAAAATTTAATTATAATTTAATCGAATCGTACTATTTTTTTTTAATATAATAATAATAGATAATAATATTTTTAAATAGATCAACATTTAATTAAATTTAATTTACTTTTACTAATTATTTTCCATTTCTTTGCAATCTTTTCAAACAGCCTCCATATTTCCCGCCTCCGTTTTCGCAGCAGCAAGTGGAGTTCCACCCTTCCGGGACGGTGCAGATCAGCGCAGGGGACCCGTACTCGCTCAACGCCATCCACCAGAGTCACTACACCACGCACCAGATCCAGCGCAACCATGACGTACTCCGCCGAGCCGAGCAGGAAGCACTCGACGTATTACAGTTTTACTATATACAAATTTTTTGTCATATTGTATATTTATATTTATATCCTATGATTATATTTTTAAATTTTATTATGTATTTAGTTGTTAAATATATTTGTTGTTTTATTCCATGAATATATTTGCCCATAAACTTAAACTTAATTAAAATTATAATTGACTACTTCTATATTCGCACTGCATTTTAATTAACTACTAATTTTCCAAATGAATGACTTTATTTTTGATTATATTTCATTATTTTTACGTGTGTTGGGACAGACTGGCAACGTTCACGCCACCTTCACCTACGAGTCGGACCGGCGAGGGGAGCAGCAGCAGCAGCCGCAGTACACGGTGACGATCCGGCGGCCGGACATCGTGGTGCCGGTCAACCACCACGTCCTGGAATCGGGGGAAACCATCGTCATCCCGGGGTCTCTGACCACGGCACCCCTTACCACCACCATCGCCCCGCACCTCGACGAAGCACAGGTCCGCTTACAAGACTTTGAAATTGTAAATTTTTAATTCGTATTCTAAAATATCTTTGGAGTTTAGTATTATTTAATGTATTTAAATATATAAAAAATAATGTAAATCGTAACAATTATAAATATACGTGTTTGTGTGCAAGTAGTGAAAATAAGAAGAGAGTTAGTAAGATGTAAATTATTTATTATTATCTATTATTATTTTTAATTTTTTTTGTTTTTTCTTCATTAGAACAATGCAGTAGACGCCGACAACTACATCACGTCCGACCAGATGTCCGTGGTCAAGAAAGAGTTTGGTAAAAATTATGAATATCATCATTAATTATTATTACTATTATTATTGCAACTAGCGCTACTACTACTGCTCCTACTACGACTACTATTATTTTTATTGGTATTAATATTATTGCTGCTGCCATTACTACTACTACTACTACTACTACTACTACTACTACTACTACTACTACTACTACTTGTGCTGCTACTACTACTTCTACTACTACTACCACTACCGCTACCACTGCTAGTACTATTATTTTTATTCTTATTGTTATTACTATTATTGCTGCTGCTGCTGCTGCCACTACTACTACTACCTACTACCACCACTACTACTACTTGTGCTACTATTACTACTTCTATTATTATTTATATTGTTATTATTATTACAATTATTGATTGTGTTTGGATTTGTTAGGTGTAGTGTCTTCGACAGATGTTTTCTGCAGCGTCCCGGGACGGTTGTCGCTGCTCTCCTCGACGTCCAAGTACAAAGTGACGGTGGGCGAAGTCCAGCGGCGTCTCTCGCCACCTGAGTGCCTCAACGCTTCACTCCTCGGAGGAGTCCTCCGCAGGTAAAACCCACTACTACTACTTCTGTAGCAGTACTACCAATGCTACTACTGCCACTGCTGTTGCTTTTACTAATATTAGTACTACGTACGCTACAACAAAAGCTACTACTATTACCGCCACTAATATTATTAGTTTAACTACCACTACTACCGTACTATTGCTACTACTACTAAGTATCCCACAAGAATAACTACTATCATTACTACTACTACCACTACTACTGCTACTATTACTACTACCACTACTACTTTTGCTACTCTAGGGCCAAGTCGAAGAACGGGGGACGCGAACTGCGCGAGAGTCTGGAGCGGATAGGACTTAGCCTTCCGGCCGGACGGCGGAAAGCAGCCAACATCACATTGCTCAGCTCCTTGGTCGAAGGTAAAACTACTACTACTACCACTACTACTCCTACTACTAGTATTACTACAACTACTACAACAACAACAACAACTACTACTACTAGTACTACTACTACTATAACAACTAACGAAGAAATCCGTAGCAGTTGAAATATCAGTAACAATAAAATACTGTCTTAAAGGTTTATCATTATTATTAATTATTCCAGGGTTTTGCCATTTAACATTTCTTATTGACAAATAAAGTTGCTTGTTCCATTTATTCGTTATTTGTTTCCATTTACTTACACTTATCATATAGCTATAGAGGGCTGTCAGAGGGCTGGTAGCTCAGCGGTTACGACCGACGCTCTTCACCTCTGGGTCTGTGGGTTCGCTCCCACTCTCAGGTGAGGCCTATTCCCGGGCCAGCCACTCTAGGCAGACAGATGAAAGAGTCCGCCAATTCCCTCCCTTACACCGAGCACTAGGGCCATGGGCCCAAAGCTTGAATGCCCGACACGGAAAGAATAAAAAATATAGCTATAGCCGTTTATGAGTTACATTTCGATTTAACTGTTATTATAACAAAATTTCGCTATTTTTTTTAGTGAATTTATTTATGTATTTCATAATTATATTCCTTTAAGTAATTTTATTTAGTTTGTGGTAAATAAGCGCGTTATAAGTGAATTAATATAAATGTTTCATGTGAAACAGGTGAAGCGATCCACTTGGCCCGGGATTTCGGATACGTCTGCGAAACGGAGTTCCCCTCGCGACAGGTTGCCGAATACCTGTGTCGTCAGAATTCGGACCCGACGGACCACTACAGACGGAAAGACCTCATCTTAGCCACTAAGTAAAATTTTGAATCATCAATTCGGAATCTGTTAATTAATCCTAGTCGTAAATTCAAAATTTCACTAAATTTTTTATTATTAAATCAAATACAAATAATTAGACAATTAATAATTTATTAATGACATTTTTACTTTCTATGAAAATTAATTTCTTTAGAATTTAGTAATTATGTTTTTATTTTAATTCAGAATTTGATATTTTATTGTATATTTGTATATTACCAGTGCATTTTTAAATTCGTTAAATTATTAATTCACTATAATCACTATTTACTTACTATTAATTAACCCTGAGTGTTATTCCGGCCCGTTATATTTAGTTTTATTAAAGAGATTATTTTATTATAATTATTTATCTACTCTATACTCCCACACTTAAAATAAATCTTAAATTGGATTCGTGTTAAAGTTATCTTGAAATGTTGTCTGTAGCCGAGAATAGCTTCCACAGACAAGCGGGTTTGCCTGTAAAAGGCATTGCCAATTTTTTTCTTGGCTCCTCCATTTAATGAGTTTGTTGCCGTGATTTAAACTCATAGTTTCTGACCTGCGTGACCTTGGCTTCTCCCTTTTTTCGTTCTTCCAAAAGAAAAAGAAAATAATATTTAATAAATTTAACTTTTGGTCTGGTTGAAATGTGGCGGCACGCAAACCCCGTCGACGTAATTAGCTTACCTGCTGCTTCTGGCGTCCCCCCGCCCGGCCCAAGAAAAAAAAAACAACAAAAAGCGAGAACAAAATAATGAAACAATACAATAAATTAAAATTTTTAAATAGAAGAAAGTAATGGCGAATTAGAAATTAAAATAATGAGAATTTTGTAATTTAAAATGAATGAAATTAACAATAAAATTAATTAAATTTTAAAATAAATAACTCGTTGCAAATCAAAGAATAGGAATTTATTATTCTAAAATATGTAATTAACACCAAAGTTAATTAAGTTCAATGAACAACTTGAATTTAGTTGATATTTAAATCATTTTTTTGTGAAATAAAATAATACGAAAAATCTGAATTAAAATAATTATCTAAAATTAATGTTAAAATGATTTTTCTTTAATATTAAATTCTTAAAATAATTATAAATCAACTAAATTGATATATATTTTAAATCTGTAAATATTAAAAATTGATCAAAATACATATTTAATTATTCTTTTTTTCCCCGGAAAGGCAAATCACCAAAGAGCTGATGGACCTTCTGAACCAGGACCGATCCCCGCTGTGCAACACGCGGCCCCAGATCATCCTGGAACCGACGATCCAGCGTCACCTGACGCACTTTTCGCTCATCACCCACGGATTCGGCAGTCCGGCCATCGTTGCCGCACTCACCGCAATACAGGTTTCCCAACACTCAGACCAGTGTTTCCACTTTCAATTTCCCCTTTTTCCCTTTTTCCCCCCTCCTTGCCAGCATATGAGGCTGTAATTCTGGAGTTCCCTTTTTCCCATCTTCCCTTAGTGTTCACGTTTCCCCGTCCGTGCCAGCAATGTGGCTGTAATTCTAGATTTCCTCCTTTCCCATCTTCCCTTATTTTTCACATTTTCCCCTCCGTGCCAGCATGTGAGGCTATAATTCTAGATTTCCTCCTTTGCCTCTTCTCTTCTTTTTCCCTTGTCAGACGCCATTTCCCCCCTTTTTCTAGGGAATTTCCCTGCAAAGTGGAAACACTGACTCAGACGTCAGATTTTAACGATATTTACTAATTCTTTTTTTCTGATTCCGGAATAGAATTTCCTGAACGAGTCGCTGAAGTATCTGGACAAGGTATATCCGTCTGGAGTGTCGTCCCTGGACAAGGCCAAAGACATGGACAAGAAGTAAAAAGAAAAAAAAAAGTTCCAGCACAACGTACAACGGAACAGAACCTTGCTCAAAAAATCATACAATGGCCCTTTAGAAAGAACTTGGAGGAAAGAAAACTGTGCCGAATTTTTGACACGCAGATAAAATTTTTCAATATTTTTCCCCTCTACCTTCTCAACTTATTAATGAGAATTCGAAAACATTCCAGTTTGAGTCTCTATCCATTCCTCTATCTCTCTGTTATTAATTTTTTTTCGTATATATTATACATATTTATACGTGTGTGCCTTATGACAAATTGTGACGAGAACAAAATACTCCTTTTTTCCTTGCGCTGCGTGGGAAAAAGTCTATCAAACGAATAGGTCTGATTGTTGGGATTTCAAATTTAAAGGGAAAAGTATTGGAAAAGACAACGAGGCCCGAATCTACCTCAGATGATGAGAGATTGAATCAGAAAAAAGTACCGAGATAAGTTCGAGAGTAAACGGTGCTAGTTTAACCCGTTATTCGGCAACTGAGTTATCTCGGTTGTAAGTTTTTTTTTTATAAGAATCTCGATATATTTTCGCGGTTTATGGAAGTTAGGATTTTTATTAAAAAAAAGCAGTTGGGCTTCATTTTGTTATTCAACTTTTGTGTTGGGGAAAAAGTGTGAGTTGCCATATCGTGTTGGATGATTATCAAATTCTTTGGCTGGGGTGAAATGGCGATTTGTACTTAACCCTGGTTTCTTTTTCCCTCTTCTTATTTTACCCCCTCCCCCGTATTTTCAGTACCATTTTGGAAGTGTATTATGAACTGAATGAAGATTTAGGACTTTTTCTTCTTGTCGCGTAACTTTTTTTTCCTTATTATTCGAGGATATTATTACAAAAAAATACATTTAAAAAACCGCTTTTTCTGTTCTGTGGTTTAAATGGACAGAAAACCGAAAATGGCAGTTGAAAAAACAAACAAACAAACAAAATTGAACTCACTTTTTCGGTGAGTAGTAGTGAAAACAGCTGAAAAATTTTTCCCCTCTTTTTCCCTCCTTTGAGCACGCTTAACATTTTGAGTTTCAGACGATTTCCTTGGTTGTGCTATCTGTCTTCTTCTGTTAATTAGTAAGAATCCATTAATTTTTTGAATTTTTCAGTCGGGGAAAAGAAGCGGGAAATTTGAAAAGTTACCCAAAGATGGAACGGAGCCTATTTTGCCGACAGGTAGGGACCCTCGTCGTGGGTATCGCTGCGAAAGGGTTGATCGGGGCCGTGTCGGGACGTGTGGTCAGGGGCAGGGCCTCGGAAGACGACCAGCTGGACGGCTGACTGATCGGCCAATCGGAAGAAGCGAAAGGAAGAGGCGCAGGTGACGTAGTAAGCTGCTAACGAACAAGTATATTTAATATATTAATGCAGTTAATACAAACAACGATAGAAATAGACGTAGTGAGTGGTAATCACGAGTAGAAAGTTGTTAATGAGAAAAGATTAATTATGAATGAATCTCAAATAAAATAATAATTATAATAATTAATCGATAATTAATATCTCGTAAACTCAGAATGACGTTAATGGATAATCAAATACTAAATTAAGTTGAGTGCGTACCTTGGCTTTGGCGTTTGAACGAGTTGAACTGTGAGGTAGTGGCGGAAATTTCTAGCAAAAAAGAATATGATGATTCAATCAATCAAATTTCACTAAATCTAATAAATTAAATATATACTTTTGCTCTACCACGAATCTCGAGAACCTTACCACAGAAAAATTACATGAACTAAAATGTTAATTGTAATTAAATTAAAATTAACTTACTACTTTGTTCATTATTATCATATTTACTCGTAATAATTTCAGGGCGAGGATTCGCTTTATATTAATTAATCAGAATTAATCTATTATAAAATTCGCTATTATTTCAGGGCTGAGGGATCGAAGAGAGATTTGCCTAGGATCCTTAACTCAAATATCTGGAAGAATCTTATACTATGTTCACACCGCAAGCAGCGGCGTAGGAAGTCTCTGTAGTCAGAGGTGGCGGTCGCCCACCCTGCCGCCCAGCTTCCTGCGCCACTGACCGCCGGAGTTATTCCACTACTACTTGCGAACCCGGGAATAAATCACAGAGGGAAGAGATGGCTATTCCCACAGTTAAACTGGTATAGGTCTGCAGTGTGAATATGTTGTTAAAATGTTACTTGGTGCGGTGGTTGAGCTGCTCTCTTGAGGGCCGAGGTGAAGAGTTCGGGTCCGCCGGACCGCCGCCTCCGCAGCTGCTGATTGGTCCGCTCCCTCGACCAGTCGCGAGTCTCGCTCCTCAGCTGTGTCCAATGGGGGGAGACCAGCAATTGGCCCGGGGCGGAGCCTCGCCGCGAGTACAGTTTGGGACAAACCAGCGGTAGCCAATCGGGACTCTTGAACGAATCTTCCATAGGAAAAGAATTTGTTAAGAATAATTTGTACTGCTACTATCACAAGTATCACTGCTACTACGACGACTACTACTAAGTAAATAAATATTTATCTCTTACTGGAATCCTCCAGTTCCTGCGGTAAAGACCCTCGTCTCTTCAAGCGCAGAGATCCTACAACAACAACAACAACAACAAAAAACCATCACATTCCAGTAATATACAACAATTAAAATATTATTAATATTAGCCACCTTGCCGCACAACAGTGCTATTCGAGGTCCTTTTCTTGCACTTGGAACTGTTCCTATTAACATCCACGTTTTCCTTGTCCTCTGAAGACCCCTGTTACAATTAAATATTTTAATTATAATTATTAATATTAATATATTTTATAATATTATACCGAGGTGTGGACTACAGCCGGAGTCTTTAAAACTCGTTTTTTCGCTTTTTGGTGAGGCGGATTCCAGGACGTCATACTGAGGATGGACACTTCCGAAGTCACGTGACTATTTCCTAGAGAATCGGCGAGGATCAGGGGCAAACTATCGCGCCTGACGATGCTGCGTAACTTGCCGTAAGGCATCGAATGCCTCCTGCAGCCGGGCCGAGTCGAATCCGGATCCGGTTCCTCCGGCTGCTGCTGTTGTTGTTGTTCTTCGGACTGGAGCATTGCGTCCCATTTGCGCTGGTTGTGAACCAAGTGGTCCATCATTTGGGACGAGAGTCGAGTGTCCTGGAACCTGTGCCACTGCTGGAACAGGGGTGCAGCCAAGTAACGGAAAAATCCTGGAAAATAATTAAAAGAAATAAATTTACAATTAAAAAAAACAAAACAAAATAATAAATAGAATATAATAAATAAATGTTAATAAATAAGAAATAAATATTTCAAAAATAATTAAATTAAAATAAGGAACATTTGATAAAAATGTATCTTAATTAATAAGTTTATTATTCAGATTTATCTTTTACAAATAATTATATAAATAAAACGAGTCAAAATTTAACAAAATAATCAGAAATAGATAAAAGTGTATTTTAATTGGTTATTTATTTTGGTAATATTTCTCTGTTCCTATTGGCCGACATTCCGACAAATTGATAAGTTCGTCAATTCCTTGAGTGACATGTCGAGCGATTAGCTGGAATGTTCCAGCGGGAAAATTCATGGAAAATGGCCAAGGAATCTGATAATCAGAGACGGGCGGTTTGAACCGTCTTTGTTTATCCAAGCCGAACCGCTGAACCGGTTCAGTTTTTTATTGGAAACCGTAAACCGAACCGAACCGAAACCTGACCTGAACCGACACAAAATTCTTAGAAGATTACCTGCAGTGCTTCCGCTTTGCGGGGAAATTCCCTGCAAAGCAAAAAGGGGAAAATTGGATCTCAGAAAGGGAAAAATAAAGGAAGAGGGAAAAAGTAAGTAAAGAACCATAGCTTCATATCCTAGAACGTATGGGGAAGAGGGGAAAAAGGAAAAGGAAAAAAGGGGAAAGGGAGGGAAAACGAATGGAGATTCTATCTGTGTCTTTTAGAACACAAGAGAAAAAAGGGGAAAAGAGGGAAAAAGGAAAAAGGGAAAGAAATGAATGTAGAACCTATTCGGGTCCTTTAAAATTAGAAGGGGAAAAGAGGGAAAAAAAGGCGACACTTTTTCTCAAGCGAAGGGGAAAAAGGGGTAAAAGAAAGTCGTCTAGGAGGTAAAAGGGAAAACTGGAAATGGATACGTTACTATATCTTAACCTCTGATAATAAGGTTGATACCAAGTGATAGAAAGTGCGGACAGGACGACAAGATACCTGATTGAATTTTGGACAGGGAAGACTTGAATCTGTCGCAGGAGACGGTGACTGGCAGTCGGAGGCAGCGTTCCAAGTCGCCTTGTCGGTAAAATTCCTGCGTAACCTGAATGCTCCAGGCTTGGCTGACTTCCCAAGGACGGCACGGATTGCCGATATCCGCGCACTTCAGAGCCATCTGAAGCACCAAGTGACGAACTGAACAGTCACTCACATCCAACGTCCCACCGTCCAGATGATCCTGTAACAAAAAAAAACAGTAATAATAATAATAATAATAGTAATAAAACTAGTGAAAACAGTATTTTCTACTTCAGGGGGGGAAATTCCCTGAAAAAAAAGGGAAAATGGGGTTTGAAATGGGACAAATTAGGGAAGAGGGAAAAGGGAAAATCTGGAAGTACTATCCTTGCATTCTAGTACGGAGGGGAAAAGGGGAAAATAAGGGAAGAGGAAAAGAGGGGAAAATGTATGTGGCAACACTGAGTGAAAATAACATTAATGATAATACCAATATTACTACTACATCTACTACTACTATCAATACTACTGCTACTTCTACTGCTACTAACCTTTCTTTCAACACTACTGCTACTATTAGTATTACTGCTACTACTAATACTGCTGCTGATGGTAATGCTGCTGCTGGTGCTACTATCAATACTATTACTGTTACTGCTACTCTTGCTAATACTGCCATTGCTAATACTGCTACTCCTACTATTAGTACTACTGCTGATGCTACTGCTGCTGGTGCAACTATCAATCCTATTACTTTTACTGCTAATATTGCTAATAATGCTACTGCTAATACTACTACTACTAATACTACCGCTGCTGAAGCTGCACCACTACTACTCCTCCTACTACTACTGCTACTATTATTACTACTGCCGTTACATTACTACTACTACTACTGTTGTTGTTGCTGCTGCTGCTATTATCAATACTACTGCTAATACTACTGCTGATCCTGCACTACCACTACCACTTGTACTACTAGTAACATTACTACTACTGCAGCTACTACCACTACTAGTAACTCTACTAGTAATCAAGTTGTTGTAGAACATATGTTTATCTGTAGTAGAGTAAATTATAATAAAAAATTACACAACAACGTAATAATGTAATACAATAAACAGTAACTTAATATTAATAATAACTTGCAATAAAATAATGAGTAAATATTTGACTAACAAATTATTTACAATGTAAACTAATATTAGTGAATGTACGTTAAAATTACTCTGAGGGCGGTGATGAATTCCTGGTGACGTGCGATATCAGTGGCCAGGATAAGCGACTGGATTTGAAAGTGAAGCTGGCGTCGGTCGGCGTCGTGGAGCGTCGCTGTCATCCCGCTTTCAATCAAACACGCCATGGCTGACCTCCAGTGGTGGTTCTCCAGTACCGACGCATTCTACAAATTTCACCAAAAAATTTCATAATAATGACTGAAATAGTAATAATAGTAGTAGTAGTGGTACTTTTAAGTAGGTTGTACTATTATTGTCAGTGTTACTACTACTGCTACTACTACTACGGTTACTACAGCTGCTACTATAACTGTACTGCTACTATTACTACTACAGCTGCTACTACTACTACTGCTGCAACTGTACTGCTACTACTACTACTACTACTGCAACTGTACTGCTACTACTTCAACTGCACTGCTACTATTACTACTACAGCTGCTACTACTACTACTGCTATTACTACTGCTACTACTAAAACTGTACTGCTACTATTACTACTACTACTGCAACTGTACTGCTACTACTACAACTGTACTGCTACTATTACTACTACAGCTGCTACTACTACTACTACTACTATTCTTCTTACTACTGCTACCACTACTACCACCACTGTACTGCTACAATTACTACTACTCCTCCCCCTCTTACTACTACTGCTACCACTACTACTACCACTGTACTGCTACTACTACTACCACCATTAATACTTCTACTACTACTTGTTATTATGTGATTATTTTGATTACTTTATAGAGGGAAGCCAAATGGTTGGACGTAGCGACAAGGAACGGCTGATTGACTCCCGGATGATCCAAGTCGTGGGCGACGGCGGCGACCAGCGACGCCAGGATCTCCAGCGGCGTCACGTGACTCTTCAACTAAAAACAAAATAAATAACAACAATAATAAAATATTTATTTCTTCCACTAAACAAATTACTACTTTTATTATTATTTTACTGTTCAATATAATCTATTTCTAGATCATTTTTTATTAGATAAATTTATTCTAATTTTATTCTAAATAAATTTTATTATTGTATTATTATATTTTAACGCAAATTAATTATTATAATTATTACTAGACATATTTTATTATTTATCTCAATTTTTTACGAGTTTCAAACCAGAAAAAATTTTTCAGCGCCCTTATTTTTCGTCGCAGCACAAAACTTAAAAAAAGGTTTTGTTTGTCTCAACAAGACAAACACATTGGCACCAAGAAAAGTCTCACAATCCGAATTAGTTTCAGAGAAAACTTGGGAAAACTCGAAAAAATGCCTGTTTTTTCCCCTGTACTTTCAAGTTCATATTACTAACACACTACTTGTGCAAACTTGGGAAAAAACTAGTGAAACTCGTAGAGCTACCTTAGGTCTATCTAAAAATATTTTTTTCATATTTTTAAGTTGCGCACAAGAGCGGCAAAACGCGATCAAAGAGAACGCACTTTGAAGTCGGGTTTTAACGTCTGAAAGGAGCGTGGCGCGGGGATACTTCCAGATCGTATTAGACACACATTTTACTATTACTTTGTTTTATCCTAGAAAAATTAATTTTATTATTTATTCGCTCCCAGCTTTATTATCATTATTATTATCATTATTATTATTATTGGATACCTTTTGTTCCTGAAGGAAGCAGTGCATAGCCTGGGTAACATCCGCAGCGTGGATGGCGTTGTGGTACGGATTGTTGCTATGGTAACCCTCTTCTATCAAAGCTACGAACAAAAGAAAATAACCAATTGAAAAAAAAAATTTCACTGATAACACATGATAACAGTACGATAACACGGCAATCTATTAATATATTATAATGTATTTATTCAAAATACTCATTTATAGTAGACTTTACATTTTATTTATTTGATATTAATTTGATATAATTAATTATAAAATTCCGAAGCTACGAGTAAAATAAAATAATGAATTAGAATACTGATAACACATGATAACATGACGATAACACGTCAACATAACAAATATACATTTAAATCCGTATTTTATGTTAAATTTTTATTTTATCTGCTTAAAATTGATTTAATATAGTTAATTACAAAATGGAAAAGCTTCAAATAATATGAAATAGTTTAAACATTGAAAGTAGTAGTAGTAGTAGTAGTAGTAGTAGTAGTAGTAGTAGTAGTAGTAGTAGTAGCAGTAGTAGTGATGAGAATAATAATTGTAATAATAGGAGTAGTAGAAGCCAGTGTTTCGACTTTGCAGGGAAAGTCCCTGAAAAAGGGGAAAACGGGGTCTGGAAAAGGGGGGATAAATGAAGAGGGAAAAGGGAACATCTAAACGTACGCCCTGTATTCTAATACGGAGGGGGAAAAGAGGGAAAAATGAGAGAAGAGGGGGAAAAAAGGGAAAAATGAGAGAAGAGGGGCAAAAAAAGTATAATGTAAGTGGAAATACGAGTAGTAGCAGTAGCAGTAATAGTAGTAGGACAATATTTTAAACACTGATAACAAATGATAACACTATGATAACAATACAAATTAACTGAATTATAATAAAATACTAAATTTACGAGTATTGGATGTGAATGGAATTATTATAATTAATTGAGCAATTTTTACTGAAAAATTTCCAGACGCGGACGGGGTCCATCGAGAAGTGGGTCATCAGGTTGTAGCTGTGGAACAGGTTGAAGCAGATCATCGGCAAACAACGTCCTACAATAATAAGATATCATGAATAGTAGTAGTAGAAGTAGTGGTAGCAGTAGAAAGTAGCAGTAGTAGCAGCAGTAGTAGTAGTAGAAGTAGCAGCAGCAGCAGCAGCAGCAGCAGCAGCAGCAGCAGCAGTAGTAGTAGTAGTAATAGTAGTAATAGTAATAGGAGGGGTAGTAGTAATAGTGGTAGTAGCAGTAATACTAGTAGTAGTAGTAGTAGTAGTAGTAGTAGTAGTAAAGAGTAGTAGGAGGAGTAAAGTTAGTGGCAGCTTTGTAGTAGTACTAAAATAAGTACTCTTAGTAACACCAACAGCAGTCCATTACTAGTAGTAGTAGTAGTAGTAGAAGTAGCATCTGTATTAGTAGTACCAACAATAGCACTGGTAACAGTTATCGCAGCAATGGTAGTAACAACAATAGTTTCTAGTAAAAGCAGTCGGGATAACAGTTCATGAAGTACTCGTAGTAGTAGTAGCAATGGTAATAGCAGTGGCGCTAATCGTACAATTAGTAAGTACCATAACAGTAGCTACAACACTTGATAGTTGCAAATATTTGTAGCAATTCTCAGTATAATACTACTACTACGATTGCCACTGCTACTGCTACTGCTACTACAACAACTACCACTCCCACTACAACTGCAGTTACTACTACTACTACCACTACAACTACAGTTACTACTACTACTCCCCTACAACTACAGTTACTACTACTACTACCACTACAACTACAGTTACTACTACTACTCCCCTACAACTACAGTTACTACTACTACTCCCCTACAACTACAGTTACTACTACTACTCCCACTACAACTACAGTTACTACTACTACTCCCCCTACAACTACAGTTACTACTACTACTCCCACTACAACTACAGGTACTACTACTACTACACTACAGCTACAGTTACTACTACTACTACTCCTACTACAACTACAGTTACTACTACTACTCCCACTACAACTACAGTTACTACTACTCCCTACAACTACAGTTACTACTACTACTCCCACTACAACTACAGTTACTACTACTACTCCCACTACAACTACAGTTACTACTACTACTCCCCCTACAACTACAGTTACTACTACTACTCCCACTACAACTACAGGTACTACTACTACTACCACTACAGCTACAGTTACTACTACTACTACTCCCACTACAACTACAGTTACTACTACTACTACCACTACAACTACTAGGACTACTACTACTACTCCACTACTAGCAGCTAACTGCAACAGTACTGAATAGAAATAAGAAATGACTTTACCTCCTGTAGCTCTGTCCAAGGCGAATGCATTAAACGACCAGTCGTTAATATTCTCCAGTAAAAGCTGTCATGGAGAGAAGGAAAAATAATTTTAATAATATTATTATTATTTTAATAATATATATTATAATAATATTATAATAAATATAATTTATAATATTACAAAATTAATTAAAATTAATTTTATCTAAATATTAATAATATTCATAATGATAGAATCCTACTTCTTCTTCCTGTTCTACTACTACTACTACTACTACTACTATCAGTCCTACTGCTACTAGTTCTACTGAGACTTTTACTACTAACCCTACTACCACTGCTACTATTACTAGTGCTGCTAATACTACTATTACAACTGTGACCTTTACTACCAACTCTACTACACCACTACTACTATCAGTACTATTGCTACTAATTCTACTGAGCCTTTTACTACTAACCCTACTACCACTGCTACTATTACTAGTGCTGCTAATGCTACTATTACAACTGTGACCTTTACTACTAACTCTACTACACCACGACTACTATCAGCACTATTGCTACTAATTCTAGTGAGACTTTTTACTACTAAACCTACTACCAGTACTACTAATACTAGTACTGCTAATACGATTGCTACTACTAATACTACTGATACTTTTACTACTAATTCCAAAGTTGATGTTACTACTAATTACGTCTACTTCTTGTAGTTCTACTACCACTGCTAGCACTAATCATACCACAACAGCTATACTAATCCAACTACCACTAGTACTATTAGAACTTCAACTACAGCTACTATTACTACTGCTACTTTCATTACTACTTCTACTAATCCTACTACAACTACCACAACCACTACTTATCTTACTACCACTACTACTACTTTTAGTCCTACTAATACTACTTCTTCGACTACTACTACAAATACTACCACTATTACAACAGCAACTACTACTTCTACTAATCCTACAACAACTACCACTACCACTACTTATCTTCCTTCCATCACTACTACTACTCCCTCCTCCTACCTAACTACCTAACACTACAACTACTACTAATATTATGCTACTGCTGCTATTACTACTGTTACCACCAACACTACTAATCCTACTGCTACTTCTTTTACTACTCCTCTTCCTACCTACCTACCTATCTACCTATCTACCTACCTAACATTACTACCACGATTACCACGACTAACTACTACTAATTTTCTCCTAGTACTACCAGTAATACTAAAAGTAACGCATACCCGAGTGGATCCATGGTAGAGATCATCAACCAGCGTAGACCAATTGGTGGGCGGCTTCCTCTTCCTCCTGCGCCGGAAGCTGAGGAAGCGTCGGCTTCCGGCGTCGCCAGCGTCGACGCCGCGCGGGTAAAACTCCAAACTCTCCATCGATTTCCAGCGTCCAACCCTACAATCCACCGACGCCGACGCCTCCTCCTCGTCTTCCTCCGGCGGATCGGCGTCTTCCTTCATCTTGTCCTCACCCACCGACGCCACCTCCCCTTCCTCCTCCTCCTCCTCCGCCATGGAACAACTGGAAACCAATCGCTCACCTACTGTTTCAGTAAATATTATTATTATTATAATTTGTTATCATATTATTATTATTATTATTATTATTATTATTATTATTATTACCTCGGATTTGAATCAGGGGTCCATTGCGTTTCTTCTTCTGCTAAAAGAAATCCAAAATCCAAACTGTTATCACACGTTATCAATGTGTTATCTTTTGTTATCAACTAGGCGCAGTAAAATCGGTAGTTACGAACCCCCCTTTGAATCAAGATTCTTATGTGATTCCCAGATTCTCTCAGGATTCTTAAAATTCCTAAGAGGATTGGCCAGACTCCTCTGTGGATCTTCAAGGTTCTTTCTCAAGCCATTTTTCAGTCGGCCAAGCGAATGACTAAATGAATGACTGAATGAATGGATGGATGAACAAATGACTGAATGATGAATAAATCAACCGAACGAATGAGTGACTGAATGAATGAATGACTGAACGAATCAACTAACCGACTGAATGAACGACTGAATGAGTGAACGACTGACTGAATCACTCAACCGAGTGAATGACTGACTGAACAAATGAATGAGTGACTGAACGTATCACATCAATCGATTCAAATATTTCAGAAAAATCACAAACTTATCCACAATCAATCAACCGACTGAACGAGTGAGTGACTGAATGAAAGAACCAATAACCAATCAAACTAAGATTAACCGCTTAATCACGATCGATTCGAATATTCTAGAAAAAATCACAAACTTATCCACAATCAATCAGTCAACCGACTGAACGAATGAACGACTGAATGAATCAATAAAATCAATCGACGTAAATATAACAAACGATTCAAAAAATTTCATTGAAAAAAAAAATCCACAAACTTGTCTACAATCAGTCAATCAATCAATTAAACCGACTGAACGAATGAACGACTGAACGACTGGATGAATGAATCAAATCAATCGATTCAAAAAATTTCTTAAAAAATAAAAAATCCACAAACTTTTTCCACACAATTTCTTCCCTCGGACAAACAGCATGACGGCATCACAGGCCGACGTTCCGCGTACAACTGGGCACCCACGGGCCGGGCGCCGCTTCCCACCGGGTGCCAAGACCCGCAGGTCCCTGGTCTCCTGCCGTACTCTTCCCCGTAAACAGACCCTACAACGTTCGCAAGATCCCCCATCAAAACAAATCCTAACCAATATTTCCACTTTCATGTTCCCATTTTTCCACTCTTCCCTTATTTTTCCCTTTTTACCCTACGTACTTGAATACACGCCGTACGTTCAGATTTTCCTTCTTCCCTTATTTTTTTCCCTTTTCCCCCTACGTACTTGAATACACGCCGTACGTTCAGATTTTCCTCCTTCGCTTATTTTCCCTTTTCCCCCTACGTACTTGAATGCACGCCGTACGTTATGATTTTCCTTCTTCCCTTACTTTTTTCCCTTTTTCCCCTACGTACTTGAATACACGCCGTACGTTCAGATTTTCCTCCTTCGCTTATTTTTTCCCCTTTCCCCCTACGTACTTGAATGCACGCCGTACGTTATGATTTTCCTTCTTCCCTTATTTTTTTCCCTTTTTCCCCTACGTACTTGAATACACGCCGTACGCTCAGATTTTCCTTCTTCCCTTAATTTTTTCCCTTTTCCCCCTACGTACTTGAATGCACGCCGTACGTTCAGATTTTCCTTCTTCCCTTATTTTTTTCCCTTTTCCCCCTCCGCACTAGAATACAGGCCGTACGTTTAGTTTTTCCCTTTTCCCCTCCGTACTTGAATACAAGAAGCACGTTAGATTTTCCCTTTTTCCCTTCCGTACTAGAATGGAGGTCGTACATTTAGATTTTCCCTTGTCCCTCTTACCTTACTTTTCCCTTTTCTCCCTTCCGTACTAGAATGCAGGTCGCACGTTTAGATTTTCCCTTTTCCCTCTTCTCTTATTTTTCCCGTTCCATTCAGTCATTTTCCCCGTTTTCAGGGAGTTTCCCTGCAGAGTGGAAACACTGATCCTAACAAAACCCTACAACAATTACATATTTAATAAACAATATCATATAATAATAATAATAATAATAATAATAATAATAATAATAATAATAATAATAATAATAATAATAATACTACTACTAATAATAATAATAATAATAATAATAATAATAATAATAATGATAATAATACTAATAATAATAATAATGATAATAATATAATAATAATAATAATAATAATAATAATAATGATAATAATACTAATAATAATAATAATAATAATAAAATAAGGTAAAGACTTATTGATCAAGTTTTATGATAATTTCTGTTCGACTACAACAAGTTCGTGACTGTGAATCAAGTTCTGCGCATCACAGTTTCCTTCCATTGTGTCCGAACCGAACCGTTCGTTGTGAAAAGTAAATAACAGTTTTGTATTTATAAATAAATAAATATATATATATATATATATTATAATATAATCAGTGTTTCCATTTTGCAGGAAAATTCCTTGGAAAAAGGGAAAATGGGGTCTGAAAAAGGGAAAAATAGGAGAAGAGACAACAGGGAAAATCTAAGTACAGCCTTATATTCTACCACGGAGGGGAAAAAGGGGAAAATACAGAGAAGTGGGGGGAAAAAGGGGAAACTAAGTTTTAAGTTTTTGAAAGAAATATTTGATTTGGTTCCAGGCCTCTTCCGTTTCCGCTTAGTTCGTTCGACGACTTGATTTTTTGTTCGGTTCGGTTTGGCACCGAACAATGTTCTGGAAGAACATCCAACAGTTTTGTTTTTTCGTTCGGTGGTGCAAAAAAAATAAACTTTTAATTAATATTGATGTTCGGATCGAACGCAAAATGGTTCGATGTCGAATAAAATTTGGAAAGATGTTCGGTACCGAACGAAAAGTTGTTCGCTTCGAACAAAATCATTTCTACCTTACTGTAACGAGTTTGTGAGTCCTGTTCGGTACCGAACAAAAGGATGTTCGCAGGGTAACAAGATCCTGTGAACAATATCCCGTTCGATACCGAACGAAAAGCTGTTCAGAATCGAACACAACCACTTCCAGCTTAAGTTAACAAAGTCTTCGAGCTCTGTTCGTTACCGGACAGAAACTTATTCGCTTGGTAACAAGACCTGGAACAAAATCCCGTTCGATATCGAACGAAAAGTTGTTCGCTTCGAACTCAACCACTTCCAGCTTAAGTTAACGAGGTCTTCGAGCTCTGTTCGCTACCGGACAGAAACTTATTCGCTTGGTAACAAGACCTGGAACAAAATCCGTTCGATATCGAACGAAAAGTTGTTCGCTTCGAACTCAACCACTTCCAGCTTAAGTTAACGAGGTCTTCGAGCTCTGTTCGTTACCGAACAGAAACTTATTCGCTTGGTTACAAGACCTGGAACAAAATCCCGTTCGATACCGAACGAAAAGCTGTTCAGAATCGAACACAACCACTTCCAGCTTAAGTTAACAAAGTCTTCGAGCTCTGTTCGCTACCGGACAGAAACTTATTCGCTTGGTTACAAGACCTGGAACAAAATCCCGTTCGATACCGAACGAAAAGCTGTTCAGAACCGAACACAACCACTTCCAGCTTAAGTTAACGAGATCTCCGAGCCCTGTTCGCTATCGGACAGAAACTTATTCGCTTGGTTACAAGATCTGGAACAAAATCCCGTTCGATATCGAACGAAAAGTTGTTCGCTTCGAACTCAACCACTTCCAGCTTAAGTTAACGAGATCTTCGAGCACTGTTCGCTACCGGACAGAAACTTATTCGCTTGGTAACAAGACCTGGAACAAAATCCCGTTCGATATCGAACCAAAAGTTGTTCGCTTGGCAACGACACTATATGAGAAACGTCACGAAGGACTTTGTCATCTTTTCAATCGACTGAAATCTTTGGAGGACCCCAGCGGTGCAGGATCGTTAACCAATAATGGCACCTAACGACTCCATTCCTTCAGAGGTGGTCCCCAACACCCTGTTATCACCCTGTTATCAACTGTTATCAACTGTTATCAAGTGTTATCGTACTTGACAAAACCTCCACAGTCCGGCAATCTTCCCCTGACTTGTTCTATACGCAAAGCAGCGATGTTATCATCATGTTATCAACTCTTGTCACGCGTTATCAAGTGTTATCACCTGTTATCAACTGTTATCACCTGTTATTAAGTGTTATCGTACTTGACAAAACCTCCACAGTCCGGCAATCTTCCCCTGACTTGTCCTATACGCAAAGCAGCGATGTTATCATCATGTTATCAACTCTTGTCACGCGTTATCAAGTGTTATCACCTGTTATCAAGTGTTATCACCTGTTATCAAGTGTTATCGTGCTTGACAAAACCTCCACAGTCCGGCAATCTTCCCCTGACTTGTTCTATACGCAAAGCAGCGATGTTATCATCATGTTATCAACTCTTATCACGCGTTATCAAGTGTTATCAACTGTTATCGTGTTGTCAGCAAATAATGCAGAGGCCCACTACGGCCCAGTGCAGGCTAACACTAGGAGTACACTTGGGCAGTAATGGGGTGCGAGAGTAAAAAGTATAGAAAACCCACTACGGCCCAGTGCAGGCTAACACTAGGAGTACACTTGGACAGTAATGGGGTGCGAGAGTAAAAAGTATAGAAAACCCACTACGACCCAGTGCACAACTAGTCTCAGCCTGCACTAGGCTGTAGTGGGATGTGAATTAGAAAAAAGTAGCAACCATACTACGGTCCAGTGCACTGCTAATCTTAGCTTGCACTGGACAGTAGTGGAGTGTGAGTAAAAAAATGTGGAAACCCCACTACGGCCCAGTGTGCTACTAGTCTTAGCCTGCACTAGGCTGTAGTGGGATGTGAATTAGAAAAAGGTAGCAACCATACTACGGTCCAGTGCACTGCTAATCTTAGCCTGCACTGGACAGTAGCGGAGTGTGAGTAAAAAAATGTGGAAACCCCACTACGGCCCAGTGCGCTACTAGTCTTATACCGCACTGGGCCGTAGTGGGGTTTCCACATTTTTTTGTTCAACCGATAACACCTGATAGCATCTTATCGTTTCAGCTCAGAGAATAACGTCAATCGTGAAACACACCTTGGCTCGTTCACTTTTATTGCAGGCAATCTTTCTTCAGACAAGGACCGGCTGATAACCCATGATAACAGGGCGATAACTCGTGATAACAGGCAGACAAGGTGACATATGCAAATGCCTCGGAAAACGCGGGTGGTCGCCAAAATCCACACACAAACACACACTATTCCCAGTGTTTCCACTTTGCAGGGAAATTCCCTGGAAAAGGGGAAATGGGGTCTGAAAAGGGAAAAATAAGAGAATAGAGAAAAGGGGAAAACTAGAAATACAGCCACATATGCTAGCACGGAGGGGAAAAAGGGGAAAATAATGGAGGAGGGAAAAGGGGAAATCTAGAAATAAAGCCTCATATGCTGGCACGGAGGGGAAAAAGGGAAAAATAATTGAGGAGGGAAAAGGAGAAATCTAGACATAAAGCCTCATATGCTGGCATGGAGGGGAAAAAGGGAAAAATAACGGAGGAGGGAAAAGGGGAAATCTAGAAATAAAGCCTCATATGCTGGCACGGAGGGGAAAAAGGGAAAAATAATGGAGGAGGGTAAAAAGGAGAACTGAAAGTGGAAACTCTGCCTAGTCCAAAGTCTAAAAAAGTTCACTTCCCCGCGGATAGTAGCGTTGTTATCCGGTGTTACTAGCGTGTTATCAATGGTTAACAGCGCTCAAAAGCAATCAGACTGATAAAAGAGTAGCGAGAAACAAGGTAGAAGACGCAGAGAAGAGGAAAGTGAAGCAAATCTCAGTAATTGGTGCGAGTTGTTGACTTGGCAAGCGTGGGAGGTGGGGATCAATATTTCAAGTCCTCTCTCCACACTAACACACACACACACACACACACACACACACACACACACACACACACACACACATATACACACCTCAATGGTAACCTAAGTAAGAATTTACTTCAGCTGTAAACTATAGTGTGGCACTCTAGTATTTTGCAACACAGTTCACTGTATAGTAAAACTATAGCTTTACTTTAGTACATTGCTATATAGTCTCCCACTATAGTGTAGGACTTCAGTGTGTTACTCTAGTATTTTGCAACACAGTACACTATAGTAAATCTTTACTCGAGAATCAAACGAGAATAAGACTTCCAGAATCTTACGTGGGATCCGCGTTTGGGATCGCTGGTGGAAAAGCACTGCGAAAAGCACTGTCGTAGAGTTTGCAACAACTTTGGCATGTTTTTTTTTCCCTTTCGCACACTATCGATTGAACTAATGACTCCCACAACAGATTGGATGTATTCAATCCATTGAAATAGTTTCAGTTTAGCCAAGAGGGAAACAAATAGGGATCCATCGCTAGGCTACAGAGTTCCAGCGATGAATGCCTACTCTCTCTTTACTCCCTGCCTTTTCCCCTTTTTTCCCCCTCAGACTCCGCCAAAAGATCCCGATCCTGCGCCCTGAGTCTTTAAGACGTGAAAATGATGGTGCCTTTTACGGTACTTTTTTTAGTGACCTCGACCCAGGTTAGTTTGAACCCAACTGAAAAGGCCCTGTGATGGTACCTTTTACAGTGTTTTTTGTTTTATACGTAAGGAACATAAATTCTATTGGAAAAGAAGATATTTTAACTGGTTTAAATTACCTGCGAGTTTTGTCCGAATATCATGCACGTGGAAAACGGGATCATTTGCCAAGAATTTTCCTGTATGATTTATTAGATTTCTAATTAAATAGATTTCGTTTTACAGTTGATTTCATTATACCTCGATGAACGGTGTTTAGGCAAATTTTCAGAAGTTCTGTTTATTTGTGGGGAAATAATCACGTGCACTGCTTTTCCATGATTTCGGGGAAGTTCCGAGCTGCGCATCAACCTGCAATCGCAAATTAGTAAATTTTGAGTACGTTCGAGACGCTCGTACACAATTTTCTAATAGCGGAGAGGACTAATTTTAGAAATATAATTTAACGCAGATTTGGGTTGGGTAAAGTAATCACGCGGTCTTTCATTCGTTTTTTTCAACCCGTGCTACAATAACTCCAGTAATCGCAAACTTGTCATCGTTCTCGATTTGCCGCTGACTCTTCCGCTGTTTAATGTTTCCTGCTTCAGCAGGGGGAGACAATAAACAAGCGACTAATTAGCAAATTAAAGAGACAGTGTAAGGGGAAACTTGTAATAATAGTTTGTTGGCTAAGAGCCCACAACAACATAACAAACTCACCAGCAGTTGGCAAACTTTGTCCGGTGGAAGTCGAAGGGGACGATGTCGTGGACTCCGAGGGTGGTGTTGCTGTTCAAACAATCGTGCGAGGAAATGTTTTGCTTACCTGCCTTTTGAAACATACATAAGCAACTGAATAAATTTACCAACTCGGGCTGTAAAAGAAAAAACCGTTTTAACTCGTGATTTTTCGTCTGTTTTTTTTTGTTGTTGTTTTTTTATTTTGTTTCATCAACGCCACCTAGTGTTGATATTCTGAACTAAATCGAATTTCGACTGTGGAGCAGTGCATCCACTTTTGAGGGAAATACCCTGAAAGGGGGAAAAAATGGAGAACAGAAAAGGGAAGAACAGGGAAGAGCGGAAAACAAAATCTAGAAAGAGTTTATAGGGGGAAAAAAGGGGAAAATAACGGAAGAGGGGTCTTTACAGGAAGATCTAAGTTCCCCTTGTATTATAAGTATGTAGGGGAAAAAAGGGAAACAAGATTTAAATCACGATTTAAATCAAAACACATAAGCGGTGATTTATGGTTTTGATTTTAATCATATTATGAAATGATTTACTTGTACAACACTGACTTTATGTATTATACCAGAAAGCCGAGAACAGGGAAATACGCAAATATACGCTTTATAGACGTCACCAAAGGAATGTCCAAGGTGAAAGATACTAACATTGAAACGGTTAAGATTTTTCAAGAGTAACCAGCGTCTTTCTCGCTTTACGAAGAGAGCTTATTCTTCATCTTCAGAAACAAGTCCTTTAACACCACAGCAAAATTATTCATTTCGGAGAAAGAAGACTCGTTCCGAGACTCTCCATCCACTTCAGCAGCAGCGGAAGAAGCGAGTAAAGAGTTCAGCACCTTCTCGCCCTGGGCCACGCATTTCAGTAGCTCTTCCTTCGGGATTTTTCCTTTGGTGCTCGCAAAAGCCCAGAGAACGTGGGCCAGTCCCATAAGTCCGTACAAGTCCTGTTAGAAAAAGATTCAGTTATGATCAACAAAACGTAAACAGGTATGTGATTAGCCAATACAGTAACAGTTCCTCCAGCCATTAAGAATTCCAGTTCTTTTACTAGTTTCGTGAAGACTTTGGACCTGCCGCAGGACGCTGAAGCAGCTAAAGCAGCTGCTGGGGGTAGATCTCCAACTTTGCTGGGTAACGCCATGTCCGGTTCCTAGTTTACTTATTCATATGAACAATACATTCTCTTCACAGGATTTTCTACTAATACCTTCGCAATCATTTCTCTCATTGAGCGGTAGATATGCACAGCCACAGTTTCAAATACATCGTCCTGCGGATGTCTGCAATAGTCATTGCCTTCCATTAATTTGGTGAGCAGCTCTTTGAGAGCTTGGCTAATATCTTCGTATTCCTACAAGCAGCAGTCAAAATATAACAGTCAGATATAACACGGAAATTCCAGTTAAGTGCACGTGTACCTGAGTTGGGAAAATTTGTCCAGAATTCAAGCGTCTGCCCATCGCACCGAGGACGTGGGCAATCAGGACGCTGGCGGCTTTATGATACTCGGAGTAAAATGCACGACGCTGGGTTTCGGGGACCAGGGTACTCATATCAAACTCCAGTTTGCTCTTGGCGAACGAGATCAGATTAAACGAGGTGAACATGGCCAGACTGAGCATGCACGGTGTTTCATGTCTTTGAACGAAAGAGCGAACAAAAGACCCAAGACGCAGAGTCAGGTCCTTATCGGCCAGCTCTACAGAAACTAAACTGTTCCCAATGTTGACTATCTCCACCAAGAGATCCTTGTCCGTCTCCTGGTTGCGGACAGTCTCGTTTAGCCTCTTGTTTCCCCGGCGAGTTCTCGTAGCTCCAGTTCGGTTCTCTACAACAGTGTTGGCTTCAGGTGGTACCAAGATCCTAGCAGAAATCAACAAAATTAATCCATAAATCCTAGAATTAACTTAAATAGTTCAACTTTTCAGCCCAGTCTAAGAGTTGCGTGAAGCGTTCCTTGGCGTTGAAAGCCTGGACTTGGTCTCCAGGACTCGGTTCGGTGTCGGCGGCCTTCGACATCAACACACCGGTGAGTTTAGCGTACGAAATGGCGATACTCCGCAAATCGGGATCGATATCTGTATCGGGATGCTGCTCGATAAAAGCATCGATCAAATCCGTGACAGTCGCCATTTTGCAGCAAAGGTCCTGTAACTGACCCGCGTTGCGCTGGAGCAAGGATTTCTTGTTCTGGGGATGCTGGAGGACGTAGCTGAGATACCGCAGTGCTCTTTCAACGCTGGGAGATCCTGAGGCTTCAAAAGAGACAAACTTTCCTGCAAGGATACATTTAATCGATGAAAGTCAACTTTCTAGACGTTTAAAAGGCTACTTACTAGAGCCCTGTTGTCTGGAGCTTCTTCTGCTGGTGTTGGAAGCGAGCAGTTTTCTTTGAACGACCTCTTCTATCAGTTCGGTTACTTCGTCGCCTCTTCCCCAGTTGCAGAGGGCGTCGAGGAGGTAACTGAACTCCATCTCGGCGATTCCGTCCTCGCAGGATTTCAGCTGGGACTTGACGTAACTCACCAGCGTGCGGGACGGGTTGCTGATCAAGCTGTAGACCAGCAAGAGCGGTCTTAAACACTCCGACTCCTGGAATACAAGAGTTTTTAACTGAAGTTGCTAGAAAATGAACTAAAATTCAAGTATTTCCTTACTCTGAAACAGCGCAAAAAAGCTGCTGCGCTCTTATTGAACCGCTTGGCAACGTTGTCCAGGTACTTGCGGTTCTCTTTCGCCATGAATTTCTTCAGATTATAATAGATGAGACAGTAGACGACGTCAAACAGTCCGGTCAAAACGTCTTCAGTCAAAAGTTCTTCATCATTTTCATTTTCTTTGTTGCCTCCATCGTTTTCTTCCGTCTCTTCTTCACTGCTAGAGCCCTCTACACAGAATATACGAGAAAATTTAGCAATTTAAACTTGTACGGAGGTTCTGGGTAATTTGATTTAGTCTGAAAAGAGTTGGGAAGACTTGGTGGCTCTACCACAAGTGAGACAGGCGACGGCTTGTTCTAAAGTAAGTCGAGAAAGCTGAAGACGACCCAGAACTACAAATCAGTGGACAGATTAGATCAGAAAAAATTTCTAGTTTTTCATTAGATTTGCACTAAAGTCCACAACCCAAGCTTTTTAGCCATCCAAAGCAGCCCGTTTCAAGCAGAAAATTAAAAACCAAACCAAGTGAACTGTAATTACAACTTAAAAATGAAACTTAAGAGAACAAAAACTGAAAACTGAAGCGGGAAAAGCGCACCCATATCCCCGCTGGCATTCTGCTCAGCCTGTTGCGTCCTATCCTCGACCAAGTCGGATTTGGCACCTCTGCGTAAGACGCGTTTGGCGTATTTTTTTAACAGTTTCCATACAACCAGAATAAAGTGCGTCGTCTGCGTTAGGTCCATGCACTCAGACGAGAACTGGTAGAACCTGCGAGAAGCCAAGCGATTCACCTGTTCAACAAATATGTAAATTATGAATAAATCGTTACTCGCATGATTGTAAATTTACTTTAAGGAGCTTGATGCAACGATCCAGTACGACTGTGTCGTCTTTGCCGGCCGGGTGAATCTGCGGGTGAAGCAATGAGACAAGGCAGACGCAGACTTCGGTCGATGAGTCCTCGCCGAGACGTGCGAATAAATGGTCCGAACCGACAACCTGAAAATTATAGTTTATCAAATATTTATCAACTGAATTAAATTTAACTGTAGTCTTACCTGCCAGCTTTTTAAAACTCGCATTGTTTGAGCTTTACCCAGCAAGTTCACATACGCTATCCGGACCTTTATCAAGAAAACATAATAATCACTTTAAATTTTATGTTTTTTCGCATTTTGATTAGTGGACGAGACCTTTTCGTTGACGTCATGCAAAGTATTACGAGTTGTTGGCAGCAGCTTTTGCAGAATATTGTGCGTTAGTCGATTTTCAGCCAGGACGGAGAGACCTTTAACGACAGCAAGTCGCACGTCTGCCGTTGTGGCATCGTAGAGCATGTCCTTGAGCAGGATTTTCATTCCTCGGTTGATCACATCCAGCGGGAAGGTTTCCCAGAACTCGGCCATTGTACCGAACATCCCCTGTAATCAACGAAACCATTCTGTTAACTGATTCTATCGATTACTGTAGATTAACGACGAGATATACCTCGATAGCAGCAGCCCTGACGGAAGGGACGGGGTCGACGATCAGTTTCAGCATAGTCTCGAACTGCTTCTTGCGATAATCGTCATTAGCTGCTACTCCGTCGTCACAGGTGAACGGGAAGGCGTCAAAGAAAATATGCAGAGCATTGGTTCGAACCAAAGCGTTGGGTGCATTGAGTGATCGCCACAGAAACGGTTCGTAGAGTCTGTGAAGCATGGAAGTGACTGTAGCGGATTCTTTTCGTCGGTGGAGGGAATGCAACAGCCGAAACAGAAGTGTCGCTAAAGTTACTGATTTGCTCCCACCAGTAGTTGACTTGTCCAAAGGCTTGTGTGAGGCATGGACAGCGTGGAACATTAAATCCTACAACAAATCACGTTTTTAACAATAACTAGAGCTATACTATTTGATAAAAGCAAACTTGTAGTAAGTCATTTTCGATTGTTTTCTGCAGGTCTTCTTCAGTCAGTCTCCAAGCCCCGAAGTAAACGTCTCCGTAGAACTGCGCCTCAGCCGGTTTGCACTGCAGGATCTGATTTTTTATCGTTTTGTGAAGAACCTATATTAGCAAAAGCTGGAATATTACTTAAGTACTTATTTTCGTCATAACAAAACTTGTTACTGGTACTAAAGCAGCGTCTAGAGTGAAAAGACGCGATATAAATCTTCTGCCATCCTCGTTTTCCAGGATTCTGAAGCTCGTGGCACATTGCAGTAATAATGGCTTTAGCACTTCTTCATGAGTGGTGTACAGTTCGGCGACTAAGCCGTGAAGGGTCCAAATCTGTTTGATGTCATTTTGCTGTAATATTAAAAGAAAGATGTAGTTAAACAAGCAAGTATAATTTTTAAAAAGAAGGAGATACCTTGGCTTTAGGATCCACAGCAGCTTGTAATGCATAGAGCATCATATTAAGTTGGATTTGTTCAGTACCTTCTAGTTTGAGATCATACCAGGCCTTGCAGAGGATGAATAAGGCAAGTCCCAGTTTTTTGTGTATGTTTCCCAATTGTGGAAGACGTGCGTTTAGTAATATCAGGCAACTCTGAAGGCTGTTCGGTAGAGGTATGGTCCCCTTGTGTACTGGATGGGTATAAAACGACATAACAGAAATGATTGCAGATAAGAGTCTGGTTCTGGACTCGGGATCGTTCCCGCTATTGGTCTGCGAGAGCCTGGAGATCTCGTCCTGCGTCCACTCGAGCAATATTTTCCATAACGATCTGTGGCTTCCGGCAGGAAGGCTTGCAACCTCTTCCTTGATTTGTTCCGTGTCCTAAGAGTTTGAATGGGGTAGTTTGTAAGGTGCCACAAATCGTGCTAAGTTCAGTTTTACCTTGGATGCTTCATCAAACCATTCTAGAAATAATAAAGGGTCCTTTTGAGCAACTGTGTCTGCAAGGCTATTAGGTTCTTGAGGAGCAACCATTGTTTTTGAGTTAAAACCTACTCAAATATTAAATGTCAGTTCAACGTAACCATCTGAGCTACACACAACAAAAACGGTCTTTTGACAGCTTCCCGCCGTAACGTTTCTTTTTCTGCTTTGAATGAAACTCGAAACAAACGAAGGTCGCCATCCGCATACATTTTATTTAATTTTATAGCTAAAAATATCCAACTACATTACGTAAAGTTTACGTTTTCTTCAACAATACTCAATCTTTTTCTAACTTTAAGGGGTTTATTTTATATTTAAATCTAAATTTGTTAAAATAAATTTTTAAGTAACTGCCATCTATCGGAATTTTTTCGAACTATTATTGAACGCAGTAGTACCAGACGAACTTCTGAAATCGTCCAGCCAGGATTTGTTTGAACATTTCATATTTTTAGTTATATTTTCAAACTTTGGGGAAATTAGATTCAATAAAATGGCTGCTGCTAAAGCTAGTAACTTGTTCATGATGCTCGGTCGGTGTATGACTCCCGATGTGAAAAATGCCGTCAAGATCAGCGTGAAGCGATTAGAGCTCGACAAAAATCTCAACATGGTAAAAACTATTCCTATTATAATAAATGCCGCACGAAGAATGAATTTATTGTAATTGTGTTGAATAGTATTTTCCAGCGTTTGAGACATACTATGCCAATGATCCGAACAACCAGTGCAAGCCGGGCGACGTAGTTCTCATCAAACAGCTCCCGCAGAAACTTACGAAAGAGATCACGCACGAAGTCAAGGAAATCGTTTTTCCCCTAGGCGATATTACCGATCCTGTGACTGGCAAAAAAGTTGTTGTGGGCCGTTACAGGTAGGCATTCATTACTATTTGAGTTATAGATTTCCCATTAACTATTTGCTTGTTAATCAACAGAGACAACGTTAACTGGCGAAATGAAATGTACGGAAAGAATCCTGAAGGCTTCGACTATTCCAAAGCTCCGCAGAGGGGCTCGCAGAAAGAAAAGCGAGACTTCACCTACCAGGAAACGTACAAGAAATACCACGTCTTTGAAAACGACGATCAGCCGTACGCTGTTTAATAAATACGAACTTAACCAGAGTGTATTGTAAAACCAGACAGTCAAAATAAAAACGTGTAGTTCTTGTTTGCTATCGATCGTTCTTTCTTTATAGTCGTACTTTTTTACTTGCAGACGAGGACCCGCGGAAAGTCTGTCAAACGCGCGGTCGAAATTCCACCAACATTTTTTCCGACTCGCTTGTAACTCCATACGTCCTGTCATCTTGTGTCAGGGGTCACACATGACATTTTCCTCCTGGGGGAATTTTCCCTTTTTTTTCTTTTTTTTTTTTTTTTTGCTCCTAAAAAAGGGAAAAAAATAAAACAGATGCACATAATCTTACAACATAACTTTAAATGGGATAATAAGATAGCTTGCTGATTTATTTCTAATCCGTTGCCTGTTTCGCCTGAAAACGAGGCGTTGCCACTCGTAAAAGATGGAATAGTCGAGCAGCTTCTGGTGCAAAGTTAAAATTCACGAGAGGCGGTTAATTCGGTGGAGACCGTGAATACCGGAGCAAGGGCTCAATTTATGTATTTTTTCCGTGACTGGAAACTACAAGGCGGTAGTAGCTTCAGACTCGGGACTTCATATTTTACTCGAGTGTCTGCCCCGTTCGTGTTGCAGTTGTTTTGCGGCGATTAGTCAAAAGAACCATCGAGAAAACAATAGGATGGAAGAGTTTTAAGTATCCTCTTCTGTAACGCTGACAGCAATATTTGATCATATTTCCCTGAAAGAAGCTTTTGCTCAACTTGAAAGAAAGAAAGAAAGAAAAAAGATACCAACATTTTTATTTTCCCTATCTTGCTTGATGGAAGTTCTTGGAATAAACGCAGCTTGTGGCCCCTTCAAGCAAAAACACACAAAAAATACTTGAATTCAATTTGAAACCATTTTGAATTCTTGTAGTTTTTACCGAGTCTTGTTAAGAATGAGAAAAATATCCCTCGGGTTACTTGCGATCATGCTGCGTTTGACTTAATCTTCATCATTATTATTGTGTATTTCTTTTTTTTCCCCCTAGAATATTGCCGCAAGAGAAATACATGGTGGCCTCGGAAAAGCCTATGTTACGCTATCAAGTATTCATTTATTCACAAAACGACGTTTTATTTACGTTTACTACAGTCTCTTCATGCAATTAGAACCTCTTCTGCTACGCTTAGTTAAGACTGTATTACATTTCACAGTAAATCAAGTTATTTGAGTAGTAAAATTAAGTTAGTTAGACTTTGCCAGTGGTCAGTGGAGAGTAGAATGGCCAGAAAGCAGCGGGTTGAGAAATTAAAAGCGGTGCTTAGTGATATAATTACCCAGTGCTTGGAGAAGTAGAGGGCACAAACAACCCTATTAGTTGAGGTAGAATAAAAGGAGGTTCCAGGTGTTTCCAAGTACCTGAGCAGAACAGAAAATTTTTCTTAGGAGGAGCTCCACTTTTCACAATCGCCATTAAAGAACCGCCAGCTAGTTTAGGCCCTTAAGTGGCTGGCCGATACTTTTACTATCAATCAGGAATCTTACAGTTCTGCGGTCGTGTACACCACACATTATAGAACATTATGGCAATAAGTAATTTATGCTGGGAGGATCGGAAAGGCTCGTTTTCTTCGTACAGCCCAGTGTTATCACCTCGTTTTTCGTTTCAAAATGTATAGCGAGTCGCCAGAAAATTTCTTGAATGGCAGTTTGAATATTCACACTTCCCTATAAATGCTGACACCCTCTCACCAAACGACGTCTGCAACATTTCAACCCCCCCACCCCCACCCTTGGTTACAAGTTTCCACCCCAAACCCCCCAATCATATTGTCACGTGTCATATGGCCGCAGGAAACTGCAACGCTTCAATGGAAAGGGATCCTCTTTTTCATTTTACACATATCGCCCTTCATTGCATTATTGATACAATACAACATACTCCCCACTCTGCCTCTTCTACACCCCCCACCACCACTACCCTAACCCCCCCACCCTCTTCCCCCCAGACGTACCCCCACAAATCCCCCCAACTCTTTTGTCAGAGTTACGGACTATGCCAGTGGGCCCCCAGTGGTTTTCTTTTTAGACTGCTGCGTACAACTGGGAGCTTTTAGTTTCCATTGAAGCCTTGGAACGAAGAGGAGCTCCTGCCTTATATTTATGACCGCAGCCGGGGGAACCTTAATACAGTTTCCACATGCAAGATTAACATACAACTGAAACCAGAAAGTATAGTAAAATAATTTCGTGTAAATAAACTGAAAAGTGGTCTCTGAAATCTTGGGAAAAGTAAGACGGATTTCTAACGGAAAGCCTCGAATCAAAAGGTAAACTGAGTTTTCTCTGACAAACTTTAGGTATAAATCATAATAAAAATTATATAGCTAAGTTTGCGGATGAACTGAAAATAGTACTTACGAATATTGTGGTATGTACTAGGTGGCAGTTTGATAACAGTGATGAAAGCCTCTGGGTCACGTGATAATTATTATAGAATTGGCCCCTTGGTAACGCGACATGAAATGATAATTTGAATGGGAAAAGAAGGGGCCCCATAACATCCGCACGCAGGAGAGAAAACGGAAGTCAGATTTTGACATTTGTGCGCGGCTCCTGGCGGAAGTTGCTTCAGTTTCGCACCCTCGATGTATAATGAATTACGTATATACGCGTTTCCAATACATTAAATCCTCGTTCCGTGTGGCTGTTATGGCCGATTGAATCTTTAATGATTCTGATTAATGATATACCAGTTGAGGCAATGCACTTTTCACGCTTTGCTGTTCCCTAGATAGACAATTTTTCCTAACTTTTTCCCCTGTACTGGAAACTTGTCTCGTAATGGTTCTTTTGAGTTGTTAATGAATTGTAAGACTAAGTTTTAATTAGAATTTGATTTAAAAACGTTGAATGAAGATTTTAGGAAAGTATATTTTAAAAGTTTGGCACACTTTAAAATCTCGATACAGAAAGTTCTCTCCCTTGCTTTACGGCACGTGCTACGAAATCAATGGCGCGTAAGCCTATACGTGTTTTTAAACTATGTGTTACATTTGATAGATTTCTATTAGAAAACACAGAAAATACAGAAAAGTGCTCACTCTATTATGATTAGAGCCCCAAGTCAAACATCCGGAGTCTGAATACGGTTTATACATCTGTCGCACACGTTGTCAACAAATATACGTAGCACTGTACGGCACATTAAGCAATCACGAGTCAAGATCAAAATCAAACAAAGTCATTTCCAGAATTTCCAGAAAACAAACTGTTATTCAGCGTAGCTTTCAGTATGCATTTCCTATAACATTTCATAAAACTACTGATTTTTCTAGTTGATATATATTTATTACACAGTTGGCTTTTGCGATAAGAGGCTTAAGTGAAAGCGCGCACACAAAAAACATAAAATATCTGAAGGGGTATACAAGTTAAACGGGGGGAGAAAAACCGCCATACAAAAGCGTATCGAATAGAAAAAATTGATTTACAGCCTTCTGGCCTTTTGATTATGGATACATATTTATTATCGGCTCGTATTAGCACACATAGAAGAGCGATTCGATTCAGTAGCGCCCGTATGAAGTCATTGGGGTGAGAATAATGGCCACTGCCTTTGTAACTTAGAATAATAGTCATAATAACCAAGAGTACTGTACAGCTCTAGTATAGGAACCAAACAGCTGCCTTTGCTTTAGGGCTCCTTGTGTTTTGTGTTTATTTTTTTGCTTGTTTTTGCCGATTTTTGGCATAGTCAATAAAGTACCCCATGTGTTGACGCCGATACTGAAAAGCAGCGTTAACATGATATACAAAAACACTATGCCCCGTGTTGATACCTGAGTAAATCAGAACACATTTTAGCAGATTTATCAAAGTATTTTCAGGCTTTTCTTCGTCGGTCTGTTCTGCGAGGGAATTGCGAAAAGCCTTGAAGGAATAGAGCGGCCAGTCTGATGAAGTTTCCGGTAGAACTCGTTTCAATGGCTAAAATAGGTTTATTCAACCATCCAAATTTCAAGAATCATGAAGAATGGAGGGTCCAGAAAGAAGGAGAAAAGGCTAGAGAGGCTAAAAGTGGAGAGTAAAAAAATGGAGTGGACAAGTGAGCCCAGACAGAGTGGAAACCTAGTGGTTAGATTGTAGCAACACTGTGATAACTGATGATAGCAACATAGATAACATGAGCTTCGAGTCAGGGATCCCGTCCCACGCACTGGACTGGGCGGGAAACTGCGACAGGCGTGGCAGCTGTCAGGATTAATCCTACCGCTTGTATGTGCCAAAGATCATTAAGGATTTGGTGTTTTCCTCGCACTTGCTGACCAAATCATAACCAACAAGACTCCTTTTCCCACGGGTTCTCCCACAAGTTCATCATTAATACTAGAGATCGTTTTCCAATCAACGTTTCAGCCCGAGTCATGCACACTGTGCTATTCGATCTCGGTCACGTGACCTCTACGAATAGAGAACATATTGGTTACAAAACTAGGTTTGTTCTTATGCACATCAGATCTATAAGTTATGTTCCGTTATCGGCTTTAACAATAAATTACACTTACTAACAAGGATCGATTCGCCTCACTATTTTGTCCACCTGAAAGTTATAAAATCCAGGTGTATAGAAATAATTTTTTTCTTCGGTTACGGGCCACCTGATCTTGCGGCGGCGTGTCTCAGAGGCCATTGAAGAAATTTTTTTCCATATTTTACAAGAAAATGGACGAAAGGGACATGTTTTCGAAGGATTTGGTCAAAGGGCCGGGCTTCCGGTTCGTGTTATTCGCTGTTGTAGCCGCTCACCGTTTCTATGGCGACATAAAAGATTTGTCCCCACTGCTCATCCATCAAGATGTCACCTGTTCGCACAATGCATACGATTCAGAACCCATAACGATTTGGATCGATTCTTCATCGAACATATTTCAGTACAAATCAAGAATAAATCATAACAAGACATTCTTTCGATAGTTGTACCTGTTGGTTTTCTGTTTAAATCGCTACTATAAATGGTAAAAGTGAATCTTATTGATTTTTTATTTGGTTTTGGAAGAATAATAAATGAGATGTATACATTGCAAAATTTCGGTAGTAAACAAATTCAGAGCTTTACATATCGATACGGAGGAAGGCCTGGCCTGTCAATCGATTGTTATCTTTAGTCCAAAGGGTTTAGTGTCTCATGTCTGGAGACTTGAGAAGTGTTTTCACACGATGCCAGAACTAACATGTCTAACATGAGATGGATGTCATCGGAAGAGCATTTCTCGCCCCCGTAGGTTCCTCTCCCTTTTAACCCCCCGTTTCCGAGCCTAAAAATTTGGTGAAAAATAGTCCGTATGTTCGTAACTTTCAGAAATGGTTAAAAATAGCTTTCAGAAAATATTCCTAAATATCAGTTGATTCTTAATACTTACTTGTTTCCATGTTCCAGAACGATGCTGCTGAAGACTCGACTATCAGTGTTGTGGTTGCTTTTCTTCTGGTCTCCTACGTGGGGTACCGAAACTTACCCGGCGCCAGCTGACGCGGTTCTCTGTCCGGAGCCCTGCACGTGCGGTCTGGATAACAGGGGACGTGTCACCATCATCTGTGACTCTGGGAACATGACGGATCCTATACCCGTTCGTTCGATGGATCGCAATATGGAAGTTCTCTTCATAACTCCTACTGAAAATCGCCAGAATTCTTTGACCATCGGTCCGATATTTAAAGACTTCGAGCGACTCGAAGAACTGAAAATTACGCACTCGTCCATCCCGGCTATCGGGAAAAACACTTTTTGGGGGTTGCGCTATTTAAGAATGCTGGATCTGTCCTCTAACAACATCTCTATTTTGACCGAGTCCAATTTCCGTGGACTGGTCGGTCTGGAAGAACTCTACCTAAACGACAACCACATCCATTCTATCCCGTCTGCTGCTTTCCGGCACTTAACATCGCTGAAGAGACTAATACTAAGAACTAACAACATATCTGAGTTAGTACCTAGGCTGTTTTACGGTCTGCATAAACTAGAATACCTCGATCTGAGTGAAAACCGTCTGGGCGATCTGGACACTGATGTTTTTCGGGACGTGCCTTTCTTGAAAACACTTAAATGTAGGCGGTGCGGATTAGCTTTGATAAATCCTTTACTGCTCCACTTGCTAACTGACCTGACGACGCTGGATCTCGGAGAAAACCAGTTCCACTACATCGATAATAACGCGTTTCATGATCTGAAGCACTTGAAACACCTTCACCTGGATGGAAATCTATTGAATGTTCTCACCGCAGCAGCTCTTACAGGTTCGGTTCAGTCTATTCACTGTCAGTTTCTAGGTCTATGTTAAACTGTTAGAAACCCTAACAAAGATTTTCAATTAAAATTTTAATATAGGTCACAACTTGACGTCTCTTTCTTTGGCTCGAAACAAAATCATAACCTTGGATCCGGGTTGTTTCGTCAACGTTACAATGGGCAGTTTGGATCTGTCACATAACCGCATTCAGAGTTTCGACCCTTTGGTGTTTGTGCCGTTATCAGGTTCGTTGGATCGTCTAGAACTGGCCGGGAATCCTCTTCAAGTATCCCAGATCTGGTCAAATGTTCTTGGACCACGAGTTGGTCTGGATTTAACTCATCTCGATCTCTCAGACATTGCTTTGGGAACTGATCCCCTCTTCACTCCTGAGCTTTTCGCGTCACAGGAAAGGCTTGAAGTTCTCAATGTTTCGAGGTGTTCTTTCACTTATCTGCATTCGGACATCGTGTCTAAAATACCGCAGTTGAGAGTTCTGGACTTATCGCGCAATCTGTTGACAAGTATGACTGATTCTATCTTAAAAGCGCTGTCGAGTTTACCCAGTCTTCAGACGATCCACTTACATGAAAATCCTTGGCACTGCGAGGCTTGCGTCATCGGTCCACTCCTCAAATGGATTGACGTCCATCCAGCTGCCCAGCACATTAAAGCTCACTGCCGCAGACCCGTTACTTACAGCGACGTACCCGAGGACAAGAACACATCGATCCAATGCCCTGTTTGCCAGGGTCCTGGTCCTTTGAAAGGTGTAGAACTACCTCGACTCGATCACGTGAACCTTCCACTGTGTAACGAATACCCGCCCCTGAAAAACCTCGGAGGACTACCGATAAGTGCAGTCCGGGATGGCGCATATCAAGACGTGGATGGTGCCGGTTCAAGGACGAGATCATTCGGAATGAACCTATTAGATAACCCACTGTATTTAGGATTGGCTTCGGGCATTGCCGCTTTATTACTGATTGCAGTGTGTTCGGCCTTTGCTATTTTCTCCAAACATGCAGCTTCGTATTACACCAACGAGGAGAAAAGGAGCCCTCCTACAGTTTCCGCCGAGGACGATGAGCAAGTACACCAGAAGCTCTACAACGATTCCGACCTTAAGAACACTTCTATTGCCATCGAGCTTGAAGAGGAGTCCTTAAAAAGCTTCATCGCCAGTCATAAGAAAAAGAAGGCTAAAACTAAGAACAACAAAAAGTGTAACAACGAACACACTGTTAGCAGAGGAGTAAGATGTTACAACGGTAATGGTGTCGTGCAGAACCTGATTATGCCCCAGGAACGCGTTTTAAGATAGACGTTCTTGCATAAATAATGAACGTACTTCCAGTGAGGACTTCTTTTTTTGTAAGGAGCAGTGCCTTTTGGCGGGAAAATTATCTTTAAAAAAAGCAGCCGAAACTGAATTGCTACGAAGGATTTATCATTAACTTTGATGAACTGTACCTTGTGTCGAAATAGATAATAAACTGTACATATAACATTAGTTGATACTGGATACCTCTGTCCATGTGGAAAAGTCAACCAAGCCGAAAAAAGTTGCTTCGTAATGGAGATTTAAATACTTTCCACGCCGACTCTTATTTGGTTTCCTAAAGACTAGCTTCCGGTTGTGTAAGCATTCACCTTTACAAGGAAATACTAAACGAACGCGAGAAATAACTTCGATTCATTTTAAAATGTTGATTTCTTTAGATCTCCTTCGTGTGAAGGGGCAATTACGAGTCTATGGTCAAGAAGTGGAAACTCAAAGCGCTGCCTTTCAGCTACGAAGACATTAAGAACAAGCAATAAAAATATCTTGGTTGTTCCACTATGCAAATTAACAAATGCAGGCTGTCCTGACCCGTTCCAGCGAGTTGTTTTGAAATATGATATAATTGCTCTATAGTAATCAGAATGTAAACTCGACCAAGCTAAAAATAATCTGTACTTGCTTCTCGAAACACATTTTTGGAGGAAATTTTAAAACTGCAGAAAAAAATCTCAGCTGTTGGCCACGTGCTTCTCGTTGCTGATAAAGCCAGCCTTGTAACGGCTAATTGAAAATTTGAAGAGACGCTCTCACATATTTTAAATAACATTTTAAACCACATTAAGTCTCTAACTTGCCGCGTGTGGGAAAACGAGATTAAGATACTCGAGAACCTCAAGGGGTTTACGATTTTCAAATTCGTGATCTTAGTCAATATTACTCCCACTAGATGGCGAGAATCTTTCACTCGAATCTAACGATTTTAGAAGATTCCAATTCGTTACTGGTTACTGAATAACACAAAACTTGCTCAATGCGGAATTTAAGAATTGGAGATTGTAGGTCTTCTAATAACCGTTGTGTGGCGCTATGGTACAATAAATTAAGGCTCCTGTTTGCTTCGTTATCTGAAATAAGTGGCTTTAGTCTTGCAGTTACAACCGGTGCGAACAAGAATTTTTTCCGTCGTGTGCGATATTCCTTTATGCTTCTATATTCTTGTTAGTGTTTAGGCGACTTTAAATTGGAGACAACCGAAATAACACATAAGAATTATCTGAACTAACGAGTCATACAATCCGACAGAACATCATACTATCCGTGCAGTGTCTATTTATATACGCAGAACCGCTCGTTGCCATGGTTTCAATAGGTGAACACAGATACTAAATTTGAAATCGCTCATATGTGAAATGAAAACTCCTCAACTGTTTCATGTTTTCGCAAGTCCAAACTAGGGGATGTGTGTCTAAGGCTGCGAACAAACTGTGGTGGGCGCCTTGAAGTTGAGCATTTAATTCACGTATTTGGCCGGTAGGCGCATTTCTTGTTTTGCTTTCAGTGTGCGGACTTGAGAAAAACTTCAGTTAGTTTTCGGCGTTCTCTCATAATGGCAGCCGTGTGGTTTGTGGTGACCATACCATCAGCAAAATGTCAACTGTCGAAATCTCTTAAGAGTTCAGAGTCAGGGCCATGTTTGTCAACAAAAGATAATCGAGTGTCGGACCCGGACAGCCGCGGTGTTACATTCGACACTGGATCAGGTACGCAATCTTCACCATAAGCAATTCTGGAAGTATTTATGTCACAAACTGTGATTCTTCTACTAGTAACCGGCACTTTGACCAGCAAGGAACGCTCTGACGACGTTTCGGCCCCTGATGAAGTCATACTGAGAATTTCGGGAGATAAAAGGACTGAATCAGGGGCTTCGGGAAGGAATGAACAGCTGGCAGAAACCTCTGCAGAACAAGTAATTCACAGATAGACGAAACTAACATTAACTAACATACTTTTAATATTGATCGAGTTTACACATCTCATGTACAGTTGCCAACCACACGGCAAACACTTTTTGTAAAACTTTTATAAGTTCAGTATAGTTAAAGGGACAGTCCGGACTATTTGGAAAAAACGTATGTTATAGAACTTTTTACGCTGATTCTGAATATATAGTGTCCCATCTCAATTGTGTACCGTTTGGCCGCAAAAAATACTGAAAGTTTGAAAATAGACATGGCAACGTCGGTCGCATGGGCAGCGGTCTGATTGGTGGCCAATGGTCACGTCAACAAAACAGCCAATGGAACAACGCCTGTGGCATACGAGCAAACGGTTTTGTAATCTTGTCAACTTGATTCATCATTCGGTTAGCCGTTTGTTTATGCCGCAGGTACTTTCCTATTGGCTGGTTTGAGCACGTGACCAGTGCCCACCAATCAGAGCGCTGCCCATGCGACCGACGTTGGCTTGTTTTTTTTTAAAACTTTCAGTAATTTTTGCGGCCAAACAGTACAAGATTGAGATAGGGACACTATATATATTCACAATCAGCGTAAAAAGTTCTATAATATATGTTTTTTCCAAAAAGTCCGGACTGTCCCTTTAATAGAATTCTGTAGGTTCTAGACGAGACTTTGAAAAGTCTTGGGATTGACGACGTTGTCTGGAATCCGTCGAAGGATAAGAACTCGTACCAGGTTCATTCAAGATTTTGAAAAGTGTTTGATGGTTGGATTCAACAGTTTGCAAATTCAGGTCACATTTTGCGCGAGATCCGAGGACTGTGAGAATATTTTACACACATTAACAGATGTCGGCCTTGGACTGAGGCCAAACACTTCTCTCAGGTGATCACAAGCGTGACATTCACGATCTTAAATTAGTTCGAAGTCAACTAATACTTTGGTTCTGTATTTAGTGTAATTCCTTGTACCATCCACTACGACAGCAGAGTTTGCAATGACAGCGATGAAACCAGTGATGGTGAATCTTCTTCGGAGACTGAAACACATATCACTGGGTAAGACTAGTCAAACCACTAAGTTAATTTGTGTTGGAGATTATAAAATAAGATTCAACATTTTCTGGTTTAGGGAAAGCAAGGCTCTGAGAAGTAATACGAATACGACAGGTCGCAGGAAGTTTATGCAGAGTGTTAAGTCACGGCTGACGGTTGCACAAGTTGTTGAAGGCGTCCGGGCCAGTGCCTCTCTGACTTTTGATTTCATCATGTTCGTCATACTAGCAGGGTACGAGTTTGTTTTATCATCCTGAGCAAAAAAAAAAAAATATATATATCGAGGCTGTTGTTTACCTAGATTGCTGGCAGCTTTAGGACTTGTAGAAAATAGCTCCGTCGTTCTTGTAGCCAGCATGCTAGTCTCGCCGATGATGGTAAGCACTTGCAGCTTTAATATAACAAACTAACTAACAAACGTAAGCATAACTAACGGCATCTTTTTACAAACAGGGCCCTATACTGGCGGGTACGTTTGGAACAGTGATCCAGGATAGATCCCTACGCAGACTAGGAGTTCGCAATGAACTAATTGGACTGAGTATTTGCCTCTCATTCGGGTTCCTGTTTGGAATCATCTATGGTCTTTCACAGCACTGGCACGAGTCATTTCTGCTCACCGATGAAATGGTTGCAAGGTCTGGTCTTAAAAAAATATTCAATATGTAATTTGTAAAGATATAGAAAGCTTATCTTGGAGCCTAGTTCAGGAATGCAGTCTTCACTGTGTCCTGATTACCTAACCGCTAGATTTCGTGTACAAGGATAAGGCGCTATCCATCTATCCTTATCCATCCTTTTCTCTATCTCTTATGCGTGTGCTGCGATGATAACGGATGCAAAACCAAATAGGGGACAGCTGCGTTCGTTGTGGGTAGGCGCCCTAATCGCCATTCCTTCCGGTGCGGGGGTCGCTCTTTCCGTCCTAGGCGGTAATGCCGGGTCCCTTGTCGGCGTGGCCATATCTGCGTCTCTTCTGCCTCCTGTCGTGAATGCTGTAAACTAAATTCACTTGAAGTCCCGAGATTGGTTGTTTAACTTTTCGTTACATCTCCACAGGGACTTCTGTGGGCCATTGCCTTGACGAAAATCGGTTCAGATGAAATTGACCCAACAGCTTCGAACCCGTACAAGCCAACTTATTCTAATAACATCGCCGTGGAAGCAAGTATCTTGGGTGCTGTTAGTCTCTGCCTTACTATCGTCAACATTATTTGCATATTCATCATGGGAGTTATTGTTTTAAAGGTAAATGATTTATCCTATTAACTAGACACGTGTGTGCGGCCTCTCTAACTAGAGTCGCGGGGAAACTATTAAGCAAGGAATGATCGTTATTACTTAAGCCTAGCTGTAATGAGCTTTTCTTTATTTGATCGGATCTATTCCGCGATCCTTTCAGTATTCATTTCTGCTTCAAAGACCTTAGTTATACCTTTAGAGCTACAGCGCAGAAATTGGACTCTATAGTTTATACTTTGATCGGAACATTTTTGAGGATTATCATGTATCAAGTCATTTTGATGTTCTTCATTGATGAGTTTGCGATATTGTGTTGGTACTAATAACAAATTCTACGATCAGGTTAAAGAAGTAGCGCCGAAGGGTGGTCTGCAGAATACCGGCAGATTCTGGCACCGTGATGTTCGCGTGACGCGCGACTACAACAAAACCCATGGGCCCATAGAGGGCAGCAGCCTCGCTGAAAGGTATTATGCAAATTTAGGCAAACAGATTGAACATTCTAGCCTAGCTGTTGCTGCGCTTTTCGGATAGTGGCCTTCATCCAACTCGCTATAAATTTGCATATAATTTCCACGATCCTTTATCGTTCGCACAATTTGCTAAAGAAAACCTGCACTCTGAATTCTCTTATCGTGACGCCATTTAAATTTTACACTTAACGACATACTATTACTAAAGTTAAAATAACGTAGAAATTTAATAAGCGAATTACAAACAATACTGAAGCATTGTTTGGATGACAGGTTTATGGAAGAGTGGGTGGCACTGAGTAAAGGACGAGCGTCGCCTAACAGCCAGATGCGAGGGTTGAACAGTTTGCAGAGATGCATGGAAGACTTGGATGAAGATCCAGTCTATAGAACTGTCTACAATCTAACTACATATCGCGCTCCTCTGGTAACAATTTTTTTAATATTATCACAGTAGATTATTTAAGTAAATGTTTTACAGAAACTTTCTCATATGACGTGGCATCGCAGCCCATATGAACGGAACAGTGGTTTTCCCCAAGAAGGTCTTCAGTTTCGACGATCGCAGAGGTACCAGCGCTCGATATCAACACCAAGCGATGCTGACTTCAGACCCCGACGAATCGCGAGTGGTACCGGAGCACCGCATAATGTTGTTACTACACCGACTGAAAAATCCCCTGGAAAACGGAGTACCTGGGCATTTTCTTTATCCAAACCTGCCAAGCACAGGTTTATCGTCACCAAAGCGGAAGATAACCGCAGTAACGAATTGAAAGAACTGGCTTGAGCAACTGACCTAATGCAACTTGAATAGTCTCTCCACTAAAATTTCACTTTCCTACTTAACTGTTGAATACATCTGATGTTCTTAGCGCGGAGCATAAATTTTAGGCCAATCGTTTATTAAGCAAAGGTTAAAAATGACATAAATATAATTAATTAATATCGAAATTGATGTACTTTAAATGTTACAAAGAGATATCATTTATAGTGAATATTTTTTGAATAGTAAAGGGAAAGACTGGAACATTATGCTTTAAAGGTTATGCAAGAACAGATGATTGTCTTACACGCAAATACTCCTGAAGAGAAAAAACTTCTTCATAGAAACCATGGAAATCAAATTATTACACTGAAATGGTGAAACTGAAATGACGAGTTAAATTGAGTTGCGACGATTGTCAAAAACCTGAAAGAATCGGATTATAAAAAGCAGATGTATGTTAACATCTAAATTTCGATTTCACATTAACGGATCTTTTGGCGACTCTGGGGAGTCTTCTGGTTCAGCTAAGTTAGCCAGGCTGTCGTTGCTTGCACGTGCATCGGAGTCGGTGAGACAGGAAGACGAACTGTCTTGACGCGTCAATGTCTCGCCGTAAGAATTCTTCGGCATCTCTGATTTCATACGAGTCGTCTGCGGTAGCTGTTCTCGCATTCGTCTGTAACTTTCGTGTTTCCTCCAAGGCCTCTGAAACCTGTTACGAGCCAGCAATTTCAACTACAGCTAATTATTGGCTAAATTCTTTCGAATTACCGTTTACGGTTCCTTAGTTTTATTACTCGTTGAATTTCTGAAGTGACACAGGATTCGATATTTCCAGCTGCATGAACGCATCCCTGAAAAATTATCACATTTCTTATCATTCTCAAAAGAAGGAATTTGTATAAGATTGTATCCTACCTCGCTCGCGGAATCCTCAGCAGATGTTGCCCCTTGTATAGTGAGGACCACATCACAAGATGGTGACGGATCATAGTCTAATTTGACAGGCTTAGTTCGAGCTGCTCTCCTGCTAGGCGTTTTCTTCTCGGAAAGCGTAATGCTGTCACACGACGATGAGGAACTAGAGATATTTGATTGTGTGCGGTGGCGACGTTTAGGTGTCACTAGACGCCATCGATCAATTGCAGGATCGAGCAAACTTGCACATTTGCTGGTGCTAGAAGCGTTGTTCCCGTCAGGGCGAACTACGCAGAACACAGCTTTGCGTTCTCGACGTCGCTCACTTTTACGGACGTTTCGCCTTATCACCACCGAGAGTGGTAACTTTGACTCAGAGCTCGGATAATCATAAAGTCCGTCTGAATCCGTGTAAGGTAAATCTATTCTAGATTTCCCGTAAAATTGTGAAGAAAATCGACTCAGCCCAGCGCTTTTGGCGTCACTCAAAGGGGACTCGCTTCGTGACGACACAGGACTACGTTTCTTTTCCACTTCTTCGTTGATACTAAACTCGAAACATGGCGCTGATAAGTGATCTAGTTTCTGTAATGGCCGCTGGATGATTGCTGGCATCATCTGAGACATGATTTTTGTGTCTAAACTGTCACTTTTCACTTTCGCCCAAATATTTTGAGTAGAACCTTTGGAATCTAGACTCCTGCTCTTCTGAACTTTCATGCTGTTAACTGCGTGAAGTTCGGTAGCTGACGAAGAAGCGATGAAGCATTCAAGTTCTTTGGCACTACGTACTTCTCCGTCGTCAATTTTCTTTCTGATATGGTCGATCCCAAGTCCTTCGTCAGCGGAATCTTCATGAGTCGATTCAGGATCTGTGGGCTCAATTATGAGCTGGTCGTCAGTTACTTCTGAATCCGATGGAGGCATTCTTATCTCCAGTGCGAATTTCTTAGGGGAGTCGAGTGGCGGTGAGCTCGATTCTAGGCTCGGAGACAGTGCCCTTCGGAAGAGTTGCCTCTCTCTAAAGCGCCTCCGCCCTGGTAAAGTCATTTCATCCGATTCAGAACAGCAAAGCGTCTTTGATGACACGCAAGGAGACGGACCGGGACTTGCCATTGAACTGTAACCTGACGAACTTAGGTTCGACTCGGAAGCTGCTATGTCAGTTCGTGCCGCGAAACAAACATAGGGACTCAAATAGCACATAGTATTCTGACCGCTTAACCCATCACCACCCCCCCGAGTATTCTCGGTATCAGATTCCGCTTCAGAGAAGTTTGCAGTCACCGTAATCATCGGAGGAGCGTTGGGTAGGTCAAGGGAACTAGACTTGTCAGTCATGTTTTTTAAGATTCTTCTGGTACAAGCTTCGTTGGATAAGGGAATGTAATCAACTTGCTTTCGTGAAGGAGGAGAACCAATTGTAACACACCCCCACGATGGCATATCATTTTTTGGCTGGTTTTCCGCTGTTTGCCCACTTTTGCGCGCTTGAACGCATTCTTCCTGTGGCGAAGGTTCGGATATGCAAAGCACAGGTAGGACAGGAAACTCGAGTTTTTGCTGGGCAATAAAAGTTGATTCCATATTCTCAAATCGCTTGAAGTTGGAATTGAGGATTTTCAAGGGGGGCGGCTTTTGTCTAGGTGAAGCAGGCTTGTGGGTCACGTCCTCGACATCCTTTTGGAAAGTAGAATTTGTTTCAGATGCGTCGTCATCCTCAGTTAAAATAATGCGGACAGAGGGGGAAGTCCTGCTACTGTCTGTGCTGGTTTCATCTTCAGAAGATTTCGTCTTGGTTGGGTTAGAGTGGCTTTTCGCTTGAGTCGTGCAAGTGTGGGCAGGGCTTGGCAGGGGTGTGGGAACCTCGTGGATAGGGGAAAGGAACCGCCCATAGTTTTGATTCGGTATTTCGAGCGTAATGAAAGGCCCTCCTGTAGGCGAGGCTCGCGAGTTTCTCTGGGAGTTCACCGGATCTAGAACCGTAACCTGGATGGTTACATCTGGATTAACCTGATTAACCGGTTCAGTAGAATGGACAGGTGTTCCTGGAGTAGATAACGGGGTCAGATTAAGTGACGATGCGTCAGCGTCAGAGCCTTGGGGACTTGACGGAGTAGAAAGGGATTTAGAAGATAAATTACGCAAGAGAGTTTTCACTGGATCAGAGTTCACCCCTTTTCCCTTGCTTGGCCTTGGCGGCAATTTCAGCAGCCTTAGACTGTTGCGTTCAGAAAGTGGAGCTGCTACACTATCGGTGCTAGAGAGGTCACGATCAGCTATGTCCAAATCACTAGCGCTTCCCTGGGTACTTGAATTGCTATGCGGGAGTTTCCACAGCTTCCGACCGTTCCAGCCTCGACCTTTACGGCGATGCTGGAGCCGGAACACTCCGGCATTTTTGCTTCCTTTTATGCTTGCTTCTTCCAGTCCGCTCAGATCAGATGCAGAACTACTGATTTCCGTCGAAACTCTGCTGAGCATGCGAGCAAAAGTTACTCTTTTTTCCATTCGAGTAGTAAAGCTGGTTTCTGCAATGGCTTCATTGTCTGTGCTCTGTCCATTCTCTGAACTAAGAAAATGAGGTAAAGCCTGCTGTGTGTTGTTTCCGAGCTCCGAGTCCTGTCCGAAATCGAAATTACCAAAACGTGGAGCAATAAGACGCTTCAGTAATTGATGCCGTTCAGTTTCCCTTTGTTTCGACGCTACATCGACATCAGATGCTCGAGTTTTCCCTGGGGAGGGTGACCCTGTTGGATAAACTCAACTCAGTCCAAACATCCAATAAACTACAGATAATGGAAAATCTAGCAAATTCCTAATAAATGTAGTTTCGCGCATTATTTATATTCTCTTCGCTCCTACAAGTCTGAGTGCAGATTAATTCAAATTCGAAAATTTACTTTTTGGCATTCGGAAGAGGTCGTCTAGGCTGAAGGTGCGCGTTCTGTTATCCTTGTCACAGGATGTGCCGGCCTGGTTAGGACTTAGGAGCGACGTTATACTCAGCAAAGATGGTTTTCGCAAACCTAGTCGACTCATGAAGGTTTTCGAGTTCGGCGTGGGTTCCGCAGAGCCTCCCTGAAAAATTGTTGTTTTTCCACTTTACAAAAGTCATACTGTTGTAACTTATACTAGTATTTAAGGTAAAATTATATTCAGAGGACAGCTTTAGTGTATACTGTTCAGAGTTGCGTGGATAATAACACTTTGTAATTTAGGTTACTCACCACACTAACGCAAACTTCAGCCGTTTAGACCATTATGCTAAGTTCACTGACCATTTAGGGAGCCCCTTACATCATTACACCTGCGGAGCATTTATAGCGCTCTAAGCGAACATAAAACAGACCGTTTGTTAAAATATTATCCGTGACGCAAATGTAACACCGTCAGCTCTGACAAACGTTCCCACTTTATAGGCTTGAAAACTGTAACAGGCTGTTCAGTATGGTATCCTACAACTTACTAAAACTTAATATCCCAACGAAGTCCTTTAGCAGAACCCCATCAAGGAACAGGGTCTGACCTACTGTTTACTTACGTTGTTCTGTAGATGGCTGGTATTGCTATTTGTATTCAGCATGGGTTCTAAGCTATTCCTGCGAAAGGAACTCCTGTGTCGGGGCCAATCACCAGGGGACTGATCAACTAATTTGCCTCGCTCTAGATCATCCGTGACTAGTTTCCCAATTTTCTCAGGGAAATGGCGCCGAACGCACCAGACCAGCGCAATCAGAACCAGCACAGCAGCAATTGTGATGAGTCCCAACCAAAATGGTTCTTCCAGCATCCTCTGGGATAGCGGCTTGTAGGGAATATGGAACCACCGAGTTTCACATTGTGGTCCTATAAATAAACCATTATCATGAAAATAATCGTTGTTACTATTAGTAAATAAATTTTCTTATTTTACGCTTATCTTGTGAAGATGGCTAAATTTACCTTGCCACCATGCATGGCAATTGCACTGGAATCCTGAACCAACGTTAACACAGTCACCGTGACCTTGACAAGGGTCGGCATCACATGGAAGTACAGCAGTTTCGCACAACTGGCCGGTGAAACCAGGTTCACATACGCAAACCTGGGAATCATTCCGAACGTAGCAGGTCCCGTGCACGCAAGGAGTCCAGTCACAAAGCGAAACTGTGCAAAACAATCCTAAGAAGGAAGAAACAGGTAATTTCGCACAGGGCAGCTGGTAGAAAGAACAAGGATAATTGCGCCCTGTCGGCGCATGGTGTACATGTACATGGTGCATGTTAAATGTGAGACAAGATATGTGTTGTGTGAGTGATGACTGAAGATAGTTCATTTAGCTGTTCCTTCGCACATCGTCAAATAAGGTTCGGTTTGTGTGTAGTTAGTATGTTCACATTCATGGTAACCATGAATTTTAGTGCAGCCCTGGTATGTATACGACGTGCCAAGCGAGGAAGCGTGCAGCGCGCTTATACAAAATATATACACTTGCCTACACAGTGAAGGCACACACTCGCACAGGTCCATATGACGCCTTGAGCAAAAAGCCTGAGAGACTAGCCTTTCTATTACGGACAGGCGTATGGAACACTTCATTCGAACAAGTCATATGAATTTAATTACTCCTGAAAATTATCCTTGAAGTTAATTCACGTAATATGTCTGCGCCTCACGTTCCTTGATCTCAAAAATAATTTTCTAACCGCCACGGCACAGAGGATTTCAGGGTATGCCACCCCAGTTTCAATCTGAAATGACACCCCTGTATTTTTCTGTACCGCTGTGCGGCCTTACATTCGATTTTCCAGAATTTTCTTCTATTTTAAGCTTGATGAAAAATAATGAAGTTCAGACTTTTTCTTCGTGCAGAAGTTATATGCGTAGGCAGGCTTTAACAGAAATTGGTGGCAAATGCGCTCCTAATGAGCTTTTGTGACAAAATCACCAGTTGCGTGACAGTCTGCCGCAAGCCTTACTATTCGCTGTATTCATAGATATTAGACAGGAGACCGTTCGGTCGATGTTAAGCGGAAGGCGATTGTGAAAACTAATATATAGTGAGAGATGTGACGTTTACAAGTTACCTCTCCAGTCATGTGTGCAGTTGCAATAATGGGTGCCGTTGACTTGGCTGCAAATTGCACCGTTTTCGCAGAAGTCAATTTCGCAGGTTTCCACAGTTTTACTTTCGCCAGCTGCTCTCAGTTTGCTGACAAAGCGAGCATCTAGTTTTAAATGAAAATTACCACAAAATTAGCCTTGAATCGACATAGATTTGCTTTAAATATAAAGATGATACCTTTGACTGCTTCCACAGATATGGCGATATGTGACGTCGTAGTGAAATTATACAAATAAGTAGCTCTTATGGAGTGAAAGTAACTGATAACTTCCAAGTGGCTGTTAGTTTGGTTCCACCAGACGTCGTTGTCGCTTTGATTTGCGTAGAGAGACTCGTACAAATCCGTTATTTGAAGGTTAGTTTCGTGAACAGATGCATTCAAAGGATGAGAGGAAGATGTTGAAAGGGCTCGCAGACGTAAATTATAGCCGGGACGTGTTATTAATAAGACGTCATGCAAAATGGTGGCAGGTAGTTTCATGGGATAATTCAACGGTGTCAGTAAAAAACTCACGCCGGGAGAGACTGTTACCGTTTCCTTGATAGGTTGGCCATCCTCCACTGAATAAAAGGATAATTTATTCATAGATTTGTGTTTTTCAAGCATCCCGAAGGAAATTTACTGTTGTGTAATAAATTCTGCTTTTCACTATACATGTAGACTTAGCGTTTACATTCCCAGTATCCCATTCTTATAATGTACAACTTAATATTTGAAACCACTTTTTGAAATGTTCTCGGCAGAATAAAGGTAAGTACCATGCGGAAGCGTAAAAATTGGATTCATACCAAAACGATACGTAGCATAGAAGTGTCTCTCCTCCTTGCCGTTTCCAGTTTTCAGGTGAATCGATAATTTGCCCGCCTGAGATACGAAACGGAGCCTCTGTCGTGTTAAATTATGCATCCCACAAAAAGTGGCGGCATCCACTCCGTCCCATATGCGGACGAAATCCTCTTTGCAAGGCGGTCTCCCAACATGGAAGCTTTGAAATTCCACCAGAACTTTCATACCGTCTAGCGAAACACGTCTTTGAAATATTACAACCAGAAAAATTTAGAACTAAAGCTACCTGGTGCAGAGATATCGTAGTTGCACTCCAGATTTGACAGGTATGCTGAAGACAGATTAGGAGTTCGAATGACTCCGCTTGGATTTATGTATTCTTTTCGAGGGCAACCCTCAAAATCTGTAGTATTCCAAACAGCGTGGAATCCTTTACCGGCCAGCGAATAGTCCGAACGAAACGTGAGCCAGATTTCGCTTGCTTCAGCAACATACTTCAGTCTGGCGGTTTAATTTTTTAATGAAGATCAAACCCCTGCATTAGATGATTGCAATTCAACTTGCCTATCATTTTGTAAATGGTTTCCACATAATTTCGTTACAGGGCCTTTCTCTAACAACCGTAACCCGACGTAATCGTAAAGGCAGTTCTCTTGGTATTCAACGTCGATATCCAGGATTTCGAGTATCAGTCGTTCGGTCGCTGTCTTACGTGGCACAGAAATGCGAACCGTAAGTTCTAGATTCTCCAAATAAGTTCCAGGATAATTCGGCGATTTGATTTCCCCGTGTAAATGTTGCACGGAAAAGTTTCTTACTATAGGATCATCTAAATGCATTGGAATACAAAGATGTAAAAATACGAACGACCGTGCAAGAAACGAGAAGAAGAAATAAGTGGTTTTCTCCGTAAGCATTACTTCTTAATGATCTCCTGCATATGTATCCAGCAGTGGAATTGCACGGTTCCCATGTTTCATTTTCCCGCATCTCTATTGTGTGCAAGGCAGGGCACAATTCCGTCTCATTTTCTATTACAAACATAGAAAGAAGCAATGACGGCATGTACTGCAGAAATTTGAAAATTTGGAACATACTCCTGTCACTTAGAATCAGCTGGAACTTCAGTAGACTCTCACGTGCGATCCAGTAGAACGGTGTCGAGTTGAAGTCATCTGATGTCAACAGACGCGTCAGGTATGCTGAGTCCGCTAAGCCGTCAAGATAGACTAGCTCTCCCTGAACAGAAAGAATACCCATTGGAATTGTACAATACAAACATCAATTCTCGTGCACGGAGAAAGCAATTAAAGTAATTAATATTTGCAGTAGAAAGTTTTAGTCCCCTAAGGGACAATGTTAGCTTAACTGAGCACGTCTATCGACTTGATAATGGAAATGCGACTTCTATAACTCTGTTATGGTGAACTATCAGTTATGCTCTTTAGTATATCTAAGTATCTTCAGTCTAAAATAATTTAAATGCTGTTATTATTTCTAGTGTATAGATGATCAGGGCGAAAGTATTCTTAGAAAATATGAAAATACCTGGAAGCTTTGACAGATTTGGTTAGCAGTTTCCCATTTGACTTCAGGATATGGAACTATCAAATAACAATAGCCATTGTGGGGCAGGGAGCGACTCTCGGGACAGCTGATTCGGTCTGAAAGCGAAACGTAACAAAGTATATTTTAGAATTATAACCAGTACTTCCACTTGGCAGGGAAATTCCTTAAAAAGGGAAAACTGGGTCTCAAAAGGAAGAATAAGGAAAAAAAGAACTTAGAAGTATATAGCTTGATATCTACAAAGAAAGGGGGAAAAGGGAAAATCGTGCCCTCTTTAAGGGAAAACGGTAAACTGATAATAGTAGCACTGATTAAACAGTCAGTTAAGTAAGTTGAACTAGATCAGCAGGACAGATCCATTTTACCGCTTAGCACACGTAAACACTTTTAAATATTAATATTTCAAGTAATTTGGTAGTTCATTCGTACTCTCAGCTGAGCTGTTGCGACTGAAAACTAACGTAAAATCGATATAAGATGCACTGTATGTGGCATTCTGCTCTTGAATAGTAAACTCTTCCTCGCTTCCATACATCCTGTCTGAAGAGCCAAACGTGTGGAAAATCAGTGAAAGATGCAAGGGCAAACGTAATTAGGTTTACTGTAGTAGTTGGTACTCGTCCGCGTGTAATAAAGTTTGCTTTGCTGGTTTTTAGGTACCATTGATTCTTAAGAAAACTTCTGAGCGAATGTAACAGGTTACTGTCCAATATACATACACATTAATATAGGTATAATCGATTCTTTTACTTTCAAAATTCGAGACTCTACAAGCGGATCAGCCCATTAGTGTCACATGAAGCTCGTCATTAATCATGCAGCCCTTTAATACTTGTGCATTATCCTTGGCTCGACCAGGATACTGCTAATTACGAAAAAAAAACACTTCATGGTTAGATTGAATGATTTAGCGGATGGTAGCGATTCGATTCCGTTATGCTAGTCAGTCCAAGATTGATTGGGCCAGAATCATGCTACGTACCTTTAAGCAAGCAATCGTAGTCTTTGTCTTCGTGGTTAATCAGTATTACAGTGTTCCCACTCTACAGGGAAGTTCCCTGAAAAAGGGAAAAGAAGAGAAGACGGGAAAGGGGAAATCTACACCCTATATGCTCCAACACGGAGGGGAAAAAGGGAAATATAAGGGAAGAGGGAAAAGGGGAAATATAGACCCTGCATGCTCTAGCACGGAGGGGAAAAAGGGAAGAGAGGAAAAGGAGAAAAAGGGGAAATTGAAAAGTGTATTACCTCATCTGAGAGCAAACCAATTTGTAGAATCTTAGTTAAAACGAGATTTATGAAGAAGATAAATTCAAAGATTATGAAACGAGAATGAGACTTGGTAAGGGAACATGAGAATGAGATGTAACTTTGTGCTCTGTTCATTTAACTTTCTCCGCTGCGGCAAGATGAAAAGCGATTCTTGCTTATCTTGAGAGAAAGACAGCTTTCTCGTGGTTTTAAAGCAGCAAAGGTCTTTGATTGAATTTCTTTAGCAACCCAGCATCTTTTGGCAGGGATTCGTGAATGTCTCTGTCAGTTATCGCAGTTTAATCAACAAACAGAACACTACTAACTGCAGTGGATTCGCAAGTTAAGTACTAGAAGGTTGTGACAGGACTTACGTCGTTCTAGCGTGGCAGTCAGCTGGAAACCGGATCCGCTGTACGTGCTGTCACTGGAGAAATGTATTTCCAGTTTGTTGGAAGTACTTCGAGTGTGCAACAGCTTCAAGCGAGAGTTCCAGTTGCCACAACGTTTCCACCGACTTGCATTGAAGCTCTCGATGATTTCCACGTAGTCGTAAACGCAGCTGAAGGACGACATACATGCGTATTACTTACACTGGATTAGTATATCGAGTTTAGTAGTTTGTGATTAACTTTGTTTAGTGGATTCAGCAAAAGGGTTTGGACTAACAAATTTGACGAATGCAGGGAAGCGTAGGTGAAGAGATTTCGGCCTTGTTCTGATGGCCTTCATCAGGGTAAATATTTGTAGGACTCCCTTGAAAAGTAAGGATCCTAACAGGTCATTATTGCTGCTGTTCCCGCGGCAAACAACTTTCCCAAGGACCCTCGACGAAAACTTACTTGTAGAGGATTCTCGGGACATCTCATTTGAGATCTGCAACCTGTACTTCATTCTTGAAGAATTCAAATGAAAAGGATAGCACGATCAAAGGTCAAAGGCAGTCCAGTTGGTCACGAACAGGACGTTTTCTTCATAACAGTGCATGTCCATGAATCCATAGTGTTTACCCAAGGTGGAACACTAAGGATCATATTACTTAAAAAGGTTCTTCGACTCTAGAACTTAAATTTTCGTATATTTTCCATACTGTGCCTTTGGGAACAGAAAGTCGGCTTTTGAACTTTCAAAAGGCTTCTTGTGAATGCAGTGTGCAATGCTAGTATATGGAAAAGCATTTCGTTCAGAATATTGAAAGCACCAATTCAATATTGTTATGTTAGAATTATATTATGGTGTTATCGATCGAGATAAGGGCAAAGCGATCGATGTCCGTGTTGCTCTTAATACCTTTAACATCAACTGAAATAGGGTTTTTCCTCCCCTTCATTCTGGACCCAAAGCATTTTTGTGAGGGGAAACTTATTAAGGTGTCACGCGACATGGATGGCGTCGTTTGGGATCGCGTGATTTAAAGGGATAGAGTCCCGTAGCAGGATCTTGCTTATGTGCTCGTAGATTTTAACTATTAGTCCACCTTACGACCTTTAAAATAACAAAAGGGATGTTCTGGGACCACGAAGAGGGTTTGAAAATCCCGAAATACAGTCCGACAGTTGTGATAATAGTTGATAAACATAGTGGACAACGCAATAAAGCTTATCTTCACAGCTATAAAAATCCTTAATCCTTTCCATGGAGCATAACTGACATTAGCTTTAACAAGAACTGGCGGTGAAAATAAAAGGGATTAGGTAATGGCCAAGAAAAGCATCTTACAGTCACTTAAAGTATGTATAAGAAATGAAATAGTATAAATATTCATTACATTATACCATAATAATTAGTTAAGGTGTATTACAATGAATGTAGGAAGTAGGTGGACTTACTCTTCGTCGTCTTCCAAGTCAAAGTGTTGGAAATGAAGGACGATGAGATAATCGATGGGAGCTGAAATTGAGACTGTGCATCTCGCGCTCTCCGGGTACGTCAGGGGATAATTGGGACTGCCGATTAAGGCCCAAGTGCGTTGCCGGTTCAGTTGGATGCTTGTGTTGCATTCCCCCCTATCCAGCACCTTTGTCACGTCTTGACCAAGAAATACAAAGCAAAATAATCAGAGAAAAAGAAGAAAACAATACCCGATGGAACCCTTGTTAAAATCCTTGTCGTTATCTAGTAATCTAGTAAACAGAATGCCCTCTATGTATGTGTAACGCAATGAAGGGTCTAATGATTTCGCTGCCCTTCAGGATCAGTCAGTCACTTTGTTACCTGGAACACGAGGTTTTTCGCAGACGAAGTAATTGGGCACGCTACAGTGGCGGTCGTTCCAGAAAAACCGCGCGGTTGAGACCCACTTTTGCCCGGTCTCTCTGAACCACTGGCGCATCTCCACACAGTCCTCGCTCGAGAAACCATCGTCGTTCGGCTGAATGTTGTAGTGGTTCAAGTGAGCCCAACCTCCAAACCATTCTATAGGATAAATAGGTTAAGGATAGTGATGATAACAGTATAGATAATAGTGGTACTATTCCTACTAGAATAAAGAAAGGGCTTCCCGCTACTCCATTGAAAAACGGATTCCTTCTGCTGGTCCGAAGCGCCGATCCAGAAACCTTGATTCGGGTCGTCGTGGTAGCCACTTTGAACCAAACGACAAATCAGTCTTTGATGGTTTTGTTAGTAACTATCACGCTGTGTCTCCATACTATAACACGTTTGAGTCATTTGTCTTCCCCCGTAAGATATGTCGCCAGTTAATCCTTAAGATTTATTACAGAGATACTGCAATAGTACCTTCCTAAATCTCCAATAAAAGTTTAAGATGAAATCTTCGTTAACGAGAAAATAATGTACATTTCTCAGTGTTTGTGAAAGCCAAACTAATAACGGAGTAGTTATTTCATCTGATTTCTTCGTTGGCTGTCGAGATTTACTTCTTGATTGGGTAGAAAGTTTTTCCATGTACTTTCCTAGACGCAGATCGGCATGCTGGTAATAACTTATGACCTTTGTTGGTTTCTTGTACTTTTTCCTCTTTTCTTTTTTGTTGGGTTGCTTGTTGAACGAGGGCAGGTCTTTCTTATTGACTATGTTATTGATTGTCACGTGCGACTGGCGCTGCTGTTTCTGTCTCGACAACATAAACAATAATCATAATTTGATTGATCCCATATGGTACTATTTCCATCATTCATACTCGCCAAACTGGACATTTTTGTTGGAGTCAGAAGTATCATAAAAACATAATGTCGCTACTGATACCAATGTTGTTCCATTCTATATCCGATCGAGTACTCGAATTAACGCACTGCTCATTTATTATTAAACATTATAAAATGATATCGCCTTCCGAAAGTAGAGCTTACCTGTTCGTAATTAAATTCTCGATAAAATCTTGTGCGTGTTGGTCGTTAATGGTGACCAGGTGTCCACCGTACCGTCTGCAGACGGTCTCACTTTCTTCCCATGAGAGTTGCTGATGGTCGCTAGCAGAAACGCAAGTGGCATTATCGATGGGAACCCAACCGAAATCGCAACCGTCCATCTCCGAGGAAAGGCCAACCGCGTGCACATCCACAGAGATATCGAAAGCGCAGGAATTGAAGAAACTGGCCCTGAACTGGAGGTGATTCGATTGTGCGGGCACTGTGACGTTGACAATACGTTCCAAACATAGAATCTGGGATCCGCCGGAGTGCTCTACTTGAGCCAGGAAGCAGCAAGGGGAGCCTTTATCTTCACGGCTCGTTAGGAGTTCATTGTTGAAAGCAACAGAATGATCAGAAGAGGCTTCCTCATTGTCACTAGTTTGAGAGGTTTCGTCAGTGTGGATCCGCAGCTCAACTTTGTACCCGTAGGGGAATTGCACTTCGAAGCCACACTGCCCCTGGACCACCTCTGCCGGGTTGAGTCTGAAGGGACCGTTCGGGGGTCGGTAGAGCATGACGCCCTCACAAAGTTTGCGTCTGGCGAATTTAACAGCGAAGAAAGCCATCGAATGCGGGGACCAGGCGTTGAGTTGCAAATAAACGGACTCTTCGTAAATTTGCCACTCGCGCTGGTTCTTGGCGTAATCGTGTAACTTGCCGCAGAACTTGCGCCTGACCATCCCATCGCGCTGAGTAGTCCATTCGAGTCTCTGGGGGCACGGGAGCTTGAGTTTACGCAGACTAAGATGAATGCTGCTCCTAGAGACTACGGGGAAGAATACTGTGCACTGAGCCTTGTTTGCCGTAGGTAAGTGCCCCCGCAAGAGAAGACCGTGAGAAGTAGCAACACGTAAAGAGCAGTCTGAAAGTAAACAACGAATATTAAGTGCTGCTTTCGCCTCAATGCTTTCAGATTCTACAGAATTAGTCCACAAGAATGGCATTATTCTTATCCAAAAACTTAAAAGCAGAACCCTTGAAGAACGTGCAGCCACTTCAGAACTTGAGAGGCTACAATTTCAGGGTTTCCATGTTTTTAAAAATATGTTCATTTCGTCTGCTTTTTGTTCACGATCGTTTTAAAATCCGTTTTAAAGAGAAAGGGACTGAAAAGGAAAGGATTCATTAACTGAAGCCCTGCAAAGTCAGACTCTTAAGTAGAAAAAAGCAAAGTCACAAACAAAGATATTCTTACCTGCTGTGACATTATACGAAACGGTAGCTGAGCTGACGATTCGGTTCAAAGTTGTAGAGAAGCTTGCAACCCTTCAGAGTTAGTTTACAAATTATAATCAAGAATTTTCAGTCCTATTGAATCTTAAATTACCGAAAATGAACCCGGCCTGAGGAAGGTAAGGTTGTAACTTTAAACGATACGCTGAGATTCTTGCCTAAGAATATCAGTCGATGCGTTGCGTACGAAGTCTCGCAGCTGATGTGTTCTGGAGAAACTCGCTGTTGGAGGACCGTATACGGAGAATTTGTTTCCAGGACATGAATGTGGCCGGTAGAGTCTTCGGTTTGTACTCGAACTGGAAATGAAAACACTTCAGGTTGAAACTAGACAAAGAAAAATTTTGTACACAGTTTACTGAACCTCGTTGCTCAGCAACAGGTAAAGACGTAACAGAAGTCAACATACTTTCAAACAGAATCAATAGAGCAAATCGATACTTCAATTGTATTAAAAATTTCAGGTTTTTCTCTTATTGGAGTCCATTACTGAACCACAGTGTTAACCTTTGGCATTGTAGTGTCCTAGTAATATTTCGTTGGGCTCAGTACAATCAATATTACGCTCGCAGTATAACTTCGCACTTTGTTTCTCCATCAGAACCTCTAAGAATCCACGTCGGGCCGACTTTTGCCTCATCACGCAAATGACAGATTTGAACGAGAAAAAAAATCCTTTAAAAGCTTTTCCCAGTTTCGCCATAAAAGCTTTCCATAGAACAAAAGCTTTAAAAAAATGAACCCCGTGATTCCCGTAGGAAGATTTTTTAAAAATTTCCAAGATAGTTGGCATTCTTCGAAACCTATGACTCGTTGACAGACAGAGTTTGCCTTTTGTCTCGTTACATAGTTAAGGATAAGAGTGGTTAAAATCGATTGATCATTAACCTGAGAAACTTGTAAATCGATCGGGTTTTACCTGTGTAAGGAATATCGAGGACAAGGCCATGGGACGTATCGAATAATTCATGAACAACGTCGACAAAGAGTTGATCCTTCAAAGTTCGCTCATCGGAGAACTCGCCATCAATTGATCCACATAACCTCTTCACAATACTGTCATTCCACTCAACTCCATGAGGACCGTGAGCAAGACCCCGGTCAGAGAGAGACTCACGTGTCTCATCTCGATTCACCGGTGAAAAACTATCGCTTCCCGCGTGGATGCGAAAGGCAATATCCGGCGGAACTTGGCTGGCACCGCTAACGATTCCAGCAGCAACTAATTGCCAATAGACGACCACGGTGATAGCAAATCCAGTTGGTCTGAAACAGGGGGCCATTCTTCGATTCCAAAGCTTCCCCTAACCGACTACCACGCGCTCGGCATTTCTGAAATATTCAGGAGTACTTCTCGAACAGAAAGGTGTATCTTAGCTCGTGGTACCGCGTACTGAGGTCGTAGTACCTTCTGCTACCTGAACCTAATGCTTCAGAAAGAGGCGTGCCCCGTTATTCACCTTGATTATGTATCAGTGCGCATGCTTCATTTTCCCCCGGGTTTTATGTCCAGCACCGCGTTATATAATTCACGCTTCCTATGAGCCACGACTCTAACGTTCGATGCAAACTGACATTTCTAGGTCAACGACACACTGCACTCATAATGACATTAGAGTCTCAGTACTTGGAGTTTGCGTAACACCTCTCACTAACGCCACTTGGCGGGTAAAACTTGAACTATATTATTTGGAATGCTCCGAATTTATCAAGTAGGCAGGGTCATATTTAGAGAAATCGTATATTTACTTATCAGCTCTGACATGCAACTCGGTCATTACGTAGAAGGTATGTTTGAAGAAAACTTTATTTAAACTTAAGGAAATCGACAGACAACTTCACAAACAAGAAAATGGCGAATTGTTCACTATTATTACAAGTCATATGTACACATAGAAATGAAGTGAAGAAATTATAAATGCGAATCAAAAGTTAACTGAGAATAAAAATTTACTAAAAAAAAGACGCATTTTTTTCACTGACGACCTCCTCGCGCAGCTTCTTCTAGAGCTCGCACTTTCATCTCTCGTTCGCGGTGGTGTTGCTGTTGCCTGTTAAATGTCAAGCTCTCATCAGATCTGTTTCCTCCATTGACTTTACAACAGAGTGACTAAGGGAAAAGTATTGATAAAAGTTACCGTAGAAATTCTTCGTGCTGTGTGAGAGAAGGATGCGCGTGAAGATGGATAGTGGAGGGGCCCTGGGGAGGTCCCCCGCCCGGGCCACCCGGATGAGGGAACCTCTCCATCATCTGCCTCTGCAGGTGTTCGTGCGCCACTTGTGCAGAAAACTGGCGGGCGAACTGTTCGTCGTAGGGACGTCCCAACATGGCGGCCGCTGCTGCAGGGTGAAGACCTAGCGGGTTGTCTTGCGGATGGAAGCCGGCTGGAGGGCGAGGGAATCCAGGGCCGGCTCCTAGAGGGTATCCACCGGGTTGAGAATTACCATCCGAACCTGAGTGTAGATGCAAATGTGTATGAGAATGGGCGTGAGCGTGCGTGTGAGAGTGCGTATGTAGTTCAGGGTTCAGACCAGCCATTTGTAAGCGTAACATCGGATCCGTTGCTAAGGCAAAACGCTCCGCTTGGAGACGGTCCATCGCTGCTGCTGAGCTCAGGGCTTCCGCGGAGGCAGCAGAGCCGGACGGACCTCCCAAGCCGTTAGGTAGCGGAAGACCTAAACGCTCTAGCCGCTCGCGATCCAGTTGGCTCAGCGCGGCAGGGTTCGGACCTCCCGGGATCGAGTACAAGCCAAACCCTGGCGGAGGTCCCAGTGCGGATGCAGGTGGTGGACCTCCAGGAATCCCAGCGTATCTGAAAATATTCGAAAAATAAATTTAAACAGCTCCAGAAAACATGTAGTTTGATGTGATTTACCTTCGATGCAGTTCAAGCCAGTGCGGATCTATCGGGCCTGCAAGTCGGGGCCCTAGCGCTCCACTGGCCAGGGCCAGGGAATGTAAACCACCGTTTTTGATCATTTCTTCCTTAAAGCGATCGCTGATCTCGCGTTCGCGAAGCTCACGGAATTCTCGTTCGCGTTTCTCGCGTTCCATCTCCAGTTCCAGTCTTTCTCTGGTTCCTGGGCCGTACATGCTGGCTAACTGGTAGTGCAGCATAGGGTCCATTGCCGTAGGACCTAGACCCAGACCGGCAGGGATGTTACGTGGAAGCGAACCTGGAGAAAATCCAGTGTGGGGACGGGCGTATTCACTATAAACATTTTAAGAAAAATAATTTCTTAATTTTCCCCTGAAAAATCATGTTACTTAGGTTAACAAATATGTTCATTATATTCGTAATAAGTTCATTGTGTAAGTAATTGACCAGTTTACTGAAACAACTTGTTCCAGTAAATCAACCGTAAATTTAATACAAAGCAAAATACACACTTTATGCTAACAATTTAATCATGGAAAAACTGTAATAATATATACAGTATCAGACAAGTGTTAACGTATGTAAAATCAAATAAACAATGTACAGACAGTAAACGTGAACGTTCTGCACAGTATCTTTGTTTTCGTGAAAATTGCCTGTATACTTTTACTCTACTTTTTTACTTTTTTACTTTTACTTTACTTTTACTTTTTTTTAGATTTACCTGAGCTGTCTGAGAGCGGGAGTGTCGGCATAGGGACGTGACGCGAATCGATCGAAACCCGGCGACGTGATGGATTCAATGGGTCCAGACACTGAAGACGACGGTTTCGGGATCTCGCGGATCTCGGGCGACATTGCTTTTCTCTAAACAAGATAAACATAATTTTACATTAAACAATCAAATTCGCCAAACAAACGTATTTTAATTTTCAATTCAAAATTAATTTAGACGTACAGCTTGTGCTGCTGCTTTTTCGCGTTCTTTTTCACGTTCTTTTTCGCGTTCCTCTCGTTCCCGTTCTGCTTGTCGTCGGATACGTTCTTCTCGCCTGCGGGCCAGTTTCGAGTCCGGTACAGGTTTAAACGTCAGATCAGTACGAGCACAAGAATTAACTTCCCCTCGATACCAGTGACGAAGAAATCTACGAATAAATGAATAACGTAACCGAGTTAAGTTAGGTTAAAGGAGTTAAAAAAAAATCTGAGTTTACATTGCACTTTGGCTGCGATGACATTCAGAGTCCTCGATGCGAGCCTCGGGACTGGGACCACGGGGAACGTTGCAGGGTCCCGGGCTGGGAGGCTCTTCGTCCATGTCTTCCTGAGCGTTATTGCTTTCGTCCGTAGCGGATGGCGGTTCGGTTTTCTCGTGAGCTAAGGCAAACGGCACCACAGGTTCCGTTTTCATCTCGGTGGGCTGCGGCGCGTTGAAGTGAGGGACCGCGGGAGGAGGCACATGAGAAAAAGTGGATGTGGCGGGCAGCGACATGATCGGAGGGTAACCCATCGCACCCGTAGTCGCGGCAGAGACTGCAGTTATTGCTGAAGACGCAGATGAATGCTGAGAGTAGAACAGATGAGAAGGTGCGGAGACTGCGGGTCGGGAAGGAGTTTTAGGACTGGCGATTTTGGAAGGCGCTGGCGGGGTTCGTGGGCGACTCGCACTGACAATATGCGGAGTACTTTGCTCGGTCGAAGGTTTAAATGCTCCTGGACGACTCTGCGCACCGGCTGCGGTGACTGTTGTTGAGGAATGAGACGTCGCCGAGACTGTGGAGGCAACACTCAGGGCTGATGACGGGGAAGGAGACTGCGCCACAGAAGACGGAGGAGTCATCATACGCAGATGCTGAGGATAGTGATACGGGAACGGATATCCAAAACCGTAAGGAGCGTAAGGACTCACAGGTCCAGGCGAAGGGTACGCTAGGGGTACGCCGTGAGGAGGCAGTCCGAGGGAGGGCGGTAAGAAGTGTTGAGGATACCCCATGGAGGGGTGTGGAGCTGCACTGGAGGTCGGGACGCTACTAGGAGCTTTAGTTGAAGCATGCGGAGGAGTAGCCGGGGTTTTGTGAGAAGGAGCCCCTAGTACTTGGTGCTTGTCGCTCGTTCGAGGCGATGGGATTTGAGATACTGCTAGCGGCTCACGTTTTGGTTCTACAATGCCTGCAGTTAGCACAAAAGGAGTGAAAGATCCCAGAGGCGTCGATTCTTTGCTGGGCTCCACGTTTTCCTGCTTTATCTTGAGGTTGTGCGGCTCGTGCTGCTCGCCAACGATAACCGACGCTTGAAAAACAGGACTGGCCTTTGGCGGGGGACACACAACGTCCGAGGCAGAGGCTTCGTGAGGAGGGAAAGGCCGAAGGAAGTTGGAATGATTGGCTGGAGCCACAAAGGCTGACTGTATAGGAACCGCGCTGGGAGCGATTGAAGAACCCAGGGACATATCCAAAGCCGGCGGACAGGAACTTGGAGCCTGTACTGGCAGAGGACCGCTCAGAGATACGACAGGCTTTTCCTCTTTGGTGACCCACGAAGGAGTAGGTTTAACATCGACGTTAGCTTTGTCCGGAAAGCAATTACTTTCCGGCTCCAGTTTAACCATAGGAGATATATCAGGTTTGAGAATAGCGTCGTTCTGCTCTGGAACTAAGGGCAATGGTGGAGGAGCGACCACGGGATGGGCCAGTTCAGGAGGAATCTCTACTTTGGCAGTGTCTACACAAACACCGTTGATAGTTGGTTCTTGAGTCTTGGCAACGTCCACTGCAACAGTCTGGTTGTCTGGACCATTAGCTGCACTTTCGTGACTAACTACAGCAGATTTTGGCTTCTGATTGGGGTCTGGCGAAGAGGCTCTTGAGGAACTACGTGTCTCACCGTCCAGCTCGTTGTCCTCCTCAGCGTCCATGCCATTATCCTCCAAGGAGCTGTTCTCGCTGGAAACACTACCCGACGGACTCTACCAACAAAATTCAACATGTTTTTAAGAAACAGGCCACTCATTTTAAGACAGTTCTTCAAACAGGACTGCGCTTTTGTAAAACATAACAGGGAATGAGTGTTGCTGAACGACTATAAGGTATATGCCAAACGCGCGCCTCTCTTTAGCGGACACCATTATAAAATCTAATTAAAATAGTTTACAAACTTTCTTTGCATCAAATATTTCGCGATCTGAGATTTTTGGAAACATTTTCAAGCGAAAGTTTACAATGTACATATTTTATACCTCTGTATTTTCCTGTTTGGTCCTCTTTTCGGCAGGCGGCTGAGCTTCATGGTTAACCTGGTCCTGTTCAGCGCAGGGCACGGGGCCACCGTGTCGCCGCTTGTGACCTTTCCCGGGACTTTCCACCATAGGCTTCACCTTGGAGTTCGTCACTCCGTTACTTTTTTCCTACAACAAGCAGTTCAATCAGATCAACGCACTACGCACAAACTAGAATCTGAGGAAGAAAACTACGAAAAGAAAGAAAAATTTTACTTTTTCTGGAGAGGTAGCAGTCGACGTAGTCGAGCAGCTACTGATAATACTAGGAGATTTTCTGTTCTTCCGTTCCAAATCAGGATCGGGGCTATTTCCTCGACTGTCCTGTTTTGAACGGTTCCGAGCGTTCTGTAAAATTACAAATCAATTTCAGTTATATCTCTACTTCGCAAGGATCTTTTGATTGTTAGCTGAAAGCTGGGACTGAACTTAGTTACCAGTTCTTTGGTCCTTGTCCTGGTTCGTATGCGGCCTTCTCCTTCCTCGTCATCAGCAGGATTCTGGACGGGACGGAACATGTACGGCGGCTCTAGGCGAGCCTCGTCTTCGTTAGCCTTGGGAGAGAGAAACAAAAGGCGATGAAATATACGACATTAAGTCGGCCGAGGGGATTTGCATAGAAATCCCATGAAGAAGGGATTTTCGGGCAGTACTTGATTTTGGTGCGGCTTCAGTGAAGGCAGTTCGGCGTATTTTTTGAAATGCAGTCGACAGTCTGTGCACAAGAGCGTCTTGTCCTTGCCAGCATGATGCCAATCCTTGGAAGCTGTCGAAGAATAATATAAATCAAAACAAGTGGATAATGATCTCATTTAAAATTCATTTCTTCTTCTTTTCTTCTTATCACTGTTATTAATATTACTGGTTGAGAAGCAGTGACGGCAGTGATAACCACTCAAGTCCCGGGAATCGGAGTCATCATCTGAGTTATCGTCTTCGCTGGCCGAGCTCAAATCTCCTGCAAATAAAGCAATCGAAATAAATCATCCGCCATTTTTTCTTTTCCATTAACTTTCCCCTTCCATGACATAAACTGCGATGGGGAGTCTGCACAGATCAAAATTAACAGTTGCCTGCCGCAGTGAATATCCCGCGCGCAGCGCCATTAATCACTTTACACGCTTCGAAAGACACTTGGAGGTTGGAACCGATCAAGGCACATTTTCCCCAGGCTTCGTTAACATGTTAATGAAACGTTGACGTTGGCAAAAGTTTGTTGGTTCGCCAGGGACCTCCCCACCTACGGCTTGATTAATTGCCTTTCTGCGGCCCAAAAACCCCGACCGCTGGAGCAATTCCCCTCCAATTTATCGCCAAGTAAATGGTCCAATTGATCCTCCACTTTTACACGCTCACATTCTCCCACCAAGACGCATTTTTTACTATAAATTACCTCGGTTTTTAACTAAGTGGTTGAGCAGAAAAGTTAACTTGAAAATTAAAATCATTCATTTAGTATAGTTAACCTTATTCATTTTGACACGTGAAGTGTGAAGTGTACAAGGAAAACTAAAATACCGGGTTCTTCCTTGGCAGTGCGCGTGTTGCGAGTTGTGCGGATGCGGCGTAGGACACTGGGGCGGTGGCGTCGGCGATACGGTCTCTGATTCGACGCCGGTGGCGTCTTCTTCCACAGGTAATAAAACTCGATCAGGTCCGACTGCAAGGATTTAGATAAATTAGCTCAAAGGTAATACTTTGCTAGTCTGCGTCTGACTTGAAGGTACAGAAAATTCCTCAATAAAAACTACGAGTTAAAAGTTTATCTGAGAAAATAAACACAAGATGTCGACAGAGAAAATATTGTTTCAAGTAATGGTCTCTTTGGTCGGGTTGGCGTGACATTTGGACGATGTGAGAGCCAAGAAAATCTGCTATAAATACGACGCCGCTTAATTTCTCTTCGCCACTTGGCAACAAATGTTACCATGTGACTTGAAAAATCAAGGTTCGCTTCAGTTTACCCCGCAGCTGTAGCCACCAAGACAAAAGAATAAATAAATAACCCAGGGGCCCAGAGGCCAAGTTCTATTCTGGAAACGCTTTGCAAAACCAAGTGACACAACCCGTAACAATGCAACAAAACTATAGCCCGACTGTTTTCTCTTGATGACGCTATTGTCTCACAAGTTCGTGCATCCTCGAACTGTTAGTTTCCCTTAGTACACCCAGAGCGACTTGAAACGCAAACATTCATAACTAGCAGTCTGATATGAATCAATCGACTGTTAGAAGTCGCTTGTTTCTTTCAATATTGAGTAAGAATTGGTCAGGGCGCCGAAAAACGAACAGCAACTGCTTTTGAACTCGAACCTCTCGCCTTTCAAAGCAGCTGGTCAATGGTGCGTTCAATTTACGACGCAGAACTAATGGTAACCATTGGCCACGGACAGTTGCTGGACCATTCAAGCCGCAAGCTCCAAAACCCCAGTCCCCGAGAGTCGATGAAAAGCCAAGTGACGAGGGTCTATCGATAAACTATCGCTTGAAAACCGCACTGATTTCACGAGGCTTTTATCCAAGGGACTGCTGGGGGGAAGCTTGAGAATAGGGGGAAGCGGTCTACTCAGATCTCAAAATAAGTATGAAAGATCTACTGATAACGAGAGATAGCATTTTTCGACGGAAGCTTGTTCCTACCAGCATGTCGGAACCCTCGCTTTGTGAATATGCCGCCATTGAAGCTTTGCATGACTGTTGTTCATAAATCATAACACGTATTTTTACTCTTGATAAATGAAATCTAGGAAACGAAACATAAAATTATATGAATTTACAAATAAACTAGAGTTGTAGGATGAGAGAAAACTTGTAAAAAGACAGACTGAGATCACAATAAAAGACGTTGGGGTATAAATTTGAAGATGGGCCCATTTGGGGTCAATTAGGTGACGGAGTTATTAGAGAAGCAAACAATTTGATAAGTCGAAAAGCAAGCAAGCAGAAGGAGGGAGACGCTGTACAAACGGGGATTAGCTTACAAGGCACGTAACATGAGTGCCCTGACTTGAACCATCCGTTTAACTTATCTCGGCCAAAGATCGAGACAAGACATGCGTGATGTTCTCCGAACGCGCGCTTCTTTTTTCGTTTCCTCTTCTTCTTTCTTCTACTTATCCGTTCCTTTGCTTCTTCTTCTACTGATTATGTTCCTATTCTTGCATCTTTTTCTCGTATAGCGTAAAATAAATCTTGTTCCAACGAGTTTTTGCTCATTCTCCCAATGGCAATTTATATTAAACTGGTTTTACTATTCTTATCTGTTGTATATCAAAAGTGAGACTTTCGTGTACCATTGGTGTTAGAAAGAACTGTGAGTAGCGGTGCTCGTCTTTGGGAACGGGGAGCCTCAACCCGATAAAGAAAAAAAATGTGGCTAAAGTAGTCCCAATGACTTCTGTGGTAACAAATGTAAGTAGTGCTGCCACGGACTATTGATCCCGCGTTCCAGGTCAGGATACGACGCCCTGAAGAGCAATCAGCTGACAACCTAAGACTGTTTTGTCGCGCTCGATACAATCGACTCGGTCGATCGATAAAAGCCCGTCCCCTTACTCTCTCCAGGGGAAGGCAGAGGGCAAAAAGAAAAATTGAAATAGAAATTTTCGAATCTCGCCTCCTTGGCTTCTGACGTCATTTCCCCGTGGCTTTGACACCTTTTTCCAGCAATTTGAACAAAGTTATCCCAACCCAAACCAGAAAAGTCTCGAAAGAAACTGTCTTGAGAACATCACCAGCTATGACGAGTCCCCATGAAATCTCAACAGAACATCAGGTGACTCTCATGAGATTCTCATAAGCTGGTGTCAAAAGTAATCCGCAGGATATTTAAAGGACTTACCGTATCTTTGTGTGGCAGCAATTCCTTGCGGATGCGGAAAAAGTTCTTTCCACACTGGCGTAGTCCTTTGACGAAACGTTTCTGCAATTCACCAAAAAAATCAATGAATTAGTACAGGTCCACCAACTGCTACATTTCAGCTTTAATTATCAGTCAACCCACATGTATTATGAAATAGAAATCTTTCGTTTTATTTGACTAAAACGGAGAACTGCGCATTGCTTTTCGCGGAATGGTAAACAAGCGAATAACTCACTCGCAAATCTACATTCACTTCTTGGGAAGTGGGCAGTTAAGACAACTGGAGAGTGTATTAATTGCAATTCCATTTGTATCAATGCTTTTTCCGAGTGTCGTTGTGAAAGATATCTTAATTGATAGGATATCGCTGCCAGGCAAAAGGGGGAAACGATTCAATATTTAAAACATGTGGCTTCACTCCGACAGCCTCGAGTATGCGCCACGCAACACTGCACTTGAAATTCTTTTCCTTTATCAGCGACGGCCAAAAAAAGTGGAAAAGAAATATTTTATATTTATGTATTCACTCGCTTTTCTCCTTTTCTTTTCGTCCTTAACGGCCACGTTTCAAAAGGACCCGACTAAAAGGCGTTAAGATAACCACGGGCAAAGAGGAAAAGGTGGACGTCGAAGTGGCGGACCGGGGAGGAGGTTTGAGGTGGAAGCTAAAAAAAGAACGTGACAGAAAACCTCCTCTTGGAAACAGATATAAGAGACCGTGAAGAAAACCTCTTCCCTCAACAATAGGTAAACAGTATCCCGAAAACGGCGAGCAATTTATCACCGCCGCTCAAAAAGGATAACAAAACTTTCATTGAGCAGAGCCCCGCAAAAAGAAAACGGGGCCTTTGCAACATTTGCGCCACCTGGCCGCCGAACACTCTGGCGCAAGAAAATCCAATGACAGCAGTTACTTGCTAAACATGGCTTCCACGATTACCTTTTTTTTCTTTTCTTGCGAAATCCTTTTTGCGTTGATACCGAAACAAAGAAATCACGAATCCTTTCTTTTTTAAACACACCTTGGCGAGGCACGTGATTAAGCAACTGCACGCGAGTAGAATATTCACAAAAGTAATCCAATAGGTTGACGACGTTTTCGTGTGTTCTTGCGATGCCAGACACCAGGCGGCGCGCTGAGCGACAGAACCTCCTCACGCGCAGGCTGACGAGCGACTGATTCCTGAACTGCAGCAACGGAGGAGGTGAAGTAGTCAAAACCCAAAACCCGCTGAGAGCGAGAAAGAGAGAAGCTTACGTCAATCCGCTTTCTTGTAATAATAGAACGCTTAAAAGCAGTCGTCGCGGTTTCGGTTTCTCCCCCCGCCAACCGAGTCGACAACATAAGGGCCCAAGTCCGCGGGGGGAAACCAGGGTTCGGGTTTGCATAGGGAGGGCATGAAACATCCGATTTTCATTATTCACTCGACAGGAATCGCTCCCTCAACTTCCCCCTTATTCTCGAGACTTGCCGAGTATCGTTTTACTACTTCTAAAACACGTGAGAAGCGCCATAACTCTCTTTGCGGTTGTAAGCAACTTGGATAGGTGCCCTTAAATCAGAGAATCGGTCGAGGAAATATCCGCTACTGTAAATAACACAAGCCAGACATGAATACCCGCCCAGTTGCCATTGGAACAGCCTTCCAACACGTTCCTTGATTAGTAATTGCATGCAGCGCAATTTCACCCAAAGGGGTGACCAGCTTTCTCGACGTTTTTCAATAAAAACTTCAGCCATCTTTTTCACACCAAGCTGCAAAAACTTTCAACAAAACAACGCAAAAAACGACAGTGTCAAGATTTTTCTTTTTCTTGAGTCATTCCCTTGAAACTGTAAAAATAACACGAGAATTTATTGGATAAATAAGCTCAGGTGAAAAAGAAACGCAGCTGAAAGACTTGCTTGAGCATACTAATCAATGATCAACCATGCACATATAATAGCAAAAGCATGCTAAAGATCTTCTCTCTTCAGAGGGGCTTTTTGCCCCTTTCATCGTCATGGTGACATGTTAAACCGCTAGGAAAGAAAACAATTCCAGCTTTCTCCACTAGGTGTCTTGCCACCAGTCTAATCGTCCCCAGAGGAAAGCGTAGGATGTAAGACGGAAATGGGATTCAGTGGAGCGAGATCCTGACGACGTGCATAAAAAGCATCGGCAGTGCCACAGGAGTACCTCAATTCGCCCCACTTTCTTTTTTTTTACGACTTTTCATATGTTGGCCATGTTAGAGAGGTATACGCCATTTCCTAGGAATCATATCGAAACCCAGATTCGTCCACATATCCAACAGTCGTCAAACAAGTTGTAAGGGGAATAGCAAATCCTGCGGTTGTATTACAAAGAAGGGGGAAAACTAAGCTGGGGACCTCATCGGTTTGTGGTAATTTCTGTACGCAGGTGTTGCGACGTTTAATTGCGAATTAGTCAGCCCCTTCGAGCCAACTCAAAATCTCATCAATCGTCTCCGTAAAGCCAAGCTGCCAAATCAAATAACAATTAATCACAAGTTGCAGGCGGCGTGTGGCTCTTAAAAAGTTGTTTCTCTAACCACCATTCTTGCTGCGGATTACAAGCGAGTCAGTTTTTTCAACGTAACGACATCTAGCGATTAGATTAATTGATATGCTAATACCTCTCGTAATCAACCAGCTGTTACCCTGTTATTCTTTCTCTTGGAGGGGTAAATCAGCATTCTTGTTCGACGAAAGTAACAGTACAGACAAAAAAAAAAAAGAAAAACGAAAAGAATAATGTTTGCGGACGAACAAGAAAGGAAGGGGGAGTTGCTTTGCAGCACGCCAGGATTTCATTAGCATGCATGCGGTGTTGCCGGGAACGTCGGCACAGGAAAAACCTCTTCTTCAGTACTTCAGCAGTCAAGGGTTCGTCTCTTCTGATTATCCTACCGCAACCAGCGTGAATTATCAAATGTTATCGACTAGTATCACCACGTACTCAGCGTCTATCATAGACCCTTGTGTCTTGCTTGATCCCCTCGAATAGCTTTTTACGCCGAACGGCCTTTGTTCTCTCCTGAACCACAACTCGAGCATACATCATTCAACATCAAACGCAGATCAGGAGGCTGCTTAACGGTGTTAATGGCTTCTTCAGCTTTGTCCGACGCGAGTAGAACAGAAAGGCGAGTGATTTGTCGTCTTGATACGGGCACATGTCCTTCGCACCGCAGAAAAAAAATGATGCGACCCTTGCAAGACGACGAAATCGGTGGTGAGTTAACTTGGATATGCACTTGGATATTCATTAAAGAAAGGGCCTCGTGCGGTCGTCTGGGGACAAGTTGAGAAGAGAAAGAGAGAGAGGGAGAGCGTGTGCTCCCCTCGCTTGGGAAGTGAATTAATTATTTAATGTTGCCCAGTTTCAAGTAGCTCGTTACATATGCTGCACACGACGATCTGTGGAAGAGCCAAGCCTTTCAAGTGCTCCTCTCATACAACTCTAAGCACTAATGCAGCAAACGAGACAAAAACGAAACGAGTACAAGATATACGTAAGACGGGTAAACTTACCGTTTCTTCCTCGGACCACTTTTTGTCGATCCCTTTAGGAACTGGACATTTGACCAAAGCCTGCAAAGCCTTGCCGGGATCATATCCTGATGCGTGTAACTGTAAACATCGTCGTAAAAACAAAAAATTATGAGTGTACTTAGAACAACGCAGAATGTAGACCAAGTAAGCAAGAAAAACGTAAAGATGTCGACTACTAGCAGAATCCGATTAGCGAGCTAAGCTATTAAGTGTCAAACTTTAAACGCAGGATTAAGGATGTAAAAACTTGGGAAAACATCGTAAAAAAGGGGAGTGGGGATAGCAAAACATCTTTTTATGAAGCCCGTGTCATGAATACTGTGTAATATAACAGCGGATCGAGCTATTGACTGGTAGGAGATGGCTTTTCCTGCTCTGTCATAATAAAAATGGCTTTCAAGCCATGTACCGGTTTAACATGACTATAACTGACTATTCCTTTGCTGCCATAGAGTTTTTTTTTTATTTTAAACTTGTAAACCACAGTCGTTTGTCTCTTATCTCTTGGAGTGTACGTTTGTTTACTTGGCCTGCGACTTGGCGGAAATTCGTAAAAGTATTGAATTACCATATCCATGGCGTTGATAGTGGTGTCGTCACGCGAGGCGGCGATACATCCATCATCAGGTGAGCCTCCATCGCACATACCAGCAAAAGCGGCCATGGAACGCGCTGCTCTCAGATACATGAGAAGGTCGCCATCTCGAGCACCAGCTGCACCAGCTGGCGGAACCCAACGCGGTTCTTCCCAATCCTCGCAACGCTCCGGACGTTTGTCAGCTGAAATATGACTCCTCAGCTCTGGAAGTCGGGCCTGACGAGAAAGATATTTTTTAGGACGATAATCCCTCTTGAGAATTTTAAGTCCCTTCACCTGATGAGACGGCCCGACTCGAATTTCCCCTTGGGTGGACGCCAGTCTTCTGGTTTCAGGATTATAGCCCAAGATATAAAAGAAGTTATCCCTCACGGGAAGAAATTCCTGCGCTGCGTGGATGTCAGTGAAATGCTGCACACGGCATACTCCCCTGGTTTTTCAGAGATCAAAAAGACAATCTTTAGTCAAGCGAAAGAGAAAGAAGTACAGAAAAAAACTAAATCTTCCACAGCGTTATAGCGAATCTAAGTATCGCCGAGCCATTCAACCACAACAACTCAATTTAGCTCAGCCCAATATTTAGGAGATTGGGGGGAACTAAGCTTCCCGCAAGCAGCAAATAGCAACCTCCTTCAGATTTGTTTACTGAGAACACCAACCCTGCTAAGTCTTAGGACCAAATCTCTTTAACGTGCCCCGTGTTCCAATCACACACAGCGGGGGCTCGTAACACTCGACCGTCTTCGTCTACCACGGGGCAAGGAAGGAATCACAGAATCAAAGGTTGTACCTTAATAATGAAACAGGGTAAGTATCGGTAGCATCCGAAATGAACAGTTCCCGTCCCTTAATGACTGGATCGTTAATTACAGCAGCTTTGGAATCTGGAAAAGTGAGTGAAAGGTCCGATTAGAGATCTTCACTAGCGAGAAAAATGCGGTAATTTGATTACTGTGTTCCGTGTTTCTGTCCTGCACTAGAAGTTGATACACTGTTTCGGGTACTTCACACGGACGGTAGAACCACTTGATGTTCACCATCAACGTGTCTCGTTTACTCTGCAACAAACAAAAATAATTATTCAAATTTACATAATGAACAGGTTTCAACATTCATAACCCAACATGATCGTCTTCTATTGTAACGGATGCTTTCAGCCCAAGTCCACACGTTTATTACTAGATTCTGAACGGTGGAGGGGGTCTGTTTGTACAGTGGGTCGGGTTGTGTGCTAATTAGCACTTGGGGACCGGCGTATAACCTTTTACAACATGCGTAGCGATGGATCACTGACCTGACACGACCTTTCTAAATGGCGGGATTCCTCGCCATCCATCAAGCAGGAATCTGACACCCCTTGCGGAAACTGGCGCCTTCCTCGCATAACTTCAAGATAAACCAATTGACTTAAAGAAAAATATGCTTCCAAACAAGCTGTTTATCCCAACACAAACGGTGCAGTACAACTACGATTTCAATAATAACATTTACTCAAATCCTTCAAATATCTCTGTTTTGATGTCTGATTATTGTATCGTTACTTCGTAAAAAAAAAAAATAACTCTTTAAGAAATAAAAACTTCTTGCACAGCGTTCTTTTGAAACCGCAATTTTAGTACACTTCCGAGCCGGTTCGACGCCGAACTGGATCCTTAGCGTTTAACCTCAACATAAAAACCGCACAGCCCGCACACTAGTAGAAAGCTCAGATCTTCAGCGACAAGAAAACTTTTTTCCTAAACCCTCTGATTTCTAGTTTCAAAATTATATATTAATACCTTCAAAAGATCAGATTGTCCGATTTGCAACAGTTCAAACAAGTCATCAGTCTTTATCTTTAACCACAGATTACGCCGGCTTACGAGTAGAGGCGCTCCGACAACTGGCAGACACAACACAACAAACCTTCAACTAGACCGCGGTTGCGGCGGCCATGATGCCCACACTTCTCATTCACTCTCTCCTCTCCTTTTCCATCTCTCTCCTTTTGCTTCTTCTGAATCCGGAGTTGCTAAAAAAAACACATCCAGGTGTAAAAAAAGGCACGCCTTTTTACCCAAATATGGACATTCCTTCATGCCGCCGCATAAGGGACCCCCCCTCTGTCTGAATCGATTGCAGTGAAGCAACGCCATCTTTGGAAGAAATCTTCAACTAAGATCGCCATCTACTGGCTATGTTTGCTACTTGGTACTCGATAGTTTGGAGTAATCAAAGTTAAAATGTAATTTGCAAGTTACCTTTCGAAACTCCTGTATAATGCAGATGAAGAACGGTTGGTCAGAACCCTGACTCTCGATGTACGCAGCATCTGTAATGGGAGAAACCAAGCGAATCAAATGAGATACAGGAATTATTCTGATAAGGAGAAAAGGAAAAAAGTTAATTTGGTGAATCTTTGCGTTTTGTGATTGTGTGGTAATATGGTTTTTTTCCAAAGTCATTTAGGAGTATCTGTTTTTGTCTATCACGTATGTCTTAACGTGTCACGCAACTCGACCCGAGGGGAAAGACTCGGTTTCCCGAGGAATAATTGAGATTCTTGACAGAAACTCCTCATCAAATATCCCACCGATGACGAGAATCTCTTTTAAAGAATCTTGAACATCTCAAACATTTCTCCAGTTTATGAATTCATCAGAAGAATCTATGTTATTTGTATTCGCTTAACGTCTAGTGTTGTGAACTGTGAAATGTTGAAGGTTACAGATTAATTCATGATTCTCAGCATGTACGATTCATTGAGCGGTTAACCATGCTTAAGAGCTCTCGTGATAAACTGGTCTCATTAAGCAGCAACACGGAATGCATTCATACCTCCGGGTTTGTAATCACCGCCATCATCGCAGCAATAGTAGCGAACGTAATCTCCGGAGCGTGTCCGCCACGTCTTGCCGCGCAGCACGTTCTTCTTGCCGTTGAGGGGAAGCGACACGTCCTCACAGACAATGCTGTCGTCGCTGTCACTCCCCGCTTCGCTGTTACGGTCGTCCGCGGCGGAGCGGCCGCTGCGCGAGGCTCGGACCTCGACGCCGGCTGCCGGGGGTCCGCGTCGAGTAGCGCGCGGCTTCCGCGGCGACGCGCCGTTCTTCTCTGGTGTCGACTTGGCGCTGCCGCCTCCACCACGGCGACTTGTCGGTGGGTCGCGGTCGTCGTCGTCTCTGCCGGCGTTCTGCGGCTTGTTGCGGCTGTTGGACTTAGCTTCGCGGTCTTTGGACTCGCGCGTCCGACGCGTTCCGCTGTCGCTGCCGGTTGACGTCATGTTGCGCGTTGCGTCGTTGGCGTCAGCTGTTGTCTAAAGTTACAGAAACAAAAAAAAACAAGAAATTAATCAACTTTGACATTAACCTTTTTCGTGTGCGAGGAACTGCAAGGATCATGAAGTTCTGGAACTTTAATTACACTCTGTAGAATCAGCTTTGTCATCAGTGGTTATCAACCTATTATCTATAAATTATCGCCTGTTATCAGGTTGATAACCACTGATAACAGTCGATAGTACTGCCAGCCCTCTCCTGAACCTCCATCAGTGCCAATAAATCAATAGGAGCTTGCAATGGGATCTCCTTTCCCTTCTCTCTTGTCTGTTCCAACTGTTATCAACCTGTTATCGCGTGTTACCAAACAATCGTACATCCTCTTCCATGGCTTTTAAGGATCATACGCTGCTACCTGATCCAAGTTTTGATTCCTATACAGGATTTTTCACGAGTTTTTCAAGATTTCAGGGAGATCCTAGTGAGAGGGATCCTCTTTGTTGAGGCAAGAGTAATGTTTCCTACAGAGTCGCAGGCTTTTTCCTGGACCGATAATTAAACTAGATGCGCGGCTGCAACTTTTGATTAACTCTGTCGTTTGTCTTCAAAAGCCTACAAACACGTCAAAGAAGTTCGCCGACTCTCAAATTCAAAACTTCCAACATTGATACACGCATATAATTCAAGAAAACATTATCCGTATACTATTCGAGACAGTAATGGAGGAATTAAAGGAATATTGTTATATTACTATCACGTGGTATCAGCACATCAATGTTAACTGATACACGCACATGTACACACAGAGAGGAGGCGTGTAGTGTAATGGAAATCACGCGAAGTTCGGATGCACCGTCATCACCGAGACAATAACAGGATAATAACGTGAGCATTGGTCTCTACATTACACTCCCTCTTCTCCCTCTCTCACTTTTTCACACACACACGTACAATGATCCCCTACACACCTTACACACCCTACCTCGCACACAGACCTTACATACTTTACACACCGGACTACAAGAAAACTAACACACTCGAAAGCTTCCTTACACGCTTTACACACACTCGGAGCTCAGGCTGTTCTACATACACATACCTTACACACCCAACCTCTAACACACACCGCTACACACTCGCAGTTACAAGTATAGATAAAATACCTGATACACACACCGTAGACACCTTACACACTCAAGCCCAGTTCTAACACACATTACACACCGGGAAACGCCCGTTACACACCCGCACCTATGGCTGGAGATTCTTGAGATTCCAAAAATCATATAACAAGAATCTTGGGAATTTCTTTATCAGTTTCTTATACAAATTCATAGTAACGTTACTTATGTCACATAAATTATTAAAAATTATGTCCAAAAAACATATTTTTTTTTTTTCACTGAGCGATACGGCGGGATTCTCACGAGATTCTTCTTCAAGATTCTTGCTCAGATTCCTTCACGATTCTCTCGTTCTTGATTTGAATCTTCCCAGTAGAGTCGGTCGGCTTCTTTTATACTATTAATAATATGATTTCTCAGATTTTTTTTTCTTGGATTGGTAAAAAATAACAGGTTTCTTGTTTTACTCATTATAAATCGAATAACTAACATTCTATTAGTAACTAAATTACACAGAGTTAATAAATAAGGAAAAGATTCAATGTCGTATTGTTTATCATTATTACAAATAGTATTACTATTATAATTATTGATGTATTTAATATTAGACTAGAAGTAGGTTTTACGAAGCATGATTACTCATTCGTTACAAACCGACATGCCGTTGAAACAGACCAAACAGAAAAGGCCTATTCACGCAGTAAATTTCGGACTTGGAGGGGTTAGCAGCTCCCAAGATTCTTGGAAGATTCTTGAAAGGAATCTCAAGCATGGTTAACCACGCTGTAACCACTGGAAGTCTAAACGACTAGCCAATCTGGTGCCAAGCAGATGGCTTTCCACAGCAAACATCACGTGACACCGCAGCCAGGACCCGACTGATAACATGCTGATAACAGGCTGATAACATCATCCGACTTTTGAGCTAACTTTAAGAGTTCGGGTTCGCCTGAGGCTTGTTATAAAAACGTGCCTCCGACAACTGAGGGACTTTTGCGGGGATTTTTGGGGAGATTTGAGGGTTTTGAGGGGAAAATGAGGGAAATTTAGGGGTTGTTAGGGGTGGGGAGGGTAGCGGGGGTTAAAAACTATCCCATAGCATATTGTAAGCTTGTCTACCCCCCGTTTTTCTGGCTGACTGGTTGGGTGGTAAGGTTTAATCAACGGCTCAAGAGGTCCAAAAAGACAAACCGCCACCTCATTAAAAGCTTTTAAAAATCAATCATTAGTGGAATCGATTATTTAGTCATCAATTCAATCAGTCATCGATCATTAAGCACGCTAAGGAACCGTTCTTACTGTTGTAACCGGTTCCTGTACTCGCTCGGATCTCAAAAACGGTTACTCGTCCAAGTGCGAGTAGCCGTTCTAGAAATCGAGCTAAGTAACCGAATCACGGAGTAATTAGAGATTCAAATGAAAATGTTTCTAGTGCGTTACCATATAAGAAACTTGGATTGAGCACAAGCAGTAGAACTTAATGGCGTAATGAAAGCGAACCGAGCGAAAAAGGAGTAGCCATTAACCGGTGTGACAGAAAGCAATAAAAGGATAAAGTCAATAGTTAGCGGAGTATTGATGATTGAATAAACTTGTCTGGTGGCCGATACATTATTGAATAAGTGGTTGTCCCGGACGTTGCGACAAGATAATGTAAAAGCTCAGTTTCCGGTGACGGTGTTTTGGCACACAGGGCGAAAGTTGAAAGCAGTCATAACGCGTGCTGTTGTAAAAATCCTAGTCGATAGCAATCCAAAAAACGAAAAAGATAGTTATTTTTCGAGTAATCCAAGCAAAGCACATTTCAAAGGGCAAACACTCGAAATCCATTAAGTGCAGCCTTGACGTGAATTCTAAGCAAAAAGCGTAAATCTACCTAAGAAGATGTCAATAATAGTCAAGGATAAGAGAAGATTTACCTTTGCCACGGCTAGATACGATCCAATAACCGATGTTCGAAAGCCCAGAGAACACTTGAATCCATTTATCAACAAGGCGACTTTCAGAACGTTCTTTCCGGTTTAGAACGCCGCTTCTAACTAATCGATTGTTACTTATATCGATACTCTCCCCACAAGTCTTAATTTAATTTCAGGGTTTTTTTTCTCACCGCACAAAAAATTCCAATTTTAACAGGGGAAAATGTTCTACAGAGTAAGTATCTTCTCCAGACAGTTGCTTCTGCCATACTGACAAGTAACAATGAAGCGAGGAAACCTTACCTTCCCCTCTCCCGGCTTTTGCTGAGTGGGGTCGACTCTTTGAAGTCGACTTGCGAGTCGGCTTTGAAGTTAACTCACAGAGAATCGAAACCGGTCTCCGAACAAAGAACAAGTTCAAAGCGCCGGCGAAGCCTAGGGAAGAGGAGAGTGGAGTGGCAGGCTCACACCCCCCTTTTACCGCCCTCCTATGTAACCAAACCACCCGCATTCTTTTTTTTGACACCCCCTTTAGTCCTCCTCTTTCCTCCTCCTTTTACCACCTCCTGCTCCTCCTTGCAGCTTTTATACGGAATATTCCAAAGGCGCGCCCCTCTATAGCGGACACCTTCATTAAATCAACTTCAAAGAATTTTAAAACTTGGTTTAAACCAAAATGTTTCTTGAATTTTTTGTTGATTTTTGGGAACAGTTTCAAGCGAGATTTTTCTTTAAATATATTTTATACATATGTCCGTAGTAGGGAGGTCAGTTTTAAAGGAGCCTTTCTGGATATTCGGCCTCCCCTAGTTGCTCCCTGTTTTCCAGCCCGCCGGAGAATGGGAAGTTGAAAAGCTGTCTTGCTCTCATGGAGATCCCTTATAATCACGGCAAAAGCTTAATGCCTTGCGCCCGTCCCTTTTTATTGGTAAATCTACAGAATCACACGACAATCACTCAGCAATGTTATCACTCCATTGTCGTCTACTCTCACTCTCAATTACCTCTCTTAATTAACGAATCGCGTACGTAGTCTGTTCATTTGTTTTCGCTGATTCAAAAGTGATCAGACCTATGCTGCGCTATTGTCCCGTGATCTCTAAGACTTGCCTTATTGTATTCTGCTGGTCATTTCCTGTTTGTCCGTACCAATCGGCGGCTACTACAGTATGATGCGAATAGATTACTGAAAAAGATGAATGTTTGTGATTCTCAGTTATGATTCTTGATTCTTGGTATGATACCTCATTCTTTGACAAGGTCTTTGTTTGTACAGGAGATTCTGGATTCTTGCCATGACTATTGATTCTCGATTATACCTCTCATGATTCTTCAAGAGTCGTCAACTGCTCGGTACATAATTCACAATTCCCAGCGAGATTCTCATTGCGAATCCTACGAACTCAAGATTTCCGGTAGATTCTGTATCTGTGGGTATCATTGTCGGAGTGATTGTTGGCAAGAGACAGCATCTAGGAGTGCGTTAACGGGCAGGAAGCTTTCTTGTAGATTGCGGACAATCAGATTACACGGGGCACAGCCCTCCATGGCAATACAGCAGCAGCTAATCGTCAATAATGTAGCACCCGACACACTCTTCCCTTTACACGTAATATTAATACCGATAATAACAAAAAAAATGCATATATCATTATACAACAAAATATGAAATTTCGCCCCACGCGTGTGGCACTTGACACCACGTGTTGTTGACGCATTTCGCTTTGCTTTCTCGTTTCGTTCGTTCCTGTAACTGTTAACCTATGATAACAGACGTATAAGTGATTGAGGGAAGAATCAGGAATCTTGAAATGTGGAAGATTCTTGTTCAAGATTCATAAATTTAGTCTCAAGAGTCTTTCTGTTGACTCGAAAGAGGGAAAAAATGAACTCGTAAATCATAAACAAGAGGCCAAAGAGCTCCAAGAGGCTCCCAAGTTCTCAGAATCATTCTTAACAACACTGATAACACCTGATAACATGTTGATAACACTTCGATAACACGGAATTATAGAAAGAAAAGGTTAATATCAGTTGAGAGAGCAAAGACTTTTTAATGATTTTACAAGAAAAGAGTCGAATTTTTTCCAAAACTGTAATTTGAGGGAAACGTTTCTGAAAAGGTCCAAACAAAATGGCGGAACGGCCAATGTCCGCCGGCATTCAACGGAATCCCACTTCAACAACAGTAATCGATTTTTTACGCCCGATACAAATCGAGCAAGGATATCGAGTACACCAACGCAAAAGATGAAAGCAGATAACATGGATGATAACAAGCTTATAAGCTATGGAGCAATGTGACTTCATACCCTCTGTCTACTAATACGCGATAAAGTACTTGTGGTGGTAGCATCGTAGTGTTAGTAAGAGCTAGTTGTAGTAGTTGCTATGTAGTGATAGCAGAAGAAGCAGAAGTAGTAAAATAGTGGATAGTCTAGTAAGCGGGATTAGCAGAAACAGCAAAAGTAAAGTAGAAGTAGTACAAGTAGCAGTAGTAGTGGAAGTTGCGGAATGTGTACAATTTAATACTGGTAATGGTAGAAGTAGTAGAAGAAATAGCAGTAGTAGCAGCAGCATATAAGAGATAAAACTAGTAATTGAAGTTGTTACGGAAGTAAAAGTAGCAATCGTGGTAGGCGAACTAATAGTGAAGGAAATAACAAACTTAGTAGAGGTAGTAGTAGTAGAAGTACTAATAGTACTAGTAATAAAAGTGATATTAGTAATAGTAGCAGTACAGCAGAGACATCGATAGTAATAGAAGTAGTAGTAGTATAGTAGTGGTGGTTGTAACTATTAGTAGTAGTGGTAGTGGTAGTAGCAGTAAGTAGTAGTAATGGTAACTAGTAGTAGAAGTAAGTAGTAGCAGTAGTAAGTACTAGTAGAAGCAGGTAGCGATAGTAATAGAAATGGCAGTAGAAGCAATTGGTAGTAGTGATACTAGTAAGTAGTAACAACGGTAACTTAACTAGAAGTAAAAGTAAGTATTCGAGTCCCGGCACTCGACTTGTAGTAGAAGCAAGTAATAATAGTAATAGTAGTGTGGTAGAAGCAAGTGGTAATAGTAATAGTAGTGAGAGTAGTTGTAAAAGTAGTAGCAGTTGTAGCAGAGGTGCAATGTAGTACTGCAACTAAAACAGTAATATAGACGTAACACTAATAGTAGTACTATTAAGAAGCACTGGTAGCAGTAAAAGAGTCGGCATTGATTACATATAAGCATTGAAAATGAATAGCAATAGTAGTAGCAGGAGAAGTAGTTACACTAGTAGTAGTAGTACCAGTAGCATTAGTAGCAGTAGCAGTACTTACACTAGTGGCTAGTGGCAGTAGTTACACTAGTAGTACAAGTAGTAGTAGCACTACTGAGTAGCAGTACTTACATTAGCAGCAGTATTTACATTAGCAGCAGTACTTACATTAGTCATAGTAGCAACAGTAGTAGTAAAAGTACTACTACTAGCAGCAGTAGTTATATACTAGTAGCGATAGTAGAAGTAGCATTACTAAAGTAGCAGTAGTTGCATTAGTCGTAGTACAATCAGTAGCACTAATCGAAGCAGTAGTTACACTAATAGTGCTAGTACTGTACTAATAGTACTAATAATACTAACGTACTAATAATATTTATGTACTAATAGTACTAGTAGTATTGCTAGTAATAATAGCACTACTAGTAGCAGTAGTTACACTAGTCGTAGTAGTCATAGTAGTAGTAGGATTTCTTGCGCGGTAGTTTATTTTATTTGTGCGGAGCTGGAACACCTAAAGCAAGTCCGCTTGCTCGAGTTCCGCACGAGATCAATAACAGGAGTTTGTCAGTTGTCTCCAAAGTTATGCCACCCTTACAAAACACCAATAAAATAAAATATATAATCATACAAAAATTACTCAAATGTTATTTCTATATCTATACATTTAAATAATGATATTAAAGTATTTGTTCAAACAGAAACCCATAAACACATCGAAATTTCAGTTAAATTTGAATCCACATCTAGTAAATTGTATTAAAATAATAACTGTATTGCAAAATATGATGAATTGTCAATAAAATAATCAAACCACTAGAAATTATTCATTTAGTCATTCAGCAGTAATCAATATCTCTAATTATTGCATTTCATGTGATTAACGAACTAATTAGACGAGAAACTAACGTTCAGGGGTTCGTGTTTAGCAGCGACCCGTTGGTTGGCGGCCATGTTTGGACTGTCAGGACAATTACTGCTTTCCTTTACAAGCTGTTTTACAGCCTTCATTGGGTTGTAAATGATTGCTGAATGGGCAGAAGCACATTGGCATGATGTATTAAGCTAAAAAGAAAATCTCGCAAGAGCATTACCAGTTGCTCACGAGCCATATACTTTGCACATGACCGAACCCGCCCCCAAAAAACCAGGTTTTTTCTACTTATGTCTACTTCTAATGCTCTCAGAGCGTTTTTTCTCTACTTTTTGAAGGTACATCAGGATGCACGTAAAAACAGAGAGTTTCTAGGAACGACAACACTGATGAATAAACTGTCGGTTTTAGTCGAACTCGATGATTTCGTCCCGCTGTGTCTCGGTGACTCACAGAAAAATAATGGCAGCTGGCCAAAACTTGAATCGCGTTGAACAAAGACCTTTATGGTTGAAATTTGTATAAATCAATAGAATTTCATACAGAGCTCTTTAACTCGGAACACATCACCCTCGTTTAAATGACGGTGCGTTTCGTGGTGCCTTTTTATTGACCTTGAATACGCAGTCTAAACGATGAAAACTTGGACGCGTTAGGGCGACTCAGGCTACTGTGAAAAGGCACTGTAAAAAGAAACCGAGAAACTATGAAAAGGAACTGTAGCAGTGCCTTTCCACAGTGCTTTGTATAGTTTAAAACACCATTGCTCAGGCAACTTTAAACCAAACACAAAAAATTTTCAACAAAATCATGAACTAGAAACAGATAACGAGGAATTAAGTCTGGTGTTTGTTTCTGGATTGGTGTAGCCTTTGCTGCTTAGAGCCCCGGTCCTCTGCTCGTAGTCGCAGGACTTCTCGTCGCAAGATTCTGTACGAAATTTATCAAGAAAGTTTCAATTAAATATTTCAGAAAAATACAATAAATAATCTAGAATGACTTCTCGTGGAAAAGTTTTTTCGGCAAATGAGATATTTTACTTATTGTTGTGTTTCAGAGTTGCGATTTTGTCTCGTAAGCTTTTCTGCTTGCTCGTCCACTGCCGCTTTGCCTTGTGTAGCTTCGACTGGCATTTAAATTGTAGTTTCTTCACTTTCTTCTCCTCTCTCTGCAAATAACAAGACTTTGTTATCATGAAACAGAATTCTTACGACAGAACGATACCTGTGTCTCTAGCTGCAAACGCCTGTTACGTTTTTCTACTCTACAACTGTACAGCATTGTGTGACGCCTGTCAGTCGCAGTATCTCTGTTTTCAGCGATTGCCGATTTCGCGTAAATCGTGAGGTCTTCCAAACAGTCGAGGGCATTCTGCAATTCTCTTCTGTACTCAACATTTTTCCGCTGATATCTTGATACCATGAGCGCTCGTTTCCTACAGTCATAAAAATTATATCACTAATCATTATAATTATACAGTAATAGGGATTTTGACATTTATACCTTGCCGTTTCTCTACAGTCATCGAGCAAGGTTCTAGTCTCTTTCAGTTCATCCCGTAATCTTCGATTTTCTAATTTCAGATCTTCAATGCAAGCTGTGGTGCAGGAAAGTGCAGTTCTCGTTTTCTGCAATTCTTCTTCATATTTTGCTTTGAGTGGCGCCAGTAACCTAAACAGATCAGTCAAAACGTTACTTCGTTTTCTTCCAGTCTGCACTTTAGCGATTGACATTTTGGTTAACGAATTTAGTCTTAAAAAGATGTTGTAAATTTACCTACGGCACTCTGCAACAGCAGCGCAATGGTCGTCGAAAGACACAAACTTCATTTGGCGAGACATTTCTCAACAGCTTTTTTTCGGAAGTTGTTTGTCTGGTTTCCATGACAACTGTGTTTACTGTGTTACCCAAAAAACAAATGTTAGACTTCTAAACGCGGTAGAAACGCAAAATAATATTAGTTCTGCAAAAAAAAAAATGCAGCAAGAGCTGAAAATTGCATTTTCCTCATTTTGATTTACAAAATTCAATTTATGTTGTCTTGTAAACAAATGAAACTGCCATCTATCAATTCGCATAGAAACTGGTTGCAATTATTTAACATTTTAAAAATTAATTTTTTAAAAACATATCATAATAACTTAAATATTAATATCTCCCTTTTCTATAACTGATGTGAATTGCAATTTATTAATTAAATTCAACAATTTATTTTGAGATAGTTTGGCAACGCTACATTGCGAAAGAATTACTTCATATATAAACAAACGTCCGCCATTTTGAATTTCATTGTACGCCACGCAGAACCGCGGAGAGGACGTACTGTTGCAGCAGTTCAGATTTCGAATTGAATTTCGTTAAAAATAACAGTTGAAACCAAATTATCTTCTTTCACGACTGACTGTTGGTTAATTTACAATGGGTTGCGACGGCGGCACTATTCCCAAACGCGATGAATTAGTGAAAACCAAGAAGAAACCTGAACAGGTAAACACAAACTTTTCATTCATTGTTTTGCCTTTTGATTTATTTATCTGTTGCATAACTTGTCTGATTGATTAAAAGTTCCGTTAACTAATATTTTATCACTTTTCTTTTTTCAATCAATGCAGAAAGACAAAGATGCGGAAAATCACTGCAAATGGAGGCTTTGCTCCGTCACGCAGGAAGAGCTTCGTTCACCAGTTGTCGCTTGCGAACTGGGCAGGCTGTACAACAAAGAGGCTGTCCTCGAGATGCTGATCGACAAGACAAAACTTGCGGAAAAGGCCCGACACATTCGAAACCTGAAAGACGTGAAAGTCCTGAACTTGACACCCAACCCTGCGTTCAAGAAAGACGCCAACCTGGGTGATGTTTATGTTGATCACCACATTTCGCAGTTCATTTGCCCGGTTATTGGCCTAGAAATGAACGGAAAATTCAAGTTTTGCTTCATCTGGAGCTGCGGCTGCGTTATGTCCGAACGATCGGTAAAGGAAATCAAAACTACTGTTTGCCACAAGGTAAAATCTGAAATGAGACTTTCTTGTTCATAACTGTCACTAAATTTGTTGTTTACAGTGTCAGAAATCATTCGAAGAAGACGATGTCATTCCACTTAATCCATCCGAAGATGAATTGGACGCTGTTACTACTCGTATGGAAGCACGCAGGGCCAAGAACAAGAAACCGAAGGCTGCCAAAAGAAACGGAGAAGTAGAGGAGGCAGGAATGCAGAACGGGAAGAAGCCGAAAACTGAAGGTTCGAATGGGCCTTCAACAAGCAAAACCGCTACCAAAGTTGTCAAGTCCCCTAAGCTTGAAGATCCTGAACTGCAAAAGCTCAAATCGGGCTACAGTGTCTCTCAAGATCCCAATGCAAGTGAAGTGTTTAAATCCATATTTACTTCGCATCCCAAAGCTCAGAGACAACAGAAGGCCCACTGGGTCACGTACAACCCTTTTTATAACTAAATTTTGATGCAATTTTTCATTATTCGATCTGTACCACTCTGTAAACGCAAAATAAAGTCCTGAAAAGTTATACTGTTATAAAGTACTTGGTGCCTGGAAGTTTTGCCCACATTACTTCTTTGCTCAGATTTTGTTGATTTCATAATTTTGAGTCAGAAGTAACACATAAATCATAATAACAATTAACATTCTAAGTAACGTGAATGTTTAGAACACGATAAAGTAACGAAACGGCGATTGGGAGCAACGCCATCTAGTGTAAAGTACGACGGTATGAATGATAATAGTCAATATTTGACATAGTTATAATTAGTTGTGCATGATAAAAATTACAGTATATATCAAAATTACTTATGGAATAAGCGAAATGAACTATGACTACATAACTAACATTAATTGACACATTACCCAGCCAATTACCTTAAGGAACCGTCACCCGTTAGGGCCATTTGGACACGTTCAAATCTTAACTGTCAAATTTGAACGAACTGATCACCTGTTTAATATGTTTCTAATTAAAGTCAACACGAATGGGCTCGTTCTGTGCGCTCTACCAAAATGTCGTTTTACACCGAGACAACATGCTTTACAATGCGATGTCTTCGTTGGCAGTATAGACTATACGATATTGGCATTATAAATATTTTGTCGGGCAGTATCTTGTTATAAATTACGAATAATACCTATGTATGTATAAGGTGATTCTTGGCGCCATAGGATGACGCCAGCGTAGTATCGTGCTCTCGTCAAATCTGGACGGATTTTGAATTTTACTTTTTGCTTGTGCCCTCGAATCGAATTCAGCAGTCTGCACGTCACTTGTATGCTTTGTTTCTGGAAATACGTGGTGCATGCCGTTCGCTTTCTTTTGTAGCCTTTCTGTGTTTCTAACCTTATTCCACTACCAGACTCTTTAATAATAACTAGCTTCCTGTTTCTTCTGCCACTCTACTGATACTGCTGTTTATGTCGCATGTGCGATTACAGAATCGTAACATATGGGTCTAACCGCCAGTACTGGTCGATGCCTACGGCCGCCGATGTACGGTTAAAAACAGACGTTTTAGAAATAGTAGTTTAAGGCAGTGTGCAAAGCTACCGTGACGCCAAAATGGCAGGTGGTTTCGTGCTGGCACAAGTTGCACTTTTGAATCACGAGGTCAAAGAAGGGGCAGATTTAGCCGCATTAATTAAAAGAGACATACGGAAACAAGTTACCAGTGAATTATTCGAACCTGCACAAGCAGTGGTCGAAGATGTACTGAAGTACTGTGTGCAGAATTGAAGAAACCTTGTCCTCGTCCAGCACTTCATTCTGCAAAACCTACAGCCACTACTAAACTACTAGTTTCCAATCTCATGAATGATTATTTATTGGCTGGAAATTCCATTAGGATTAATCAAGTATTAATTCTTTCGTAGTTAAGTATTTTATTGGTTGTGGACGAAACCTCCCAAAACCAAGCCACTTTTGTTACTAACTTTTGTTACTAAATGTAATGCAGTACATTTTGTTGCACAGTAAAACATTTATTTGATGCAGTTTCGAATCGACATGTTTACATATTAACTACTTTGCGTGACTACACTACCAATGGCTACGATAAAAATTTCGAAATGAAAATAAGTTTTAAAGAACTGCTTCGTAAGTCAGTCCTCGTGGTTGGAGACAAGTTCCAGCGCATCCTGGCCGAAGTCGTCGAGTTGAACGACGACCCCTTCGTCTGTGCGAGATGTTTCTGCAATGCTGATGGTAGCCACGATCAGCATAACCAGCAACACGCAACCAAGACTGATCATCTTTCAAAAGTCAGCAAGTTAAAAACCAAGACTCTCCCAAGAGAGGGTGTCAAAAACACAATCAAAATGGCGGCACAAAGTTTCAGCCCTCTTCAGCAAATCCAGGCCCTGTTGAAAACAAATTTGTGTCAGTTTTCGATAAAAAACGAAGTTGAATAGTGTTCAAATTACCAGGTCCGGGTCCGGGTCCTCGTGTGTAAGCGGATACGAACGAGATGTTACCAAACAGAGAGAAAATGGCTCCTCTCACAGAAGTTCCAGCTCGGTTAAAGTCCCAGTTCAGCAGGAGATCTAGTAGCGACGACGTGGTCGAAGATGAGGGCCTCGGTTGAGGGCCCCCGAACTTTTTCTCGAGTGAAAAAACAAACCTCAAAACCTCAGACGACGCAGACTTCAGAATCTGAAACAGCGATCAGATTGTGTGGCAGATTCAGGTGACGTTGACAGCAGATGATCCAGTTTAGACGCTGTGAAATCAGACTGGTGTGTAGCAAAGGTCTCCGGAAACGTCCGTACTGGACTAGGGCTTGACGAAGACTGACTCACTAGGCCTAGGACTACCCTACTTATACCACCGACTTTAATCCGGTGAAAGTTCTAGAGCTTGTAACTAGGCGATTCGCGGAAGTTGGCGTTTGAGCCGTGAGTCAATCCAAATTCCCTGTAACTACGGAACCCTTTTTAACTGTTAGTATATCAGTGTTAACTATTTCTTTAGCAAGTTTGGAACTATTTTATAGTATTTAATTGTAGTATTTGTTGCACTTTGGACTTTGTATATTATTTCAAAATTTCTGAGAGTTTTTCTTAGGGTCTTTTTTCTGAGAATCGAACGCAATAAGCGGTTCTGACGACTTTTACGCGAAAGTTTTACCCCCTTTTAAGACTTGTTTTTCGTTCAGCAAGACCTTCAAGGTCAAAACAAGGTCATACAAAGTCAAATAAGGCCACAACTCTCCCCCCTTTTCCTCCCTAAAGCAAATACTGTGTTACTAACTCGGGAGAAATCCTATAAAACCCTGTAAAAAAAACAAAAATATTGTCTAAAAATATATTTTAATATCATGCTATATGTTATTATAAATGTCGGTTAACCAAATAAATGAATATTTGGAATTGCTGATTGGTTAGGATCTAGAACAGTAGGTTCTGATTGGTCAGAATGGAATGGTACGATGTCAGTGATGAAGCAACAAGTTCCAGGAAGGTTTACCCAACGGTAGTTTGCAGGAGGGTTCTGGGAATTTCGTCTAATCTGTTCGCCTGAAACCTTGCCACTGCCTACAACGAATGGCGCACGTATGTTCCCGAGAAAAGCCTCGAATTCCCCAGTGCAGTGTTTCCACCTTGCAGTGAAATTCCCTGAAAAAAGGGGGAAATGGGGTGTGAAAAGGGAAGAATAAGGGAAGAGGGGGAAGGAAGAATCTAGACTATAACCTTATATTCTAGTGCGGAGGGTAAAAAGTGGAAAATAAGGAACGAGCGGGAAAAAAGGGAAATTGAAAGTGGAAACACTGCCCCAGTGAGAACTGAAAACTGAGAAAGTTACTTTTCATTCGAATTACTTTGCTTGTATTCATTTCAGCTGGTGAATAATTCCTTATTAAATGAAGTTAAATTAAATTAATTATTTCTTACTTAGTTGATATTAGGGATACACTATGAATTATTAAAATAATAGAGTATAGAAATAACGTTACTTTGTATAATTATTGCTATATTTAATGTTGTTAATTTATTTATTGTTTATGTCTATAATTATTAAATTTTGGTTTTGGTCTATAGAGTTCTTACTAAAGATGTAAATACGTCTATATTAACGATACATTTTATTACTAATATTAATAAATCGGTGGTTATTATATAGATTTATTATAGATATTTAAATTTTTATTTTTGATTTTGGACCAGTGTTTCCACGTCCAGTTTCCCCTTTTTCCCCTCCGCACTAGAATATAAGGCTAACTTCCAGATTTTTCCTTTTCAGTCTTCCTTTATTTTTCCCTTTTCAAACCCTATCTTTCCGTTTTTCCAGGGAATTTCCCTCCAAAATGGAAATACTGTTTTGGACTCCAGATTTTCTAAATAGCAGGTATATCTTTTTATAATATATTCTATTAGTAATATTAATATAAGTTATTATTAGACAGACATATTATTAATATTTATGCGTATTATTTATTATTAGCATCATAATTTTGTACTAAACTGTTAATACTTAATTACGAAGTAACTTAAATCAAACTTTAGTGTTTAATTATTATTAATGATAACTGAAATAACTACATCGATAATGAATCATGAAAACACTACTGAATTAATATGAATTTACAGGATAATAATACATTCTAAAGTATTTTTGTTAATGGTAATAGTACACAGTTTTCCCGCTAGATGTCGTGTACGAATATGGCGGACGACAGTAGAAACAACGCATTTTCCTGTGAATACTTCTGGAAAACTAGAAATTTACGGAAATGTCAATATGGCATGAACTCAGCAACAAATCACCAAGTTAACGGTTTGGCTGTTCTTCGTTTGTAATAGAATTATAGAGACGTGCGGTACGATAGATTGCCGGGCTTATACAAACCTATGATTTGTCATCTTTACTTCATCAACTCTTTTGTATTATTAATATAAAATATTATAATCAACAGTTCCTTGAAGTTCTTAGTGAATCTGGTTACTTTGAAGGGTACAATATAATTGCAGTGAAGCAGGAAGTCTCAGTAGGTAGGGGTGGCGAAATGAAGCCTTAGTTGACAGGGGTGGCGAAAAGGTACTATTTAAATGTGCTCATATGCAAAAATATAGAAATATCTGATTTTAGGGGTGGCGGTCGCCTACGCTGCCACCCCGCTTCCTGTACCACTGTATAATTGTATTGCAGAATTTAGGTGTGACAAAAAGTACATAGTAGCTCGGGATTGTGAAGAATCTGTTAAGACAATCGAGTGTTCGAGGGAGATAACAGCGATAACACGTTGATAACATGTGATAACACCACAGAGGTGTCAATCTGGGGACTTGTTGAGGTCTTCGTGATCTTCCAGCGTTCAGTTCAGTTTGCGTCTCGCTCCGTAACAGACAACAAATACTCCGAGAAACTTCTCCAAATTTTCATTTGAAGGAAAAAAAGTATTTTCCCGGTATTTTCAGGTATTTCGATAGCTCAGCTATCCTTAAACTAAACATAATTGTTCTTTTTTAGTATAACTATTACGGAAATTAATAATAAATTAACTAAGTAGAAGGGTTCATTCTAGTTCGTACTTAGAATAACGTACATCCTCATCTTTCGTAGAACTTTGGTTGGATTCCATTCGCGTGTATGTTATATTGTTCAATTGTGTTAATTTTTGGCCGGTTTGCCGTTAGTGGAGTGTCTGGTAACTGTCTGTGTTATTGTGAACCAGGCAAGCAGAGCGAAAATCTGTGACCTATAACCTGAATAAGCGTTTGCGTAATCTCGTAGCGCGCGCACCGTTAGAATGGGCGATTGTTATCGCTGCACTTTACTTTGTTGACCGACTCTTAACCAGCTCTGTCAAACCTAAGCATCCCAAATCCCTGTTATTAAAGTGTTATCTAGGTTATCAGTACATCATCATTGCTTTGTGAGCGATTTTTCTGGGCTGATGAGAAGTGTTGGCTTTCGGATCTTTGTTAACAGTTCAAGAAACTTGTTAACCAGGTATTATCAGAGGTTAACAAGGTCTCATCATGTGTTATCACTGTTCATCATGTTTATTTTGCCATTTATAGTCTTTTGTGTCATTACAGGAACCCAGTTAATAAACCAAGAAGTAAATATGAAGCTCCGTTCTGTTCTAGTTCTGATGACTGTCATCATTCCCCTGGTAAGTAATTTACCTTTAATGTACTCATAATTAATTTAATTGCTATATTCTGTATACTTGTTATTATGCATGAGTTTTTAAATAAGCAACAAGCAAAATAATTTAGTAAAACTACCGAGCACTTATCTGTTTTTGATTTAGCAGAATCACCCGATCGCTTCAGCTGGGACGATAATTTCGCCTACAAGGAAAACTTCAGTTTTGCTGGAAGATGGTTTGGGAGAAACGCTGTTGCTGGGCGATTCCTGTACGTCGTCTGCTGCCTGTGAACGCGGACTGTCCGGCAGCGTCTGCGTGGATTCAGTTTGCACGTGTCAACCCTACCACGTAGCCGTGAATGCTACGACTTGCTTGCGCAGTAACTTTCATCAACGAATAAACTGTCTAACTGTTACCTTTCATTACCGTGTTATCATAAATTAACAGTAATTATGATTGATTACTGACCATATAATCTATAAAGCGTCACGAAAGTATTACCTGATAGACTTTTGATAGAAGTCTAATATTTAGAATTAATATATCCAGAAATTACTCTAAATAAAATATAGACAAATATCTTGTAATGAAAGTCTACATAATTAAAAGACACAATTTATTTGTGAATATTTAGCTTCCTTGCTTGGTTCCGAATGCACGACTAAGGCCCAGTGTTCGGTTCGAGTTGCGGGCAGTAGTTGTGTAGATGGCGTTTGTAGTTGCAATCAGGGGCTGGTTCCTCACCGGCGACACCTATGCTTACCAGGTATGTCTGTCTATGCTTTTCTCGCTCTATGACTTCCACATGTCAGTAGTACAAGTCATATCCCACATACAGACAAGTCCGAGCAAAGGTGTTTTATACTGTACAAAGCACTGTAAAAAGGCACCACTATAGTGCTTTTTCAGAGTTTCTCGGTTTCTTTTTACAGTACCTTTTCACAGTTAAATTCAAACTACCTACTGAAAGGTCACTAAAAAGGCACTACAAAAAGCACCGTCAATTTTACGCCGGATATGTTACCGTATTACGTATTGGTTTTGTTTTCATGAAATGGTTAAGTAATCTGTCGTTTTTAAATCCAGCGTCTAGTCTCGGAGACAAGTGCTTCAGCGACGAACAGTGTCGGCTCGGGAACGGGAACTCGTACTGCAAGTTTATCATACCGAAAGTCTTCGGAAGGTGTCACTGCGTGCCTTCGACACAGCATATCGGGAAGAGATGTGTCAAAGTTATTCTTAGTACGTATTTATCTGCAAAATAACTGAATGAATTTCTCATCATTAAGAATCCCGTAAAACAGGTCTGGGGTCGAGATGCGAGACTTCATCAGAGTGCCAGGCTTTCGTCAAACACTCGGCTTGCGTTAATTCTACTTGCACTTGCGACTCGGGATTTACCGCTGGATTTTCCGCTGACCGATGCGTTCTTACGAGGAAAGGTAACCAGTCAACTTTAATTTGTTTACTGTATCACAATGTAGTAGTTTACAATAACAAACCATAGGTACGGAAGATACTACTGTCCCTCAGCATGTGACCTTAGGTCAGCCCTGCTTGACGTGGTCTCAATGCCAAGCCGCTGATCCTAATTCAGCCTGTCTTAACGGAATCTGCAGCTGCTTAATTGAAAGTTCTACATGTGGCAATAACAATACTGGATGCCATCCCCACACTTTCCAGGTATATTTGATACTACGATACAAACACGTTATGGAGGATATACAGTTAATGGAAAACTTGATCCAGTGTCGGTCTTCTGGGAAGTGCATCAGTCGGGTTTACGTTTGCAACGGAGTTCGGGACTGCGAAGACGGTTCGGACGAAGACTGCTACCGTCCCGATAGCTCGTGTCCTGCTGGAAGTTTCAGCTGCCGGGACTCGTCGTGCATTTCTTCCCAGTACCTCTGCGACGGACAGCAGCACTGCTCGAATGGGCAAGACGAAAAGTATTGTACTGCCAGTCCTCAGCAAGGTACGAATACTACTGAAACAAATTTCTGTCTCTGAATTTGCTCAAAAGGTAGCGCTGTGTCAACAGGTTGTCCTGGAGACGCCTTCCGCTGCGCTAACGGACGATGTGTCCCGGGACATTCCTTTTGCAATGGGATCATCGATTGTCCGGACGGTAGTGACGAACCTGAAGCTGCGTGCAAGGGTCAACTGAAATCGGACGAGGACGGCTTTTGCCCGTTTCGATGTGGAAACGGACTGTGCCGCTCAGCAGCTGTCCTTTGCAGCGGACAAGATGGCTGCGGCGACAACAGCGACGAAACTCAATGCAGCATTTGCCGTAAGAAATAAATCAATCATAAATTGGACATTTCTTATTCATTTAATTATATTATTTCAACTGCAGGTTGTCCGTCGGTCACCGGTTTGTTTCCTTGAAGAAAATTCCCTATTTATTTTAATGAAGTACAAAATTTAGCGAAAATTGTTTTAGGTTTGGAAGATTCGGTTAATACAATTCAACTGAAATAATTCTGGTATTTTAATATAAGTTACGGAATCCGAGCTTTTAGTATTGACGAAATTCCAGAAGTGACTAAATAGATTTTCGCAGAAGTGCTCGTCATTGGCTGTAGCCAATTCGCAAGGTCGTTTCAAGGTCATGACCTTGAAGGATATTGTAGCATGCAAATGAAGGAAAAGCTCAGAAGTGCTCCAGTTGGTCATGTTGACCCTGGGCCTTTCAATTCAGTCCGAACCTCGGTCAGAACAAGGTCAAACTTTTCTTCCGTTCCTCTTGCAAATAAAAGTTTTCTTCTCGGTTATGGAGTTTATCGTCGAAGCTATGCAGGTCACTCACGACCTGGAACGACCGCATTCACTGGAATCTGGTTATGGATCCTATTCCAGTCCGGTCTTTCTGCCTATAGCCATACAGCCGCACATAGTTGCATTACCTAATCCAAAGGCAGAGGTAAAAATTCAAAATATTCAGAAACAATAAATAATTAATACATTATTGATTTAAAAGGGTGTTGGCTTGAAATTTCACTTCTCGACGGGGACTTCGTTGTCCGTGTTTCCCGCTGCGGAGCAGCAAAACACTACTAGATACATTTCCGCAGCTCCTTCCGGATGCACTTGGAAAGTTCTCGATACTCCGACTACTGACCTGGGCTCCAGCATGGACCGTTCAAGCAGCGACAAAGAAACCGGACCTGAAACCAGAAGAGATGTAAACGAAGAAGTCAACGAGAAGAGGCCGAGGCAAACAAGAAAACTGTAAGTCACTAAATCATCTTGAGCAAATTGTTTCTCTCTTAAGTGGTTAGACTACAGCTCTTCGTTATAGCTTATGCTTACGAATAGATTTAACTTTAGTTTAACAAGTCATCACTATATAGTTTACTAGGATTACTTGACAAACATGAAAAGTTAAGCTACTGAAAGAGATACTAGTTTGCACTGTCTATATCAATAACAGCTACTACAATTACTTACTACTTCCTAAGTTGATGCTATAGCTTGTTAGTGTGCTAGTTTTTCTACTAAAAAATATAATTCAAATACTTATTTCAGCGTTAGGAAACCTGTTTCGAAAGAAGTTTCGGACAGCTCGAAATTGTGCGCCGTCTGCGGGGACATGGCCAGCGGAACTCACTACGGGGTACTCGCCTGCGAAGCCTGCAAAGTATTAAAATACTTTCCACACGTATTACTAATCAGTCAACTAAATATATTACTTTAATTACTTAATTATGGTGTATTTATAATGTTTATTATAACTTGGGATTATTTCAGGGATTTTTTCGGCGTTCAATGAGCCGGGGAGCAAACGAGCCTCCGTATTCTTGTTACTACGACTCCAGCTGCGGCATCGATGCCGCCACGCGGACAAAGTGCCGGGCATGTCGCCTGAAGCGCTGCCAGGAGGCCGGCATGTCTGTAGACAGCGTCAGGAGCTCTCAAGCCCCTGAACCGGATCCGATCACTGCAGCACCCCAACGAGAAAGAGACTGGTAATTATTCCCAAATGAAAATTTACTCCAACTGTGAACTATAGTGTGGCCCTCTATTATTTTGCAACATAGTTTCACTATAGTGCACTATAGTCAATTGTTATTTTAGTTTCTATCAAATCATTAATCTCTAACTAAACACTTACTATTCTTCCAATTAGTAATGGTTTGATACTTTCACCAGGGGACAAGCACTACGTTTAGGTGGCCCTGATTCACAGACTTCGTCCTCTGAAATGAAGGGACAGATCCTGCGGGCTCACGCCTCCACGTTTATGGCAGTTTCCGAAGCTCTCATGTCACGCGTAGGCCATTAATTATTATAATTAGATATTTCATAATTAATATTGCAGAATTAATTGATTTTTTGGTTTAAAGTACGCAGAGTTGCGCCCTGTTTTTAATGGGAACGTTTGGGTGGACGGAAGCGGAATGGGTCTTGCAGGAATCCGCAGCATTCAGGAGTTTTCTGATTACTTAAATTTCTTAACTTCACTGTCGCCAGACACGAGATCGCGATTGGTGGACACCAATGCCCTTGACATTATGGCAAAATATAAAATATTATATTTAGTTAATAATTTAATAAGTTTTCTTGTTTTTTATTGGATGTAGATAATACGTTTGGCCTATCGTTTCAGTCCGGAACGCTCGTCATTCGTCCTTGCCACTGGCTACGAAATCCCGTTGGCGGCTATAGGTAGCAGTCAGCTGGGTAGCAAGGTAGCAAGCCAGTTAGCAGCACTGGGTAAATGGCTGGTGGCTTACGGTATCGGCATGAAGGAGATAGCCTTTCTCTCGGCCTTGATGCTCTGCTCCAACGACGATCGCTTGATCCAGGGATTCCAGGCCAAGTTGCTGCAAGAAATCCACCGGGACATTTTGAAAATTTTCCACGGTTTCATGAGGGAACGGTGGGCCACTAGACCGAACTTGATTCACAAGCTGCTTCTCTGCCTAGCCGATGTTAAATCGATTCGCAAGGCAGCTGATTATCGATTGTGGATGAATCCTGAACAATCGATTCCTCACGATTCGCGATAGGATTTCTACTGGCCATTATAATAAAAGTTTTTTAAGTCAATCGCAAAATAACCCGATTTTGCAAATTAATGAACGACTAACCGTGCTTGATTTGAATATATTTAAACTTGGATTTTCCCCCAGAATACCTTTGTTTATAGGGTTATAATAGGATAGTGTAAAGTGTTTAGTAGAAGACTGTGTCTTGTGTAAAAGCTCCAGCTAATCGAAAATCGTCCTTCTGAATGCTGCAGTACATGCGCTGCAAGGAAGCAGTTGAGGATTTTCCGGGTCTAGAAGCAACAGCCCGCAGAATGTATTCCTTCTTCCACGGCGAAGGGAAATGGCGATCCTCACTATTCAAATCCTTGGACTGCGCGAAAAAAATTAAGAGCTATTAATAATTCAATGTTATTAATAATAATAAATGTGAAATTTATATTTAGAATATGAAAAAATTATAAATATGAAAATAAGAAAAATTAACAAATAAATCAGTATTAATTTTATTTTTCCAATATAGTTTGTCAATTCTTTTATTTTTATAATAATTCAAAGTTGATAATATTAAAAATAATGAAAATAAAATAATTATTCTTGAAAATGAATAAACACGTGATAATAAGTTAATAATAATAAATAAATAAATAATTAAGTGAAAGTCAATGATTACAGGAAATAATTTGAAAAATATAAAATAATTAATTAATTTAATTAGTGGTTAGTTGACTAATTAAAACTTTTACGAAAAAAATCCAAAAATAATAATTAATTATTTTTTTTTATTAAGAATTGAGTTAATTATTACTTTATTGGTGAATAGCGGTAGGATTTTGAGTCCCGGTGCTGATGTGGCGCCACCTTCGAGTGAAACCTTTCGACTGGAGACGAGATCCTTGACAATGTCGATCCCGGAATCGTGATTCTCGTCGCTGCATTTCCTCAGCAGGGCTTCGTATTGCGATAAGCGCAGCTCGCAGTCTCTCATCAGCGAGAAAAGGTTCTGCACAGAACAGTAATAACAAATAATAATAATTAGGCACTAAGCCTAAGCCGAGATGAAATAAATATAAACATAAATATACTACTACTACTACAAATGATTAGTAACTACTTCGTAAGCGTCGATGTCTGGCGGATAGTCCCTCGTGTTCTGCGATCCTTTGAGGACAATTTTCTCCAGTTTGGCGTCAACTTCGGCGATGCCTGCAACCCGTTCCTCAACCAGGCGGTGAATGGCCGCGTGCTGTACAACGGGCAACAGCATGGAGCAAATCAAACCTACACCAATTCCCCTTATTATTATATATTATGTTGTTGTATAAAAATTAAAAGAAATGATACCAGGACGAGCTGCTGAAAAATCGTGCAGGATCTTTTCAGCTTCTTTGGTGTCATTGAAGAGTCTCTTCTGTCGCCAAGCTACGACAGGTCTAGCGCTTTCCCACACCTCTTGCCATAGATTCCCAGGTATCTGCATACGGCTACTCAGATGACCTTATTATGTAAATAATATTAATATGTAATTTTTATGAATTTTCAGTTGTATAAACCTTGAACAGAGCGTCCGTGACCTTCTGCAGTTGCGAGTTCATCTTCGATCCAATCACGTGGCGAATACCAGCGAACGAAATCCTCCAAGACTGCTCCAGGATTGGCTGCCTATTAAGCGGAATCTTCCAATCAGCGATTTTTGGTGATAAATGGACCAATGGAAAAGCTTATTTGGTTTAAGCGTGATTAATTTTCTTTTTAAAGGTGTTTTCTTAGGCAACTGTGCGGCTTTGAAGAGGGAATTTCTTCCTTAGTTGGTAACACGTTAGAAAGTTAAACGAGTAGGGGCAAAAAAGGCCAATGACAAAGCAGAAATTTTATCTCCTCACTTTGACTAAATCAAACAAAAAATGATTAGCCGTGGAAAAGGAGCGCGCAAAAAATCTGGGAGATGTGGAGAAAGAATGTTGAAGTTTCGGTGTATGAGTGTATAGATAGAAAGCGAATATGGAGGAGAAGATGATGAAGATGAAGATGATGAAGAAGAAGATGATGAAGAAGAAGATGGTGGAGGAGAAGACAAGAAAGGGAAAAAGAAGAAGAGGAAGAAGAAGAAAAAGAAGAAGATGGTGGAAAAGAACAGAAGAAGAAGAAGAAGAAGAGAGGGAAGAAGAGAGAAAAAGAGAAAAGAGAAAAAAGGTGATGAAGGAAAAGGAGAGAAGAAGACGAAGGAGAAGAAGAACCATAAGTGGTGCGAGAACAAGAAGAAAGAGACAGAAGGAAAAGAAGAGGAAGAAGTACATGAAGTAAATAAAAGAAGAAGAAGAAAACACAATAAAACGAGAATGAAGATAAAAATGAGAAGAAGTGGACGAAGAAGAGAAGGAAGAAGTTGGGAGAAGCCGAGGAATAAAAAGAAGAAAGGAAAATTGATAATAGTGATAAAATAGTATTAATAAATAGATACAAAGAAGAAAGATAGTAGGAGGTGGAGGATCTTAGCGGAGGTAGACCTTGAATGCTTCCATATCAGATAAGAGTGAGGCGGACATCAATCTGGCTCGCAGTTCGGATCCTTCAGAGTCGGTGCCCAGCTGAACCAGCATCTCGGCTTGTTCCTCCAGCATGTCCTCCGTCATGGGCAATAAATCCTGCGCCATAGATAAATAACTAATCATAAAATCAGACGCACCAATACTTTCTTGACTGTTAGTACCATCGATCCTTCCTACCACTTAGTGAGAAGATATGTGCTGAAGATATAGCGTGTAAACAACCAGCTAGCTTGCTAACTAGCTAAGTAGCTTGGCTAACCAAAGACTCACCTAACTAAGTAGCCAATTGACTAACTTAACTTCTAGTTAGGCTAATAACTTAAGCAGCAACCAAGCAAAAATGTACTGGGAATCTTACGCAATTAACGTTTAAATAACAAGTAAGCTAGCTAGCTAACTTACCAACTTACTAACTAGCTAAGTAGTTTGGATAACCAAAGACTCACCTAACTAAATAGCCAACTGACTAACTGACTCCTAGTTAGGCTAATAACTTAAGCAACAACTAAGCACAAATCTACTGGGAATCGTAAGGAAATAGCACGTAAATAACCAGTTAGCTAGCTAGCTAACTTACTGACTTACTAACTAGCTAACTAACCAAACATTCATCGAACTAATTAACCAACTATCTTAACTACTAGCTAGGCTAGTAACTTACGCAGCTACCAAGCAAACATGTACTAGGGATCTAGAGACCTGTGTTACTGGGACATAAAGCGTGTCCCCAGTTTTGATGAGACGCATTCTGGTCGCTTCTTTGCGACCTTGCGGTTTGTTCCACATGGAATATCCGTCGCTCTCCTCCATGGAGACATCCTCGACAGCGTCAAAGAACTCGTCGTCGTCTCCGGGCTCCGCCTGTTTCTCCTCGCGCGACTTCTTGGCATCGGTGCAGCAGTTGAGCATCTGCAGCTTCTGGTACAGGCGACAGTACGACAGGTTCGGAGCACCTCGTTCAAGCCTACAAAAAGCATACAATGTTAAAATATATGCAAGTCAAAAAGCCTGGAACAATAGCACGCAACTAGAAACTGCCATAATTTAAAGCACGGTTCACGGGGATTGCCTTAAAAGGTGGTGTACTGAAATACTTGTACGGGTCTGAATCATGGAACAATCGAGTTTTCCAGCTTCGTTGCCCTGGAGGGGAAAATGCAACAACTACCGCCTTATCTCTGAACAATTAGCATTTAAATAATGCCACAGTTTGGACAGTGGCCTTGTTTATTATGGGGGATTCTCAAACAAGCATCTTCATTCTTCCACAGAAGAACATCCCTCCTACCTATTTACCTACCAGCTGCCTACCATTTGTGGAAACCAATCTGAAATCTCAATCGCAGGCTCTTTTTACAAGTTCTAATAGCTTTCTATTCGACGTTCCCTGAATACGTAAACAACGAAGCTTCCATAAAGCGTATTTTGCCGAAAGCTGTACAACACACACAAATGAATAGATCAACGGTAATAGTAATAATACTAAAACTACATACAAATAAATAAGATTACGAGAGGCCAAGATAGAGAGCTGTATCACGGTAAACAGACACAATGATGGATAGAGCCAGTTGCATGGATAATCGGCCCGAGTTTTCCCCGCGGCTCGGATACCTCGCTTCAGAAATTCTACAAAAATCCCCGAAAAGGATCTACGAAGCCCCACTGATAACAAAAGTACCCAGTTATCGTCTAGTTATCAGTTATTAACAGAGAAATTCTTGTTCTGTTTTTGCTTTATGCTACCTGCATCTAATTACGGTGCTCTTTGCATCTTATTAACATGTTATCGCGGGCGTTATCGCTTGTTATCGGTCATTACGGTGTCTTCATTCTGGATCTTCGTTTGGCTTGCTCTGGAGCCTTTTTAAGAATGTAAATAATGATCTCCTCACGTTTGCCTCTAATAAGAGGGTCTCTGGCAGCAGGTCATTTGCATAACATTGTCTTCAAACGGGGCTCAGGGGTCGCACAAATGGAGTTACTAAAACTTAACGAGCAAGCCAAATAAAAACAAATACCCGTGATAACACTGATAACCTATAACACTGATAACACAGGTTCGATAATCTTAACCTTTGAAATCCCTGAGAGATTGATTTACGTATCAATCGTAGAATCGATTATAGATATCGATTATACTGATTTTTTTTCAACAGATGGGTTGGATGTGGTTATCAGATGGCGCTGGCCATCGGCGTGTTGGGGGGCCTCTCCGTTAAGAGCTGAAGGCCTCGAGACGCGTGCAGCTATCGGGAAGATGAGTCGTACGTGATACTGTCTGACTTGACTTGGCAAACCGGTTCCTAGTTTCTCGTGGTGCATTCAACAGTTCACACGTGCGTCTTCCTCGCCCACAAACTCGCACCAACCAAAACACCGGACACTTGCCGGCACTTCTCTCAATCCAACTATCTTCCGTACGGTGTGAAGAGCGCTAAACTCGAAAACACGAACTTAGGTCCTTAAAACCTAGTGATTCAACTTAAGTGAACTTAAATGTAAGTATACAACTGAGCTGTATGAATCAACTGGTTCGAAGTATCTGATGGTGAATAGTACTAACTACTCGACCCTGGAAGCTGGGAGCAATTAGCGGCCAATGCAACTAGTTTCCAGATGTGCTAGTAACTACTGCTTGGTCCAGCAAGATCTTAGTAGTTGCAAGCTTTGCGAATTTTTAGTTACGTATAGAGCTAACTAACCAGATTTACTAGTAGGGATTCAATTGTGAACATTGGTACTTAAACTTCATAAATAAGCAACTGCTACTAAAACTATTACTAGAATCTATCTGAAGGCCTAGCACTAAACCTAAATAGGAGCTTGCAGGAAAGGTATTACTCGAACTACTAGTTACTAACGAACTGCAACACTATTTAAAAACTATAGACAAACTCTACCGAGTTGATAACATGATTTTAACACAGATAATACGGGCTAGGCTAAATGAGAAACCTCATAAAGTATTCTACCAAACCAAAAGGAGCTAAGAATGAATGGAAACGGCCGAGAATACCAGATTTATCAGTACCGCTGTGGCACTCGAGTTCGCAATCACCAACACTTCCAAAACTGATAATCACATTCCGCCATTTGAATTGATTTCGAAAGCTCAGTCGACGTTCAGGCACTACCGAGGCGTGTTGGGAGCATGTTATTAGCGTGTTATCACGTGTTATCAATTGTTCTCGTGCACTTTTTTCTGGTGGTTGCGGTCACTGGCGAGTTGCCTACTTTGCTCACGTGAAATTAAATGCGCAGCGGGGTCACTGCGCATGCATTTTCTGAAGGAAGCGTTTTCCGCCCACGTCAAAACTGTTTTCACACTTTCCGACCTTTTTTTGTTCTTAAATATTAATGTTCGCCTCCTCGTTTTCTTTTACGTGAATATTTATTTAGTTTTGTTGCGTAGAATGAGTTGACAACGACCCCGACAAACAAATGGCTACATCGAGTCGTGCTTCAACTTTGTGTTGGCTAGCGGCTATCGCAGTTCTGGGACGTGTTCAAGCAGTTCCGGATTCCGCCCACAACACGATTGTTCATCCGGGCGGTCGGAGTCGTTGCCACGCCGAATACGGGATACGTCTGGATGCAGGCGGAGTTCAACGAATGCTGGATTCGGTTCGGTGCTCGCACAGCTGCAGTCAAGACGTAACTGCATTTCTCACGGGACTCGGAATCAATCAGACGATCGATATGGACATAATCGATGGTTCGATACCCGTCCTGGATCGTCAACTGTTCTCAGGAGTCAGTGTCCGCCGCTTGAGGATATCCAGATCACGACTGGAGAACGTCACCGTGGACGCATTCCAGGGTCTGGAAAACGCACTGGAAGAACTAGACCTATCTGAGAATGGTCTAAGAATCTTTCCCTCTGCTATTCGAAACTTGACTATGCTTAAAAAGTTGGACCTGAGACGGAACAGAATCGACAAACTTCCAGAAGGAACGGTATTTTTCAATCTGCTCAGACTGAGGCACCTCGATTTAAGTTACAACAGGTAAAAGCGAACGTCATCTCCAAATCACTAATGAACACGGAGAGCACAGTCTCTACTAGAACATTATCTATTTAATAATTTACTTTTAACCACAGACTTCGATATCTGGATAGCGTGCGAAGGGACTCATCTCCAAGCAAAAGCGGACTACTACCGCTAGGCGTCTTCAACCTTGAACCCCTGCGAGACAATCTCGAGTTCGTTTCGCTACGAGGGAATAACATGAATGGATTCCCCGAGCAATTTCTTCGGCCCTTTGCCAGACTACGAGACCTCGACTTGTCACACAACAGATTCACAGGTTACAAACAAAACCCACTCGATCTTTTGACACTGTTCGTAATACTGGAAGTGAAATTTCAGATATACCTCCGGAAGGTTTCAGCCAAATGCCACAGCTAGAGAATCTCAACCTGCACAAAAATAATCTCAAAGAATTCAGATTGAACATAATACCCGTTCTCTTGAAAAGTTTTACACTTGCAGGTAATGCTGACATGGTCTTAGTATGGAGTTGTAATTTCATCCATTTAACTGATTCAATTCCAGAGAATCCTGTGGACTGTGGCTGTTCAATTGCGTGGCTCTGGAAACTTGCCCGTAATTTTTCTCTGAACTTGGAACTGAATCTTCCGAGATGTCATTCGCCAATTGCTTTGCAGAATACGGAAATCTCGACCCTAGAAAATTTCTGCTCGAACCAAACACTCGTGAAAACATCTTACGACATCCAGTACTTCCCGAAAACGTATTCTATAGAAGTTAACATACAGCAGAATGAACCGAAACTAGAGGACACCAAATCGCTTCAATGGAAAGTTTCTGTCAGAAAGTTTGCCTCCTCGGAGAAAACGCACATAACTAAATCGGAGCCAATTTCCACGAGTTTCCCAATCACTGTGGCTGCAGATAACTTGGACCCTGGTAGCGGGTATGTTATATGCACAGAAGTGTTTGATGGTAGAACGAACCTATCACACTGTGAGGAACTGGCAACACTCGTTCAGAAGGAAGTTTTCCCCACGGCAGAAGTAGCTATGGCAGCCAGTGTTTCTACTTCGACAACGATTTTCGTGGTGGTTCTTGTCTGCTGCTGCTGCCCCAAGCGACCGTGCAAGAAACAGCGGTCCAAAACCGCATCCAATGGGTCTGTCACCAAAGAGGTCGCACCGGACGGGATGACGACGCTTACGAACGGGACGAAAGTAACCAGTCTGAGCGATAAATACAGTCATCTAAGTGAAGCTCAGAAACCACTGAACGGTGCGTTACGCACTCCATTCAATATGGTAGATGAAGAAAGTGCCCGTGTCTTTGAAGCCACACGCGACTACCTCCGACGCCGAAACCAGGAGATCGCTACAGGAACGCTGAAAAGGATGTGTGAGGATCGTCGACAAGTATCGGGTCCGAACCTGGTTTACTACCTACAGCCGCTTGGTAGCGAGGAGCTCCAGAGCCGAGGAACCGTGTACTCAAACGCCACCTATGAAACAAGCAACGAACTTGATGCCACTCCCGGTCGCATCCCCAACGCTGTTGCTGCAAGAGAAAAACGACAGAAGTATTACACCTGGGCTACGTGTCCGATAACGTGGACCCAGCAGCATTATGAGAACTTCCTTGCCAATCCTGCGATGTTCAAACGCCGCAATTCCATTTCGGAATTCAGTATTCCCTTCTGTTCCATGCCGCCTGTGCCGACTGGGACTTCGCGACAATTCTACTGGTCAGCAGCGCCTGCACCTTCGACCGTGAACCTACAATTCTAAAATGCACTTTCCCTGTCATCTGTTGAGTTTTTCCAAGACAAATGAATACAATGAAGTAAAATGAACAAAATCCAATAGTCACCGATTCTCTTTCGAAGAGAAAGGGAAATAATGCGACAGATGGTGCAAAAAGTGTGAAAAAATTGAAAAGAAACACTGGCATTCATGTCTTGGCTCCCAAATGAACGCTGTGGTGGTCACTGAAGAAGAAGGCGGGGGCAGACGATTATGGGGTGAATGGCCCTTGCACTTGAGAGTCGACGTCCTCGGTCTGGTTAATCACACCGGACCCCATGTTTTCAATAGGAATATCCCTTGCCCAGCCTTCCCAGGCAAAACGCCTTTCCTGCAACAGGTGGCACACACTTTTCTTTTAAAAATAACACTGCCGAACACAGTTTAAAACAATTGCGCTTCTCGACCAAGTTTAACAAACTTCTTTTATGAAAAAAAAAACAAAAACGTACTAAACTACTTCCTTGGCACATTATTCTTTCACACAGGAATGGTGTTTTCCACCTTTTTCTCTGAGTGAAAAACAGAACTCTGTAATTAAAATTTTCTCCTTGCCACACTGATTTCCTTAAGAAATATTTCGTGTTTTGCGCGGCGTGCGATTCGGGACTCTACGAATCTATGAACAAAATTTCTAAAGACGGGTGATAACTCTCGATAACACTTAAAACATGGATGATAAGGATAAACTGTTACACGATATAAATCAGTTTTCTGCTATTACTGAAAATGCCCTATACTTGACTAAAACAATAGTCTCAGAAAATAGTAAACTTGACCAAAATTACCAAGTAAGCACGAAAAAGGCTTGCCATAAATTGGACTTAACAGAAATTAACAAGACCTCAATCTAACTAAATGATAACATTAAGGAGGTAACGACATCCCTTCCAGAATGGATTTAGCGAAGACTTGGCATCTTTAAACAAGCTTGCGGCAGGAGAATCTGAAGATGATGGTCTTTACCCAAGGACACGAGTTCATGACCAAGAAGAATTTCTCGCTTCATGAACAGCTATCGTACAGAACAGACGGAGTTATTTCAGTTGCACCGCAGTGCCAGACGAGTCAAGTACTCGGTTCGTACTCCCTCCCTGGACACTGTTTAGTTAAATCGAAGTTGTACGATTATGGTTGATTGCTAATCAATTACTGAAGTTTTAATTTGTTAATTAAGTCCTCATAGCTTCGTTTCATCTATACAAATCACAGGTAATTTTTCAAATCTCAAAGTGATCCTTCGATGAGACAGTATTTACAATTGCACTAATACTTTACCTCCTTAATAGTTCTAGAAAATAATTCATAAATACCTGAAACTACAATCACGTTAGTATATACTATTTACAGCCATTAACGTTCATAGTACGAGTGTTCAGTAGGTGATCTACATGTAAGCAATGTGGTTTTAAATATTACAATTTTACATTATATTCACTTTAACCATAGTTCAAAAAGTGGTTTTTCGGGGAAAACATTTTGGTGACGATGTGCGAACTTGATAATTCGTATACCGCGTTCCAGTTGTCTGAATTTTACGCCACGGATCGTTCCCCTCGATTATCTTGTGAGAAAATCCCGGCTAAATTCTTCATTAAAACCGGAAAGCTATTAATGGAGAAAGGGGGAAGAGGGCGATGCCAAAGCAAGAATATATAGAGATTTATCTTGGAAAATCCAATTCCTCTAGTGACATATAAACAACAAGCAGGCAATCATCTGATGTCCAATTAATCAAGAGCATGGGGTTTTTGAACACCTTTTTCCTTGTCTGAGTTATTAGGCTTGTCTAACACAGACGGGTAAGACGTGCGTCAAGTTGCAGTTACTAACAAAACTGGGTAACGTTAGGACACTGAGACATTTAGCTGTTCTACTGCCAGCACCGAAGTAACGCAGTTAATTTAACTGGGTAAAATCAACTGGCAATAACTGGGTGTAACGTGGACTAGGAGGAATTATAAACCTTTCATCCCTTCTGGGGAGAAAAAATTTGTATCTAGTTCAGGCTGTTTACAACGTTCCAGAAACGAGAGTAATTGGACAAAATCTTCCGTTCCGCATAACTGATTGGTTAAAAACCTCTGGGCAAGCTTTGGAAGTCCGCCCAGAGAAGATGGAGCCCCTAGCGTGCACTTAATGCGTCCATCGACCCTTAAATTGCGAATGACTGGGAGCAAAATTCAAATGAAGATAGTGATCCTTCAAGGGGGCAAAACCACTCCAGCCTAGAAAAAATCCCGAGAAAAAGTATTTTACCCAAATCTTGAATTACGGCATCTTTCTCTTTCAGTCAGCTAACATGTTTCACATTGACCGTATGAGAGATTAGACATATGCTCGCACAAAACTCAAGAAACTTTCTTTCCCATGCTGCCTGCGTTCCAAACATATGTTATTTTTCTGTAGTTTTTTGCATCATTAAGAGAATAATGCAGTAGAAAAAAGTATCTCTTTCCTAAGGATTTATTTACAGTAATTTTTTCACACTGGGTGAGCAACCCGAGACGAAACGCCTGTTTCGACGCATGGCTAATTCTTTTAATAGGGGCTATCAACAACAAAGACCTTAAGAAAACAACTATTACACCTCGAGGAAATTTGTAAGTTAAACGTCAAAAAAGCAAGCACCCTTGAAGGCCTTCGGCCACTCGCCGTGGCAGCCATTGACCCCCCTCAACCCGTCAAACGCAAACTAACACGTCACGCTTTATCGACAGTTTGATAATTCAATTGACTAAGTGCTAGAAACTCGACTTCTGCGTTTATAATTTATGTTACAGCGTGTAGTATAACTGCTTCTCATTTTGCAGGTTCCGAATGCTGAGAAAAATGGAGCCTTCTGCGTCACGATTCTGGACTCTATTCTGCGTTTTCTCATCGATTACTGTTAGTGTTTGGGCACAGTGTCCGTGGTCCCGAAACATTGTTGAACTGCAGCCGTCGTGCGCCTGTTCTTACAACCTTGCACAAGAGTTAACTCTTCAGTGTACGCAAGTCAATTTCGGCGTTCTTGTTAAAGCCCTTCAAGATTTCGCCTCCAGTCAGACCATAGACCTGCTCTATGTGCACAACGCAACTGTTGGAGAGTTGCGGGATGGCATCTTCAAACAACTAACCATCAATAATATCCAGCTGTCACGCTGCGACATTCGTTCTATTAGCTCCAAGGCATTCCAGGGCCAAGAAGAGACTCTTAGAAATCTCAACCTCCAAGACAACCTCCTTAGTGCGGTTCCAATCGAAGCACTCCGGAATCTCAACAGTTTGGCACTCGTTGATTTGTCTGGCAATGTGATTTCATCCGTACCAGATGACGCCTTCATCACTCTTCGCCTCACTACCCTCAAACTGGCCGACAACAATTTGACTCTATCAGACCATGCTCTTCGTGGTCTCGAGAGAAGTTTAAAGAACCTTAACCTGAAGGGTACAAGGCAGCGCGAGGTTCCGCAAGCAATTCGCAACTTGGCAACCCTGGCTTTCCTCGACCTGTCACAGAATAATCTGCGCGATATCGGTGCCGCCGTGTTCAGGAACTTGGATTCCCTGACTGCACTCAATCTGGAACGGAATTCCATCCAAGCCTTGCCCCAAGACACATTCGTCGGTGTAAACGATACGCTGAGTTCGCTGAGTCTGCTCAACAACCTGATGACCGAGTTCCCTGTTGAGGCTTTGTCAACACTAGGAGAATTAAGGGTAAGGCCGAAGGAACAGCAGGGTAATTACTTACATAAAAGAGGCGTCCCTAAAAGCACAGAGGTATTCTAGGGTTGGGCACAAAGATTAATTTGCTACCTGGTAGATTAACGGGATGAATTACGACGTTTCGGGAAATAGCTCGGGGACCATACAGATTCTTCTCTTTGAGATGTGCCAATCAAATTCCGCTTCTGGTCAACATTTTCATGGGGAAAATGGCCAGGAGCAGATCATAATACATGCTCTAGATATGATGCACGCTTAGTAATCTCGAACTGCAACACTCGAGTAATAAGACATGAACTAGTAACCTGTATTATCAGTATTTAAGTTTGTGTTGCCATCAAGATTCTCCCCAAGGCTTGCGATATTTTAACTCTTAATTCTACGAACCATTGAGTAGTTAAGACGTATGTCCTTCTAAAGCAAGAAGTGTGTAAAATTTTGGTTTTATGAATTCTAGGTCCTGGATGTCGGATTCAATCTCATCGAGACTTTACCTGACGACAGCTTTACAAGTCTGTCCTCGCTGACACTTCTTGCTTTAGACGGGAACCCTCTAGCCGCACTGCCAGAAAAGGTTTTCTCCCACTTGAACACCAGTCTTCGAGGTTTAAGTCTTGGAGGCAAGTTCTTAAATTGCGACTGTAAAGTCCGATGGATAGCTGAATGGATCCGGGATATTGATTTACAAGTGACGAGTCGTGAAAGAAATCCGCAATTCTGTGGTAGCCCTCCAGAATTCAGGCAGAAAAGTTTTTACCATCTTAGCCCGGACGGTAATCATATTAGATTATGCATTTTTCAAACATAAAGTTTAACTTGACACATTTTTTTTTTTTACAGAGTTTACTTGCAACAACATTCCACTTGAAGAAGAGGAAGAAAAAGACGAATTTAAACCTGTGCCATCAATTGGAACAAGCCGACCCTCCTCCTCTTCTATGGAACTCAGCAGCACGAGAGGACTGATACAAGAAGTCGAAGAGGAGGAAGAGGTCGAGGAAGGCGTGGAAGCTGAGGAAGAAGGAAGGGAGCACCAGAGTGACGATGAAGAAGAAGAGCAAGTCAAGCTGACTCCACAGAAGCCGTCAGGTTCAGTAACCAGTCAGATATTCACAGTGCCTCCCGCGACTACGTCCACCACGTCGACGACCACTACAACCACGACAACCCGTAAACCTTTCACGCAGCCTCCTCGAGTTCAGACTCCTCTGTTGGGTTCTAGCGAGATCGTAGCCACTACACCCAGGTTCGGATTGCCACCTTACCGGCTTGGTAACAGCTACACTCCACCTTCTATTCAGAACAGACCCGTGGTGAAAACTGCTCCCCCGGTGTTTCCGGGGCCTCCTCAGCGTCCTGTTAAACCGACACGGCAGCGTGCTCCTCTTCAGCAAGGAGTGCGACCAAATTTAGTAGTTGGTAATGTCGGATTCAATGGAAACGGTGACTACCATTCTGCCGTCCACGGCAACATCGATTCGGCTCTAACTCAGGAACGAGATGTTATTGTTAAGGAGGCTTACCGACAGGACACATCGGTTGTGATACACTGGGACTCGGACACGACCAACATTCTTGGTTTCAGAGTAGTTTACCGGCTTTTTGGAGACAACATGTTCCAGCCAGGGCCACCACTCGATCCCAGCGAACGGGAGTTCAAAATAAAAAATGTTCCACCCCAGGTAAGATAACATGTAACAGCTATATAGTTTATCCTGATCAACTTCTCTTTCTATGCAGGAGAACCTGGTAGTTTGCGTCGTATCTTTAGAAGAGAGCAGCGTAACTCCTGAATCGGTTCCATTTTCGCAATGTCGGGAAATCCGGACTGAGCCTAGCAGTTCGACACACATGGATAAAATCATCATTGGTGCCAGTGCTGCCATCTGCGGTACGGTTGTCGTCGCCGTGGTCGTTTTCATCTGCTGTAACCGCAAACGCTCCAAAACCAGCGAAAAGGAGAGACTTAGCAACGTTCTCGCCAACACCGTGGCTGCAAACAGCGCTGCTAGCATGATGGGATCTCAAGCAGCTCCTTTAGCCAGTCTTGGTACTCTGGGAATGGGAATGCCCCCATCACAGAAGGACTGGGACCAGCTTTCAATGTACAGTGCTCGAAGCATACCTCGCGCCAGAATGTATCAGGGTGATCGCCCAGGTAACTAAACTGAATTGAACATTGGGAAAAACGTTGTGATTAAATCTTATTTGAACCACAGCTTCAGTTATGAGATCCGTCAACGCTGGATACATACCAGACGATGCGAGGTCCCACGTCTCGGGTTACTCAATGAACAAAGGAGCTGGTTTAACTCGCTCGAGGTCTCTGGTTGACGGACACGCACAGCGCAGCATGTCAGCGATGTCAGGACGATACATACCTCCTCACGGAATGCACAACCAAGGCGGACTGCCACTAGGGATGGGCATGAATTACGGCATGGGTCATCCAGCCATGGGCATCAGCTTGTCAAGACCAGGTGCGCTGAATTCTTCTCAATCGAGTGCTATCTCTACGACGCCGACTACGACTACAGTGACCGTAGCCAGCATGCCAACGGACAGTAACACGACAGCTACAACTGCCTAAAACACGACTACTGACTAGAACTGAATGACGACACTTGACTCCATGAAATACAATTTCCTTCTTTCCTCTGCTAACCATGCTACTTGAATTGTGCTAACATTTGGTGGCTTAAAATTTTCGTATTACTGTATATTGTGTAGGCTCCATGAGCAGCTTATGGCAGGACGGCTTGAGTAACAAAGACATGTTTCTTCGAGACCAGGGATTAGTTCAGCTCTAGAATGGTTATGCTCGTCCCGTTGCTGTTGTATTTATAACCCATGTAAAAAGAAAACTGTAAACCAACATTCAGGTAGGCTCTTCTTTACTTCTCCGGAAGAATTAACACCCAGCATGATATTCTGCACATAATACCCGTAAAACAACGACATCACTGACTTTGCACCTCAAAAATTACTGACGAATGGACGCTGTAGCACTACATCAAAGATCGAATATATCTTTTATACGAGTTAAATGTTGTTGTTCAGATCTCCATGCTTCACACCAATCACTGGCTGACTTGCGACTGGCTGAGTTCGGCAGCCGAGCGTCTCGTGCCAGTCGAGCCAGCCGCGCTAGTCAGTACAGCCGCCGCTCGGAGCAGATGCGACGCCGCGCTGCACAACAACAACAGCAGCAGCAACAACAACAACAACAAACAACCGGAGGCGAGGAGAGTAGCTGGGAGACCGACCGGGAGCGCGGTAGCGAATCCAGTACTGGTCTCCTGAAACGCCCTCAAATGGGTACCGTCAGTCTTGCTGCTCCCAACGGGGCGAACTCTAAGGTTCCAGCACGCGGTGCCCAGAGCAAAATGAGCTCAGCTGGATCGGTCCGGTCTCGTGGTGGTGACACTACTAACTGGACCGACCACGACATGGACATTTACACAGCTCACAACACAGTGCGAAATGATTTGGTGCGTTTATAGAATTCGTGAATTTTAGACTCTTTTCTTTTAACAAATGTCTCTAGGCGAGTTTATAGTGTCTTATTTGCGTTGCATTCTGTTTCGTAATCTCTTGTGTATGTGTGTTTTTTAAAACTCTGGGTTAAGAATTTTTACTCTGTGCGCTTAACACTGTTTGCTATAATAAAACAACGGCCACTTACCCCGGTATGACATGACCGTGGTCCCATCTGTAACGCAGCTCAAGCACAACTTCATGCCACAGATGAGCCACTGCGTCCAGTCCGCTCAGATGTACGTTCACGTAAAGGAAACACAAGGCTAAGCGCCACGGTAAGCTGTCCACTGGGCAACTCTTGAACCCTGCAAGGGCATCCTAAGTTTGAATAAATAACATTGAGGTACTGGAAACACAAGAAACGGTAAGTTTCACCTTCAAAGACTTGTTAACGCTGACGTCGGCTTCCTCCTCGAGAGTCTCAGGATACTTATGTTTCTGCAATTGAAAAGAAAAAATACAAAAATATCCTAATATTCTACACGCCTTAGAATAAGCCTATGATGTAATGCTACATAAGACCAGGCGGTTCTACTTCATTATACAGTAATACTGCTACTAAGCGTTTTAAATACACTTTCTTCGCCCTCAGCATCTGGAAAGAGATAGTTGAGGAGCGCTATTAAAGTTTTCTCAGCAATCGGTCCTCCATTATTCGAACTGGGCTTTGCTCCCCACTGGGGTACGGCTGATCCCGTTCGATGCAATCCGGGGTTGGTTAAAGGTCCCAGAGCAGCAGCATAGGCAGGGCTATCTGTATAAGTTGCAAATTAGTTGCAAAACTTGATTCATTAAGAAATATTGCTAAAGAACAATACCAGGGCTTTGGAGTACGGTGTAGTTCTTGCCTAGCAATCGTTCCATAGTTTCCGGTGACTTGCAGGCAAATGTAAAAGACGTCAGGCTAGAAGTTAACAATGCTGCTACTGTGTCATCCAGAGTTACATTGATGTTCCATAAGGGAGCACGCTTAGGATCCAAGTCCGTGTAGCTTTCGCTATCAACAATGCTACTTTCGATCAAGCTGGGCCATATCACTGCCAACTGCATTTCTCTATTATTACACAGGTTACTATCACAACTCATTCAGATAATATGTGAAAATTTCTACTTTATGGGATCAACTGCAGCTCCGAATGGTAGTTTCTTCACGTTAAGAAGTTCTACGTCGCTCCCGAAATCAGGTGGTGACTGCGGCCAATCTTCGTTTGCGTCCAGCAGAACGTAAGTCCAGCGAATCGCCACCGAGGTTTGGTCTGCAGAGAGATGGTTCCCGATTTTGCTTTTGAATACACTAAGAGCTCCTTTCGGATCAAGGCAACCATTAATTGTTTAAAGCTAGATATAAATTAGTTTTTCTACCGGAGAGATGTGTGCAGGTTGGAGGAGCCCGTTTCAGATGCACCATATCGAACTCCGTGCGCAGACCTCTGGCTTCGTACATACCAAGAAAATATTTTTGGGCTTTTGCGTGAACTTGGACAAATACCGGAACCTTGCTGTGATACAAACAAGTAAACCAATCTAAGGTAAATAGACTTATTTCAGTACATAACTTGAGACGTTACCAGTGAGTGTTATTTATTGCCATGGTAATAGAGCTAATGACTAACGTGACTCTGCTTTCAGTTGACAAGGCTTCATTGCCTGCAGGCGATATGACGAGAAAATCATCAAGCCCATAGCACGTTCCCAGAAAATGGTTTTCGTCCATCTTAAAGTCACGTGACGAGTCCTGCAGGCTCGCAAAGACACTAGAAGTAACTCCTGTTGACGTCTCATGATTTTCAGTTACTTTATTAGTTTTTCCAGAGTTCAGCCAGTGCCTTGTCACGATGAAAGGGTAGCCTAGTGAATAATGATGCTGGTATCGAGTGTTATGGAGACAGGCGCATGTAGAATAAACATACCTGAAAAGTTTATGTCCTGTGATTCTTTACTCCAACTGCCATGCAAGTCATTTTTCAGCATAGTGTCTTCATTATCAGTGTTTGACAGGTGCCACGATAAAATTATTTCCTCGAGTTTAGTGGTAAAAAGTTCCCAGTCGGACGCAGACGTAAAATCGACAATCTCGAAGACTTCTTCCTCAACCTCGGGGATCTACAATGAAATATCAAGGCTGTATGAAGGGTCATGCATTATAATTTAAAAGTTAATTGAGACAGTTTTGCAGAATTGACTGAATCAAAGGGTTTCATCCTTAGTCGTCACTTGACAGTTGACAGAATGCAAGTCAGGAGTCAAGCAATAAAAGTCTATCATGCTTTCTCGCAACACTTAATGACGTTTATTAATTAACTTCTTTTAAGTTGTATCGTTTGTTTAAAATATGTTTTATTTATAATCTGGTCCTTTGACTTACATCCATTCTCCCAATGACGAATAAATGACAACATAAACAAACGACACCTAGCAGAGAAATTTAAAACTAAATGCTTTTGCAATTTTCTTTCCACCGTCAACAGCCGCCATTTATAATGCTAAAATTCATGACGAAAATGTCTTTACGGCCAAAAAAAAACTGCATACACATGAAATAATTTGTTGATTCAAGTTATATTTAGACAAATCCATAGCTGAGCACGTGTATTTTGCAACCGAGATATTCAAACGGCTCAGATAAAGCTGTCAGATTAGAAAAGGTTGACAGAACGTCACGAGTTCTTGCTTAATTGCGCAAAATCTGCACAAAACAGTGTTAAAACAAGCGATTAATTTACAACGTCCATTATAACAAGCAGTAGATTATTTACTTAAAACATACAGGGAGTCCAAATGGAGCCTTGATTAGGCTTAAAAGGTTGAAGAACATAGAGAGGAAAGGAAATATCTTGATAAAAGCAAGGGAGAATGATGAAGGAAAGGATATGGGAAGAAAGGTCATGGGTCCCCTCTAGGCCTATAGGCCTGGCAGCTGGCAACCAAATATCGAATACCAGACCCCGGCGTCTTCTCCAAGCGAACCATCGCTCTAAGCGATAGAAATTGTATTCAGTGTTAAGTTGGAGTTGGAGGCACGCTGCTCTTTCTACTAGGCCTATGGTGATCGGTGGTTGAATAAGTGTTTCCATTTGCCAGTGAACAGTTCCATAATCAAGTGATTTCATTGCAAACTGACATCTTTGAAGGAATACTCCATTCAGAATTTAAGGTAAAGAAATGTTTGAAGAAACTGTTTGAACGATTCATTCAAACGGGTTAAGCCGCCCGTTTGAATTTCGAAGAAATGCTCCCATGGCCGCCATCTTGTTGACCGTTGAACGGCCCGGAGCACCAAAAAGCTATTTTTTGTCATTTACTATCAACTGTTATTTGTACTGCTTAACTATCAACTGCTTTCTGGTTAAACTGAATTATGCTTAGTGTTTCATATTCGCGAGATTTTAGCTAGACGAGATGTTTCAGCAGTCGAGTTTCGAGTCTGAGTTACTTCTTTATTTTAATGGTTTGAACTATTAGTTTAAGACTGAGTTACTTATCTGAGTTACTAAAACACAGAAGGTACTGTAAGAATAAAATATATTAACTGTAAATTATGAGAAAATAATTTGAATATTAATAAACGTGTGTACTAAGTGCACAAAACTCGGGGAAAGGTTAATTGAACTGTCTTTAACTAGATTAACTATTATTGCAACTATTAGTTTGAAATTTAGTTGTCGTAAAGTTTTAGGAGTTCATGATTCTTAACTTTTAACTACTTAATTTCACTAGCAGTTTAATTAATGAAGTGACATAGTACAAGTCCCCTCGAAGCGAAATTATGACAAATGTATAAGACTACTGAGGTCTTAGTATAAATAGTACTGAGATTTTATTGTCACCTTGATTCTAGTTTGGCCATCGTCAATAGTGTTGTTAACCTTCAATCCACATGCATCCGTGTTGTCACGTGTTATCGCGCATTAAGAAGTATGACAAGTAGTGTACAAGCCTCGTCGAAATGACGGTGCCTTTTGTGGTGTCTTTTAGGGTAAAGTTACCGTGAAGTCAGCAGAAAATCACTGGAGTGAAAGCTTTTTCAGTGCTTTCTGTGATGTAAAACACGATTGTTCGGGCTCGTTTTTACGTGGGAAGTGCTTCGTAACCGATAACTTTCACAAATACTAAATTATAACTAGAAGTTTTAGTTTGTCCACGCTACATTTAGACTGTTACACTCGATCGAATGTAAAGTACTGTCCGAGACAGAAAAGGTAAATCAGATTGCAGCGAAAGCAGATTTATTATAACTTGATAACATTCAACTTCAGTAGCAACAGTTTCAGTGAATATCTTTCTGGGATCTTGTAGCAAATTAGTGTTCATAAATAAACTTCAAATTAGTCTTAAATGAATATTTGGAGTTGGAGTAGACTTTAATATAATACTAATTCTAATTCAAGTGTAAGTTGAAGTATTTCTTGGAACGTTTTCTTGTCGTCTTCGGTAGCCGTCGGCCGCCATTTTCCAAACCCTCGTTTACACGTGTATCAAGAAAAATTGTACATAAAACTGCAAAAATTGTTTGCACAAACATTTGTTGGTTCACAATTCATCAATTCTTTGAAAAATTTCCTACAAATGCTGTTAGTTTTTTGCCCAAATCAACTTCCCGTATAAGTAGCTACCAATTATAGTTCCCGTTTCTGCCGCCAGAGTTTGGCATTCGCAAACCTCCAAGATTTTCTTTTGCTAATTAATGGTTTTCTACTAAATTTTTGCGATAGTTAGAATGGTGTGGGGAACTAGTCACTAGGAACTTTGTATCGATATTTCGTTTGCTAATGTTTTAACGGTGTGTGTTTCATAAATTAGATAAATTATGTTTTGAATGTATATAGCGAATTGCGGACATCAAGATGAGCAAACTGTACATTGGCAATTTGCCAACCGAGGCCGGTGAGGCAGCGCTTCGTCAGCTACTACAGGAGCAAGGACTGGAAGCCTCTTCTGTGCTGGTCAAGCGCGGAGGGTACGCCTTCATCGATTTCCCTGAACAGAGTGCCATCCAGCGTGCCATTGAAACATTAAATGGTATCATAAAATTAAAATGACATCTTTTTTCTCACCGAGTTGACTATTAACAATTACATTAATGAAAATTTGTAAATAATTAGCGTAGTTTGAAACTTAGTCCGTCTAGCTAACAATCAGAACTTCTACCCTGACTTACTCATTTCTCTCAGAAACAAAGTTAGTTGCATTACTAATCAGTATATCGTGGTTCATCTACTGAATGTGCAATATAATGTAGAACTACTAAGTTAATTAACGTTTTGCTCAGTAATCAAACCGCTGAAATAGTTTTTAGTTGTCTACAATGTAGCTGATTTGTAGACTGTTATAATTTATGGCTAATACATGTAGATTAATTGCTTTTCTGCCATGAAATTTCGTTCATACAGTTGAAACAATGTTGTTGAAACATTATTCTAACATATTTTTCCTTTAATTGCAGGTTACGAGTTTATGGGATCGACTTTAGTAGTGGAGCCATCCGTAGCTGGGAGTGGCCGTCGATCGTAAGTATTGAATTTCCGTACTTTAAACTAACAAATTTCTGATACGAAAGCAAACACTCGAGAGTTAGATACCAAGCGATGATATACATCACATTATAAATCGCAAAATGCAGGCGAATCCAATATGTCGAAGTGCTGTCCATCGGAAATCGCCATTTTGTGAGGGGCCATTCCTCGCCATTTTGTTGGACGCCTAACTTACGGCCACCTAGCGGACACTATTAGAACTACTATAGTTAACTTCAGTAACAATATGAGTTAAATATAGTTGATTAAGTTTGTGATGGGGAATAAGATTGTTTTAGAGAATTTGTGGTTGCTGTGAATTGGGCGGGGCGTTTGTGGCTGGTCGCGGCAGCCATCTTGGAACACGCGCAGTGAAATTTCTCGGGACCACCAGAGTTTTTCGTCATCAATTAACGACAAACTTCTTTGCTCCTCTGATTTTAAGACCTTTACAGTTTTTGCCCCCAAATAAGTAGCGTGCTTCCAGAATGACGATTCGAGATTCAAGAATCTAGAAACTAGCAAGTTTAACAGAGAACTTAGTCAGCTTAAAGGGCTTCTCGGGTTCTTGTAAGTTAATGTAAACTAAAAGCTTCTTCGTTGCTTTGTAGCCGGACTTGTGTTGGGCAAAAAAATGTATTTTTTATGATTTAATATCGGTTTTGAGAGGCGCAGAGGGTCAAGGTTATTCATACAAGAAAGATGTGAGGAATGCATAGCAATCGAAGATTCCTCCTTAAAAGGGTATCACAATATAGAAAGTTTGGCTGCTTCCAGAATAGGCAACACACAAGATGATGATAACTGGTTGTTACACTGATAATAACACACCCGGCTGCTTCCAGTGGATCTATTCAATTGGATTGTATTCAGCAAACTTAGTATTGTAACGAAACGAAACTTCCGACGTTCTTCAGGCCGAAGCAGTACTTGATTGTAGTTACTTGTCTTTATTATTATAGTAATTATCTCCTAATTGGTTTCAATTAAACACATCTTGGTTCAGAGTCAGAGAATAGGCCGGTGAATTAATCGCATGTGGAAACTAGTGTTTGCATTAATGGACTTTGTATGGTATAGTAAATTAATCTAGAATATTCAATGCTGGACCTAGTTGTCACCTATCGATTTGCATTACCTGCGGATGTTTTCATTTAGTTGCAGTGATGAACATAATTATTGTAATTCCAAAAGCGGCGGCTAAAACTTGATGGATTGATTGGTAACACATCTCGTAAAGTGAACAATTTTGCTGATTCAAACCGAAAAGGAGTTTAACCCATAAACCGAGATTGTTTCATTAAAGTAATACTCTTAGAATAAACAAGAAGAAAGGAATTCAGCCTCTGGTTATTTTTGCCTGTAGAATTACATGCTGCCTGTAAAGTATAGGTCCTCCGTAATCATTAAGACCAAAATAAATTCAACCAGACTTGAACAAAAAGTTCGTTCGCGAAATAACGACTGAGAAAGACGTAAATTTCAGTTGCAAAAAAGTCAAGTTTCGCGCAGCTTCCAAAGTACATACAGTATTATTTCAAGTTTCAGCCATATTGGTGCGGGTTTTCTTTGACACCGAGCTTTTCCTCTTTCATTAACGCGGGCATTCATTCTGCTGTTAGTTTTGTTGAAGAGGGAAAGAAGCAGAAAAACCTCTTTTCTTTTCTGATTTCATTGATTGTGAATCAAAATTTCGCCTCCTTCTCATCTTCGGGGATCTGGTAAGAGGCTTGGGCCCGGCTCTTTGGCGCCAAAGGGGCGGTGACTGCCACGGTTATCGATCTGCCGTGGACCAGTCGCTGCCTTCGTTATTTGAGTCTTGCCTGCTTACATCACGTGCACTGTCGCTCGACCAATGATACATCTCATTTCAAAAAGAGTGTCACGCCCCCTGATGACGTAAGACCGTTACGCCATCAGCTTGGGTCGGGACGTATTCGAACAAACAGTATTTGCCAAATGAACGAGGCTCGTCATTGCACGTAATGGAAGAAGCCGTTTTTAACGTTAATTCTTTTCATTTACCTTACATCTGGCTCCACTTGTAATCGACAAATCCTCCGATTAGTAGTCAAGGTGAGTTTTTAAGTGTTTCATTTGTGGTTTACGCTCAAGTTTGAAAGTCGTTAAAAGCTGGCATATGTTCTCGCATCTCTTCAAAAAATGGCGCTGGTTTTGATTCACGCTGAGCTCTCGTAAGCAACTCGCTCGTTATATAAATGTTTAAGTTATTTTTAAACGCACATGTATTCAGTTGTAGTTATTGAGTTCTAGAGAAGGGCTATAGAAAACTTTCTTGTATTTCTCGAAGGCAATCAGGTTAACTATTTTTTTCCCCCTGCCTGATGAGGAGCGAGTTTGAAACGGCGTTTTATTTTTAGTCCGAGTGAAAGCCGGCGCATTTTGCTGGTAGCCTTAGCGTCGGCCTGCTGCCTTTTTCCGTAGATATCCACTCGTTAAGCGTATCTTTACACCGACCCTAAATGTGCCTCACTCACTTGTATTTACGCAATTTTGCTGATAATAGTTAATTAGATTGTAGATAGTGCGGTGTTAGGCCTATTAAAACTAGGCCTTGAGATCTTGGTCGTATTCTATAGTCGAGTACAATGCGTTTCAGTGTCTCGTCTCAATAAGGGTGGGTGCGTTATCTTTATAAATAAACTTAATCTCTATGTGTGTACCAGACACAAATAGAAGGAAATAAAACTACAGTGACTGGGAAATATTTTCTCCGCGTATTTTCTTTTGGTAAATTCTATTTTTGCTTTTCCAGATTATCAAGCAAGACCGTTCATCTCAGTAACGTAGGATCCCATGTGCAAGACGAGCAGTTGGAGCGGCTTTTAACCCCCTATGGAAAGATCATCAAACTGAACAGGATCACTCTATCCCGGGATCAGGACAGTGCTGAAGAAGAACCAGGAACCAAGACATACGAAGTAGTTTTCGAGGCACCCGAAGAGGCAGAAAAGTAAGTATTGTAACCCTAACTAGTTCCTTGATAGTAGGACAGTTAACATGCCTATACTTTAGTTCTAATCCAGTATTACTGTTTGTAGGGCAGTAGCCGATCTGAACGGAACAGAATTCGAGGGACACTGTCTTTACGTTGAAATAGCCATGGAACGAGGCGCTGGAGGAGCACGTGGACCAAGGACCGGTCCTCGCCCGGGACAGGGACCCTCTGGTTACCCGGTAGGACCCCAAGGACAAAGACATCCTGACTTTCCTCTTCGGTAAGTACACGAGTTATTTATAAGGAAACTAGGCTTGGAAATAATGATTTAACTTTTCTTTGTAGAATCTTGGTCGCTAGCGACATGGTCGGCGCCATTATCGGACGCCAGGGTGGTACAATTCGCCAGATCACTCAACAGACAAGAGCTCGGTAATTTTGGAAGTAGGGATTTCATCTTGGCTTGAAGTACTTATGGTTTGGTTTATACTAGTGTTGACGTACATCGTAAAGAGAGTGTGGGAGCTCTTGAAAAGGCCATAACAATTTACGGCAATCCCGAGAACTGTACAAACGCCTGCAAGAGGATCCTGGAAGTAATGCAGCAAGAAGCTGAAAGCACCAACAAAGGGTGAGAGTAAATTTAGATTTAAGCTTCCCAAAAGCTTACCTTTCTTCCATTGCAGGGAAATTTCGCTCAAGATATTGGCCCATAATAACTTAATAGGACGGATCATAGGTAAAGGTGGGAGCACCATTAAACGTGTAATGCAAGACACGGACACGAAAATTACTGTTTCAAGGTATTAATTATACTATCGTCTTCATCATTACGCCCCTTATAATTAATTTTTTTTACAGTCTGAGCGATGTGAGCAGTTTTAATATGGAGCGGGTTATCTCCATTAAAGGAAGTATAGAGAACATGTCTAAGGCGGAAGCTCTGATCAGCGCTAAATTAAGACAAAGCTACGAAAGCGACTTGCAAGCAGCAGCTGTAAGTCACGTACGCGCTCGGTCTAGAGGCATTCATTAATTCTATTCGTCTACACTTTATAGCCTCACGGTATGATGTACCCTGGTCTCCATCCCATGGCCGTCATGTCCACTCCTGGTATGGGATACGTACGTGGACCGCATCCTACTGTGTTCCCGACAGGAGTACCAAACTCGTACCCTCCTGGAACATTTCCACCCGGGATGGTACCTTTAGTGGGAACTGAGCAGGTATTGCGACATCATTTCGCTGCTATTTCGAGTTCAGTGTACGTGAATGGTTTTTGTGCTGTACAGGAAACGGCGTACTTGTACATCCCGAACAGCGCAGTTGGAGCAGTAATTGGCTCAAAAGGCTCTCATATCCGCAACGTTATCCGCTATTCTGGTGCTTCCGTTAAAATAGCGTCCCTCCCGGAAGGAGCTAGTGCTGAACCACAGACTGAAAGACGAGTCACAATTGTTGGCACCCCAGACGCACAGTGGAAGGTAGTTCCTGTTACTTGACACCCATCCTACTAGCTTCATGTATGTTGTTTTTCTAATTGCGAATGTTCGTTGTAGGCTCAGTACTTAATATTCGAGAAACTGCGCGAGGAAGGTTTCATGCCAGCCGGAGAAGACGTCCGTCTGACGGTCGAGCTTCTAGTGCCGTCGAGTCAGGTAGGTCGCATCATTGGTAAAGGCGGCCAGAACGTTCGAGAGCTTCAGCGGACGACTTCCTCGATCATCAAGCTACCGGAACAGTCAGCCTCATCAGGGGACGAGACTACGGTGCACATCATTGGCAACTTCTACGCCGTGCAGTCGGCCCAGAGACGCATTCGCGCCATGCTCAGCCAGCAAAACACTCCTGGAAGATCAGTCGGAGAAGGTTTGGTGGGGCATGGTAGGGACCAACAGTAACCCCATGCCTCGGCGTGCCTTGAACTCCCACTGCTCCTCCTCTACTCCCCCTGTGCCTTTTCTTGCATTCGTTGACGAACAGCCCCGGAAGGACCGTGACACACTGCCCGGCTAGGCGCTCAGTGCCGATGCGATCTTCGTATACTGAAGTTTGCTAATGGATCGTTCTCCTTCATTAGTACATTAGTTTTTCTTAAAAGAATACGTAAAACCAAGCGCTTGGCCATAACAAATGATCGGCTAACGGAAGGGGTTGATTTTTTTTTAAGTATTTTGTATTGTTATTTTTTTTTTATCGCATAGGAATGCTCAGGGTTTTTTTTTAAGGAGGTACAGTGTGTACGTGCTGCGGAGAAAAGAGTTCAGGAATCACTTTTTGACCACAAGTCGACCTTAGTAGTGGAAGAAGTTGTGTGTTATACCGCGAGACATTGGAGAGACATTTGTTATGTGCAGACTTATTGCTGGAGAACTTTGTTAATGTGCGTAGTGACTGGAAGGATTTGTATGAGAACCGGCCCTGTCCTTTTGCCTCAACTCTTGCCGCCGATATAGGCGCCGAAATCCCCAAAATGTAATTTGCATCTGTAGAAGAAACAGGTGGCACATGGAATACTTGAGATGCATCGATTGAAGGAATCCTACATAAGATTCTCAAACCACCTACCTCATGAGACAAATTTAACTACAACCCCCTTTTCGAACTTGACGAGGAAAATGATCAAGGATAAAAATTTGGGAGAAAACATCCCGAGCTCAAAGCTCAGCTGATTGCCTACCAGATTGAAGGAAAATTTCATCATTTTTCATTAGCTGCCAAGACTTACTGAGACGGAAAAAATATTCATCAATAAAACGGAAACTTGGAAGAAGCAGGATTACAGCGTAACTGGCAGTGGGAAAGATACATCTACGCAAAACCTCAGTTTCTGTTTCGGACACAATTTTTGAACTAACTAAACGATGGTCGATGTCTTAATGTGAGCATCGATCTATCGACAGTTCTATGACTAACTCCTCTTTTGCTCGTAGTTTGACTCGATGATTTAGCACAGTTCTGACTGATTAGCTCATGTTTTCTTTTCACTAAAAAATAGGATTTGTTCCAGTTTAGATCATTAGATAACCCTCTTGATTTTTTTCTCCCCTTCTTCGTAGCTTTGCTATTCAGTGGTGAAATGTGCGGCCTCTACCTCCGTCACAATGCGCAACCGCATTGAACAAATGCATTAAGTATCTACAGTCAGCCAAATCAATAGTCCTTGTTACAGTTTTGCAGTGTTTATGGATGCACTCCCCGTAAACTGCAAGTTGGTTTCATTTCCTCTGTATTGTTCAACTCTGACTACCTCATACGGTGGTTCACTATATGTTTTTATGCAGTTTATCGTTTGTTTGTCTTATTTTTTTTTTCTGCCGAACCAAATCAGATCCACCTATTTTCATAGCAAAGCCTTTGGAAACGACGATGACGACTTGTACCTGATCGAGGCGGCTGTGATCCCATAGAACGTCCGACAAACGACAGAAAAGGTAGACATCATCTAGTAAAAGCCTCCCATAGTTCCCGATCCAATCAGCAGCAACAATCCTCACACTCAAACAGACAAAATATGGCCGCTTGTTAGTTTTTTGTCCCCCCTTTTTTGCAAGCCTTTGTTTTATGACTAGATGTAGCCTTCATTGGGTTTACCGCAGATTTGCTCTTAATTTCTTTTGAAAGTTTTCTCTTTGTTTTCTCTGCCCCCTCAGTAGAGTCTAATGGTAACAGTTGGAGATACGAACACAACATCTTTGCCCACACACACGTCCCCCGTCCCCTCCCCCCCCCCTTAATATACTTCCAGGATCCCAAGAAATTCAAATGGCGAAAGTTCAACCGGATCAGAGGTCAGCTGAGCTACTTGTAATGATTTGACTGTGCGCCCTATGGGTAGCCAATTCACGAGCTGCCATTTGTTGTCCTCTGTTGTTTTGTTTTTGGTTTTTTTGTTTTCTTTGGAAGTTTTTTTTTTTGTTTGACCCTTTTTTACGGAAAAATATTGATGATTGTGCTGTATTCTCCCCTCCAACATGAGTGTGTAATGTGTCCCCAACTACCATGAGATTAAATTATTCTTATAGTAATAAAAGGAATGAAGGCAATTGACATGTTTTTTTTTTACTTGGGTCTACATTTCGCGGGGACACTAAGTTTAAAAAGCACGATGGTTAGAAACATGAAATATTACAATTGGGTTAGCAATGACGAGAACCAGAACATAGCAGACGAAACATTTCAGCAGGTGGAGAGGAGATCTGTCAGCAGTTTTTCCATGGGGACGTTGCCGACAGTATTGCGGAAGAAAACTTCCATCAAAGTGGAACTTTGAACAGTCCGGACTATTGGCAGCAAGAGTAGCAGTTTACCAAACCGGGCAGGGAGAGAGTGTCTCGTCCCGACAAGAGTCAAATTCGTCGACTGGCTCGTGCAGTACTCGTGCAACATCAAATGGGTCTGGTCTTGCAGCAGTTCAACTGTAAGGGGGTCTCGCAGTCCTCGAGTTTCTGTGGCACAAACAGTTTAGATCTACAGACCTAGTTCTTCGTTACTAATATCCAAAACCTGGTTTAAATAAGACAAGAGCCTTCAGACAAGCATACTCGGTATGATCCACGTGAAGAAGATGGAATCTAGCTATCAGATCTCTTAGACGGAGCAGTTCTTCAAGTTCATCAGTGTGTCTCTCGGACGTGCTGGAGTAAGCCCCAATTGCTGCAGAAGCATCCTTTTGAGTTGGAAAATTTCAAGTTTCAAAGGTTTAGTATTCACCTTCTTCGAGCACTAGGCCCCACTGTGCTGCATTTAGTACGAACAATTCACACCAGGAGGCTTCTAGTAAAGTAGTCTGATCCCGATAAGATAACTGAATTGTAAAATTGAAATTTCAGTACAAACATGTAAGAGTGTTAAATCAAAACATACCTGAGTAAACGAGGGAATGCTTCTGGCCCAGCGAACAGCCATAAATAGTAGTCTTGCAGCGGATTCACTAACATTATTCGAAGAGGGCTGGTTCTCCATAGCCATGCTACGGAAATCGATAGACAGTGGTGCTATCTGCCGCCTCAGAATCTCACTAGAATTTCCTGAACCAGAATTCTTCTGCTGGGTAGATGGTGGTGCATCAACTGTCTTCGGAGGCTCTGGAGTTAATGTAGGTATTATTTGAGACACGATTTAATAATTTAAAAAAACTCACCGTTTTCTGGAGTGGCTTCTTCATGTTCGTTGGCCGAGCTGCTCACCTCGTCTTCTTTGAGATCGGTTTTAGGCGCAGGGTTAGGTGCGGTATCGTTCTGCTGCAGCAGGGAGTAAAGCGGATTCGCCGTAAGGGGAAGCGTGTCGCCAAGCAGCGGGCCGAAACGAACCGGCAGCTGGCGCTGGTGTTGTAAGAGGCTTTGGTATTGTGGTCTCCATGGAAATCGCACAGGTCCGGGATAGAAAGTAGGAAATGTCAAACCTCCGGAGAAAGGAGTATCTCCGATGGACGAAGTTGCAGAAGCTGCCGCAAGATGGAACTGCTGAGGGAATGCGCGTTTCAAGGCGCCACGTGGAGCCCGTTCGTGCTGAACAGCTGTGAAAATGATAAGAAATACTAAATGAAAGACTAAACAGTGTGAAATTCAGAATCAGCACGTGAAATTACATATCGTTGCACGGTTTTTAGCTTGGAACGTTAAACATTTTTACTTAAAGATTGTGACGTTGCAAGACATTTCGGCTGGATTTCAGATCGAAATTAAAATCCAACACTTCAACATAATGTGGCAAACTTTATATATTCTGAATAAGCTTCAAAAGCTGCACAAATTAGTGTAGTTTTAGTTTCCTCAAACTGTCTTGAATAGTTTTTCTGTTTGCTTCTTTAACTAGGCTTTTTTTTGGGAGAGACAAGTCGAGCCAAAGATGAGCAAAAAATCTGTTTCTCCATGGGCTATAAGCTTGGGAAAACGTGTGTTTGTTCTTCAAGCAGAAGGTGTTGTGGCTGTGATGGGTCCTCTGCCTCTTGGCCCTGAACAAACAAGAGTTAAAGCGCCAGAGAAAAGCCGTGTCGCCAGCATATGCCCGCGCTCTCAGCTCTGCTATGGTTGTGTGCACTTTGCTCTGTTTATCATCGCTCTTCTTCTGTGACAACAAATAATTGCACCTTTGCTCAACAGCTTTGTCAATACCATCATCCAATGATAGCAGCAATGATTTTTATTAATATAATTCAAATTACTCGTTATTCAGAAGTTTGTTCGGAGTTTCTTCTGATTGGTTTGGCCACAAGTTTTTTGTGAAAGTCCTATTGGCCAATCAGACTGCATGGCAGACTTTTGCGAAACCAGTTTTTGCAGTCTTTCCGCTTTGAATAGAGAAAAATTCGCGTTTTTGCGACTTTTTGCGCGTGCGTTTTCACCGCCATTTGCCGACTGCTCTGACCTTCTGGCCATTCACAGGAGCCGGTTTCTCACCAACGCAACGCCATTGACAGATTTAAATACGAAAAATTTTTTAAATTCATTATATTAATTACCTTCTCGTTTCATGTTGACTGCAAGACATTTGCGGAACCGACAAGCCTGGCACTGATTTCGACGACTTACGTCCACAACACACTGATTCGATTCCTTGCAAACATAATCCAGATTCCTAAATAACATCATTGAGATTTAGTTAAATAATATTAATGAATTTTGGTTTAATTATTGTTATTACAACTAAGTGTTTGAAACCTGCGAATGCTGCGTTTAAAAAATCCTCGACATCCATCGCAACTGGGAACTCCGTAATGTCTTCCAGAAGCTTTGTCTCCACAAACCAAACAAGAAGCTTCCGACTTCCGGATTCCGGAAGGATCCATTAGATTTTTGTTAATATTACAAGTCTCCACCCAGCTGAATTTGAAACGTACTCGTGAATCTGGAAAAAATTATGAGCAAAATATTGTGAAATAATGATTGAATATGTGGTTATATGTGGGAGTTTTCACACATGTGACCTGGTAAATGGCGTGTTGTGTGTTATCAGGCGTATGAATATGTTATCACCTGTCCACATGATGTCACACAACCCAAGTGGACACTCAACACGCAAAAGCCAAAACCTTTTCATTGTTGACTCGCAATTTGCAACGCTATATGCACCGCAGCCACTTATTTAGCACCTGTTAATAATCGACACACTCCGAATCGATACATAAGAATCGATATGTAAAACTTAAAATAGTAAGTATAATAGATATACTTTACAATCAAAAGGTAATTGTAGAACACTAGGGGAAAATGTGGGGGAAAAGGGAAAATTTCGGGGAAATTCAGAGATTATCCGGGAAGAACAGGAAAAGGTCCGGGGAAATTTCCTAAAGCACTTATTTAGTACCTGTTAATAATCGATACACTCCAGATCGATACATAAGAATCAATATATACAACCATAAATCAGTTCAATAAAAATTAGTATATATATACTTTACAAATCGAAAGGTAATTGTAGAAAATCAGGGGAAAATGTGGGGGAAAATGGAAAATTTTGGGGATATTCAGGGGGAAAGGGGAAAAGTCCAGGGAAGTTCCCTTTTTCCTCTGGAACAGTACCGGACGAATCCTGGAGTGATATGTGGTCCATAATGGCTTTTGTATATAGACTCATACATCAAAAGCATCGGTGACATGTTCACACACGAACACGTGGTATCGAAGAGGGGTGTGCAACTCTCAAGAATCATGCTCAGATTCCCAACAATCACGGCGAGAATCAAGATTTTCTCTCAGATTCTCGTATATAAGATACTACAGGAATGCTTTATGAGAATCTTTGTGGAAAAGAATCTTGGTTCAGGAATCAAGAATCTTTAAGGGTTTTGGAGAGTTGTCCACCCCCTGTGGGGGCTTAAACCGCAGACGTGAAGTGTCAAAGCCAACAAAGCTTTAAGGGCTTCATTAATACTGCAACGTTAGAACGTCACTTCACATATCCCCAACCAGAAGGCGATAAATAAATAAAACCTGTAGTGATAACCACTGATAACACTTGATAACAATTGATAACAGGTGATAAAAATCACGTGATATTGTCTCAGTATCGCAATTATTTTAATAAGATAAATATACAAATAAATTTATGAATTTTTGTGTATTTTTTATATGAAGTATTTATTTAACTCAAAATCTTAATTAAACATTACTAATATCGTAATGATAAGTAAATAATAAATTAATAAAATAGATTTAAAGTCTGAATCCTTTTTTGGCGGTTTTTTGAATGGGGGGTAAGAATCCATTAATCTTTTCGGGTGTGCATTTTGTACTTATTGAGTCATTAAGTGTGGGAATTTCAAAATCTGCTTTCAGTTAAATTTGCATTTCAATCAAAAGCAAAGATTCTTTTTACGATTCTTGGATAACATTCATAGTTCTAGTAAAAAATACTAAATTGCTAATTATAAGTAGTAAAATATTATCATTTATGTGAAGTAAACGAATACTGGGAAAAGATTCTCAGGATCATATTCAATGGAATCTTAGCTGATCAGCTGATTGTCACGTGACTTCGGGTGTGTAGGGTGTGTAAGGTGGGTGTGTAGGGTGTGTGTCAACATAGGTGAGAATCTTAGCAAGTGTTGGCCACTGGCAAAACAAACGAGGAATCATAAGATCGCTGATAACAGCAAGTCGAGTTAGGTGCTCATGTGAATCTCCCCACATGTCCAGACACGATTCCCAAGATTCTTGAAGAATCTGAGAATCCCTAAGAATCTAGGGAATCAAATCAAGATTCTTAAAGCTTCTTGGAATCCAAGTTTTAAACCAGAATTAGCTATTATATTCAAATTTAACAATGTAACATAATTAATACATAGGACAGCAAATATTGATTATAACGAATTTTAATCTTCATTAACTCGATACAAAAATTAGACTTGTCACTGAGATAAATGAGTTTATTATTACTGATTACAGTAATGTAATTAAAAGTTAGTTAATTTTATTTGTTTAATGAAATTTACATTGATCGTAATGGATAATAATAGACAATAAGTTGTGATACGAGATATTAAAAATAGTAACGTTTAATTTAAATGAACTATTGAAACAAGTAAAGCTGACTGGAATTTTGTCATAAAAATTTATTTGCTATTAAATTATTAATTATATACTATATATGTTAATTTTATTAAAGGAAACTAAATTAAATTGATTTAATTTACTTCGACTGTAACAGATAATAATTATAACTAATAGTAATAGTAACTAATTCAATTAAACTGAACCAATGAAACAAATAAAACTAGAATTATGTCACAAAAGTATAATTAATATTAAAATTATTATTATATATACTAGTATAATTAAATTAATTGATTAAATTAAGTAAGTTTACCTTGATCTTTAAGTCGTAGCAATGAGGAATGGCAATATGTGATCAGGTGGAAAGCAATCAGATTATTGATAACCGCGCATTATCGCTGACTTCAATTTATATGGCGCGATTCAAATTTGGCGCCTGCTCAGTTCATTCAAACGTCCGCTGCAGTCTGGCAACGCTGATTGGCTGCGCGCCCAAGGGCGGGCCACGCCCATTGGCTGGGTATGATGAGCCCTTATTGGCGACCTGGAAATGTGAGACCACGCCTATTGGCAGGTTACGAATTATTGCTGCTACTACTACTACTACTACTACTACTTGTGCTTGTGCTATTGCTAACGGCACTGCTTTAATTACTACTATAACTATGCCGCTTCTACTACTACTGTTACTGCTACTGTACAGCTACTCCAACTACTACTACTACTTCTACTACTACTACTACTACTATTACTGCTGCTGCTACTACCACTACTACTGCTACTGCGATAACAACTACTACTATTACTATTACTGTATCGCTATACTACTTCTACCTTTGCTGCTACTAGTAGTAGTACTGTTATTGCTACTGCTACTATCACCATTATTACTACTGTTGCTGCTGCTACTACTTCTACTTTTAGTTCTATTGCTTTTGCTACTACTGCTACGCTTGTAAATTATGCTATAATGGTATCCTGCTGGTCGTGCTATGTTACTTCTTGCTGTTATGGTTGCTATCTCCTCTGCTACTACAAAGTATACTACTAGCACAGGAAAGAAACGACTTGTGTTACTTTTTACTACTACTACTACTTCTGCTTACTATATCGTTACTACAAGCCCTTACTGCTTCTACTACTGTTTCTTACTATCACTATTACTACCTCTGCTACTTATTCTTTCTGCTAAGCCAGCACCACAGTGCTACTTACTACTTTCTAGTGCCGTTACTTTCCCCCTACGATTGCCCTACTACTTTGCGAGTAGTATTCTTACCAAGTTCTTAAATCTACTAGTACAACTTCTGTACCGTATTACCGTTACCTAAGTTATCCTGATTACTGAGTATTGTAAATCCGCTACTACCCTGCTACTTATCCCACACTCGAGCGACACCATTAATACTATATCTCTACTACTACTACTAGTATTGCTGCTGTTCCTATTGCTACTACTACTATTCACTACTAGTTCCATCAGTACTGCTATTACCACAACTATACTTTTGATACTAATACATGCATCATTACTACTAATGAATTTCTCAGGAGCGAGAACGAGGAACCACTTCTATACTGCGAACCAAGCGCAAACAGAGCAATAGGGCTGGGGCGCAGGAGGTAGGGCGGAAGCCAAATGGGAAAAAAAGTTAGGTTAGGTAAGCTAGGTTAAGTAACTATTGCTTTAGTAAAATTTTTAGCGGCTTTTTCCACGAAACAAAGTATCTAAATATGGTAGGGCTGGGGCGCAGGGCGTAGTAGGCCTGTAGCCAGAAGCATACGGCTCGGTTCCTCATTCTCGCCCCCGAGAAATACGTATTACTAATACAGCTGCATTCAGAACTATTCCGCAACAATTATCAACTTGCACAACTATCCGTAAAGCTGAATGAGGTCATCTATCTACAATAACTACTGCAGTACAACTACTGTTCCTCGGCTGATGCTACATCTTCCACTACTACTCACTGCAACACTATTCCGTGAACTATGATCTTACGGTTCGCCAAACTACTAGTAAATACTTATAACAAAGTAATAACAACCCAAGTAACATGATAAATACTATTAAAATTTGCATCCAATTTATAATTAGTAAATAGTTAGCAATTATCAAAATAATTCATTTATTAATCAGTATACAAATAAGAGAATAGCAATACTTTATAAAGATTATAATAATATTTCAATAATATAATTAAAAACTAATGATCCAAAATATAGTTGATAAATAATAATTTACACAATCGGTATACAAATAGTTACTAATTTTCCCGCTTGTTGTCGCTATTCCAAATATGATCTAAACAGCTTTTTAGTATATATTTATATATCCTATTTGAAAAGTAAATGTTAGCTCTTCTATCGTTCTTCGTTTTTAATGCTTTATTATCTAGTTCATTTTTTCGCTGTTTTATTATTGCAAATCTGAGATCCGAACAACAGTCTAGATACGGGTTACAATACTTCACCATAAGATCATAAAACAACGAGGAAAAAGGAGGGGAAAATCGGTACAAATCGGGAAAACATTACAGAAATAGAAACTAAACATCTTTACAAAACGTTCCGGTAAAAAAAAAATTGAAAACTAACGGCAAATTTCATGACTATACGACCATGGAGAAAGAGCCGCAGTCTTCGCCAGCAGCTGCTGCTTAACGGACGTTTCCCGACACAGCTGCTAGCTAATCAAATTAAATGGTGGTTAACTAAGTTCTATTATTGGCATTACGAAATAGTGTCGTATTTACTACAGCTGAAATTAATTTTGATCAAGTAAAATGACTTTACCCAAAGCGCCCAAAAGAAACAAGCAAAACCAGCACAAGAGCGATCAAGAGTCAGACTCACCTGTTCAGGTAAATGAACTACTTTTAAAAAATAATGATAGTTGTTATTTATTCAAATTAGGTTCTGTTTCTGTTAATAGATTTTACTGTTATGATGTATGTGTATAGTGTTATCATTGTGTTATCAAAATTTTATCAAATAATCTTCATATACAACTTTTTATAAAATTTGTGGACCCCTTCGAGTAATAATCCCGCTATAGCAAGTGTTTAGTTCACCTAAACGGTTCACGAATGCATGGTAAACTGTATTTTGTAATATGTATAACATGGACACTATGAGGAAATGTTACAATGTTACAAGCAGATGTTCAGTGCTACCTTCTTCTTCGTCTTCTTCTTGGTGTCGTAAAATAAAGTTTATGTTCCCACACTAGAATTTTCCGTAAAATCGCAAATCATGTGCGAAAAAGTCTCGGTAACATCCATACTCCAGAAGAAGCCAAAATCGGGCTGTCTGTTCTGTCTGTCTGCCTGTCTGTCTGTCGGTCTGTCTGTCGGTCTTTCTATCTGTCTTTCTATCCGTCTGTCTATGTTTCTGTCTGTCCGGCTATTTATCTAACCGTCTGTCTATCTATCTGTTTGTCTATCTTCTTGTCTACGTGTCTGTATGTCTGTTATCTATCTTCTTGCCTGTCTATTTGTCTGTCTATCAATCCATCTATCTATCTATCTGTCTGTCTGTCTATCAATCTAATTTACTCGTATCTACCTAAATCTACAACAATCTAATCTAATCTACCAAACACCATATCAATAACTTTTACTGATTATTGACTGAATCCATAGACGAGTGTTGCTCATCTTCACGGATCGGTTCCGGGCCGGATGGTAGTATTGGGTCCGGAGCGCACCTTCAAGTTAAGAGATCCTCTAGATCCCGCAGGATTGCTGCAAGGCTCCGATTCTTCCTCCGGGGAGCATCCTCGTTCACCAGAACACGTATAGCTCAAACTTATTTTTATTAAATGCTAATTCAATTTCTGATTATATCAATTGTTTTGTCGTCTTTTTGTGTTGACACGAAAGTTGCTCCCTTTCGTCACGGATTACTAAATTTCCACAAGTTTCCAGAGAAGCGGAAACAGGCCGTTGCAATTCTTCTTTAGTTTTTGTGCTTTCACCATTGAATAAAAAACAAAAAATAGAGAAATTTGAGTCTATGTAGAGAAAGCTTATAATAATTATGACATTATAATTACAGTTAATCAAGCTTCAAACAACTTTGGACTCAATTTCACGTTTCTCTGAATAGAACGATCGCTCAGTGAAGAGTATAACGCGATCTTTGACTTTGATTGACACTCACGATGAACTTCTGAAAGATCCACGATCCAGAACCAAGTTGTGGCCCAAGAACTATTGCTTTTGTCTGCTGGGAGCCTTTTTTTGTGTCGGAATAGGAGCAGCATTCGGCATTTACTTTGGATGTAAGTCTATTTTTTCATCTATTTCAAATCTCTAAAACCATTGTTTCTGGTTTTTCCAGTCCAGAATGCCAAGCCCGATAAAATTATGGACTACGTTTATCGTGGCAGTTTGCGAGTCAGCCAAGGAGATCGCTTCGATCCGCTTCTGGAAGACAGTAAGAGTCTGGTCTTTGCTGAAAAGGCCCGACAGTATGAGCAGAGACTAGACAAACTGTTTAAAAGTAGTTCACTCAAAGATGTATTCCTGTATACCGAGGTTCTGGCATTCGAAAGGTAAGCTTTAAGATCTGGGTATAAAAGTTTATGTATCAAGAATGTTCTGGTTCGCAGAAGAGAAACTGAAAACTTGGTTGTTTTCTTCAACATCTACTGCTGGGCCAAGAAAACTTCTACCGACACACAAGACATGGAGTCAGTTTTACGAGAATCCAGTAGTTTCTTCGATGGACTGGTCGTAGATCCGAACAGTATTGAAATCAAGGGTAATAAAAATCTTGAATGGCATTCATAGTCCTTGAAAAAAGTGAAAATATGTTACGTTCTCATCATTCGTGAAGCGTAGATTCCTTTCAACCAAAAAAGTACAGTTACAAATTTGAGTTTTGAAATATGTAGCACGTTCCAGTGAATCTTCAATATCTCCTGGCGACTCTCGGTCGGTCCTGAAAGCCAAACTCCCTGAAGACACTGAACGCCGCTTGGACAAAGACAATGAATCGTTCGAGTACGTCCCGGGCTCCGGTTCTAGGGACGGTCGTCGACCCTCGAATTCCGTAGACGGGGGCCGAAACCGTAACTCGGTTCTCGGACCGACTTCCAAAACTTCGAGCCCGAATCTCGAATCTACAGACACCCCGACCTGTGTACCTCTTACCCTCCAGTTCTGCAGTCACTTGGAATACAACATAACGTCCTACCCTAATCTGTTGGCACACCGGGGACTACGAGATAATGATCGCCTTGCTGAAGCCGCCAGGTTTGATCAGAGGATAATAGTCCCTTTACGAATTCAAAAATCTGATTTAAAAATTCTAGGATGTTGGCAGAGTCTGATTGCTCTCCGTATATCCAGCACGTGCTTTGCCATATACTTCAGCCTCCGTGCAAGAGGGAGACGACAGATTCCGAGCATTTGTCACCATGTCGCAGCGTTTGTACCGCTGTCTTGACTTCGTGTAAAGCGAAACTGGCGTCATCTTCGAACGAGAGAAAAGACGACTACGCTAAAGAAGTCGTTCTGGGATTGCGAGACCTTCTGCGCTGTGATCTGTTCCCAATAGACGATGGACTTAACAGTTGTACTCCTAAACCAGGTTAGTCAACAAACATATGTAATTTTGGTAAAACTCTACTGAAATATTTGTCCTAAAAGCTCCGAACAAGATTCTGGACTTCGAACCGTCATCTTGCGTCAAGGAAATGCATGACAAACAGCTGGAAAATCGAATCTGTGATGGCTTAATGGACTGTCACGATTTCAGCGACGAAATGGCCTGCGACTACTGCCCCTACGGAATGGTTCACTGCGGCGTGGGAGCCGCCTGCATCGAAGGCGTTAAACGCTGCGACGGAACCCCTGATTGCCCTAACGGAAGCGACGAAAGGGGCTGCTGTAAGTTTTCCCGTGCAAGTTTCTAAACACTCTTGATATTTTGATACATGAATTCCAATTGCGTTATGTAGTGACGGTGGCGCCAGATATGGAAGCTGCCAACTTTGTTCACCAGTATTTCCAGGACGGTTTCGTGATATCCACGGAAGGCAACAAGACTGGCAAAATCTGTGCCGATGTCCTTACAAGCGCCAATTTCACGTCAGCAAAAAGGAACAGCTTTCTAGAAGCTTTCGGAGAGTCGGCGTGTCGGTCAATGTCCTACAGGTCAGAGAATTTCGCCATTATTTCTGATAACTCGCAATAGAGCGAAGCAACGATTTGAAAATATCTTATTAGTGGATTCATATTATTTGCAGGACAATGGATCTCATAGAAGTTCGCACTGACAACGAGCGCTCATCAGAATACGCCCACATAAAAGACTCATCTCAGTTGAAAGCATCTTTCTCCAAAGACCCGTGCAATCGTCGTCAAGTTCTGTACTTATCCTGCTCAGAACTAGGTTTGATCGCCCAAATTTTCTGTCTAAAACTTGGATAAAATGTCGTGTGTTTCGTAGAATGTGGAGTACGACCGGTACACATGCACCCAGACCGTCCTTCTCGCGGGCTCAACGTCCTGCCGGCCTCCCACGGCGACTGGCCTTGGATGGCTGCTCTATTTAGGGACGGAGTCCATGTGTGTGATGCAACTCTAGTAGCCGAAAAATGGCTAATCACTTCAGCTAGTTGTTTCGAAGGGTACCTGAAACTCTAAAATCCTAGTTTCAGTAATCTATAACTATGTTTGAATCGAGCACAGGCAAGGTCGAGCTCACTGGGTTGCCAGATTCGCTGCTGTTAGACTGTCTTCAGACGCTCCTTGGGAACAGGAGAGACGAGTCGTTGGCATGGTCAAGTCTCCGGTTGATTCCAGCAATTTAGTCTTAGTTAAACTGAGTTCGCCAGTCATTTATTCAGATTTCGTGCGGCCGGTTTGCCTGGCTAGAGACAAACAAACGTGGATGACTCCGACTTCTAGATGCGTTTCTCTCGGATGGGGCAAAGACGGTAACTCTTGTATAACAAATCCCAAGATGAACTCTAAAATTAACATTAATTTCAGGGGATAATTTACACGAAGCAACAACTCGTATTATAGTCAACGAAAACTGTAACAATACAGTTCAAGTGTGCGCGGAACTGGCGTCTGTGAAGGACGCATGTCGGGTAAAATGACTTCAATTTCATCAATTCTAACTGACTGTTGAACGAATTCTGAAATTTTGAAGAACGTGGAGGTAACGGGTGGACCTCTGCTTTGCCAAGAAGTGGAAGATGGCGCTTGGTCTCTTGTCGGGATTGCGAAAGAAAACTATCACTGCGATGCTCTGACCTTTGAAGTGAACCGACTGTACGATGGAATCATTCCTCTTTCAACGTGGATTGTTCAGACAGTTCGCCAGACTTGAACCACTTTCATAGAAAATTCAAATCACTGTACATTTCTATTGTTGAATTTTTTTTTCGTTAGTTAAGTTTACGACAGTATTACAAAAGCCCTATAGCTTTGATATATTGACTCAGTATTCGTTTTGTTATTTTTTAAGTAATATTAATGATCTTTCTAGTGTGTGATCTTATTATAATACAATTTCCGCAAAAAGACGGCCAGAACTGAATCTTCCAAATAATTCTCAACTTTATTTCTTAAATCTGAGCATAACAACCTAACTAAATAAGCAATAAAATGTTCAAGTAATTTGAAATTTTTATAAATAAATAAATGTGACTATATATATATATTTCTGATTATTTTCAGTAATATATTGTTTTGGGACGCGTGTATTTATCTGTACTAGCGCATCCTTAGTTTCGAGGCAGTAGTCAGTTTAGTTATTGTGTGACAAGAGCAGATGACTTATCCCGTGGATCGTTCAACAGTAATGAGTAGGATTGACTCAAGGACGTAGTGATGATACACCAACTCCTCTTTTGTAAACATAGGTGAGATTTTACCAAATTATCAACTCTTCATATTTACCTTTAATACAAACAATGCTCTAAAGCCGTTATATTCGCAGATAAATCTGGTTTAATATTCACTCTGTTTTGCATTGCGTAAAATACACCCGAACGCAATGTGAAAGGTTTTGTTTTTGCTTTTTGTTTTTCCGCAACTTCCTGTCGCATTTTTGAGTGAAGGTCGGCCAGGGCTTTGCTATTTCTGGATTCAGCAAACTTTCCGACTTTCGAAACACCAGATTTCACTATTCGAGCGCACCTTGATCTCGAGGCCTTGTAAAACTATCTCCATTTCTAATTGTTATTTGTTTTTTTTTTCTGGGCCTTATCAGCGTTTGGAGTATTCGGGTGACCCCTTTTGATAATCTCACCTAATTGCCGAGTCAAAGATTAAATATTTGGTTGCAGTAATTAAATATATCATCGATACATGATCCTGTTTCCTGTTGTTCGATTTCCGTTACCCCAAAAGTGAATAAACTATTGATTGAGTATAGATTGAACGCAAGCTGCGGGAACACTTTTTGAATAGTTTACAGGCTTTATTGATTCGTTTATTGCATAAGCTACAAAAACAACCAAAACTCAGTCTAATAAAATCAATAATAAACTTGAAAAAAAAAAAAACAAAAACAAACACATAACGGCCATTTGCAAGATGAAGGACTTCGAACCCAGCATCACGGGACTGCCTTCCGTTTGCGTAACTCCGTCTCCGGAAGAAGCAGCAGCCAAGTGTCCACTGCCCGTTGCCATGACGACCCACAAGTTGTGCGTCCCCGATGCCGACAGCCTTGTCAACATGAAGCCGAACAGCTCGAGACCCCGGCTATCGATACCCAGTCTCGCGGGGTCACCTCCGCGTACAGCGGCTCGGCCCCAGCGACCAGCACTTCAGGCCGGCGTTTCTCGTTCAACTTCCCCGCAGCCATCCGGAGAGCTTCCTGGTCGGTCAGTTGGGACTGCCGCATGTCTGAAAAATCTGGGGAAAAAACGCAGCATTGATTTGTAGAGGCGCTTTGTGAAAGTAAAGACAGCAGAAGAGTATATACAGTGAGAGAAATAGACATGCTGTAATTAGGAGATTGAAATTTTTCCCCATCACCATTTCACCATTTGAAGTTAACAGCATGCCGCTGAATAATCCCATAGCTTGGGTGCGTGATCTGGATTTTTACTAACAAAAGCTAAAAACAAATGGTGGTTTCCTGTCTGAAAAGATATCTGATGTGATGTTATTTAATAGTTCATCTGTGTTTTATTTTCAGATAATTACGCCAACAGAGTCCATGGTGTCACTGAACTATAGATCCTTGGCCTCGTTTGTAGCCGAGGACAACCTGCTTGGCCTCAAGGGTTTCTTGGAAAATCGCAACATAAATGTCGACGACAGAGACGAGGTAACTTATTCGAGTAAATTTGTTAATAATATAAGATATTACGATGTTCAAATTTGTATTTAGAATGGCGGTACGGTCCTCCATTTGGCCGCTTCGAGAGGAAGATTCGGTCTGGTCCGGGAACTTATTAACAATGGAGCTGATCCTAATGCCGAAGATAACGTAAATTATGTTTTAACAGTTGAGGAATTTGTAGAGAAATTATTTATATTGGTATTTAGTTAATTATATTTATTGAGTATAAAAGTATTAAAAAAATAGACGTTGTAAACAGTTCATTAATTCGAGATATATGCTATTAGCGACTGTATCAAGTTTTCAGAGTATTTTTTGAAAAATTATATTAATAATTTATTTATTTCTAATTCTGAAATAATTTATTTAAATATTAAATTCTATTTTAGTTATTTTGTTAACACAAAAATATTCCTTTATAATAGTTGTACTAAGTTTCTACTATTCAATATATATATTTATTTATAAACATAATATATAATAATTTATAATAATAATAATATATAATAATAATAACAATATAAATAATAATATGTATGTATAATATATATATAATATTTGTATTTGGTGATGTTGCAGGATAAATGGACTGCGTTAATAATTGCTGCGAAGGAAGGTCACGCTCAGATCTGTGCCGAGCTCTGCGACCATGGAGCTGCTATCGAACACCAAGATATGGTATTTTCATAAAAATTCATTAAATTTTCTATCCTTGATTTTATTAAACTTGCTTCACTCATCAACTTTGATCAATTTACTTTATGTATTCATGATTTAGTTATAATTAAACTTGAATAATTCACTAGGCACGTATGGAGAAATCCAATCGTTTAATAAATAATATATTATTATAATTGTAATATGCTATATTTTTAGGTGTAATTTATGTTAGTACGTGTTAGTACAGTTTCTTATTGGATATTTGTATAGGGAGGATGGAGTGCTCTCATGTGGGCTTGCTACAAGGGCAGGAACGCTGTAGTCCAGGTGCTGATAGAACGGGGAGCTGACGTTAACTTGCACGGGCAGTATTTCATCACCCCACTGATGTGGGCTGCGGGACGGGGCCACGAACTCATCGTGCGGGATCTTCTAGACCGGGGGCTAAAGTTAACGTTGCAGACAAGGTTCCGTCTTCTAATTGGCTATATTATAATTTATTAATACGTTATTTGGTGTTGTAAACATGCAGCACGGGACTACGGCGTTGATATGGGCCTGTCGTAAAGGTTATACGAGTATCGTCGAGATGCTGCTGCAGAGTGGGGCGAATGTCGAAGTATCGGGAATGGTGAGAAGAAATAGAATGAAGTTTGGAATAGGTAAATACTGAATTATTGGTGTGTTGTAGCATTGCTGGACTCCATTGCTGGTAGCAGCAAGAGGAAATTACGTGGAAATAGTGCAGAAATTGCTGGAGAAGAAGCCTAATGTCAATGTGGTGGATAAAGATGGCAGCACTGCCTTAACTGTAGCCTGTAAAGAGGGTCTCTACGAAATCTGCGTTGCCTTGCTGAACGCAGGGGCTTACGTTAATCTCCAGGTAACTGGATTTAGTGTTGCAGTTGGTAGTAATAATAATAATAAAAACAGCAGTATTAGTAGTGGTAGTGGTGGTGGTGGTAGTAGTAATAGTGGTAGTACGAGCTGTAGTAGTAGTAGCTGTAGCGGCAGCAGTAGCAGTAGTAATAGTTATAGTAGCAGCAGTAGTCGTAGTAGAAATAATAGTAGCTGTAATAATAGTAATAGGAATAATGATAATAGTCATATTTGTAGTAAAAATAACAAGTAAAATAATTGGAATAATAAAAATATTTGTAATAAAGTTTCCATCTATTTTTGAAGGATTTTGTTTTCGAACTTGAAGCTTATTTATTATTATTACTATTATTGTTATTATTATTATTAATATTTATATTATCATTATTATTCTTAGGACCGGAGTGGAGACACGAATTTGATTCACGCTGCCAAAGCAGGGCACCGATCCATTGTGGAAGCTTTACTGAAGAAACATGCTGACGTGGACATGACTGGAAAAGTATTTATATATTATGTTTGTTTCTAGTTCATTCGTAGTCTCTATTTTTGGAAACAAACATAATTTACTGTCATTCAGTTAAATTTCTACGTTAATCTCAACAAAATTTGTCTGAAAATTAGTGTAAGTAATAAAATAATTAATAAAATATATAATTTACATTGAATTAAAATAATAATTTAATTTGTACTTAATTTTATGGAGTTCAGTTCATTATTTTTGTTATTCATATTTCTTAAGAATTAGTTATTTTTATTTACTACTATTTAAGTTCTTTATGTTTACTATTTATAATTATTTTATGTCAATGTTTAGTCTGGTGATTTTTTTCAAATATTAAATTTAAAATATTAATTTAAATTTAATTTAATTTTATTGCACGTATTAATAATTTTTAGTGATAGTTATATTATTTGCTGTATTTATTTACGTATTGTTTTCTTAGCTTATTATTAGTTTTATATGATTTATTCTTGTTATTCCATATGAATTTTATTTATCTATTTCAATATTGTAGGAAAGAAAGACTGCCTTGTATTGGGCTGTCGAGAAGAACCACGTTTCCGTGGTGAAGACGCTGCTCGGCTCTGACCCCAACCTGGAAATTGCGACCAAAGTATATTTTAATCAAAACTTTACAAATTTGCCATATTGTAATAGTGCTTATTAATTAAGAATGAGTGATAATGAATAATTGAATAATAATCCAAAATAATCAAGGAATAAATGACGAACTGAGTAATTCATTCTTTAACAAGTAATGATTAGTAAATAATTAATCAGCTTAAAAAGTTCCTAACTTATTAATAAATAATAATCATAATAATAAGACCTAGGGCGCTGGTGCAGCAATGGTTGAGACCTTAGGTCAAGACCATCGCCCTTCACCTCTGGGTGTGTGGGTTCGATCCCACTCGACTCCAAGTGAGGCGTTTCCCGGACCAGCGGCCCTTAGCAGTTGAATCTGCAATCCCTCCACCTGGGGTCATGGGCTAACGCCCGCATACCCGTCAGTGAGATTTAAAAAAAATCATAATAACAAGTAATAAGTAATTGTGTATGTTTCAGGATGGTGATACTGCGTTATTGCGGGCTGTGAGGAACAGGAACGTGGAACTCGTTCATCTGCTGCTGGACAAGAAGGCCCGTGTGTCAGCAGCCGACAAGGAAGGCGATACTGCGCTTCATATTGCTATGAGAGCCAGATCTAAAGTAATAATCATAATAATAATAAATAAGTAATAAAATAATAACCAATATAATGATTTTAATTTGTATTTAATAGCTGTATAATTTAATTATGTGATTTATATGTTTTAAATATCGGCAATTAATAAGTTTATAACGAAGAACTAAAACGTCAATAGGTAAATACTCATCTTACTGGATTAAAATGAATCCAGTTAATTACTTATAAATCCTATGACAATTATCATTTTTGTTATCGTTATTCTGCCATTCTTATTATTGTTATTGTTATTTTTACTATTGTTATTAATATTTCGTTTGTTTCTTCTCGGCTTAGGCTAAGAGCCTATTGCCACATTAATCTTATTAATATTATTATCACTATTGTTACTATTATTATTAATGTTACGAAATTTCAGGCTATAGTGGAGGTGCTGCTGAGGAACCCGAAGAACAGTCAGCTGCTCTACCGACCCAACAGAGCTGGAGAAACGCCGTATAATATCGATACAGCACAGCAGAAAACTATCCTGGGTCAAATCTTTGGAGCCAGTAATATCCTATTATTATTCTTACTACTACTACTATCATTACTACTCCTCCTCCTTCTACCACTATTACTACTACAACTATTTCTATTACTACTACTACTGCTACTTTGATCAACGTTGCTTACTAATAACTTTTTTTCTGACTTTTTTGTATTTTTAAGGGCGTTTGAACACAAACGAGGATAACGAGAACATGCTGGGCTACGATTTGTACAGCAGTGCATTGGCTGATATACTCAGTGAACCTTCATTGTCAATGCCCATCACTGTTGGACTCTACGCTAAATGGGGCTCGGGCAAGTCATTCCTTCTGAACAAATTACGAGGTATTCATAAAAATACAGGAAAAATAATAGCATTTTACGGAATACTTGATTGAATTTTGCGTAGAGGAAATGAAGGGGTTCGCCAGGCAGTGGACTGAACCCATGTTCGAGTTCTCGCTGGTGTTAACTATTATTATTCTGCACTTTTCCGCTTTGCTGGGCATTGTTATTGCCACATCCCTTGATTCGTCGACTGGCTGGATCGCTGGACTAGCGACAGCTGCTGGATTTTTTGCCTTTTCACACACATTCCTGTACATAATCCACTGGGGATCAAGAAGGTTAGTAGTAAATAGTAAAAGTAGTACGTAGTTAGAGTAACAGTAGTAGGAAGACCTTACTAGCAAATTAATTGTTAACTATTATTTATGAATTATACACACTACTTATCGTTATTTACTGTTCCAGGTAAACATACATTTATATTTATTAATTTTATTTAGTAATTTGTATAAAATAATATTGTTTATTATCATTATTTGTTAACTTTTTTTTCTAGGTATACCTGGAGCTGGACCCATAACGTTAGCCTGGCTTTGGCTAAACGCCTAGCCTCAATCAAACTAGTTCTCCAGGTGACCTTCTGTACTCCTCCAGGTCCTCAGTGGGGAGGTGATAGTATTCGGGTCCAGCCAATCCGGTAATTTCCTCTCGCAAAAGTCTGATTTTTACAAATTTTGATTGGCTGGCTTGTGCAGGTTCTATTTTACGGATCAGACGAAAGTCTCGCGATCGGCGAGTGGCGAAAATTCCGTAGTGCAAATGATAGGATCTTTGCTGAACTCTATTGAAGCGGATTATGGAGTCATCGCTACGAGACTGTACAGAGCACTTAGACCCAAACCACGTATGAAATTTGATAAAATTTGAATTATTAAATCAAATATTGTGTTTTAGTAATGTATGATTTTGTTATTTAAATTAGATTATTTTGAGTAGGCATTATGGATATAATTTATTTATATTATTCATATTTTAAATGATACCGTAATTATATTGTTGTTAATTAATCATCCAGAATTAACTATCATTATGTATAGATATACTTTCATTAAGTCCAATAAGTTTAGAAATTAATTATAAACTCAAATATTGTGCTTAATATTTTGTGGTTTAGTTATTTGCATTAAACTAATTTTAATAAACATTATAAATGTGATTAGCCAAGATTTTATTTAACTTATTCATATTAGTGCTATATTCAATATCACCGTAATTATATTGTTATTGATTAATTATCTCAAATTAACTGTGATTATTTTTGTATTTCATTTTACTAGAATTTATTAAGTCAAATTAATAAAATAATTTTTTATTAATATTTTAGTTAAAATGGATTCGCCGTGGCGTCTGCGCCGGGTTTGCTGTTTGCCCTACGCCGTCCTCTTCATCGTTTGCTTGGATTTGTTACTAGCAGGATTGGTACTTCTCGTAATCTACGTACAAGGGATCGACAATGAGCTGTAATTAGTATTCTTATATATATATATATAAACCTTAATTAACAATCGCCATTGTTAATTGTGTTGATTTAGCAAAAATCATGAATTAATTGTGATCGTATTGTTAAGGATTGATACCAGTGCTTCCACTTTGCAGGAACATCCCCTGAATAAGGGAAAACAAGTGTCCGAAAAGGGAAAAATAACGGAGAGAGGGAAATTTACAAGTACAGCTTTACATTCTAGCACGGGAGGGGGGGGGGAGGGAAAACAGAGCCTACCTAAGGGAAAAGGAAAAACTGAAAGTGAAAACACTGATTGAAACTAGTCATTCATTAAGTAACGTGATTAATATTCATCAGTGTTAATTGTACCGATTTAGTACTCACAATAGATTAACCGTAATCATTTGTGTTCAGGATTGAAACGCTACGCACAGTCCTCATTGCCATTGCAATACTCATCGGAGTTGTGGTCATTGCCAACGTGTACACATGGACTCGGGTTATCCAGTCGCTGTTGGTATCTCAGCGTAGAAAGCTGCAGAGGAGAGTGTCTCGGCTACACACTGTTAAAGCCGAAGGATATCTTCAGGTGAAATTTTTTAACAGTTTAAGCTTACACTTGCAGCAGAGTTGCGTTGTGTTGATCTAGTAAGCTTATTCTAATAGCCAACTGTGGCCCAGTGCAACCCTCTTTGATTTCAACGGTCGTAGACTGATGCACTGGGACGTAGTGCTGTGTTGTCTGTGACTGGCGCGCTATGACGTGGTGGGGTTTCGCCAACAAAAATCTGTAACGTCCTACTTGAATAGTTATGAATCTTGTGATGATCACTTGATGTGCGAGTCATCTTCGTACCTCACTACGGCCCAGTGCTACTCCTCACGAATTTTTTATTATCTAAAAACCTACGCACTGGGACGTAGTGGCGTATCACCAAAACGCTTTTCGTAACTTTGTAAAACACTAATACTATTATACTTATTTGAATTTTACATATTTTTTTCTTTTAGTTCCCGTATTCATTTTATGTATTTTTAGTTTTTATATATTATTATTAATTTTTAAAAGGCACTGAAACAAGAAGTGGCCACAATGGTGGAGATGGTCAGGTGCCTGGACGCATTTTCCGGACAACAGACGAGACTGGTGATGGTTGTCGACGGGCTGGACAGCTGCGAGCAGGACCAGGTTCTTTACGTCCTCGATGCCGTCCATTTGCTCTTCACCGAACAAAGCACACCCTTCATCACAGTCCTAGCCATTGATCCTCATATCATCATGAAGGTTACTCAACACATCAAGTCTAAATTAAATAATTTAATATAGAATTGTATCATGGAATCCGTAGTTTAATCTATAAATTAATTATGTGGATTATTAAAAGCTTGAATTAAGAAATTGACCAATTTTCAGACTTTTTAAAGTTGTTGCGTGTTTAGTGGATAACCAAATATGTAACTTAATTATATATTAATATTAGTTAAGTATGTTAATTATTATGAAATATTGTTATCCTTTAATAATATTTTTTATTCTATTCTATTCTATTCTAATATGAAATATTTAACAATATTTTATTAATTCTATTCAAATTTTGCTAAATTCTGAGATTCTTTAAGTGCTGCATGCTTAGTAGATAGGCCAATAGAGCGCTTATTTAAATAGTAATAATAAATTTTAATTATTTTTTTGTTATGTTGTATAATTATTTTTGTTAGATCTATTTAACGTTTTAATTAATTTTTTCACGCTGCTTTGTACTGAACAGCTATTTGGCACAAAGGTTTGCTTTTTTCTGCACAATATTAAGTGAAAATAGTTAACACTAACAAATTAATTAAAACTGAATTAATTTTACTCAAGTTTAATGTTTAGTTACAATGAAATAACATTAATTAATTATTTAAAATAAATCAATTAATGATATCATATTATCTTTATATTAAAATTAATATTTTAAATTTTCATTTACTTTGCAGGCTATTGAACTGAATCTGCACCGAATGTTCAACGAGTCCAACATAGGCGGCCACGACTATTTGCGAAATCTGGTTCACTTGCCATTCTATTTGCAAAACGCCGGTTTGCGAAAAGTGAAGATTGCGCAACAGGCTGCCGCCACAGCCAGAGCCAGTCGGCCTTTAGCCCCCAGCTCAACCACCAATGCCGTCCTCAATTGGCTGGAATCGGAAGACAACCCGCCCGCCTCCACAGCTGCTGTAATAAAGATATATATATATATAGTATAATGTTATTTTTAATAATTGTATGAATAATAGTACAACTTAGGAATTGATAAATTATTTATTTATTTTCAATTTGATTAATAATTTTACAAGTTCCTGTTATAAATTTAATTATTACGATTTCGAAGTACTGCTTACTCCCTACAACATGCTACATGTCTGGTGCTATGAGGCGACGAACTTTCTTATTGGCTCTTTTGATCACTTGACCAGTGCGAACTAATCAGATCGTGTGCTTAGTTCCCAGCGTTGCTCAAACTTTAATTAACTTTTGCGGTCAAACGGTAGAAAATTGAGATGGAGACACTATATGTATTCGGAATCAGCGTAAAAAGTTCTATAACAAACATTTTTCCCAAGTTGTCTGGAGTTACCCTTTAAAATAATGTTATTAATAATAGCTAGACCTAGCAGTCACTCTACAATTAAATTTATTTTTATTTTGATTTGTTGTTACATTTTCCAAACTATTTCTGATTAATTATAATATTATTTCATGTTATTAGTTCGAGGTATTCCAGCAATACATTCTCTATTCGTTCATTATATAACTTCCATGTATTTGTGTTTTATTATTACTATATTTTATATGTACTTAAATATTCTCATGTATCTTTTTTCGATCAGGTTTCTCCACGAAGGATGTCGACAGAATCTACATCAGCTGCCATGAAGGGCCTATCCCGTATTACTAAGAACCCTGGGTCTCTCTACGGCGGAGGCAAAAAGCTGCGGGCCAGCGAGAGTATGGAGAGTGGTATAGGACCTGCTACCGGAGCGTATAGGGTTCAGGCAGCCCACGATCTCACCAAAGTAAAATAGTAACTTTTAAGTACATAAATTACTTGTTAACCGTACAGTTATCTAAATCTATTTTCCATAAAATAATAAAATAAAGAAACGTAAAAAAATATAATAAATAGTTAACTGGATTGTACTATGTATTTGACTTTTTATTATTGTATTATTGTATATTAGTTGTATAAGATTTTATATTATACTTATTAGTATGTTAATTAGTATGTTTATTAGTGGACTAATCCGTAAACTTGATTTTACCAGGTTCTCTACTTAAATCTGTATTATTTTATTATTGTATATTAGTTATTCATTATTACAATTATACTTAGAGCTATAATAGAAAAAAAGTGTACTGGTGTATGAATCAGTTAAGTGGATTTTACTAGTTTATTTATTTAAATATTTATTAATTATTTTTACGTTACTGTTGATTTAGTTGTAAAATTTGATTTTTATTTTTGCCTTTTTCCCAGGTTTTGTTGACGGACGACTACTTCAGCGACGTGAACCCGCGCAGTATGCGTCGCCTGATGAACGTCATCTACGTCACGGGGCGTCTGCTCAAAGCCTTTCAGATCGAATTCAATTGGTCAGTTTTTATCACAATAATAAATTAATTAATTATTGTTAACTGTTGGTGTAATTAATATGTACAAATTTTTTGTCTAATTTATTGTGCAACAACTTATTAATTTTGTTTTGAATTATTGTTATTTATTTATGTAATTTATACATAATTTAATGTGTTATTTAATAATTATTAATTATTTCTATTATGTTCTATTAAAATTTTTGTTAAAAAATATTAATTTATCACTTTATTTAGTTCTTCTTTAATTAATTTGATTATTTAAAAATTTGCTGATCTTATTTTGAATCAAAGGTATCACTTGGCTTCTTGGGTGAACATTTCCGAACAGTGGCCTTATCGCACGTCCTGGATGATCCTCTACTGCGAAATGTTTGAGGAAAAACTCGACGATTTCACATCGCTGAAGAAAGTCTACGATCGAGTGAAGCCGTTCATTCCCGTCTCCAAAGAAGTGGAACCTTTGCTGGAAATGGATCGCGATGAAAAGAAACTGGAAATTTTTCTGGGTTTCCATAAAAACAATCTGCAGGTATCTCTAATGTATTTTTATATTTGAAAGAATTTATGAATAATATATTTATTTAAATAGGTTTTGCATATGAAAATATTCCTGCCGTTTACCATCCACCTGGACCCTTACCTTCGCAAAGTGATCAAAGAGGAGAGAACCAGTTACGTTGCCATGGAAACGGGAATGCCCCCCACTAAGGTAGGTCCTAGGGTAGACCCTTCGACCATCCGACCCAGTGCAGGACCTCAGTTGCCTTCGTGGGGAGCCCCGCCGTGGACTACAGTGACTCTACCCACTCCGGATCAAACGCAAAACTACGGGAAATTCACAATAATGGGCAATCCGAACTACGGAGTTGTTCCGGCAGTTCCTTATGTCCAGCCCATGGTCCCAGCACCATTGAAAGCGGCAATTCCAGCGAAATATTCCGAGAAGATCCTCAGCTCGTTGACTGTGGAGGATGTCTGCGACGTACTGCGGTCCTTGGAGGGAGCCCGGGCTTCTTCAGCCGACGCTTACTCCAGGACGGTCGCGGAACACAACGTCAGCGGCCGCGTTCTGCTATGCTGCGACCTGGATGAACTCAAAAAACTGCTGTCGATGAGCTTCGGCGACTGGGAACTTTTCCGTGCTATCGTCAACTCGATGCGGGAAAAGGAGTTCTCGTCCCAGGCGGCGCGGCAGAGCCCCGTGCAGATGCGAGGGCCTCCCGCGGCGGGGCCTGCGCAAGCGTCGGCCAATCTGCTGGACGTCGACTACGCGGAACACGGGAGAATGTCGCGCAGCAGCAGCATACGCAGCGCCGTCGCCCAGTCCGCCGTGGAAGCCTCAACCGAAACGGATTCCTCGCAGGCGGCGACCAAGTTCCAGAAGCGTCAGAACCTCATTGAGAAGCAAGTGACGCTGGAAGAGCAGGCCATATGCGGAGCGCTGCAGACGCTCAACGAGGAGGCGCTAGAAGACGTCCTCGACGAGCGCGACGCTGAAGCAGCAGCAGCAGAAATGCCTCCCTTGCATTCTTACCAGTCGAGCAACCTCTCGTCCTGCAGCGACGCCTCGGAGATGGACGTGCTGTACCTGCAGACTTCGGTCGTGCCGGAGATGCCGCTCTCGGGATTGGGAGCCAGCAGCTTGGCCCTAGGATCCCTGGGTCGCCTGGGACGGGAAGACTCGGTCAGTTTGACCAGCTCCCTGGCCAGTTTGGCCGAGAGAGGCAGCGTGACCCCGGCCCGACAGCGTACGGTAACTGAAGTGGTCTGGCCGGAACACGTCACGGCTCTGAGCAGCGGCCTGAGGTCTCGACTCGGTTCCAGTACCAGTCTGTTCCGCGCCGGGTCCCAGAAGAGCGTTGTCGACGGAGGCTTCTCCCTCGCGCGCAAGAACTCGCAGAGGTCCGTCTGCGAGTCCAACACCTCGCTGGCAAAGAACACCGGCTACGTCCCTGTAAATGTGGGACAGGTGAGTATCAGTCAGGCTGTTACTCATAGAAACGAACAAGGATCGCCTCGCAGACCCGCGTCTCTGGTTCTGACAGATCCCATTAACTCTCGCGTGGACTGGATGACCGGTCCCGCGAACGGCGAAGAGGAAAGAAGCCGCTCCAACAGCCTATCTTCTACGCCTACACCTCCAGCTTTAGCACCAGCGGGAGGACAACCAAGATTCACGACAACAGCTGTAGGAATCAGCGCAGAGAATATCATTTCGAAAGCCGAACCAGCAAAAACTGCTGCCGTCAGATCGCCAGCCAAACACCGCAAGAGGCGTCAGGGATTCTCGCACCGCCAGCCGACGATGATGCCGGGAAAGAGCGAGGCCAAGCGTGGGGGAGCCCAGGCTTCGCCCGGGAGAAGCAGCGATGAAGACAGCGACCGAGAGGACGCTCCCCTGATGTCTCCCAAGCACTCGGGGAAGATTGCAGTGAAAAATATGGAAGAGAGCAGGACGAGGATCGTCTCTGTGGTCGGCAGCAGCACGTCCAGCATCGACAGTCCCCTGGACACGACTGACAACGACGTCTACAAAACAGTCATTCCCAAATCGGACTCGTCGCGCAGGGAACACTCGTTGGCCAATCTCCTGAACATGCCTCTGGAAAGCGAACCACTCACCAAAAACGAGGCTTCTGGAACACCTACCTGAAAACTCTGGAACGAAAAAAAAAAACAAAACAAAAAACAAAAAAATTTTAAAGCAGGAAAAAATCAGATTTTGGAAAGCCCATATATATTAACTATTATCTGGTCTGTTTGTTTATTCAATAGGGGATTCTTCTTTTTGATCTCGTTTCTTTACATTGACTAGTTAAAACTGATTTATTTAAGTTAACACACTTTATTTCCCGGTGTTTCTTTCTTTCCTCGTTCCTAGGATTTACTGTATACATAGTCTCGGATTATTGAAATAATCATAGGAATAGTTTAAATAGCGAAGAAAATGATTCCGTTATGTCTTAGGCGAATCTGATATTGGCCTCAGTGATAAGCAATACAGAGCAAGTACCCCAAGAAAGCTGTGGTTAAATATAATTTTAAATGCAATTAAGAAGTTAAAGTGAACAGCGAAGAACTTTTCCAGGATTCATCAATCCCCGGGGATCCAGACTCTGTTTGATACTCTTCATAACGTCAATAGTCACAGGTCCCACCTCTTTCTCCAGGAACGGGATCTTGCCTATACCGATCCCGTGTTCTCCAGTACAAGTTCCCTCCAGTTCCATGGCTCGCCTGGAATTTCAAGAAAGAATCCTTCATATCTTAACTTACGGAAAAAAAAATCTTGGTAGTGATACTCAGCGAGTCGGACAGAGACTCCTTTAGCCCTTTTGAACGAGTCGGGATCTTCAGGATCGAAAACGATGAAGGCGTGGAAGTTGCCGTCTCCTACGTGACCCAGGATCGGGGCGATGACTTGACTCTTGACCACGTCTTCTTTGGTTTGGACCACAAGGTCCGGCAGTTTGGAGATGGGGACGCAGACGTCGGTGCAAATCATGCGACTCCCCGGTTTGACTTTGGCTGTGGCGTAAAGAATCTCGTGACGGGCTTTCCACAGTTTGTTGCGATCCTCAGTCTCCCGCGCCCATTTGAAATCGGAGCCACCGTTGCTGGCAGCAATTTCAGCTAATTATTTCAATTAATTGAATTCAAAATTAAAATTAAAATCAAAGACTGAAAAATTAATTCACATGAAAAGGTAGTAAGATTTGTCAAGTGATTAATTTATTTAAATTCATTATTTAATGAATTATTCTACAGGTAATTAATTAACAAAATAAAATAATTAATTGGTACTAAAAAAATATCAAAATAGTTTATTAACTTATTTAGAGATAATTAGCTCATTAACGATAATTACTTTTGAAAATTAGATATTCAGTAACTTATAGATTCACTTATAGATTTTGTAACTGACCAACTATTTCGGCCTGGGCTGCTACACCTTGTTCCGAGCCGTGGAACTCCAAGAAAAGCGTAGGACAGACATCGTAATTCAGTTTTCCGTAGTTATTACAAATCTCCATGGCAACGTCGTCCATCAGCTCTGAAAAAAGTGAAGAATAATTAAAATTACTAATTAAACTACATATAATTTAGTTAGAAAATGGGAAGTGATACCTATACGATTAATCGCCACTGTTAAAAAATCAAAATTTAGATTCAAGTTCTTGTCAATTTAAGTTGAATATAAACTAGACTTGTTGAAATTTCAAATTTTACATCAAATTACTTCTTAAATGCATTAAAATCAAAACTAAAACTTAAAAAGTGTACCTATACGAGCGATTGGCACACTACACTGCAGCGTCTGAATACAAGTGTCCACAGCAGATTTGACTGAAGGAAACGCACAGACCGCAGACAGCATCGTTTCAGGCAGAGCGTGTAAACGCAAAGTCGTACTAGTGATGAATCCTAAGGTTCCCTCAGATCCCACAAACAGATTCGTCAAGTTATATCCAGCGGAAGTCTTCCTAGAACCAGTACAATAATCCATTAATAAACTAAATATTACTAAACTATTGAAAATTTAAATTTAATGCGAAGCCATCATATGGGAGAGGTTCAAAGTCCTTTTTTGCGAATTTTAGAGTTAATACACAATTAATTTATATAACTGTAGAAAAAATAAACTTAATTTAACTAAATAAATATAAATTATGGAAAAATTATTCATATATCCAGGTAAAAACGAAGAAATAAGTAGCGTTTTAGCCTTCGCTGTATACTTTTTCTTTTAATTAATATAACTGTACTGGGAAATGTGAAGTGCTTTCTGTACTTTGGTCTTCGTTGTTTTCCGGCTGTGTAAAAGGACCTTCCGTCGGATAGTACGACTTCTAGGTTTAGCACGTTTTCTCGCATCGTCCCGTAACGCACTGCGTTGGTCCCCGATGCGCTGGTGGCTGCCATTCCGCACAGAGACGCATCCGCACCAGGATCTTTGATTCATTGCAATTAGTTTATTATTATTATTATTATTATTATTAGTAGTAGTAGTGGTAGTGGTGGTGGTGGTGGTGGTAGTAGTAGTAGTAGTAGTAGTGATAGTAGTAGCAGTAGTATTAGTAGTAGTAGTAGGAGTAGGAGTAAGAGTAGTAGCAGGAGTAGCAGTAGTAGTGGTATTAATAGCAGTATTAGTACCATTAGCAGTAGTAGAAGTAGTAGCAATAGTAGTAGGAGTAGGAGTAATGGCAGTAATAGTAGCAGTATTAGTAGTAGCAGCAGTATTAACAACAGTAGCAGCAGTATTAACAACAGTAGCAGCAGTAGTAGGAGTATGAGAAGAGGCAGCAGTGGTAGCAATAGTGGCAGCAGTACTAGGAGTAGAAATAGCAGTAGTAGTAGTACAAGTAGTAGCAGTAGTAGTAGCAGTAGTAGTAGTAGTAGTAGTAGCAGTAGTATTTACTGAATTACCAACTGGAAACCAGAGTCCGTGATCCTTAAGGAAATGATTGAGAGTTTTCCTATTGACTCCAGGTTGAACAGTAACGTCGAAATCCTCGGGATTGAAACTTAGGATCTGGTCCATCTTCGTCAAGTCAACGCTGACTCCTCCCTTTTAAATAAGATAAACTATTATTTAATATAAAAATTTACGACTATTAATTATATATTGTAATAACAATAAATTAATTAGAAAATTCTTTTTAATGGCAACATAATTAGTTATAAATTTTAATTATATATATTTAAAACTAATGCCAAAATTTCTTGATAAACAAAAATGATTATTTATTTCATTCTAGACTTAATTCATCATGCTCCACAATTTTCTATATTTAAATAATATGTGTTCATAAATTATAAACATATAATCAATATCTAAACTATTTAAGTCAATTTAAAAAGTTATACGCACATGAATAGCGCACACTCCCGATTCCAGTCCCGTTCCAGAGCCGAAGGGTATCATGGGTACGTTCCTCTCGTAGCAGAGCCTGGCCACGGCGCTGACCTCCTCAGTGCTGCGCGGCCACACGACCAGGTCCGCGGGGTGCGGCTTATCCGGACCCTCGTCCCGCCCGTGCTGCTCCCGGACCACTTGAGCAGACGACACCGATTCCGGTCCCAGGACATCAGACAAGACTTTCTTGATCCCGTCGATAGCCTCTGGCTATTAAATTTAAATATAATATCATCAATTATTTTACGTAAAATATTTATTTTATTCATTACAGTAGATGTGAAGTATATGTTAATCCTTGAAGTCCTAAAATTCTCTCAAATATAATTTAATTAACAGTTTGATGATTATAAATTTCTAATAATTTAGAGTTAATTATAAAGTACTATATCAGCAAACAATTCAGTTCCGTTTGAAGATAACGCTGGGTGGCTTACAGCCAAGGGGTCCGAAACTCCGAGGAACAGGGTACGAAGGTTATTTGATAACACGGAGATAACATGGAGATTAGAGGATGATAACACTGATAACACGTCCTAGGTGTACGAAGATTATTGGAAGTCTCAGACCCCTTGCTTACAGCCCTTTAAAAAAACAGGAAAATATTTACATTAGATAACTATTACATTGTAGTATTAACATGTGGCTAATTAAAAATCATTATTTATTGTAACAATATTTATTCTAATTTAAATTTCCCTAGCATAATTATAATTATTACCTTAATTGTTTTACTTGAATATTAATATTTACACGTATCATTGAACTTGAAAAATATTAATCAATGATATAAATTAATTGAATTATTTTAATTTGTATCTCTGAGATAAAGTTTTGAACATTTTGAATATTTTTGTCAACAAACTGCGTCGCCAGAAATTTGTTATTTTTGTTTACCTGCAATCTGCTCTGCCAGCGAAGTCCCGTTGTTGTCAAATTGCGATTGATTAATTGAGACAAAACTTGACGACGATTGATAATTTTCCTTATAGAATGCATCTTAATAGTTTAATCAAATAAATTTTGCTAAACGTGTAGATTTTATGGTGAAAAAAAGAGTCGGCTTTGCCTCTCTGATGTTGTGGCTGGAATGAACGGCCTTCAGTGTTTCCATCTTCAGTTTTCCATTTTCCCTTCAAGGGGAGACGTGTTTTCCCTTTTTTCCCCTTCCCTTGCAGAGATCAACTATGCTTCTTCCCCTCCATCGAGGATATCAGGCTATACTTCCATGGTTATTTTTCCCTTATATTTCTTTTTTTTGAGAGCCAGTTTTCCCCTTTTCCAGGGAAATTCCCTACAAATTGGAAGCACTGGTGGCCTTGGAAACGACGCAGCACTGAAATACACGACGAGTTGAGTAAATCAACGCTAGAGGGTGTTTGAATCGAACCAGTTTGTTCGTTGGATGATAACAATGAATATACTTGTTAATAAGATAATAACAGCGATTACATGATGATAAGCCATGATCATCGTTAGCTTTATTGAAATAAGTTATATAAATTAGTGTCCAGTAGGCGATAATTTTACTAAATGTACTTAATTAAAATTAAAGAAATGAATTAAAACTACTAAATTAAATAAGTATTGAAAAATTACTAAAATGTATAAATAGTTCCGCTTTTGGCCACTAGATGGCGAATATCGCTGAATTTAAAAATAAATATTGCAACACAACATCGTCGGGTTCGTAAGGGACGTTTGATAATCTTTTTGTAAATATTTCGTGGATTATTATTTTAAAAAATTCTTCAGATAATCGGATAATGTGATAATTCAGCAAGATATTCGAATTTTCTTTACGCATTTTTTTTTGCCCGAAGTGTTTAAAACTTTAATTACAAAAGTTCGATGATTTCCAGGTAACATGTTGAACTTATACCGGTATTATCACATTATATAATTGTTAGTAAGGTTCGTTCATTACACTAATCTGTTGTATAATTTGTGTATTTCAATAGGTTCTCGAATGACGACGTAGGGTTGTTTAAAAGAAACTGAAGCCTTATTATCGAGATTGTATTACCCGGCATGCTTCCCCTTGTTATTATCTAAGAGTTTGCTTTAGAAAGAAAACTTTAAAGTCCAGACTTGGTCTCAGTTGACCAAAGCTCATGTTGCTGACAAGCAGCAGATTACCCTTGCACTCAAGGTTATCATCTATTAGTTTCCTTTTTTTATTAAAAAACAAATGGCCAACAGAGAGAGAATATGGATCATCGACTATTTAGCCGTTCTGTTCGGAATCGGCGCCTGGATTTCAGTCAACGGGGCCTGGGTCGAGCTGCCACTGTTGGTAAAAAGTCTGCCCGAACAGTGGAACCTACCCTCATACATGTCGGTCATCATCCAGATCGCAAACATAGGACCAGTCGCTTATTCGTTGATTCGCACATTCTGGACTAGCATTTCCCGAGAAGTAGTTGTAATATACATAGTTATGAGTATCGGTGTCCTATCTTCTCTCCTATTGCCGCTACTCTGGGACCGAACGGCTTTTATCGGAGGGGTAGAACACAGTGTTGCGTTACTAGCGCTTCTTTTCTGTCTATCGCTGGTAGATTGTACCAGCTCTGTACTGTTCCTACCGTTCATGGCTCGTTTCCGAGACGTGTACCTAACTTCGTATTTCGTCGGAGAAGGACTCAGCGGGTTCTTACCGAGTATCGTGGCGCTGGCTCAAGGCGTCGGAGGCAATCCTGAATGTCGTAACGTGACAGAGGTCACACACAACAATTTGACTGACTTAGACGAAATGGTTTATAAACTAGAACCTTATTACCCGGACCCTCGATTCTCAATCAGAGATTTCTTTTTCATCCTCTTCGCTATGATGGTTTGCAGTGCTGTTGCTTTCGCCCTGCTGAACCACTTGCCTATTGCCAAGCTGCAACGTGTTGGGCGCTACCAGAAAAGACGTCACGAAGAAACTCACCCGATAGCCTCTAGTGTCGCTGGGACCTCTGTTACAACACTTCCCCCAACTTTGCCAGCAAACACCATGACTCCCGGGTCTCAGAACGTCCCGCTGCAGAACGCCAGCGAAATCGAGTGCATCGTTGAAGACGATATCAGATCCCATAACGTAAAACCTCTGAAGAAATCGACGTTCTTCTACCTTCTGGCAATCCAAGCCTGGATCTGCGCTCTGGGTAATGGTGTGCTGCCGAGCGTTCAGTCGTATTCGTGTCTGCCGTACGGAAACACGGCCTATCATCTAGCGGTCACGCTTTCCAGCATGGCAAATCCGTTAACTTGCTCAATAGCTTTTTTCTTACCTTCGACAAGTATCGGTCTCATCTCCACGTTGGCTGTCGTCTCGACTGTTCTCTCGGCGTACATCCTAGCGCTCGCAGCACTCAGCCCCATCCCACCACTGATCGGTACTGTTGCAGGAGAAGCTCTTATGGTATTTTTTAAAAAAATATTCTACATTTTTTAAGTATGACAGTTAAATTTCTGTTTTATTTTATTTGCAGGTAACAGCGTGGGTCTTGTTTGTCGGCTTCATCTCTTACGTGAAAGTTGGGATTGCTTCCGTACTTCGGAACCAGCCCGAAACTGCGGGACGAAACCTTTTCTGGTGTGGAGCAGTAACGCAGATAGGATCGGCAATTGGAGCAATTGTTACATTTGTTCTTGTTAATGTGTACAATTTGTTTCAGTCGTATTACCCTTGCACGTAGAAAACAACATTTCCACTTTTATGATGGAAATTTTCAGTGTAGAACTCGGTAAGCTTGTGCAAGTAACATTTGTAAATGTATTATATTAGAAATAAATGTGAGCATAATTCTTATATAAATAATTATGAATAATGAATTCACGACACGGGGAATTTTATTCGTAACAAAAGAATTTTGATAAAGTTTCAAACGAATCGTAATTATATTAATCTGGTGACATGCATGACAATGTTCCAAGTTTCAATTTCTCCCCCTTACCCCTCCCTATAGAAATATACAACCTTATTTCCCTCCATTTTCCCTCTTCCCTTATTTTCCCCGTTTTTCCACTCTTTGCTGAATATGAAGCTATACTTCTTAATTCCCTCTTCCAATCCTTTTCCCATTTCCGCACTCGACTTCGAATAAAGTTTCCCTTTCTCCCTCTTTTCTTGTTTTTCCCTTATTCAGGGAATTTCCCTGCAAAGCGGAGCGACCTGTAGCAGACAGACATTCAACTCACCTGTTTATGACTGTGTACTGTATACCTTGCCTGTGAAAGTTAATGGCTCATCTGCCTTGGGCAGTATTTAGAAAGTGAATGGATTCAGGTTAAGAGCAGCAACTAACACGAAGAGAAAACCTGAAAGAGAAACTCGGCTCGAAAATTTTTGGAGAACAAGCCACGTCATATGAGGCTTGCAAACGTACTTGGGTAGGTCTCGTATTTACAACCGATCTTTCATATAATCTTACCAAACTTTGTTTTTGTTTTCATTTACCAAAACAACAAACTTAATGACAGGACGCCTGGGTTCAAGTTACTTTTCAACCGCTAAACAATTATGGAGCCTTCTGACGAAGATATTCGCGAGCTGAGGCAACGAGGCCTGGCCAAAATCGAAGCCGATGGGCAAAGTAATTTTACGTCTTTCTCCTTATTCGTCATCAGTTAAACTGCAACGTTTTTTTTACCTTCAGATCAGTACCATCCGAAAGATATCGAGCGGCTGAAAACGGACAATAGCTGGTTGAGACGTTTTTTGCTGCACCACGAATTGGACCAAGACAAAGCGCTCGACATGATAATGTCCACTCTGGCCTGGAGACAAAGCTTTGGTGCCAACGGTAAATCCTACCATGTGAAAAAATAATACAGATTATAATAATTTTTATTCGTTTAAAGATATTACTCACAACAGCATCAACCTGCAGCACCTTTGCGGGGGGGCAATGTTTCCGTGCAATAGGGACAAGGACGGCAAGAAAATGTTTATTATTAAAGTGAAAAACAGCGTCAAGGGCAGTTACAAGCCTGAAGAGTCGAGACGGTGCCTTGTTTACTGGTTTGAGCGACTGGAAAGGTAAACGTTTTTCAAATAGTTAAGAAATTTTTACGTTAAAGGCTGATTCCGTTTTATAGAGAAGAAAAAGGCGAACGAATTTCTGTATTTTTCGAGATGACAGACGCGGGGCTTAGCAACATGGACATGGATTTTGTGCAGTATCTCATTCAGTTGTTTCGCGATTATTACCCGTACTTTCTCAACTACATCATCATCTTCGAAATGCCTTGGATCCTCAATGGTTCGTATTAAAACATTATTCATCGAATTATTATAATTTTCTTTGTTTTTTCAGCTGCGTGGAAGTTAGTCAAGTCATGGATGCCCCCGAAATCTGTCGAGATGGTCAAATTTGTCGGACGGTCCTCGTTAAAGGACTTGGTTCCCATCGACCAGCAGCTTGTCGAATGGGGCGGGACGTGCAGTTACCATTTCCTGTTCCAACCTGAGACTCTGTCCCCGACTGCTACCTCGAGCCACAACGGGCCAGTGGACGAGTCGAAGAAGAAGGTGTCTATCGCTAATTTTCAGTAATTCAATTAAAATTGCTCTAATGAGTGAAATTTTTGTTCAGGTTCATTTTGCCGAAGACACTGCGGCTGCTGATTCCTCTTCGGGAGACTTGTCACAAGTGGCGAAAAAACCTCTTCCCGGTATAAAGATTAAATTAAATATTATTAAAATTTGTAAAATATTTATACATGATTGAAATACTATAATTTTATAGTTAAGAGTATTCATAATGTCATGTTTTTTACTGTTCAAGGGCATTTAAATGATTAAATCTTCTTTTTCTCTGCTAAATGTTAGGTCAACTGCTTCAGTTGATACCTGCAGAGGAAATAGTGTTTCGACGCGAAGCTGCTGACACTGTTGGCGTCCTCAGTATGGAGAATGTTGCAAATTGTGCCGTTGCCTATAAGGTAGTATTATAATATACAACTATTTTGATATTGTACAAGTCTAATAATATTTTATGTATTGCATGTGAGTTAACGTGCAGGTCTATTTATATCTGTTATTATTTATGATTATTCTCAATTTTATTATATTTTTCATTGTTTATTATATATTATATTTTCTTATTATCTCGATTTATCTGGCCAACAATAAATTTAACAGTTTGTTAAGTGGCATTGTATTAATGTAAAATTATTGACGGATATTAAATATATATATATATATTTTAACACCCAAGCTGAATAATTTATAAATAAATATTATATCTAGTCCAAAATTTATAATAATTATAACTTTTTGTAACTTACTTATTAATTGAACTATTTTGTCCGTTCCAAAATTTAGATCAAAACCACATCTCCGGAGAAGTATCGCGTCCGACCCAGCGCTGGCGTCTTATCGCCGGGCGAAACGCTGAGCGTCTCGGTTCACATTCAGTCGGGCTATTCCGCAGCTCAGTTAGTGCGTGACAAGTTTCTCGTCATGGCCTGCGCCGCCGAGAGCGAATCGCTCAACAACCAGCAGCTCGCCGAGCTCTGGAAGGTAAAACCTAATTAATTAACACTAATAAACGTAACTTTAAAATTTAACAATAATTATAGTCGTCGGGAGAGGCCGGCATTCAGCAGCACCGCCTGCGCTGCACCGTAGCGCCGAGCGACGCGCGCGACGAGGACTTTGCCGTCGGCGGCAGCGGCCCAGCAGCTTCGGCGGCCGTTTCCAAGTCCCTGGAGGACCTGAGGAACAAGGTGGACGCGCTGCTGGTGACTCAGGACGACCTACGTGGCCAACTGAAGGCGATTCGCCGCCTGTTGCTGCTGCTCATCGTCCTGGCTGTCGCTGCGCCTATTTTCTTGCTGCGGGCCCAGAGTGACGATTCCCCCGATGGTTTTTGCCACAAAATGAATCCCAATTAACAAAAAAAAAATGAAAGTAAACCGGAAAAATTGATTTACGTTTATAATTAAGACAAATAAAGAACATTAATTTTTTGGTGAAAACAATCTATTTTGTAACATTTAACTCTTTTTCGCTGTTCTGTTCTGATTTGCAAAGAGAATTTTTTGCGAACAAAGAAAAATATATATGGATCTGTATTAATATTAAAAATCATTCTGTATTATTATTACATTGATTAGGCGCCCGTAGCTCAAGAGTTAAGACCGTCGCTCTTCACCTCTGGGTCTATGGGTTCGATTCCACGCCTAAGTGAGGCCTATTCCCGGACGAGCTGCCCTTAGCAGACGAAGTCTGCAACCCATCCAATCCTAACCTGTCCTTATCCCAAAAAAGTGAACTGGAAAAGAAAATTGTACGGCCTTGAAAAGGTGTTGGATCAATCACCTAATACGCCGAAACCTCTACCCTAGCCCTAACCCTACATCAGTTAATATTATTATTCTTAATTAATTGTTGTTTTATATTATTATTATTATTATTATTATTATTCCCCGTTATTAAATTAATCTATTATTCACCTAGAGCCAAGCCCAGTGTTATCAGCTTTTTTGTAACGTAGAGGACATCAAACAATAAGGTTCTTGTTGGTGATTTGTTTGGCTTGCAATATTGCTGAGTTAGCGCTTGACTAGCTTCAAGGACACTCTGTGGGAAATTTTTTTTCTCTGTCTTCTTCTTCGGGAAATGTGTTATTTGTATTTATCTTTTATTACTTTTTCCCGGGTTCAAGTATTTTCTTTCGTGTATTTAAACGTGAGAGACTCTAGTCGCGGCTCGACAATCAGCAGAAAAAGTCCGAGCTGCTCGGTAGTCATCAAACCAGACCGCAGAAGACTTCAAAGTTTATTGCTTTTGCTAATTGAACTAACCATGAATGTGGCTAAACTCCTTGTAAGTCAATTAGTTAGTCGATTTTGCTAATAGTAGCACTTGTGTGTCTAAGTTTATCAGCTAACTGAGCTCTAGATTATTGCTAATTAAATTTCTGTTAGTAGAATAAATAGTTAAACTTAAAGTTTGTTGCAATTGCTAACTGAACTAACCGTGGATGTGGCTAAACTCCTTGTAAGTCAATTAGTTCGTCGATTTTGCTAATAGTAGCAGTTCTCTGTTTAAGTTAATCAACTAATGAAACGCTAAAAATGATTGGTTATTAAATCTATCTTATCCAAAAAATAGTTTTAGTTATAATATTTCAAAGTTCATCGTTTTCGATTTTATTTTATGAATTCTGAAATATTTCTAGGTTTTTTTAATGACGTCGATTACTGGACTCGGCGGTTTAGTTTGCCAGAAAACGGCCGATACGACGATATCCAGCGATATCAGTATCGATGATCTTCTGTACCGGCGATATTATTACGAGAAAAGTCGATACTCTAATACTTACACGAAAGTTTCCCGAAATAAATCGAAAATCCTGAAAGCTGTGTCCCTTCGGCGGGAAATTTGAACTGGAGAAAAAAAACCGCTGCAAACTGATTTTTGTATTCTTCATAAACGTTTTTATTAATTATCGTGTTAAATATTTAATTTATACATTAATTCAAGTCAAATAGTTTAATAAATATTAATAACTGTTTACGTCGTTAGTGTACACGTCCTATTCATGCATTCATTCATTCGTTTGATTTACCCATTCATTCATTCAGTCATTCACTCGTTATGACAATATATAATTTATAGAAATCAAGACGATCTGAAACATTAAATTATTATTAATAACTGTCCACGTCATTAGTGTAAAAATCCCATTCATTTCATTCATTCGTCCATTCATCCGTTTCATCCACTCATCCATTCATTCATTCATTAGAATAATAATATTTAACTTATATAAATCCAAACGGGTTAAAAAAGTTAAATTATTGTAAATACCTGTTAACGTCATCAGTGTAAACGTCCTATTCATTTTCATTCACCCATTCATTCGTCCATTCATTCACTCTTTATTTCCTCATTTTTAAAAATTCATATTAAAAATGAATACACTTTGAATACCAATTCACGGGACACTAGCCCAGAGGCCATTTTTGTGTATTCTTTAATATAATATCCTCCACGCTGCCTTTTTTTCCTTATTTTTCATAAACTTTTCTCACTGCATGATGGCAACGGCCATGGCTTTGAGACCGTCCCAAGTTTCAGTGACCGTTGGATAAATTTCATCCACGGAAGGGATGAAACCGTCAACAGAATTGCGGACCTCCAACGTGTAACCATGGACGATACCCTCAGTTAAGTACACGTAGTCCTTAGTCGTACCAGAAGTCAAATCTATTAAAAGCATTTCGTTAATTAATTTAAGAATAAGAGTAAAAATAGTGATATTAATTACAGAGGACATCAGCTCCGTTGCCGTATTCGAACTGAGTTCCGTAACGTTCCGCAATGGCTGAAGTTGTGATTCTCATTACCCTTTCCTATATGGCAAAAACGCATATTTATAATATATAATATAATTTTATAATAGTCAACCATTTCTGGGTAGTCCGGTGGTAGTGTAGAATTGAATCCATAAGGTGAAAGCATCATTTGAGCGTTGGAGTGAATGGAGACACAAGCCTTGACGCGAGGTCTGTTAGCTGCTAGGACGTCTCTCATTGCCCCTGATTCCGCCTCGGAAAAGGCAGAAGGTCCCCGTAGGTCTGCGAGCAAGGATCGCTGGAAGATCCCACTCCACCGAAGTTGGCGTCGAAGTTTCGGTTCGTGTCCACTCCGATGCAGTTTGAACCGCTGTTCGGAACGCGGTTCTTCCTCCATAAGCGATCCTTTTATCAGAAAAATAGATTATTAAGAAAATTCGTAACTAATCAGAACATTATACAAATTTAATGACTAAATAATAATGATAAATAAGTGGGATTTAACTTGTATCATATATAATATAATTTTTGCTTAATTTATACATTATTTTTATTTTCATTAAGAAAATGATGTTGTTATTACTGAGTGTTATAGTTGTTATAAATATACTATTGCTTTTATTAGTACTATTTCTACTACTACTACTATTACGGTTGTCCATGAATGAACGTATCCATCGGGATTGGAAACTGGAGTGACGAGCCAGTCAAAGTTATCCAGAAGTGAAGTAATCACAGGATCCGTTCCATATTGAGTAACGAGCTAAAATAACAAGCTTTTGACTGACGAATCCGGTTACTTGGTCTGAGAACGGTTACTTTATACCGGATTGGGACAAAAGTAACCGTTCCTTGTAAGAATATTTGAAGTATAATACATCATTGATGATCCAGACACATGTTGCAGGACTGATCCATTCTCTGGCATGCATTCCACACTCAAGGTAAATGGCAGCTTTTGCAGGATCCGTTCCAGTACTCAGAGTAATCATCCTGATGTCACGGTTACCGTGAGTACTCCCGATAACCGATACTCGGGCCAGGGAACTCGAATTCGAAAGTCCGTTGATAAAATCCACTATCTAATAGCCGAGAAATGAAATTTAAACCACAACTGCTTCATTATGTGTATAGTATAGTATTAATTTAATATAATTACACGGTTATAAGACTTTTAATGCACTTGGAATAGTGTGAAACCAGCTATGCGGTTTTACCTCTTCGTAAGTGTGAAAATTTTCAAGGTCGAAATCGGCCTTCAAAGAATTCTGCCGTTTAAACACAATTTCTTTTTCCTTTACATTCAAGTACCTAAAAATGCAATTAAATTTAATTCAGTAGCATTCAGATTTTGTGATTTACTATCGATAGTAATTTTCCGTACTGTTGGAGTGAAGTGATTTCGTCGGAAATCTCTAATCGAGCGGATTTGAGAAGTCGATTGAGTTTAGGCCTGTCTTTTCGATCGACTGTAATCTTCAGTGGAGTATCGATTCTCAGTACTGGAGTCCACAGTTCAACGCTTTCGATATATCGATTCAAATGGCGAAGAAAATTCAGCTGCGATTGCGTTCTGGCGACAGTGGACAACACCTGAACACTATTTTAATGTTAAAATAAATATTATAATTTATAATTATATTAAATTTATGAATTAAATAAGTAATACTTGCTGTAGTCTACTTTGGTATCGGGTAGGGCAGCTGATACCCCGACACCACAGAGTATGGCGAGTAGGACCAGAAATCTCATTTCTCGATCAACGGTGATTGAGGACTGAATGTTTGTAGTGAAAGTCTGGCTATTATAAATAAATATTATGTTAAGATAAAAGTTCAATCAGATCTTATCTAGAATTATCAGTGTTATCAGTTGTGTTATCTGTCTGTTATCGGGTGTATGCGATTAATACAATAGCAACAGTTGATGAAAACAATGACTCTGCAACTTTTGTAACTATCATAGTTAATAATCTTTATCATAATTTTCTACACAAGAATCGACACCTTTAATAAGATATTCTGATAATTCAGTAAATAGAGCAAAATAACATCTGGTAACAATGATACCGATCACTTCAGGTACAAAAAGCCATATTAAACGCCACCTAGCGGCACTAGTTCGAACTCTACGTTCGCCGCCATCTTTTGATACGATGCTAGCTAATCATATTCACTTTACTAATAATAGATAAAAAATGTTAATGAGAAGGAGAATCGGTTCGACACGTTTATTCAGTTGCAGTTATGATCACAATAATCTCTGTGTTAAGAGTGAAGTCTTCTCAAAAAGTGGAAGGCACAGCCATTTCTGCAATTTCACAGAAGATTCCTGAACTTCATTTGCACAATTCTTAGAGTTTTAGTATTCGCTAGGGTACTTGGGTGCTTCTGTCGTGTATCTCTGGGGTTCCTTGTATCCAGACTGTGCTTGTTTGAAATTAGTAAGGGGTTTGTATTCAGAATCCTTGGGTGGGTCAGGATAGACTGCTTCTCCAACGTACTTGATATCAGCATTGAATCCATTCTGAGAGTCAGCCGTGTAGGTAACGATCTGCCTGCGGCCATCGGGAAGCTGGACTTCATAGGAGCCGGTCACGACTTGTCCGTCGCTGGATTCCTTGCGACTGTGATCGTCGTATTCGTCCTTGACGGCGTAGTCGAAACTGTAGGGCTGCGGGGCCTGTATTAACATTGACTCAGTTAATCTTTATGTTTACTTAAGTGTAATTAGTAATGTTTACGTAAGTAGTTTCCTCGTAGACAGGCTTCGAAGCTGGCTTGGTGTAAGCAGGGGTTGGGCTGTAAGTTTGAGGCTTGTACGCGGGCTCCTGCTTAGGGTACGCGGGTGCAGGGTTTTCTGGTTTGTATTTAGGGGCTGCAGGATACGCGGGTTTAGGGTAGGCTGCAGGAGGTGGTGCTGGGTAGTCTTTTTTAGGGTACTCTGGTTTCGGGTATGCGGGTTCGGGGTAGGCAGGCTTCGGGTAATCCTCTTTGGGGTATGCGGGTTCGGGGTAGGCAGGCTTAGGGTACTCCTCCTTAGGGTATTCAGGCTTAGGGTAGTCAGATTTGGGATACTCCTCTTTGGGGTATTCGGGTTCGGGGTAGGCTGGTTTAGGGTACTCTTCTTTGGGGTATTCGGGCTTTGGGTAGTCAGATTTAGGATACTCCTCCTTGGGATATTCGGGTTTAGGATAGTCTGGTTTAGGGTACTCTTCTTTGGGGTAGTCCGCTGCCTTGGCAGGGTAGGTAGGAGGTGCAGGGTATTCAGGTTTAGGATACTCGGGCTTGCTAGGATATACGGAAGGGGTCTGGTACTCGGGTTTAGCCCTGTATGGTGCTGGAGTAGGGTAGTCCTCCTTAGGGTAAGCAGGTGGAGTATAGGGTCTTGGTTTGGGAGCCTGGCGATATGTTGGCGCCTCTTTTTCGTAAACAGGGGCCTCAGCAGCAAGGGCCACTGCTACTAGTCCGCAGATCAGAAACAGCTAAAATATTGAAAATATTAAATTTGTTATTTAGAACTGAAAGTAATTACTCTTTGTACCTTCATGGTTAGTTAAATGTGATGCTTTCAAATGCAGCTTTACTTCAGAACACGCTCCGAAGTCAACTGTGCTGAATGCAATCAATCTAATGGTTTATATAGTCCATCGGTTTCTTGTGGAATTACATGATGACGTATTTCAGACTGAGACGTGAGCACTTAACAATTTTGGGCGTTCCCCGTCCTTTCTCCACAAGCCAACCGGAAAAACAGTCTCATGAAGACTTTCAAAATTTCTCCGCTTGGAAAAAAGAAACAAGTGAATTGCATTCAGAAAGTGGGACCTACTTCACAGGGACCCCCCAAATAATTAGCCTCTATAAACAAAACAATAATTATGGGGATTTGGGACAGGATGATCTCTAGGTCGTCGTAAATATTAGAGTTTCCAGTGAAAAATGCCAAAAATAGTAAAGTTAGTAGTTAGGTTGTTTTTTTAACGGTTTTTCTCGGCTTGTCCTCTTTATGGTTTGCTCTGTGCAGGTCGCCTCGTGAACCAGTTGTCCCGGTTTAATTTCATTTTGCATGATAAGAAAGTGGTTACTTTAGTAAAACGCAGTTCATTAGAGAATGCCATATGGATAACTTTCAGAAACATTCATTTGTTGTCAAATAAAATTATCAGTAATTACTTATATAACATAGAGACCTTACCCGTTTTTGAATCGTTCAATAAACGGCTCCTCGGTTTGTGAACCTTAACCGTGAACCGCATTAGTCCGCATTAGTTCATGAGTTGAACCGTGAAAGGAAACGAACCGTAAGGTACCTTTGATGAACCGAAATCGAATCGCGAACAGTTCACACAACGGTTCACGGGATCTTGGTCACCAGGTACTATGCCGAGTGACTGAAGTAAACCGAGCATTGAACCGAACTTTGAACCTATACACGTGTGAACCTGAACCAGATACGGAACCGCACCTGTTGAAAGTGAACCGAACCGAGCTAAACCGGAACCGTAGTTTTCGTTCTAACCGTGAAACCAGTTCTGGTTCACACTTTGTTGAGATCCGTCCTTGTCTGTGTACATGCGATATTCAAGTTCACTTAAACCATAGACTAAAAGGTATGGACAGGACATCCTTGCCCCAGAAGTGTCCGCGCCGAAACCGCCGCCCTGGCGGAACCTCACGATGGCGGCGCCCATTACTGTTGTTTATTTTTACAATATTTTGATTATGCCAAACATTCTTTCGCTAATCTGTCAACGCATTTAAATAAAGAGAAAATAACGAGCAGAAATTGTACGAGCCAAATAATCCCCAAAATATTTTGGGTGCTGCAGTACGGATTAAAAAGTACGGCAAAAATTTGCCACTAGACAACGATCTACTTTAGAGTAATTTAACATTTATCCCTGACGATCTAGGGTATTAACTTTACGAATATTGTAGCTGAACAAGCACAAACCAGTAATTCGTATTTGTTGCCCACAACTCGGCAAGATAAGATCGTCACAAAGCAATAAAACTAAGATTCGCCATGGTACACATAGGGTTCCATGGAGCTCCAGGATTTATCTCGAAGATTTGATGGCCCACGATGCTGCGTGGTCAACGTCATATTGTTTTATTGCTTCCGGACAACAACGCAATGATGACAAGATGACTCTATTCTTAGCGCTAATTTCCATGGTATGCTTGGTACCAAGGCAGCGGTGAAACTTGGATGACAGTTCTAGAACTCTGAATTGCTGCCACTTGTCGAGTAGTATCCCTACAGGAGAAAACGCACGATTGTTTTATTTATTAGAAAAGGATGAGCATTATCAAGTGCAGTAAATATTTAAGCACAAGTTATAATGACAGTATTTTGTTTATCTGATATTCTAAGTAGTTCATTTTTACGTAACCCATACGTTAAAAGATTCAAGAAGTAAATGTAGTTTTATTCTGCAGCAAAAGCCAAAGAATACGCATTCTACCAAAACCAAGCCTTTCTGTATGGCTCCGAGATTTGTGAGGAGGGAAGCCGCTTCTCAAACATCGGGGACGCAAAGAAGGAGGCTAGAATGCTTGGGATGTTCGTCTTCTACTATCCACTGAATGGTGGCTATGCCGGGTCGTGTTTATTTTACGATATCTCGCACGAAACGTCTGAAATACAACTCTGTTGCAGCATACCTTGAAACTGAGGAGCTATGACGCTAGCCAGTACTTAATCCCTAGTTTTTAATTTCTTTGCATATTTGCTTATCTTTCTAGAGACAAAAGCAGTGTAGATTTAGTCACATCGAATAATTTTTCACCAGGAACCTCAAATGACATTTGCAATGAACGGTACAAGACGCCATGTAACTCTAAACTAAAGTAATGCACAGCATGCACTGATTAGCAAAAGCTTCGACTACTATTTAAATAGAGTGGTCTTAGTAGTTAAGTAAAGCAACTAATCTTATGCCTGGTTTTGTATTTCAGCGGAACATGTCTAACAATACAACACTGAGTCTTCCTAAAACAAAGATTGGTCTTGACTATTCAAACGAATGCAGGTTATCCAGCTAAAGAAAAAAAGCAAAAAGCGACAAATAATCCACCTCCTCTTGGGCCTTAGTTCAAGATGATAATATCATTTACGGAAGAAGTTGGAGCTCCTTGATCCACGATACGTGGCGTACTGTTCGCACCCGAAGTCTGCATTAAAATTGAAAATGGATTCAAACCAAAGTATAAGTCACAAAGGCAGCAGTAGTATCTACTGTCTCAGACGTGATTCTGATGTGACTTTCCTTGATATTTACTATTATTTACATTAACACAGCAAAGGCGAGTAAATAGCAGTAGTTACAATTACTCTACTTACTGAGGGGGTGAAAGGGACCTGCGAATCCCAAGGTATCTCGGCCAGCGTGTGGCGCAAAAGCTTTAGTTCTTCCAGCCCATTCCTGTACTCATCTTCCAGGGCTTTGAAGGCAGCTCGAGTCTTCTTTATTTCGCAATAGGCTCTAGGACCATGTCCTCCAGGAATTCCTTCGCCGCTATAACCGTCCTGGTAACTATAGGAAACGAGTTTTACAGAATCTTTACGTACTACTATTCGTGATTAAGATATGTGTATTCTCATTTTGGTACCTTCCGTTGAAATACTTGTTCGCAAAATTTCGAGCGTGGGCGATTCCATTCAACCCACGGTAGACAAATTCGGATTCAGGACCTCTGAGGAACGCCTCCACTTGCGGATGACGAGGGAAGTTAGCCTTGGGCATGCGCCATGAAAAAGTCGGCGGTCGACAGGCCTCCAACCGAGTAATGCGACAAAGAATCGAATTACGAAGAGAATTTTTGGCCCAGCTAGAGGCCGGGTTCACGTTGAATAGACTGTTGACATCCTTGAGAAGATTGCTCAGTAACTGGTCAGTGTTTGGACTCGAAAGTATCTGTGGGCGGAAAGCCTGAACAGAAATCTCGTCATTGAGCCAGTACAGATTTCTCGCGATGTCAGCAATAATCGCTTCGTCTTCTTGAGTAAAATGTTTCGCAACCAAATGTCTCGAAATCTCTTTGATAAGATCTACTTTGACCGTTTCGCTCAGAACATTCCTTCCTTGCTGGCAGAGACGAGCAGCCTCGGAGAGCATAGCATTCAGGTTGCTGGGCTTGAGGCGAGGCAGCACCGATCTCAAGTACCTTGCGCCGAACTCTACTGATCCGTCGATTTTTAGCAGCATCGAGAAAAGCAGACCCCATTTGCCATTTAAGCAAATCTCTGGGTTGGCTGACGAGATTTCGCGAAAAACCTTCTGTGCTATTTCAACGGCTGCCATTTTGTTGAAAACGTCCACAGCATTGTAGAGGTGTACTATGTGTCCAAGCTGAGTCGCGATGTTGAGCGGAGTAATGAGGCGCAGTACGTGATCTTCCAGACGCTCCCAGGTAAACGTGCGAATCGCCGAAGCTATAACTTCAGCACAGCTCGAGTCCATAATACCCCGTGTAATTCCTAGACCAGCTGTATGCGTAGGAGCCAGAATGTCAAGAAGTTTAGTTGCACCTGCTTCCGAGTTCAGATGGACAGCGAGTAGCATGAGTCGAGAGTAAAGGTGATTCAGATCCACATCAAATGAGTGAAGAGCCGGGGCATTTCTAGCAGGATTCCCACCTAGATAGTTAATAGCTTGGGTAAGCATACTTGAAAGTTCGGGCGATCGTTCTCTGTCCTTTCGCTCCAGCAAGTCGATCAAAGCAGACATATTAAACGTCCGTTTTAATATCTCGACGCTTTTGCAACGAGGCCAGATGATCAAAACCGCAGCATGGTACCAGTAATCGAGAGTGGGACCCTCGTTGCCCGTGTAGCCTTCGTACTCTTCCTTGTCGGGATTCGAGTTCACGAAGGGATCGCCAGAAGGTACCAGCTCGCTATTGACTTCTATATCAAGTCCTTCTACTCCGAAAGGTGAATCGTCAACAGCAATCCAGTTCTTCAACTTAATGCTCGTTTCGTATACTTCTTCCATGATACGGTGCTGAGTGCGAGTTTCTCCGATATTCCGAAAACCTTGGCGCCTTGGAGGAGAATCTTCGGCTGTCCCAGATTCATGCTTGGTCAGAATGGCTAAGTGAAGTTCCAGCATTGGGTTGTTTCCACTATCGCGTACGCAACGAAGAACATCTGCCATGACGCGGTCCCTACCTTTCAGGTTCCAAAACGAAAGATTTTGTTCGGTGTACTGGTGCTCCAGAAGAATCGCAATCTTCGGACAGTCCCTACTGACTGACGATGCGTTACTCCATGGCCGCAATGCCGCTTCGACTAATGGTAGTGCTGCAGGCAGCTGAAAATGGTCTGGCGGAGGCAGAGAAAAGACTGAGTGATCTCGAACCAGGTTGAAGATTAGGCATAAGCGATAACCGGATCTCAAAGGTTTTAGTTCGTGCTCACAATCAGCAAAAAACGCCATCGAGAAGAACGACTGTGAACTTTCTTCAGAGAATGTGAAGCATTCCTGCTGACCCTTGTGCCAAACAGAAAACTCTCCCCCAGTGTGACCACCTGCTACAGGACACTGCAAAACCATTGTTCCGAACATTCCCGGTTCTTTCTCCGTGTCCCGATGTTTCACGAAATGGCCTCCTTCGTCATAAAACACCAGCTTGTAGAGCGAAGGCTTAATTCCGACACAATCCGTATTGATGCCGAGAGCTCTTGCTGCAGCATTAGCAAGTTGCTGGATTTTACCTTCCGCACCTGGAAGCATTATTCGATGACCATCAATTTGCCATGCTCGGCGAACAGAAGTGTCCACGACAGTCTCCGTGCCTCTGCCATAGGGTGCCTGTTCACAATGGTCTCGTAGCAAAGCAACATCCTCAAAACGCAACGGCAAAAGTATCTGGCCGAGCCAGCGAATCTCGATGTAACCCAAATCCAAGTTCACGATTTTTGCTCCCACAGCAAATCTTCCCGAGGGTGCCACATGCTTCAGAGCTTCTTCCAGGTGTACAATATTAATGCCACGTGAAATCATCCCAGTTTACCTGTACATGTTGAACCAAACCTGAATGATTTAGTTTCTGTAAATGTACTTAAACAATGCATAAGTAACAGCTAAAACTGTTGAGAGAACTTCACAGTATAAAAATGATTTCTATTACACATGATTGCTTTAGAGTAATCACAATTTTCATACTGCCAAAATTTTAAGGGGCAAATAAGACTGTTTGTACTAGTATTTGGACTTGGGACGGAAACCCCCTAGTGGATACTGTGTAACTTGTTTTTATAGTTTACTTAAAGGAATTTAACATTTCATTACTAAATAGTAAATACTCACGCGATTGTCCGCTATGACTCGTACATTAAAACGTCCGAATATAGAGGGAAAGGCTTTTTGTTTCTCTCTCTTAACACAGCCTTGCCACGTGCAACTCAAGAATTGCTTTGAAAACAACGTTTGTGAAGGAAGACTTCGAGAAGGGGGCTCCCATGAGGGAACGAATTCTTGACCTGACCTACGCTTATCGTGCCATCTAGCGGCAAATGCTCTAAATTTGTTTACCGTAATTAAAATCGGATCCGATTACTGAACTGAACGAAAAGTGAGCCAATCCTGTAATGAAAATGCTGAATATGAAATAAATAGTAAACTGTAAAAAGATTAAAAATACTAATGGGGAAAGTCGCTAATCGGTTGAAGATTCTGATGTATCTGAAAGCCACAGGAAATATTTATATTTACTATTCTCCTAATAATCTCGTAAGTATTATTCACTTAATATATAAAATCTCAAGAATGTTACATTATATTAATACAGCATTGCTATCAATAGAAGTAATATTATTAATCTAATGGTACATGAGACTAAACAGTTGGAAACAGTCCTCACGCCATTGAAATTGTTCTGGTATCTTCTTTTCAGTAGTACTATTATGGTACCAGGGGTGCCTACCCCCACCCTTGCCTACGAGGCAGTACCCACCTTGGAACCCTGAACGTACCCACCTAGTTACTTACAATATGGAATATATTGCATACATATAATGTAATGCGCATATATTTTGCACGCACACACTCGAAAATGTCTTTTTTTATGGTAAATCAGGGAAAAAACTGAGAAACAAAGGTACTGGCTCATTTTTTGCAGTATTCGCCCTGAGCTCCACCGAGGCATTTGCCTCGTGAAACACCCCCTCCCTCCCTCCACGTGGGCACCCCTGATTGATACGAGTAACCGTATTGTATGAAGAAATCAAATTCCATAAGAACTACCTGCCGTTTAAATGTTTGAAGCATCAGCCTTAGGAATCCCGTTAAATCTTTCGCAAACGATTCCACACAAGACCGTTCTTTACTCGGAGGACCAATGAAATTTAATTATTAGGGGACAAGTCAGAATTTGTTTGTTTGTGTTTCAGTCTCGTTTTTCGAAAACTAAATGACTATATAATGAACGAAAGCGACGATAATGAATATTTAAGGCGAGGATTAACTTGAGATGTTCGAAACTTGTCAAAGGACTGGCCAAAGACTAACTAAGAAGTGCGTTCGTTGTGCGAGGGGTCATTTTATGATGTCCGATAAAAGGTCATTGCGTTCACTCACTTTTGTCTTAGGTCAAAAGTTCATCTTTTCTGTTCCGGGTCTGGTAAGAGGTCGAAGTTCGTTGTTCTTGTTCTAAGGGTTGAGTCAGAGTTACTAAGGTCATCATCGTACTGTGATCAAAACAGAAAGGTCGTTGTTTTGTGATCAAGATAGAACACATTGTTCTGGGAATCTAAAAACAAAGTCTCGAAGTTTAGAGAGTTCCAACAGTGGTTTTATTTGTTATGAACATGTATGTACCAAGTCTACCCTTTTAATATTTCAATTTTTAATGTTCTTTACCTTTTTTCTACCTGCCCTGAGAATAAACTAAAAAGAATATTTCTTTTAATATACTATAACTTCTTCTTTTGGTATATTTAATGATGAATAAGAAATCTGAATACCCAGTAGAACAGAAGATATCTTCAGGTATGCCTTATTCACTAGCCGATGGTCGAAAATGGAGAAAAAAAAGTTCCTTATGGCTCATAAGGGCTCGATGAAACCATAATCCAAGTTGTGCGCAGCGCCTCTAGCGGGCGGATTCGTACATATGCCGCGCTATCTAGACACCGTGTGTCCACCTCTAATTTTTGCATCGTGGTTGAGACTGTGCAGAAGTTCTGTTATTTATTATTTATGAAAGCCTTGTTCTCTTTTACTTTCACTGTTTTTTTTGTTTATTGTAATCTTTTATTGTTATTTATATTTCGGTTATCCCTTCTTGGATTCTTTTTATTACTTAAATCAGAAATGAACTGGAAAGTATTCTTACTGAATAAGGAGTTTGAATTTTAACCGTTAGATGGCGGCATAAGCGCTAGTCACATGATCGAAAATAACAAATCAGAACACAGTTTGTTCCCCTGCAATGTCATGGGAATTCACTGCTTTGTTTTGAAACAAACTTGTTGATTGCATGTAACAGGACAATTGTTTCAGAGACGAATAACAAGCGTTTTGATTTACATACGAACGTCAACATCTCTGGGGTCCCTACGGTGAACCGGGTAAAGTTAGTTTACTGTTTACTTATATAAATTTACCCCAAACACGAAACAATTTTAGGTAAACCTGAATGGCGTCATCCGGAATTGATCTTGAGAGACTAGAAGAAGCTCTGAAACATGTGGCACCGTCGGGAAAGTTTGCTGCCGGAGCAAAAATCATGAACTTGGATCTGCCTTACATTGAGATTCAAAGGCTGGGCCGCATAAGTTTACCCTTACGACTCCAGAACGTTCCTTTACTTCGAGACCACTGTGAACGGGCACCCTACGGCAGAAGCAGGGACACTGTTTTTAACACTTCTGTCCATCGAGCTTGGCAAATTGATGGTGGCCAAATTATTCTTCCAGGTGTGGAGGGCAAAATCCAGCAACTCGCTGAAACTGCAGCAAGAAACCTTGGCTTCAATACAGATGCTATCAGAATCAAGCCTTCACTCTACAAGCTTGTCTTTTATGAAGCAAGAGGCCATTTTGTGAAACATCGGGAAACAGAGAAAGAACCGGGAATGTTCGGGACGATGATCTTGCAGTGTCCCGTTGTTGGTGGTCATACTGGGGGAGAACTTCATGTTTGGCACAATGGTAGGCGGGAATTCTTCATCTTCTCCCAAGGAAGCTCCGAGTCGTTCTTCTTTACAACTTTGTTTGTTGATTGCGAGCGGGAATTGAAATTCATCCGATCGGGTTATCACCTGTGTCTGATCTTCAACCTGGTGTGGGATCACTCAGTTTTTTCTCTGGCTCCGTCAGACCTGTTACAGCTTTCTGCAGCGTTACCATTAGCTGAAGCAGCTCTGCGACCATGGAGCAATGCAGCGTCAAGCATTAGAAACTGTCCAAAAATTGCAGTTCTCCTAGAACACTGGTACTCAGAACAGAACCTTTCCTTTTCAAACCTAAAAGGTAGGGACCGCATCATGGCAGATGTTCTTCGTTGCGTACGCGATAGTGGAAACAACCCAAAGCTGGAAGTTCATTTAGCCATTCTAACCAAGCACGAATTCGGGTCGGCTGAATATTCTCCTCCGAGGCGCCGAATCTTCTGGAATTTCGAGGAACTTTATAACAGTCAGTTCCATATGGAAGAGGTATACGAAACCAGCATCAAGCTGAAAAATTGGATTGCTGCTGATGATTCGCCTTTCGGAGTACAAGAACTTGATATTGACGTTGATGGCGAGCTGGTACCTCCCGGTGATCCCTTCGCAAACTCTGATCCCGACAAGGAAAACTACGAAGACCACACAGGTAACCAGAGTCCCACTCTCGAGTACTGGTACCGTGCCGCAGTTTTGGTCATCTGGCCCCGTTGCAAAACCGTCGAGATCTTGCAGCGGACACTGACTGTGACGGCTCTTATCGACTTACTGGAACGAAAGCAGCGGGAGCAGTCCCCCTTCCTTCCAGCTTTGCTCAGCGATGCCATCTACTATATATTCTGCAATCCTGTTAGAATGATTTCGGTCCTTCACTCATTTGATCAGGATCAGAAGCAGCCTTACTCTCGCTTCATGCAGCTTGCAGTCGATGTGAACTCGGAAGCCAGTGCTACCAGACTTTTAGACATTCTCGCTCCCTCGCATACAGCTGGTCCGGAAAGTAGACGAGGTATCATTCACTCGGACTGTGCCGAAGCCATAGCTTTAGCCATTCGCGCGTTTACCTGGGAGCGTCTTGGAAATCGCGTCCTGCGCCTCATTGGACCGCACACCCTTCAGTTTCAGCTTGAACACGTTACCCGTCTATACAATTCTGTGGGCGTTTTCAATACAGCAGCAGCCCATGAAATAGTACAGAAAGTCCTGGACGAACTCTCCGCAGCCTATTCATGGACCTCCTCTGGTGAAAAATGGTCTCCGCTCGTTTCGCTGCTGCTTAAAAGCGACGGACCAGTCGACTTCGGCGCAAGATACTTGAGATCGGTGCTGCCTGGCCTCAGAACCAGCGACTTGAATACTATGCTTTCCCAGGCTGCTCGCCTGTCGCAACAAGGAACGGACGTTCTGAACCAGACACCTAAAACGGAACTTGTCCTACAGATTTCAAGACAGCTGGTTTTGAGACCTTTTACCCGACAAGACGAAGCGGTTGTTGCTGGCACAGCGAAAAACCTGTTCTGGGTGGATGATGAATTTTCTATTCGTTCTTTCCGCCAGCAGATACTCTCGAGTCCAAACAAGACAAAGTTGCTGGCCATTCTTCTCAGGAACGTCAACGACCTACTCAACGCGAATCCTTCCTCTAGGACCGTCAAGGCAACTCTAATCCAGTTGATTGGCGAGCGCATCGCTCATCTGGCTGACAGTCGACCGCCGATTTTTTCATGGTGCATGCCGAAAGCCAGGTTGCCTGGTTATCCTGACGTGGAGGCTTTTCTCAGAGGTCCTGAAAGCGAGTTCGTTTTGCATGGACTAGATGGAATCGGCCACGCTCGTAATTTTGCAAACTCGTATTTCAACGGGAGGTACTAATATTAGAACTGCATAAAATATACATCCGATAATAATTGAAAAATACTTTGTCTCGTAATAGATACCAGGAAGGTTACAGCGGCGTCGGAACTCCTGGAGGACGCGGATCAGGAGCGTACTGTGAGATACGCAAGACTCGAGCTGCGTTTAGAGTTCTGGAAAACAAGTACAGGAATGGATTGGAGGAACTGGGACGTTTGCGTCAAACCCTAGCCGAGACACAAAGGGATTTGCAGAACCTTGTCACTGCCTCCGTAGTAGAACGATTATTATTACTCCGAATCTGCTATTTATTTATTGTATTACAGTAAACTGCTAGTATATTAAGATTTTCAGAATTAATGGTAGATATAGATACTACTGCTACGTTCTGTCTTAGTATTTCGATTCTTAATTCATTTGTTTTTAAATGTAGACTCCGGCATCGAACACTTCGCTGAATGTCAGACCTTCGACTTCCTCCTCTGTCGGTGTTATCGTTCTCGACTAAGCTCCAACGGAGAACCCGGCAATTTGTGGCGTTTGTGCCTTTGCTTCGCATGATCTTGTGGATTGTTTTTTAAATAATCAAGAAATCTCTCATTCATTTTCAAGGGTTAGTGTCGTTCAATCCTGCATTTTACCTTCAAATACAAACCTGGAATGTGACCAATTTTCGTTTATCGTTATTTTTTAACGTTTGAGAAAGAAAATGATTAAAATATTTACAGTAAAGTAAATAGTACAAACTTTCACCGCTAGATGGCAGGAGGGTAGGAGCAACACAATCAGGAAATAGTTGTTCCCCTGTAATCCCACGAGATTTGACTCTCCCGTTAAGCTGCGGCCTTGTTTTCAAAGAAACAAGATAATTGTATTAAAGCTTGTTGTATTGAACACTTTTTACTTTACACAAGAACGTTGAAAAGTACGAGTCTTTTTCGTGAACCACGTAAGTAAGTTGGATTAATTAGTTCAAGTGTGTAAACTAAATTCCCTAACAAAAATCGTAAGTAGTTACTAGGGGCAATAAATTTCGCGTTTTCTTTTCGTCTACGAGTCGCCATTTTTGCTGGGGTAACAACTGTTTGGAATTTGAATAATTTTCAAGTAGATAAGTGTACAGAGAAACTTTTTCATACTATGAAGTTGCAATCTGAAATCTGTAACAAACAATATTTTGTTTACACCCATCGTAACTTAAAGCATTCAAGTTTGGTTTAAACTTCACAGGTTAACTCAAATGGCTTCGTCAACGATTGATACTAAAGAACTGGAAGAAGCTTTGAAGCATGTGGTACCGTCAGGAAAATTTGCCACGGGAGCGAAAATCGCAAACTTGGATATGCGTTGCATTGAGATTCGCTGGCTCGGCCAGATACTTTTACCCCTACGTCTCGAGGACATTGCTGCACTTAGAGAGCATTGTGTACAGGCACCCTATGGCAGAGGAATGGACACTGTCGTGGACACATCTGTACGGAGAGCTTGGCAGATCGATGGTCATCAAGTCATGCTTCCTGGTGTGGAGGCGAAAATCCAGCAACTTGCTAACGCTTCAGCAAAGGCTCTCGGGATCAATACAGATTCCGTCAAGATCAATCCTTTGCTCTACAAGCTTGTTTTTTACGAAGAAGGAGGCCATTTCGTGAAACACCGCGACACGGAGAAAGAACCGGGAATGTTTGGGACAATGGTCTTGCAGTGTCCTGTAGCTGGTGGTCACACTGGAGGAGAATTTTATGTTTGGCACAAGGGACAACAAGAATCCTACAACTTCTCTACAGAAAGTTCCGAGTCGTTCTTCTCGACAGCCTTTTTCGCAGATTGCGAGCACGAACTGAAACCCATCAGATCAGGCTATCGCTTGTGCCTGATCTTCAATCTAGTCCGAGAGCAGTCAGTCTTTTCTCTGCCTCCGTCAGACCTCTTGCAGATGTCTGCAGCATTACCATTAGCCGAAGCAGCACTAGAGCCATGGAGGGATGCAGCGTCCATCAGCAGGGACTGTCCGAAGCTTGCGATTCTTCTGGAGCACCAGTACACTGAACAAAATCTTTCATTTTCCAATCTTAAAGGTAGGGACCGCGTCACGGCTGATGTTCTTCATTGCGTACGCGACAGTGAAAACAACCCAATGCTGGAACTTCACTTAGCCTTACTGACCAAGCACGAAACCGGGACGACCGCGTATTCTCCTCCGAGGCGCCGAGGTTTTTGGGGTTTTGACGAACGTAGCAATCAGCATCATATCATGGAAGAAGTGCATAAAACCAGCATCAAGCTGAAAAATTGGATTGCTGTTGATGATACACCCTTTGGAGGTAAAGGACGTGAACGTGATTTTGACATCGATAGCGAACTAGTACCTCCAGGCGATCCCTTTGAGAACTCTGATCCCGACAAGGAAGACTACGAAGACTTTACGGGCAACGCGGGACCCACTCTCGAGTACTGGTACCACGCCGCTGTTCTGGTCATCTGGCCCCGTTGCAAAACCATCGAGATCTTGAGGCAGGAATTTAATACGACGGCTTTCATCGACTTGCTGGACCGAAAGCAGAAGGAACAGTCGCCCGAACTTCCAGAATTGCTCAGTGGAGCTATTGACTATCTACTTCAGAAGCAGGAGACCCCCTGTGCTCGTCTGATGCAACTTGCTGTCGATCTGAATTCAGAAGCAGATGCCACCAAACTTATAGAGATTGCCTCTCCTTTACCTAAGAACTGCCCGTCTATCAAGGTTTTCATAGATTCTGGTTTTGCGGAAGCCATAGGTACTGCCATTCGCGCATTTACCTGGGAACGTCTGGGTGAACGCGTTCTGCGCCTCATTACGCCGCTCAACCTCGCGATTCAGCTCGAACACATAGTCCGTCTCTACGATTCTGTGGACGTTTTCAATAAAGCGGCAGCACTGGAAATAGCACAGAAGGTCTTTCGTGAACTCTCCACGGCCAACCCAGAGATTTGCTTAAATGGAAAATGGGGTCTGCTCCTTTCGTTGCTGGTTAAAATCGACGGATCTATCGAGTTCGGCGCCAGGTACATGAGATCAGTAATGCCTCGCCTAAAAACCAGCGACCTGAATGCCATGCTTTCCCTAGCTACTCATCTGTCCCAGCAGGGAACGAACGTCCTGAACGAAACACCTAAAGCGGAACTCATCAAAGAGATAACGAGACTTCTGCTCGCGAAACCTTTTGCCTTAGGAGACGAAGCGATTATTGCCAACATAGCGAGAAACCTGTACTGGCTGAATGACGAGAATTTTGTTCAACGTTTTCGTCAACAGATACTCTCGAGTCCTAACTGCAGCCAGTTGTTGCCCAATCTTCTCAAAGACGTCAGTGGCCTACTCAGCGTGAATCCTTCGTCTGGTTTGGCCAGAGCTTCTCTTCCTCAGCTGATTGCCGATCGCATTGCTCAACTGGAGGGCTGCCGACCTCCAACTTTTTCATGGCACATGCCCAAGGCCAACTTCCCCCGCCATCCGCAAGTAGAGGCTTTTCTCAGAGGTCCTGAAGCCGAGTTCGTTTACTACGGACTGTATGGAATCGGTCAAGCTCGCTATTTTGCAAACAATTATTTCAACGGAAGGTACTAAATGAGAATGCACATATCTTAATCATCAGTAGCAGTGCGTAAAAATCTTTTCAAATTTGTTCTCTTATAGTTACCAGGACGGCTATAGCGGCGTCGGAGAACCCGGAGGACGCGGCTCGGACGCCTTTTGTGAAATACGAAAGACACGAGCTGCCTTCAAAGTCCTGGAAGATGAGTACAGGAATGGACTGGAAGAACTGGAACGTCTGCGCCAGACGCTGGCCCAGATACAAAGGAACTCGCAGGGTTCTATTACTGCCACAGTAAGTAGAGTAGTTATAACTGCTGCGATTACAGATTCGCAATGTTATTGCTATCGGGTGCTGTCATGACTTTAATTTCTTTTATTATAATGCAGACTCCGGCGCCAGAAGCTTCGCCAAGAATCGTGAATGAAGAACCGTCGACTTCTTCTGCAATTGATCTTATCATTCTGGACTAAGTTCCACCAGGAGCTGTATTGTGTGACGTTCATGCCTGTGTTCCTCAGGATCCTCTGAACTTTTTTTTATATAATCAGGATAACTTGTTCTCTGAGAAGTTTTAGTGTTGCATTTTTTTCCCTGTTTTCCTGAAATACAAACCTGGATTACGAATAGTTTATCTATTTACCTACTACTACCACTCTGTTGCATTACTGAAAAAAGTATACTATTTACTAATTTAGTTCGGCTTCTTCCTAGCTAGTTTTGGTCAAGTTCTGATCAATTCCTGATCCACCCTTAACACAGTTTAAACTGCTCAACTGTTATTGCGGTTCATTCTTTCCATCATAACAGGTCACTTGCAACAACCTTCCAGTCCTTTGAACCTAACTATCTATACTCAACCAAGTTCTGGCATTTCATCCAAGATACAAGTTGATTAGATCAAATGGTACCGGTATTGTGGAAATGGTAACTGTAGTCCAGGTAAATATCAACAATGGCTATTCTATATGTGCAGTTTTGTCAACACATTAAAATAAAAAGAAATTCTATAACGAACAGAAAGGTAATAGGTTAAATAAGCCGCAAAGTGTCGTTGGTCTGCTGTAAATAATCAAGAATCACTGCAAAAACCTACCACTAGATGCCGACTGCTCTCGAACGATTTAACTTTTCTCCCTGATGATCTCGGTAATACTTTTCTGATTGTCATACGTGAATGAGCACGAACGAGTAATTGATATAAATTTCTCAGAAGATATCCAGTAAGCGCTTTTGAAGTTTTGATTGAAAATCGGTTAGCTTAGCAAACCAAAGAAGGTAAGCAACATTTCAAAATTTTGCGAAGCTAGTGGTTAGTTCATGGTGGTACTAAAACGCACGTGGTTATCATGATGCACGTGTGTGACTAGGTTTGTCATATTTGTTCCCTAGCGTAAATTTAACCAGAAAGGATAAAATAAATGACTCGATTAAGGCTGTTTCACGAGAGAAATTCATCGCGTTCGATTCTAGTTTCTTTAACAAGGGAAGATCTTTTCTCGATGTTGTTTTCTCTTGATACTAAATATTCTAAAAATTTTCTCATACATGAAGGGAGTTGGTAGACATGACATGGCAGTAAAAAGGTTAGATGAAACACAAACTATTCAATGAATGGATTAACGAATGTAAACGTTACTGAGGGGCAACAGCCATGTTGAGGGTACTAGATAGCGGCCGCTAGGGCGGCACTCTCGACGCTATCATTATGACCTATACCGTGTCGTATCTACCAGTTTCCTTTATCTGTGTATATTGTATATAAACAACATAGTAACCTAATCTCCAATCAATTTCAGTTATTTTTTGTGTAAATCTATACGCCACTATTTTTCAAGCGGCCTATACATCTGTAGTTTCTTTTAGTAGGATAAGCGCAATGGCATCTTCTGGTATTCCGCTGCAGGAACTGGGAAAAGCCTTGAAAAATGTACCATCTCCTGGGAAGTTTGCAACGGGAGTCAAAATCGACCATCTGGATTTGCCCTTTGTGGAGGTTGACGGAGTTGGTCTTTTCAAATTACCTCTTGGTCTTGAAGATGTTGGCTTACTCATGGATCACTGTGAACCAGCACCTTACGGGAGAGGTATGGATACCGTCGTTGACACTCATGTCCGCCAAGCCTCGCAGATAGATGGTTCTCGAATCAAGCTTTCAAGCATGGAAGGGGATATCCAGAAGCTTGCTGAAAACGCTGCCAGAACTCTTGGCATGAACCCAGATTTTGTCAAGATTAGGGCTTCTCTTTACAAGCTTGTATTGTATAAGAAGGGAGGCCATTTTTTGAAACACCGAGACACGGAAAAGGAGCCCGGAATGTTTGGAACAATGGTGTTGCAATGCCCAGTAGCTGGTGGACATGTTGGGGGAGAATTTTTCATTTGGCACAAGGATCAACAGGAAAGTTTTGACTTCTCCGAAGACAGCTCACAAGCGTTTTTCTTAACGGCTTTCTTTGCAGACTGTGAACACGAACTGAAAGTGATCAGATCGGGTTATCGTGTCTGCCTGATTTTCAGTCTGTTGCGAGATCAGAAGGACACCTCTGGATTCCTTCCTCTACCTCCGTCGGATATTTCGAATCTTTCTGCCGCTTTGCCGCTAGTCGAAGCAGCATTTGAGACATGGAGTGATCCGACTGCAATCAAAGCGCTCCTTCCGAAGGTTGCTGTACTTCTGGAGCACAGGTACACTGAAAAGAACCTTTCGTTCTCCAATTTAAAAGGGAGAGATCGCGTTATTGTGGAAGTCCTTCGTTCCGTACGTGATGTTGAAGGTAAACCCATACTGGAAGTCCATTTGGCCATTTTGACCAAGTGGGAATATGGGACCGTAGATGATACCCCTACGAGACGCCGCTGCTACCGGGGCACCAGGGTTGAGCCCCCACACTATATCATGGAAGACGTTATTGATGCAAGCACCAAGTTGAAGAACTGGATTGCCGTTGATGATACTTCAGTTAAAATCGAAGAACTCGATATCGACGAGGACACGGAACTTGCTCCCCCAGGCAATCCATTTGAACGGGCTCGTCCGGACGATGAGCTTTACGAAGAATACACAGGTAACGAGGGCCCCAGTCTGGAATACTGGTACCATGCGGGCGTTTTGGTCATCTGGCCTCGTTCCAAAACCCTAGGGATCCTCCAAGAAATAGGAAAGCTGCCGGCAATGCTGGATTTTCTGGAAAGGAAATACAGGGAGAGATCGCCTGTCGTTCTGGAGATGCTCTGCTATACCCTAAAGTATCTGGGAGAAAGTCCTTCGAGAGCATACGGATCTGCCTGCACTCGCCTCATGCAGCTAGCAATTGATCTGAACTCGGAAGCCAGCGCTGTGAAGCTTCTAAATATTTGCGCTCAGCCCTGTGGATTCCCCAAAGAGTTAACAGGTTTTCTGGGCGATGGTTTCGCTAAAGCTATTGCAGCGGCCGTGCGCGCTTTTTCTTGGGGTGTTCTGGGCGAACACGTTCTGAATCTCGTCACATCACAGACGATTACATCGCAACTCGACAAGTTAGTCGACTTTTACGACTCCATCAAAGACTTTGATAAAGCGGCTGCCCTGCAAGTCGCTCAGAAGGTCTTCCACGAACTTCAAGGAGCTGCTACTTCACCTACGGTCTTCCAAGGCAAGTGGTCTGTACTGGTGTCAATGTTGCTGAAGGTGAACGGACCAGTTGAGATCGATGTCAGTGCTGTGAAACCCTTGCTTGCTGGTATCAGAACTCGCGAACTGAACGATATTCTATCCATGGCTTCTGCAGTCTTTCACCAGCTGATGGGACTCCCCAGTGAAACTAAGAAAGTGGAACTTCTTAAGGAGATTTCAAGACTTATGGTGGAGAAGCAACTTACCAGAGGAGACGATAAGATCATAGTTGACATGGTCAAAAACGTATGCCGGCTTGGTGATGATGTATCAATCCGTAACTTACATCTGAAGATTCTTCACAGTCCACACTGCGGTCAGCTGCTGAACACACTTTTCAGCAAAATTAGAATGTTTAACAGGGATCCTCGTCCGACCTCGGCTAGAGCTTTCGTTCGACAGTTGATTTGTGATCGTATTGCTCAGGTGGAAAATTTGCAACCACCGACGTTTTCGTGGCATATGCCCAAGGCGGAGTTTCCTGGTAACCCGGCCATAGAAGCTTTTCTTCAAGGACCAGACACGGAATTTATTTGCCAAGGATTTAGCGGGATCACTGAGGCTCGTGCGTTTGCTTCCAAAAATTTCAAGGGGAGGTAACATGCTCTGGGTTCTAATTATACTGGTTCTCAAATGTAATACTATTTTAATGGCAGCTACCAGAACGGTTACAGTGCTGTAGGGACTCCTGGCGGGCGCGGTTCCAAAGCATATTGTAAAATCAGCAAAACTCGAGCCGCTTTCGAAGCTCTAGAAAACGAATACAGCAACCGACAAGAAGAACTGAACACTGCGCGCAAAATACTGACTAAGTTACTCGTCGACCAGCACGTCGCAGTCGTCGCTTCGGAAGCCACTATCGTGGTAAATGAAATTATTATTATTATTATTATATTACATAGTTAACGTACATTTTATACATCGAAAACAGACCGCCCTGACTGCCCCGGATGATGCTACTTCAGCTTCGACTTGTTCCACGACTGATGACATCGTTCTGGACTAAATTTCATATCAAAGATGGAGCTCTGTAACACGGGACTTGTTGATTTTTTCGTTTGAATTTCTCATTTTATGAAAAGACTCTCCTTTAATTGAAGAAGTGAATTTTCTTTCTTTATTCGATTTTCTATGATTTTTTGAAGAAAATCTTGGAATACAATGTCCGTGTTTAACTGCAGCTTGAGAAACCTGGATTTAAAATATGACTTTGAGATACCAGATCCGTTACGAAGTACTGTTTTAAAGAAATGTAATGCAATCACTTGTACACTTACAGTTAAAAATAAAATAGAATAAGATTTAAGCTAATTATTACAAACTAATTATAAACTTAACTACAACCTGCCAAAGTGTAAGCACTTTTTACACCGAACCTTCAGTTTAGCCTAGCGCCTTGGCTCTACTTTGTTAAAGTAAGCTCTGTACCCTTGGACTAGCTTGTTGGGTATTCTAGGACTTCCGTCGAGTATTTGTAGAACGTCATAAGATAGCTCCACTCTAGAAATCCAGAATTGTTAGAACCTCCCGACTTCCTTTACAGGATTTCATGGCTTTACCAAAAAACTAAAACAGCCGCATGGTGCCTGTGTTTGAAATTAGTGACCTCACTAGCCTTATAGTCTTCGTAAAGTACTTCGCCCCGATGAGCTCATTCAAATGGATTGCATCGGGTAGCAAGCTCCCACAGCGTAAATGAATAGTTATCTTTCGTCAAATAGAGCTTATGGAAAAGTTCCAAACAGGGGTGCCTACCCTAACCCTTGCCTACGAGGTAGACCCACCTCGGTACCTTGAATGTACCCACCTACCTACTACATATACGACATATATATATATTCATATATTATATTGTGCATATATTATATATGATATATATTGAGCTCCAATGAGGCATTTGCCTCGTGGAACCATCCTCGTGGGCACCCCTGGTTCCAAAAGCATAAAGCAACCGCACTTGTTTCTCAGGTGGTGGGACTCGTCACGAGGTCTGCGGTTGCCCTGTCATCTAGCGGCGAATCTTGAACTTTTTTTTGCTGTTTTGAAAGACGAAGACTGACTTGCTCTAATATTGAAGAACCCTAAAAGTAATCCAATCTTAAAAAAAAAATTGACAATACATATAGGATGAATGAATAAGAATAGTGAAAGGAAACGCAATATAGACATCTCATTTTTGAAAGGCATGTAGGAAAGATCAGATTTAACTATTTCATCTCTTCAGTGATAAGTATCATTTATGGCACATAAGGGATGGTTACCAGAACTGAAATGTATAATACTAAGTCATTAGTTTATAATGAGTAAACCTGTTTCGTATCATCCTTTGACATGAAAGTGTTAAACATAATTCATTGAATGTCTTTACCAAAAATCAAGTTTAAAATCCAGATTTATGTTATCCTTAAAAAAAAACTAGTTCCAAAATGTGTCAAAAGAGACACAGGACACTGGAATCCGTTCAGTAACTAAATACGAATGTTCTATGTTTTTCGATTTGGTTATATAATATATTTTGTATGTAAATTTCTTGGACTATAGTCAGATATTAAAGTACAGTATTAAGAGTGAATTCAACTAAACAAATATAGTGAAAAAGCAAAAATAGTGTATAGCTATAATAATAGGTAATATCCAAAGGTTTGAATAATACTGTTATTCCGTTTATTTCTAAGTACTGATTTGATTAGACTGTTTTGATATTGGTGTAGCAAACAAAAACTGCGTATAAGCGTTTGACAAAATTTATGGTGGACTTTTACCAGAAATAGGGTGCGTAATGGTAACCGGGATAATAGGCAGGGTAGTAATGATAAGGAGAATAAAATCTCGGGCCAAAACCAAACCAGGGACGGAACCAAAATTCTTCTTTCTGCTGATCCGCCGATTCCGAGATTTTCGAGTCGCTAATTTCTGCTGGTTTCACATTTGAGTCCTCAACGGGAAGACAGTGAACTAGGCCCATCAAGACGAGGAAAGCCAAAACAACCTTATCAGTTAAAAGATTATACATTACTAAATAGTTCAGTTATATTCTGTATGACTTCAATATAAATCTTACCATTAAGTGCTTCATATTGCTGGTGAACTGTGAACTCTCTGGGAGGATCTTCAGCAACTTGAGTAACAGCCAGAGTTGCATCCAGCGCTGCTTTATATACACGGAGGGCCTACCAACCAAATAAGGAAGATTTGGCAGTGTTGTGTATCTTCCTTTTACCTTAAAAAGTTAGTTCTACGAAGATTTGTTAATAGAAAAAAAAACTAAGTCCTTGAAGCTTCTAGTTGTTGCCTCCATCCAAGGTCAAGTCCAATGCGGAAAATGCGTTGTTACATGTAAAGGTAATTCAATTTTATTAATTCATATTAATTTAGTGCTATGAATTTTAATATGAAATATTCTCGGTTTTCCTTTCAGGTAACATAAAATCCGTAGATTAAACATAAACTATGGATTAGTTAATAAATCGTAATGAATATTAAAATTAATGAAAAAATCTATATATATCCTAAATATATAATTATTCATTATTACTATCAATTTAGTTGTAATTACTGAATAATATTTAAATTTAATGAATTTATTTTCTCGTTAAATAAAATTAACTTGGCAACGTCGCAAATAAAAATTTTGAAAACATGGCGGCCTCCACAGAATTGTCATGCTTTCCCGAAACTTCGGAAATCAAATTAAATAAGCAAGATTTGAATTTTGAAGTTTTGGTTGGTACTTATGAAGAATTTATCCTGGGATATCGACTTGGGAGAAACTCTGAAGGGGTAATTGTATTAATTAACTAAACTTTGCGTAAATGTGACATGTTTGTTCACTCACATGGAGTCTTTTATTTTAAAATGTTTTTAATCTTTATTTTAGGGTCTTACGTTCGTCCCAAGTTTCACAAACCACAGTCACACAGGAAGCATAAGATGCGTGGCAAATTGCAGAAAATTTCTCGCTTCGGGAAGCACAGATGAGTCGATTCGGCTCTTCAACATGAAGACTCGCAGCGAGCATGGTTTTCTGCAACACCATACAGGTAACATACACTTAGTATTCTGGAGGAAAAGCTCAAGTTTGAAGAAATTCTATTGTCTAGGTTCTATTACGTGCCTGGAGTTTTTCAAAAATTCGCACTTGTTCAGTGGCAGCGAGGACGGCAACGTTTGCGTCTGGAACACTCGCACATGGACGTGCGAGAAAACCCTGATAGCTCACAAAGGAGGCGTCACAGCAGTTTCCATTCATCCATCAGGAAAACTTGCCCTTAGCGTTGGAAAAGACAGATCCATGAAAACGTGGAACTTGATCAAAGGACGAGTCGCCTATGTTACAAACTTGAAAGCAGTTGGCGATTGCGTTAGATGGTCTCCAAACGGCAATTTCTACGCTGTAGCATTCAATACAAACATCAGTGTGTACAGCGTGGAGGTTGCCGGTGTTGTGTTTTCTGTTAACATTCAGAAACGAATCAACGATATAGTTTATTTGAGCGTAAGTTTGATTGTAAGTAATTATTGTAGAGTAAATTAAGTAAAAAACTCTACTCAGGACTCTTTGTTGGCTGTCGCTCTCGATGGACCTAACGTGGAAATCTACAACGTCGAGAAAAAGGAAAAAGTCCTCGAATTTGCTGCACACGACAAGAGGGTGAAAGGCATAGCCAGCGTATCGTTTGAAGGCGATTCCTATATTGTTACTGCTTCGAATGATGGCCATCTCAAACTGTGGCAGCTTAAGGTATGATTTACATATTCAGTTGTGGATGGTCAGCCTTTCTGTACACCTCCTACATTGTTTTTAGTTGGAGGAATCGCACAAAGAAGCAGAGCTCGTAACGCAGATCAACACAACTTGTCGAGTGACTTCGCTGACCCTGTTGACCGGACCAACGGTGGAAGTCAAAGAAAACGAAGAAAGTAAAACAGCGTTCGACGCAAAGAATTCAAAAGCAGCAGCGGCAAAGAACGGTCCCACAGAACGTATTAAAAGAAAGCGAGGTGCTTTGCAGACCTCCTCCGGAAAGTTTCAAGTGGAACCGCTGCAGCCGTCAACACCGGAAGAAAGTCCCTCGACCAACGGCCCGAGCAAGCGAAAAAAGAAAAACTAAACATTCATGTTAACGTGACTTGATCTTTCTCTGAAACTTTTGCTTTGGCATTGTCTTTCTTCAGTTGCCCACTATTGGTTTTCAAATAAAAGCATATAACCAAACAATTCAGCTACAATTATAGTTTATGCTATTCAAATCAACAATTATATTCCACAGTTTAGTATTTCTGCAGTTTCTGCTTTTTTCGGACGTAATATTTTATTCAGTTATCTTTTAATGTTTGTATAGATTAGACGACATAAAACAGAATGTCCAGGAGATAAACAAATAATTATGACACAGCCAAAATATTGTTAGATGACTTAATCTTGCTTATCAGCCATCACAAGCGAAAAGATAAAAATAAGCTACGCGTTTTAATGGAGCTTAGAAAGTCATTCGAATATAACGTTACGTTAATATTTATACAAAACAGTGGAATTGCCATTATATTGAATTCATGACGTGTGTCATAAAAGATAAGAAAAGTTCATTGCATACTCAAACAAGTGGAGATTTCTCAAGCCTCGGAGAGAAATCAATCACCTGTGTCTTTACTACACAAACATAAACGGTGCAAAGTATCACATGCTAAGCTAGATATAGGAAAAACAAGTGCAATTTATCAAAATGTCCTTTGTACTTGATGATATAAGAAAAATAAAATTTCCCGATGTTTGGCCCCAAGTCTATTTAAAAACGATTGAATCGGTGAATATCAGCACTTCTCAATTCACTGTCTTGGGAAGTTATCCAACATGAAATCGGCTCTGATTCTCTTCGGCCTTTTGGCCATGGCTGCGGCCACTAAAGTCGACTACACCGGGTAAGTTTGCTAGTTGATCTACTAAAATTATTTATCTTTTATTAAATCTGTATGAGATATTCAACTGAATATTTGTTTAATGAATCAGACACAAGATAATCCGCGTTGTGCCGCAAAAGGAGGAGCACGTAGCAGCTCTGCGTCAGCTACAGTCGGAGAGCGAGTCGCTGGATTTCTGGAGCTCGCCCGTCTCGGTGGGCAAAGCCGTGGACATCCGCGTCAGCCCCGCCGCTTTCCCTCACTTGACTCGCACCTTGACCCGCATGGTCCTCCCGTACGACATCCGCTTCAACGACATCCAGAAACTCATCGATGAAGAGACCCGCAAAATCACCCTCCGCCGCGCCACCTACGCCTCCAGGGCTTTCGATTTGGAAAATTATCACACCTATCCTGAGGTATACTTTCTTGTCATCAGAAGATGTCTAGTTAACTTAGCCCAAGTCTATAAAGTTAATTATGATTAAATGTTTCAGTTGGTCAGCTTCTTGAACGACTTGGCTGTTCAGACTCCGTTCGTTAGCACATCGGTGATCGGTACTACTTACGAAGGCCGTGAAATCGTCATGGCTACTGTCAGCACCAACAGCGATCCTGCCAAGCCCATCATCTTCATGGACTGCGCCATGCACGCTCGTGAATGGATCGCTCCTGCGTCTTGCATCTGGATCATCAATGAAGTAACTATTATCCACTACTTAGTGAAACTTACTCGTATTAATATTAACGTTGGAATTATAGTTGGCCACTCAGTACGGCAATGATCCTGAAGTAACTGCTCTCCTCGATGCCTTCGACTGGAAAATCACTCCCGTTTCTAACCCTGACGGTTATGCCCACACCTGGAGCTCGGTGCGATACAAAAATCTCAAAATATTTGTTACAAATTGAATTATTTCGCAAATTTTCCCAGAACCGCTTGTGGCGTAAGAACCGCACACCGACCAGCGCCTTGTGCTTCGGTGTCGACCCCAACCGTAACTTCGACGCCGGTTTCGGCGGCCCTGGAACTTCTGCCAACCCTTGCTCTGACACTTACCACGGACCCTCGGCTTTCTCTGAAGCCGAATCTGCTGCTGTCAGGGATGTTTTGGCTGCTAACCGCCCGCGTGTCAAGGCCTCCATCTCCGTCCACTCCTACTCTCAGCTGTGGATGTCGCCTTACGGATACCAGAGCGCCCTCCCCGCCGACTACGATGAAATGGTAGGAAACTAAAGTGTTGTACTGTTAATATTAAAGTAATTAATCATTATTTTGGTTAGTTGCGCGTTATGGGCGACAGTGTTGCTGCTGTTGAAGCTACTTACGGAACCCAGTTCACTTACGGAAACATTGCTGATACCATCTGTAAGAAAACAACTTACTAATTTACTACTCACTGTGTTAGCAAGTCCCCTATTACTGAGTAACTAGTAGTGGGAAAACTAGTAGTTTACTAACTGATGTTTTTCTTTGGTGAAAAAGATTTGGCTGCTGGTAGCACTGCTGACTACGCTTACGACACTGAGGGAGTGATCTACGCTTTCGCTGTGGAGCTGCGCGATACCGGACGGTACGGATTCGAACTGCCACCGGAGCAGATCAAGCCTGCTTCCATTGAATTCTTCAATGGACTCAAGGCTATGGTTAGCTCCATTCAGAACGCCAAGAAACACTGAACGAAAAAGCTCAATACAAACTGCAGTGTGTAATCTGGTTTTTGAAAGGTTGATGCACGAAATTACAAATAAATGAGTTAAAAATTTCTTATTGTTGTCGATATTATCGATGTCTGCATTGAAGAGCAATATTTACAAGCAATTGTACGAAATGTCGGGTGTTTGTATTAACGGAAGGATTGTGGGAGGACGAACGGGGTTAGCGATGTAATTGGCTCTGTATTGAACAGAAGCTTGTTAAGATTTTCCGCTCTGCTGGCTCGATTTGCATATAAACACAAAATAAAGGTAGAGACCAACCACTAATGAGTTTGTTTGTAGTTAGTTGATGAGGAAATGCACAAGTTTGTAAGCATCGTAGCATATAGTTCCATCTTACTTGGCACATTTAATGCCCAACTATCACACAAACCAAATTGGCATATTAATCGACTGACAGCGTAGCGCCCGGCACCGACAACCCCTCGGTGGTAGGTTTTGCAGATCCCACTACGGCCCAGTGTACCGCCGGCAAATAGAGCGGCGCACTGCATCATAGTGGGTTTGAAAAATGTTTCCAAGTGTGTTACAGATGTTAGTGTAATCTCTTCTTGCCGTTTATGGTTAACCCCACTACGGCCCAGTAAACCAACGACAGGACAGGGAGTGCACTGCATCGTAGTTGAGTTTGAATTTACTGTACTTTTACAGTTGTTGTTATCAGTTTTAACAATGATTTCGAAATCCCACTACGGACCAATGTATCGCCGGTAAATAAAGCGCGGCACTGCATCGTAGTGGAGTTTGAAAAATGCCTTGGTACAGTTGTCAGTGTAGTCCCTTCTTGCCTGTGATGGTCAACCCCACTACGGCCCAGTGCATCAACGACAGAAAACGGAGTGCACTGCATCGTAGTGGGGTTTGAATTAACCGTATTGGTAAAGTTATTATTGTTATGAGTTTTAACAATGATTTAGAAAACCCGCTACTGTCCAGTGCATTCCTGTTTTGCCGGCGGTGCACTGGGCAATAGTGGGCTTTAACATAGACCTTCTAATGCAACTACAGTTACATTACAGCGGTTTTGTTTCTTACGGTTGATTCTGAAAGCGAAAAAGTTGGAATCTAAACGCAAAATTAATATTTTAATTATTTTAATTAACTCCAGTATAATTTAAGTTTATTAATAAACTCCGTCAATGTTCTGGTATAAATTAGTTTTATTGTTATTTTATTTCTTTCATGGTGAAATTCTATCCGAAGAGCAAAGAAAAGACCCTGTTTAAACAAATAGAAAAGGGTCCTAGTTTTAAGTATAGTGTTTTATAGAGTACAGTGAATTACACGTGTGTATTTGGACAAAGAATAATAAAGACATGTAATTAAATCGAGGTTTTCGACTATAACCACGCCTTAGACTTTGTTATTCCTCGGTGCTGGGATGCACCCAAGACCCCCACTGAGCAGAACCATTGAAAAATAAAACTATGGAGAATAAAAAAAAACTTGGAAATTTTTTGGAGTAATCAAAGAGAATAGCCATGTTTGAAACCACAATAGTCTTTGCATGGAAGATGTAATGTCAAACCTGCTTTTCCGCCCTTATAGTTTCACTACTGTATAATCCAAATTGGGAACTGTGTGGGGCGGGCTTTCTTTTCATACATGTGTTATTTAGAAGCCCCCAACAGCAGAGACCTCTCCCGATTGTGTAGGGGTTTTCTGGGGTTTCTGGGGGAGTGTTTCGTATTGTCCATAGAGGCTTTGTGTTATTAATGCGTGCGAATTGAAGAGCTTTTGTCTGCTCAGCTCCATTTAACTCGGCAAACAAGGGCCAGAGGATAATTTATCAAACTATTTAGTTTCTGACTATTACACGATATATGACATTCTTTCATAATGGACTCAAAACTATTAGGTTTTTAGGCTTTGGAACAAAATGGGAGAGCGAAGTAACACTTTGATAACATGGCGATAATATCTGATAACATGGTGATAACAAGTTGATTACCAAAGAGACTAAACTCTTTCTTCTGTGTGACGGACAATGTTTAGCGGGGCCAGCAGCGACGCTTGTGCAAGACTTTCATTATAGCCACGCCCAGCTGGATACTTGGTCACATTTAGGCTACGCCCGCTGGGTCTTTGGCTGGACCAATCACCGGTTAAGGGAGGTGGAGCTTAACGTGTGTGTTATTCGTGACAAACGACAAATAAGAAGGTCGGTGATGACGAGCCGTTTGTCACATTTCAACTTATTCGTGGCTTACACAGTGAACTGTTTGTCTATTGTCTCCCCGCTTGAGCACCGACCGCAAATACTTCAAGTTTCCACAATGTAAGTCCTAATTTAATTCTACTTTTTTGTTGAAACAAACTTCATAGATGGGCATTAATGTAATGTTATAGTAGATAGTAACAGCGAGTAGTACTGGTAACCTTATATTTCAATTCGTTTCTAAATGAAATTCAGTCCAGTTCACTGTTTAATTTTAAGATTAGAGGAGTTAATGAGCTTGAAGCAGATAATTTTTCATAATTATGTCTTGTGGTGGGTGTGTGTTTTCATGTAGTTGTCAAAGGTTATCAACGTTAAACTGAATAACAGGTGATGAAGGCAAAGAAATAGTATAATATCGCATTTTTAACTCGAATTTCATTTCAATCGTAATTAAATTATGATTGATTAATGCCTAAAAATAGTAATTTTCAGAAATGTTTTACGTAAGTATTGAATATGAAATCTAGACGTTCTTTAACATCGAAATGGATTTGAACGGTCACCGAGGAGCAAACCAATCCAGTCCGGTTCACAGTTCCGAGTCAGGGGGTGCAGCTCAGGCAGCGCTGATGAATTCTCATGGCTTCTTCCCAGGACTGGCCGGGGTCAATCCGCACGGCCTTCCGCCGACCGCTGCCGCAGCCGCCGCGGCTCTGCTCCTGCGGGCTTCGGAACGCTATCAGCGCACTCCGAAATGCGCCCGCTGCCGGAATCACGGAGTCGTTTCCGCGCTGAAGGGTCACAAGAGATACTGCCGGTGGAGGGACTGTAATTGCCCCAAGTGTAACTTGATTGCAGAGAGACAGAGAGTCATGGCTGCCCAAGTGGCTCTGAGAAGACAACAAGCGCAAGTAAGATTCCTAACTTAACTAGCAGCAACCTGTTACAAACAAAGTATTTATCAAACATTTAGGAAGAAAACGAGGCTCGCGAATTGGGACTGATTTACACGGTTCCTCCAGTTTCTCTCGGAGTAGTAAATTCCTCCTCCAGAGAAGATTTGGTTCCTCCACTGAAAAACTCTGCCAGAACTTTAACGTCTTCCGGAGAAGATGTCAGCAGTCTCGGCTACGAGGACAAAGTAACATCTTTCGCAGAACTTGGTCCGAGGTCACCGTATTCCAACCAGCAGACCAAGACTGAAAGCGCTGGTAAAGAAGATGTTCCAGCATCTCCTGGGACGTCGAAGATGACTTCTTCTTCACCGAAGAGTTCGTCTTGGATCCAAGAATCAGAATCGGATGCCAGTGAGGACTCTGAACACCAAACCGAACGTAACCAAGGTCAGAAAAAAAAATAAATTTTAACTACGCTTGAATTACTTGAGCATTTAAGTTAACTTACCACAATTTGCGAATGCAATGTTATCAAGGGTTATAAACCTTGTTATCAGTTACTGCGGACTATTGTGGGTATCCATTTAGGAGTTGGTTAGAATGCGAACCCCTTGACGGCGTTTCGTTTATTGGATGTGTGTACATATACATAAAGGGGAGAGTACAAAAGAAAAGCAGCGCATTCCTCACCAAAGATATGGAAGTTCCTTTTGGCCTTTTGGCAGGGAAGATGTGCGACACGGACACCCACCAGCTGCATCCGTTGACAATATCTCCTATTGTCCAACGTGGAATGCCGCCATATTAAGATCTCACTCCAGCGTTAGATTATCATTTGACTCCCTTACTGAACATCGGCTGCTACTCTTCATAAAGTCGTTCCTCGCAACACGAGACTTGTGTTATCATCCTGTTATCACTATGTTATCAACACTTTATCAAACGGGTGCTATTCAATTATAGTTCCCAGGGGTTTCTAACCCCGTTTGTAGTCAATTTACGTCAACTGATAGAATATTCATAAGTCTAGACTATATTGGGGGGTGGGGGGGGGGGGTGGTACCCAATAGAGATTCCACTAATTGTCCTAGAAGTTATTAATATCCCACACTGTGATGTGAGAGTACATTAAAAATAGAGTATCACTACATTAGTTATATTTCTAGAGGGGAGATCGGCCTCTTCTCAAGATCTGCACAATCAGGCAGCGACCATCGAGACATCAGCCCATAAAGCCGATCATTCGCCACTGGAAACGCTGGTCCGCATTTTCCCGCACATTAAGTCGAGCATCCTCAAGTCGACTTTACAACAGTGCGATGGAGACGTGCTCCGAGTCATCGAAAAGCTCGTCTACCACCAGAGACCCCCGCCGGCCTCAAGCACCGCGGCCACTGATTACCCCAAGCGAAGACACGCCGATTCAGCAGCTCCTGCAGAGACTTCCCGCAAAGAGAAACACTACAAACCTTCCGTTCAAGATTCCAGTCTTCCCTGGAATCCTGGCTTTGATGTTCCGTGCACTGGAACCTCTCTAGCTAATCCAGGATTCGCAGGATCCCGCAGTTCAGTCTTTCCCACAGTACAGCCGGGATTTCTACCGTTTAACTACAGTAACTGCGGGTTTCTTGGGAATACTTTCCTGCGTCCCGATTACCCTATTTTCCCAGGTATGGGGATCCTAGGATCCCATCATGCTCCTTCTACTGCAGGACTGGGATTCAACAGCGCTTCCAGTGTTGCAACATCGATGGAACAGTTTAAGAATTATAACAGTTTCACTTCTTCGCCCTTCCTGAGGCAGAATACCCAGGTAACCAAGACTGAAGGTGTTAGCAACCAAGATTTTGCTGCTGTCAGTAACGATACTAACATTTCACCACATAGCGAGCATTCATCGTTCTCTGATTAAACTTAACTGAGTCCCCTTGAAAGTTAATCTAAATTTTAACTCCAGTTTCAAAATTATGCTTTTGGTATGTTGAAAACTTAAATTTCTGTGTGAATTTTCTGTCAGCAGAATCCTTGTGAATCTTTTCCATAGAATCTCTACTTGTTTCTCGGTTTACGGTGACACATTAAAGTTTGTATTAATTTGAATTTCAATGTTTCTTTGTAGAAAAAAGTCAATAAACCGGTTTAAATGTGGATTTTTCGCTTTTTAAAAAAGTGCACACGATAGTTTGCGTCGCAAACAGATGTGAATAACATTATACGCTAAAGTCCTGTCCACTTTGCGCTCGGCCAGAAGAGTATTATCACCAGCAGGCGACTGAACTATTGAACTATTCAACTACTGAGCCACACGACGCATTTTAAATGCAAACTGAATCTCTTTCAGATTCTATAAACCCGACATTTCCAAGGGGAAAAACTCCGATTCGCTATGCTGTGACCACATGCCACCGACGTACAGCGTTTCTAAATAAAAATTTATCTGAGAATATTTTCACAAAAGGAGTTTTGGTAGTTAGCGGTTTCGTCATGTATTTGTAGAATGATAAGAAAAGAGTCATTTTTGATTTCTTTTGCGAGCAAATGGACTGAGATTGAAGTGTCTGTTCGGCGGTGAGTTTTCGGCGTGCGTCAAAGGGACAGACCCGAGTGAGAACAAACGTGGAGCTTTGACATTTTGTTTACTCTCTTCTTATGCATTTGACTCGTCAACAGAAACTCAACTCGACTCACCTTTCCTTTTGCTTGCAACATTTCTCTCTCTCTCTCTCTCTCTCTCTTACATTCCCACGTTTAGGTCTAAGGCCTTGCACAGCACTCTCTTACGGTCTTTCTATCATTCTGTCCGTTCGGTTGGACTCTTTTTCTTTTTCAAATTAAACAAAAGACAATCATTGCACAGTATTCCCTTACACAACCAAACTGACCCATTTCCCACACAAATCCAAATGTTATCTGGTTATCATATTAATTCGTTTGCATTTTCAGGGTTTTCTTGCTCAAAAGAAGAAATTAATTTGTGGTTAAAAGGTACTTGAGAGTCAGAGGAAGCTAATGGAAGTGTCAGATTGAGGGAAACGTGCTTCAAGTTGCCTGCTGGAGAGTATCTAAGACCTGTGTATATACATCGGTGAATAGATCCTCGTTGGAGTGTGTGGCTGATTTGCGGGATCCTTTTAATATGCCGCATCAAAGCGAGTACACTCGCTTCCTGACATGCTACTCCTCAACCGCAAGGTTCGCAGATCCAAACTTTCGCGCTACGAAAACAAATCGGCAAAAATCCTCAACAACTTCCAGATACCCTACAATCATTCACATGTGATTCACCGATGTGTTATCATTGTCTTATCGTAGGTTATCAGTCGTTATCAAGTGTTATGGAACGATTATCGAATAGGACTTCAAACCCTCTCGGCTACTTATTGTTATACTCAGTGACAGCTAGTTAATTAGATTCGCACCCATTATCCATCCGCGTGTCACAAACATGTTATCATCGTGTTATCAGCCTACATGAAGTTTTCAGTGTTTGCTATTGGCATTTAGTCCCAGTTTTTAATAAATGAATTTTGAGGAGCGGGTGTTGAAGCTGCAAATCCTCTTTTGGGGTAAGAGTCACGTGTCCCTTAATCGTTTCCCATAAGGGGAACCCGGCTCATCGTTGCCATTCAACTTTACAAGCAACCCGCTAAACGATCTTTAAATCTGTATAACTTATACAACATATCGTAATACCTTGTTTACACTGTATAAAAAGCTGTACGAACTGGCATTTTCTCAATATGATTAAGATTCTATTAAAATTAACTTCTTAAATAATTATGCTAACATCCGAGCAATTCATAACTATTCACTACCGAAACTTAGACTAATTTAATTAACGTATTCTATTTCATGAAGCAGTATTGTTGATCTCAGCATTCATAATAAGTTTAAAACTACTTGTTTTATATATTCCAAAATTTCTATTCAGGTTAACATGTGTAACATATTAAGTATACGCCACCTAGCGATGAAGAAGTTAGTCTCTTACACGCAGTTCATCATTTCGCTGCTAGATGGCACTTTATTACGTCGAACTTCAAACTATCAGTATGAAACACAAAATAATTAACAGACTAACGTATTTTGATACTTGGAACATCGCTTGAATAAGTTATAATCGTTACAGTTTTCCTGAAGTTCTCACCATTTAAATCTAATTAGTATTATATTCATATGAAGGTTAGCAGTTGTCTTCAGTTTGTTAGATAAAGTATAACTTAGTAAGTAGTTCGATACTTACATATAATATCAGTTGTAAAAATATGCCATCCGATATTTTAAAACTAGGAATTCTCCTTTTAAAAATTCCATGAAATCCAAGTGGTAATCAAATTATATTAATAATAAAGATATCGTAAACCGACGTAGTGTTAAGCACAACTTAATATTAAATAGATCTTACTAATTTATCATTCGGAGTATTTGCGTAACTCAAGTTCGTTAACAGTATAACAAATGTATCACTTCACAGCTGTCATGCGCTGTGGTATCCTCCACGTGGTTGATATAAATATTGTCCTTGGACTCTGTTACGCACTAGGCCTTTCTTATGTACGATCAATTATTCGTTGTCAGCCTGCGCCCGGTGAGTGGAGGCTTCCACGCGTGCAAATCGGCCCGTAGTAGATTTCTTCCACATGGAGCCAGGCCCTTATGGCCTTGAGAAACTATCCCAGGCTTACAGCCCCGTCCTTGGTTAGGCCTATATAGGCTACTGGTGGCGATGGCCTCAGGGCAAATAATGAGGGACGCTTCGCTTAGGCCCAGTAAAGTTACCCCCTCGGTTCGGGACTCAAATGTTTAGTGTCGGTCATGGCAGCCTAACGGCTACACAGTTACTTTCTTTTAAGCGGGAGATCTTCTAGGAGATTTATATTTCATCAGGGTGGGATATGTTATTCCTTAGGTTTGCCAAAAGCTCCTAAGTTGCCTTTTCTACGAGTTTCTGGAATGAAGTTTTAGGGGCCTTTTTTTTGAATTTGTGCAACGCAGGAGTCGCCTATTTTGCTATGCAACAGACCGAGGTAACCGTTGTGCAGTTTTCTTTTATGCGCGCCTTCACTGAGGGAATTTTCCCGATAAGAGAGAGGGGGTCTCCATGGCCAACCCCATTTTTTTTTTCTGGTTCCTAGGCCCATCGTGTTCCCATCTCTTCCCCTTCTTTCTCAAACTAATCGTTTTATATTTCTTTTTCATTGCGGACCTAGGCCTATTCTTCTTTTCCCTTACCCCCCCCCCCACCCCACCCCATTTTCATGGAATTTTCCTGTCGTTTCTTACGCTACAAGAGATTTACACGTCTTGTTAGATCTTTACATTTCGTCGTAACGGTATTTGCGCACTGATTTAATTCACTGGCAAATGTGAAAAGGAAACGTTACTTGTGTGTTGAAATTGCATAACAAATTAAATGTTAAAGAGACTTTCAGCATGAATCGAATGATGACAAATGAACTTCTGAGCACTAGAGGTTATTACTAAATTCCTTAATTAATCAGTTAATCAACGGAAAGTTATTTTTGCAGAATGGCGTCAGCCTTTCCTGATCCTGACCAGCCAACAGAGTCACAAGTTTGCGGCCTGTGTTTGACGCGTTACGTGGACCCACGTGTTCTCCCGTGTTTCCACACATACTGCAGACGATGCTTGGACGCCCACGTGGCCGGCCGGTTTCGTTTCACATGCCCGGCGTGTCGAGAGGAAACTTACTTAGGAGATGGAGGAACCATTGATGCTTTACCCACCAACTCCTTCATTGGAGATATCCTGAAAGTAGTCAGCAGCAAAGAGTACGATTCGCCGCCTCTAGAACCCAACTTCGACGTCGGCAAAAGCAGGGCTTATATCTGCTCCAATTGCGATGAAGAAGCGGTTGCTTCCTCAAGGTGTCGCGACTGTAACGAGGTCCTGTGCGACAGCTGCGTAAGGGCCCACCTCCGCGTCAGACTTACCAAGGATCACTACATCGTGCGGTTCGCCGAAGACCTGCCCAAAACGCTGAATGTCGCCGTAGCAGGTCCTGCATCCCTGTCACTGTTTTCCAGTCCTTCGTTCGCGTACTGCGAAGTGCATCCGGCTGAAGTGCTTCGGCTGTTCTGCGACATGTGCAACTTGGCCATTTGCAGCGAATGCACTCTGAGGGATCACAGGGGTCACTCGTTCATTTACTTGAAGGATGCTGTGGAAAATTCGAAAACTGTCAGCCTCAAACTTCTTGCAGACGCCAAAGCCGGAATCAGAGCCATCGAAGAAAGTATCGAGTTAACCTCCAAAATGGCCGAGCGCATTGAAATCCGCGCTCAGGCGGTGGCGACTGAAATCAGAGCCATCACGAGGCGTCACATGACAGCACTGGAAGAACGCGAAAAGGAACTACTACAGCGAGTCGAAAAAATTAGACTGATCAAAGGCAAGTCGCTCCATTTGCAGATTGACGATCTCCGAATGGCCATGCTTCGCTTGTCACAAACGGGCGACTTGCTGAAGAACGCCCTAGAGTCAGGATCAGACATCGAGATACTGCACGTCAAGGAGAAAGCAGTCCACGAGTTCCAGCAGCTGCGCCAGATCCGCAACAGTCTCCAACCTCAAGAGGACGATTCGATACAGTTCAATCCGCCGGAAGGCAGTCTCCTTCAGGCTCTGTGTAACCTTGGCTTCATCTCTAGCTCAGCTTTTGCTCCGACATCCATTGCCTTGGGTGAAGGAGTGAAACGCGCTCTATGTAACCAGGTAGCGTCATTCACTGTTCAAGCCAAGGATCACTTTGGCGACCCTAAACTGACCGGAGGAGACCCCGTTTTGGTCTTTGTTGAAACTCCTAGCGGGATCTCCTATCGCGCTGACGTCGAGGATCGCCAAAACGGGACTTATCTAGTGTCTTACCGACCGTTGACCGAAGGCAAACATGTGGTTACTGTTCTCATCCGAGGAAGACACATTTACGGCAGCCCGTTCAGTGTTATCGCACGTACGGGTCGAAACCTCATGTCCATTGGGCAGGCGATCCTCTCTTTCGGCCAGGAAGGTGAAAACGATGGGGATCTTTGTCGGCCTTGGGGCGTCTGTTGCGACAAGGACGGGTTCATCTACATTGCGGATCGAAGTAACAATCGCATCCAAGTTTTCAACCCAGATGGAACCTTTCGCCATAAGTTCGGTTCGCCGGGAACCCGTCCCGGCCAGTTTGACCGACCCGCAGGAGTTGCTTCGGACCACATGGGTCGTATCATCGTTGCTGACAAAGACAACCACCGCATTCAGATCTTCACCACAGACGGAACTTTTATTTTCAAATTTGGTGAGAAAGGAAACAAGAATGGTCAATTCAACTATCCCTGGGACGTGGCTGTCAACTCTGAAGGTCAGATTTTAGTCTCCGATACCCGGAACCACCGCATTCAACTGTTCGCAGCAGACGGCACTTTCCTCAACAAATACGGTTTCGAAGGAACTCTATGGAAGCACTTCGACTCACCTCGTGGAGTCTGTTTTAATCACGAGGGTCACATTGTCGTCACTGATTTCAACAACCACCGGCTTCTCGTCATCAACCCCGACTTCCAATCGGCCCGATTCCTCGGCACCGAAGGCTCTGGTAACGGTCAGTTCCTGAGACCTCAAGGCGTGGCTGTCGATTCCGAGGGCCACATCATCGTAGCCGATTCTCGGAACCACCGAGTGCAAATTTTCCAACCCAACGGAAATTTCCTCTGCAAGTTCGGCATTCACGGATCCGGTCCGGGACAGATGGATCGTCCTAGCGGAGTCTGCATCTCCCCTGAAGGCTACATTATCATCATCGATTTTGGTAACAATCGGGTACAAATTTTTTAACACTCCTAGACGAATGACTAATGTTGAACCCCAAAGGAACATCCTATGACTCCCACTTCAATACGTAAATGATCCATTTGGTTTCTTTAAGAAACCAATATGAATCTTTTCGCTTCTGAAAGTACAAAAAAAAGTAACGGAACCACAAGTATGGATGACAAAATATTTTGATGCGCTGAAAACTTGGAATGTGGCGCGAAAGTTTATATGAACACTAAGTATTGTGAATTTTTTTTTCTACGAAAAGGGACGTAAAGTTCTTCTCAGGCAATAAAGTGATATTATTTATTGTTGCGAGCAAAGGAGTCGCTTGCGCAGAGCTTTTACCTTCCCCGCCAGTGACAGGACTTTCGCATTTACCAAGTTAGAACTTCTCAGTACTTTGCCATAATTTGCAAGTTATCAATGAACTCTTTTAGATTTCCATACGTAAGTAAGTTTGTGATTGAAACGGCAACTAGAAGCACTCGGGCAGTTTGAAGGAAACTTAACAATGGAGACTAAAAACTTACAAATTAATTTTTGTTTTACAAACTTGCTTTTTTTGTTAGGAATAATTAGTATTTTACTTTGTACTATTGTTTAGTTAGTTTCCCACATGGCAATCACGCATTTATTCCAAAAGGTTCCTTTTGAAGGTTGGTGCTTGACACTATTTTTTTTGTCCTACTATGTTCTTGAATCGTAATTTAAAATTTTTTTCTTTTATAGTTCTCTTAAGTTTGATTTTTAAAATTGCTATTTTCTATGAAGAAGTTCCGCCTTTTAACTCTTGAACATCAAAATAACTGATTCCTATAACTTCTGATTATTCGTATTCGCTTTTTGCCAGTGCTTTTCTGAGGGATAATTAAGTGAATTTCGTACTAGTGTTGTTTCATATGCTGTACTACAGCTTTGGTTCTGAAACCCTGACGTAATATGTCATACGTAACACGTTGCCATTTGCTTGTTCCTGCGGACTAACGAACTACCTCGACTGTGGACGAACGTGTCCCACAAGGTCCCCATATTGTATTCCGTTATTATTATTCGTTCAGTAGCATTTTAGATGGCTCAAGATTTTTAGTGTCAAATGTTCATCGACTACATTGCCTTTTGGGTGAATCCCATTTTCAAACTTATTCGTTTTGCAGATGTTTGTAAACGATCTGCGAAGCACAAGGTCTCTCAGGAATCTTTAGGAAACAGCAGTAATAACTTTTTCATTCACGAGGTTCTTATTTTAAACTGATAAATACGTAAAATTTGTATCGCATTCCCCCCGCCCCCTTGCCACAATGAATACCAATAACTTTTTGGACGTAAATTTTCGTCGTAATTTTTTCCTGGAACAAGTTCGGCTCTTTGGCTTTTTCTTTCTGAATTTTTGTCACAAAAATGTTCGCAAAACCTGGAGGTGAGGTTTTAAAAAAGCCATCAGTATTGGCGGATGAGATCCGTCACTTTGTGTAGGTAGGCCGCCTTTTGGGGGTTATAAAATGGCCTGCATTGGAAGGTTCGCCAGGGCCTTATAATAGGCGCCTCGTAAAAATTTTCTTTTTTCATTATATGCCTCTTAAGAGCTTCGAGTTCATTTCTCTCTATTTCTTGCCCTCCCGGAAAATCTTGTCTTCAACAATTGCCATTGAAATTCCTTGAAAACGTAAGTTGACTGTGCTGCTGTGAGCTCATTTACTCGAACCGTGACTTTACTTGATGTTCTCTTTTGCCTTGTCTTCCTAGAAGAGTCATAACTTCTTTCCTACTTTTTTCTCGTTTCATGTATCCAGCACTACACTGATTGTACCGCAGTTTCATACATGCAACCATTTCAATGAACAATACACTTTTCTTCAGATATCTTTGTTTATTCTTCATATGTTTAGCACCAATATCTTGCACTACAAATTGTGGCAGTAAGCGAATAACTATGAGTTCAGAAAAGTGGTAAAAAAAAATTTAGTTATAAAAAGATTAAACCAGAGGAATGCATAAATGATCAAAGTATCGCTGTTGAACGAATCACTGCAGCGGAGAGACTTTATGCGGAATCAGAATCTTCGAGTAAACAGAACGCAGCAAAGGTCCCAGTGTCGAATCTAAATGACAAATCTCGGTAAGGGTATCAACTAGAACAGATTTAACGAAAGAATACATTACCCGCAGCTTTTTCTAGTAATTCTTGATGAATCACCGAGTCGCTAAGGCCAGGGTGCTGCCACAAGAGAATGGCTTCGTTGCCGTTTCCGTGGACAGTCTTAAAGGCTCCGATAAGAACGCTGCTTTGGCCGATACTCTCGCACGTCTTCTTTAGTTGATATTCCCACTGATTCGCAGATCCTTCAAGTTGCAGAGTCTGTAAGTTATACACACCTTTCTGTTGAGGTTCTCGCAGGCTGAGGGAAGGCAGTAGTTTCATTGTTGAGTTCTCCTGGCAGCTCATCAACGGCAAGATTTTCGAGAAGTATCTCTGGATCCACTCGTCACTCGAAGCCAATGCAGCTCGGACACTGGCACGATGTTCCAGATTATCTGAAAACACAAATATTGTTAAAATGATAATGCTTCGTTTTCGTGTACTAACCATATTCCCAGATGTGCACGACTTGATTGATCCCGCCTAGTTCGCTGGTCCAGTACCCCGTTAGCTTGGAATGGGCAGTTCTCAAATGGAATTCTTCACTGGTTAGCCTGAGGAACTCTTTCACATGCTGAGGCCAAATCTTGTAAGTGCGAAGTTCATAGATTTTGTCGCTCTGTAACGAGCTGTAGCATCTCTGGGGTACAGAAACTTTCCGCAGTGATTGGGCAAACCTCTAAATAACATAAAATAAAATCAGCTTGTGAAATAGTAGTTCATAAAATAATTAATTCAACATTTAATATCTTCATTTTATAAGAAGCTGAACAAACAAGTCTTCTGTGTAACCTTGCAACTAAAAAAAAAAAACAAAAAAACAGGCCGTTTAATTATGCGGTAGCAAGAAGCATCTCTTGTTGCTAGGTTCGTCAAACTTGATTGATATGAATTTATCTTTCGCTTTAAAACAAATGCTCAATAAGATTCTAATTCGAAAAATATACAAGTCTTCTCGTGCAGTAGAAAACATTAAATACCATACAAAAATCCATAGGCAATTAGTAAAGAGAACTAAAATTTACCAGCATTGTGCAAAGCAAAGACGTGTAAAGTTGTCTTGTCTGGTAACATTCCACATCTTTGCTTGTATATAAATAATGTGGCCATCTAACGTGCGTAGCGGTAAACTTATAAAATAGCTTTAAAATAAAGTGAAAGGTAAAGTATGTTTTATCTGTTTTAAAATTACGGGTAATTAAATTGTGAATTTTTAATGATATTTTGAAATTTTAATAATTAATAAGTTCAATTATTCTAAAATTTGTGAAATGCTGACAGCGTTTCCATGACAACGCGTGCCATGTGGTTGTGGTTCTCGACGTGAAACTTTTCCATCAGCCAGAAAATGAAACCCAAGAATCGAAATTCAAAAAAGCAATCAGTCCAACTTACTTTAAAGCAAGTTTCAAAATGTAGCAAGGTAAATGTGTAATCTTTTTAGTCCTTTAATTCAAACTAATCCTACATCTTTTGCTCTTTTTACATTTGCAGTCTTTGAAGTTGAAGAAGAAAGATGTTGCCATCGCAGTAAGCGACCAGACTTCTACAGTTCTGAAGTCAACTCCGGAACTACTTCAAAAACCAACATCGTCTTTGCGCTCGGCTAAAAGTGTGTACGAGACTCTGCGGACGATCAAGGAACCTGAAGTCTCACCAAAAAAACAGAAATCTACACCCAGTCGCAAACTCGACAGTAAATCAAAAGCAAAACATTCGCCAGTAAAGAGTCAAATAGTAAATAAAAGCAATAAACAAGACACAACGACTGATTCAACAGATGACGACACTACACTTGATATTACAAATGACGAAAACGTAAATGACAAAAACATTGGCACAGAACTGCTGGATTCAGAGAAATGTCCCGCAGAATCAACTACATGGAAGGGCGATAAATCGACCGAAGCTCTCCACCCCGTGTTCTGCACTTTAACACAGCTCGAGAGCATTATTCTCGACGATCACAGCGCTCTTGTCTTCATGCCACTGCACACCAGCTTGTACTTTAAAGGAAAATTCAGAATTACTGTTCTTTCAGGTACAGCTGAAATTCTCGGTTTCTCAATGCGCGAAAGTATAGAAAAAACGTACCAGGCGTTTTCTCCCCGCGGGTACAGTCTACTCTGCGTTCGAGCTTGCGAGATGTCAGACCATAAGGGAAACTTGAAACCAGCTCTCATTTCACATCTACGGAAGTGGCGGCACCTTAATATGACAATTATCAAGCAAAAACTAGAGTATAATATTATGCTACTTCTTGAAAGGCTTGACGATCCTGTTTTAGTAGCGGCAAGCCAGAGCGGGCCGGTCAGTCTCCTTCGTCGAGAGCCCTGCGTTCCTCAAAACATGGATCAGGCTGAACAGGACGCCCTACAGAAGCTTTGCGAAACGCTAGACTGCAGTTTCATTCTTCGAGGCATGAACTTCAAAGCTCGTTACTACCAGCAGCCGAACTTCTGGTCTTCATATGCAAACGAGCTGGTTCGACAGGTCTCAAGAAGCGAAGAGGTCCGCCTAGCGATCTGCGGCGGGAAAGGCGTTGGCAAATCCACTTTCTTGCGTTACATGATTAACCAGTTTCTCGGTCAGGTTGGCCCTGTTCTGGTGATAGATTTAGATCCGGGACAAGCAGAATTTACACCTGCGGGCTGTGTGTCGGTCACTTTAGTGGAGCAGCCTTTGCTGGGGCCTAATTTTACGCATCTGCAGAAGCCCCTTTACATGCACGTCATCGGAGATGTCGATATAACAACGTGTCCTGATCACTACGCAGATTCCTGCACTAGACTGATAGAATACTGCGCTGCTGATGCTTCGCTTTTGCAGTATCCTTGGGTCGTAAACACTATGGGCTTCAACACAGGGATCGGTATGGAACTCATACTAGACATCCTACGCGTTCTGCAGCCGAGTCACTTGGTCCAGCTGACGAGCCGGTCAGCCAAACGCAACTTCTCGGCTCTACTCGATTCGGACTTTGTCCAGAACAGTCCGCGGGGATGGAAGACGCACCCTGACCCCGACCAGAAGTGCGTTTTCGAATTCACTACCTTCCCGTCCTGCGCTGAGAACAGCGATAGATGCACCGAAGAATGGGGTCTACGTCCCTCGGAACTGCGAGACATAGTCCTGAGCTGCTACTTCCTCAGAACCCTGTCCACTTATTCGGCAGGACATCTTCTTGCAGTCGCTCCGTACAAGATATCCTGGTCATCTCTGTACCTCTGCATCAGTCTAGAGTTTAGCAATCCTGCTTTAACCTTAGCAGCACTCAACGGCTCTGTCGTAGCTCTGTGTACGGTTGACGAAGAGGTAGCTCTGCAGACTGACCAGTACAAAGCAGAAGAGCCTGGGTATCCGACTGTTCTGGGACAGCTACCCATCGTGCCTTGCTTGGGTTATGGTTTAGTTCGAGCTCTCGATTTCGCGTCTAGATTGATTTACGTGGTCACTCCAGAGCCTTTGGAGAGACTGAGCAACGTCAATTGCTTAGTTGCGGGAGGTATTCACTTACCGCAGAAATTTCTTCTGCAAGGCCTGCCCGATTCGATGAGTGAAGATTCGGGAAGAGTCCAGATACCGTATGTTGCTAAAGGTGCAAGTTCTTTCCAACCGTCGTGTCAACCCTACAGAAGACACAACCCTCCGAGAAATTTAAACTGATTTGTTTTAGATAGGTCATTTTATGAGTTGAATGAAAATACACAAGTTTTGATGAATTATAACTGTTACTAATAGTTGATTAAATACTAAAAATTCATAATTAACTTGTAGTAGTTGAATATCGTTGCAAAACTCTTTTCTGCTGAGTAATACAAAGTAAGCACTTCCTGAAAGTGAAAGTTTGAACCTGAAAAAACCAGTGAATTCGCCGAACTTGAGGGTTGAATGGTAATACCCTGTTGAGGGGGGGTGAAACCATCCCTCTGGAGACCCTCCATCCAGGTCAGTTTTACACGCTTGAACGGGCCGAGCAGCTGACCTTGAACTCTGCAGAGTATAAATAGCAGGACAGAGGTCAACACCAAGCACAGTGAAACTCAGTCAGCTCGACGAAACAGTCCGCAGTCATGAAGCTCCTCATCGTTTTGACTATCGTCGCACTAGCCTTCTGCCGCCCGCAAGAAGGCGACAACTCCGAAGACACCATCCAGGACCAGGAGGTAGGGGTACAGTCGACAGACACTGATTCAGGAGCCTGGATTGATGATGTCTCTGGTAACCCTGTCGTCATGGGTACGGATCCTGTAGCACAGTGGGCTCCTGGTGCCGAAGACGATCAAGGTAAAATTCATAAGCCATTCTGTTGTAATAAAATAATGGGTTAACTTGATAGTTGTAGTCGAGGATGACGTAGAGGAAGGAGGAAACGATGACCTGGGTGTTGACCAGCGTAACAAACGAGGTACTGCTGACAACGAGATCTTCCCGGATTTTGGCGAGAAGCTTTTGATGCGTCTTGCAGCTGTTCGCAACGGTGATGAGGTTCGTTCTGAGGGTAACCCGCAGTCAGCTGATTGCGGCACTGGTTCCTGCGCCCCTGATTCCGCTACTCCTGAACCGCCGCAGACAACTACGTCCAGGACCGCTCAACCTCCGCCACCTCCTCCGCCGCCTGTCTCTGGATTCTGCAGGGCCATGAAACGCGCCTATGATTATTTCTGTGGTCCGTAAATCATGAAACTTTTTTTTTTTTAAACTGTTGATACGTGAAATCGTTTGTAGCACATTTGAATGTCGCGAAATACAAAGTCGAATTTTTTTATATTTAATTTCCTGAGTTATTTCAAATTATGACTTAATTTTTAGTTCTTAATTTTTAATTGTGATCAATTATCGCAATTCGCAGTAATTAATTATTTTTTTTTCTTTTGTAATTTGAGTTGAAACCAGCAGCAGCGCCAATTATCCAAAGCGGCCATTAACAGAACGACGATTTTATTTTATTTGTTTTTAATATATGTTACAAAATATAAACATTTTTCAATATATTCACATCTGACAAACATGTTTTAAATTGATTTTTGTAATATTTCAAATATCTTCACCATTCATTTCTACCTCTTTGAGTGTTCGTCTCTCCAAGCCCTTGAGGAAACCTGTTCGGAAATGAAAAAATAAAAACAAATGGACACTATGGCCTTAAGGGTTTTTCTCATTTTAGGATGTCTTCTCTTCCTCGCACCAAAAACAGTTCTTCATCAGTCCGAGAATGTGTAAAGTACGTATCGGAATCGTTGGATTTGGCCACTTAGGTATACGGTATCTATGATATCTACTTGGTTCGGATGAAGATGAAGTAACATTTTCTCAGTACATTAGGTCAGTTCCTGTACAACAATTTGATCCAAAATGACAAACTGGAAGTTGTTTTCATCTGGAACCGCTCAAAAGACGTATTTTCAAAGGTTGACGTACCCGCAGCTATGATTCTCGAAGACCTCAAAAACTTTGCCGAGCGGGAAGCCGACTTGATCGTGGAAGTCGCTCATCCCTGTATTAGTCAACAGGTTCGTTCTATAAAAAAAACAACAACACACGTTCTGTAGTATGATATAGTTTTTGAATTGCCAAATAGTTCGGGAAGCTATTTCTGGAGAAAGGGCACTACTTCGTTGGTAGTCCCACTGCATTAGCTGACAAAGAAACTTATGATTCTCTATCGAAAGCAGCCGAAAGTTTCAAACACAAAGTCTTAATCCCGAACGGGGCTTTGTGGGGAGGAGAAGACATCAGAAGAATGGCATTGCAGGGTTCGTTGAAAGGGCTAACGATCACTATGTCGAAGCATCCGTCAAGTTTCAAGCTCTTGGGAACTGATCAGAGCAAACTGGACTCTCTGACCGAACCGATGACAGTCTATGAGGGGTCCGTCAGAGAACTGTGTCCTCTCGCTCCGAATAATGTCAACACCATGGCAGCAGCAGCCGTGGCCGCCTTCAATTTGGGGTTCGATGGAGTGAAAGGTCGCATAATTGCCGATCCCAGGTAAATAGTTTAGTTGTATAAAATGTATCATTAATAATTGAGAGTTCTTTGAATTAGTTTGAAAAACTGGCACGTGATAGAAGTGGAAGCTACAGGTCCTGCCCAGTCTGACGGCCGAACATTTTCTGTTAAAACAGTTCGTCGGAATCCGGCAGATCCTGGAGCAGTCACTGGGACGGCTACGTTTAACTCGTTCATGGCTTCATTGGTCAATGCCGCTTCACGAATCAGTGACGGAACTTGTGGGTTCCAGTTATGTTGAAAACAGACATGTGTTTCTACTTTCAGTTTCCCCCTTTTCCCCCCCGTACTAGAATACAAGCCTGTGCTTCCAGATCTTCACTTTTCCCTCTTCCCTTATTTTTCCCTTTCAGACCCCATTTTCCCCTTTTTTAGGAAATTTCCCTGTAAATTGGAAACACTGAAAACAGAATACACGACAATCAAAATAAAATAATCAACAACTATTCATTTATTTCCTCTTTCGTTTTCTAGTTTCTTATCTGACTGTGTTTTTCTGCATATTTTATGGCACTATTTTCTGCATCTTCTAAAGCTTGTCTTCGTTCTTGGGCTGGGATTCTAGCGCTTCGTACATTGAAAACTATCTCAGGATTCTGGCCCTTTGGTGCTGAACCCTTTGCTGAACACCGACCAGATAGCGAGGAAGCCCATTTTGCAGCATTAAAGTCTTCAGTGACAAAGTTCTGCAATAATATAAGCATTTTCCTGTACTGAAGTTTACCTAACTACCTATGCTAGCATATAGTATACCTGTGGAACAGTGCACCGTCCTGTAATGCAGCCATCTTCTTCTGCCAGAACGAGAACAGGCTTATCCTGGCAACAACGTGTAGCTTTAATTAACGATAACTTGGCTCCCCCGATTTTTAGGAGATTCTCCGGAGGATCGATTTTCTGCACGACAAAATTTTGCGATTTTTCTGCCGCTTTTTCAATGGCCGTTTCCATTCGGTGTCTCATGAACTGAGCTAGGGCCTCTTGCGCTGCTGCTCGCAGTAAAGATTCCGTTTTATCGCAAACTGCAATAATTTCTTTGCTCTGAACGTTTGGAAGTTCTCGATCTGCTACCTCTTTGCGCAGGTTTAGCAAAGATCCTTCAAATTCCTTACAAAACATGTGAAGAATTAGCAAGTTCTAATTAAGAAGATATAATAACATTTGATTTCATTACTTTTACATGGTTGATCCACTGTTCGGATATTTCGCTAAACCTTCCCGACTGACTCTGAATTCCCGATACTTTGTTCCACAAACTAATAGCCTCGTTCAGAAGTTCCTCCGCAGCTTTCCGTGCGTTTCGTGCTGCAGACCTCGTAAGAGCTGTAATAAACAGAAATGGAATGTTAAATCTACGAGTATTGATAAATGACCTAAAGATGATTAAAAATTAATTAAATAATAATAAATAATAATAAAGAATATTAAAAATATTAATAGAAAATAAGATATAACCTTTAATGGATCTGCTACCAACTCCAGAAGATTTCAGAGAAACAATGCAGAAATCTTCAATGTCTCCTGTATTCAAAACATGTGTCCCGCAGCAAGGTTCAAAGCTGGTAAACCCTTCTCCTTCAATACTTATTACAGATACTTCTTCAGGGTATACTTCTCCAGGTAACAAAGTCAAATCTGAATTCTGTACAGCATCTTCGAGTTTCATTAAATCTCGTTTGACTGCTAAGTTTTTGCTGATCGCGTCTCGAACTGCAGACTCGACTCGAGAGACCTGGTCTGCGTCGAAGTCTGCTGAGAAGAGACCGAAATCAAATTTCAGCGAATTTGCCGAAACGTGACTCGATTTTTGACACGTCACTCTGAGAACCGATCTTAACGCAGACTGCAGCAAATGCGTGGCCGTGTGGTTAGCCATACAGTCGAGTCTGTGTTCTTTATCGAGAACGAGGACTACAGGGTCGTTCGTGCTGAAATAGCCTTGCCGGACAACAGCTTGATGACACACTCTTCCTTCGATTTCTTTGGCTTCCAGAACCTCGGCAACTCCCGTTGCTGATTTCAGGATCCCTCGATCTCCGACTTGACCTCCGGCTTCAGAGTACATGTTCGTTCGGTCCAAGACAACAGTAAAACTTTGATCAATTTGTACTCGAGTCGTTTCCCCGTCTGGAGTACAGAGAAGCAAAATTTTCCCCCTGACTTCTGGAAACGTGTACTTAGTGTCTGTTGTCCTTGTATACGCGTATCTAGAGCTTGTATCTGTTAATGGTATTTTGTCCAAGTTCAAAACGCTATCTTTGGTCCCGCTCTCTTGCAACTGTGAAGACGTTATCTGCTGAGACTTTTTTCGCGTATTTTCCAGCTGTGTTTTGTATTCATCCCAGTTGATTTTCAAGTTTTTGGCAGTGGCTAGCTGCTCTAGGGCCTCCTCATTCAGACCAAACGTTTCGTATAGTTTAAACGCCACAGACCCTGGAATCGTGGAGGCTTTGCTCGAGCCAAGCCAGCTGTCGAGCTCTCGCAGTCCAGCGACAAGGCCTGGATGCTCTTCGAGTCGCATCGTGGACAAGGCCGGGTATTTAACGATCATTTTCTTCCAGTCGGCAGCAGATTTCGATATTAGCGACTTGAGCACGTCTTCTTCAAAGCGGATCAGAGTGTGAACGTTTTCTAGATTCCGTTGAATCTCAGGATACACATCGCCCAGAGACTCTGCAACGTGACGTGTCAAGTCTATAAGCAAGCTGGCCGACTGATTGAAAGTCTGCTGGCTCGTTATAATGGCTTGCCGAACAACTCGCCGTAATCGATGGCTATGTTTAAAGATTCAGAAATATGTTACACAAATATTCACAAAATCTTAATGTGCAGACTTAAGCGTACTTGCTATCGGGAAAGGCCCCGTCCGCTAAAGCGACAGTTATCATTCGGGAATGGTCCGCGAGAAGTCGATATCCGTAGTCTCGTTGGCCTTCAACCGTTGTTAGATCGTAACAGCTTGTGTAAGGGTTCCCTCCTGAAATCTAAAAATTCACCAAAAATAACTAAATATGTTTAGATTACTGGTAGTTAAGACTACAGTACTTTGTGAACTGCACTGATTAAGGGCATAAATAAATCCGTATCGTAATTTGACGATTTGTTCTGTAGATATGCTACTAGCCGCTCTAGACCCATTCCCGTGTCAACGTGCCGTGCGGGTAGCGGTACTAACGTAGAATCGCCCAACCTGCAATAATAGTGTAGTTTACAACTTACTATATGAACTGTGGATACGTAGAACTCATGCTCATAAAAAAAGTACAGTATGGGTGAAGTTCAAAGTCGTTTATCGCTATGTCTCAAGTTATTATACAAATAATTTTTATAAATGTTGATAAATCAAATTAATTTTTAACTAAATATGCATATACATTCCAATCACAGTCAAATATTCTGATAGAAATAAAGAAAAAATAGCATTTAGCTTTCCCATGTTGTACCCTTTTTAGTGAACATGACTGTATATCTTACTTGATGATAGTACCTGTTGTACTGAATGAAAACGAGGTTCCAGATTTCAACTACGTCTTCAATTCCTTTATTGACTAAAGACGAAGCTTCAGCCGGACTCCAGTTTCCTTTATTGACGTGGATTTCTGTACAGGGACCGCACGGTCCGACTGAACCCATTTCCCAGAAATTTTCCTTGGTTCCAAAGGGAAGAATGTGCTCGCTCTTCACACTAAAGAAAATTGGCTGACTATTTATTATGTATCGTTTGTGGCAGCTTTATCCATTACCCGAGTTTACGCCAGATTTCCTTGCATTCGTTATCAGCTTCGAGATTAAGTTTCTCGCTGCCTGCAAAATAGGTAACGAATAATTTCTCTGGTGGGATGCAGTAGACATCTGTTAAGAGCTGCCAGGCCATCGAGCAAGCTTCTTCCTAGGAAAACTAATTTATTAAATATCTTTTAATTTTAAATGGAAATAGTGCTTACTTTGAAATAATCGTTAAACGACCACGACCCGAGCATTTCGAAAAATGTGTGATGGTAACTGTCTTTGGCAACATCGTCCAGATCGTTGTGTTTCCCGCCCACTCGGATGCACTTCTGACTGTTGGCGGCTCGTTTCAACGAAGTGTTTGAATTCCCAAGGAAAATTTGTTTGAACTGCAAAATGATGAAAGATATATGAAAACTGGTTTAGACAAATGAATGATAGAGAATTATACCTGATTCATTCCAGCGTTTACAAACGCAAGAGTTGGATCATTGTGTGGGATAACAGAACTAGACCTCACAAAATTGTGATTGTGATTATTTACAAAAAAGTCTACGAAGCTTTGGCGGACATGCTTTGCACTGGTATCATTCAGCGCTGACAATTTTTGCTTTAAATGAACCGAGCTTGGACTGAAGTAACGGATGTATTTTTTGATTACAGTATGTCTTGTCCTTACATGTAATTTTGAAGCATTTTTGTACATCCCTAAAATAAACATGATTATAGATGGGCTCAGTTCTCGATTGAGGAACTACTCGAAAATTTACACGCGATTTTACACCGATGTAAACATTGAATGCAGTAAGCTTCCTCACGTAGCGAGTGAAATGCGAACTAAAATCCATGATATTTGAGGTTTGTTTTATTAGTTGATAGAGATTTTATTATAGTAAAATTTATCAAACCGAAGGGTTTTTATCTTATTAAAACCTTAAATCATTAAACCAAAAAAAAAAATAGAAAAACTTTCTGTACCCGATTTATTAAGACAATAGGTAAATGCAAATTAATATAGAATAATTCGAAAGAAATTTAATTTATACATTTTTGGAATTTTAGGTATTTAATAACATTATTGTTAAATGCCTTATTTATTCAAGAGTTAATTAATTTATTCTCAGGAGTATGTAGTTCTCCTTTCTAGCACTAGGTGGCGTATTAAAGTTCGACCCCTGAAGGCTCAAGGTCCCAGATTAGCGGCCGGAGGGCCGGACTTGTTGGGATTCGCCCGCAGTCCGAGTTCAGACGTGAAAAGGAACGGACGCAACACAGTGAGACCGTGTGAAAAGTAGCGGAAATTTACCTAGGCTATAAATCCAATCAAAAGGTAAATCAATTACTTATAATTTGTAAAAACGATCACGTAATGCGGTCTTGAAAATCGGTAGAGAATAAATTATAAATAGACCGTAAACTGTTGAGAGAGTTCTTCAGTAGTTGAACAGATAAAAAAAAAAAATGTTGTCTTCTTTGTGTCTTTTCAGGTGGCTACTACCGTGAGGTAGCCACCATTGACTTCGTTTTCTTTTTCTTTTTTTTTGAGCTTGTTAACCGTTAACTCTTTTTCCTGTCAAAGTTGTATATTGTCATCGCTTTAAATAAGAGAACACAGTGGGGTAGTTGCCAAACAACAACATTAGCCAAGTTCACTTTTTCTGACAAGCGCAGGTGACTTTTTAGTGACAAGTCTCGGGAAGGCCGGTGTTATTTGTTCTGACACGGTTGTTGGTCACAATAGGAGAATGGAATATCCGTTTGTTAACCTGTGTGTGGCTCTTTTGTTGCAGGTATAGGGTGAAGTGGAGAATGCCCCCTTTATTGCGCGACAGCAGCAGCAGCAGCAGCTCGAGCAGCATGCCGCAGGCCAGACTTCATTACGTCGATTCGGCATCTTGCAACAGCGCTAATAACTCTAGCTGCAGAGGCCGCGTCAAGTGTGTTCTCGTCGGAGACGGTGCTGTGGGCAAGACCTCACTCATTGTCAGTTACACCACCAACGGATACCCCATCGAATATGTGCCTACGGCTTTTGACAATTACAATGGTACGAACGAAAAAAGACTTCTTTTGTTTCTGTTCTGACATATTTATCTCCTTTTTTTTTTCGTTGTCTCTTCGGCTTGTTTCTTCTGCTGATCAAAAAGTATCCGCTCTCTCCAGCAGTGCTAAGGCAACACCTCACAAAAGGCCAACAAGTTGAGATGATTACCTGTTACGCCCAGTGCTCTGCCCTTAATAGAGCTCTCTTTCACAAGGCCCGACTTTGGCCTTTTCCGCCAATCTCTCCCAAAATTTTCCCCCGTCTTTTCCCCTCCATCTGTTAGTCAATGCAAGAAATCAAGGTCGCCGATCCCACCAGGTACATCTTTCCGACCAAGGACCCCCAGAAGGCACGGCTGATCTTCCGTGTTAAAAGACCCACACAATCTCGAACTCCTCTTTTTAACTGCTGTTATCTCTTATTCGTTTAACTTTATCGATGGGTTAGTAATCGTTTTGGAGTCATCCAAGTGTCGGATTTTGCGGCGGAGCTTGTCTGTGGTTGTCACAAGGATCTTCTGCGGTTGTTTGCTGCGGCTGATTCACTCGAAACTGCGGTGTAAAAGTGAAGGAAGTAAGTGAGAGAGGATTACTCATTGCTCACTGGCATATTACAGGCTCGGTTTCCACGGAAAATTACCCAAAACTGAAAAATCGCGTGTTGAAATAGACTTTTCAGGTTCAGTTCTACAGCCCAAGGTTTCCTTTAGACACGAAATTCTTATTCAATTCGTTGAATTTGAAAAATTTTTTGTTTTTTTTTTCCGTTTTGTCGATAGTTCCGGACTCGTGAACTGTCTGCCTTTGTATCGTAACGGTTTAGATAACAGACAAAATGATCAGACAAGTCAAAGAAACGTTGGAAAACCAGACCGGTTCAGTAATCGCAAATAAACATAAAACTGTGCGATAAAGCCGATCAAGCGGTTCGTCACTGATAACTTGAAACTATTTGATATCGATAGGAAATTGAAGTGAATTGGCGGTAAACTCGTTCGTGATGGCGGCGAGTTTGAGGAAGTGGAAGGGCCCTCTCTTCTCTCGTCCGTATGCAAATGAAGCGGCGCGGCCATGGTAAAAGGGCTCTGAGGCCAACCATTGACTTTTGCCCGTAGAATTTCATTCAGAAAGGAAAAAAAAAAACTTGATTTTTCAACAGGAGGTTTGGCCCCATGATAGATTGCAGGAAAATATTTGAGATTCTTGGTTCCGAGTTTCTTGGAAGGTTGTGCTTTTTTGTTTCTTTTAGCTGAAAGACGTGGAGGAAGAGCATCTCTGGGTTGATGGATGTTCAACAACACTGTTAATGGCTTCTTGTTTGCTCTTGCGTGGACTATACGGAGCCTCTGTCAATATCAGTCTCTTATTTGCTATTCTTCTTCCGCATCTCTTTAATACACACCAACCGCCAAATATGTACAACAAACGAGGAATTATCTAACCCTCGAAATATTTGCATATCATGTTGCCATGGCTTCTTATTAAATAATAATATGACGTATTATATTTTTTTTTGCAGTTGTTGTGAACGTTGACAACCAGCCGATAATGCTGCAGCTTTGCGATACAGCAGGACAGGTAAACTATTTTCTATCATATTTACTATTAATACGTGATATGTTGTTACAATAGTCTTATGAGAACTTTATAGTCTTATATATTATATATTTATAGTCTTATAACTTATAGTCTTATAAGAGTCTTATGAGAACTTTATAGTCCTATATATATTATATATATTTGTAGTCTTATAACTTATAGTCTTATAAGAGTCTTATGAGAACTTTATAGTCTTATATATTATATATATTTATAGTCTTATAACTTATAGTCTTATAAGGGTCTTATGAGAACTTTATAGTCCTATATATATTATATGTATTTGTAGTCTTATAACTTATAGTCTTATAAGGGTCTTATGAGAACTTTATAGTCTTATATATTATATATATTTGTAGTCTTATAACTTATAGTCTTATGAGAGTCTTATGAGAACTTTTTTACTAACGTTTTACGTAATGGCGGAGTGTTTAAAGGAATGTGTGCGTGGAATGCATGTGGGGAAAAGGGGTTTGAGGCGAAGATGGCAACTTGCCACTTGTGCACGTCCAAACTTCTCCATAAATCGTGTTATCACCTTGTTATCACCCTAGTGTCAACGCAGCGGACCCCCGTACTGAACGGAAATCCAAAAATACAACAGAGTCCTTATGGAGGTTGTAGTGACGAACAAGTTTTGATCAGGTTGCTTTTGCTATCGAAAATTCCTACGACTACTAAAAATAGCTGGGAGCAATGAATGGCGTTAAATAGTGCTAGAAACATCCATCAGTAACTATCGGTGGAATCATTTGAATAGTAAAATATTGAAACGAATTCATTATAATAAAATTCTAGGAAGTTATACATAATTACTAATTACATTAAATTTTCTTGCAGCAATAATAGTGTAATAGATCAACACCTAAAACAAAAGGGAACGAACGGTACAATACAAAACCCTGGTATACAATAGGAGAATCCTTGCGGATGAAATCCACTTCACTGGGATAGAACCTCGCTTTGGAAAATGGGATTTTTCAAGGGTTCTCAGTCACTCGAAACTCCTTTAGTTTTTTTCCTCCTTCACAAATCAAAGGAACTGTAAATACTCTGCACAATAGAGATGGTAACAAAAGATGAGACGCCATTTTAGGAACCAACACAAACGAAACGAAACCCAAAGAAAGAGAGAGAGAGAGAGGGGGGGTCATGCCAAAGGTACCAAAACGCCATGGAACGTATAATATACAGGTAGAATGGGTGATAATAGTGATAACAGTGATAAGAATGGATGAAGATGGCAAGGTTGAAGACCCCCATCTCTTTTCAAGTGGGGAGGCAGGTGGGACTCAAAGTATTCCGTCTGCTACTGGAACCCAGCACCTCCAGCCCTTGAGGGGGTCCAGGGTCTACCAGGCAACTTTCAACCCCCGTAGTCCCCCCCGGAAATTTTTAAATTTTATTTCTATATCTTAATTAACTATATTCGTATGATAATTAGCTTATAACGGGGATATACAATAGCGTAATATATATAATAAATGTGTAATATTGTATGATTGGGTTTGTTATGTATGACTTGGAGAGCGGCCATTTTAGGAAAGGCTGTGAGTCACACCTCGTAGCCCCGTCACGTGGGAGAAGGCGGCCATCTTTGTCTAGAAACTTTTCACCTGTTTGTGATAAGCCTATAGCAGAGGGTCTAATAGCAGAATACGGGGAAAATTGGGGGATTTGGGGAGGTTTGGGAAGGTTCGGGAAGATTTCGGAAGATTTGGGAGACAAGGTACCCTAGCAACGTCCCAAAGCCATTGACGACACTTTCTAATTTAGTTTTTGTGGAGCTCTAACTTTTTAACATCATGTATCGCGGGAGAAAGTTGACGAAGAAGAGTTGATAGGCATTTTTTTTAATCGATTAAATCTTTGTGATTGAATCGATTACGAAAGCTGTAATGGATTGCTTTGACGTGTATTGCGCAAGTTGAATTGTACGGGAAATTGAAAGCATCGATATTATAATCGATTTCTCTTTTGTGTATTCCCATGGCCTTGATATCCAAGTCTTAATGGCTTCTAAATGGGTGTCCTCCGGTGGGAAAAAACTGGGAGCGGATATGGTGGTTTGACCTCTGGATGACCTTTCCCTTGACCTGACCTCTTTCTCTTACCTGGTTCTTTTTTTCTTTTTCTTTTTTCGTCTGCTAGAGAAAAGTGAGAAAAACGTGGCTACTACCTGGAATTCTGCTTGGCGGAACCCCAAGCAAGTTTTTGTCAACAATCTGTAGAGACGTTGTTAAGTCGTTGTTTGACCTGTTTGACGAAACTACCCTCTCTTGGGGTGAAAGATGTTTCCCACTACTCACCCTTTGTGTTTATGCACGGATGTCCTGGAGAGACGAGTCTACGAAGATTAGACGATAACAGGTTGATTACATCTCTTTGTTGAAGTTTCCACTTTGCAAGGAAATTCCCGGAGAAAAGGGGAAAAATGGGGACTGAAAAAGGGGAAAATAAGAGAGGAGGGAAAAGGGAAAATCTAGATGTATAACACTATGTTCTAGCAAGGAGGGGGGAAAGGGGGGAAAGGGGGAAAACTGAAAAGTGGAAAACGGTTCTAGATTCGTGTTTGTTGAAACTGGAATTCCGGGAATCTTTCATAAGATTCGTTGGGTGGTAGGGGTTCAACGTAGTTGTTTCCCAGTATTTAGTTACGTTTGCTCGTCATTTGTCTTTTTGTGGGAAAAGCCCTAGGTTTAGAGGGGGGTGAGAAATAGGGCATGTCCGTTCACTACGTGTCCGCTGTCCGCTCAACATGTCCGGCCCTTCCAGGTATTAGTATTAGCCTCCTTATTTGACAGACTTGCAAGGACAGACCCATTCACAAGGTGACGTGATAATACCTTGATGCCAGATACACGTGATAACATGTGATAACATCAAGAATCTGTGGGAAAAACTTTCACTACTTCATGAATGATGAAAATCCCTGCAAGGATCTTTCATTATCCGCTGTTAACCTCTCGGTGGTAGGTCGCAAACCTGGAAATCTGATGTTCCAGGTCCCAGGACTCCCCGTAGGCCTTGTTATCGTAGCTTACCAACTGTTATCATGTATTGCTATTCTTCTGCTTTGACATGTTCAGATAACAAGTGAAAACATCAACTAATTATACGAAGATTACATTTTCCTGACACCTGAGGCTGGAGAACCGCCGTAAGCGGCCATTGTGTATAGCAGGGAATGCGGGGGAAGGTTGTAGAGGGCAAATCTGAAGCTGGCCAAACATTATCCTCGCATTAGGTGATCGAGTTGAGCGTCCCTTGGCCTTTGATCGATGGCTTTTGATCACAGTGAGTGTGTATGATCGCCAGCTGAGCCCATTTTTCCTAATTACTATCATGTACGAAGCCCCAAAGGTGGGCCAAGACGGATTATCACTGTGTTATCAAGCTGTTATCAGGCTGTTATCGATAGATGGAGTGAAGGCTTGGGCAGTAAGAATAGATGTATTCTAAGATATGGTGGCGGCCTGGAAAATTAGATGGAGGGGGATTATGCATTAATCATAGACCATTAGCTGTTTGCCTCTCGCGGGCTTCGTTCATTATGGATACCCTGCATATCGATTGTTAAGCACCCAGACTGGGAAAATGGCCCTTGGGCCACTGATTTCAATCCCACGTTCAAGCTGTGCCAATCCATAAATAATATTAATAACGAATAATAATATCATAATCAGTAATAGTCAAAATCAATACAACCAAAGAAATAATAATAATACCAAAAATCGTAAACCTTCTACGAGATTCACAGCTTGAGGTTCCAGATTCGTGATATGTTCACACTGTATGAATTATTCTAGGATAAATGGCTAATGGGGGATAAATCAACGCAATGAAGAGAAATAACTTTTTTCCAAAGTTATACCAGTTACAGTATGCAGTGTGAACGTGGAAGTATAAGATACCTTCATTCGTAGAATGATTTGAAGATTCTTGTGATTCAAATGGAAGAATCTTAACTTGGAGATATAATGGCAGCATATCGATATGGTGTATTCCCAATAAAGTAACCGTGGTGTTCCATAACGGAGGGACGTCCTCGTAAATTGACCTTTATTGCTTACCAACCGGGGGTTTGTTAACTTCCATAACATCTCAACACCCCCCATATAATGTTATCACTGTTATCTACCTGTTATCGGATGTTATAAACGTATTGTTTAGTGTTCTCATGCTATGCCACTTCATCTTGGACCATCCAGAACATATAGTTAACCTTTTATCACGTGTTATTAACGTATTATCTAGTGTTATCTTGCTATACCACTTCATCTCTGGACCATGTAGTTAGTACAGTCAACCTATTATCAGCTGTTATCAACGTATTGTCTAGTCTTATCATGCTATACCGCTTCATCCTCGGAGCATCCACGTGGTATGAGCTGCCTGTAATCAAACTCGGTATCTAGTGTTATCATGTTTTTGGGTTGCGCACCCCTTGATTGGTACGCACATGTGGATAACAACGTTATTCACGGTGCACTGAGCGCATACCTCGAGTGCAGTCAGCCGCCACTGACTTGCCAATATGACCGTGGCCTGGATTTACTCATATGTCCCAAAAGGGACACTACGTGTTTCTATTGGCACCAAACTACCAAGGCGCTAACGACCGATTCACTCAACAAGCGCTCGTAAAAAAAAAAAAAAATTGATAACGAGCGATAACAAATGATAACAGGGTGATAACAACTGGTAACTCATCCAATCACTGAAGATTTAACGTTGAAATATTATTTTTGCTCTGAATTCTGTTTACCTGGGGACGTACTTAATAAATGAACGTGTGGTTGTCATGGCAACGACGAACCAGCTGCTGGCAAAACAGTAAATAACACAAAGATTCGTGGAAAACACCGACAATCAATCGATATTTAGTTGTGTTTATAGATATTTGGAACTTATTAGTTGCAATCAAATCATATTTGTCTATTTTTTGGGTTCGTTTAGGACGATTTCGATTCATTGAGGCCGTTATGCTATCCTGGAACCGACGTCTACATCGTGTGTTTCAGCGTCGTGTCGCCGACGTCGTTTGGCAACGTAACGTCGCGATGGCTCCCGGAGATCCGCCATCACTCACCGGCAGCTCAAATCATTCTGGTCGGAACTCAGTCGGATCTACGTTCAGACGTCAAGGTATGCGCCGGTAGACTTTCAGGACTCTGAAAACCCTGTCACTCATTGATTCACTCATCTTATGTTTGAATTTTTTTTCTCGCCAGGTACTGATAGAACTGGCCAGGTACCGTGAAAAGCCCGTCTCGGAGCTAGAGGCCCAGAAACTAGCGCACAGAATCGGAGCCGAGACTTACATCGAGTGCTCAGCTCTAACGCAGCAGAATCTGAAAGATGTAATGACACTCCAATGCTGTTATATCGTGTAGATCTTAACGATTGTCTTGCTTTGAATCGGCAGGTTTTTGACCAGGCTATTTTGGTTGCAATGCGAAGCTGTGACGAGTTACGCCGCCTGACAGCCGGTCGCTCCAAAGGCTCCAGGCTGCTGGCGTCGTTTCACAACTGGCGAGGATCGTTTGCGTCGGATCGCGGCGGTCTTTTGCGCTCTTCACGCCGCAGCAAGAGCAGCAAAGACGGCGCCGAGAGTAGCAGCAGCAGTTCCAGTAACATCCAGCAGCACGCCGTCAAGAAATCCTATTCCCAAGATGAAAGGAAGCCCCGATTCTGGCAGAGACTTTGCTGTATGACGTAGTCTTACTGCGTCTTGATCCTCTTGTGTATAGAAAACTACCCACGCAGAAGCCGAGTTTGTCCTTAAAACGTGTTTTGTATTCGATTAGCCAACTCTTGGGACTTAGAAATTTTTTTTCCTGGAAATCGATAGATTTCCTCTTCTCTAGTTTTCTGTCGCAGATTTCCGTATGTAATTTCCTCCTTGGTGTTAGTATTATCATTTTGACTGTGATTCGGACCTCCATTTTGTGTGTATATATATAATGATTCTGCATTAAGGATGTGTGAAGGTTGTTTTCTTTTACATATCGTCAAACTCGTTTCAAACCTTTTCTTACGCAAGTGATTTTGCCAAACTTTGCCACGTAAACGCAATCCGACTGTTACTTAATTATCCTCTTTTTAGAAAACTCGGTCGTATTATTTGCCTTTCATTTTGTTTTTATTTTCTTTTTCTTTTTTTTTTCTGGCGTGTAATACATTTTCGTGAATTCACATGCGTGTGAAACGGCGTGAAGAGAGTGTCGTTTACTTTCGCTGCAACAGAAAAGGGCGCCATATTAAGACGAATTCTCAAGATGGCGGCTGCCACACGAGAGACATCTAGCGAGTGAATTTGGTAACTGATGAGAAAACACAAAAGTTTGGCGTCCAAACAGATGTGCAACGAAGCCGCGGGGAATCAAGCTACCTATTTTAAATTTTTTTTTCCTCCGCTGGCCTTACGACAGCTGCAACGCTCCAAGTATGTCCCTTTGTTGGATTTCCTGTCCGTTACAAAATTATACGGGACTAGACTTTCGAATAGATGAGCAAGGAAAAAATGAAATAAAATACAAATATGGCTGTATTATGGGTTCCTTGTGCACGCATCTGTTACTTAACTTATGAATAAAGAGAAACATAATACGTGTTTTAGTATCAGTTCATTCATGTAACCTATACGTTTTCATTGTTTTATGAATGAACCCGCGGTACCCATAAGCTCATTTGTAAAACGTTGAAAATCGACTATCCAATTTCGCAATACTGTGTCTTTTCCAAAATTTTTTTTTTTTTTTTTACTTAAAAAATATTTAAAAATATTATACAATATTACTTTTTTTCCGGTTTGATGTTTTGTGTTATTTTATGGATTCGTTGATTGTTGTTATTGTTCCAAGTTTGAGGTTGAAAAATTTTGCCGCGCAAAGACGAGTTGCCTACGATTGGCGTGGAGAAAACGTAGGCTCGCCGACTCTCGCTGCTCCGTACAAAGTGACGCGCATTCCGCCCCAACGAGTCCATTGCTTACAGCGTTGTAGAAATGTCAATATGGCGAAGGCGAGGTTCCCGGGAAAGCCTTCGAAATTTAATCCCAATTCTAGATTAAGAGTTAGTGTCAAGTGCTTAGACCTTCCTTCGGATGTAGCCAAAGACATTAGCCAGCAAATCGCTACTGGTTTGCAATATTTTCAGTCAACTTTTGAGCCAAAAAATGACGTGGTAAGACCAACCTACCCTTCCCTGTGGCTTGTAAACTTTCCTAATTTTTTTTGGCGCTATTTTTCGTTTTCAAGGTTTTCTTGCATTTCTCGCAATGACAACACTTTTTTCGACTTTTATTCGAACTAAATGATTATTTATTAACTGTATTCAAACAGTAAAAGTGTTTAGACCATTGTTTTTGAGAAGTAAATAACGCTTTGTTTTGGTTTTCCCACAGGACGAACTTTTTCACGGTTTTGGCTCTGACGGTCAGTCAACAGTAGAACAGTCACAGGGACATGAGGAATCACATGTAGAAAGGGACAAGCAGTCAAACGATGCCGTCTGTTTCGAGACAGTTGAACAGACAAGCGAACCAGACGACAGTCACAAACCCCCGTTGATTTCACCAGCAGAAGATTCGCCTAAAAACGAACGGAAAAGTAGAAAAACGAGTGAAAAGTCGCCCAGGAAGTTTGTGCTCCCCTCGAGAAGTGCCCACTCGTCGAGACCCATAATTCCGAACAAGCGTTTTCTGGAAGAGTCGAGTCCTGTCGAGCCAAGAAAAGTTCACGTGGCCGAAAGCAGAGAGACCCGGAAAGAACCCGCAGAAGAAGAAACAAAGCCGGAAAAAGATAGAATCAAAAAAGAGATCGAGAGGTACACAGATATCATAACAGCCGAACACAAGGCAGACGAACGTAGACGTTTAAAAGAAGAAAAAATGCGGGAAAAAATTCAGCAGCTTTTGAGATCGCAATGGGAGAGCCGGTTAAGCGGAGACGGCAACCAAAAAGGTTCGAACCTCTTTCTAGACTTTGTGTTGGTATCATCCCACATTTTTGTATTATTTAACATTTAGGCGAAACACCTGCTGGTCGAGGAAGCTCTATGTCAATATCTTCAGAAGAAGATTCACCTTCTTGCAGCAGTAATCGAGTGATTCTACGAAAGCCGAGGCTAAAGTTGAACCAGCAGCTACTGAAACAGCTCCGGCAGCCCAAACGACTGCAGCAGTTTGGGGAGCAGATCCAGGTTCCCAGGGACGAACCCGTTCTCCGTCCCCCGCAGCTCGTTCTAGACGCAGATAAGACTTTGTCAACCAGTGATAACCTTATGGAGAAGCTGGGGATGAACCCTGTCGGCTGTGCCTTTGTCACTGACCAGGGAGACGTGAAAAAACTTCCTGGGACGGTAGTTTGTGGCGTGTGTGGAGCTGTACGGCAATACTCGTTCGTTTTGCAGGTAGTACAAACATACAGAAATGATAGTTAGCCTTTAATTAGTTAATAATTTGCATTTTTGTCGCAAATCTTTAATATAGTCTATGTTTGAACAGAAATTAGTAAAGTTTTTAGACGTAAAAAACATGAAATCAATTTTAAATCGGTCATAAAAATTATAACATAAAGCCGTGGGCACAAGCCTGCATGCCTTGAATGAATTAAATAAAAAATAAAATAATAATTAGCATCGAAGATAATGATTGAGACCAGTGTTGTGTATCGGTGTATCGGCAAATACTTTTTTTTTATGACATCCGTAAATTTGGCTGACTGCTAGCTTCAACTATTTCATTGTAATTTTCACGAATATCATTAGCAATGAATAGAAGCATTTATTTCGGTTCATATTGCATTCAAAAAAAGTTTCTTTTCTCTTGGTTTACAGTTTTCCCAGATTAAATTTAAATTGAGTTTTACCGAAATAAAAAGTATTTGTAAAGTATCCGCAACCCACCGATACAAAACACTGATAAAAAATAATGGTTGAAACGTTAAATAGGTGCGGAAGTTTGGTACGTTCAGTTGCGAACCCTGTCGCAAGTTTATTTCCCGAGTCTTGAGGAATCGACTTCAGGTCGAATGTCTGAGAAAATCCGGGCAGTGTATGAGACCCCCGCTGCTGCAGGGGAGCCTGTCGCCTTCGAGTTCGGGCGCGGGAAACGAAGGTACGGCTCCTCGGTGTGAGGCGTGCTGGTTGAAACTGGCGCTGAACGGCTTTCGCATGAAGGAGGCGGACCACGACGAGCTGCGAAAGCTGCTGCCTCTTGATATGCAAGTCTCTGTCCCTCCGTCTTCGGAAAGATCCAGTGCTTTGGCCTCTGCCCCAAACAGAGGCCAAATCATTCAGCTGAGCAAGAGCTTTCAGCCGAGTCTGCTAGCTGATCAGCCAGCGGAAAACCAAGCCACTGCTCAGCATAGGGTTGTACCTGCTAGAGGTAAGGGCCTTTTTTTATTTAATCAATTTTATTATTACTTACATCTTATATTTTTTATATTAAAATTAGTTTTTAATATTATCGTAGGGTGGTAAATTATAGAATCAAAGCTTTCTGCTGACTCTACTATTTGTTATTAATATTTATTGTTACGTATAATAATAATTATTATTATTATAATTGTTGTTGTAAATATTAAACTTGATCTTTTTTGTCTTCTAGAAGCCAAAATAGCCGTTTACAAGGAGAGGACTCCAGGTGGATGGTCGAAGAAATACTCTCCGAAACTGGGTGCCCAGGAAAACGTCCGAGAACCGACGAGTGAATATTTTTATTAATTAAATTAATTCTAATTAAATTAAAAGTCTGTGAATGTTTAAATCCTGAGAGGTGGGGAAACGACCCATGTAAAAATGACGGTGCCTTTTGTGGTGCCTTTTTGGGGCCCTTGGACTAGGTAGCTTGAACTTAGTTTTAAATGAGGGCGCTTTAGAGCGATACAGGCAACCGTGAAAAGGAACTGAGAAACTGCGAAAAGGCACTGTAGTGGTGCCTTTTATAGTGTTTTGTAAGGTATATAACACCTTTTTTCGAACTCGTTTTTACTTGGGAAGACTCGAATTTCACTAGAATATACTCGGTTTACATTTAAAATATGCTAGAAGCATACTACAAGTATTCTAAAACTACCAAACTATGTCCCCGAAATGAATATACGTGCTTTTTCGACTCTAGTTGAGCATTGTGCTGGGTCCAGAACACCGGGGACAATTTCCACAAGAACTGAGTTGGAAACAAAAGGACCCGGGTAAAAAACGTTTGCCGTAGTGCCATGATAGCCTTGGGTCAACCCAAAGCTCTGTTCGAAGATAAACAGCAGCAGAATACGTCCCAGGAGCTGCCTATATGTACAGGTATTTACATTAAATAATATAATCATATTATAACATGGTGGTGTACTGGGAAGCAATCGAGTACTGCCGTCATCTTTACAGTCATGTTCATAGAAAAGGGTACAAAAATTTTATTAGTAATGTAATAACTTGATATTAATTTATAATTATCGATTATCACACTAAATGCAGAATGAATAGATTGTATGATAGTCCATAAGCATATTTTCTTTGTTTTTGCCGGGATAAATTTTATTAAAATAGTTCTGCAGGTTAATTCCTTGAAAAAAGAGATGGGGTCTGAAAAGGGAAAATCTGAAAGTATAACATTGTATTCTAGCAAGGAGGGGGAAAAGGGGAAATTGAAAGTGGAAACGCTGGTTCAGTTCACCTATGGCAATGTGAATTAAATAAGAATAAATTTATCATTTACGAAAATTACGTTTAAGCTTTCCCCTTGCTGTACCCTTTTTTATGCTGTTACTCGTATAACATGCACGATTTTTTAAATTTCATTTATGAATTTTTCTATTCGTCTACCTGCGAATCAAATAATTTTCGTCTTTGTGATTTTATTTTTTTATTTATGTATTTTTTTTCAACCTAGATCCCGTTTGTGTGGGCTGCACTCATACCAAACCAGACAATGCATGCCTTATCAGCCCTCCGCTAGTTCTGCTGCCAATAACTTGTGAGTAAACTACATCTAAATTGCCCTTTATGCAGATTTAACAAACCCCATTACGGCCCAGTGCGGTAGCTTCCGTTTTACCTTGAGATTTTAAATAGAGAACCACTGGACGTAGTGGGATTTGATACATATGCTCCCCGGAGGCTTATTTTCAAATCCCACTACGGTCCAGTGCGGCACCCGTGTTTATTTTCTTGCCGTCTGGGCCAAGGACGCACTGAATAGTAGTGGGGTTTCTTAAATGTGCTCCGTGGATGCTAATTTTTCAAACCCCACTGCTGCTCAGTTCCAGCAACTGCTGTTTTAAAATAGGGACGCACTGGACCGTAGTGGGGTTTCAAAATATGCTTCCTGAACTTTTTCATATTTACTCCATGAACAACTAACACTGATTTATGTACTTGTAATACTTTTTCACTCACCTCAACATACATTAACAGCAATTCCGATGATTTAAAGTCGTTTTTTTTTGCGAGGATAGGCAGCTGCTTGGTGTGAAGAACGTCCTGACGATGACAAAAAACTCGGATAGCTCCCTGGACAGGCCAGCCAACATCTCAGAGGGGGAGCGACGTCGTATAACTTGTCGAGCAAGGTCCACGAGCATCGAACAAGTTGAATCACCCGCGGTCCGGGCCTTCCAGCCGCAGGTGGAAACCTCCAGCCCCCTAAGACTGGAACCCACACTCAACACGAAAAAGATGAGAAAACCTCCGCCAGCAAAAAACTCGCTTCTATCCCTAGGTTTCTGCGAGCCATATAGCGAACCCGGCATCTGGAGTGAAGGCTTTGCTGTCATGGGATCTGCTGTAGGTGTCTCACAGCTTTGCTACCTCTGCGGTAGCGGAGGTAAAGATGAACTGGTCTGCTGTAGCGGCTGCTGTGAGCCCTTTCATCCGTACTGCGTATCGAACGTATCGAATGCGGGTAGCGAGGCTCTAGAACTAGTTGGGAAGCGTAGCGAATCGAGTAGATGCAACCACTGGGAGAGGGACGTCGTGAAGGGGAAAGTAACGCGGGAAGAGTCGTTAGAAGAGCCAGAAGAAGATTTAAATACATTTACCTTGGAGCAGGAACAGAAATCCTGGTTTTGCAGAAAATGTCAGCCTTGCCGCGTTTGCTGCAACAGCACCGGTGACAGAATCCACTGCTCTTGCTGTAGTCATGCGTATCATAGGTCGTGTTTGCCAGCAGCTTATCCCCTGGCCGACCGAAACTTGGCCTGGATTTGCCTGTCCTGTGCCCAGTGCTCTAACTGTGGGCGAAAGGGAGTCTCGAAAGCTGTGGGCAAACTCATCTTCTGCTCCGGCTGCCATAAAGAAGAGGTTCTCAAACATTTTTGCCCCGTCTGTTTCAAGGGATCTACGAACAAAGACCAGTGGCTATTAGATTGTTCCTGCTGTGGACAGTGGGTCCATAAGGAGTGCGAGGATCTGGGAGAGGAGGAATTTTTCCTGCTAAGTTTCTGTAAGGAAGACTTCACCTGCCGAGCCTGTAGAGAAGAAGGTAGCAGCTATGGACCTGAACTTAAAAAATATTTGAATTCCCGCGCCAGTGATTTGCTGAGTTCCCTAAGTCAGGATCGAAAATGGCAGGTGCGTGTAGGATCGGGCTGTGAAGACGACCTGGACCGAATTAAAGTCAAATTTTCTCAGAACTGGTACACCAAAAGCCTGGAGTTGTATGAAGACTTGGAACGACTGGTAACGGACAGCAGTTTGGTCCTGGATTTCCTTAAACAAGGATTTCGCCTGTTTTTCCCCTGGTTAGTAACTGGCGAAAAAACAGAACCAAAACTAAGGCCCAGTACAAGCAGCAGGGATAGGGAAACACTAGAAGCCCGGATCCCGTACGATTGGGAATCTGACTTGCGATCCTGCTTGTTCTGCAGAGGCAAAGGAGAAGGCGATCCCGGTGAGGAAGGTCGTTTACTTCACTGCGGAAATAACGAGTGGATCCACGTTAACTGCGCGCTATGGTCGAATGAAATCTACGAAAAACATGATGGAGGACTGCAGAATGTTTTTGCTGCACTGAATAGATCCCGAATGACGAGATGCGGTCTGTGTAGCCTCAAAGGCGCCAGTCTCAGCTGCTGTTTCAAGTCCTGTTCAGCGGCTTATCATTTCCCCTGCGCCAGAAAGGATCAAACGATCCTGCTACTCGAGGACAAGAACATCTTTTGTGCAGACCACAGGCCTCCAGCTGCAGTGAAAGCTGAGCAGAATCGCTTTGAAGTTGAGCGAAGGGTCTACGTGGATCTGCGATCTGAACTGAAACGAATTAAAGCTCTACCTCCGAATTGTGTACAACTTGTGATAGGCTCTCTGAAGATCAAATGCATCGGCGAACTTAAAACTGAAATCCCAGCTAGTAAATCTGCACTCTTCCCTGCCAATTATCGCTGCGAACGCGTCTTCTGGTCCGTTAAAGAGCCCTGGAAACGAACTGTATACACGATATGCGCTAAATACGTTCCAGGTAAAAACAAATAATAAATTGATATGTTAAATATATGGAAGGTATAACTATGAAATATTTAAGTAATTCATTAACTTAGTATTAATATATTAACAATCGATATTGCATTGAATTATTGTGAACAGTGCTAGCAAATTTAATGTTCTTTTCTTTACAATAGGGAAAAACGATGTCGAGGATCAGGACGTGCACGTAACAGTCAGTCACGAGGACGAGGATGTTATCATGGCCGAGTCGGGGCTCAATATCCCCGAGATGGAGACTCAGGAAGACAGCGAACTGATCCACATGGTTCTGGAGGATGCGGACTTCGAGCAGGAGCTCGTCCGCGGAACCTCCTCCGCCCGCAGCCCGCCCTCCGAAGTCAGGGACTCGGGCTTCTACTCGGACGTCCAGAGCGAGACGTCACCCTGCCCTGTCGAGCAAGAAAGCACGCAGAGTCTGGAAGCCTGGCTTGCCGATCCCGAACACGCTGTTATTCTGTTAGATTCAGCGCTTCTTGCTTCTCTTGATATCGACGCTGTAAATCATAAACTAAAGTAAATTAAGTTCTTATTTAAATATTTTTTTTCTAGAATTCGTTGCCATCTGGAAGCTCTAATGAAGTCCCTACACCTCCATATAATACTGCTGTCGCTGCTGCTGTGGACGCTGAAGAGACTGAGCAGAGCGAGGAACAGATCAACTCGTCGAGTAAGCGCTTGAAAAACAACCGGCGAGTCAGTTATTCGCAGTGGAAGAAGCTGAAACTGGAAAATCAGCGCTTGAAAAACAGCAGAACGGCAACAGTCGACTGGAACGGCAATGAAGCGGAGTGGAGTTCTGGAGCCAGTAGTCTAGTAGCGTCTATCAAAGTTTCCCCGTTAGTCGAAGATAAGCGACTGGAGACGTTAAGTCCCGTTGCTCGGGACAGGAGTTCGGGGAACATTCTCCAGTTAGACGGGGCTGCTGATTCTTCCGACGCTGAGTCCGAGGTCCTGACTACACCGTTGAACCAGGCGACCTCTTCGGCCGAGCCTGTCAAGTGCTGCCGCTGCAAGAGGTTCTACCGGACACTGCAGAGTTTCAACAAACACTCAGAAACCTGCTACGAGGTCCTCAGCAGCAGTACCAGCGATGAGGAAGCCGAAGAAGTCATCCTGGTGCCCAAGAAAGAAGTCCTGGAGAACAGTCCCATCCAAGTGCCAATTGTCAACTCGTCCTCGCAAATCTCGACACGATCTCCGAACCAAGTGAAAAATTCCCTCTCGCCCTCCAGCAAGCCGCCAAGGACCCTGAAAACCCGCAGGAAACCTAAACGCGGCCCTGATACGACTCGCCGACCCCTAGCCGCTAGACTACCTGTCATGAACACTGGCTTCCCTGTAGGTTTTATTATTTAATTAACTAATTAAGCAAGTTAGTTATAATTATTTTATTTTCTAGATTTTTAAAGATTTTTTTGGGTTATTTTATATATTATATTTTATAGTTAATAGTTAAAGTTAGTTATTGTTTATATGTAAATTAGCGTTATTTTATGTTACTTAGTTTATTTTATAGTTATTTTTTACTATTTTTGTTAGTATTTAAATATTGTATGTTACAATTTATAAATACTTTATAGTTTATAGTATAAAAATAGTTTTTACAGCTGTTTAAATATTTGTAATTAGTTATGTTGTGTGTTATATTTTATATTTATTTTATAGTTTTTGGTTATAGTTTGTTATATGTACTATTTTATATTTAATAGTAAAAAATTAGCTCCTTTATAGTTACTTAATTAGTTACAATTAGTCGTTATACATTCAAAGTCTAGTATTCAATACTAACATTTATTTAATAATTTTTAAAAGATAGCTTTTAAGTTTTACTGTTTTTTTTTCAAACATAGATGATTGCATCGCAGCCTCAGCCACAGCTGCGCACTATCCACATCACAATACCACAGCCTTTACCTCCACCTCCTCCTCCACAGCACGTCGTCTATTTGTCCAACAACTTAAATCCGCCTGATTTGACACAGTTCGCCGTACCCCAACCCCAGCAGCACGTCCTAATTATACCCCGGATGGAACCTGGAATGCTGCAGACCCAGCAACTTCAGACCCAACCTACGATCTATGGGTACACCCATCCCACAGTTGATAATTCATTGGTCTTAAGAATTATTATTTGTTTGATATCAAGTAACACTAGAATGCATAAATGAACGGTATTAAATTACTTGATTCTCACAAACTTACTATTTATTGTTAATTATAGAATTAATGGATGCAGTAGAGTCTTAAGAATATATTAAGAAAATAATTAATAAAATCACGAGTAAAATATTATATGTCTACTAATAATATTACATAACAGAAATAATACTGAGAGCAATGATTACTAATAATACTAGTCATAATAACAATGAATTATATTAAATTATGATTATAACGATATATCACGAAAAATTAAACAGAAAATATTGCAAAACGGTAATAGATTTTACTAGTTGATTGTATTAAAGTGAATTAATTAAATTCAATAAATAACAATAATACTAAAAAATATTTTTTTTCCCTTTAAGCGCTTCACCTATGATGCAGTATTACGGTTCGTATCCTCCAGAGCTACTAACTCTTGGCCCAGTCAACATGGGAATGTCAAACCTATCTGGGCTTTTACCTGGAATGGCTCCAGTCCAGTGCCATATACCTTGGGAAACAGCGTCAGCCGTCAGTCCTGTAGTCGTTTTGCCACCCCAGCAGCAGCTGCAGCCCTACCCTATCATCAACACAGTGATCCCAGTTGAACAGCCCAGTTTTGTTCAGGTCCCTGAATCTCTACCCGATGACGGTGAACCATGCGATGCCAAAGACCCTGAAGAGCATCCTGAACCGGCTGAAGACCCTCCTGAAGAAAAATACGAACTGCAAACTGAGATAAGTGAAGCTGTTCCAGAACAGTGTGAACCGGTAACAGCAGATCTGGAAGAAGTGCTACCTGTTCCAGGTACTAGGATCTTTTTCAAATGTTTTTTTGTAGCTTTAAATATTTTCTAATTTATTACTTAGAAACTACTGGGACGTTCGAAACGCTGGAAGAAATGGGGCCTTGCGACAATAGCGAATTTGATGAAGAATTTCAGGATCCTGGACAGCCTCCTCGTCCGACGTACAGCTACCGAATGGCCATGAACAGCGAGAAAAAAAATCCGCTAACTGCTGCTTTAATAGCTGCTGCCATTACTACTGCTGATTTAGACCCCAGTGAAGAGCCGTCGCCTCCTTTTGCTACTCAGCAGCTGAAAGTTACCGCAGAAACGAGCGAATCGCAGAGAACCTTCCGGATCAAGGCTTCAGTTCCGAGTGAAAAGCCCAAAGGACCTCACATCGTCTACGAACTGACGTCTGAAGACGGGTTTCAGGCGTCGTCGGCGTCGATTGCTGACCTCTGGCAGCAGTTGCTCAACGCTGTCCAGGACGCAAGACTGGCTTATAAGCTTGAGCCACTGCCTGATGCTGTTTTTGCTGGTGATGAAAGCGATTCGCTTAAGGTACTTCTTTTTTCTGCTGTGTTTTGGTTAGTAAGAGAAGTAGTGGATGTAGAGTTAGTTAGGTAGCTAGCTTCCTAGTTGGATTATAGTTTAGCTAGTTAGCAAGTCGGTTAGTCTATTTGGTAACGGTAGTTTGTAGTTAGTTATTTTCTCATTTAGTTTACTCCTTAAATTAGCCTGCTAACTTGATTATTTACTTACTTACTAGCTTACTTGCTATCTTACCTACTAACTTTCCTACCAGCTTACGTACTTATCAACTAACTAAACTACTAACTTATTAACCTTCTAATATACTTAACTTCTAACTAGAACACTAACTTACTTATGAACTACTTACATACCCCATTATTAAGTTACCTACTTACTTACCTACTTACTTACCTACCAACGTACCTTCTAACTAACCTACTCCATTATCAATTTGCCTACTATCTCATTTACTTACCCGCAGACTAACTAACTAACTTACTATCTTGTTAACTAGTTAACTAATTTACTTAGCAACTATTATACTCAAATATTAGCACTTTTTCGCATTCCTCTAATATTTATACATTCGAATTCTCCATCAGGTCCTAGGTTTAAATCATCCAGCACTTCGCTACCTGCTGGAACAGCTGCCCAACTCCTCGTCCTGCTCCAACTACCAGTTCCTCTACCACCAACCCGAACCGCAAACTCCACTAGTCGGTTCACCATTCGGATTCGCTAGAGCAGCTCCCTATTCCGGAAGAAATCCTCTGGATATCTTCAATTGGCTGGCTTCAGAACACAGACAGAGGCCACCACTCGACAGTACGTAATTTATAATACGTTTAAATGTGTAATTAATATGATAAAAATTTCAGTATATTTAACTGAAATAAATTAGTGTAATAATAATATAGTTAAGTGTTGATTCAATAATAAATTAGAAATTCTATTTTAGTTTAATTTAAACGCAGTTTTATTTTAGTTAACCATTTTTAAATAAATTTTGTTGCCAAGTTTCACATTTTACTTAATTTTAACTAAATTTCATATATTGAATTTTTTATTATTCACTTTGTGTTATACTAAAATTAGTTATTAATTAAAACTAATATAGTTCACCTAAAATACTATGCTTAATCCTAATTAAATCTAACATTTGGCTTAAATTACTTTTTTTCTGCAGGTTTACACGGTACTGACTCTTCCACCAGCAGACGGGCCACAAATTTCGATCTACTGCCCTTGTCTGCTAGATTCCGTAACCTGCGACAGACTTCCCGCTACTCGGTCGGGGTCTTTCGTTCGGGGATCCACGGACGGGGCCTGTTCTGCAAGCGAGACTTTGAGGCCGGAGAAATGGTGGTGGAATATGCCGGAGAAATCATCCGCTCCATCGTTTCGGACAAGCGGGAAAAAGAGTATGAAGCCCGCGGTATCGGGTGCTACATGTTCCGTATCGATGACCAGACCGTCGTGGATGCCACCATGCACGGCAATGCTGCTCGATTCATTAACCATTCATGCGAGGTGTGTAGCTTTACTTATAGAGCAGGGCTTCCACTTTGCAGGGAAATTCCCTGAAAAAAGGAAAATTGGGTCCCAAATGCGAAATAAGGGAAGAGGTGGATTTAGGAGCGCAGCTTATTATCCTAGCGTGGAGGGGAAATAAGGGAAGAGGGAAATTTAGAAGCATAGCTTGTTATTCTAGTAGGGAGAGGGAAAAGGAAAATTTAGAAGCGTAGCTTGATGTCCTGGTATGGAGGGGAAAACAGGGGAAAATAAAGGAAAAGGGAACTTTAGAAGCGTATCTTTACATTCTGGCGCGCAGGGGAAACAAGGGAAGAGGGAAATTTAGAAGCGTAGCTTGATATCCTTGCATGGAGGGGGAAAGGGCAAATAGATACCTTCAGGGAAAAAGGGGAAACTGGAAATGGAAACACTACATTCTTTCGTTGAAATACAATATTATTATTATTTTTAACAGCCCAACTGCTATTCGCGGATCGTGGACGTGCAGGGCAAGAAGCAGATCGTCATCTTCGCACTGAGGCGCATCCAGCGTGGAGAGGAACTGACTTACGATTACAAGTTCCCCATAGAAGAAGTGAAGATTCCCTGTACCTGTGCTTCGCGCCGGTGTCGAAAATATTTAAACTGAACATTTTTTCATAATTAAAAAAAAAAAGCAAAAAGCAAAATGAAGTTGGGTACCAAAAACAACAGTTGGAGTCTTTCATGGCCATTCGCGAATTTTTATTTTTTTTCCCTGCAAGTTTTTGTGTTTTGTCCCGAGTCGTTAAAAAAAATATTCAGGTAGTCTTTGGTGCCCCGGTAAATTTTTGCGAATTTTTGCGAATTTTTTGGCGATTTTTTTTTTCTTTTCCCTTTCAACTGGCAGCAGATGGGATGTTTGTTTCGCGTTTTGTAGTAAAACGATAAAAGAAAAACGTTGTGATATTTGTACAATACGCGCAAAAAAAAGGGATTGCTGGAATTATATATTTTTCTTAATTTTTTTGGGGTAAAATTTTTCAGTAATATCATTGCAAGTCTTCTTAAATCTGCCTTCCTTTTTCTTTGACATTTATTTTCAAATGCCCCATATTAGCTGCTTGTTGAAATCCCTATCCCCGTATACAAACAATAGTATCTTCAAATAATTAACCTCAGTTCTTTTTATCCCCGTTTTCTTTTTTATCCCAGTTTCTTGAGAAGTTACGAAAATAATCCAGCCTTTTTTCGTGTGTTAATTTTCTTGGGAGAAATAAAAATAATCAAGTCTGAAGAATACAAACTATTTTTTTGTAATTATTATTTTTAGTACAATTGAATATATACGTATAATTTAATTGTATTATTTTTTCACATAAGAGCCTATTGTCCCGTCATTAGCGAGATTCGCCAGTAGCCATACCTTTATACTGATTTGATTAATTCTAAATTTAATGTTAATTATGGTATGTACTTTAATTTCATGTTGTCGGTTGTTGTCGGTTGTTGTCAGTGTTGTTGTCGACATTCTTGTAAGCAAGTAGTTTGTCAACTACTTGATAATAGTTCACCGTTATGAATTGATAATCAGTTGATGCATAAATGCAAGTCTTAAATTTGAATTTCGCGCTTCAGGGCTTTTCTGACACCTACACTTTAACGTAAGGAATCCGCAAAATGTGCAAAATTTTATGCAAATCACTTATTTGCAAGCATACGTTGCGCGGAATAAAGTTGCAAAGTTGGCCAAATCTAATAATTTATAATTTCTTATTATAGATTCTTATCTATAATTCTTTTATTATTATCTCTCTTTATATTTATATCTTTATCTTTTTATAATTATCTCTTATAATTCTATTATCTTAATTAAAAAATATATAATATATTATTATGATATATTTAATTATAATATATATTATAATATTTTATTTATAATTTCTTGTTATAGATTCTTATCTATAATTCTTTTATTATTATCTCTCTTTATATTTTATATCTATTATTTATATTTATATTTATTTTTAAATTTCTATCTTTATCTTTTTATAAATATCTCTTATAATTCTATTATCTTAATTATAATATATATATAATATATTATTATGATATATTTAATTATAATATATATTATAATATTTTATTTATAATTTCTTGTTATAGATTCTTATCTATAATTCTTTTATTATTTCTATATATTTTATATCTATTATTTATATTTATTTATTTCTATCTTTATATCTCTATCTTTGTATAATTATTTCTTATAATTCTTGAAATTCTTGCTTTTAAGGTTTAAAAAGTTTTTTTTTCGTATCAAGATGAAAAACTACAAGAGAACCAAGTTAATATTTTGAAAAGATTTCCTCAATCAGATTAGCCAGGAATTTTTTTTTCCGTGGTTTCAGGTTATCCCTGACCTGAAGATCCCAGAACTTTGGAATCACGGGACAATGGCTGGGTATTGCCAAATTTATTTATTGTTATTAAAATAATTATTTAATTATTATCATTATTAATATTAAAAATGTATGTTCTTACTCAGATATCGTTATAATTAATAGAATTATAATTATTTTAATTAATATCATTAATACTGAAATAATTAAAGTGAGGATTCCTATGCTGTGCCATTGTCCCGTGATTCCTGAGAAGAGCCAGTATTGTTTACCGTTTATCGTGGTCGAGGATCACGTACCAATGTCAATTTGAGAAAAAGATTAAAACGTCGCTTTTCGCTTGATTTGAAGGCGATGATGGGAAACAGCGTTTCCTGCAGGGGTTGGGGGGTTTTTAAGTGATAACACTATATCATGTTATCAATGTTATCAGTGTTATCAACACGTGTTATCACTGTTATCAGTGTTATCCCTCGTCAAACTGTTGCCACTTTTCTCAGTTTCCGCAAGTTGAAAAAGTCGCTCGTTTTCCTTAGCGCGTTATCATAGTGTTATCAGCTGTTATCACCCATTATTTTTATATGGTAGCATACCCCCGTGAACGGGGTTCACAACCGTATAAAAATCTTGCTCGTGTTATCACTGTTATCAGTGTTATCTCTCATCAAAGTGTTGCCACTTTTCTCCGTTTCCCCAAATTGCAAAAGTCACTCGTTTTTCTTAGCGCGTTATCTAGTGTTATCAGCTGTTATCACCCATTTATTTTTATATGGTAGCATACCCCCGTGAATGGGGTTCACAACCGTATAAAAATCTTGCTCGTGTTATCACTGTTATCAGTGTTATCTCTCGTCAAACTATTGCCACTTTTCTCAGTTTCCGCAAATGGAAAAAGTCCCTCGTTTTTCTGAGCGTGTTATCATAGTGTTATCAGCTGTTATCACCCATTATTTTTATAGGGTTGCGTACCCCTGTGAATGGGGTTCACAACCGTATAAAAAATCTTGCTCGTGTTATCACTGTTATCAGTGTTATCACTCATCAAAGTGTTGCCACTTTTCTCAGTTTCCGCAAGTTGAAAAAGCCGCTCGTTTTTCTTAGCGTGTTATCTAGTGTTATCAGCTGTTATCACCCATTATTTTTATAGGGTTGCGTACCCCTATGGATGGGGTTCACAACCGTATGAAAAATCTTGCTCGTGTTATCACTGTTATCAGTGTTATCACTTATCAAACTGTTGCCACTTTTCTCTGTTTCCGCAAGTTGAAAAAGTCCCTCGTTTTCCTTAGCGCGTTATCATAGTGTTATCAGCTGTTATCACCCATTATTTTTATATGGTAGCATACCCCCGTGAACGGGGTTCACAACCGTATAAAAATCTTGCTCGTGTTATCACTGTTATCAGTGTTATCACTTATCAAAGCGTTGCCACTTTTCTCTATTACCGCAAATTGAAAAAGTCCCTCGTTTTCCTGAGCGTGTTATCTAGTGTTATCAGCTGTTATCACTCATTATTTTTATATGGTTGCGTACCCCCGTGAAGGGTTAACATTTAAACAGGGGGGGTTGAGGGTTGTGGGGGGGTTGAAGAGCGTGGAAGAAAAAATTAAAGACAAGACCAGACCGGGGGTAACCTCCCTTTAAACCGCCATCTTGACATCTTCATTAAGATCTATTGGCCTGTGGGTTGTGCTTCTCCACCACCCACCATCCACCCACCCACCCACAAGGTCAAGGCTGATAACAGTTGATAACAGCTGATAACAATTGATAACATGTTATAGCTCTGTACTAATAAAATTCAAGTATCAAATAATTCATTAAGATTTTCAGTTGGTAGAATAACAATTATCATTATAACAGTGTACCCACTTTCTGTTTTCCCCTTTTCCCTTAATGAGGGCTCAATTTCCCCTTTTAATCCCTTGACTTGAAGACACAAATTTTCCCCTTTTTCCCCCACCTTGCTAGGATGTAAACCTGTAGATTTCCCTTTTCCCTCTTCCCTTACTTTTCCCTTTCCAGATTTAATTTTCCCTTTTTTCAGGGAATTTCCCTGCAAAGTGGGAGCACTATATTAATTTTAAAAAAATATTTATTTTTGATTTTAATTGTAATTTAAATACAGTTTTAATTATTTTATAATCAATTAAAATAAATAACAATATGTTTATTGATTTATTTATTATTCTATTAATATTATATATATTATATTATTATATTACATATTATTATATATTAATATTCTTAACAATAAATTTGAACTTAATTTAAATAGATTTAATAAAATTTCCTAGTTTAGTACTAGTGTATTTGAACATAGGATTTTGTGAAGATTTTGCCTAGTACCTGACTTTGGATAATAACCAGTTCAGTGAATAGGCAAATTTTCAAGTGTTTTCGCAGTGGACTAGGATTCAAGGGGGGGTCCGAAACTCGTTGAAAAAGTCTACAAAGATTATTTGATAACATATGATAACACGGAGATAACATTGACCTAGGCGTACGAAGATTACTTGATACCATACGATAACACGGAGATAACATGACCTAGGTCTACAAAGATTATTTGATAACATATGATAACACGGAGATAACATTGACCTAGGCGTACGAAGATTTTTGGACGTTTCGGACCCCCTCGCTAGGATTTTTTAGTTTGCTTTTTTTTTAATGCCTATAGTTTGAACACTCGATAGTTTGAATAGTCTGAATAGTTTACAATGGATGACTTTTTTGGGCGTGACATTTTCCCAAAAACTCCCACGCCCCGCTGAAATTTCCCACGCAGTTCGCAATTTTCCCACGGGGGAGTTATTGCAAAAAAAAATAATAATAATAATTACAATTATATTACGCGATATTATTTTTATTTGCTATGAATTAATTTACGATTTAATTATTCTAATTTGCTTTAATTTAATAATTTAAAATTTTTTTGTTAGCTGGATTAATCTTAGTTATTTAATTAATAATTGATAATTACAAACTCCAAAAAAAATTATAAATATTAAATAGTTTAATAAAATATTTTATGTTATTATAAAATTTAATTTAACTTTAGGATTTTTAATAAGTTTTATTATAATTAATTTGTTCTGAGTTCTATATAATAATTATTATCTCATTAATTGTAATAATTATAATAAACTCAAGAATCCCTAAGAATCTCTGAGAATCTTGGAAGAATCTTGAAAGATTCTCAAAAATAATTCTTTCATAACGCGTTATTTATTATTATAAATTTATAATTTTTAATAATAAGAATAAATACATATAATATTGCAATATTTTATTATAATAAAATTAAATTTATATTAATATTACAGTGTTAAGTTTTTTGAAAAAATCAAGTGTGTGAAACGCGGAAGATTTCATTCAGTCGGGTAGCGGACTTCTTGAGGGACGGACGTGTGTTAAGTTCCTCCGCTTTACCAGAAGCTTTTCATTCGCAAATTTTCACGAAAAAAACTGCAAATTTAACTATTTATCTGAGTTTCTGAATCATTGATACAATAAAAAGTTTAATTATTATTTAATTAAACGAGAAATAAAATGAAGAAATCAGCCATTTTGGTTGCTGCGCTCATCGCTCACCTGGTCACAGGTAAATCAGTCTTAATTAAGTTATTATTTAAAAAATACGATTTTTGCCCAGCAGAAAATTAAGGATAGTTTCAGGAGCCTGAAAGTATCCTGAAAAGGACATTTTCAGGATGCTAATTAGGACTCTGAGTGCAGTGAAACTGCCCCACTTCCAGGGTGTTGAGGACCCTGACATTGGAATGCCTGAATAATACATGTTCAGGGTACTTAACAGCGTCCTGAAAAAACGCTTTTTCAGGATACTTAATGGTGCCCTCAATAATCAAGGTTCACAATGCTCAACACAATTTTTTAAAATTCATCCACGATCGGACGCGTGGTTCAGGATATTCAGGATATGTTACGGATGCCGTTCAGGATATAGCCGACATCCTTAATTTTCCTAATTTCTTAAGATTCTCAAGATTCTTAAAGAGACTAAAAAGTATGTAATTTAACCACGGTAAACCCGTGGTCTGTTATTGGGAGGTCTAATAACACTGTAGTAGAACTGGAAGAAGCTTTTTAATGACTTGATTTTTCCCATGTTTTCATCGAAAAACCATTTGACCTGAGGTCGCAGAATTACCAAAAAAAGGTCAAACAAACCCTTGACCTTTTTGTCGGCTACCGTGTACGATTTGTAACATCGATCATAGGCTTTTTCTTAGGCCTAACATCTCTATTAGTCTTTACGTGCGGCCCCCAAAAAAAAGAACCTTCAGGTATAATTCCACAGCGCCCTGCAATCAGTACCCAGTGGGGTCTGAAACCATCCAAAAGTGAAGTGTTATCAACCTGTTATCAAGTGTTATCAATAGTTATCGGACCCTTCAATCAGGACCGACAATAGGCCTCAATGTTTTCCGCTTGTTTTCTTCGCTGGGATTCGGGCTACGCTCTTTTCGGATTTTATTTACACACAAAAGACTGGAATTCCTGGTTTTTTCACGTTTTCGGATGTTCGAGTAACTTCTCTAGACAGCTCTTAAGACACTTTTTTGATAACATGTTGATAACACGATGATAACACGCTTTGAAAGCCCGAAACCTCAACGAAAATCTTCCATCGCTAGAAAAATCTTAAAAATTCAGTTTAAAAATCGGATAATTCACAAAAAAATGAAACAAAAATAAAATATGAAAACTGAATAAGTAATTAGTTGATTAAAATATATTAACTTGAGTTAGTTACAGTATTAACGTGTAATTTTTTCAGTGTTTCCACTTTTGCAGGGAAGTTCCCTGAAAAAGGGGAACATGGGCTCTGAGAACGGGAAAATAAGGGAAGATGGAAAAGGGTAAATCTGGAAGTACAGTCTTATATTCTAGTACGGAGGGGAAAAGGGGAAAACAAGGGAAGATGGAAAAGGGTAAATCTGGAAGTACAGTCTTATATTCTAGTACGGAGGGGAAAAGGGGAAAACAAGGGAAGATGGAGAAGGGTAAATCTGGAAGTACAGTCTTATATTCTAGTACGGAGGGAAAAAGGGGAAAATAAGGGCTGATGGAAGAGGGAAAATCCGGAAGCACAGTCTTATATTCTAGTACGGAGGGAAAAAGGGGAAAACAAGGGAAGATGGAAGAGAGAAAATCTGGAAGCACAGTCTTATATTCTAGTACGGAGGGGAAAAGGGGAATATAAGGGAAGAGGAGGGGGGGAAAGGGGAAACTGACAGTGGAAATACTGAATATTTTTCTAGGCTGGTGGTCAAAGTCCATAAGATGTTCATGGGTGGGCCTTTTTGAGTAGGTTAAAATACTAGGGTAAAAACGTAGGCCTAGGGTCAAAGATGGTGGACGGGGGGGTACAAAGCAAAGGGAAAAAGACTGGAATTCACAATAGTTTGGTGAAGTGCAAACCTTTTCATCTGCATCCAAGATGAATTTATCTTTTTCGTTTTTTTTCCGAGGAACTGCTTGTGAACCACCCACGAAGAAACGCAGCAGCAATTAGCCGCCCTGCTGCACACGTGGTTCTCTCCATAGCAGATGTTCCTAGCGTGTTCAATAGTTAATAGTGGGTGTAGTGAGAGTGGTAATGTGAGTAAAGTGGTAGCATAGTGATAGCTGTGTAGTAGTAGTAGTAGTAGTAGTAGTAGGGGTTAAGAGGGTGTATCGTAATATTGGTAGGAGTCATAGCAGTAGTAGCAGTAGTAATAGCAGTAGTAGTAGTAGTGGTGGTTAAGAGAGTGTATCGTAATATTGGTAGGAGTCATAGCAGTAGTAGTAGCAGTAGTAATAGCAGCAGTAGTAGTAGTAGGGGTGAAGAGAGTGTATCGTAATATTGGTAGGAGTCATAGCAGTAGTAGTAGTGGTAATAGTAGTACTAGTAGTAATTGCAGTAGTAATAGCAGTAGTAGTAGTAGTAGGGGTGAAGAGAGTGCATCGTAATAATGGTAGGAGTCATCGCAATAGTAGCAGTAGTAATAGCAGTAGTAATAGTAGCGGTAGTAGTAGTAGTGGTTAAGAGAGTGTATCGTAATATTGGTAGGAGTCATAGCAGTAGTAGCAGTAGTAATAGTAGCGGTAGTAGTAGTAGTGGTTAAGAGAATGTATCGTAATATTGGTAGGAGTCATAGCAGTAGTAGTAGTAGTAATAGTTGTACTAGTAGTAATTGTAGTAGTAGGAGTAGTATTAGTAGTAGTAGTAGGGGTTAAGAGGGTGTATCGTAATATTGGTAGAGTCATAGCAGTAGTAGCAGTAGTAGTAGCAGTAGTAGTAGTAGTAGGGGTGAAGAGAGTGTATCGTAATATTGGTAGGAGTCATAGCAATAGTAGCAGTAATAATAATACCGGTAGTAGTAGTAGTGGTTAAGAGAGTGTATCGTAATAATGGTAGGAGTCATAGCAGTAGTAGTAGTGGTAATAGTTGTACTAGTAGTAATTGTAGTATTAGTAGTAATTGTAGTAGTAGGAGTAGTAGTAATAGTAATAGTAGTAGTAGTAGTAGTAGTAGTAATTGTAGTAGTATTTATAGCAGTAAAAGTAATTGTAATAATACTAGTAGTAGTAATTGCAGTAGTAGCAGTAGCAGTAGCAGTAGCAAAAGCAATAGTGGAAATAGTAGTAGTAGCAGTAGTAGCAATAGCAGTAGTAGTAGTAGTACTAGTAGCAGCAGCAGTAGCAGTAACAGTAACAGTAACAATAGCAGTAGCAGTAGCAGTAGTACTAGTAGCAGCAGCAGTAGTAAGTAGTCATAGTCACTGTTGTAAGCGTAACGTGTTGTAGCGACTTCAACCGTCATTTGCTAATAGTAAAATTACTTAACAATAAAACTAAATAGCTCGGAGTAGTTTCAAACTATCAGCCCATTACACAAAACTATTTGAAAACTATCAAATAAGCCCAAACTCTAGTTCCGCTTATCGCTACACAATCACGTAGAGAAATGACGCAGTAGTTAGTCAATAGTTTGCAATAGTCAAACTACTAATAGTTTGTCAACTATTCAAAAGTAGTTCATCAGTTTCCGTTGAAAAATAAAATGGGAAAACGCCTAAATCATTTCCGTTTGCATCTTCCGTTTTCCGCTTTTGTTTCTGCTCACTACAAACCTCGCCCTTCAAACTATTAATATTATTATTAACTATTATTATTATTGATATTATTACTGCCACTACTACTAATACTACTACTACTACTACTTATTATTACTGCTACTAATGTTACTGGTATTACTACTACTACTGCTACTACTACAACTACTTACTATTACTGATACTAATATTACTGGTATTATTACTACTGCTGCTACTACTACAACTACTTACTATTACTGATACTAATATTACTGGTATTATTACTACTACTGCTACTACTACAACTACTTACTATTACTGATACTAATATTACTGGTATTACTACTAGTACTGCTACTACTACTACTACTTACTATTATTGCTACTAATTTTACTGGTATTATTACTACTACTGCTACTACTACAACTACTTACTATTACTGATACTAATATTACTGGTATTATTACTACTACTGCTACTACTACAACTACTTACTATTACTGATACTAATATTACTGGTATTACTACTAGTACTGCTACTACTACTACTACTTACTATTATTGCTACTAATTTTACTGGTATTATTACTACTACTGCTACTACTACAACTACTTACTATTACTGATACTAATATTACTGGTATTATTACTACTACTGCTACTACTACAACTACTTACTATTACTGATACTAATATTACTGGTATTACTACTAGTACTGCTACTACTACTACTACTTACTATTATTGCTACTAATATTACTGGTATTATTACTACTACTGCTACTACTACAACTACTTACTATTACTGATACTAATATTACTGGTATTATTACTACTACTGCTAGTACTACAACTACTTACTATTACCGATACTAATTTTACTGGTATTATTACTACTACTGCTAGTACTACAACTACTTACTATTACTGATACTAATATTACTGGTATTACTACTACTACTGCTACTACTACAGCTACTTACTATTACTGATACTAATATTACTGGTATTACTACTACTGCTACTATTTCTACCGCTACTACCATTATTAGTACTACGAGTAGTACTTCTACCACTACTACTACTACTGCTACTACTACTACTGATGCTAGTACTACTCTGACTACTGCTATTGCTACTGTTACTGCTACTGCTACTGCTACTTTTAGTACTAATATTACTACTGCTACTACTGCTACTGCTACGGCTACTGTTACTACTACTTTTACTACTGCTTTTGCTATTGTTACTGCTACTGCTACTATTATTGCTACTACTCCCACTACTGCTATTGCTACTGCTACTGCTACTGTTACTACTACTATTTCTACTACTGCTACTACTACTTCCACTACTGCTTTTGCTATTGTTACTGTTACTGCTACTGATACTGCTACTACTTCCACTACTGCTATTGGTACTATTACTGCTACTATTACTGCTACTACTACTACTACTACTACTACTACAACTATAATTAATATTATTGTTAATATTTCTATTCTTCTTCTTCTACTTCTTCTTATTTTGTTTATCAACTGTTATTAACTATTACTATTATTATTCGAAGGTATGCAGCGTTTCGACCGGCAGCCCAGGTACACAGAGGCCAACATCGGCGATACAGTCGTTCTGGAGTGTTCAGTTTTCAACAAAAAAGGCCAATGTGTTTGGCAAAAAGACGGAAAAGTATCATCAATACTCTAAACTATGATAATATTAACTATTTTTAATAGTAAATTAATTTAAATTATGTATTCTAGCCCGTAGGAATCTACAGTAACAAATACGAGTGGATCGGATCGCCGGAGAAAGGCGATTGCAGTTTGAAAATTTTACAAGTTAAACCTGAATTTGATGCTGGAGATTGGGAATGTCAGGTAAAGTTAGTTAATTAGAATTCATTTATATTATTAAAATTATATTTTAATGAATTTAAATATATTTAAAATGTTTGGAAAAAGGTGACGGCATCGGCTTTCGACGCTCAGGACGCCCTCACTTCAGAACCGGCGCCCCTGGTTATACGAAGTATATAATTTAATTATTTTAATAATATTTATAATTAGATTTCAATTATATACAATAATTTCATAATATTTTTTTTTGTAACTTTTATCATAATTTTAAAAATTTTCTATGAACCCCTCTACTGCGGACATACGTATAAAATATTTCCACTGGAAAATTCAACTCGAAAATGCTTCTAAAAATCACAGAAAAATTCAGGAAACATTTTTCCATAAGAAAAATTTCAAAATTCTTTGAAATTAATTTAATAATGGTGTCCGCTATAGAGAGGCGCCGTATGGAGTGGCGCTCTATTCCAAGAAAGCCACTGTGAAGACGAGCCCCTCTACTACGGACATACGTATAAAATATTTCCACTGGAAAATTCAACTCGAAAATGCTACTAAAAATCACAGAAAAATTCAGGAAACATTTTCGCATAAGAAAAGTTTGAAAATTCTTTGAAATTGATTTAATAACGGTGTCCGCTATAGAGGGGTGGCCGTATTTTTAAATATGTATTATAATCAATGATGAATAATTGCAGTCCCGCCGACCAATCCGCATTTTGAATTGAATTATACGCAAATCGGAAGAGATTCCAATCTGACAGTTTCCGCCGGAATTGCGTCCAGCGTCCAGTGCGTCAGTCGCGCCGGAAATCCGGCGCCGCTACTCAAATGGTTCCTGGGTAAACTTCAATAATTAAAATTTAATATTTATAAAATACATGCAGTAATAGTTGAATATAAATATATAAGTAAATAATATACAGCAAATTGTAAGTATGAAAAAATCTATTATAATAATTCAGTAAATATATTGTCAGATTAAATCAAGAACATTAACTTAAATTTCTAAGGTGTTTTCATATGGATAATAGTAATTAACAGTAACTTAATGAAAAGTAACAGTATTCATATTAATTAATAATAATTAATAATAATAATAATAATTAATAATAATCAATTAATAATAAGAATGGATTTAAATAGGGGATCGTGAATTGCTGACTCACAACCAAACTAACACAACCGAAGGAGTCCAGCCGAAAACATTTTCAGCAATTTCCACACTGATTCACACTTTCAACAAAACTGACAACTTACACACTCTTAAATGCATCGCCATTCACGAAGCTTTTCCCGCCAAGTACCGAGAAACCAGTACCAAAGTAAACGTACTCTGTAAGTCTTAAGTCTAAAATACTTATTATTATTACTAGTCTGAATCCTTGTCAGTAAATTACTGAAATTCTTACTGAAAAAAAGATGCCCCTGAAGTAACCCTAGTAGCCAACACAGCCCCTGACGTTGAAGAGAACCTGGATTCGGCAATTTTCCGCTGTGTTTCAGACTCGAATCCTCCTGCTGCAGTTTTCTGGCGAAAAATCAACGCAGATTCACTAATGGCGGTTTCTGGTGACGTCCACATCTTTCAGGAATCTCTAGAATTCAGTCCTGTGACTAGGAAGGATTCTGGAACTTACTCCTGCGAAGCTAGAAACGTTATAGGATCGTCTAACTTGATCACAGTCCACCTAGACGTTAAATGTAATCCAGTTTTCAACTCAAAAATGAACTGGTTCTGAGCATCAAAAATGTTTGTAGATCCGCCGAGTATTGTCAGTGTTGGACCTGCAGTTGGTCAACAGTTGACTTTGGCTCTGTATGAAACGACTACAATGCAGTGTCGAGCTAGGGGCAACCCACAACCCAAGTATAGATGGCTCCACAAGCGAAGGACGAACGATCTAGAAACTATTACTGTTGCTTCGGAAGCTAAGGATTTCACTATCAACAACGTCACTTACGACAATCAAGTAACAAACTATTGATTAACTATTATCTTAACTACTTAATGAAACTACTTTGATAGCAAACTAGTAATTTACTAATTTTTTTAACGATTTTTTTCTTAAAGGGTGAATACGTTTGCGTGGCTACGAATTTCATCAATGGAACCGAGCGTCTGGTCCAGAGCGAAGCTATAACCGTCCGAATTGTTGGTAATTCCCTAAACACACCCAAAAACTCACGTAAAAATGATGGTGCCTTTTGCGGTGCCTTTTTTTGGTAACCGTGAACTGGCGGCCTAAACGTAGAAAACCGTGAAAAAGGCACTGTAAAACGCAACTACGAAAAGATACTGTCGTGGTGCCTTTTTACGGTGTTTTTTTTTACAGTATAAAACAGCACTGCTCGGTCTTTTTTTTACGTGGAATATTAGTTTTTAAATTAAAATGGGCTACAGTGTAAAAAATTCGCTAATCGAAATGATGAATAGGTCCTCCACAGATTCTGCGGGACGAGTCCTCGGCTTTCCAAACTGTCGAACGAGGGGACGACATCGTTTTGAGGTCCGTTTTCTGCTCGGACCCTCGCCCCTACCGCATCTCGTGGAACTGGGCTGGTTTCCAGGTCGAAGCAGGGGCAGGACACGGCCGATTCGTCGCAGAAGTCCCGCAAAAAGTCAATACATTCGCCAATTTTCCACAAACACTTTCCAACGAAACCACGGCACTCGATACACTTCACCCGTTCCTGCACGTAATGCGCACCGATAGTCTATACCCACGTCAAAATGACGGTGCCTTTTCACAGTGCCTTTTTTGGTGATCCTGAATTAGGGCAGTTTGAACGTGTACACTATGAAAAAGTACTGTAGAGGTACCTTTCTACTGTAAAAAAAACACTATTGCTCCCATTTTATTTTGACGTGGGTTAAATACTTACTACTATGAACTAGTGATAGTTAATGCCAACCCAGCAGAAAATTAAGGATAGTTTCAGGACCCTGAAAATATCCTGAAAAGGACATTTTCAGGATGCCAATCAGGACTCTGAGCGCAGTGAAATTGGCCACTTCCAGGGTGTTGAGGACCCTGACATTGGAATACCTGAATAATACATGTCCAGGGTACTTAACAGCGTCCTGAAAAAATGCTTTTCAGGATACTTAATGGTGCCCTCAATAATCAAGATTCACAATTCTCAACACAAATTTTTTTCTTTTTTACTAATCCGCGATCGGACGCGTAGTTCAGGGTATTCAGGATATGTTACGGATATCGTTCAGGATATAGCCGGCATCCTTAATTTTCCGCTGGGAATAGTTCAGTTGTTGGCGTGTATATCTTACTGGTATTTTCCAAATTTTTAAGGCTAAACGAGAGGATTGCTTCGAGAGTCGACTAAAAATCAGAAACGTGGATTTCCTGGATGCTCGACATTATTCGTTCACTGTGGAGAACGATAAAGGTTCTGATACAGTCTTCGTTGGTCTCGCAGTCAAAGGTACTTGGTATTCAAACTAGAAATAATAATGAAATAAATATTCAAATAATAAATACATAAATTTCAAGGGCGCTGGTGGCGCTGCGGTTAAGACCTTAGGTCAAGACCAATCGCCCTTCACCTCTGGGTCCGTGGGTTCGATCCCACTCGACCTCAAGTGAGACCTTTTTTTTTTCCCCCAGACCAGCGACCTTTAGCAGTTGAATCTGCAATCCCTCCACCTGGGGTCATGGGCTATTGTCTGCATACCCGTCAATAAGATTTTTTTTTAAAAAAAAAGTACATAATTTCAATCAATTAAAAAAAAAAACATGGGAAGTGTAAAATTAGATAACGGTATTACTAAGATTTTTAAATGTTTATAATATTTATCATTAATTATATATTATTTATATATATAATTAATGAATAGTAAATATATATTAGATAGTAGATATAAATTAGATAACGGTATTACTAAGTTTTTTAAAGATTAATAATATTTATAATTAATTAATAGTAAATATATATTAGATAGTAGATATAAATTAGATAACGGTATTACTAAGTTTTTTAAAGATTATTAATATTTATAATTAATTATATATTATGTATATTTAATTAATTAATAATAAATATATATATAATTATATTATTAATATTATAAATAATAAATAAGAGATTAACTTAATTAATCCATTAAAACAAAATAAATTAAATTACTTTCACAGAAAACGTTAACGAACCAAGATATTATTCAGATTTCGACATAATTTAAAAGATTAATTTCAATAAGATAATAATTAGTTAATAATAATACACTAAATAATTAATAAAAAATTCAGTTAAATCAACTGAAATACTATAAAATACTAAATAAAAGAAATTAAACTACGCTCATAGGAAATATTAAATCAAATAAAAAAAGCAGAATGAAATATATTACCTGCATTATTATTATTATTATTATTATTATTATTATTATTTTCATGATTTTATTTTTTTGACACAGAGCCCGTTTCCATGGTGACAGTCATAGCCGTTGTCATAGCATCACTGTTCATTATCATCATCTTCACACTATGTCTAGTATACGCTCACCACTCCGGAAGATGCTGCTTCCACCGTAAGTTATAGACTCTAAGCCAAACGATAGTAGCGCCAAGCAGTTGCAGCGGTCACAGTTGGAAAACTGGCGTCGTCTGCTTTTTTTAGGATAAGTAGAACAGCGCTGAGATTGGAAGCTTGTCCTAAAACAGCAGACGACGCCAGTTTTCCAACTGTGACCGCTGCAACTGCTTGGCGCTACTATCGTTTGGCATAGAGTCTATAGACCTTATTCCAAAAAGGCCTCTGTAGACCATCCCCTCTACTACGGACGCTCGTATAAAATAACTATGTCAATTAATCGACTCGAAAATATGTCTAAAAATCTTCAAAAAATCTGAGAAACACTTTGATACCCAAAAAAGTTAAAAATTTTAATAAGCTGATTTTATATGAGTGTCCGCTATAGTGAGGTCCGCGTTTGGAATAGGCCCTAATGACTCACTTACCCACGTAGAAAATACAGTGCCTTTCGTGGTGCCTTTACGGTAACCTAGAACTAGTGAAGGCTTAGTAGGCCACTAGGAAAAGTCACCGTAAAAGGCACCACTATAGTACCCGTGTTCTTGTATAATAAATCACATAAAATGTTATTGTTTTACGTAGGAGAAAAATCACTGAAACCTACGGACATCGAAAGGTATAATAAAATCGTAATTTAATTAATAATATAATTATAACATTAATAATATATTAATAACAGTATGAAAAGCGATGGGGAAAGTGTGCACAGCAGCAGTCAGTGCAGTAGCAGCAGCACAAGCGGATTGAAATCCTCGAAAGCAGCAAAAATCAACGTGAGTTCCGGTAGCACTAGCACCCTCCCGGCGGAAACTAGTCCGACTAATCCTACTAACACTACTACTCCTTTCAAGACTAACATTACTATTAACGGAGCTTACGTAGAGATTCAGCAGCCCGGCATGACTAACCCTTTCACTGTGCCTGCTGAAGTCCATTACGATTTCCAGAGGCGTAGTTCCATCAAGGTAGCATCGCTATTTATTTAAAATATTATTAAATATATTGTAATAATATTTGAATAATGCTGTATAGTAATAACGTTAATAATAATCTTAAATAATAATTTCAGTCCCAGTAAAAAATTAAGTAGTTCAGGTAAGTAGTTTTGGCGCTATTTACTATTGCTGACTCGGGTGCTTACCACCGCTTAGTCGAAGTAAAAGGCGTTTGGTTTTGCCTACCACGGCTTATCCAGAGTAAGTCTTTAGTAGGTGCTTACAACTACTTAATCGGAGTAAGACGTCTTACAGCCTATTCTGACAATGTTAAAGTAAGTACTAGCAAGTGTTTACCTACGACTACTTATCAACTTATTAATTTTTTACTGGGATAATATTGACAAGCGTTATTTCTTATTTGAACTATTTTATCCTATTAATTAATTACTATTAATTATATTAATTATTCTTTCTTTGCTAATTTTCATACTATTTTTTTACTATTTCTTTACACGAAAAATCAGAAAGCTATTCTAGACAATTATTAAAACTATTATTAACTTTAATAATTATATAAATTTTTTTAACATAGCTATATAAAATTAATTAAATATTTTAATTTTTTCCCAATAAATCAGAAAACTACAGCAGACTATCGCGGTTTGCTCTACGCTGACTTACAGCTACCCAAAATCAGCAACAACGGTTCGATGAAAGTCAAGCGCGGTTCGCAGCACTGGACTCCCAGCAATTCCGCCATCATGGACAACACTATCGATTTCAGCTTCGAATCGACTTCTGATGTGTCCCAATCGAAAAGTTTTCGTTAAAATTTATTGAAATGTTTTCTTTGTACATTTGCAACTGCAGGCTAAGTGTGATACATGTATTGTCTACGCGAAAAAAAAAAAATGCTAATTTTTGTGAAATAACTGCAAATCTACTTTGATGACGATTTCTCCGGAATCGACTTCGTAGAGAGGCAATTTCTTGATCAAAGGCCCGCGGTAGATTTTCGATTCCTCGTAAATGTCGGCGATGCGCAGCTCAGTCCTCCCCATAAATTCTGGAAATAAATTATTTATTAGTTAAATATACGCATTTTTCGAATATGAATAAATCATTATTTATAGTTAATTGTGAAAAAATCGAAAATATGAAAAAATATGGCCAAAAGTGTAAAATTATTAGTTATGACAGAAAATTCTGAAAATAATTATTTAATATTAAATTAACGTATTTTTTGAAATATATTTAAACATTATTTTTGTTATTATGAATATTAATGAATTAATAAAAGATATTAAAAATAATAATTCTGAATAAAAAATAATGACATGTGAAATGAATAGAAAAATTATTACCAGAATGTAAATTATTAATTATTAACTAGGTTAATAACTGAAGTAAATAATAAACTATAAAATAATAACAACTAAAAATTAAAAATAATATATATCAACAATAAACTAAATAACTAGTTAATAACTAACTAAAGTTAGTTACTACTAACAGCGTAAACTACAATCGAAATTTTTAGAACCAGTGACATATCTTCTCAAAGCTTTTTGTATATAGGCGTCACTGCACCCAGTAGGGCCATGGGGACGAGCCTGGATGCCCTCAGTGAAATATAACTAAATAAATTATTAATTATGACATACAATTCTGGAAAAAAAATATTTATAATTAAATAAACGCATTTTTTGACATATATGTAACATGAATATTAATGAATTAATGAAAGAATACGATAAAATCATAATTATGAATTAAAATAATAAAACATAAAATAAACAGAAAAATAATTACCAAAATTTAAATTATTAATTGTGACATTAAATTCTAAAACTGATTATTTATATTTCAATAAACGCTTTTGTTGGAATATTAATTTATTATTATTTCTAGTTAATTTCAAATGAAAAATAGCAAAAAGTACTACAGAAATGTAAACTATTATTTACTAAACCATTTACTATCCTCAGTATAAATTATAATCCATCAATATATTACAGAAGAAAAATGTAAAGAATATGTTAAATAATAACTTGAAATATCCATTAAATAACACATTTTTAAAAATAATATTAAATCTTAATTCAATACCGTTTGGCGAGAAGTAATCCTTGTCAAAGACAGTGATACACAAAACGTCCTGTCGCAAGTCTTTCACCACAAACTGCATGGAAGCGTTCCACTTGGGATTCAAAGTTCCAGGGATCACTTTAGTCCGGTGCTCTTGAGATCCCATGCTAACTTCGCAGTAAGGATCACTTTTACCTAGTGAAAATAGCAAAAGTAGCAAAACTAGCAACAACTAGGTTTCGTAAGCAGAAAAAAAGCCAAACTACTAATTTACTGAACGCGGATCGATCCTTCGATAAGCTCAGAAATATGGAACTGTTAGTTAATTAGTAGTTTGGCTATTTTGCTTACCAAAAACTAGCACAAGTAGCAAAAACAAAGTTTCGTAAGCAAATGTAGGCCAAACTAGTAGACTACTAAACGTGGACCGAACCTAGCATTACAAGCATTAGTAGTTCGGCTAGTTTGCTTACGAGACTTAGTTTGTTGTTAGTTAGTTGCTACCACAACCGAGTAAGCTAACCTTTAATATCGCGTGCTACCAGACCAATGCCTTCTACGATAATGATTCGCATTTTGCCTTGAGGAGGTCTTTGACGAACTGCATGCAAAAAAGACAGCAGAGAAAAAGCAATAGAAACATAAGCCGTGCCAAAAAAAAATTAGTAAAAAGGTTAGTTAGCAAACGAGTGCTAAGTGTCAGTAACGAAAACTAGCAAACTAGCTTGGAAACCAGGTTTACCCGCGTGCATTGGAGTTAGTGCCACAGTGAAGATGCTGATGAATTTAACTTTGATTTTAATTAAAAGTTTACCCTGAGGTGTTATGGGCTGCAGATTGGCAGCTTCTATGACCACAACTAATAATCTGCCGCACAACTGACCGTCCCGTTGTTCTTTATGGTTTCCAAACGAAGAAAAATTATTAAAATTATAATATAGAATATTCTACTGTTTAGTATATAACTCCATATTTATTATTATTAATTATTATAATTGCTGAAATTTAATTAAAACTGAATTTTTCGCTCGGATTTTACTATTATAAATAATTTTTATGATCTAATTTAATTTTACTCTAAGTTTATCACTATTATTACGACAATATCACTATTAATTTTTACAGTGTTTATTACATTAATTTCTTTTTATTAATATTTAAAGAAACTATAACTATTATTAATATTTACTATATATTTTAATTTATGTTAATTAGTGATTTTTACTCGAATTTTGGCGCTGGAGTATGGACCTCTCCACGGCCAAGTAGTTTTTACGGGCTTCTTCCAGTTTGCGCATCCACAGCGTCTTTTCCGCGGGACTGGCTGCTGAAACCGACATCACGTAGTTCAAACTTTGCAAAGAAAATCGCAAGTGCGAATTTTCGCTGTCAGCAGCGGCTTCAGAAGAGCCTGGGCTTTCCACGGAGACCAGCATCTCGTTCAGAAACATCGGCTAGAAAATATTTATGATATATAAAGAAAATATATCCATAAAAACTATTTAGTTATAAACTAACTTTTTGGGCTTTAGAAGTAATTATACTTAATTCTAATTATTCATAAATAATTCCTGAAAAATATCAACTAAAAAATAAAGAAAAATATTTTGCACATAAAATAATAATATTAATATTTCAAGAAAATATAAACATCAAATGTATTACAAAATAAACTGATTTTTTTAGATGAAAAATAATTATATTTAATTTCATACTAATATTTAACACAATTTCTTACTAATTTTATTATATTTACCACTATTATTAATTCATTATATATTATCATACTATTATAGAATATTTGTGTTATACCTTGCGGTATAGACGTAACGAAAGATTTGATTTTTTGTCGAAGAGGAATTGCATGTTGATGGAGGCTAGCGATTTGCTGGGTTGTGTGAACAGCACGAAATCGTTGAACAGGAACGTCAGGATCTCCTTCCCACTCTTCGCCTGTTAAAAACAAAAAAGAAAAGTTGAATAAATAATTTAAGTAATTATTGAGTTTTATAGGAATGTATAATAATTAAAAAGTATAATAAATCAGCGAGCTAAGTGTTTACATAGAAATTAAGAATAAAACATTACTATTACTATTATTATGCACTCTTAATAAAGGATCTGTCCACCTATTCGACAGATATGCTAGCTTACTACTTTTACTGTAATTTGTAATACTAGAATTCCCATTATTATTATTATTATTATTATTATTATTATTATTATTTTATTATTATTATTATTATATTTATAATATTCTCAGTATTATTTACTGCTATCATTATTGTTGTTACTTTTCTGAGTCCTCCGTAGTGTATAAGTTTCCGGGGTCCAAGGATATTGGTTAGGGAATGAAAGATCAGGCGCTCGTCGAGGCCTTCCACCTGGACTCTGCGCTGCAGCCATTCCAGTCGCTCAGAGTTCTCCTGCTCTCTCACACCTTCGTTTACCTATAACAAATCAGTAGGAACAATGGTCATAATGAGGATAGCTATAGTACGTAACAGCAATAATATTAATGCAGTAATAAAAATATAATGATGGTATGAAATAAAAATGGTAAAAAGTTGACTAATAATAGCGCTATTACTATACTACTACTACTACTACTACTACTACTACTACTACTACTACTACTACTACTACTACTATCACCATCACTGCTTCTGCTACCGATCTACTGCTACAGTTACCACTACCACTGCCGCTACCCCCGATGTTACTATTACTATACTACTACTACTACTATCAACACCACTGCTTCTGCTACCGATCTACTGCTACAGTTACCACTACCACTGCCGCTACCCCCGATATTACTATTACTACTACTACTACTCTACTAATACTCCAATGTTACTACTGCTACTACTCCGCTATTTATACTCTACTTGTACCTACTACCAGTAGTACTACCTCCACTACTAGAAACTCTACTGTTACTACTATCACTACTACTCCTACTGCTACTACTCCTAATTCTACTAGTTCTGCTACCACTACTACTTATACTTTGCTATTTTGCTACTCTACTACACTGCAACCACGACTACTACCACCATCCCTACTACTACAATTGCCACTCCAAATCCTCTTAATTATCCTATTGTATTACTGACCTGGTTACAGAGTTCTTCAGCTTTAACCAGGGCCTCTTCCACATGGAGTCTATCCGGATGGTCCTCTTGCGTGAACTCCAGGATCTTCTTCAGCAGCAGCGGGTACTTGGTGATCCTCTGCATGGGTTTCAGCATAAAAGACGTCAAAGGCATCCCTTTGGTCATGTGACTCGACTGGCACTTCTTCAACAGTTCCCTGAAATCCGAACTGTTTTCAAACAGCCGCTGAATCAGACTGGCGGAATCCAACTGTCGGCTACAAAAGCGGATATACGGAGACATATGCGGCAACTATAAATAAAATTTGAACTATTTATTATATTTATTAATAATGCATTATTAAATATATCAATACCTCTTATTTGAATATTACTTTAATGTTTACTGAATAAATTAACTAAATTTCTTCATAACTAGTTTAATATTACAACCACACTTATTATTTATTTTATTCTGTATTTTGTCTAAATTTTTTTACTTCTTTCTTTACTTATATTAATATTATTAATATTATTTGACGATGTATAATATACCTGGTTTTTATATAATTAATATTTTAATTAATTTTGAATATTTTACTCAGATTTTCCACTTACGTGCTCACACATGACGTCGCCAACCATTTGGATAATACCATCGGGACTCATCTTTTTGCGAATACGGAACGCTCTATTAAATAAAAAACACAATTAATTTAGTTTAACTTATAAAATAAATCAAAATTTTTTATCGAGTTATTAGTTTTGCGTTACGTATTTTTAGCTGAAGTATTATTATTATCATGAATTAATTAATTTATTTTAGTTATATTATTGCATTACCGAAGTAGCGTATTATTGCAAATCAGCAGATCCTTCCAGTTGACGAAGATCGTATCCAGATCCTCCATTTTGACGAGTCCAGAATTATTCATAGGTTTCATAAAGGCCTGCAATATTTACTATTACATTAACTCATTTCAATATTATTATCAAATAAAAGAATATACCTCGACAACGACAGTCATATCCTCCATGTACGATTCCTCCGTAGAAATCAGTTCAAAAATGGCGGTTTGCCTTTGACGCTCCTCATTGGTCAGTTTGGCCAGAATAGCTGCACTGGCATGCCCTATTGGTTATCAATTAACTTTACCTTGACCAATAAGCACTGCTACAATATCCATGTATTACAAGAGAAAATTTTTCTAAGTACCGGCAATGGAGTTATTTTCATAAACAGTGAAGACACATAAACTAGACAGCAGCTGAAACAATCAGTAAAAACACATTACAGTAATCAGAGGGGGGGGGGGGGAAAGCGGAGATTCCAGAATTCTAAGAAGGATTCCAATTATTCTAATCAGAAAAACTCAAAACCAGCCATTTAAATCAAAGGGGAAAAGCTGGGTACCACACCGTGCTAATAATCTCCATGCAGAATAGCATGCGAAAAAAAGAATCAAGAAAAAATACAAATAACTGCATTTAAAACTGGAAATATCTTAATCGACGCTGCAGTGTTACAATTAATCATTGGAGATTATGAAGTTTGTAACTATTTCAGTTAGACGATTAGCAAGTAGCCAGGGACAGGGGGAAAAGTAGGGCGGAAAAGAAGGGGAAAAATCCCACAGCCGGAGTAAAATGCACGGCGTGGTAGCCAGCCAATTCTGCCATCGATTCAATGAAATCCTACGGGAAGAGATCCCAAAAAAAACAAGACGTCAATCCACATATTCCCAACACGAGAAGACATTAAATACATGATCCATACTATCGGTTCAATAATGTATTTCTATTATTATTACACTATTTATTAATTATAATTAAATATTTCAGATTTAAAAAATATAAGTGACATAATTATTATTAATATTAAGTAATTGATACTGAACATGATAATTTTATTAAATCTACTTTTGTTTGTCTCAAATTATTTATTATTTACTTTTAATTATTTTGGATAAAAATTGCATAAATACTATATTATTAAGTGATTCGGACAAAGTATTATTTTATAAACTCTTTTTTTGTCTTAAATTAATATTTAATTATTATTAATTCTTCTTTTGAATAAAATAATAATGACTTACATTGCGGGCTCGCAGTGCTGTTGGCATTAGCAGCAGCAGCAGCGTCCAGAGCAGCAGCTGCTGCAAGGCTTCCCATAGCCTCGACGTAGTTCGAAGGGAAGAGTCCAGCGTTGCCTTTCAATTCGCCTAAAACAAACACCAAACGAACCAATCAAGTTTCGAATGAAAAAAAATGAACTGATCAATAATTAAATCAAATTCTACTTCCGAAAATATTAACAAATAATATAAATTAGAAAAAATATACAATTTTTGACATACTATGACTATATTGATATACTTATTTATTTATCTTCATTTCGGCCAGTGACTATATTGAACGTTATTATTATTATTAACTACAAGTTAAGTAACCAGTTACGTCATCAAATGCAATAGTACTTCTGAAAATATTCTAAAAATTAGTTTTAAAAGTATTATTGGATACACTGAGTATGTTTACTATTTTTATTATTTAATATTCTTAGTATATTATTATAATTAGTAATGGTACCTTTCCACCAGGCAGGATCTTCTTTGTCGACTACTTTGATAACGTCGCCCTGGAGGAAACTCAACTCGTCCTCATTCTGGGCTGTGTACGGAAACAGGGCCACCACTTGATCTAATAACATTTATAGCATCAAATTTAATTTAATACCTATTAAAATCAATTAATAAATCCATTATGGGTAAAATATGGTGTTTATCTAATTTTTAGAGTTCATTTTTTATTCCATTATTCGTATATTATATATTGGTATAAAATTTTATTTCACTATTTTTACTAAATCATATTATTATATTACTAATTTGTTTTAGTGTTTACATTTAAATTAATTCATACATTTATTATGGTCAGTGTTTTTGTGTTTTATTTTGTGTTTTATTTAATTATTTCCTTATTAGTATATCACATGTTAGTATATAATTGTATTTTAATCGTTTAATCAAATCTTATTATATTATTAGTTTGTTTTAGTGTTTATAGTTAATTTAACTCGTATATTTACTATGGTTAGCGTTTTTCTGTTTTATTTTATTATTCTTTTATTAGTATATTAACATATTAGTATAAAACTGTATTTTATTCTTTATATTAAATTATGTTAACACATTACTAGGTCCTTTGTTTTAGGGTTCATGTTTTTCTTCCTACGTTGATACCTGAAGGATGCTGGGTAGTTTCGGGTGCGGTATTGAAAGGTTCCAGACTCTCGGGTATCTCGCAGTCGTCCAGCGGTACAGGGGTGGTCCTGCTGCTACCAGTGCTGCTGAGGATCTTGACGTAACTAGCTGGGAACCAACCAATCTGACGCTTGCGTCCTTTAGCCTAGAATAGTCAATCAAAAAAATAAATAAAAACAAATCAGTGAGAAAACAAGTTAGTAACTTATCAATAAATCAATTTTATTATTATTAATTAAGGTAATTATTATAATTATTATCATTTTCACTTTTTTTTAATTATTATCAATATTAAATTTACTTGAAGTTCGCCTTCCCACCATCCAGAGGCGGATTTCTTGCGAATCATGATGAGTTGTCCCCGCTGGAGACTCAACTGTTCAGCACTCGTCGCTGAATACGGAGCGATGACAGTTGCTATTTCTGGTTTCTTTCCGCGACCCTTTTATTTATTTATTTTTTTGTTTTCAAAAATAAATTAATTAAATATTATACATTTTTAATAATAGCAGGGTTTGAATACTTGAATAACGGAAGGGGAAGCAGCACCACTGGATGCAGCAGAAGCAGCACGAGGAACACCCACCATTGCAGACTGCAAACAAAAACATATGATTAATATTTTGCTAGATCTTAAATTAGTAGTATTAGTATTAGTATTAGTATTGGTATTGGTATTGGTATTAGTAGCACTAGTATTAGTAGCAGCAGTTGAAATAGTAGTACTAGTAGTAGTAGTAGTCGTACTAGTAGTCGTAGTAGTCGTAGTAGCAGTAGCAGTAACAGTAGTAGTAGTAATAGTAGTAGTAGTGGTCGTAGTAGTAACCGTAGTAATGGTAGTAGCAGTAGCAGTAACATTAGTAGTAGTAGTGGTATTAGTATTAGTAGTAGTGGTGGTGGTAGTAGTAGTAGTAGTCGTAGTCGTAGAAGTAGTAGTAGCAATAGTAGTAATAATAATAATAATGTGACATCACAGTAGGCCGACAATGCAGACAACGATAATACTAAAGCTCCACATGAATTTCAATCATTATTAACTTTTAATGTGACTATGTAATTACATATAATTTAATTATTATGTTAACAATTCTACCTCAAACTCGCTTTCAACAGGGGCAGTATTGGGTCGCTGGCCGGACTGGGTAAAAGCTGCAGACCCTTGAGTAGGTGAAGTAGCAAAGTTGGCAGCAGCAGCGGCTGCAGCCGTAGCAGCTTCCACTTCGTTATCTGCAGCAGCTTCTTCGAACTGGAGTTCAGCTTTCTGCACGTAATTGGAGGGGAAGACTCCAGATCTCTCGCCTATAATGCCCGTCCACCAATCACCGTCCTTTTTAACTACTTTGATCATTTCCCCAGCATTGAAGACCAGATCTCCAGGTTCTGTTGACTCGTAAGGGTACATGGCCACGTACATCTCTTCATCTGCGTCATTAAACCATTAGCAAACCTCATTATACAAGGATCTAAATCTTAATATAATATAATATAATAATTAATAAAATAATTTTTTTAATTTTTAATTTTATTTAATTTAGTTTAATTAATAATAATTTAATATAACATAATAAATAAAACCTCCAGCAGAACTTTGTTCCAGTGGTTGCGTAAAGCCTCCATTATTGGCGGTTTCTGGAACAGGTTGGCTTGAGCCGAAAGCGGCAAACGGGTCCTCGGTATTGATTTTAGGTGAGAATTGATTAAAAGCAGAGGCTTCGATGGCAGAGGAATCGACGATAGACCCATTGTCGCTAACGTTTTCGGGAAGTTCTTGGATCCCTTCCAAAGCGTGGCGTTTGGCTGCCAGTCCGCTATCTCCTCCAACGGCGGCCTGAGAAATATTTCATTTTAATTACAAATTTTCTCAATAATTTATTAATTGTTCACCTGTGTTGATTAATTATTTATACAACTTTATTGTGTACAATTCATATATTCAATACTAACTACACAATTTTTTGATTTTTAATTTACTTAATATTCTCAAACTTTATTATCTCTGTTGACTGATAAGTTACAATAAATACATATCATTTTACAGTTAACATACTAGATAGTAATTATTACACAGTAGTAGTATTATAATAATACAGTCATCCAGTATTTAATTTAAGTATTATTATAATACCGGTTCTGCCCAATCAGAGTCTATGCGTTCCACATAGGCTTCGGGGAACCATCCTGACGATCCACGTACTTCCCCACTCAACCAGCCCGGTTCGTTCGACTCGCACTTTGTAACCTTTATAACAAAAAAAATTCTCTAAGTTACTATTAAATTCAAAACTCAAAATAAAAACCATAAATAATATCAATTACTCAAATAATAACGAAATTAATAATAAACTGTTTAGGCAAAACTATTAGAGAAACCTATGGGATCTATATTATTTTTCCTATTTAATACTGAATATGTTATCAATAAAATAAATAAGATCCGGTGTAAAGCATGTCTACCAGGATAATATCTCCAGGCTGGAATGATACTTCATCGTTGTTGCGGGCAACAAACTCGTAGAGGGCCCGGTACCTAACCACGCCATTGGCAGTCACTGGAACGGGGTTGGCCTGGTTGTCGAACCGCGGTTCACTGTCCCAGCGAGCCGATTCAGTCCATTCTGAATCCCAGGATGTTTTGCTTCCACCTCTGGCCCTCAGTTCCAGAACCTCTTGACGCTTGCCAAGGTATTTAGCGTGAGTATCCCTACAGTCCTTGGCTAATCCTGAAAGCTCCTTCCTCATGGAACTTAACTGAGCATTGTTATTGTCTGCATCCTGTAGTTTCAGACTTATCTGTAAATAAAACAAATAAATTGTAAACGAATGTTAATTACCAATAAAACAATAATGAATAATAATAATAGTACTTAATGGTAAATAAAAAGAATTACCATGTTTTAATTATACAAATGTTTGGCTGCGATTATAAAATAATAATACATTTGGACATAAAAGCTATAAATGTTATTATAATGATATCATATACAATATATATATCCGAAACTGAATATAATAGAATAATTAATAAGAGTGGAATAATTGTATAATAATTATAATTGCTCTAACATAAAACTGTATAAATATATTACTGCTAACGGTTTTAATATCAAATGAAACAGTTTATATTTTTATAATTATAATTGAAGTATGTTTAAGTGAAATGGAATATAATAAAATAAATAATATACTTCATTTTGCATTTCTTCCAGTTTTTCCTTCATCTGCGTCAAAGCAGCTTGGCGAGCAGCAATACTCTGAATCAGGGCCACGTTTCCAGCTTAAAAAAACAGTAATAAAATTAATTCAAATAATTAAATAATAATTAAATATATTAGAATAAGTAGTTAAACTTAACACTAGTTTTTAAAAAAAAAAAGCTGAATTCTAACGTTCACACAGCATACTGTAAAAGTATATCTTAGGGAAAAGTTACCTCTTTCATCATGCAATTTATTCTGGAATAAGCCCTTAAGCATAAGTATAATTTACCCATATCTGGAGTAGCGGCAGCACTAATCCTGTTTTTCGCTTCCAGTTTGGCTTTTTCCTGGCTAACGGTAAGCAGACGCTGATTCTGATCGCGTAGCTTAGTTTTCAGCGTGCTGAGCTGAGCCATTTGCGTGTCCCTCGTAGTCCGCATCCCGTCAATAGTGCTTTTCACTTCAGCCACACCAGTCCTAGTTTCCACAATCTTGGACGAGACTTCAGAGGCCTTTTCATTCTTTCGGAAAATAAGATTATTTTAATACAATCTTATTTAGTTAATTAATACTGTACAGTCATTAGAAAAAAAAGTATCCACCTGGATAAAAGAATATGTTTTGTATGAACTTGAACACTACCATGGCAGTCAAATAGGGATCAAAAGGGTTAAAATCAATTCAATTTCACTCTTGTTGTCAATTTGTTCGCTAAAGTGATAGATAGATTGTTTTATAATAACGTTATTTAGTCTGGGTGTATACTTTTTTTTGCTCATGCCTGTAGTATATTTACCAGCGTATCGAGTTCAAGACAGAGATTAGCGTGAATCGCTCGCAAGCTGGCGAGTTTCTCCATTTCTTTCTGTTTCTGGTTCTGCAGTTCCTGCATTCGCTGCTTCTGCCACTCCAGCTGTCGCTGACGCTCCATCTCCCTGCGTGCCGCCTCGCGCTGCTCCAGCAATTTGCGGCGCTGCTCTTCTTTCTCCTGCAACTTTCATTATTGAATCTTAATTCGGATTTTCTCAGCACTTGATTTTACCATTTCGATTTCTCGCTGCTTGGCCAGCTGCTTCTCCAGTTCGGCCAGGCGTCTCCTCTCTTGTTCCTGACGCAGCTTCTCGCGGCGCTCCTGCTCTTCGCGCTCTTTCCGCTCGCGTTCCTCCTGCTCTTTACGCTGCAGCTCGGCAAGTGCCCTTCGACGCTTCTCCAGCTCGGCTTGTCCTACGATTAATTTAATATAATATTCAAAATTTAAGTAAATTCCATATACTTTGACTGCATATCAAGAATAGACACTCGTTACCTTTTTCAAAATTTTCCTTGCGCTTGTCTTCGAACGTAGCGGGGGTAGCAAACTTCAAATCGTCAGCGAGAGGCATGGCTGCTGCAGAATCGAGGGTAGCAGCAGCGGTAGTGGTAGCAGCCAAAGCAGGGGGTGTCCCAATGACAGCACTGATACTCTGTCTGCGTAAAGTAGGGGGGTAGAGTTCTGGCGGTAGAGTAGCGGGTAGTTTCTCTCCTTTAGTGGCGAGGTCGCAGAGGTGCATGGCCAAAACGAATTCATCACACGACAAGCGGCCGTCTGAATCAACATCTGACAATCCCCTGTATCGGCAGTCAATAAGAGATGATTTTATTTTTTTTCCCGGAATTTATAAACGTATGTGTACCATATGTGGGCCAGAATAGCTTGGGGCAGCTGACTTTGCATGAGTATTCCGCGTGCTTGGACTCCAGTCAGGAAGCCAGTTTTGGAGCGATCGTGGCTGTTGAAAACTTGGGTGTACTTGAGTTTGGTCTGATGGGGAACCGCCCATTCCTGGTGAACCCTGTTACAAATATTATCATCAGCCATTAACATTAATCAACGACTACTAAACTTCAGACTTGACAAAGGCCGGCTATATCATTAAGCATTTAGTATTGATGAGTCTGAATAATGAATAGCACTTACGGTGAGTCTTTGCTAGCCACCGAAGCATTTCGTTGCAACATCTTGGCTGAATCAGGGGTTCCTGGCTTTGAAGCGTTGTCTAGGCTAGAAACCTGCTGCAAGGGAACTGGAACTTTGGGTAGGGCCTAAGTGATATCGGCGTTATCAACGTGTTATCATGCATTATCCACGTGTTATCCAAGACATATCTAAAAAAAAGTCAATACCTGAGGCGCTGGAGCTAAAGGGGCAAAGCCCGGGACAAGCGGAGGAGCAGCAGCCAGGGGTACGACTGGCTGGATGAGCGGCTGAACCTGCGGGTTTATCGGAGCAGCAGTGATAAGTTGGCCACCCATTGCTGGAACAGCAGCAAGAGGAACAGCAGAGGGACCTCCAGTCAATGGAATGAGGGGTACAGGATTCACAGGTCCTGGAATCAAAGGTGCAGAGCCACTAGATGGAATTAATGGCTGGTTGTAAACTGGCACTGGTTGCGGAGCAGCTAAAAAATTTAAAAAGTTAGTCATTATTGACCTGAATTATACTATGAAATTATGCATATAACGCATTTTTTTCAACTATTTAGTATGAATACCTGCAACGTTCGATGCTGACGATAAAAGCGATGGGGGTAGAGTTTTCGGAAGTTCAAATCCCCTCAGTTTCAGATTGATCAGTTTACAAGCAACGCTGAACTCGGTGAAGTTCAACATGCCGTCCACGTTCATGTCGGCAAGGTCCCTGCGGAAAATGTTAACATTGCTAATCAATGAGAAATTAAGTAAAATTAATTCATTTATACCAGATAAGCCCTAAAACAGGCGGTGGAAGCTGAGATTGAAGAAGAAATCCTTTGGCTTGGTCTCCCGATACTTGCCCATTCATGGGCTTCAGAGAATTGAACTGCGTTAAGTACATGGCCCGCTCGTGCGGTAAAATCACGTACGGATCCATTCCTGAAACAATAAACAAAAATTTTTATCAATATATCAAAAAAATTAACCGCCCTTCTCTCTTTTTCAATCAATATAATTTGCTAAGATCCGGCTTGTTATATGGTACCACTGTTTTAGACACCACGTAAAGCGCTTATAACTAGTATTGTTAAAGATTAATGCCCTAGATTTACAAATATTTATCATTTTATTACTTGAAAAATGAAGTTATGGCGGAATAATTTTGTTGGAGGAATTATTTAGCTGAGAGGCGTTTTAGAGAATTTCAGACAACTTTTATCTTTTCCTCAGCAGTTCTGTTATTGACCGAATGCTTTGACAGATCAATGAGGGTTCTTCCTAAACTGCACACCCGCTTGTTTCTAACCTGAACGCATGCCTTTTCATACTTATTTATTTATTTTTATATATTGTTACAATGTAATTTATATTTTATTTAGTTATTTATAGTTCACATGAATTTTTGGACTAAATTTTACATGGTTAGTTGAGAAATTAAAACAAAAGTGAAACTAAATAAAGTTCTCGAATTAAATGAGAAGATTTTATGAAAACAAAATCTTGTATTTTTATTAGCTTCCATTACTTTTTCATTTTGCTTTAGCTACTTAATCATTAACCTTAAACGTTATTAATTGTGTACTGAATTTCCTTGAGGTTTTAAGTACAAGTAGAAATAAAGTTCCAAGCGAGGGAGAGCATGCGCTGTTTAATGGGATGCAGGTAAACGTCGGGAGTAGGATCAATAGTCTCGGCTGCCACCACATAAACAAGAACAATGGACAGAACAGCAGATTTCAATCAGTCATTTGATACAAATTCAAATGAAACTGAAAATTTTCAGTTTTCCGAGCTGTTCAACATATCCTGGGCTCGTAAGTTTATTCCGTTATAATTATTTTATTAATATATTTCCAGTATTAGTTAAATACACTAAAATTAATTACATTAAATTTAAATAAATTTTTAAAAGGCTCCCTGATGCCCTGTACCAACTGGAGAGAACCTCAGCACATACTATTTCAAGCTGCTAATTGCTGTTTCTTGCTATCGTGTCTAACTACGAATAGTAACTATGGAGTAATCTCCATGCACGCAATTCTGATTCTTGGTATACTGACTACTCGTTTAATTAATGATCATTAAGTTTAGTTAATTAATTTACAGGTTATTTACTTTATTCTACATGGGCCTGGAACGTAATCTGTGCTCCAGACATATTTTCCTGGACATTTGGATTCACCCTTCTGAATCTCGCCCACGTTTTACATGGACTCTATCGAATGCATCCAGTCCGCCTGGAACCTGAACTGGAAAACGCTTACAAGAAATTATTTGAACCTTTAGGAGTATGAATTTAATTTAATCAATAATGATTTAACTTAACAATACATTAATCTAGGTTTCGCGATTGTCCTTTACCAAACTGGCCTGCTCGGAGTACGCCAATATCCTCTCGTTACAGGCTGGAGAAGCTTACGCTTTGCAGAATCTAACTCGAAGCGACCGGCTCAGTCTTCTACTCTCTGGAAAAGTCATTTCTGATTTTTAATACTGAAAAGGTACTTAAATTAAATATTGTATATTTAATGCAGGTTCAAGTGGTTTCGGGTAGAACGGTTCTTCACTGGATCGAGTCTAATGAATTCCTCGATTCTCCGGAATTTGAATCGAGTCGTCCACCGCACGATGATAAATTCAGAGTAATTAACTATAAATATTCATTTTAGTTAAATTTTAATTGATGATTACTGAAGGTATCGATACTGGCAGCAAGTAGTTGTCGCTACCTTTGCTGGCAGCGTAGCGCTCTGCAATACCTTTTGGCTAAAGAGACTCATCTTGCTACCGTTCTGGGTATCCTGGTAGCGAGAGATGTGACTAGTAAAATCTTGGCTATGAACAAAAAGGTTGAAAATTTCTAAATTCATATATATTAATTAAACTTAACATGTAAATGAAATTTGAAGATTGCCTTCCAGAAAGGTGTCTACTTAGATGTTCGGTTAGCTGGAATTGCTGGGTACTTCGACAAGAGTGGCTTCCGGAATGAGGGTATCAAGCAAATATATTAAATATCTAATTAAACTTTAAAATAATTATTTCGTTATTGCAGATAATGAGAGGGCAGATATCAAACGAGAAAACGGGACTATCAGTTGTTCAGCACTTGCCGATATTTAAACTGAATGAATTATATTTATCAAACGTGTATAAAAACATATTTATAAATGTTTCAGTCAACTTATTATCGGATGCTCTATACTAAACATAGTGTTGGTTTGTGATTTTTTCATTTATTATTAAATTATGTTATTTTACAGTGAATAAAAAAATAAAGAAATATGTAAACTGTTGTATTTTATACTGAAATACAAACAATTTAAGTGTAGAAAAGTAAACAAACAAAAAGGAATGCTTAAAAATAAAAAAAAATGAATTAATTAAAATATTGCAAATTATTTTTAATATTGAACTTTCATTACTTTAAATTGATGTTAATTAATGAATTAATTATGAAAATCTTAATAACTTACAAATAGTTCAAATAATTTGCAATAGATGGCGTTGTGTCAGTCTAAATCACACCGGACAGTTGACCTGACCCCCTCCAGTGTTTACTTTCATTCCAAGTACGAAATAAATTGTTTTAGCCGTTATTAATCTTTAATCAAAGTATAATTCTCTAGAAAAACCACTGTTGCAACTTATTTTAGTCTAATCATGCCGCAAGATAAGAAGATAACTCTGGAGGAAGTAGCCAAACACAAGGACCAGGCAACCGGTGTTTGGATGGTCATCCACAACTCAGTCTACGATGTGACAAAATTTGTTTCTGAGGTTCGTTTCTCGCTAAATAGACTTAAAAATAATATCTAATATCGTTTATTTTGTTTAACTTTAGCATCCCGGAGGCGAGGAGGCGATGTATGAGCACGCCGGGAAAGACGCTACTTATGCTTTTGAAGACGTGGGCCATTCTGTGGACGCTAGGGAACTTCTAGAAGAGTATAAAATTGGAGAACTTGCTGTAATTATCTCTTATCTTACAATCTCTGCACATTTTACATACACATGTTATATAATTTACATTCAGGATGGCGATAAGGAAGCTAAAAGTTCCGACTCGACTACTAAAAACGATGCAGTACCCTGCTATAAGAGGTGAACAATAACTAGTTATTATTATTATAATTATTATTAATCTGCAAATTGATAGGATCAAGTGGTTCCCTTGTCTTGCCCCGGTGGCTCTAGCGCTAGTCGCAACGTTAGGCTTTCGTCTGTACATAGCGTTACAGAAACGTTAACACATTTCTCGTAACTTTTACGACAAAATAATTACCTAGGAGAATTTGCTAGAGAAAATTGTGCTTTCAACAAGAGTGCAACTTCAGCTGCCATTTTAAATGAGCTTTTCGTAAGCCTGCAGTATTCAGTGTGCTCGTTCGAACGACTCATTCCAAATACAAGAAAAGTTCAGTGCAGATTCATTTGATTTACAAAATTTCCATATGTCAGAAGTTTATTTTAATTTATGAGAAAGATACGTGATTTAACAAAGTAATTTTTAATCGCGAATATGTTTAGTTGTTTTCTGCATCACTGTTAGTAGTTACTTCAAATCAGAATGAAGTACAGAAATAAACCGATCGAAATAGCCGCCTTCCAGGGCTTCCACCTTGCAGGGAATTTTCCTGAAAAAGGGAAAATGGGTTCTCGAAAAGGTCAAAGAAGGGAAGAGGGAAAAAGGGAAATTTTGAAGTATGGCTTCATACTCTAGCGCGGAGGGGGAAAAGGGAAAGCAGAGCCGTCTTCAAAGGAATAAAGAAATTAGTTAAGTTCCAGAAACGACTACGCAGTCAGGCATCGGCAGTAAATTTTCCAATTATAATTATAAATTTGGATGAACGTCATGCACTTTCAGAATACTTGGATCACGTGATTCAACCGAGGTAAACACGAAGTACTAAATTCTAGCTAGTAAATATCAAACAATATTCACTTTGTACTTTCAGAACTCAACCACGTGGTCTAAGCTGGAGCATTCTAAACTGGTACAATCTGTACAGGGATGAGCCGTACAAAGTGAGCAGTTATTGAACACATAATAAGTATTATTCGTACAGATTTAGTGTGGTTGGAAAGTATAGCTAAACTCTCTTGTTCTATGTCGTTACAGCTGTCTCCCGTTTTCCTCGTTTTTGCAGATCAGGTTCGTGTGTTGATCTTACACATACCATATACCACGTCAAGCTCGTTTTCTGCCAGTTAACATTTCTGAAACTCTGGAAGATCTCGCTAGGATGAAGATGCAAGAGGTAACTAGTGTTGGTAAATAGGCTTTTACTGTACCCTGCAGAGAGTTATTCCTATTCAGTGCTATTCGTCTAACTGACTAGGGTAGTCACCTCTGCAAAATTAATTCTGTCCGGTTTCTAAGACACTGAGTAAGTTTTAACTTAGTGGTAAAACCTTGGGCGTACATTCAGTTTCCGTTAGTCGCACCTACATATAAGCTGTTTGTACTTACGTAATGATTAAATTCCTTTTATATTCAGAGCTCAACGTGTTTCTCGGACCTAACAAATGCAAAGTTTGAGGAAGTTCGTCCCGATACCCAGTCATGAGAGCTACCACCAGTATTCATACTTTTCTCTCTTCATACGTACAAGTTCATGGACTGTTTGAACTGTTTGTAAAATATTACATTTTTGTGTATCTTGTACATGTCAATAAATCTTCGTGCATAAAACAAGTTGAACAAAAAAACTACATTTTTTTTTTGCGCTGGAAGATCAAAACCATCACGTTATGGTATCGTGTAGTAGTATCGTTGAAGTATCGTGAATTTTTGTTTCGTGCAACTTGTACATAAATTAAATGGAAGGAATACTCTGACCTCTGAACGTCATAAAAAGACTGTTAAAACTGGAAAACTGCAGTTTCCATACTCGCGTAAAAGGTGACGGTGCCTTTTTGATAGAGTCACCGTTAATTTACCCCGAAAAAAACAGCGTGATGGTGTCTTTTTATAGTGCTTTTTAGGGTATCAAACATATTAGCTGGGACTCATTTTTACGTCGGTAAGATGAAAGTTTCCCGAGAGATATCTCTAAGATAGGGTAGTGCAAGTACTGAGCTGGGAAAATACAAAGACTGCTATTTCATTGAGCGAACTTGGTTGTCGTATAAGCAAACATGAGCGGAAGCATTGACTTGCTTCCGTAGACTGTGTACAGTAGTGACAATATTCTTGAGCGCTTCTAACTACCATCTCGTAAGTTTCAACGATACCTTCGGTCTGGACCTCCATTCCTAAAATGATTACCCAGTACAAAATGGTCTGAAAATGAAAACGATAAGCAAAGAAAGCTAATTTTATAGGAGCGTCAAGCTCTGGCAGGGCTATGAAATGGGACAACGAAAAGTGTATGTGGGAATCACACAACCGTCAATGGGAAGATTGGGACACATCCAAATTCCGATTGGGAAAGATTAATAACGCAGATAATTGTTGGTTAATATTAAATGCCAAGCTGGCACTGTTTACCCAAAATAGTGAGGAAAGAACAAAAGCCATTGGGAACGATGGATTCCCACATGGGAAGATTGGGAAAAATCAAAGAAAAGTTCCCACTATGATACCTAATTTAATTGGCGTTAACTTAAGTTGCACGCTGTTTAAATGGAGCTAAAATAAATATTGAAAAAAAAAATTAAACGAAAACCACTGGGAACGATGGACTCCCACGTGGGAAGATTGGGAAAAGTCACAGAAAAATTCCAACTATGAAAAAAATCAATTGACGTTAACTTAATTGTGATTCTTCGATGGGAAGTCTGGGAAAATGTGATGAACACTCATTCTTGTCATCTGATTTAATTCAGGATTCAGTAATTAATTCAGGAATTCAGTGTTCAGGAGAAATTGTTTAGGTCATCAAGGGTCGACCAAGTGACTGATCTGTGAATCGTCTGACTTTGGGTATATATTCCGTGGATAATGTTGTCAATTAGAGTTAGTCCGAGGTCTGATAGCTCAAATCTGTCAATATAATCCTAACTACTTACTTTACAAAGCTTATTTTCATCAAATAAAATGCCGAAAAAACCTAGCGTGTGGGAGTTAATTGGAGGTGATGCAGAGACTCAAACATCTTTATTCGTTTCAGTTGTATGTGAAAATAAAGATTGCGTAGTTAAATGGGAACTGATCCGTTAAGTATGATGATTAAGTTCAATACGGGAGATCTCTGTTATATGAGATGGTGTTACACTAACGTGCTGGAGAACAGGGGAGGAATTGCCGCGAAGCTACAAGCTATACTCTTGAAGGATGCTGAGGTAAAAATTCATAAAATTTTTATATCTAAAACATTCCAATTAGATTTTCCTGCACGGTAAAAAAAAAAGAATTACGTTGAATAAGCATTTATAGTCAAAGGGCAGAAATTTTTAGACAAAGTGATGAGGGGATAATTGGCATAATTTGTAAAGGGCACTAAGTCTGGTCGCTGTTCTAGTTTGGTCCTGCAGAATGACGATTCAACGTAGCTGTTTCTTTTCACAATCATACAAATTTAATCCCTATTCGGTAAATATTCACACGGGATTACTGTTATTTTGTGAACACAGGACTCTCAAGATGAGCTTGGAGTTGGGGTTCCTCAGGATTTGTCCCTCAAGATATGTCTCACGTCAGAAGAATGGAGATCAATTTGTAGCCACCATTATGTCCATGAATCTGGCAAAAAGAAGCACAAGCGTCTAAAGCCATAGGGTGATTCCATGACAAAAGGGACAAACTTGTAACCACACGTCTTCCGATTTTGATTTGCTTTTGGGGTTTCTAGAGGTTTGTTCGAGAAGTTCAGAGTGGCCCATGAATAGTCGCTCAGGCGCTTCGTGCCCCTGATAACGCGATCCAACGTTTCCGGCTTTTTGCGAAGGGACCTATCTTCTAGATTTTACTGAACTAAAACGGCGTTTCTTGGATACATTAAAATAGTCTGCTCTAGGGTAAAACATCATGCAGATTACGATTTTCAAGTCGAAAAAATTTTCCGACGCCATCTTGGCCTTGAAAATCCCAAAAAAGTCCCGCGCGGGGCACTTTAGGACACGGACGGTCGTTTTAAAATTACGAAAAAAATACCTTTCGAGGAGTAAGAAACCCCTGAATACGCCGACAAGTTTTTAGGATGGGATCCGCATGCGTTTCTGAGAAAATCGAGTTTTAGTGCGCGACCGTAACGCGCAGCGCTTAACGGAGATGCACGGACTCCATGATGTATGCTTTGTTTTTCCTGATTATTACGAATCTACATGAGGGTAAGAGTTTCAGGCTATTTCACGCTGTTTTTATCGACATTTTTTCACAGTTAACACGCTGAATCTTTCGCGTTATAGTGATAAAAATATATTAATTAATTTTACGAAACTGATTTTATTTCGAAATTTATTATTATCGTTTTCTTAAATTTTAGCAGGAATTAATTGTTAGTAACTTTTTATTACTTATTCATTTTTCCACTATAATGAAAATGTAATTATCGAAATTTAACATGAGTGGCAATAGATGGGGTTGATTCGGTTACGGAGAACTGTTATTTAAAAGGATACGATAAACACTATAACTGATAAATTCTATATTGGATTTTCAACTGGTTTTCGCTGTCTTTAAGGTTTATTGTTGGTTCGTTTGATTATGAGAAAACTTTTCGCACGCTACTTCATCGGACGTGTGGAACTTAGACGTCTTCTACCGGTGTTAAATTAGACTCTTTTAGAGCAGTTTTATCAATTAAAGCGTTCAACTTCTTCCAGTAAAACAGTGTGAAATAGCCTGAAACTCTTACCCTCATGTAGATTCGTTATTACGAATTTCAGAGTTTCAGAGTTTTTTTCAGAATTTCAGAGAATTTCAGTTTCAGAGTTTCAGATAATCAGGAAAAACAAAGCATACATCATGGAGTCCGTGCATCTCCGTTAAGCGCTGCGCGTTACGGTCGCGCACTAAAACTCGATTTTCTCAGAAACGCATGCGGATCCCATCCTAAAAACTTGTCGGCGTATTCAGGGGTTTCTTACTCCTCGAAAGGTATTTTTTTCGTAATTTTAAAACGACCGTCCGTGTCCTAAAGTGCCCCGCGCGGGACTTTTTTGGGATTTTCAAGGCCAAGATGGCGTCGGAAAATTTTTTCGACTTGAAAATCGTAATCTGCATGATGTTTTACCCTAGAGCAGACTATTTTAATGTATCCAAGAAACGCTGTTTTAGTTCAGTAAAATCTAGAAGATAGGTCCCTTCGCAAAAAGCCGGAAACGTTGGATCGCGTTATCAGGGGCACGAAGCGCCTGAGCGACTTTTCATGGGCCACTCTGAACTTCTCGAACAAACCTCTAGAAACCCCCAAAAGCAAAACAAAATCGGAAGACATGTGGTTACAAGTTTGTCCCTTTTGTCATGGAATCACCCCATATCAATGGTCACATGTTGCTGACGCAGTTATTAAAAAGACAAAAACCAGTTGCACCCTGGCGTTAAAAAATCATGAGCTGTCCAGTGACGAACACGAGCCTGTACTTTCATTCAGCGGATACTGCGTGGAATGCAATCGTTCCTTCCAAGGAACGTACAATGATGGGTACATCCAACCCGGCCAGGACGTCATTATTGATGTGGTATTTGATGGAGATGAAGGTGACCATCCGGGCAAAAAGAAGAGACCGATTTCAGGAGACAAGAGGGATCACCTTAAACGCCGGTCTCACGTTCTCGGTAGCTCCGTCATGGTATTGAATGAAATGGCAGCTGAAAATATGGAGTGCGGGGACAACGTTCCATCGAACATCTCTAACATTGGAACCATAAGGCAGCTGCGGTCGGAAGACAGAAAAAGCAGGCGCTCGTCGAATGACTACGTCCAAGGAGTTCTTGAGCTCAAGAAAGTATACCCGACGTACGTTCACGACATCGGATTAGACCCTTTCTTTGCCCATTTCTGGACAAAGGAACCGGTCGAAGTTTACCGATTTTTAAAGAGGAATGGGAGAATGATACTTCATATTGATGCCACGGGAAGTATTGTACATAAGGCTCCTTCTAATGCGTCCGACAGCTTCAAGCAAGAATTCTATTATGTGGGCGCTGCAAACGGGCTTCCAATAATCCAAACGTTGTCCACAAGACAGGATACAGTGTATATACCTTACCGGCTGAGTAGCTGGCTGAGAAAAGCGGGAATTTTTCCAGACGAAGTCGTCACTGATCATGGAAAGGCGCTTTTGAGTGCCTGTTGCCTGTCGTTTAACAGCTTATCGTTGGAAGCATATTTAGATGCATGCTTTCACCGTTGCATTGATGAAACCGAAACAGTCCCCGAGTCTGGCTTCGGTTTGACTGTGCACACATGGTCAAGGTGCCGTGCATCATAGCGCTGCCGAAGTTAATTAAGCGTTTTTATGTCACTGTAGTCTGTAAAATGATTATGACTACCAACTTTGATGACCTGATTCAGCTGTTCTCCAGTCTCTGCATAGTGGCCCTGTGCAAGGTTCACGATGAAGGAGTTGTTCGCGTCATAAGTGACCTCCGAGGAGTACTTAACTCAGAAGAGGACCAACTTTCTGCATCACTGAAGGATTTGAAATTGCTTCCAGAGACGGACCTAGGAATAGCCGATATACGAGACTTGTTTGGTGTGGAAGTCTCCTCAAAGTTTAAGACAACTGGGATGGGAATCGTTGAAAAAGTTACGGTGTCCGTACATAATTACCAAGATGAAGAGGAAGTACAGCCCAATGCCTATCATTGTAAGCAGCTACCAAATGCTCTTATTGAGAGCTTCTTCCAATTTGCCCCTCTTTCAATCTGTATCATGTCCAGGTACTACGGGAACTCTGCCCCAGAAAGCAATGCAGAAGTTGAATCGCACAACAATTTTGTGAAAAACAAGCTTCTGCATAATAGCCGGCCTTGCTTTCCTGAAGAGTTTTTGCGAAAATATTTTGAAGATCTAGACAGAAGACTAAAACTGGGTAGAGCAAAGTTTAGTCAAGAAGGAACCCCACACAAATGTCAGGATCCAGCAAAGACGACATCGCTGAACGAAGACAGAAGACAGGACGCCAGCTACAGAGATCCTTCTGAGAAACTCCGTTGGGAAACCCATCATCAGAACCCAACTTCAAATAGCGTATGCCAAGTATGTGAGAGACCAATAGGCACCGCTCATTCATGTTTTGGGTGCAACAGGTTCGTCCATGTTATTTGCGGAGAAGCCTTGGACGACGGACAGGAAGGGTATGGTGTTCAAGTTTTCTGCAAGTGCTGCGCCGATTCTCAAGCAGGACAAGAAATGGAGTTAAACGAGGTTGAAGAAAACGCCTGTCAAACTCTTAAGAAATGTTCGGGTCCATCGTCGGAGCACTTGGGTGCTTCTAACTTGCAGCAAGGTACAGCGACGGAAGGGCAAATTTCAGAGAGCATACAAGAGCTCAATCACGTAGAGGACTACATGGGTAAAATAACGGGGACGAGCAAGAGACAGTCTTACTTCACTAAGGCTGGAGAAAGGCTGGAAGATAATTTTTCTCTTCAACTCTTGCAAAACGGTAACCTTTTCAGACCGATTGCTTTTAGAGGCGGCCGAACTATCCAAACCACCAATACCTGCGCCTTTGATAGCCTTGTTGCAGCCTTGCCACATGGACTGATAGATAGTGCTACATACAGAGAAAAGGTTTTAAAAGTTGAAAACGATTTCGTGCGCTTTGTAGAACTCTGTATGAGCAAACGTGGCAAAGGCTCACAAGGAGAGACTACAACAACGCGACACGTATACAAAGAGAGGGCTCCGATGCTGGCTGTGGTGTTTGCTGATGTCAAACGAACTACATCAGAAGGAAAAAAGATCCTGGAATTTTACGACTGTAGGTCCCTATAAGGTTGAACTATTTTGTATAACCCTAAGTATATTCTGTTTACGCAGGTACCACAACTGTACATCACATGGCCAAACAGCTATTACCGCTTGGTCACAGATTCGAGAGAGCTTGTACTCATGTAGGCTGTATTCATGGCAGAGGTTTCACCGACAGCTTCCTCTCGGTTTGGTGAGTTGTACTATATAGCGGGCGTAACCGAAATCAGAACAAGAATTATGAGAACTTACAATAGACTTGGTTATTTCAACCATCCTCGAACATATAATTTACAAGTTACTATGTGCTGACTGATATTGTCATTAATGTAATTCACAGTATTAACCATTGGAAAGAAATGAAAGACTTTTCTGCGACCATTACTGCCGAGTACTTTTAAGAAAAAATCGTCCCTCATCCTTACGAAGACGACTTGGGTCTCTCGTACTATGACTTTATATTGGAATTGCATTTCGGAACTGAAATTAAACAACTTCTAATTTTTCAATAGAGATCGCTGCCTCGGAATCCTAAGCACTGGGTTAAAAGAAGATCAGGCTCATCTGTTGATTAATATTTACCAGACTGGCCTAACAACTAATTGCAATTTGAAGATCCGACTTTGCGATTTTCCAGACGAGATGAATTCAACACATTAAAGTACTACAGAACTCAAATCTATGAAATCAGTCTTTCTGAATGATCTTTTATTAGGTACTCGTTACGAGCCGTAATTAATCAGGAAAGTCACAATTTTACAACCTGCATAAGGAGGAAGAATGGAAATTGGCAATTAATGGATAATTTAAGAAAAGATGTCCAAAAAATTACCGAAGAAATAAAAATCGTGCCAATTTTCTTGTAGTACGCAGTTTAATGATAATTAAAAAAAACATATATCCATAAACGTAGCAACAGGAACCGTTTAATAACTTTTTTATGTAAAATGTACCTAAATCGATTAAGGGTGTAGTTAGTTTCCAGTTTTGAAGAGTAAACAAAGAAATCACAATTAAGAAAAATATACGATTTCAAAAAATTCTAATTAATTTTTTTTCATAGTTGAAATTTTTCTTTGATTTTTCCCAATCTTCCCACGTGGGTATCCATCGTTCCCAATGGTTTTCGTTTAATTTTTTCAATATTTATTTTAGCTCCATTTAAACTACGTGCAACTTAAATTAACGCCGATTAGATTAGGTATCATAGTGTGAATTTTTCTTTAATTTTCCGAACCTTCCCATGTGGAAATCCGTCGTTCACAATGGCTTTTATTCTTTGCTAACTATTTTGGGCAAACAGTGCCAGCTGGCATTTATTAACTAATAATTATCTGCGTTATTATTCTTTCCCAATCGGAATTTCTACGTGTCCCAATCTTCCCATTGAAGGTTGTGTGATCCCCACATACACTTTTCGTTGTCCCATTTCATGGCCCTGCCAGCTTGACGCTTGTAAATTTTATGCATGTGTCAATCAATACTTCTTTTCTTCTTACTAGAAGACTGACTTTTACCGAATGAATTGCAGCTCTTAGGATTTTTTCTTGACATAAAGACAAAGAGGGCAACGGTCTAGTTAGAGCAAGCCCTTAGAGTTAAAAAAAATTGCAAAGAAAGTATTACATAAACCGTCGCTGAAAGTGTATGAGCCATCCTGGTATAAGAGGCTTGGAAAGAACCATTTGTCATCCCCTTTTACCTCACTTCTGTTCCGCGAGTACCCTATCAGTACATCAAAGTAGTATCTCGCCAAGTAGTACTGAAACTTTGCATGTACCAGTTCATGAATGACACTGCTGATTTTGATACAAAACGCCTTCGAATCAATCTTTCAGCACTCAAAAGAAGCTTCTTACAGTTTGTACAATATTAACTAACTTAGCTGTGTGACTCTATTCTAGATTATTTTGAAATGAATAACAAAAATCAAGTAAAAAAACGAATGACCGAAACTGGAGTTAGCAAGGTAACCAAAAAGAAAATCTACAAAAGAGACCAGGTTAATCCAAAGAAGGATTGCAGGTCCAGTCCTGCAAATTTCTGTAAAAGCACTAGAAATTTTTGCTGCAATTTTGAAGACTGCCATAAGAATTAGCCTAGCGAGGAATGCAGAAGTTGATTTGAGGCCAAGGTGATGTAAAGCAAGCTATTTTAAGGATCTCTTCGCGGGTCCTCTTCTCTTTTGCAGAAAAACATCATTCCGTGGGAAACTACGTCCGAGCTCAATACTCTTCGCGACTATAGAGCTATTTTTCACTTCAGAATGTCTGATAATTCTGCAACAGAAGTTTCAGTGAATCTCGGTGAAGACTTAACGATCCCAGAACAAACACAAGCTCAGGTATTTATATTAAACTATCACATTTTAGTCTTGTTAAATGGAGTTGTACATCTGCGCAGGAATCAAGACCATCGACTGATATAGCTTTTCTTTTGTCCTTGGACGGGGAAGCTATTTGCTTCGATAGCGTTTTGGAACAGGACCAACTAGGTGCTGGAAAACACTCGTAGCTACAAGTTATTTTAGTTAACCTTTGCGTGTTTTGGTACTACGTTGTTAATAAAAGAAAGTTGTCTTTCCGAACAGTGTAGTTTATTTCTTTGACAGGGAAGAATGTGTGCAAATATTTTAAAAGTTTTCTGCTCTTAATGCAGTGAAGGAATATATTATTATAGATTTCTGTTATTTAAGTTAAATTCAGTATCTTGGCTTGTATTTGGGTTCTTGGTATTCCTTCCACGGGCTGAGGTCGACAGTTGGAACGGAAGGCGAATCGCAATCCACCAAAGGATTCCTATTCATAAATATTTAAACTTTTTATAAGAAATGTTACTTGAAATGTGGAAACTTACACTTCAGAGATCTGTCTGAAGGCCAGAGGCTGCATATTTTTAACTCCACTGTTGTCGCAGATGAGTCGAGCGAAGCTAGCTTTGCGAATCTCGTTCAGTTGTTCTGTTTATAGATTTGTTAGCTCTGAAATGAATGTTTGGGGGATGAGTAATACCTTCAGTGAAGGATCCTGCTTGATTGGCAAGATCATAGAAGTATCTGTCTCCTCGTTTGAGACGCGCAAACTGGTCAGCAACGATGCACTGGAAAGTAGGACCCAGAAGTGAACCATAAGCTGGGTATTCAGAGATACCTCCGATGAACAAGTCAATATCGTCCACAGATTCGTAGAGAACTTTGAATCTATCCACGATCTGGAAAGCAAGAGTCATTCAGTAAGCATTCAGTAACACAGAAAACTGGGTTATGTTATTACCGGCTTAGCGATGTATTCATAAAGATCCTCGAAGTAGCGAGCCTTTGGTAAACCGCACAAAACACGATACGCGTTGTACCCAGGCAAACCGTGATCTCTACCACGTTGAATGTTCAGTGCTACAAGATCCATACCGAAGTTCTGACCGTGTTCTTGGAAAAGGTGGTTCGTAAGCTGCAAATCAAGATACACAAGTTTAGTATAAACTAATAAATGAAAATTAGCTTAGTGCATTACCTCTTCAGAGAAGTAATGATCAGAGTCTTGACTTGGCTGTGTGGCTAAACCTATCAAAAATTTATCCAGATTTCCTGGAGTGTAGACAACCTGCGACTTGAAGAAGTGGTGATGCAGAGTGATGTTAGATTCCTGCTTACGGCTTTCGCTGTGCAGTCTATAAAAGTGCCAAGGGAAGCTCAGAAAACTATTGAAGTTTAGTTGAAATTTTTTATAAAATACTGAATCTTTCCCTGGACCATCGAGTGACCGAAACGGAAGGCTGCTGTTGCGAATTCGTTCAAAATGGTCGGGTTCAAGTTTTCGTCGTAATCTGTACTGAAGCCGTATTCCAAAGGCAGCATTCCCAGTTCAGCCATCTTTTCTCGGCCTATGATTTCACAGTTTATTTGAATACAGTTAATGAAGACAGATTCAGAAGAACTGAGGTTTTTGAAAGTAGTTGGCTTTGTTAAATTACTCACCAATGATAACAGGAAGCCATTCGTTGTAGGTAATGTGCTGCATTTTGGCTACCATGATACGTCTTGCCTCTTGATAGAGGGTCTCGTCATCCCAGTGAGGATTGAGAGCAGCTAATTCATTAGCAATATTGTTATGTTCACGCATGAAGATGGTGTGAGTGATAGCAAGATCTGGTTGTTCATTGACACGAGTATCGCCTGTAAAACAAGGCTCTTTAACCGTTTAAAGCTACAACCTAGAAATTAGAGGTCTGTACCGGCTTTGAAGCATTTAATTTCCTTCGAAGGCTCTTCTCCAGTGAAGTTTTTGGGTAAAGCACAGTCCATTTCTGGGTCGTTGTCTGGTGGAAGGAAGTCCATATGACCACTGCGTGGTGTAACCAAAAGTTTTCCGCCTTTGAAGGATCTGATGGATCTCGCTTCTTCTTCGTCAGATCCGTATTCGTTAGAGCCGTCCAGGTAATGAGTGATTTGGTTCATCTACCAGAATACGAACAACTATAACTAAGTTAATTAAAAGATAATTTGATTTTTCACCTGTTCTCCGTGGCCCAGGTTACAATCCAGGCGAGGAGCGGGCATGGAACGGACAAAGCTCATACATCGTTGACCGTGCTTGGAGAAGAAGGGATCGTCTGCAGGAATGTCAATAGGCATACACTCAGGATGGACCAGCATAGGATTTGCCAAAGTTCGGCCATCATCAGTGCAGCAGACGATACCAGTTGAGTTGGTTTCTGAGGAAATAACAAAATGCATTTCTTATTTCGAACTGAAAAGTTGTTGGAATACCCATTCGGAAGACTGGTGTTGATGTAAGGTCGTGATCCAGGTACTGACCGAACTGCATGACCCACAAGGTATGAGTCGGAGTAGGGTTATCCACATCAGGGACTACAGAAATCGACACCAAACGAGCACTTGGTAAATCGCTATTATCGGAAGCTACGCGAGGGAGCCAGATACCTAATTTACAAAGAAATATTCAAATTTTAGTAATACAAATGGCGGTAAAGTTATGCTTACCATCGGCATAGGACGCAGGCAGAACGCGCTGGAACGGAGTGCGAGATTTACCCCACAGTCCGTGTTTAATGTTATTACAGGTTCCGTCAAATGTGCGGTAAGGTGAATAAGCGATTGTCTCGTTACATTCCGGTTCAACGGGGCAAGCTTCACCTACCACTGTGTCGCGAAGACTGTATTGCGACAAACCGAAACCAGCTTCCTCAGAACTCAGGTGAAATCTTTTGCCGAGTTCTTTGGTGGTTTCCACTCCAAGCAAAGCGTCTCGGCTAGTCTGGATAGTTCCTGGCGTAGTCTGGAAGAAGAGCAAATGCGTGTAGGATGCCGAGTTCTTTCTGATGACTATTCCCTTCTTCTGTAAAAGTTTCTCCGTCTCGGAAATCAAGTGCAGGACGAAGCGGCCTTCCTCTGCGGCTGTGTTCAAATCGCCCGCGCTCAGAGTCTTCTTCAGGACAACGTCTTTCTTCGGCGGTTTCAACGTAGAACCACGACCTGTTGTCAAACCAGTTAGTTACTTTCAATCTATTTTCAGTTTGCTTAGTATACAACTAACGTCTAGTGATCACTACTGTCTTGTGTAGAGAATTTACGAACCGTTGTAAGGCAAGCTGGGACAGCAGGCGCCTGTTGATCCATCGGGCAGTTGGCAAGACGCTTCAGCATACAGGAGTTCGTCGTACCAGACCGCGCATTCCGCTAGGGGTCTGCAGGATGAGCGCTGACCAGCAATCTTAGGACAGTAGTCCTGGGAAGGGTAGGAGTACTCCGGCTCTCTGTATTCGTAACGCTGAGGTGCTGGGGGTCTGTACTGATATTGGAAAGACCCAGGATTCTGTGGGTATCCGAAACTAACTTCAGCAAAATTCAGTTGCGATGGATCTTGACGTCCGAGCGTAATATGGCGTTTCTCCCTCAGCGATTCCGTAGTGATGAATAAAGTAACGCCGATAAGCGCTACTATGGTTAACTTTCGTCCCATAACTGCAAAAATAATTCGCATGTTACACTGAACTGAATGAATTATGCAGTACTTTGTGAGTTTGGACTCGTGTGGTGAGACCTTGGTCCTCCATGTTAGCGTAGATGAACTACTTTCTCTACTAGCGTCCGCTACTAAAACTAAAACTACTACTCTGCTAAAAATTGACTTTCTCTCCAGGGCCAAATTAGAGGCTACACTTTTCTGTACTCGATACTCTTGCATAAGAAAAAATTATTACCACATAAGTTGCGTGTGTGTAATTATAAGGCGTTTCTCGGTTTATGCTTTCAAAACAAGCGTAATAACTTACGTGATGAATTTTAAAAGCCGAGTTATAAATATACATAAATTTTAACCTCTTTTTTCGAGATACACCCGTTTGAAACAATGAAAGTCTGCGTGCACCAAGTTATATAAATTATTCATACACGTTTAAACGCAATGTAATTTATTGTAGTTTGTAGTGTTTTGATTCAAGTGCTAAGTTATCTTAAAAATAATGTAATTAAAGTAAATTAGAATTTTCAGTAGTGTATATTACATGAAAAGCTGCTGGTAGACTAGTTCTTCTAAGAGATGTTAGGGTAATCTTAATAGTAGTTTAATAGTTGGACTAACTTGCGATAGTTGAGTGACAAAAGGATCACTGTAGTGTAAGAGTAGTACTTCTTCAGAGTAGTAGTCACGATTATCACCGAGTTAAAACTGATAGTTTTCCATCCGACGAAAGTTGCTTTTATATCCCCAGCCGGAAAAAAGCACTGGAAACATTTTTTCAAAATATAGGTCTAGCATTTTTCCAACACTTTGATTGGCTGCATGGCCACTCCCATATGTTCAGATAGTTCGGATAATCACTACCATAGTAAGAAAATTAAATTTTTAAATATACATAAAGCAATATTAGTATCATAAGAATGTCAATTTATAATTCTTAGTATAAAATATCGTTGTAGTATCTTATCTATTGCAGTCCATTAAACTGATTAATTACGCAATTGTTAGTTAATTTGCTATAATTAGCACTACAGTTATGATCTGCCGTTTGCAACAGTAACATACACATAATTTTGTAATTATATTACATTATGATAATAAACAATAGTGAATTGTTTACAATGATTTATTAATACGTGATTAATGCATTGTATAATTATCACTGTGCTTGGGAAAAAGTAGGCTATATTGAATACATAGATTAAAAATACCTAGATACGCCAAGGCAATGGAACGGTAGGCGAATCCTTGATTCAGCGGTAAAAGCCCCGAGCAGACGATAGCAGTAAGAGAAAGCGGTAAGACGTTACCATGGTAACGGATCAGCTGATCGACTACTAAATGCTTCTGAAATTATATTTATACATTTTAACTAAGAAAAACAACATATTCCTGCATAAAATTTATTTAATAATAATAATAATAATAAAAAAAAACGCTTACGGTAATGTTATAATTTTTCGTAAATAAATATTACAGTCCAGCAGTTTAGGCTTAACCGTTGTATGTTACGGCCACCAGGGCGGCGCTTTCGGCGCGTTCACTCTGGCCCTAAGAATGGCGTATCTAACTATTAATCTATGATTGAGTACTTGCATGGGCGTCTAGTGTTACAGGACGAGGGGAAACTCAGGCGCCCGTGAAAAAACCACGACCTTCAGACAGCGCGCCTGAAGATACCGCTTTCTTTGCACTTGGGAAAAATGAGTTCCCACGGACTTGCAGGTGAAACAAAAAAAAAAAAATATATTTCTTGCCTCATCAGTGATTAACAAGTGCCTTACGGAAAGTAAATCTCCAACTTTTCTAGAAAAGAAAAGTAAAACCAAGCAGAAGAAATAGGCGTGAAGGTTTTCTGGTTTTCTTCAGGAAAGGCTGAATTGCATGTGCGCACTTGGAATGTGAAATAATTATGACGTAATATTGATAGTTAATTAATTAATAGTACCAGATTTTCATGCTTTATTCTTAGGAAATTTATTAACTACACATAAATTTAGTTTTATCTTTATTATAATCGTGAATTTGATTGTAGTTTCTATTAATATCTTATGCCGGTTTAACTTAATTCATCTGCTTACATAATGCTCTCTATTACTTTGAATTTTACTTCAAGTTTTGTTTGTTCGATTTAAAAACCTTTCTAAACATTTCTGTTCGGTACTGAACAAGTTTGACTGCAGAAATTCTGCAATTGATAATTTATGACCTTAATTTAACTCAGCTGGAAGCCAAGAAAAAAATTTCAAACGAAACCGCAAAAATTTCTGTTCTGACTGGTTTACATTATTCAAAAAATTGTTAAGCAACCCGAAGCCTTGGCGAAGTAAAAAGGACGGTGCCTTTTGCGGTGCCTTTTTGGTGCGACTTTGAACTGGCGGTCTAAACGTTGTTCAAAATGGACGCGTTAGGGCGATTCAGGCTACTGTGAAAAGGTACTGTAAAAAGAAACTTGAGAAACTACGACAAGGTACTGTAATGGTGCCTTTGTAACAGTGTTTTATACTGTTTAAAACACCATCGCTTGGACCAATTTCTACACGGTGGGTGGTAATGAAATAGAAATTATTCATTGTTACGTTTTACTAAATTTAAATTACTTCAATTAAAATTAACAATACGATTTTATTCATAGTTTAGTATCTAAATCATAATTTGAAATACGAGACAGGCTTTTTCACTCTATCAATTTGCATTTTCTGCTCAGTTGCTGCGGTCTAATGGATCCAATCATCTGACCATTGTTTAGACGAATGTCGGTTACGCTGTTTCAATTCTTACAAAGTTAATTCAAACTATTTACTATTTTGTAAGGAGACCTTGACAAAGCAAACAATTTGCCTGGAAAAAACTTTCACGCCGCTCCAGTTTCGGACCTGCACTCAAAAGAAACCGGGTCACAACCACATTAGCACGCACGTTTACTCATCACACATCTACGAAACGTTACAACATATCTATATTGACTTATTAATAATATACATGTATCAATACTCAATAGAAAATTACTATAAACCATACACTGAACAACAGAGCTTTACTATAATACACAGATAGTGGAAATCATACTAAAATTTGAATACTACACTACTACATTAGGCTACTACTTAGTTTGTTACACTTCCATTACATTAGGGTTTGGACTTGCATACTATACTGCAGTAACTTTGGGAATATGATTAAAATTATGTTTTATAAAGATTATAATGATTTTGTTAGAGGATAACCTTTTGAGAGGGGCGTTTCACTTTTTCAAATTCTTTCTTAAATCAATCGTGAAGGACGTTGATCAATTGAGACGATTGATTACGTCTGGAACCGATTCCTGGGATATAATCCAATTACCTCAGTTTAATTTTACAACTGCTACCTAATTAGAACTAATAACTACTTGCTTTCAGTTAACAATTAGTTAACAGTGTTTCCACTTTCGATTTCCCCTTTTTCCCTTTTCCCCCTCCGTGCTGGAACAAAAGGCTGCACTTCGAGATTCTCCCTTTTCCCTTATTTCCCCATTTCAAGGGAATTTCCCTACAAAGTGGAAACACTGCTAGGTAGTTAATAACTACCAGGTTCTTTAAGATCTGTAATTTTGGAGAAAAGTGCTGAGTTATTTTAATAGGTTTTTCTTTGTGGTTCTGATGTGATTTTCATTGTTATTAAGGATCAAAGTTTTGGGTGTGGCCTAAAACGAATCGAAAATGACTCGAAAAAATCGTAAATGAACTCTGGAAACTTTCGCTTTCCGTCTGAATATGTGCAGCAGCACACAGGACCTCCACACGAATGAATAATGAATAGGAAAGCAACGTAAATTTATTTTCTTTCGTCAAAACATTTTGCAAATATCGACTAGTCAAGAAATTTACAGGATAAACTACATTCATCATCCGGTTAAACACTACGACTTCAGCTGTTTTACCTTCTCCTACGAGAAGAAGTAGACGGAATTCAGGACTTGATTCAAATCAAAGTCTCCTCTTCGTGGCACTTGAGTCAGGACTCGGTTCAGTCGGTATTTGGTCATGTCCTGGACTGATCCATCGTTTGTAAAGTCCCTGCCAAAGACACACAGTTACATTTCACACTAATAAAGGTTGAAATAGTTTTCTTACTTTGTTTTAAAAGCGTATAAGTTAATGAAGGATCGTGAAAGGTTCTCCAGGATCGGTTCAGAGTGCAGGGCTACAAACTGCTGACGGCAAATCTGGAATAAAAACAATGATTACAGGTACTTAAATGAAAATTAGGCAGTTTATACTTTGTTCATGGAGTTCACAGTGCAGGCGTGTGTCCAGAAGCAGTCGTGGATGGAGGCAAAAGTGATTCCGGCCCTCTGACTGAACAGGGAGGTCAACATCATGTGACTCGAATCCAGCGAGTGAATGAAATTTGGCGGGAAAGCGTTGCGCTGCTTCAGGGCATTAGGTTTTCTGATCCAAATAACCAAAATTTAAGTCTCAATTACACACAGAGAAGAGCCGATAAAGGTAAATTACTCTAACGAATCACAGTAGTAAGATTCCTCTTTGTCAGCACGTTTGATCTGAGCTTTGGTGTAGGGCTGGACCACAGGCAGACCCAGTGGAGTGACCCACTCAACGTTCTGGCAGCAGACGCTAGAGACGAGACGTGCACAGTCAGTAAACCAGTCTTGGATCACTTTGGCCGAGGTGAACATTTCCCCAGGCTCTGGAAGGTCTTGCCGGCCAAGTACATGGCGCCGGCCCATACGTGATCATGTGGGAAATCAGCAAGATCTATCAATTTTTCCAATATTTGAATAAAATTAACAAATGTTGATTACTATACTTAAATTATCATAACCAAAACTAAATTATTCATAATTATAGAATAAAATAAGAAAATATACAATAATTTTCGTTTATTTAATAACCAACTATATTTAGGTATTTCTCATGTTAAATGAATTAATATGTCATAGTAAAAGTAGTAGGCTGTAGTGTCTACAGAATATTGTAGTGTTGTAGTCATTTCTTCGTATTCGACATGTACGATTTGCAAATGTATGCAACAATGGGCTGTCTAACTTTGGCCGAGATCAAATAAATAAATAATAAGTGTCTAGTTATACAATAATGTAATTTACAAAATTAAACGTTTACCCTCAAGTTGTTTGGCGATCTGGAGACGAGCACCGAACTGAGTGACCCCGTAAACCGTCGTCATGACCGTCTGCTTGATGACCTTTCGCTTGATGTGGCCTTCGAGAACTTTGGCGATCTCCAGGCCGGCTGCTGCATCTTTTGCTCGTTCCCGTTCAACCTAAAATAAACTCAAAAACCAGATATTAGCTCTTAATTATGAGCAATAAGTAGTAAATAGTTAATTAATGAACTAAAAGTAAGTTTACGAGTGCTGCGACGCTACTGTAGACGTCCTGGGGTCGTTCAGCAGGTGCTAGGTTGACACTTTCCCCACCGACCGTGTCGCGTCCTAGGGCGGCGTAGTGCTGCAGACCGTTGCAGGATCCGTCCTGGTGAATGGGTAGGTGACAGACGTACTCTTCAGGGTTGGGACTTCGTAAAGCGCCTGCAATCTCCATGCAAGTGGCCAGGGTCTGCCAGGGTTCATCAGAACTGACCCACCACCTATTGCCCTGCCATTTTTACGTAATATTAATATAGTAAATATTATGTTAGATAAATAAGAAGAAAAGGTACATAATTAATTTATATATATATATATATGCAGTATTTAAGAACTACATAACTAACAGGTATACAAAAAAGGCATCAAAATAAGTTTTAAAAATTTTCAGAATATACGGTTAATGGGTGGTCAGCAGAGTCGAGGATCTCGGGCATGATCTCGTCCGCGTATTTTAGCCTCTCGGACACGGGGTCTCGTTTCTTTAATCCGGTCAGATTGATGACATGGATCTTGAGCCAGTCGAGTCCCTTGGGGCCTAGCGGTTTGCCCAGGGCAAAAACCAGAAGAGACCGGGCCAAGTCCGAGCTGAGGTGCGTCAGATGCGGAGGGCAGGGGTAGACTCTACCCCTGAAGTCCATGTTGTGCGGAAGCCAGAAGACTTTATCACGGAAATGATTGGCTAGCGACAGACGGTATAAAGTGTCGCACCAGATGCTGTACATCTCGGCTTTGCGACGACGGGCTGCTTGACGTTCTATTCAAAAACATCAAATTAACCGTAAAATTTAATAATAATAATACAAATATACATATAAATATTTATACATTAACATATGCACATACAATCAATAATACATAAAAATATATATTTACATACATGAATAAAAATACATTACATATAAATATACCTTGACGTTTCAATAATAAAATTTAATAATAATACAATTATACCTTTGTAGACCATTGCCCGGTCAGCGGAGCTCATCCCTTGTTCCATAGCGGGAGGTACAGGGCATTCAGATGGTGGTTGCGGCACTTCGAGCTTCTTGTCACCTTTATTGTTGAATACGTGGACAACCAAATCCAGGATGCGGGTATTGATCTTCCAAGGTACGGAGCCCAGGGCGTTGAGGCAGTCCAGGGCCGGGTATAGCTGTTGCTGCGGAGCGCTGGCTACTCTCACCCGCTGCTGGTGAGCGTACGTGGGTAGTCGAATCAGGGGCACGGGTGAGAGTAGATACCCGCCGGTGCGGTGGGACGTCCAGGGTAGCGGAGGGGAGAGCATGGGTACCAAAAGCGAGTCGAACGATAGTTTCCTACCAGCGGCTTGGGTGTAGGTCTCTGATACCGAAGGGTGCGGCTTGACTTCTCTCACCAGTTTGACGCCCTTGTTGCGGTAGACGACATAGAAGGCCGGGACGTGAACCGCAGAGGTAGTCCCATCCTCGTCGGGCGCGATTTTGAGATCCTTGAGAATGATGTTGTAGAGGAGGTGACCTATGCTGCTCTGCACCGAGTAGGGCCACTGGATTTCCTCAGCGTCCAGGTCAGGACCCTGCATGTTCTGGTCCAGCAGTTCCTGCCACTTCTGCCGCGGGTTGAGGATCCTACCTTCCTGGCCGGACATGTACCAAGTGCAGTAGTCGCTGTAGACCCTGCGGATCTTGTCCAGCATCCCTGAATCCTGCTTGGAGATGAGATGAAACCTCTGCATCACCCGAGCTCCCAGCTGCCGGCACAGGAGATGCAGACTCGGACTAAACGTCTCCGAGCCGCTAGCCAGAGTCCTGATATCTTGCATGACAAGCTGCACGAACTCCTCTTTAGGTAGCGATACCAGGTAGGGGTACAACTGGATAGGTTTCCTGGCCAAACTGCTGGAATAGAACTGAGCTTTGGCTACTCGCACGTTTTTCTCGAATGAGTCTGTCACAACTTCCCGCCAGCTCTCCTCGAGCGTTTCTAGTTTCTCGACACTTCTGGCTCGAACGTTGGGATCCTCGTTTACTTGATTAGCAACCGATTTCACCTCTAGGAAACCATTCAGCTCTGTTTCTAGCTGCTGTTTGGCTAGATCTGCTAACTGGCTGTTTGTTAAGACCCCTTCTGCTGGAGAAATAACAGAACTGCCACATTCTAGATTGTTCAAATCTTTTGTTAAGTGGCAAGAATACGTCAACAGTGGCGAAGACCTCTGAGGAACAAAATCGGGAACTGCAAAACGAAGACCCTTCGTCACAAAGTCCATTTCGTCAGCCGCGAATCGACAGTGCTCGTACACGTCTCCCGGTTTAAAATTCAAATTCTGCATTTCTTCCAGCAGGTTTGCGGCATAGGTGCTGGCGTTTTCTAGCGTAGAGCGGCCCAGGCACTCGAAACCCGCAGCAAATGAACCCAGGCTTGGCTTGATGTCTCGTTCCTTCATCAGACCTCTCACGTCTTGGTAAACCCTCCAGCGAGCGAGTCTAGCAGCTCCCCTTAAAAGAGTATCATAAACTGACGTGGAACTTGGTAAGTTACCTTTTTCATGATTGCGCTTTAACGACAGATAGGCTCTGTCGAACATGCCCTGATGAATACAGATCTCGAAAAAGCTCTTAAAACTTCGTTCGAGTGCTATGTCTTTTCCTTTGATGCTGTGTATTGCTGTCAAAGGTTTCGTGAGAGCGTTTTGGGTTTTCCCAGTGTCTGACGGACCTTCTGCTGACTTGCGTTTTTTCTTCCCGCTTGTTTGTGTCTTTTCATTTTTCTTCTTCGTGTTTTGCTTTTCGGGCAGAGTGGCGGGGAGGTCTTCGAACAAAACTTCAGGCTCTGCTTCCAGTTCCTCGTGATGCAGGGGAGGTGAATAATCTTCCTCGTGCTCCAGAAAACGTGGTTCTGGAAAATCTGTGGCATAGTCTTCGCTGCTTACGTACAGTTTCCGCTGAAGAAGTCGACTGCTTCTCGACACTGGACGGTTCGACAGCAAAGACGAGCTGATTTTTCGGTTCGTCCATGATAGTGAAGGCTTGATGACACTTAGTGAACTGAATGCCTGTTTTCTCGTGGCTGCATTCAGTAATAATTGATGGTTTAGTAAGTATCTATTACCTTGGGGTACTATTTCAAACAAAAATTAGTCCACTTATGCAACAAACGTTTACATTTACTGTTTACCTTGTGTGTGGGATAAAATAACTCGAAGACTCCTGCATTTCTGGCAAAGAAACATATTTTTATGTTTATGCCGATGGAAAGAAAAATTTTTCCGAGTTAAATTTTACAGAGACGATAGTAGGATAGGTGAGGGGAGCACGTGAAACAATCGTAACAACATTCAGAGATTCACGAAATTTCAATCTCAAAGCAGACGAAATTCCTAGGAATCCAGCGTTGACAGATGTTTAAATATTTGTAAAAATATGAAAAATAATTCATATCATTATTGAACTATTATAATTTATCATTAATATATATACAAATATTTTTAATTAAATTTGGTCACAGTAAAACCTGATGAGAAAATTTCAATAAACAGTTTTAATAAATGCTACTGTACTAGATGTATGAAGATTGATTATTAATCAATATAGAAAGTAAATCATGAAAATAAAAAAATGATAATAATAAGTGATTTTTGTTATTTTATTTAGATTGTAGTTTGTGACATCTAGCGGCAGAATTTTATGAACATTGATGAAGGTACAGCTTCTCTCATCTTCTCTCATCTCATCTGTTCCAATTTGGAGGGAAATTCCCTTGAAAAGGGGAAAAAATCGCAAAAGGGAAGAGGAAAAGTAGGGGAATCTAGAAGTTAGGCTTTGTGCGCTGTAGAAAAGGGAAAAAGGGAAACCAGTGCCCTCTTTCCAGAGAAAAAGGAAAACTGAAAGCTTCCCATTCCGATCTGAAAAGAGTGAGTCTTTGTGAACTGCCGCCATTGAAAGTGTTTAGTTCCGTGTCGTTATTTTATAATATTCCACATTTACACGATAAGTTTGTGTTGTGAGCGGCGGCTTTATCTTCACTTGAAAGAGGTTAGTATGAAAACACGAACTATAACTTAATTATTACAGCATTATGTTAGTGCGCAAAACGTCAGCCCAAACAAAAGACTTTCATGAACAGTGAAATAAAAACTATCAAAACTTATAAACTGATCTCAATGGCGTCTATTCACTGCGAGAAGCTCAAATGGAGAAAGATGCCCGTCCGAGGATCTGCCGCGTATTTAGTTTTAATGCTCAAATATTTATCTAAACAAAAGTGCATGCAATTCAATGGACAGTCTAACCAACGCACTTTACGTCATCTCGTCAAACAGGAGCCCTTCACTTCACTATGGGATCATCGAGAAATAATTCCAATAGGAACAGGGTATACATTTTCAGCCGTTTCTCGTTTTTTACGGTTTTTGTATTTCTCTTTAAATTTCTTTTTTTGTTCTGCTATAGAGACGCTACTCCCCGGAACTGGACCGGCCTGCAAAAGGTTCGAACCTTAGGGGAAACCTTCGGCGGGAGGTTCGAACCTTGCAAGGAGAAACGAACCTCTGAGGGGACGAGCTGCTGAACCTCGCAACGATGCCAGAAAAAATTCAAACCAAAATCAAAGTAGCAAACTAATAAAATGCATAAAAGCAATTTTTTAAAAACATTATTCAAATTTAAATTAATTTAGACATTTTTGCAACTTTTTAATAATGTTTTGGAAATTTTTATTAAAAATCCAGATAGGAAAAATGCTGCTGTGAAAAATCATCCGGAAGGATCTCACCGCTCGGATAGAAGCCATCCCGCAGAAACTAGAAACGTTGAACGGTATACAGCTCGTCGTTGAAAATAAATCACTAATTATGCCTTAAAAATTCACTCTCATTAAAATAAAAAAGTAAGTTATTTTTTAAAAATATATCATTTACAATAAATAACTATTTACTGTACAAGTAATCTTCATAATTATGATAATATTGTTATTATTTATAATAAAAATTATAATAATTCATCTTCTTACTATCGCAGATGGGGTCACAGTGGTTACAAAGAGCTGTACGAGAATGGAGGAAGCAGATCCAGACGTTCCAGGACGCGTTCGAGAAGTCCCGTACGCAGATCTCGATCATTATCTAGAAACCGTTTGACTTCTTCAAAGCAAATGGGCCATCAGAGATCAGGAAGGTCAGTCCAGGGTCGTCGGAGTCCCGATCCGAGACGAAGCAGTCGTTCGAGGTCCGGTTCGAACCGCCAGAGCCAAAGAGACAAGCCGTCTGTTGAACCGAGAAGCCAGACAAACCGTAGATCGCCCGTGAACAAAAGCAGCAAGTCAGTCTCGAGCAGTCGTTCGCGTTCCAGAAGTTCATCACTCTCTCGCTCGTCTTCTTCCTCTTCAGAGTATTCCAGCAACAGCAGACCGAGTCGCAGGTCCTCTTCACGATCTTCGAGCTCTGAATCGGAAGAAGAAGAAGACGAACGAAGTGCTGATAAACAGCGGGAGGCGATAGAAGATGAAGAAGAAGGTGAAATGAAGGACGAATCTCCGAAACCCGGCGGTAGTAAATCGCGTATGACACTATCGGAGAGGTTTGGGAAGCTTGCCCAGTTTAGTAGCCAGAGGCGTAACTTCGAGATGGTCCAGCTGCGAATCGTGGCTCCAGTCGGAGAAGCGGGGAAGAACGTCAGCATTGACGAGAGAAGCCCCGCTCCGCTGATCGGCAAAAAACCTCAGCTGCCGCCAAAGCCCGAGTCACCTCCTCCTTCCCTCGCTCAGTGGAAGGACTTCCGAGTCGAGGCCTGGCAAGAGTTTCACGACTACCAGCAGCAGCGGGACTTGCCGCCCGACTGGGAAGACATCAGGGTGCGGCACAAGTACTACGTCGACAGAGGCCACTTTGCTCGGGACATGTCGCTTGAGGAACTTGCCCGCTGGGAAGACTGGTGGCGACGTTACCAGCAGTGGAGGAAAGGCTACGAACGAGCCTGGCATTCAATGCACGGACGACACATTCCGGTCGAATATCCCGACTGGAATAATTATCGTTCGGCTGCTGCGAAAGAGGCTCCTCTTCCTCAACCGGGATCTGTGAGAAGCAGACTAGGCTGGAGACCTACCGATAACAACACAGCACTACGAAGAAAAAAATTCTAACAACAAAATTATTTTGAAAAGTTCTGATTTATTTTTGAAATTTTTTGTTTTGATTCTAATATGAAGCCTTGGTTATAAAACAGTAAAATTTGGCCACTTTTTGACTTTATTTTATCATTCAAACGTATTGCGGAGAAGTGCAATAAAAATGATTCGTTCGCGTATACACAAAATTCTAATAAAATGATTAGTTTTCAAGATTTTGGAAGTAAATTAGCTTCTTCGAGAATTCGTTTCTTCCACGAAGCAAAGTCGGTTTCTTCGGCGGGCTGATCGGTAGATTCTTTTAGCCCCTGATCATCGCTTTGATCTAAAATAATAATTTTTATTTGTGATTACATTCGAATTTAATTATTATACAGATAATATTCATTATATTCCATTTATTACAGTACAATATTCATATTTCATATTCTTAACTATTTATTTTCATTTAAATTTAACTTTTTTTTTCATTGAAGAACACTTAACTCCACTGAAACTTGATTTGAATACCTTCACTCGGTATAGAGTCCGACTGTTCGACAGTCGAGTGCGGCCGTTTTCTGTGACTCGTGTCTTTGCCATTTTGTTGGAGGACCGCTGACATCGTCGCGACGAGAGCGTCGAATGCCGACTTCTTCAAACTACAGAGTTCGCGAATGCGACTCATTTCCAACGATATTTTCTTGGACCTTTGAAAAGAAACGAGAAAAATCAATAATCAAATAATATACTAAATGAAAATAAATAATATGAATAAGCAATAACAGTAGAAAATAAATAACTAATAGATGAACTGTAAAAAACTGAGGAAAATAAATGGAAATAAATAATAAATAAAGACTTGTTTAAAAAAATTTGATATAATTAATTAGAAATGACAAGTAAAAATATTAAGAGTACTATATAAATGCAGAAATAACAGATTAAAAAAAAAACTCCAAATGATAATAAACAAAGTAAACAATAACGAACTTTGCCACAACAACGATTGCCGCTAGCATAAATCCCGGATGCCTGACGTCTGTCCTCCCGTTCTGCTTGGTTTCAAAGTACCTGAGCGTTCAACAAGACATTAGATATTTCATGGCAGATAACATAGTTTCAAACCCCACTACAGCCCAGTGCAATGGCAGGGAGATGCACTGGGCTGTAGTGGGGTTTGGAAGTATGCGGATAGATAATTAAAAAATCGTACGTTTTTAAGAGTCTCTTCGAATCGTCAGTAATTTGTTGGCAGCCCAACTGATTGCAAAATTCCTTGATAGATATATTTTCAGAAATGCCTAGCAGCTGTTTCAGCGTGAGACGCAAGGACGAGTAAGCAGGTCTTTTCAATCCCGACAGCTTGAGGGCCGTTACCTGCGTTAATAGCTGTATCGTTATTCTCAACCGTTGCATTAATAGCACAAATATACCTTATCGAAATCGTAATTTTCAGAAGAAGCTGCCAAATCTATGCAGAGTACCAGTTTAGCCATCCCATTCAAAGGCGATTTTCCCATCGCTGTCGTTTTAAGTCTGCAGAGTCTTTCGTACTCTTCGGACTTCCTAGATCAGAAATCATAATCTCTAAACGATTTTCTAATTTATTCTTCATATTATCTTACTTGATTACACGTTCAGAGTTTACACCAATCTTCTTTGCTAATTCAGATATCATTTTTAAATTACGACTTGAAAACTTTTTGTGTGTCCCGCCAACGTCAAAAGAAAAACAATAGGAAAAGTACAATCTAGTTCAGTAAACGGCCGCTAGATGGCGCCACTTTAGTACAGAAAAACAGAAATAGTGCACGGAGCGGCCGCTAGATGGCCTTAATAAATTTTTCTACATTTTCAATGAAACAAGTTTCATCGTGTATTAAATATTCAATATATAATAAAAAGATGAAAAAAATAGCGGCAAATACAAATAATGTAAATTAATATCTTCGTATTTACACAAAAAATGTACACAAACAAACAAGGTGGTGGAGGCTGTACAGTGTGGCGAAAAGGCGGCGCTGCAGTTTTCGACGCTGTGGGAAAGGAAAAAACGCGAGACGCAACGCACAAACTTTTTGGAGTAGTTATTTTATTTTTTTTTTTTTAATTCATCCGTTGAAATGTTATTCAGATGCGAAGCAGTAAAATCTTCTTCTTCATTAACAGTAATCTGGAAAAAAAATACATGAATTTAGAAGATCGATTTTAGTAGGCCTATTTGAAAACTAATTACTTCATTCCAGGGCCGTCCTATCCAAGTTGTATGTTGGGAGTTAGAAAAATCCTGCAGGATCTGTCGTAGACTGAAAGGATCCTAGTTCTGGAATTCCAGGATTTTTTTTTTCGTATTTATGATGTCCAAGGATCATTTGAGAAATTTCAGGATCCTTAATTACTGGACTGTGATCCCTTGGTGTGTAGTTATAAGCTATAGAGAGTCAGGATCGTTCTTTCCAGGATGTATTTGGTCCAAATATTCCAGTTTCAGGATCCTCACGATTCAGCGTACGATCCTGAAAAATAGAAATATGAATTATTAATGAAGATTTTTCTATATTATTAATAATCTTATAATATTAGCCATAACTCTAATGGATAAAATTTAATGAAATTTAATTAAATAATCAAAATTAACTAATTATATTAAAATTTATTTGATTAAATTTTTTTTAAATTCATGAATTGTTATGAATAACATTAATTTAGTATTTTAATTAGTTTATATATTTAAAAAGTTCTGTAAAAATATTATGTAAAATTTAATTAAATTTTATTAAATCAAAAAATTATTTAATTAAATCAAAATATTAATTATTTTCATTAACTTATTTGTTGATTAGTGGAATTAGAATTCCAGGATTTTTTTTCGTATTTATGATGTCCAAGGATCCTTTGAGAACTTTTCAGGATCCTTAATTAATCTTTGTTTCTTTCTTTTTCTTCTTTATTCGTTCAAAAATTTTGCTGGCGAATTTTGAATTTTGCTCAATTGAACCAAGTGTTCCAGAATTCCAGGATTTTTTTTTTCGTATTTATGATGTCCAACGATCATTTGAGAACTTTTCAGGATCCTTAGTTAATTTTCTTTTCTTTCTTTTTCTTCTTTATTCGTTCAAAAATTTTGCTGGCGAATTTTGGATTTTGCTCAATTGAACCGAGTGTTCCAGAATTCCAGGATTTTTTTTTCGTATCTATGATGTCCAAGGATCATTTGAGAACTTTTCAGGATCCTTAATTAATCTTTGTTTCTTTCTTTTTCTTCTTTATTCGTTCAAAAATTTTGCTGGCGAATTTTGAATTTTGCTCAATGAACCAAGTGTTCCAGAATTCCAGGATTTTTTTTCGTATTTATGATGTCCAAGGATCCTTTGAGAACTTTTCAGGATCCTTAATTAATCTTTGTTTCTTTCTTTTTCTTCTTTATTCGTTCAAAAATTTTGCTGGCGAATTTTGAATTTTGCTCAATGAACCAAGTGTTCCAGAATTCCAGGATTTTTTTTCGTATTTATGATGTCCAAGGATCCTTTGAGAACTTTTCAGGATCCTTAATTAATCTTTGTTTCTTTCTTTTTCTTCTTTATTCGTTCAAAAATTTTGCTGGCGAATTTTGAATTTTGCTCAATGAACCAAGTGTTCCAGAATTCCAGGATTTTTTTTTCGTATCTATGATGTCCAAGGATCATTTGAGAACTTTTCAGGATCCTTAATTAATCTTTGTTTCTTTCTTTTTCTTCTTTATTCGTTCAAAAATTTTGCTGGCGAATTTTGGATTTTGCTCAATTGAACCAAGTGTTCCAGAATTCCAGGATTTTTTTTCGTATTTATGATGTCCAAGGATCATTTGAGAACTTTTCAGGATCCTTAATTAATTTTCTTTTCTTTCTTTTTCTTCTTTATTCGTTCAAAAGTTTTGCTGGCGAATTTTGAATTTTGCTCAATTGAACCAAGTGTTCCAGAATTCCAGGATTTTTTTTTCGTATCTATGATGTCCAAGGATCCTTTGAGAACTTTTCAGGATCCTTAATTAATCTTTGTTTCTTTCTTTTTCTTCTTTATTCGTTCAAAAATTTTGCTGGCGAATTTTGAATTTTGCTCAATGAACCAAGTGTTCCAGAATTCCAGGATTTTTTTTCGTATTTATGATGTCCAAGGATCCTTTGAGAACTTTTCAGGATCCTTAATTAATCTTTGTTTCTTTCTTTTTCTTCTTTATTCGTTCAAAAATTTTGCTGGCGAATTTTGAATTTTGCTCAATTGAACCAAGTGTTCCAGAATTCCAGGATTTTTTTTTTCGTATCTATGATGTCCAAGGATCCTTTGAGAACTTTTCAGGATCCTTAATTAATCTTTGTTTCTTTCTTTTTCTTCTTTATTCGTTCAAAAATTTTGCTGGCGAATTTTGAATTTTGCTCAATGAACCAAGTGTTCCAGAATTCCAGGATTTTTTTTTCGTATCTATGATGTCCAAGGATCATTTGAGAACTTTTCAGGATCCTTAATTAATCTTTGTTTCTTTCTTTTCTTCTTTATTCGTTCAAAAATTTTGCTGGCGAATTTTGGATTTTGCTCAATTGAACCAAGTGTTACACAGTGTTTCAGATCGGACGGGGGCGCCATGGGCCCCCCGTTGGCTACGGCCCGGCCAAGGACTCGTCCAGCCGAGTCAAAATTGCGCCGAGTCACGGGGCCCCAAACAAGGTGTCCCCCCCCAAGTAAGGCAATACAACAAAAGAGTCTAAAAATTCCAATTATTTATTTTGAAAATATAGATTTAAATATTAAATTTATTTATTTTGATTTGTTTATCTATTTTTTTTTGCTTTAGGTGTTATTTTTATTCGTTAATTAATTGTTGATGTATTAATTTTTTTATTTTTAAATTATTTTATTTATTATATAATTCATATTTTACTTATATTATTTATTATTTTTAGTTTATTTTTAATTTTTGATTCTTGTGTAGTATGTTTATTTTAATTATTTTATTAATTAATCAATAAATAAATTAAAAAAAATAAAAAAATTAAATTAATTTATAAATTAATGAATTATTTTAATTAAACTGTGTGATTTAATTGTAATTATTAATCGTTAGTTGATTTTAAGTAGTTGGTCTATTAAAAGTGTTTTTTTGGACTTGGGAATCGTGCTAGTAGTAAAGTAAACAGTATTAATAGCAGTAGTAGAAGTAATAGCAATAGTAGTTGTGGCAGTAGTATAAGTAGTAGTAGTAGAAGTAGTAGTAATAGTAGTAGTACTTGCAGCAACAGTAGTTGTGGTAGTAGTATAAGTAGCAGTAGTAGAAGTAATAGTAATAGTAGTTGTGGTAGTAGTATAAGTAGTAGTGGTAGAAGTAGTAGTAATAGTAGTAGTACTTGCAGCAAAAGTAGTTGTGGTAGTAATATAAGTAGCAGTAGTAGAAGTAGTAGTAGTAGTAATAGTATTTGCAGCAATAGTAGTTGTAATAGAAATGTGTAGTAGTGGTGGCGGTGGAATAGTAATAGTGATCATAGTAGTCGTAGCAGTAGTGAAAATGTAGTATTACTAGTGCTTGTAGTAGTTAGCAGTATTAGTATTAATAGTAAAAGTAATAGTAGATGTAGTAGTAGTGATAGTATTAACAGCAGCAGCAGTAGTAACAGTAATTTATGGTAGCAGTAGTAATAGTAGTAGAGTAGCAGTAGTGGCGAATGTAGTAGTAGTAGTGATAGCAGTAGTAGTAGTAATGATAGTAGCAGTAAGTTATAGTAGGAGTGGTAGCAGTAGTATTAGGAGTACTTTTGGTAAGTAGTAGTAGTAGTAGTACAGTAGAAGTAGCAGTACTGATAGTAGCAGTAAGTTATAGTAGGAGTGGTAGCAGTAGTATTAGGAGTACTTTTGGTAAGTAGTAGTAGTAGTAGTAGTAGTAGTAGTAGTAGTAGCAGTAGCAGTAACAGAGCTAGTAATAGTAGTAGTAGTAGCAGTAATAACGGTGGCTATGTAACAACAGTATATAGTAATAATAGTACAGTAGTACAGTTCATTCAAGAACCTTAGAGTTACTAAATTTAACTACTCAGTAATCGATAGTTAATACCTGCTTGCGATTCCAGAATCGATAGTCGATAATCGATAGTTTCTTCGACGATTTCTTCCAAAATGACTAGTTATCCACTTCTCTTCTCCTCTTCTTTCGTTTCATCCATTCTCTTCTTTCTTCCTTCCATTCGTTCCCTTTAATAGTCAGATTCCCGAGTAGCAGAAAGGTACGATACCTCGCGCTACGTATCGCGGTACCATTCCACTTTTTAAAATCAAAGTTTAATGAAGTTAAGAAATCACACTTTACAACAATCAATACGCATTTTGGCACCAGAAAAAAAGTTTAAGTACAAGTATCGCTACCCTCTGTGGGTATCAAACGTATTCGGAAGGTACGCAAGCAAGCGGAATGTCGCTGCAAGGAGGCGGTGGTAGCACCTGGGCGTTTAACAAGGCGTTGGTGGTAGCGTACGCGTATCGTCGCTGGGGTCTCTGGCTCTGGCGACTGGGTAGCGGCGGTAGCGGCCGCTTGTTTGAATCCAGCGACGACGATACGCTACCGTGGACGTCGCAAGGGACTTGCTGGTTGTCCGGTATCACTTCCAGCGCGACGGGCATCAAGTCGCGCGCGTGGACGCAGTGGGAAAGACGCTGCGACACGCTGCGGTCCGAGTTGGACAAGTCGGAATAGTATGCGCTGCTAGGCGTCGACGCACAGCCGCTGCTACTGTCCGTCTGCGGCTCCAAGACGCCGCGCTCTAGCGCGTACGCCGCGTTCTCGTACGTCCCGTCGCTGAGCAGCTTGCGGAGGTGCGACGCGCGCGGCGCAACGCCGCTTAACGCCAACCTAGGGTCTCGGATCTCCGAGTACGTATTCAAGTTGTACGGCTGATATGTCGCTAGCGAATCGCGCGGTCTGACGCTGCTGGCGCCGACGATACTGTTGAGTTCTGCGTAGACGGCGCTGACGTTGTCGGCGACGTACGTCTCGTCGCGCGCGTTGTTGTAGTCGTCGAGGATTGTCGCCGTCGAGTCGCGGCCGCCCGTCATCTTACGCCACAGCTTGACGCGCCAGCCGGTGGATGTCGTCGGCGCCAGTTTGGCCGGCGAGTCGATGGACTGCGGCGTCGGAGTGTCTAAACGCGGGCGTTGTAAGGAACTTCCGTCGCCCGGGTTCAAGGAATACGCCTTGGACGACGAATCGGGCGCCTGAAGCGACGTGCCGCTTTGACTGTCCTTGCCGTCGCTGACGACGTAGCCGATGGGAAGCGTAGGACAAGATCCTAAGAAAGTAATATTAATTTGAATTAAGTTAATTCAATTATTTAATTTTTTAAATTTTATTACATTTTTTATTTTATTTATATTATATTTTATTTACTATCTTTTCTTATAATTAAACATTATCATATATTTATATTTATTTATTTTTATGCATTTTCGATTATGTAATAATTATAAATTAATTTTAATTATGTAGAATTATATTTTTCCAGGGGGTGCGAAACTTCCAGTAATCTTCGTACACCTGGGTCATGTTATCAACCTGTTATCTTCATGTTATCTCCACGTTATCAGGTGTTATCAAATAATCTTCGTACGCTTTTCCTCGGAGTTTCGGACCTCTTGTATTTTACCATTATAATTTATCTTAATTATTATTAATTATTATTTTAATTACATTAGTTACTGTTTATTACTTATTAATTATAATACCAATTTTCTTTTGACTATACGCAACGACTATCCAGTAGTAGTAGTAGTAGAAATAGTAGTAGTAATAGAAGTAGTGGTACTGATAGTAGTAGTAGTAATAGAAATAGTAGTAGTAGTAGTAGATCTAGTAGTAGTATAATAGTACTTGTAGTAAGCAGAAATAGTGGTAGTGGTAGATGTAGTAGTAGTAGTAGATGTAGTAGTATTATAAATAGTACTCATACTAGTAGAAATAGTAGTAGTAGTAGATGTAATAGTAGTGATAATAGTAGTACTAGTAGATGTAGTAGTAGAAATAGCAGCGGTAGTAGGTGTAGTAGTATAATAATACTTGTAGTAAGTAGTAGAATAAGTAGTAGTAATGACAGTATTAGTAGTATTAACGGTAATAGTAAGTAGTAACAGTCATAATACTAGTAGTAGTAGTAGCAGTAGTAGCAGTAGTAATAATTACTTTTAGTAATGTTTAATGTAATTTATATTTTCTTTTATCATTATGGATTATTATTTAATATAATTACATAAATAAATAATGTAATTAGGATTTAATAAAAATTTGTAAAAAATTTACCTCCCCGCGGCAGCACTTTGAACCTGCAACAAACAAAAAAACCAGAAAAAATAGTTAATAGTTGCAAAAAAAATTGTAGAAAATATCTATTATTATAATTACGAAAATAAATAAGTTAGTTATTACAATGAATCAATAAATTATATATTATATTATTATATAAATATATATATATATTATTTATTAGTAATAATATAAATTCATAAATAAGTATTATAATGATATAAATTATAATTAAATATAAATGTAAAATGAAATAAAATTATATTACTAATAATTTATATATATACTATTATTATGTGTTATATATATATATATTACGTGTTACATATATGTGGTATATAAAATATCTATTGTTATAATTACGAAAAGAAATACATTAATTATTACAACGAATCAATGAATTATGTATAATATAAATATGTTATTATTATGAGTGCTAGATATATATATAATATATATACTATGTGTTGTATAAAATATTTATTTTTATTTTAATTATTTATAATCTAATTATAATTATATTATAAATGATTAATTTTTACTGATTACGAAAATAAATCAATTAATTATTACAATGAATCAATGAACGATGTGTTATTATTACATTGAAATATTTAATGATCCATTTAATTATATAAATTATTATTATTACAGTCTATCAGATTAGTTATAATTCAATTATAATCACAAAACAATGAAATAAAATAAGTACCCGACTGAAAATTCTACATACTCCATACTACATACTACATACTACTACATAAAATACTACATACTACATACTACATACAGAAATCTCAGTGAGAAACTCTAAAAATTTGTGAGATCTCACACAGTCTCTGTCCCAAATTTTACATACTTCATGAGAATTCTCAGTCGGGTAGTACGTTTCAGTACTGCAAAAAAATACATTAACTTTATTATATCTAATATATTTGACGTTATTATTATTTATTATTATTATTATTGAATTTTTTTTAGAATAAATGTTATAAGTGAAGAAGTGGCTTTGTGTTGGCTGTACATGGCGAAACGTGAAGCAGTTTCAAATGGAGTGAGACAGATGAAGAGGAAGTTTTCTTCAGCAGTTTGCGTGACTTTCCAAAAGAGTTTTCCATTCAAGTGCGTGTGTTTAGAAAAGTTTTCTGCTAATTTTCTAACAGACTGGGTCTTCAACTACCGCAAAACACTCTGATAACACTTAAGATAACCAGCAGGAAAGGCAAAATTAAAAAATAATCACGATTATAACGGACCATACACACAGAAACCAAAGAAAAAAGGACTTTGCTTGAGAAAAACGTCCACGTTTGTCATTCTAACATAATTGCAGGATGTGAACAATAAGCCTATGAAGAATTATCTCTCTCTTGCAACACACTCACCACTTAAGTATACTTAATTCGATTAGATTAACCCTATAAATAACGTTTACCTTCGACATTTCAAGGCGGCGATCATCAGGATGGCTCCGATCATGGCCGACACTAGCGCCACCACCACCAGCATGGGGATCCACGTGTTCTCCGTACTCGATTCTGTGGGGAAAAAAAAGAAATACAAAATTTAAAAGTAATATCCCAAACCAATCAGAAACATTCCTTAGAATATATTTAAATACTAATTAAGTGATAAATATCATTAGTTGTCATTAAAACGGATTTTTTGTACAGCGCCATCTAGCGGCAGGAAGAGGAACTAAATACTCAGTGAATGGACGCCTTTGACAGGGGAAGGGGGGAGTTGGGGGCACAATAGGCTTAAATCTAGTTTGAGCTGTAAGGCCTAGTAAACAAGCTTATAGAGTTTTGCGGGAGGCTGAATGCAATAAGCAATGAATAGCAGACTAACTATGAGCAAACCGGGGTAACTCCAGCAACACAACAAGAGAGAGAGAGAGAGAGAGAGAGGACCGTAAGCTAGACAACAATAGGACTTGTTTACAATTTGGGGCCCCAATACAAACCTACTGGTGCTGGCTGCTGCTGCTGCAAATGCTGGGCTATTGTAGTTGTCAAAATGTCCAAGTATTGAACGTATTGCTTTTATTGCATTCCATTGACCCTTATCTTGTCCCCATTGAGTCTCTCTTAATGATTTTTTCACTAGATGCTCTTCAAGCTGTAGTGCTACAACCTACAACTCCCTGCTGTGTTCTTTCAAGCTTGCAAAAGCATGTTTACCTAGTAGTATTCACTGTAGTGTAGTGTAGTGCTGTATAGAGCTTTTGTATAACAGTGTAGAGTATAGGTAATACGTTTACAAATAATAATATGATAATCAATACTACTACTACTACTACTGCTAGTACTACTACTACTACTACTACTACTAGTACTGTTTATGCTACCACTACTACCATTACAGTTACAACAACAACAACTACGACTACTGCTGCTACTACAACTATTACTTCTACTGTTTATGCTACTACTACTACTACCATTGCAGTTACAACAACAACAACTACTACTGCTGCTTCTCCTGACTGCTATTGCTACAACAACAACAACTACTGCTACTACTACTACTACAACTGTAATACTGCTACTACTACTACTACTGCTACTACTACAATTACTGCTACCACTACTGCTGCTGCTACTACTACTACTACTACAACAACTGCTACATCTACTACTATTACAACTACTACTCATGTTATCATCTGTTATCACCTAGAATTGAAACCGTATACAATAGTTTTAAATATAGGGTTTTGTAAACGGACTTTTGCTTGGACAGATTTGAAACGGAAGTTCGGTCTACCAGAGAATCGTTCTAAGAATCACGGAAGAATCTTGAGATTCTTATTAAGTTACCATTCATTATTATGATGTCTAGTAAGTTAACTAGGTTCTCCAAAGTAGAGAATCGTTTAGCGGATCATTAGTGAATCATTAATGAATCGTTAAAGAATCTCGGGTGAATCTTTGGAGAGAATCATTAGGTTCAAATTGAAGAACTTCATGGGGAATCTTGTAACCATTAGCCTATTCATTACACCCCGTGAGACATAAATTGCCCACGGGGGGTCTGCTACTCTCGAGAATCATGACAAAATGCAAGAATCATGAAGAGATTTAAGAATCATAGCAAGAATCAAGAATCCTTCTTGAGTTGGATAATGTTAAGCAGAGGGTTAATCAATCCTACTACCACTTCTGCAACAACTACTAGACTTATTAATAGAACAGCTACTGCTGCTACTGCTACTACTACTACTACTTTTACTACTACCGCTACTACTACTACAACTACAACTACTACTTCTACTACTACTGCAACTACAACTGGTACTTCTACTACTACCGCTACTACTATTGCATATACAACTACTACTTCTACTACTAACGCTACTACTACTACAACTATAACTACCACTTCTACTACTACTGCAATTACAACTACTACTTCTACTACTACCGCTATTACTACTACAACTACAACTACTACTTCTACCACTACTGCAATTACAACTACTACTTCTACTACTACCGCTATTACTACTACAACTACAACTACTACTTCTACTACTAACGCTACTACTACTACAACTACAACTACTACAACTTCAACAACAACAATAAATACTACTACTACTACCACCGCTACTATTACTACAACAACAAAACAACAACTCCTACTACAGCTACTTCTACTACTACACCTAATAATACTGCTACTACTACTACTACTACTACTACTACTACTACTACCACAACAGTAACAACACAACAATAACAAGAACTACTACTATTACTACTACTGCAATTAGTATTATTATTACAATTATGGAATTTTTTGTGAAAATTTTCGTGCTTTTTCCTATTTTCTTTTGGCTTACAGAAGTAAAGGGCGTATCAGAGTTTTCAAGAATCTTGAAGAATCTCTGTGTTGTTTGCTTACGGAGGTTGTCACATTAGTCCTGGGGTGGACAAATAATTCGTCAAAAAGTGTCAACTTTTCAAGTCTGTCGTTAAGTACTGCTTAACAGCGTTGCCAAAAAAAAATTCAATGGCTCAAGACTGAAAAGTTGGGGGAAACGCCCGGGCAGAAAAAAATTCCCACGCCTGGGGAAAAATTCCCACGCTGCGCACATACACAGGTGACAAAAATTTTCGCCAAAAGTGCCAAATTCTTCACCGCAAAAGTCAATAAAGGCAACGCCCTAGTGGCTTAAAAGCATAATCTCGTGTTATCAAGGGTTATCAAGAGTAACAGATGATAATAGGAACTGGCAAGGATGACAGTTGTTATAATAGTCAACAGAGAATAGCACAGAACTTATGATTTACGATGGTTGTGTAGGTGTAGTGAAGAAAAGAGAAGATATCGCATGTTGTATAGCCCTAAATCAAAGTATTGATTTATAGCGTGTTTCTCTTATTTGCAGCTGGTGCGGATGGCGATCGTCTTTTGTTTCTCAGCCATCAACAGGCTATAGGCGAGCGCGCGCTTTTCGAAACCGCGTGCAGGTTTCCCGTTTGATAATAAATCACAGTAATTCATTAGCTTATTTAATTAGTAGTATTGCGATACTAGACTGATTTACGACGGCTGAAGTCAGAATTATCATCCTGTTATCACGTGTTATCCACTGTTATCAGCACTTGACTGAAGTGTTGAAGTTGAAGACCCCCTGACGTGATTTGTATTCAGCGATGGCGGCCAGCGATAAGCGAATTCATAGTTTTTTCCCGCTTTTTTTGTGTGTGAGGATAATTTAATTAACTCTGCACAATGCGATATCGGTTTAAGGAAATGAGTTACACACTCCTGTCTGCCAGAGATACGGCCATTGAATATTAATATTAAAATTTTAGCTAGTTTTTGTTATTATTAGTTATTATTATTGTAATTAGTTTGTAACTGACACTTGAAAAATAAGGGGGTGGAAAAGGTTTTTTTTTCCTGTTTGTGTATACGAAGTGTGTGCATAGAGTTGGGAGAAGTAGATCAAATGAGTAATTAACCGTCTGAAAAGCGGAGGTGGACAAGGTGAGTTGAGTGAGCGTTGACAGCTCAATTCTAGATAGTCATCTGGCTGGTGAAAACTCAATTGAGCCCAAGGAGTGGGTAGCGCCATAATTACAGGGCCCAGCAAAACCCCGCTCTTCAACCTTATCGCCTTGCCGCGCAGCGCGCCGAGACCCCGACCGACCGCACCACCGCCCGCTGGGCCCGAAGCGCCTCAGCCCGGGGACTTGACGCGCGTCCCGTACCCCGCGCTAGAACAGACCGTCCATAACTGATTCAAGATTTTATGATAACAAGATGGACTACCACCAGATGATTATCATGTATTAAGAAAGTTTCAAAATAACGAGAATTTTTCTTAGATTTTTTTTTTGGTGAAGAATTTTTGGTGAAAAAGTTTTTTTGTGTGTAGTAGCTATTACGAGTGATTCAAAAAGTTGCCGATGCTCGAGGGCAACGAGTGGAGCATTAGACACAAGAGAGAAATACCTTGAAGTAATAATAAAAAAAGAAACGAACTGCGTTGAATACAAATGAGCTGAAATTTTACGGCACCCGATTTGGAGCCAAGCCTTTCATTGCGTTTGTTTTTATAACCAAAGAGACTAGCTACGTTTTTCTTGTCTATCAATGAAAGATGTGTGTAAATTGTGTCGAATTCTGTCATTCAGTTGATAAGTGGACTTAGTATCCAGTGATAACAAGACTTGACAGTAAAGACCCTACTACTACTGCTACTACTACAGCTACAGCTACTAAAAGAGCAACAACAGTAATAAGTACTACTACTACTACGACAACAACTGCTACTACTACGACTACAATACAACTAATACAACTGCAATGCTACTACTACTGGAACTAATAACACTGTAACGCTACTACTACTACTATAGCTGCAACAACAACAACAAAACAACAGCTACTACTTCTACTACTACTACTCCTCCTCCTCCTCCTCCTCCTACTACTACTACTATTACTACTACTACTACTGCTGCTGCTTTTTGTGAGGTTTCAAACCCTACTGATCTTTATTCATAATTTTTTGTTCATTTATTTTTGACTGGTGTGGCCGTGGGGTGTAAGTTTGTTATAACGAAGCCGAGCAAGATGACGAGGTCGCACGCTATTCCCTCGAGCCACACACGAGACTCCTTTGATAACATTTTGATAACATTCGATAACACTTGATAACACACCTTGAGTCTACGTTATCACTAAGGTTATTCTATCTTAGTCTGTTCTATAAGATTTATTGCCTATTGAATAGGTTCGTTATGGGGGCTTGATGTTAAAAGGCGATAACTAGGATCTTGTTATCAGGGCTTAACAATCTGTTTTCGTGTTACACCTTAATCTCGGACACAAATCGATTTTTCCCTTGAGTTCTTAATCAACTATGGGGCTCGCCACCCAAACTATTCGCCCGTTTTACTACCTGGACACTTACTCGCCCATCCCGGTTAGCCCACTATACTAAAATTCATGAACCCAGAATCAAGATTCTTAGTGTATTCTTATGTCTACACAGCGCTAATGTTAAGTTAAAGAATAATAGGAATTTGTCGGATATAGAGCTTATTCCATAAAGGCTAGCCTCTCCACTGCGGACAGTCGTATAAAATAATTTTATTGGAGAAATTCACTCGAAAATGTGTCTAAAAATTAGTAAAAAATTGAAGAATAACTTTGGTCCAAAGAAAGTTTGAAAATTCTTATCCGTTGATTTATTAACGGTGTCCGCTATAGAGAGGCACACGTATTAAAGACTAGCCTCTCCACTGCGGACAGTCGTATAAAACATTTTTGACGGAGAAATTCAATTGAAAATGTGTCTAAAAATTAGTAAAAAATTCAAGAATAACTTTGGTCCAAAGAAAGCTTGAAAATTCTTATCCATTGATTTAATAACAGTGTCCGCTACAGAGAGGCACACGTATTAAAGACTAGCCTCTCCACTGGGGACATACTTCTAAAATATTTTTACTGAAGAAACTCGCTTGAAAATGTGTCTTAAAATCTGTAAAAAAAAAATCAAGAAACATTTTGATGCAAAAAAAAAAATTTCAAAATTCTTTACAGCTGATTTGATAACAGTGTCCGCTACAAAGAGGCACGCATTTTGGGACTATAACTTAACTTTATGGAGGAAAGATAAAGATCCTGATCTTCATTAAACATAGCCTTGTGTAATTTTATTCCGGAATAGTTATTTTATTATTATTTCGTGATTTTTTTTTCCTTCTTTTTCCCCCTTTTTTTGGGTTAGATTTTACGAGCGGCTTTTCAGCTTTGGCGGCGCGGCGAACCCAAATGAAGACCTTATAGCCAAGCATCTGCACGATCGCATCCACAGGGATCGCCACTCCCAAGATTCACACGTGTGCCTATCATCTGAGAATCGTGCACTTTGCTGAGGTTAAGAATCTCTGAGGAAGGTGAGACTTGGAACCTTACAACTGAGACTCTGAATCCAAGAACTAAGGGTAAGAATCTCTGAGGGAGGTAAGACTTGGAACCTTACAACTGAGACTCTAAGGAATCTAAGAACTGAGGGTAAGAACCTCTGAGGGAGGTAGACTTGGAACCTTATAACTGAGACTCTGAATCCAAGAACTGAGAGTAAGAACCTCTGAGGGAAGTAAGAGTTGGAACCTTACAACTGAGACTCTAAAGAATCTAAGAACTGAGAGTAAGAATCTCTGAGGGAGGTAAGACTTGGAACCTTACAACTGAGACCCTGAATCCAAGAACTGAGGGAAAGAATCTCTGGGGGAGGTAAGATTTGGAACCTTACAACTGAGACTCTAAGGAATCTAAGAACTGAGGGTAAGAATCTTGGAGGGAAGTAAGACTTGGAACCTTACAACTGAGACCCTGAATCTAAGAACTGAGAGTAAGAATCTTGGAGGAAGTGAGACTCTGAATCTTAAGAAACTGAGACTAAGAATCTTGACGAAATGAGACTCTGAATCTAGAGATGATCGATGGTAAGATGTGATGACACGATGATAACAGGACTTAACACTGATAACACCTATTCTTAAGTCTTTAGTCAAGTCCGTACACAACCAAACGACACACTGATAACTTAGTCGATAATATGATGATAACCTGTGATAACAGAGAATGATAACAATGGGTTGCGGACCTCCCCTAGTGTTATGAGCTAGGAGAGTGTGAATGAATGTAAGAGAGGACATCCTTCACGTCGATACAACACGAACAGTATCAAGCAGACGGTGTCTGCGTGTGAGGAAGCGCGGTCACTTCTTCCAGAGAACTATATCTAGTCCGAAAGTAGAAAGTAGTTAGCAGCTTCTATGACCCAGCAGAAAATTAAGGATAGTTTCAGGACCCTGAAAATATCCTTAAAATGTACGAACGGTATCAAGCAGACGGTGTCCGCGTGTGAGGAAGCGCAGTCACTTCTTTCAGAGAACTATATCTAGTCCGAAAGTAGAAGGTAGTTAGCAGCTTCTATGACCCAGCAGAAGATTAAGGATAATTTCAGGACCCTGAAAATATCCTTAAAATGTACGAACGGTGTCAAGCAGACGGTGTCTGCGTGTGAGGAAGCGCGGTCACTTCTTCCAGAGAACTATATCTAGTCCGAAAGTAGAAGGTAGTTAGCAGCTTCTATGACCCAGCAGAAGATTAAGGATAATTTCAAGACCCTGAAAATATCCTTAAAATGTACGAACGGTGTCAAGCAGACGGTGTCTGCGTGTGAGGAAGCGCGGTCACTTCTTCCAGAGAACTATATCTAGTCCGAAAGCAGAAAGTAGTTAGCAGCTTCTATGACCCAGCAGAAAATTAAGGATAGATTCAGGACCCTGAAAGTATCCGTAAAAGGACATTTTCAGGATGCCAATCAGGACTCTGAGTGCAGTGAAATTGGCCCACCCTTCCAAGGTTTTCAGGACCCTGACATTGGAGTGCCTGAGTAATACATGTTCAGGGTACTTAACAGCGTCCTGAAAAAACGCTTTTCAGGATACTTAATGGTGCGCTCAATAATCAAGGTTCACAATTCTCAACATATTTTTTTTTTATTTACTCATCCACGATCGGACATGGTTCAGGATATTCAGGATATGTTACGGATATCGTTCAGGATGTAGCCGACATCCTTAATTTTCCGCTGGGGATTCTTGAATCATGTGGAGATAATGTAGGCGGATGATAACCACTGATAACACTGATAACCACTGATAACTTGTTCTCTTGTTCAGATAGGTTTGATACGAGAGAGACTTTTGACAGAGATGGACGCGTACAAAAAATCGCCATTTTGGATTGCGCATAGCATAGTCGCCATTGTTGTAATCATGCGTAGGTGGGCTATTCGCTTCGTGCAGAACGCCGACTCGCCTTATTATACCAGAATAAAAACTACAAACATTCTAAATAAGCCGAAGATAATATCTGATAACATTGGGTAACTGTGAATATTATCATAGTCGTAATGGAACGTATAGTGCGAATCTGGAGAACCAAGAATCATAAGAAGAGCCGAGAATCTTGAGAAGAATCTAGAATCTTATCCAGAATTAGGTATCGTACCAAATTTAAGAATCTTGCTAGTTTAAGAATCATACCACAAGCTAGGAATCATTCTAAGCTTCAAGAATCCTATCAATATTTAAGAATCATACCAAGATTCAAGAATCATAGGTAGTATCAAGAATCATAGCAATAACCAAGAATCCTATCCAGAATTAGGTATCGTACTGAATCGTACTACAGGATAGGGACCTTTCTAAGCTTCGAGAATTCAATCAAGATTTAAGTATGATACCAAGATTCAAGACTCGAGAATCGTGAATCAAGAATCCTACCAAGTTTAAGAATCCTACCAAAAGCTAGGGATCGTTCTGAGCTTTGAGAATCCTATCCAGATTTAATAATCATATCAAGTTCAAGAATCATACCAAAACCTAGGAATCGTTCTAAGCTTTAAGAATCTTATAAAGATTCGTGAATCGTGAATCAAGAATCACGCTGATGATCAAACAGAAGCATTGAGGGGGCATGGCTTTATTCATTTTTTTTCTCTCTTGGTTACTATGTGAGGAAAGTTAAAAGCCACACTGAGCTGATCAATCACTTTGGCCCTTTTCATCGGCCAAGCCCGTGGCTTTATTTATCGATTTCAACGCACATCACTCATCGCCCATTTGAACAAAACCACCACAGGGGGTTCGCTACTCCAAGATTCAGAGAAAATAAGATTCTAGCAAGATTCCTGGCCTCCTCCCTCTCTCCACCCCAAAAAAAAGATTCCCCAGCTTCTTAGCTAACGACTACTTACCGAAAGAATCTCAAGATTCTTGAAGAGTTGATAACTAGTGATAACAGATTTTGACCCAGTTGTCCACCCCTTCCGAGAATCGCATAGGAAAAAGTGCAAAAAAAACAACCTGAAAATGTATTTTTTTGTCATAGTTTCAGCGTTGAAGCAAATGTGTTGAAATTAAAGGGCAAGCCGCAAACCGTGTTTCTTTACACAGTACTGCAAACGCAGTGTCGGCTTATTTAGTTATTTCAACTTCTGCACGTACACATTTCATAACTTAATCATTTTTCAAAAAAAAAATTAACGGAAAAATGCAAAGTTCAAATTTTCCATATTTTGCGGTTGCCGATTTTCTCCATAGATGGCGCTAGCGTCGTTTAAAGGGCAATCGGCGGGACCTTTAAAGCAGTATTTCTAATTTCAGTTTCCCCTCCCCCCCTCCCTCTTCCCTTATTTTTCCCTTCTACCCTCCGTGCTGGAATACAAGGCTTTAGTCCAGATTTTCCCTTTTCATTCTCACTTCCCTCATTTTTCCCCTTTCAAGGGAATTTCCCCTTGCAAAGTGGAAACGAGGCTTTAAAGCGAATTTGATTCCTGGAATCTTTGGTTTTGTGAATCGGTTGAGTGTGCTTTCTGGGAAATAACGTTATTCCGTTCATTTTTTTTCTTTTTTTTCACGACAGACGACAGAAAAGTTTTTGTCACAGATCGTCAACTTTGAATGATACGGGGAATTGGAGACAATCGGAAGGCCGATATCTTTTCTTTCTGGTTTATCAAGGGGGGTCCGGAACTCCTTCAAACTCCTTAACGATGATAATCTGATAACATGTGATAACACACTGATAACAGGTTTCGATAAAAAGACGATAAACACAGTTGTGTATAAAATAATGAATTAAAATAACGAGTACATTAATTCAACTACAAAGGATAATAACAATATGGGTCCGCAACTATGTCAAACTCTATATAGGACGATAACTTGATAACATGTGATAACACTTTGACAAAAAAATTCTAATTAAAATTTAACTTTAACTGATTAATTCATTAAAATATCAATAAAATTTACAAATGAAATATTAATGATAATAATTATTAATTTTTTTTAAAATTTTCTACTAAATTTTCAGTTATCCATTTAAAATAATAAAAATAAAGTACCTGCAGCGGGAAGTAAATCCAGAGTTCCATTGTTTACCGCCCATTGACAGAGAAGACATTCTTTGTTGGCGTCGCTAGGCGTCGCTGGCATCTGGACCAGCTCCTCCATGAAAGGTGGCAGCGGCGGCGGCGGCGGTAGTCGCGGTGGCTGCAGCGTCAACCCGGCGTCGCCTAGCGTCGCCTCGGCGCAGACGGCGTCCGAGTCCCAAGCTCCGCAGAAATCTTCGTCCTTCATCCTATGCAGTCCCCCCAAAAATAGTTAATAATCGATTTAAGACTTAAGTATCGATTTCTAAAAAGACCTGATAGAATCGATAGAGGGCCGGAGAGCTGTATCGATAATTTCTACTCCACTCCACCAGGCTTCGTCTTCGAGTTCGTCGAAAAGTGGACCATGCTCGACGACTTCTTCCAGAACTAGCGGCGAAAGGGATAATCCTGAACTACTAGTCTGAGCTGCACAAGATACAACTATCGATAGTAGTGCGTAAACTATCGATATCAGCGGTCGTAAACGCGTTCTAGACCTCTGCCTTCGATTCAACGCCATCTACAAAGAGGAAAAGAATAGTTAGTAGTAGTTGTAGTAATGTCTACCCGATAGAAAAGCCATACGGGTAGTACCGAGTGAACAGGTAGCTGAACACTAGCTCCCCTCTGAATCACTAGCTGAAGAGTAGCTGAACTGACTTTTAGTTACTAAAAGTGAACCCTCTGAGTAAGGGTTGAACACAGTATGACTAAGTTCTTGAGAAATTCAAGCGTACGAACCGTGTACACTAGCCCCCCTCTGAATCACTAGCTGAAGAGTAGTTGAACTGACTTTTAGTTACCAAAAGAAGAACCCTCTGAATAAGGGGCTGAACACTGTATGACTAAGTTCTTGAGAAATTCAAGCGTACGAACCGTGTACACTAGCTCCCCTCTGAATCACTAGCTGAAGAGTAGTTGAACTGACTTTTAGTTACTAAAAGAAGAACCCTCTGAATAAGGGGTTGAACACTGTATGACTAAGTTCATGAGAGATTCAAGCGTGCGAACCGTGTGAAAGTGGGCTAATTTCACACTGTTATCTAGTTGAATCCATGATAGTCATGCACCGTTCAGAGGGTCATTCAGACGTATGGCTAGCGTATCATTTTTCTATCAGGATAACTACTTTTGCTTGTTTCTAAGTTAGTTTTTTTTCTACAGAAGCAAGTATTGATTATGCATCTCTTGCAACGGGTCGCTTGTGTATGTGCGAAAGTAATCCCGCAGGATCTGTTCCTTAGAAGGATTCCTTGTAATTAAACTTGCTCTTGCTCTGCATTCAGAGTCACATTAAACGTAAAGTGGCTACAACGTACTCGAGCATTGTTTTCATACTGCAGGGAAATTCCCTGAAAAAAGGGAAAATCGGGTCTGAAAAGGGAAAAGTAAGGGAAGAGGGAAAAGGGTAAATCTAGCAATACAGCCTCATCTGACGACACGGAGGGGAAAAAGGGAAAAATAAGGGAAGAGGGGAAAAGGGGGATTTGAAAGTGGAAGTACTGTAGTCTAGTTTGATAACCACGGATAACTGACAGAAAAAATATGCGCTAGTCAAACGTCAGAATGACCCTCTGAATGGTGCATGATCACCACAGATACAGCTAGATGACAGTGTGAAACTGGCCCAATTTCACACGGTTCGTACGCTTGAATCTCTCAAGAACTTAGTCATGCATTATTCAACCCCTTATTCAGATGGCTCACTTTTAGCTACTAAAGTCAGTTCAGCTACTCTTCAGCTAGTGATTCAGAGGGAAGCTAGTGTTCAGCTACCTATTCATTCGGCACTCAACCGTATGGCTTTTCTACCGGGGTAACAGGGGATAGAATGGTAGTAGCAAGATAATAGGGAGAAGCTTTCATCGTGCTACAATTTCGTTAGCCGCTAGCTCTGCTCCCATGCACTTAGCAAGAAAATAAGACACTAATACTTCATTACACATCCCAAGTGGGGTCTCTGTTTCATCTAAACACTTGATAGCACTGATAATAAGATGATAACACGCTGATAACACTTCTTAGTAAGTTGTCCCTATGCCCTGCATAGGATGTCCACGTATTTGACAGTTTTAAAGTAACCTGACTACAAAAAAGTTAATCTGCCGAATAGGTGGACACTGTAAGAGTTGTCCCTATACACTCTATAGGGTGTCCACGTATTTGACAGTTTTAAAGTAACTTGACTACAGAAAAGTTAATCTGTCGAATTGGTGGACACTGTAAGAGTTGTCCCTATACACTCTCTAGGGTGTCCACGTATTTGACAGTTTTAAAGTAATTTTACTACAGGAAAGTTAATCTGTCGAATAGGTGGACACTGTAAGAGTTGTCCCTATACACTCTATAGGGTGTCCACGTATTTGACAGTTTTAAAGTAACTTGACTACAGAAAAGTTAATCTGTCGAATAGGTGGACACTATTGGAGTTGTCACTATGCACTTTATCGGGTGTCCAATATGTGGCAATTTTACAGTAATTTTACTATATAGCAAAGTTTCTAGAGGGGTGCGAAACCTTCAGCTGTTATCAGATGTTATCAGATTATCAAGGTAGAGGGTTTTTGATGAGTTGTCGACCCCCCCGTTTGTTAGTTTCTTGGTGTTGTTAAGTTATCATGCAAATGACCGTTCCATAAACCGGGCCTCGATTATTACACAAACAACCGGCACAGGTTATACAACGTGTTATCAGCGTGTTATCAAGTGTTATCAGCGGTGTGGGAAATGGTAGCGGACCCCCTTCCCCCCGTTTTGATGTGTTTATTGCGTAATTAATCAAAGTTGATACGGCGATACTGTAATTTAGCGAAAACTTTTTCGATTAACCCGGACCGCAGTGATCGATGAGTGCAAAAACTCGAATTTTGGCGCCATAACTTAATTTGGCGCCAAAATTTCTGAAATTCATTTTCTAACCCTAAAAGCCTTCGAACATACGTGCACTATACTGGAATAACTTCGGGAGTAGCTTGTACTTATACTGGAATAAAATCCTAAGCTTGTGAAGATCAGTTTAAGAAACTGCTCTTAAAGAATTGATTTCATTTATACCCAGCGGAAAATTAAGGATGTCGGCTACATCCTGAACGATATCCTGAATATCCTGAACCACGTCCGATCGTGGATGATTAAAAAAATTGTGAATCTTGATTATCGAGGGCACCATTAAGTATCCTGAAAAGCGCTTTTTCAGTATGCTGTTAAGTACCCTGAACATGTATTATTCAGGTATTCCAGTGTCGGGGTCCCGGACACCCTGGAAGTGGGCCAATTTCACTGCACTCAGAGTCCTGATTGGCATCCTGAAAATGTCCTTTTCAGGGTCCTGAAACTATCCTTAATTTTCTGCTGGGGTATTTATGTTAGTACGTAAGGATGTAATATATTTAAATTATCTATTTGTATAATAAATGTAGGAAAAAAGTCCTTTTCAGGATATTTTCAGGGTCCTTAAACTATCCTTAGTTTTCTGCTGGGCATTTGTTTTATTATGTAAGGATGTAATATATTTATATTATCTATTAGTATAATGAATATAGGAAAAAAGTCCTTTACAGGATACTTTCAGGGTCCTGAAACTATCCTTAGTTTCCTGCTGGGGTATTTTTTTTTTTTCGTTCAAGCACGCAGGCCTAGGCCCATGGCTGTGCTGGGGTATTTATGTTAGTATATAAGGATGTAATATATTTATATTACCTATTTGTATAATAAATATAGGAAAAAAAAGATTTTCGTGAGGATCGAGCGTGGGCAATCAGTGGATCATTTATCACGGCCAGGATTTTTGCCATAAGTGAAGTGTGCAGCGCCCGAATCCACGACATTGCGTGCTGATGACTACATTATTTATAAAACTATCAAAACTATCGGCTTCTATACCCTTTAACTATCGATTATTAAAGCAACCCTCAACCGGTGCTTCCACTTTGCAGGGAAATTCCCTCAAATAGGGAAAGTAGGGAAGAGCGAAAGGGGAAAATAGAGGGAAAAGTGAATTTACGAATGTAGCTTTATCAAGGAGGGGGAAAAAAGGGAAAAAAGTGGAAGGACTGCCCTCAACAACAATTAACCCACCAGAAAAAAAATGCGCTAGTCAAACGTCAGAATGACCCTCTGAATGCTGCATGATTGCCATGTATTAGGCTAGACGATAGTGTGAAATTTGCCCACTTTCACACGGTTCGTTCGCTTGAATTTATCAAGACCCAAGTCATGCAGTATTCAGACACTTATTCAGATGGTTCATTTTATTTAGTAGAAGTTAGTTCAGCTACTATTCAGCTAGTGATTCAGAGGAAAGCTGGTGTTCAGCTACCTAGTCATTCGGTACTCAACCGTATGACTTTTCTAGCGGGAACCCAACTCGATCTATAAGAATCTAAGAATCACCAAGCGGAAAGTTAAGGGTGTCAGTTACATCCTGAACGATATCCGCAACATATCCTGAATATCCTGAACCATGTCCGATCGCGGATGAGTAAAAAAAAAATTGTGTTGAGAATTGCTAATCTTGATTATTGAGGGCACCATTCAGTATCCTGAAAAGTGTTTTTTCAGGACGCTGTTAAGTACCCTGAACATGTATTATTCAGGCATTCCATCGTCAGGGTCTTTTGAACACCGTGGAAGTGAGCTAATTTCACTGCACTTAGAAGTCCTGATTGGCATCCTGAAAATGTCCTTTTCAGGATATTTTCAGGGCCCTGAAACTTTCCTTAATTTTCTGCTGGGGTATTTATGTTAGTATGTAAAGATGTTATATATTTATATTACCTATTTGTATAATAAATATAAGAAAAAAAGCCCTTTCCAGGACATTTTCAGGGTCCTGAAACTATCCTTAATTTTCTACTGGGACACGCGTGAATCTTGAAAGAATCTTGAAAGAATCTTGAGGGAATCCTTATAAGACGACATACCATAATGCGATTATGGTTTCTTTCTGTCTATTATCTCATTTTCTGTTTTACTAACTTTTCCGCAAAAAAATGAGATTTTTCTTGATTTTCTAAGTCTTCACCACTTGATTATAATGTACTTAAATCATAATTATACAAATAAATACAGAAATATTTGTAGTAATGTAATATTTAACAAAACGAAATAAATGGTAAAATAATAATTTAATAAAAGTTAATAATTAATATGAATTCTTATAGGCGGGGGAAGGTCCGAAACTCCGAGGAAAAGTGTACGAAGATTATTTGATAACACGGAGGGAAAAAGGGAAAAATAAGGGAAGAGGGGAAAAGGGGGAAATCGAAAGTGGAAACACTGTACTCTTAGTTTGATAACCACGGATAACTGACAGAAAAAAAATATGCGCTAGTCAAACGTCAGAATGACCCTCTGAATGGTGCATGATCACCACAGATTCAGCTAGATGACATGGAGGTAACATGATGATAACAGTGATAACATGACCTAGGTGTACGAAGATTATTCGAAGTTTTTCGGACCCCTCGCCAATAGTGATCCAGTGGTGAGTTTGTGTGTGTGTGTGATAACACACTGATAACACGGTGATAACGTGTTGATAACAATGATAACAGAGGTCCGGGTGTCGTGTTTGGCCTCACAAGAGGAAGAACAAGGACAAATGATGTCTGAAATTCAACCTGGACCAGTGTCCAACGTTTGCGACTGTTAGTTGATTATCTGCGTCAGGGGATCTAGTGATCGTTGGTCACTGTCCTTCTGCTTCCTGCTGCAGTAACCAACAGCCAAGAACCCAGTGTTTCCACTTTGCAGGGAAAATCCCTGAAAAAGGGGAAGATGGGCTCTGAAAAGGGGAGGGAAAAATAAGACAAGGGCGAAAAGGGAAGATCTGGAAGTAAAGTTTTATATTCTAGCACGAAGGGGAAAAATAAGGGAAGAGGGAGAAGGGGGAGGAATCTGGAAGTAGAGTTTTATACTGTAGTAAAGAGGGAAAAAGGGGAAAATAAGGGAAGAGGGAAAAGGGGGAAAAATCTGGAAGCAGAGTTTTATATTCTAGTAAAGAGGGGAAAAGAGGAAAATAAGGGAAGAGGGAAAAGGGAAAATCTGGAAGTTCAGCCTTATATTCTAGTACGGAGGGGGAAAGGGGGAAAATAAGGGAAACGAGAAAATCTGGAAGTTGAGTTTTATATTTTAGTACAGAGGGGAAAAAGGGGAAAATAAGAGAAGAGGGAAAAGGAAAAATCTGGAAGCATAGAGTTTTATATTCTAGTACAGCGGAGAAAAAGGGAAAAATTAAAGGAAGAGGGGAAAAAGGGGAAACTGAAAGTGGAAACGCTGCAAGAACTACCAGTTTTTCAGGCTTTCTTCAAAGTTTCAACAAAGAAACCGGAAAAATAATTTATGGATTGTTTTTTCTTATTCTGTTCCATAGAGAACGTGAATTAATTAAACTAATTAGTGCCTAATTAAATTCACGAAGAAAAAATGCATTTAAAAATGTAATAAAGCATTTATATGAATATAATAGAATCTAAATATAACAAAAACTACAAAAAATAATAATTTATTAATAACTAAGAATCGTTGTTTGAATCGCTGTTTGAATCGCTGTATGACTCTCTGTATGAATCGCTGTTTGAATCTCTGTTTGGATCGCTGTATGAGTCTCGGTATGAATCTCTGTTTGAATCTCTGTTTGAATCGCTGTTTAAATCTCTGTTTGAGTCTCTGTATGAATCGCTGTTTGAATCTCTGTTTGGATCGCTGTCTGAATCTCGGTATGAATCTCTGTTTGAATCTCTGTCTGAATCTCTGTTTGAATCTGTTTCAATCTCTGTTGAATCTGTGTTTGAATCTGTGTTTGAATCTCTGTTTGAATCGCTGTTTGAATCGCTGTCTGAATCGCTGTTTGAATCTTCTACGAAAATCTTTATGAGAATCCTGGCCACTGGATGAACCGGAAGTAGAGAATCTTAAGATTCTTAAGAATCGTGGTGAGAATCTTGTCAACGGAAGCTGTGTGAATGAATGCATGAAAAGCGGATGTTGTGAAATCTCAGCGACCACCTACTTTTACGCAAGCGTCGAATGTCACAAAATGGAACCAATTGTCAACCCCCCCGGAAGGGGTCCGCTACTCACAAGAATTACAAGAATCTTATTCCAGAATCTTACCCAAAAAATTATGAAAAATTATAAAAATACTTGAAAATTATTAAAAATTTTATGGATATAATATATCGATTATATAATATTATATCAATTATTATATTTATATTAATTATATTATTATAATTATTATATGATTTTCTAGATTATTTTGTGAAGGGTTGCAGACCCCCTAGAAGTTACGCATGTGTGTCGCATGCAAAGGGTCGCAAACTTGCAATAATTTTCGTAGACCTAGGACATGTTATCACTGTTATCAGCCTGTTATCATGTGTTATCAAATTATCTTCGTACACTTTTCCTCGGAGTTTCGGACCCCTTCTGTGTGTGTCGCATGCAAGGGGTCTCGAAACTTCCAACAATCTTCGTAGTCCTAGGTCACGTTATCACTGTTATCAACCTGTTATCATGTGTTATCAAATAATCTTGGCAGACTTTTCCTCGGAGTTTCGGACCCCCTGTGTGTGTCGCATGTGTGAAAGAAGCGAACGCGCGAAAAGCAGCTGCAAAAGACACGGTTGACACCCACGACATTTAACACAGACGAATCTCTTCCCTCCACATTCCAACGTTCTCTGATAACACGTGATAACAAGTGATAACAGCTGATAACAGCGGCTCAAAGGTTTAAGGAGAGTTGATCCAAGTTCGCGTGCTTCCACTTTCAGTTTCCCCTTTTCCCTCGCTTCCTTATTTCCCCCTTTTTCCCGTCCCGTGCTAGAATACAAAAGTCTACTTCTAGATTTTCCCTTTTCCACTTCCCTTATTTTTCCCTTTTTCCCCTCTTTGCTAGAATACAAAAGTCTACTTCTAGATTTTCCCTTTTCCCCCTCCTTACTAGAATAGAGGCTCTACTTCTAGATTTCCCCTTTTCTCTTATATTTCCCTTTTTCCCCTCCCGTGCTAGAACACAGGCACTACTTCTAGATCTTCCCTTTTCCCTCTTTCTTTATTTTCCCCTTCTTCAGGGAATTTCCCTGCAAAGTGGAAACACATCCAAATTCCTGTACGACTACCATGGGCTATAAAAAGACCCCAATATGGGGTGATAACATGCGGTAATGAGCTGATAACACTGGTGACACTGTCTTAGGAGTCTGTAACTTGCCAATGACTACCAACCGAAGTTTTTGAAACTTATTTTGAAGTTTTGTAGTTAAGGAATTACACTACAAGCGCACTATACTGGTATAACTTCTGGGATAACTTTATTTCCTCACTGTGTGTGCTTTGTCTCCGATTGGAGATTTATACTGGAATAAGTCCCCTGCAGTAGGAAAAAGTGTGCCAGCCACACTTATGCTATTCTAGTATAACTTCAGGGATAAGCACCGTATGATTTATCCCCGATTAAAGCTTTATACTGGAATAAGTCCCTGCAGTACGAATATAATGTAAAACCACATTCACAGTTGTAGACTATAGTGGTGTAACTTCGAGGATAACTTTATTATCTTACTGTGCGTCGTTTATCCCTGATAGGAAATTTATACCGGAATAAGTCCCTGCAGTACAAAAATAATGTAAAACCACGTTCACAGTTGTACACTATAGTGGTACAACTTCTGGGATAAGCTATCTCTTCACTGTTCAATTTATCCCGATTGAAGATTTATACTGGAATAAGTTCAATGTGAATTTTGTGTAACACTACGTTCACAGTTGTATAGTATACTGGTATAACTTCTGGGATAACTTATTTCTTCTCTGCCTGGCTTACCCCCTATTGGCATTTTATACTGGAATAAATCTTGTAGTGTGATAACTGTGTTCTACACTGTACTGGTATAGTTTATGGGATAATCTCTTCACTGTGTGGCTTATCCCCGATTGAAGATTTATACTGAAATAAGTCTTGAAGTGTGATAACTGTGGTCTACACTGTACTGGTATAGTTCATGGGATAATCTCTTCACTGTGTGGCTTATCCCGATAGAAGATCTATACTGGGATAAGTCTTGTAGTGTGATAACTGTGTTCTACACTGTACTGGTATAGTTTATGGGATAATCTCTTCACTGTGTGGCTTATCCCGATTGAAGATTTATACCGGGATAAGTCCTGCATAGTGTGAACATAGATGCTGTAAGTCGATGAAAAAAATGTGAAAAGTCACTAGTATTTGCAATTCCCACACATACACACACATACGACTTGAGTCAATATTGATTGTTACCTGATCTTCTCTATGAGTTATACCATACCGTCCCGCTATTTATTTTATTACAAATAATATATAATACAATATATATATATATATATATATATAAAGCTGGAAATAAATGGATAAAATTATGTTCATATTATAGGACTTATTCCGCTATAAATCGCCAGTTCGGGGATAAGCCACACAGTGAACAGATTATTCTCGAAGTTATCCCAGTAAGGTGTAGAACAGAGCATTCACATTACAGGACTTATTCCAGTATAGATCGCAAATTGAGAGTGACTCGCATACTGGAAGAGATAAGGTTATTCCAGAAGTTATACCGGAATAGTATATAAATGTGAACGTACTCTATAAGAATGCCATGCGGGTTATAATAATGGATAAGTTGAAGTATATTAGACTATGCTCACACTGCACGACTTATTCCAGTATAAAATCAAACAGTGGGAGGGGATAAGTTATCCCAGAAGTTATACCGGAATAGCATCCAGTTTGAACGTACTGTATAAGAATGGCGTGCGTATTATAATAATGGGATAAGTTCAAGTATTAGACTGTGTTCACACGGCAGGACTTTATCCCAGTATAAAATCAAACAGCGGAGGGGATAAGTTATCCCAGAAGTTATCCCAGAAGTTATACCGGAATAGTATCCAGTCTGAACGTACTGTATAGGAATGGGGCGCGTATTATAATAATGGGATAAGTTCAAGTATTAGACTGTGTCCACACTGCAGGGCTTTATCCCAGTATAAAATCAAACATTGGAACAGAGATAGGTTACCCCAGAAGCTGTACCAGAATAGTATTCATGAATTCATTGGGAATGGCATGCGTATTAGAATAATGGGATAAGTTGAAGTATTATTCTAAGAAAAGAGGGAAAGGTGGTTCGGTTGTGTGTGGTCATTGGCGTATTGAACATTTCCCAATTCTTTTGTGTTCAAACAATGATGCTTCTTCGGCACATTCCACAGGATCCGCTTTATACCATGGGATAAGTCGGGATAGAATGGGATAGGATGGGATAAGATAGAGTAGGATGGGATAGGATGGGACGGAGGTGGAATACGATGGGATAAGTTATTATAGGAAAGAATGGGACAAGATGGAAAGGGAAAAGATGGGATGGTACGGGATGGGATGGGATAAGATGTCATAGGAAAGAATGGGATGGGATGAGATAGAATGGGATGGAATAGGATGGGATAAGATATTTTAAGAAGGAATGGGATGGGATAAGATACAAAGGGGTAGAGTGGGATGGAATAGGACTGGTTAAGATTATAGGAAAGAATGGGATAGAATAGGATGGGATAAGATGGGATAGGACCTTCTATACCGACACGTACGACAACGGGGGTGTTGTGTCCTTCTCCATTGTTCCACGATTGTACCCACACATTTCCATATGAAGAATCACAGTCAGCAGATTCCTCATTTCAGTCCAAGATTCCTTTTCAGATTCTTGGGTGAATCTTGGTTTAAGATTCTTTTAAGATATTCTGAATCTTCTAAGATTCTTTGTAAGATCCTTATACGAGTATGTGAATCTTGACTAAGATTCTTTCTAGAGATTCTTGATCTTTTAAGACTCCTTTTCAGATTCTTATGCGAGTCTTGGTTTAAGATTCTCTTGGAAGATTCTTGTTCATCAGTAGGATTCACGTTAAGATTCTTATATGAGTATGTGTGAATCTCGAACTAAGATTCTTTCTAGAGATTCTTGATCTATTAAGATTCCTTTTCAGATTCTTGTGTGAGACTTGGTTTAAGATTCTTCTCGGAGATTCTTGACTTTTTAAGATTCTTTGTAAGATTCTTCGTTTCGTTCCAAGATTCACAATAAGATTCTTAGGATTCTTGGCAACATTTCTATCGGGCGATAATCGATAAGTATAATTATTCTGAACGCATAAGATATCATCTGTTATCATCCTGTTATCAGCTGTTATCAGTTGCTGTCACCCGCATAGGTGTCTCCCTGATTGTTGAAAAATGCTTTTGTGTTGTACTGCGTGGTTGGGAATCTTCTATTCTTCCAAGATTCACGAAACCAAGAATCTCATAACCGAGAATAGCGTGTGGGGGAAAAGTTGAAAAAGAGAAAAGACGTTTTGTGGGAATAGGTTAAGCGATTATAGCATGACCGTATTCAACAAATGTGTGGCTGGGCCATTTAACTTCAACAGTTAAAGGACCGCAACCTAAGGGGGGTCTTTAAACGTCAAGAATCGAGCGAGATTCCTTCAGAGAATCTCGATTTCTTCCATGAAGGAGCCAACCCCCTCTACTGTACCAGTGCAAATGGCGGTTTTTTCAATTATAATGAATCGTGTGGTAGTTTAAAGAGATTTACGAGTGCGACGTGGTGTCAAGCAAAAAGAGATTCGTCTCAGTGAATCTTTTGTCAAAGTGCAAGACTCAAGAATCCCGATTCCAAAGAATCTTGAATCTCTGCCTACCTCAAACACATACTCACACAAGAGAAGGGAAAATGGCGGCTAGAAATGGCTTCTTTCTTTTGCAAAAGCTTACCAGATTAGTTCCGCCCGCGTCCTGACAAAGCTGCCAGGGATCCTTTGGTTGCACGCTGTTCAATTTAGTGTCATACCCGTTGGGTTGAGTTCAACACTTCACCTTATCAAGATTCCTGATTCTTGACTCAAAGATTCTTGAACCCTCCCGCATGGGAAAAAAGTGAAGCACTCTGGGAAAAGATTATAGCTTTCCCACGCAGTTTTTTTAAAGCTGCAGTATCTATAGGATCTCTTCCGACACGAAGGGACTCAATAGTTTTTTTTTTACGTATTGTAGTATTTCATGAAAAAAAAATTCCTGGCAAAAACGATCCTTTCAAAAGGTTATTGCCTTTGTGGGAGTACATATAAACAGGATCCTTTTGGGAAGAGCAAAAACGGGTAAGAGTTCTTTAAAGGTCGTTGAAGATTCTTAAAAAAATTCTGGAAGATTCTTGGTGAGATTCTTGTCCAGGATTCTTCAGGAACCGTTCTGAAATCCTTAAAGATCCTTACCCAGGATCCTGAACTGTCTTGCTCAAGATTCTCAAGATTCTTGTCCCAGATTCTTCAGTTTATTGTAAGAATCTTCAGATTCTTGTGGAAGATTCTTGACAGTTTTTAAGATTCTCAAGATTCTTGTTCTAGATTCTTCAGATTGATTTAAGAATCTTCGCATTCCTGTGGAGGATTCTAGGCAGTTTTTAAGATTCTAAAGATTCTTGCTCCGGATTCTTTAGATTCCTTCTGAGGTTCCAGGATTCTTCACACTTTCCAGATTCTCAAGATTGTTTTAACGATCTTAACGTTCTTGTAGAGGATTCTAGGGAGTTTTCAAGATTTTCAAGATTTTCAAGATTCTTGCTCCAAATTCTTTAGATTCCTTCTGAGGTTCCAGGATTCTTGTCCAGGATTCTTGACACTTTCCAGATTCCAAAGATTCTTCAGATTCTTCATACGATTCTCTCAAAGAGTCTTTGACTTTCCATTCGATTCCATAATCCCAGACAGAACTAAATCGATTCCTGATCCTATATTGTTGTTGTCAAAAGTGAAAAGTTCTTCTTCTGCTGCTGCTTCTTCTGCTTCAGTGGTGTGAAGATTTGATGAAAAAGAAGAACCTTGATTGAGTATTACTGAAGAAGCTCGTTTTGTCATTGGAGAAAGAAACGGGGGGTCTGTTTCTAATCGCCGCTGACATCTTCACGCCTTTGTGCGCGGCTAAATTGAATTTTCCCTTCCGAAACCACCGTCTCCGATCCTTCGTGTCCTTTTAAGCGAACACTCTACTATTCAACTGCCGTCCGTCCAATGCTACATCGACCGTACTATTGGAAATCTTCCCTACTGTTTCCCTCCAGTCAACACCGTTGCCAATTCTACCCACAAAGTAACACAAAAAGTAGATCCCCAATAGAAGAAAGATGCGCTAGTCAAACGTCAGAATGACCCTCTGAATGCTGCATGATTACCATGGATACAGCTAGATGACAGTGTGAAGTTGACCCACTTTCACACGGTTCGTACGGTTCAGTTTTAAAGAACAAAGTCATGCAGAATTCAACTCCTTGTTCGGAGGGTTCCGTTTTGGCAACTAAAGTCAGTTCAGCTACTAGTCATTCGGTACTCAACCGTATGATTTTTCTATCGGGTCTCGAAAGATAAGGCGTTGATAGCAGTGTGAGAAGAGGATGTGGCCGACATTTTTTGCTTGTGTTAAGAGTTGTTGGCAGATCGTTTTTGTGTACCTGTGCAATAATTCAAATGCCACAAAAAGCACGAAGCAATTTTCTGGAACGAGTCCTTCGAGGATACTTCCCTTTGTTTCTGTATTTGCGGGGATAAATAGTGGGAAAAGTAGCAAAATCTCTGTTTTCTGATACCCTGGGGTAATACTGTGTATATTACGTGTCTCTATTAAGTCGGAAGCAATCGCCAGACACCGTCTCTGTTATCATATGTTAGCATGTGTTATCGTCCGCCATGGTTTGGCAGTGGTTTGGGAGTGGGTAAACGTCGATTGACCCCTTAAGGGCAGCGCAGTGCGACTAATGGCTTGAGGACCTCACCCTTTACTTTCAGAGTCATTAATCTAGATAATCACTGGTGTAATGCTAAGCTGGATAATAACTAGTGTTATGTTCCACTCTAGACGTTTTAGCACTCGAATTCGTAATGAGTTCACTCTGTTATCCCAGAATTATGCAAAGTCCCTAACACTTTACTTTTAACTATGAGATTTGGATAGGAAAGGTGTTAACCGATGATAACATGACTGAGAAAGGAAACGTTTGCTTCCTTAGAAAAGACGTTTTGGGGCCCTTTTGAAGTGAACCGAGCAAAGAGAACTGAATTTTCCGCAACGTCAAGTCGTTAAATTCAAACAAGGGAGCTGACAGCGTTGCCACTTCACCTTTATCAAGTCATTCGGAAAATTTTGAATTTCTCACAAGAAAAAAGGGTTGAAGATTCTCGCCAAGAATCTTGAGAATCCCCAGCGGAAAATTAAGGATGTGGGCTTTGCTACATCCTGAACGATAGCCTGAATATCCTGAACCACGTCCGATCGTGGATGAGTAAAAAAATTTGTGTTGACAATTGTGAATCTTAATTATTGAGGGCACCATTAAGTATCCTGAAAAGCATTTTTTCAGGACGCTGTTAAGTATCCTGAACATGTGTTTTTCAGGCATTCCAATGTTAGGGTCATGAACATCCTGGAAGTGGGCCAATTTCACTTCACTCAGAGTCCTGATTGGCATCCTAAAAATGTCCTTTTCAGGATATTTTCAGGGTCCTGAAACTATCCTTCATTTTTTGCTGGGTCGTTCTTACCGCTTGGTAACAAATAGATAGCATTAATCTTAACATGATGATAACAATAGGTTACCCTGTGGGGCCATTGTTCTCGTCTTTAGTTATAAATGTTGAGGGGGGGTGCCCTTTTGAATTATTTCTGGTTTTCCCAGAAAAAGTTGGCGAGTGTCGACGATGTGAAACTCTTTGTGGAGACCTTCTTCACTCCACTTCACAACTTGAACGAGAAGAAAAGTTCTACACCAGAGCTATAATATATCCGCCAGTGCACAAGCATTTGTTACAAAAGCAAAACTTTTCCCCCCACTTTGTACTTCTATCAACCTATTATACGTTATATTAATGTAAAAATTTTTGTTAAAATCAAGTGAACATGCTATAAAATAATTAAAGTATTATTTTGTTAAGTTATAAAATGTTCAAACATATTATAATAGCTGTAATATCAGTGAGTAGTACTTACCCAGCAGAAAATTAAGGATAGTTTCAGGATGCCAATCAGGACTGTGAGTGCAGTGAAATTGGCCTACTTCCAGGGTGTTCAGGACCCTGACACTAGAATGCCTGAATAATACATGTTCAGGGTATTCAACAGCGTCCTGAAAAAACGCTTTTCAGGGTACTTAATGGTGCCCTCAATAATCAAGATTCACAATTCTCAACACATTTTTTTTGTACTCATCCACGATCGAACGTGGTTCAGGATATTCAGGATATGTTACGGATATCGTTCAGGATGTAGCCGACATCCTTAATTATCAGCTGGGTAAGCATAATTTTAATTGAAATAATATTCATTTGTATTTATTATTATTTTTTACTATCCTATTATGAATATAAATTATATTATATAATATAATTTAATTTTTAAAGAGTGTAATTTAAGATTTTTCTGTTCTTGGATAATGTCCAGCGTGTGTCTTTTAAAAGAACGGCGAATTGTCAAGTTTTCAGTTGTACATGTCGGCGGCACAGCAGGACAAGGGATCGCTACCACCAGACTCCGAGAATCTTAAACACTTTCAAGAATCTTGAATCCACTTCCAAGATTCTTGGATACCTCAGTATCTATCCACTACCCAGACGAGTAGGCCCAATGATAACAGCTTGATAACTAGGCGATAACAAGGTGATATCTTAATATGGCGGCGGGCTGTTGGTCAAAGGTATGCGGCACTGTCGAGATCACTGGAACGTGCAGCGTAAAATTTCTCTTTTTCTCGCCAAATAAGCAAAAGGTCAAGTGGACGACGATTTTTCTCCGGAGCGCAGTCTGCGAGCCGAGGGTTTTGCGGCTGTTTCCTCAGGAAAAAGTCTCCGAACCCCCCCTGGTGTGCAAGCCGAAGGATTTGACAACTCACTTGACGTCTCAAACAAGATATACGACCTCCCATCGGTCCCCTGCAAAACTTTGCGACCCACGCCGGCTTCCTACTCTTCCACTGTTCCCTTACACCGTAGGTATACAAGCCGCCCATTCTCTCTTAAAGAGTCTTATAGAGTCTTGAGATTCTTCAATCAGGTGCTGGAAGGATTCTTGAATCTTCGGAACGATTCTTGGTTAGTATTATTACTACTGTGAGTGTCATTAGTATTCATGGAGAGACAAGGCTTGGGTTAGGAAAGACACCCTTTTGCCGTTGCCTTACGGCGTCTCGTTGATTCAGACATTATGAAAATGAGTGGTATTATACGAATACACAGACTCCGTAATGAGGATATACAACACCTACAACTTCCAACGGCTCGGGCTGTCGCCTTCCATTAAACCCAATAGGGGGGACTATACAACATTCCAGTACAACCCTAACTCCACCAAACCAGTTACAACAGGCTAAATGCAAGAATTAGGAAGAATTGTTCCCACTCTATCTTTTTGCGATATTAGGGCTAGTGTCGTAGGTGTTGTAGTAGTTTCACTGCAACTGCCGTTGCTACAACAGGACTGGTTTTTATTTTGAGACTTAATGGTTGTAGCAATTAGAAATCGCCAGTGACAGACGAAAGTTTAGAAGGTGGAAGCCAAAGGGTTTGCCGGTCTCGGGGCCGCAGACTCATTAGTCGATGCTGGCGGCTAGAATTTCGGGGCGATAGCGAGGAACAGAAGAGTAAAAGAGGAAGAATTGCTTTGATTTTCTCTTCGTGCCGTTTCTTTTCATGGTCCATCGTCTTCCCTCAATCGTTTTGTACGTCCACATTTCAAGCCAAGAATACAACAACCCACAAAAAGAGAAGAAGAGGAGGAGGAATCATCCGACCCTACCAACAGGAGGGACCGGTAATTTCAAGGTTGGTGTTTGGACCGACACCCGAAGGGTTACCAACTCCCAAGAATCATCCACAAGAATCTTAAGAATCTCTCGTAACTGAAACACTTTATAGAAATCGATTCTCATGGATTTCTTGTATCGCTACGTGTAGTATGGCCAGGTTATGATCATGTTAGCATAGTGTTATCATTGGTTTGTGAACTGGTAGTTGATGGCGCGACTGAGGAATAGCGGGACAGAGGCGGAGAGATGAGGAGTAGCGGATCCTTGTGCCGACACCGCCCGTGGTAAGAGTCGGAGTTTTTCCGAGTTGTCCGCGCGGACAAAAATTGTGCATATAATTGGACTCGCTGCGGGAGATGAGAAAAAATCATAAAAGTAAGAAATAAAATGAAAGATACCTTTAGCAACCCCGACGCACAAAAAGAGACAAAGACCGCAAGGTTAGACGTCATTTTCCAACCTCTCTTGATGAACTTCTTTTACCCCAAAGGGGGGTCCCCAACATCTTTTCTTGCACTGATAACGTGCGATAACTGGCTGATAACACCAGGTGTTTCGATTCAACAAGCTGAAAAATGTCTCTCCACTGCGGCAAAACTCGCGGTTTGTGCCGCCATATCGTCATAATAAATAGCCACTTATAAATTACATCAGTAATCAAATCTCAGACTTTTACATTCGAACCGCGGCTTTTGAATTCTGAACTTTTTTATTGCCACGTTTTCTTTCGTTTCTTCCTAACAGCTTCATTCAAACGCTAATGTCTCCGATGTGTTATGTATTACGTTCTCTGTAAGCGCTAGTTATTAACGCTTATCACTGTTATCAGTGTTTATGACTCGCTTGTTGTTATCCTGCTTTGGTCGTATAGACTGTGTAGGTTTTCCGGGGGTCTCGGTTTGGGCCAAACAGCCGTAAGATTGTTATGGAGTTTACGATGGTTGTGGCTAATGGGATAGCATGGAAGAATACCTTGTTAAAGCTTCTCCTTTTCTCTATCTCTTTTATGTTGTTTGTAGGTTCCAAAAGGCAGTTGCGTGTAAAATTCCCAGCTTTACGGCACTCGCCGTTGACTTTACGAGCTCCATTGATCAGGATAAGGCAACCGTTTGTAGCGGTACCCGAGCAATTGCAATCCAAAGTGGCCAACGCAACCAATGTGGTCCGCGTCCCTTTCATAGACCCAGACTACGTGTGGGTCTGTCGCAGAGGGGTCTACAACTTCCCTCAAACCAGTCACCGATACCAAGTGATAACACCTATGATAACTATGACTCTTGCAGAGACTGGTATGCCGGGTCGTTATCCCCCCCAGCAGCTAAGGTGGTTCTTCTTATGCAAATTCTAACGGCCGCAACGGGGGAGGCCCCGAAGATGGGGCCGTTAACGAGGCGCCGAAAAGTGTCATAGTTCAGTCGATGAAGATGTCAACGAAGAGGCATTGAAAAACGAAGAAAGAAGAAAAAAAAGATAGAGTCCTGTAAATTTAAAAGGAATTAACAGAAGAGACGAGACAAGAAGAGGGTCCGCAGTCCTTCTCAACGGGAGCCTTGGTACTCGTAAAAGCCTGTGCTGAATATTTTAACCATTTGTCTTGTCACACTAGCTTCACCAATGTGTGTGTTCCCAGCGATAAAAGTCTCGCACTGGGCACAAGGAAGAACATTTTTTCTCCCTTTGTCCCCCTCTTCCCTTACCTCTCTTCGCTGTCCTTCTAAACAGCTCTCCTATGACAGAGTAGGCATCTAAACACTGGACACAAAGATATCTAGAAATGAGGCGGTGCCTTGTGAAACTAGGCACTATGTCCCATGAAACTATGCACTATGTCCGGAGAAACTAGCAGTTTATTCAAGAACTAGGCACTATATCCGGAGAAACTAGGCAGTTAATTCCAAGAACTAGGCACTATGTCCAGAGAAACTAGGCGCTCCGTCCAATTTAGCGAAAAACCGAAACCGAGTAAGTTGATCCAAAGTCTCTGGTTTCTGGACACGTTTTTCTAACCAGCAGGCGTTTGCGGAGGGTCTTCCAGAGAGTCAGACCTCAGCAGACGACGGGATTCCTCAGGTGACCCCTCTTTGGGGAGTCAGGGGCCCCTCTGCTTGACGACCTTCGTGAGGCCCAGGGACTGTGGAACCCCCCGCAGACCGTTGCAACAACTCAATCGTGGGGTTTTGAAGAAAATGCTAATTCCTTTTCTACAAGTATTTGCCACCTTTTGTGTTTGCTACGGTCTCAGTGTTTGGGGCTCTTCTCTGAAATTCTAATGAAGATACTCGACCCGCTCTGTCGACTACATAAACATGGCGTTTTCCCCCCAAACATTCCTTGATGGCTGGAGATCAAGAGGAATAAAACTTTTCTTCTTCCCAGAAATTTATGATCCTGTTTTGTAAATGAAGGAAGCCCCTGTTGTAAAACTCCAACATTAACCGGAAAAACAAAACCGTATTTAAGCCTTTTTTGGGGTAGAGATTTCAACGAGCGACATGGACACCAACCTGCTCATTTCTGTCTTCCAACGTAAAAGATACGCACATCAGTTGAAATCTAAAGAAACTTCAGTTTAAATTTGTTGTCAGGCTGAAACTTTTGGAGACCTTGTCCTTGTAGACGACACACAGGAAATCGTAATTGGCACCCTATGTTAATTCAAAGCGAAGGATAACCTGTCACACCAAAGACTTGTTTCCATCTGTCATATGTCATTCAGGATAATCATTGTCATAACTTTGCCTTCACGCATTCCCCGGGTTCATATGTGTTTATCCCGAAAAGTCGTAAGTGCCTGCACATTTCCAGGGGGGTCACAAACCCCTGATAACACCTTGATAACAAAACTCTGGAAGACGAGAAACCTTGGAGTGTCGCAAATGCAAAAGTTGAAGAAACTCATAAAAGCTGCGGACGTTTTGATTACTCCAGCGCTGATTGCAAAGTGGGTTAGCAACTCTTGTACACCTTCGGCACTGCTATCAGTGTTATCACCGTGCTATCAACCCAGTTGCGCACCCCGTTTTACCTGATGATGTACTTAACCTATCTTCAGCAGCAGCAGCAGCTCTGACAAAGTGTTATGACCTTCCTTCCAAATAAGTCGCTAACATATAGTTGGACTGAACTTATTTTAATACTGCATTAACTGCTGATTTATTGTAAGTTTATAAATAGATGTGAGTAATTTCATCGTAACTTTTTTTTAAGTATTTTTAAGTGGCGTTATCTATTTCTGCTTCTCGGTCGGTGTCAGCTTTGAACGAACCACTTGTTTACATGGCGTGTAAAAATGAGTCTTGGATTTCAAGTCGACAAAAGCTCTGGGCCGACAGAAGATTAACTGCATGTGGCACTTGCTGTAAGAAGAGTCCAACCGAAGAATTCCTCATTTTTTTTTTCTCTCTCTCTCTCAGTTTCTGCTTTTGTGGTAGGTTGTTAAGTTCCTCCGGAGTTAAGTTGCGTCTTCTCGGAGAGAGATAAGAGCTCTTCAACTGCCGTTACTGCTGTTCCATCAAGGTTTCGTGAAGCAAGATAGACGGTGATAACTCGATGATAACAGTGATACGAGTAGTTAGGTGGGTTGCAGACCCCTCTCTTGTAATGGACATCTCGAGGGGATAAGGAGAAAAAAAAGTCTCCAGCAGCTGACACCTGAAACCGTCCGTTTAAGACGCTTATCAACGAGTCCAATCTGGTTATCCGTCCTATTACCACAACCAAATGACCCAACTGATAACACCCATCCCTCTTGTTATCAGTGTTATCATCATTTTATCGTTGACTATTGGTTAATAACCTTCCACGACTCCATAAATCAGCTGTTATCATGAACGGTAAGACTCCGCATATCGATTTAAACGCTTAAGATATCGATCTATCGATACCTGTGAACTGTAAGGCAATCTATGAATATAGCTAAGCAATCGATGGATAGTGAAGACGGTTTTCTCGGGGCTCTGGATGCACCAGTGACCGCTTTTCCAGTTGCGTGTTATGCTTGGAGATAACGAGGATGAAGAAACCAGTTTGTTTTCCCGCCCAGAACCATAAAACATGGCGAAAGGCTCCTCAAAATGGCCGCCAATACAAGCCAATTGCCACAGGTCAAAAAAAAAAAAAAAAGACGTGCTATTATCATCGTATCGTTCGAGTATGGTCCAACAGCAGCAGACGACACGCCAGCTTCCAACTATCGCCGCCAGGGACCACTGTTTTCGGCACAAGGTCCTATTGTTAGCGAAAATTGGTTTGGGCCACGGAGGTTAAGTCTGTCTGTTGTCTGTTGTCCGGAGGCAGGGTTGAGCGACAGTTGGGGGGCAGTCTGTTTGACCATCGATTATTCAAGTGTCTTTGACAGAACCTTCGGTAACAGAACCTCTTAAACAAGACAGATCTATTGCACGCTTAATCAACTACTTTAGGCTACTTCCCCACTTTTTTTTCACGGTGCCTACTACAAAAAGGCCTTGAAAGTTTTTTTTTCACGGCTTTTTTTTCCACCGCATGGCTGTAGGGCATCTTTTAACACTTAGGCCTGTACCCAATTAGAGGTTTCACACAAACCGATACTCATTAGGAAATTTCATAATTCCGGTGCAGTAATCATAGAGACGGGCATCGGGCAATTTACCTGCCCAAGCAGAAGAAGAAACTGGAGGCTATTCATTTCCCAATTGAGGTGATGGAGGGGGGAGTTGTTCGGGGGGCTTGGCGCGTCAGAAGCAGCCGACAAGTATAAAATAGGCATGCGCTCAAGGCGAAAACAGAACCCCTCTGACAAAACAAGACCCTCTTTGGTTTAACGAGAAGTGAGAAATTGCAAGCTGACGTTTAACGTAGGCCTATCACCCAATTTGGCCCCCAGCCTATACCCATACCGGGGGGTTCGCTACTCTCCTGTCTCTGTTATCAGCTTGTTATCGTATATCATTTTGTGATTCCTGGAGTAGCCTACCCTCCTGGGGTGCTATTTCCATAGGCTGGCACAGGTAATATAACACCCCCTGTAGGTGCCAAAAGCATCTCTCTCTATCTTACCATATCGCAAGGGGCATAAGAAACAGTTGATAACAGCTGATAACAACCGATAACACGGTTGTATGAGGCTTTAAAGAACACGTTGACATTTTTGACGTGGTGGCTCAAATGCGACGGGCAGAATGGATGGTTATCAAGTGTTATCAAGCGTTATCAAATGTTATCAGGGGTTATCAACTGTTATCAGGGGTTATCACCTATTCTCTATCTAGAATTTCTTAGAAAATTCAAACTTTCGTTTCATTTACAGCTTCTCTGGCCTCAGCTCCTATGTTATCAGGGGTTATCACCTGTTATCGGTGGTTATCACCTATTCTCTATCTAGAATTTCTTAGAAAATTCAAACTTTTGTTTCATTTACAGTTTCTCTGAACTCGGTTTTTATGTTATCAGGGGTTATCAGCTGTTATCCAGGGTTATCAATAGTTATCAGTGATTATCACCTGTTTTCTATCTAAAATTCCTTAAAAAATTCAAATTTTTGTTTCATTTACAGCTTCTCTGGCCTCAGTTCCTATGTTATCCGAGGTTATCAACTGTTATCAGGGGTTATCACCTTTTCTCTATCTAAAATTCCTTAGAATTCAAACTTTTGTTTCATTTACAGCTTCTCTGAACTGTTTGTTTTAATGTTATCAGGGGTTATCAGCTGTTATCGGGGTTATCAAGGGTTCACGGCCAAGTGACAAATTGAATGAGCCGTATGACTGGAGTCAATTAAGGCAAAACACTGGAAGGTTCCTTAAAAAACGCTTCGTTTGCCCGACAATGACATAAGACTACGCTCCATTGACTCAACTTCTCCCTCTCCGTCCAGTGATAACCCCTGATAACACTTGATAACCTGTGATAACACAATGATTAAATCAGGTTTTAAAAAATCAGAAAGTGTTTTATTAAAATCAAATATATTCAATTAAAACCTGAATTTTGATTAGAATATTTGCCATTAGCAAAAAAAAAAAAAGTTGAGTATCGATATGTAATAAGATAAGGAATCGATTGTTATCACTTTGCAATTACTCAGCATCATCAGATAAAATTACAAGTCATTAGGGCGAAATATTACCTCGTTTGCGTCGGCGAATGGACGGCCAATAATGGGCCAGGTCAAAGGTCATCTGATATTATGTATCGATATACAAGGAATGGGCCGGACCCATACATGCCTTATGCCTTATGAGGAATCGCCCATATAACAAGATATTTATATTATTATAGATTACAGTTAGATATATGATTATACAATAAAGAATCTTAACACAAGAATCTTCTCAGCATCTAGAATCTTCCCAAGAATCTTGCCCAGAATCAAGAATCTTAGACACAATTGCTCTGAATGACTTCGAGAATCAAAAATCTTTCCAAGAATCTTGCCAAGAATCTTACTAGAATACAGAATCTCAAACAACAGTACCTCTGAATGACAATGAGTATCAAGAATCTTGCCAAGAATCTTACCTCTCATTAAGAATCTTGCCCAGAATCAAGAATCTTAGACAAAGTACCTCTAAATGGCATCAAGTATCTTGCCTCTAATCAAGAATCTTGCCCAGAATCAAGAATCTTAGGCAACAGCACTTCTAAAAAGCATCAAGAATCTTGCCAAGAATCTTGCCTCTAATCGAGAATCTTGCCCAGAATCAAGAATCTTAGGCAACAGCACCTCTAAGTAGCATCAAGAATCTTGCCAAGAATCTTGCCTCTAATAAAGAATCTTGCCCAGAATCAAGAATCTCAGGCAACAGTACCTCTAAATGACATCAAGAATCTTGCCCAGAATCAAGAATCTTAGGCAACAGTACCTCTAAATGGCATCAAGAATCTCGCCAAGAATCTTGTCTAGATCCTTCTCGGAATCAAGAATCTTAAACTACACTAAACCAACTGAACCGAATTCAGATTCAAGAATCTTGGCGCCAATCTGAAAGGATTCCTTAGGGGAGAGGTATGTAATTACAGAGTGTATCGGGGGTTGTCGCGTTATTCGACGTTGTTGTTCCAGGAGGATATCGAGTGTTCCAGTGCAGCTATCTCAAATATCTCATTAGAAGGCGACACGTTGCCATTTGCCACTCTCTACAGTTACCGGCAAACTCGCCTGGAACCTTCTAAGTTGTCATGGAGACCAGTATATGCGTCAATCCCTCATAATGAACATTCATTTTCTTCGTATCTGACGCTGTTCTCAAACATCAATCAGAACCTACGAGGAACAAAAAGAGGGGATTCAGGGGGTAACCGGGGAAATTTTAGGAACTTCGGGGAAATTCGGGAAAATTGAAGGAAAATCAGGAAAAAATCAGAAAAATTCAGGGAAATTCGGGAAGCTCAAAGGGAGTTTAGGGAAATTTGGGGAAAGTGTTAGGAAAACGAGAAATTCAGGGAAATTCGGAGAAATTTGAGAGATTTTTGGGAAAAATTCAGGTAAACTTTAGGGAAAACTAGGAAAATCTGGGAAAATTCAAGGGAAACTTAGGGAAATTTTGGGGAATTTAGGGAACTCAGGGAAAGTGTTAGGAAAAACGAGAAATTCAGGGAAATTCGGGGAAATTTGACAAATTTTTGGGAAAAATTCAGGTAAATTCGGGGAAACTTGATAAATTTTTGGGAAAAATTCAGGTAAATTTTAGGGAAAACTAGGGAAATTCAGGGAAATGCCAGAGTTTTTGGGAAAAATTCAGGTAAATTTTTAGGGAAGACTAGGAAAATGTGGGGGCAAATCAGGAAAAATTCGGGGAATTTTTAGGAAAATTGAAGAGTGAAACGGAAAAACCTGATGACAAGTCTTCAGAAATGTGTTGGTTTATTATCGGTTCGGTCCATTAGCAGCGGTTCAATGCAAAAGGAATGATCCACGTTTCCGCTCACATGTTCTGCACCAGTTTTAGTTTTCAGTTCTGGTCCACCCTCAGTGGATAACACTTGATAACAAGCTGATAACAAAACCGGCTTCCCTCGTTTTGTACTGATTTGAATTGATGATTTATAACGAACTTGTTCAAGACAAAAAGCAAAAAAAAAAAAAAGGTTTCGGACTTACGTTTGCAAGGCACAGCGTCGAAGTTGACATGGATACCAAGATTTAGCTGTGGGCAATTTTAATCCAAAAATGGGGTTGGTCTGATTAGCATGCTGCTCAAACAGGTACGCACACAGTGCTCATATTTTCACGTTCTTTTCCTCGTCTTCCTTCTTTCTTTCCTTTTTCTTTTCTGACAATTTCTACCACACACAGTTTTGAAAGCAGAAAATATCAACTTTTTCGTAATTTGGCCAACTTAAACTATCCCACAAATTCCCGCGCAAAATTTATTCGAAGCGCCTTGTTTTGCGCAAGGTGATCGTGTTTTGTTTTGGCACAAGCAGCAGCAGCAGCAGCAGCAGCAAAAGCCGGGCGTTCTATGCCAAATAGAATGCCTTCACAGAAAAACAGCAATAACAAACTGAAAAATCTTTCGAAAAATTATATTTAACCAAACTAAACACAATTCAAGTTAATTTTTCTTTAACGAAATTCCCAAAATTCAATTGATATTTTTCTCAATTCCGGGTACGAAATGAATTTTCAACAGCGCAACGGACACAACCTTCTCGCACGGAGGCCGGCAGCCGACTGAAGCTGAACCGAAACAAGCACGGCTTCCACTGGTCCGTAGAGTCACGTGACTCGTGTCACCAGCCTCTCTGATTGGCTCTTCTCACCTAGGTGGGCGGAGTAATTAACCCGGTGTTCGATAGATTTTCGAACGCTTCAAAATTATTTAATTAATTAATTTAATATATTTAATAAAAATTAATTAATATTATTATATATAAATATTTGAATTATTAAGACTAATTTATGGTGTATTATTTTATTATATAATATTTGTGTAAGTTTTTGAGTTGGTTGCTGTGGCAACGTTGCTTGTTCTTTTTATCAGAGAACATCCATCTTGTGAGGAGCACTGTCTCAATTACAGTAACGGAAAACTTTTCATACCAACATCTAACGATCGCTATACGAAAACTTTCTTGGAAAAAAGGTACTAAACAATAAGAATATGTATTTTTATGTATGAATAGTTTATATAGTTTATGTTGGTTATCATCTAGTTATAGTTGTTTTTTGTGTCAAAGTTTCGGACCCTGTGATGTTGTTCGTCTCAGGGACAGCGTAGAGCAGATGACTCGTATTCTGGACTGTGCAGACAAAAAAAAAATCCATGAAAAAAATTTATACAAGCAAAAAAGTCAAATGTTAATATGGAGGCGACATTTTCTTTGAAGATCCTTCACGTCGTCTGCTTTAAGCTAAGCCAGGGCGGTTAGGGGGGTTCGCAAACCTCATAAAAATCCTAGATTCCTGCAAAGACCCCAATAGCAAAAGATATGCTGTATAGTCAAACGTCAGAATGACCCTCTGAATGGTGCATGATTTGCCATGGATTCAGCTAGATGATTGTGTGGTATTGGCCCACGTTCACACGAATTCATACGGTTGAGTCTTCAAAGAACTGAGTCATGAAGTATTCAAACACTTATTCGGAGGATTCATTTTTTAAGCAATGAAAGTGAGTTCAGCTAGTGTTCAGCTACCTAGTCATCGGTTTTACCACTTTCAGTCTCCCCTTCTTCCTCTCTTCCCGTATTTTCCCCGTTTCCCCTCCGTATAAGAATGCAAGGGTATTCTTCTATCTTTTCTCCTTCCCCTCTTCCCTCATTTTCCCCTTTTTGAGGGAATTTTCCCCCTAAAGTGGAAACGCTGCTAGTCATTCGGTCCTCAACCATTTTCCCTTATTTCCCCCTTTTTGAGGGAATTTCCCCCTAAAATGGAAACGCTGCTAGTCATTCGGTCCTCAACTATTTTCCCTTATTTCCCCTTTTTGAGGGAATTTTCCCCCTAAAGTGAAAACGCTGCTAGTCATTCAGTCCTCAACTATTTTCCCTTATTTCCCCCCTTTTGAGGGAATTTCCCCCCCTAAAATGGAAACGGTGCTAGTCATTCGGTCCTCAACCATTTTCCCTTATTTCCCCCTTTTTGAGGGAATTTCCCCCTAAAGTGGAAACGCTGCTAGTCATTCATTCCTCAACCATTTTCCCTTATTTCCCCCTTTTTGAGGGAACTTCCCCCCCTAAAATGGAAACGGTGCTAGTCATTCGATCCTCAACCATTTTCCCTTATTTCCCCTTTTTGAGGGAATTTCCCCCCCTAAAATGGAAACGGTGCTAGTCATTCGGTCCTCAACCATTTTCCCTTATTTCCCCCCTTTTGAGGGAATTTCCCCCTGAAGTGGGAACGCTGCTAGTCATTCGGTTCTCAACCGTATGACTTTTCTATAAGGGAATCTCAGGGATAATGGGATTCTCACTCTCGACTGGATCCAAAGCCGCAACTGTTGCCAAATTTCCTAATCAGATTATACGTGATACTGTGCCACGTTATAAGAATCCAGAATTTCAGCGGCTGCATCAAATCCTTGTTCATAGGATCGATATTTCCCATGCACAAGAATCGAATTCAATCAGATACAGCGCAAAACACAATCAAAGATCCATTCACAAGTGCTCGGATGGAGAATTATAAGAATCGTAAGGATCCTGAAGTTAGGATTTGGTGTTAAGAATCTTAAAGGAGAGTATAGAGGCGAGATTCTTATGGAGATTCTTGGTAAGATTCTTCCAAGAATCATACTTTCATTCAACAAGAATCTTACTATTGTTAAGGGGATAATTTATAGCAATAATCCTAGATAAAGAACGTAATATAGATATTTGTATAGAATAATAATAATTATAATAATAATAATAAACTATAAGAAATACGTAAGATTTGCTAAGGACGTTGTATTGCCTATAGGGTATATGCAAAACGCTCGTGCCCCTCTATAGCGGACACCGTTATTAAATCACCTATTAATAGTTTGACAATTTTCTTTTCACCAAAGTATTTCACTAATTTTTTACGATTTTTCTGTATATTTTAGGTAGGATTTTTTCAATAAAAATATTTAATTTGCCCGTCCGTACTAGAGAGGCTGTCTTCAATAGCATAAGGCATATACCAAACGCCGGCCTCTCTATAGCGGACACCATTATTAAATCAACTATCAAAAATTTGACAATTTTCTTTTCACCAAAGTATTTCAATAAATTTTTACGATTTTTGTGTATATTTTAGGTTGGATTTTTTCAATAAAAATATTTAACTTGCCCGTCCGTACTAGAGAGGCTGTCTTCAGTAGCATAGGGCATATGCCAAAAGCGAACCCCTCCATAGCGGACACCGTTATTAAATCACCTATTAATAGTTTGACAATTTTCTTTTCACCAAAGTATTTTACTAATTTTTTACGATTTTTCTGTATATTTAAGTTAGGATTTTTTCAATAAAAATATTTAATTTAGCCGTCCGCTCTAGAGGGGTCAGTTTTCAATCACGATTTTTAACGTTGGCTCTATAAGCTCTATAGACCTTATTCCAAAATGGCGCTTGTAGACCATTCCCTCTACTACGGACGCTCGTACAAAATAACCTTGTCAGTTAATCGACTCGAAAATAGATCTAAAAATCGTCAAAAAACCTGCGAAACACTTTGATACCCAAAAAAGTTCAAAATTTTAATAAACTGATTGAATAGAAGTGTCCGCTCTAGTGAGGTCCGCCTTTGGAATAGGCCCTATATAGGCCTATAAAGGTTAGGACTGTAGGACCGTGGTGATGTACTGGTGTAGATGCGGGGTGTTTTGTCTCTGCCAGAGTGCCTACAGAATTTAATTAGGCCCATTTGTTTGAGGAGGAGAAGCTTTTGGCAGAAGGTCTAAGGCGGACGACAAGTTTCTGTGTTACCTGAAGCTCTCCTCTTCTTGTTCACAGTCGATCCTTATCGAAAAACAATGGGGACACCGACTACCACAAACTTTCAAGGGGTTTAGTGAAGACTACCGTGAAAGTTTTACGGCGATGTATGAACGCTCTCCTCTTCTTGTTCACAGTCGATCCATATCGAAAAACAATGGGGACACCGACTACCAACAACTTTCAAGGGGGTTAGTGAAGACTACCGTGAAAGTTTTACGGCGATGTATGAACGCTCTCCTCTTCTTGTTCACAGTCGATCCTTGTCGAAAAACAATGGGGACACCGACTACCAACAACTTTCAAGGGGGTTAGTGAAGACTACCGTGAAAGTTTTACGGCGATGTATGAACGCTCTCCTCTTCTTGTTCACAGTCGATCCTTGTCGAAAAACAATGGGGACACCGACTACCAACAACTTTCAAGGGGTTAGTGAAGACTACCGTGAAAGTTTTACGGCGATGTATGAAGCTTTCCTCTTCTTGTTCATAGTCGATCCTTGTCGAAAAACAATGGGGACACCGACTACCAACAACTTTCAAGGGGGTCAGTGAAGACTACCGTGAAAGTTTTACGGCAATGTATGAACGCTCTCTTTGAGACTTTCAAGGAGTCTGTGGTATACTGAGAGTCTCCAGGAAATTCTGGAGTACATAGAGACTTTCAAGAGGGTGCTTAGCACTACCGTGAAAGTTTTAGGCAATGTATGAACGCTCTCTTTGAGACTTTCAAGGGGTCTGTGGTATACTAAGAGTCTCGAGGGAATTCTGAAGTAAATAGAGACTTTCAAGAGGCTACTTAGCACTACCGTGAAAGTTTCACGCTAGTGTATGAACGCTCTCTTTGAGACTTTCAAGGAGTCTGTGGTATACGGAGAGTCTCAAGGGAATTCTGAAGCACATAGAGACTTTCAAGAGGCTGCTTAGCACTACCGTGAAAGTTTTACGGCAGTGTATGAACGCGCTCTTTGAGACTTTCAAGGAGTCTGTGGTATACTAGGAGTCTCAAGGGAATTCGGAAGTAAACGGAGACTTTCAAGAGGCTACTTAGCACTACCGTGAAAGTTTTACGCTAGTGTATGAACGCTCTCTTTGAGACTTTCAAGGAGTCTGTGGTATACCGAGAGTCTCGAGGGAAATCTGGAGTACATAGAAACTTTCAAGAGGCTGCTTAGCACTACCGTGAAAGTTTTAGGCAATGTATGAACGCTCTCTTTGAGACTTTCAAGGAGTCTGTTGTATACTGAGAGTCTCAAGGAAATTCTGGAGTACATAGAGACTTTCAAGAGGGTGCTTAGCACTACCGTGAAAGTTTTAGGCAATGTATGAACGCTCTCTTTGAAACTTTCAAGGGGTTTGTGATGTAGTCAGAGTCTCAAGGGAGTTCTCAAGTAACCCGAGACTTTCAAGGGAGTTCTGAAGTTACACAAGACTTTCAAGGGAGTTAGCACTACAGTTAAAGTTTCAAGGAATTGTGACTTAGTGAGAGTCTAATGATAGTTCCGATGCACACAGGATTTTCAAGGGATTTCTGAAGTAATTCAAGACTTTCAAAGGGGCTAATTACATGAAAGTTTCATGGAGTGGGGAGTACAGATACTGTCTTGAAACTTTCAAGGAGCTTTTGATTTTGTGAGAGTCTCATGGGAGCTCTGAAGTAACCCAAAACTTTCAAGAGGTTTAGTTAGCACTACCGTGAAAGTTTTAGGCAATGTATGAACGCTCTCTTTGAAACTTTCAAGGGGTTTGTGATGTAGTCAGAGTCTCAAGGGAGTTCTCAAGTAACCCGAGACTTTCAAGGGAGTTCTGAAGTTACACAAGACTTTCAAGGGAGTTAGCACTACAGTTAAAGTTTCAAGGAATTGTGACGTAGTGAGACTCTAATGATAGTTCCGATGCACCCAGGATTTTCAAGGGATTTCTGAAGTAATTCAGGACTTTCAAGGGGGCTAGTTACATGAAAGTTTCATGGGGTGGGGAGTACAGATACTGTCTTGAAACTTTCAAGGAGCTTTTGATTTTGTGAGACTCTCATGGGAGCTCTGAAGTAACCCAAAACTTTCAAGAGGTTTAGTTAGCACTACCGTGAAAGTTTTAGGCAATGTATGAACGCTCTCTTTGAAACTTTCAAGGGGTTTGTGATGTAGTCAGAGTCTCAAGGGAGTTCTCAAGTAACCCGAGACTTTCAAGGGAGTTCTGAAGTTACACAAGACTTTCAAGGGAGTTAGCACTACAGTTAAAGTTTCAAGGAATTGTGACGTAGTGAGACTCTAATGATAGTTCCGATGCACCCAGGATTTTCAAGGGATTTCTGAAGTAATTCAGGACTTTCAAGGGGGCTAGTTACATGAAAGTTTCATGGGGTGGGGAGTACAGATACTGTCTTGAAACTTTCAAGGAGCTTTTGATTTTGTGAGAGTCTCATGGGAGCTCTGAAGTAACCCAAAACTTTCAAGAGGTTTAGTTAGCACTACCGTGAAAGTTTTAGGCAATGTATGAACGCTCTCTTTGAAACTTTCAAGGGGTTTGTGATGTAGTCAGAGTCTCAAGGGAGTTCTCAAGTAACCCGAGACTTTCAAGGGAGTTCTGAAGTTACACAAGACTTTCAAGGGAGTTAGCACTACAGTTAAAGTTTCAAGGAATTGTGACGTAGTGAGACTCTAATGATAGTTCCGATGCACCCAGGATTTTCAAGGGATTTCTGAAGTAATTCAGGACTTTCAAGGGGGCTAGTTACATGAAAGTTTCATGGGTGGGGAGTACAGATACTGTCTTGAAACTTTCAAGGAGCTTTTGATTTTGTGAGACTCTCATGGGAGCTCTGAAGTAACCCAAAACTTTCAAGAGGTTTAGTTCGCACTGCCGTGAAAGTTTCACAGGGGGGTAGGTAGACTCTTGAAACTTTCAAGGAGTTTACTATATAGTGAGTGCCTCATGGGAGTTCTGAGGTAACCCATAACTTTCAAGAAGACTAGGTAGCACTACCGTGAAAGTTTCAAGGAGGCAAGTAGACGCTGCCTTGAAACTTTCAAGGTCTTCGCGAAATAGTAAGAAAATTAATGTTCACTATCTTTTGCAGTAATAATATTATTTATAATTTTAATATTAGATATTAATCAAATAAAATTTTCTATTTTCTTTTCAATATTCGGGAGTAATTGGAATCTCTTGTCAGCGCCATCTGTTATCGCGAAACTAAATTACAGTTTTATCTTATCATGGCGTCACTTTGACAGTCCCAACACTTTCATTCCCTAACTGCCAACATTCAATTTAGTCCTTTACTTTACAGTACAGACAATCTACATTACACCTTAGGCCTTCAAGTGTTAACCCACCCCGATAGAAAAGTCGTACAGTTGAGGACCGAATGACTAGGTAGCTGAACGCTTGCTTCCCTCTGAATCACTAGCTGAACAGTAGCTGAACTTACTTTCGTTGCTAAAATGCGAACTCGCTGGATAAAGGGTTGAATACTGCATGACTCTGTTCTTGCAAAATTCAATCGTACGAAACGTGTGAAAGTGAGCCAATTTCACGCTATCATCTAGCTGAACCCATGGTAATCATGCACCATTCAGAGGGTCATTCTGACGGTCGATTCTGACCAGCGCATCGTTTTCCACTGGGCAGCCCTTTAGCTCGAGACAGAGACTAGTTATCACCTTGTTATCACGTGTTATCACATGTTATCAACTGTTATCACCTGTTATCAGCAGAGACGGGGGTTGACACGAGGACGACAGCCGGATATTGGTGTCTCTAGGAAACGTCGAGAAAATATACGACTGTCAAAATGGCTGCCACCGACACAAAAGCTTTTTGAGCCTCTCCTCTTGGTTTCCCTAAGAGAATTATTAACAATTCACTAAGAAAAACGTCATTTCCGACTTCATAAAAACCTTCACGTATCATCCAACTATCTTATTCTATATAAAAATTATTATTAATAATTATCTAAATATTTTAAATTAGCAAAAAACTTCCAACATCTTTCAGCCATTCTGAATGCAAAGTTAACTAGGTCTGCTTTATTAATGCTAATTAATTATATACTTAATAAGTTTATTAATGTCTAATTAAAGTTTTATCAATCTATTATCATCCAAATATCATATTCTATATAAAAATTATTAATAATAATTATCTAAATATTTTAAATTAGCTAAAAACTTCCAACATCTTCCAGCCATTGTGAATGCAAAGTTAACTAGATCTGCTTTATTAATGCCAGTTAATTATATACTTAATAAGTTTATTAATGTCTTATTAAGGTTTTATCAATCTATTATCATCCAAATATCTTATTCTATACAAAAATTATTAATAGTAATTATCTAAATATTTTAAATCAGCAAAAAACTTCCAACATCTTCCAGCCATTCTGAATGCAAAGTTAACTAGGTCTGCTTTCTACATGCTAATTAATTATATACTTAATAAGTTTATTCATGTCTTATTAAGGTTTTATCAATCTGTTATCATCCAACTATCATATTCTATATAAAAATTATTAATAATAATTATTTAAATATTTTAAATCAGCAAAAAACTTCCAACATCTTTCAGCCATTCTGAATGCAAAGTTAACTAGGTCTGCTTTCTTAATGCTAATTAATTATATATTCAATAAGTTTATTAATGTCTTATTAAGGTTTTGTCAATCTATTATTATCCAGCTATCATGTTCTATATAAAAATTATTAATAATAATTATCTAAATATTTTAAATTAGCAAAAAACTTATGAGACCTCTCAGTTCAGCTTGAACGCAAAATTAACTAGATTTGCTTTGTTAATGCTAATTAATTATATACTTAATAAGTTTATTAATATCTAATTAAGGTTTTATCAATCTATTATCATCCAGCCACTTATTCTATATAAAAATTATTAATAATAATTACCTAAATATTTTAAATCAGCAAAAAAACTTCCAACATCTTCCAGCCATTGTGAATGCAAAGTTAACTAGGTCTGCTTTATTAATGCTTATTAATTATATATTTAATAACTTTATTCACGTCTTATTAAGGTTTTATCAATATATTATCATCATGTTATCTACCTGTTATCATATATTCTCAAATTATTTGAGGATAAAGCCTCTCCATGGGAGTTTCGAATCTAAGCAAGTCATGGCCGTTTTTACATTGTTGCCATTGTGTTGCTTTTTTTACTTTTTACTTTTCTTGTGAATAGAGAAATTGTGACGCCACTGCTGTAATGTTATAACTCTTTTTTTTCCCCTTTTTTCCCTCTTTTTTTCCCCGGAGTACAAAATTTTTTTTTGTAATGTTGTGCTTATGTATTTTTAATTGATGCTCATTTGTCACGACAGCAGGAAACCAAATTGGATTTTTTTTCTCCTTTTTTAAACACAACTTATTATTATAATTACAAAATTTCTTTTTCTTATTATCTGATTAATATTTTTACGTTATCGGAAAAAAAAATTGTGACCTAATATGGCGGCCGCGAAGTTCAGCGCCATCTATTGAGTAAAGTTTTCATAAATTAAGATTTTTATTTCAAATTATATTTTCATGTTTTTGTTGTATTGTTGTGTGTGTAAGTGGGATTGAGGAATTTTCTCATTTGGAAGAGAGGGGAAGTGTGGTTGTCGCTCGGTTTGTTGTAGTCGTTGTTGTTTTGTTGTAGAGCTGCTGTAGTAGTAAGGGCCGGTAGTAGTTAAAAGAATGAAAGAAGCACATAATAAAAAAGAATGAGAAATTAAGAAAAGGAAATTTGTTTAATAGTAACAAGAGAGAACGGAGCGGGGTCTGTAACTTTGATAGAAACTAGATGATAACAGTTGATAACATCAGGAGGACTTTGAGAGGTTGTGAACCCCCCTGGAATTAAGCCCAGGTGCTCGGTTTACAAATTGAGACATTTTACGTTGGCCCCTTTCACTTGCCACTCTTTTGTTCTTTCAAAAATCTCTGACTGACAATGTACTACATATAATGTCTAATATATAATAATAATAATAATAATAATAATAATAATAATAATAATAATATATACGTATATATATAATATATATATAGTACTATGACATAATATATAGGAAAAGTCTATACGTATATAAACTAAGATATAAACATATATATATATTAATAAATACATGTAAATAAACATATATAAAGATATATGTTACTATTGTACTAAAACAGATTATATCACCAGATAGCGTTACACTGTTAGAAATGAGGGTCCTGAAAAGTTGGGTCCTAAAAATTTGGCAGGGGTCTTAAAATGAAACCCTTGGATCCTACTACTTAGACCCCGGGGTCTTGAAAGTAGACCGTGGGGTCCTAAAATAAGAATCGGGGTCTGAAAACTAATCCCTTAATCAAGAGGTGGGGCCCTAAAACCGAGGACAGGGTCCTAAAATCAAAGTTAGGGCCCAAAATTTGTAGAGCAGAAAAGTAAAATATTAACCAAGATTCAGTACTGTATTTCACCATCAACCAAACCAAACCAAAACGTTTTAACAGTGTATGAAGGGGTCCGAAACTCTGAGGAAAAGTGTACGAAGATTATTGATAATATGTGATAACACGGAGATAACAGGTTGACAACAGTGATAACATGACCTAGGTGTACGGAGATTATTGCAAGTTTCGGACCCCTTGATCAAAAATAAACTGAAAAATAAAATATAATGAGTAATATTAATATCGTAAAAATAACAAATAAATATTTCTCGATTAACTTTTATTCATATTATGAATACCTATTCTTTATTATTGTGGTAATTACGATGTTATATCATAGTCTTATATCCGTCACCTTTTCTTCCCACCACCCACTTCCTCCCACCTTTTCCTCCCACCTCTTCTTCCCACCTCTTCTTCCCACCTTTTCCCCCACCTCTTCTTCCCACCTCTTCTTCCCATCTCTTCTTCCCACCTTTTCCTCCCACCTCTTCTTCCCACCTCTTCTTCCCACCATCCACTTCTTCCCACCTTTTCTTCCACCACCCACTTCTTCCCACCCACTTCTTCCCACCTCTTCTTCCCACCTCTTCTTCCCACCTCTTCTTCCCACCTTTTCTTCCCACCTCTTCTTCCCACCTCTTCTTCCCACCATCCACTTCTTCCCACCTTTTCTTCCCACCACCCACTTCTTCCCACCCACTTCTTCCCACCTCTTCTTCCCACCTCTTCTTCCCATCTCTTCTTCCCACCTTTTCTTCCCACCACCCACTTCTTCCCACCCACTTCTTCCCACCTCTTCTTCCACCTCTTCTTCCCATCTCTTCTTCCCACCACCCACTTCTTCCCACCTTTTCTTCCCGCCACCCACTTCTTCCCACCTCTTCTTCCCGCTACCCACTTCTTCCCACCTTTTTCTCCCACCTTTTCCCCCCACCTCCTCCCAACCCTCCTCCCCGTCCCTTGTCGCTTCACTGACTCCATGTGAGAAGACCAAAAGGTGGTAAACGCTGGCTAATCGTTGCTGTTGGTAGGTGAACTGTTGTCCGTGTTGAGTGGAGCTTTAATTTTGTCCGCTTCCGGGACTCATTTCCGCTGCGGACATAACATCCGCTCGTACGGTGGGGCCTATTCCGAAAGGCGCGCCTCTCTATAGCGGACACTGTTATAAAATCAACTTTAACGAGTTTTAAAACTTAACTTACACCAAAATGTTTCACGAATTTTTCTGTGATTTTTAGATACATTTTCAAGTAAGATTTTCTCATAAACGTATTTTATATTGCCGTCCGCAGTAGCGGGGGCCGGTCTTTAGCAGTCGTTTTGGAAGTAAGCCTTTAAAAAATCACTATTAAAAATCACCCATTTTTTAAAATTATTATTATTAAAGATTATTATATCAGTAACTTAATTACTTTTGTATTAATTAAATTCACCAAGAAAAAAGAAACGTTAATTACTTTTGCGCTTTGTTATTTGCGCAACTTTTCGTCAGTGTTTCCACTTTTGCAGGGAAATTCCCTGAAAAAGGGGGAAAATGGAATCTGAAATGGGAAGACGAAGAGAAGAGAGTAAAGAGGAAATCTAGACCCTGTACATTCTTGCACGGAGGGGGAAAAGGGGAAAGATAAGGGAAGAGGGGAAAAATGGAATATTGAAAAGTGGCAACACTGCTTTTCGTCTTCTATAGACCTTATTCCAAAAAGACCTCTGTAGACCACCCCCTCTACTACGGACACTGGTGTCAATTAACTTTTTTAACTAATCGACTTGAAAATACGTCTAAAAATCGCCAAAAAATCTGAGAAACAATTTAATACCCAAAAAAAGTCAAAAATACTAGTAAATTGATTTGATATAAGTGTCCGCTATAGTGAGGTGCGCGTTTGGAATAGTCCGTGTAGAAAGTTGTTCCAGGAAAACTTGGTCTTGATAGTTTGCGGACATTTTCCACGAGCCATTAACTATCAGTGGAAACAACAGTGCTTCCACTTTTCAGGGAAATTCCCTCAAATAGGGAAAATAGGGAAGAGGAAAAAGGGGAAAATGGAGGGAGAAATGACTTTACAAATGTAGCTTTACTCAGTAGCACGGAGGGGAAAAAGGGAAATTGATATATTTCAAGCGGAGGGGGGAAAAGGGGGAAAAAGGGAAATTGATATATTTCAAGCGGAGGAGGGAAAAAGGGGGAAAAGGGAAGCACTGCAGGAAAACTTGGTCTTGATAGTTTGCGGACATTTTCCACGAGTTATTAACTATCAGTGGAAACAACAGTGCTTCCACTTTTCAGGGAAATTCCCTCAAATAGGGAAAATGGGGAAGAGGAAAAAGGGAAAATGGAGGGAGAAATGAATGTACAAATGTAGCTTTACTCAGTAGCACGGAGGGGGAAAAGGGAAACTGATATATTTCAAGCGGAGGAGGGAAAAAGGGGGAAAAGTGGAAGCACTGCAGGAAAACTTGGTCTTGATAGTTTGCGGACATTTTCCACGAGTTATTAACTATCAGTGGAAACAACAGTGCTCCCACTTTTCAGGGAAATTCCCTCAAATAGGGAAAATGGGGAAGAGGAAAAAGGGGAAAATGGAGGGAGAAATAAATTTACAAATGTAGCTTACTCAGTAGCACGGAGAGGGAAAAAAGGGAAACCGATATATTTCAAGCGGAGGGGGGAAAAAAGGGAAAAAGTGGAAGCACTGCAGGAAAACTTGGTCTTGATAGTTTGCGGACATTTTCCACGAGCTATTAACTATCAGTGGAAACAACAGTTGCTTCCACTTTGCAGGGAAAATCCCTCAAATAGGGAAAATGGGGAAGAGGAAAAAGGGGAAAATGGAGGGAGAAATGAATTTACAAATGTACTTCACTCAGTAGCTCGGAGGGGGAAAAAGGGAAACTGATATATTTCAAGCGGAGGGGGAAAAAAGGGAAAAAGTGGAAGCACTGCAGGAAAATTTGGTCTTGATAGTTAGCGGACATTTTCCACTTTGCAGGGAAATTCCCTCAATAGGGAAAATGGGGAAGAGGAAAAAGGGGAAAATGGAGGGAAACGTGAATTTACAAATGTAGCTTTACTCAGTAGCACGGAGGGGGAAAAAGGGAAACTGATATATTTCAAGCGGAGGGGGAAAAAAGGGAAAAAGGGGAAAAAGTGGAAGCACTGGAAAACAAAAACAGTAGTAAATAGTAATGCAGTATTAAGAGAACAGAATAATTGCATTAAACCGGGCGTGCGTAACGGTTTTTTAAGCGTTACAAAAACGTCTCGGTTCACAGATGGCTTTTTTTAAATAGTCTGTTAATAACTTCATTGTAGATTCGATTTAGAGTACTTGAAGTAACCGTTCTTCGAAGTAATCGCTTCGTGTAAGAGTAATCATTTTTAAGTAAATCATTCTATATCGAGGAACCGTGAGTTCAGATTTTAGTAAACCGTTCTAGGAGTAATCGATTCGTGTAAGAGTAATCGTTTTCAAGTAATTGTTCTAAATCGAGGAACCGTGAGTTCAGACTAAAAGTACTGTTCTAGGAGTAATCGGTTCGTGTAAGAGTAATCATTTTCAAGTAATCGTTCTAAATCGAGGAACCGTGAGTTCAGATTAAAAGTACCGTTCTAGGAGTAATCGTTTCTTGTACGAGTAATCATCTTTCAAGTAATCGTTCTAAATCGAGGAACCATGAGTTCAGATTTAAAAAAACGTTCTAGGAGTAATCGTTTCTTGTACGAGTAATCATTTAACCGTTGAGGTTTGTGTAGGAGTAATCATTTTTAAGTAATCGTTTTAAATCGAGGAATCGTTCTCTGAGTTATCAGTCTAGACAAAGAATCCGTTCAAAGAGTAACCATTTCAAGTTCAGTAACCGTTATCCGAGCAATCGTTTCTTGTACGAGTAATCAGACCAATAAAAGTAGCGGTTCTCCGAAGTAATCATTTCCAGTAATCATTGTTAACGAGTAATCATGTTAGTAGGATGTAACCGTTCTCTGAGTAATCATATATGTAGAACTAACCCTTCTCGCAACAACCAGTTCGTGTAGAAGTAATCGTTATCCGAGTAACCGTTTCTTGTACGAGTAATCATACTAGTAGAAGTAACCGTTCTACAAAGTAATCGACTCGTGTAGGATTAATCATTTCTAACGAGTAATCATGTTAGTAGGATGTAACCATTCTCCGAGTAATCGTTTCTCTTTACTGAGTAATCATATCTATAGAAGTAATCGTTCTCCGACCAATCGCTTCGTGTAGGAGTAATCATTTCTAACGAGTAATCAAGTGAGTAGGATGTAACCGTTTTCTGAGTAATCATATGTTGTGCGAGTAATCATATCAATAGAAGTAACCGTTCTCTCAATAACCAGTTCGTGTAGAAGTAATCATTTCCAGTAATCGTTTCTTCAACGGGTATTCACTTACACAGAAGTAACCGTTCCAGTACTCATTCAGCCACACGAGTATAATCATTAAAACTAGAGTTACCGTTCTGTTAGTAATCACATATCTACGAGTAACCGTTCTCACTTTATCATCATGTTATTACTGCGTTATCGCCACGTTACTGACTAACCCCTACGTCATCGAAATTTTCCTATCTTCTACAGAGCTTCCACTTCACAGGGAAATTCCCCGAGAAAGGGAAAAACGGGATCCGAAAGGGGAGAAATAAGGGAAGAGGGAAAAGGGAAAATCTGAAAATACAGTTTTGTATTCTGGCGCGGAGGGGGAAATAAGGGAAGAGACCAAAAAGGGAAAATCTGAAAATATAGCCTTGTATTCTGGTGCGGAGGGGGAAAAAGGGAAAATAAGGGAAGAGAGAAAAAAGGGAAAATCTGAATGTACAGCCTTCTATTCTGGTGCGGAGGGGAAAAGGGGGAAAATAAGGGAAGGGAGAAAAAAGGGAAAATTGAAAGTCCAAAAACTGATCTTGCAGTATTATCACTGGATCCTAATTATGTTATCAACGTGTTATCAACGTGTTATCAGGTGTTTTTTGTGCACTGGGGGCCTTTTAATAGCGGAAGGCTTCTGTGAAAATTACTAACCACTAATGGAGACCTCCACAGATGAGTCAGGGGGTCGGAAACACTCTATAAAATGCAATATTACTTGATAACATCCGATAACAGGCTGATAACCGGTTATAGGATATTTTTAGCACTGAAAACTACAAGGGGTCCGAAACTCCGAGGAAAGGTGTCCCGAAGATTATCAGATAACATATGATAAAACGGAGATAACAGGTTGATAACAGTGATAACACGGCCTAGGTGTACGAAGATAATTAGAAGTTTCGGACCCCTTGGAAAAGTACTAGGAATATTATTCGATAAAATATGATAACATAGAGTAAGACCACGGGGGTTCCGAAACTCCGAGGAAAAGTGTACGGGGATTATTTGATAACATATGATAACACGGAGGTAACATGGAGATAACAGGTTGATAACAATGATAACATGACCCAGGTGTACGAAGATTATTGGAAGTTTCGGACCCCTTGGAGTAGACTTACGATAACACTGATAACATGTTACAAAGAGATGATAACAAGTTGATAACACATGATAACACCGGTTTTAGCTGCAAGGCTAATACCCTTATTATTTAATATTATTATTTTCTTAATATGTGAATTTCTCAAGGGGTTGGAAACTTCCAATAATTTTCGTAGACCTGGGTCATGTTATCATTGTTATCAACCTGTTATCTCCATGTTACCTCCGTGTTATCATATGTTATCAAACAATCTTCGTACACTTTTCCTCGGATTTTTGGACCCCTCTGGAGTAGACTTACGATAACACTGATAACATGTTACAAAGAGACGATAACAGGTTGATAACATACGATAACACCGGTTTCAGCTGCAAGGCTAATACCCTTGTTATTTATTATTATTATTTTTTTCTTAATATGTGAATTTCTACTGTTTATTATTAATTACTAATTATTTATTTATTATTATTTATTTATTATTCACTGAGAATTATATTATATAGAATACGAATTATTATTTACTGAGAGTTGCGGACCCCTTTACAAATAAGTCTACGGTGAAGTTAGAAAACAGGAGGGAAAAATCAAGGGGGTCCGAAACTGCAATAATCTTCGTACACCTGGGTCATGTTATCGCTGTTATCAACCCGTTATCTTCATGTTATCTCCGTGTTATCACGTGTTATCAAAATAATCTTCGTACACTCTTCCTCGGAGTTTCGGACCCCCTGGGAAAAATGTAGGTAATAGAGCCGTAAAAAGGTGCCAAAGATAATTTGTCCCGGCTACTGTTACCAAAACTAATTTACACTCACTTTCATTATTCTCCACTCCCCACACCACAAGGCCACCACAAAACTACCCCAGCAGAAAATTTCAGGATAGATTCAGGACCCTGAAAATATCCTGGAAAGGACATTTTCAGGATACCAGTGGAAACAGTGGAATGGTATGTCCGTAACCTTATAAGGATTCCCTAAAGATTCTTTCAAGATTCTTTCAAGGTTCACGCATGCCCATCAGAGAATTTAAGGATAGTTTCAGGACCCTGAAAATATCTTGAAAAGGACATTTTCAGGATGCTTATCAGGACCTCTGAGTGCAGTGAAATTGGCCACTTCCTGGGTGTTCAGGACCCTTACACTGGAATGCCTGAATAATAGTAGTTCAGGAGTACTTAACAGCGTCCTGAAAAAACGCTTTTCAGGATATTTGATGGTGCTCTCAATAATCAAGATTCACAATACTCAACACATTTTTTAACGATCGGGCGTGGTTCAAGATATTCAGGATACGTTACGGATATCGTTCAGGATGTAGCCGACATCCTTAACTTTCCGCTGGGTAAATGCAGATGATAGAAACATATAGTTAATATATAATACGATTATTAGATACTAATAATGATAGTGCGGTAGTTAAGTCATAATTATTAAATAATATGACTTTGTATGAATTTCTATTATTTATTAAAAACTATAAAATATTATATTTGTCATTTATTATTATTATTATTACGTACATTAGCCAAATTACTATTTTTCATCCATTGTTTCCATTTTCACTTTCCCCTTTCCTCCCTCCTCCCTCCTCCCTTTTTTTCCCTTTTTCCCCTCCGTGCTAGAATACAAGCCATATTTTCCCTTTTCCCTCTTCTCTTACTTTTCCCTTTCCGAACTCCATTTCCCCCTTTTTTTCAGGGAATTTCCCTGCAAAGTGGAAAGACTGTTTTCCCTCATACTGTATTTATGAAAATGATATTTTATTACAATTGAGATTAAGTTATAATTTTTGTATATCAAGTGTACGGAGATTTAACAGGCGATCGTCGTTTGTTTCATACCGTGAAAGCAACAAGAGGATGATTGTAGTGCACCGGAAGTAGGCGTCGCTTTGGCGGCATGTGAAAATTTTCCCCTTTCGACCGCAACTCTTGCCGGGTGGTCGCTATACAACACACACACTTCCAAAATCGTTTTGCTCGTCCCTAAACACACAGTTCCCCGCACCTGACACCTTCCGTTTGATGGTAAACTAGTCTATCAACGTCTTTATTATAGTTTACTCTGATAGCGTTAGATAATCTGAATTTAATAAGGTAATAGTTCAATATGAATTAAATCTAAAAGCGTTGTTAAGTTAAATTTAATTCAATTTTATCGAAAGTTATTATTATAATTAAATTGTGAATTAATTAAAGTATTCTGAAACTTAATTTCAGTAATATTGAATAGTTTGATCATTTTTTAATACAATTATTTGATTTTTATTTGAATTTCTTTGGAGCGATTCGAAATTCGCGCGCCTTTGCGCAACGTTGCCGGATCGTCCTAATACTTTACATAATAACTGCGCTTTAAATATTGACGTAATTTCAACTTGGAATATACCAAAATGTGCAGAAATGTCTGCTGAATCCGAATCTGTAATCAGTTTCCCGATTCAATCAAGTGATGGAAAGATTTTAAAGCGAAACGGAACGACGCTCAGAATCTGCGAAGTTTTCATCAGAACGTTGATAACGAGTGATGAACTACTGACAATAGTTGATAATACGTGATGATTGGAAGCAGTTGGGCATAAGTGTGTGATGACCTTTTAGGGGTTAGGAGCACTGATTCATCGATAATAAAACAATACGAACAGACGCAAAAGAGTTATTAAAAGAAGAACAGCTTATGCGCGACACTTAGAAAACTGCTTATGCGTGATTTGCATACAACAAAGTGACAAGTCATAAGGGTTAGTAACTCAACACAAATACTAACCAAAGATAATGCGATAACACATGATAACATCTGATAACTTGCCTAACCTTAAAACTGCTGTACAATTCTAAATGAAGCTATTAAACGCACTCACGCGATGACCTTGACCTTTTGACCTCTTCCTATTAGAAGTGATTAATCTAGAAAGTCTAAAATTGGAATATAGATATTAATAAAAATGGTAATAATAAAATTGAGACTATAATGGCGGTTGATGGCTGTGTTTGAGAGCCAAGTGTGCAGAAGTCTGATAGAGTGGATTTAATTAAAGTTTCTGGCCTTCTTTGTTAAAACAAGAAAAGCTACAAAAGCGAAAGAATCTCTCAACTGGAAATATCGCTTTCCTTTGAACTACTTTTCCCTCCCAACTACTTCGTAACGTCTGCCCGTTAGCGACTATCAAACCACCACAGCGTCTCCACAACTCCATTCAGTTCCAAACCCAATTAAAAAGGATGCGCTAGTCAAACGTCAGAATGACCCTCTGAATGGCGCATGATTACCACGGATTCAGCTAGGCGATAGTGCGAAATTGGCCCACTTTCACACGGTTCGAAAGCTTGAGTCTCTCAAGATCTTACCCATGCAGTATCTAACCCCTTATTCAGATGGCTCACTTTTAGCAACCCTTCAGCTAGTGATTCAGAGGGAAGCTAGTGTTCAGCTACCTAGTCATTCGGCACTCAACTGTAAGGCTTTTCTATCGGGAATAACTATGATGTCTCGAAAAAATCGCAAAATTAAGAATTCAGAGATTCAGGATCCTACAGACTCATCATCAGGGATCAGGTATATATGCCAAAAACCGCCAAATTGTAAGAATTCAGGATCTTTTTCAGCGACATCCTGAAAAATCCTGAACCTTAAATCGATTAAACGAATCGAAAATGTATTTTATAAAGCATTTTGATCCTTAGAAGTGCAAAGCGATCCCTGTAATCAATTTAACCCAGCGGAAAATTAAGGATGTCGGCTACATCCTGAACGATAACCGTAACATATCATGAATATCCTGAACCACGTCCGATTGCGGATGAGTAAAATAAAAATTGTGTTGAGTATTGTGAATCTCGATTATTGAGGACACCATCAAATATCCTGAAAAGCGTTTTTTCATGACGCTGTTAAGTACACCTGAACTACTATTATTCAGGTATTCCAATGTCAGGGTCCTGAACACCCTGGAAGTGGGCCAATTTCACTGCACTCACAGTCCTGACTGGCATCCTGAAAATGTCCTTTTCAGGATACTTTCAGGGACCTGAAACTATCCTTAATTTTCTGCTGGGAAAGAATGAAAAATACTGAAATTAAATTTAATTCTGCATGATTAAATATTCCAAGAGACTCGTCCATCTGTTTCAAGTGCGGGAGATGAACAAAAGGAAGGATCAGGATCCTTTCACCTGTGAAACGGTTGCTTAGTTTGTGGGTGGGGGGTTTGGTTTGCACGTGGAATTACGGGGAAGGGACCGTTGGAGCAGAAATCTCTGGCATTGTGTGTAAAATTTATTCGGAAGACAAGAGTAAATCAGCAGAAAATCAACCGAGTGTGCCAAAGTTATGATCCCTCGGTGAGAGATCCTGCAGCTGTTTTTGGCGCAGAACCCCGAACTCATACGAAACTGTAACTCTAGTGGCAAAAAAATAAATATATACGTGTAGATAGATAGACAGATAGATAGATAGATAGATAGATAGATAAACAGACAGACGACTCGCAGACAGAAGCACAGATAGACGGAAAGATAAGTAGGCAAGTATTAGGGAAGCAGGTAGGCAGACAGGTAAGCAGGTACGCAGACAGGTAAGCAGACAAAAAACACAGACAGACAGAAAAACTAGCAGACGGGTAAGTTAGCAAGCAGGAAGATAGATGATCGGGCAGACAGACACACAGACAGATAGACTGACGGGCAGACAGACGAAAAAACAAGTAGGCGAGTGTTAAGCAAGCAGGTAGGCAGACAGGTAAGCAAGACAAAAAACACAGACAGAAAGAAAAACTAGCAGACGGGTAAGTTAGCAGACAGGAAGACAGATGATCAGGCAGACAGACACACAGACAGATAGACTGACGGGCAGATAGACGGAAAAACAAGTAGGCGAGTGTTAAGCAAGCAGGTAGGCAGACAGGTAAGCAAGACAAAAAACACAGACAGAAAGAAAAACTAGCAGACGGGTAAGTTAGCAGACAGGAAGACAGATGATCAGGCAGACAGACACACAGACAGATAGACTGACGGGCAGATAGACGGAAAAACAAGTAGGCGAGTGTTAAGCAAGCAGGTAGGCAGACAGGTAAGCAAGACAAAAAACACAGACAGAAAGAAAAACTAGCAGACGGGTAAGTTAGCAGACAGGAAGACAGATGATCAGGCAGACAGACACACAGACAGATAGACTGACGGGCAGATAGACGGAAAAACAAGTAGGCGAGTGTTAAGCAAGCAGGTAGGCAGACAGGTAAGCAAGACAAAAAACACAGACAGAAAGAAAAACTAGCAGACGGGTAAGTTAGCAGACAGGAAGACAGATGATCAGGCAGACAGACACACAGACAGATAGACTGACGGGCAGATAGACGGAAAAACAAGTAGGCGAGTGTTAGGCAAGCAGGTAGGCAGACAGGTAAGCAAGACAAAAAACACAGACAGAAGGAAAAACTAGCAGACGGGTAAGTTAGCAGACAGGAAGACAGATGATCAGGCAGACAGACACACAGACAGTTAGACTGACGGGCAGATAGACGGAAAAACAAGTAGGTGAGTGTTAGGCAAGCAGGTAGGCAGACAGGTAAGCAGACAAAAAACACAGACAGACAGAAAAACTAGCAGATGGGTAAGTTAGCAGACAGGAAGACAGATGATCAGGCAGACAGACACACAGACAGATAGACTGACGGGCAGATAGACGGAAAAACAAGTAGGCGAGTGTTAAGCAAGCAGGTAGGCAGACAGGTAAGCAGACAAAAAACACAGACAGACAGAAAAACTAGCAGATGGGTAAGTTAGGAGACAGGAAGACACATGATCAGGCAGACAGACAGATAGACTGACGGGCAGACAGACGGAAAAACAAGTAGGCGAGTGTTAAGCAAGCAGGTAGGCAGACAGGTAAGCAGACAAAAAACACAGACAGACAGAAAAACTAGCAGATGGGTAAGTTAGCAGACAGGAAGACACATGATCAGGCAGACAGACAGATAGACTGACGGGCAGATAGACGGAAAAACAAGTAGGCGAGTGTTAGGCAAGCAGGTAGGCAGACAGGTAAGCAAGACAAAAAACACAGACAGACGAAAAAACAAGCAGGCGAGTAGATAAGCAGACAGACAGGCAGAAAAATAAGCAGACGGTTAAGTTAGCAGACAGGAAGACAGATGATCAGGCAGCCAGACAGACGTATAGACAGACAGACAGACAGACGAGTAAGCAGATAGACAGGTAGGAAGTAGGTAACCAGGTAGGTATATGGACAGGCAGGCAGACAGAAAGACAGACAGACATACATAGACGATTAAATGATAGAAAATATTAAACATAGTGAATACGTAGTAACTTTAAATTGGACAAGCGTTTCTCGTTATCTGAATTTTCCAAGAAAATCTTTATTAACAAAAAAGTTAAGAATCATGGAAAGACATTCATGAATCTTGAAGAAGATTCTACTTATAACAAGCAGAATATAACTTTTGATTCCAACTTTCAGTCTTATTACAGTAAACTTCTGGAGACTCGAACTAATGAGGGGATTTACTACTTTCACCAACTTTCCTCTCGAGATTCTTGCAAGAATCTTACAAGATTTCCTAAACTTACAAGAATCTTACAAAAACCAAATCTAAAAATTCTCATTAAAAAATCTATACAATTAATAATAGTGGTACATAATATATTAATAAACTAACCAGCTTGTTATTAACACTAAACTGACAAGACTTCATTATAATCTTTGCTAACTGAAACTAACTTTTTCATTCAGAAATCAAGCGATCCTTTGAAGTATTCACACACTGAAAAGACTTGCAATCCTTCAACTTGAGGGATCTTTACATTTTGTGTGCGGTAGAAGTAGTATTCTACTTTTTCCTCTCAATAAATTATTAATTTACCTAAAAGCAAAGCATTTTCTTCAGTGCGGGCTAATCTAATAATTTTAAACAAAGTCTCTGGAGACCAACACAAAAATCAATACGATTTCCCACAGCCAAGGATCTTTTCAACCCCCCGTCGCTGATAACACCTGATAACACCTTGATAACGCCTTGATAACTTGAGGTGGATTATCAAAAGCCCCAAACCTCTGCTGGGAAAAGACATTGAAAGAGAAAAACTTGAAGTTGTCAGGATCGATTGCTTTCCCGTGGGAAACGATGAAATAACGAAAATATAACTCGAATAAACTTTTATACTGGAATAACTTAAGAAAAATAACCCCAGAAACTTCTAGACATATTTTTTTTCTAGAAAAACTTCACTCAAAAAGTGACAGGGTGTCCCACGGACTGTAAATGACAATCACACAGGGTCCCCAGCTGAGTTGTGTTGAATTTTTCCGGATTTTTTTTTTTTTTTTTGCGTTTGAATTCAAGAATTAAGGTCCCTGAAACGTAAAACAATAGTTGGGTTTCTGAAGTCAACAACGATCCTCGCAAATCATCAAAGGCTGAGTGAATGCTTAAAAACAAAATCCTTCTCTTATGGCATTTTTTCCGCTACATGAATTCGGGATCAGGGCGATATTAGCGCCACTGGTGGCCAAAACAAGAAAGAAAAATCCTCTTTAAAAAGAAGGATCTTTATTGCTATTTTATCCTGTTAAAGGATTCATGGATGTGCGGGCAAACGATTTCCCTAAAACCCTGACTGGAATATGCGAGTGGCTGCGGCAGCGCCACAGCGGCGAAGGCTGGAACTATTTGTGGGAGTCCATTTCTTCCCTTTTCCTTGTTGAATTAACATCAATCAAAACCATTTAATGATTTAGTAATGCAAAAAATAGAAACGTGCTTCTTTTCTACGTTACGACACTAGCGCCACTAGCGTCAGAAACGGGAACTATTGACGGGAATCCCTGATTTTTTAATTTTTCTTCTTCATTTGTCCATTAAACGATCTAACTATATATATACTATACAGAAGCCTCTTTTCTTAGTAGCGCCACTAGCGGCAAAAAGGAGAACTATTGATGGGAATCCCTGGTTTTTTAATTTTTCCGCTGCATTTGTCATCTTACATGATGTAATTATATAAATATTATAAAGAAGCCTCTTTTCTTAGTAGCGCCACTAGCGCCACAAACGGCAGAAACGGGAACTATTGATGGGAAACTTGTTTCCACGTGATTTACTAACTCTATAAGTGTTATATGGGGTCGGAAAACCTGAAAATGAGTTATTATCACTGTTATCAGCGTGTTATCAACTGTTTTGCTGGAAAATTATGTTAATAACACGCAGCTGGAATTAATTAAAGCAACACGAGGGACGTTGCACCGAGCACAAGACGCGACCAAACGGCGCGTAAAATTGATACACAAATTGAATTATGAATAATTAAATAAGCAGAACTAGTTAATTACGTTAACTTTTCGTGCTTTATCATCGCTTGTTATCGTCTGCTCTCACCACGTTGTTTTCGTACAGGACCTTCTGGGAAGTTTGACTCAGTTTTGTCGCCAAGTTGAACTGTTAATAACTGGGCACACGCGTGTTTTGAGCCATGAAATACGTCATTTGCTAATTTCCTAGTTAAAGTAGCAAGTAGTGCGGTACTTAGTACCAACTTGCTACCATTGAAAGTGCTTACAGCAGCGAGGAAAAGCACTTGCAGTCTAGCAAAACAGCATCTGCTACTCGCTGAATGCTTTCATATACAAAATGGCGCATACCCAAGTTCCAGGATTCTTGAAACAAGATTCTCAGGATTCTCAAGATTCTTGAATCTCTGTCTTACAGTCTGGTAACTTGTTCTGGAATCTTCGGTTGTCCTGGAACTTAGTCATTCAAGATGCAAAGTCGGATATACAAACATGAGAAGTTTTCCACTGGATGAATTTTTAATGATTCTAATTTGCATACTAAATGGACCAGATGAAAAGTAAACAGCAGCGATTAGTCTTCAAACACAGGGCTCATAACTCTTCAAGATTCTCACAAGATTCATACAAGATTCATACGAGATTCTTGTATAATTCCCTAATAGTAAAATTTCGTATCTCTTCCCATACGTTCAGTTAGAACCTAACCAATGCCTTTATAAAGCTGAAATACGATGATAACACTTTGATAACATGCTGATAACATGCAATTCTGTTGGTTACCTGAGTTTCTAACCCCTCTTTGCTGGCTTCCAGGTTGAGATAAGTTAATAAGATGCAAAATTCCTGACACCATTTGAAAGGCATCTGTTGTGCATTCCCAATGAGTTTGCACCGAAACTGGTCTCTTAACCTTAGATAATTTTTGTCAAGTGTTATCACCGCATTATCAGTGTGTTATCAGTGTGTTATCAGTACCTTATCAAGGCTCATAGTTATTCTTTTCTTGTGTGTATACAGCCTCTATAGAATGTGTTATGAATGATCTGATTACCTTGTTAACATTATTGTTGTTCCTACTACTACTACTACTACTACTACTACTACTATACTCTTACTGCTACTACCACCACTACTATTGCTACTACTGCTGCTATTACTACTACTACTACTGCTACTACTACTGCTACTATTAGAATTACTAGTACTAGTACTACTACTACCACTTCTACTACTATAACTACTACTACTACTACTATTACTTGTACTAGTACTAATACTTCTACTACTACCATCACTACTACTACTTGTGCTAGTACTAGTATTACTGCTAGTACTACTGCTGCTACTATTGATACTGCTAGTTTTACTACTACTAGTACCACTATCACTTTTACTAGTACTACTATTATTATTATTATCATTATTATTATTGTAACTATTATTTGTCCTGCTAACTTGATTAGGACTAATAAATTGCAACACGTTAAAAGGTAAAGGCAGTTAGCGGAGAATCGATACGGAAACTAAATATCGTGGAAAAAAATAGTAAATTAGACTACGCCCTTCCTCAGTAACTAAATAATTAATCCACTACTTTTTGGTACCGAAAAAAAACATCTTTTTTTTACTGAAAACAAAAATACCAGATTCCTTGGCAACGTTTCATTTAATAATAATAGCAGCAATAGTAGTAGTAATAGTAGTAATAGTAGTAGTAGTAGTAGTAGTAGTAGTAGCAGTAGTAGTAATAGTAGTAGTAGTAGTAGTAGTAGTAATACAGATAATAATAATAATGGGTGTCATTGTTCGTTACTACTACAACAAGTATTTGGTATACCACTATTACCACTATTACTACTCCTCCTCCTTCTCCTCCTTCTCCTCCTCCTCCTACTACTACAACAACTACTGCTACTACTACTACTACTACTACTACTACTATTACTACTACTACCACTACTAGCACTAATACTAATACTACTACTTCTTCTATTACGTATATGCTCCTACTTTTACCATTTCTACTACTGCTACCACTTCTCGCTCTCCTCCTACCCTCCTCCCTTCACTACCATTACTACTACTAGCGTTACAAAAAAAATAAATAATTACGAGAGATAGTTAGGCGATACTTCTTATACGTACTTTTTTTTACGGTAACTTTTTTTGTTGGTCTGTTGTTGTAGCAGCAGTTGCTTTTAACGTCCAGAAGTAATGGAAAGATTTACGGCCTTGATTTCTAGTGTAAAAGGCCTATCTCTTACACCGACTACTGATGATGATTTATTACAATAAATAATGTTATACGAAATAATAATAATTTCAAACCTATTCAACTCATTCAAATCATCATATTCAACCAAAAATAATTTTTCAGAAAATTTGTTAAGAAAATTAAAGTACATTCAATGTTCCAGACAGAGAAAATTATTTCAAGTTTAAGTTTAATTTAGTTTATCGTGTTTTCCTGATTTTCTTGCAGTTGTTCAATTTAGGAAAAGTGTTAGTGTTTTGTTTTGCCCCTTGGTCTCTACTAACTTAAGTACTACTTAACTAACTGAACTTAACTAACTTAGTCCTACTAGGTTATAAGTATGACCCCGTGACCTTGTGCAAACGGGTCAGTCGCATGCTAGTAGATTCTCAGACACTGTTCAGTAAAGAAGTCCTGTCAAAGTCAGCATTAAGTTTAAGTTCTGTCGAGGCAAAATAAATTGCACAGTATAGAGAACATTCAGTAACACGGCCAGTCCTATCCAGTGCTTCCACTTTTTTCCCTTTTTCCCCTCCACCGTTTGAAAATATCAATTTTCCCTTTTTCCCCTCCGTGCTACAGAGTAAAGCTACATTGGTAAATTCACTTTAGCCTCCATTTCCCCTTTTCCCTCTTTCCCATTTTCCTTATTTAAGGGAATTTCCCTGCAAAGTGGAAGCACTGGTCCTATCTCCCCCATGTTAATGCTGAGAGCGCGAAACTAGCGCCAGATTACTGCAGACGGCTGCTGTTGGTACTAAGGCTGCATTGAGAAGATCTAAGGCTGGGCGGCTGAGTACTTTGAGCGCTCGTAGTACCGACAACACTCATCCGCAGTAATCTGGCGCTAGTTTCGCGCTCACAGCATTTAACATGGAGGGAGATAGGACTTGCTGGATTTTCTCTATACTATGATAAATTGGCTTTCGAAGAAAAGAACTGAAAACCACTGAAATTTCAATTAAGTTCAATTAAACCCAGAACATTCAATGTTAACTTATATGAATAGTAAATAGTTAATAAATATTATAAGTCTTAAATGCTAACTTAAAAGTAAGGCTTATCTCCTGCACCTAGCTACCAATCATTTATTATTATCAATGCTACCTTAACCAATAATACTATTGGTTGCATTACTTTTTCCAAGGGGTCCGAAACACCGAGGAAAAGTGTATGAAGATGATTCGATAACATACGATAACACGGAGATAACAGGTTGATAACAGTGATAACACGGCTTAGGTGTACGAAGATTATTGCAAGTTTTGGACCCTATTGACTTTTCAGAAGATATTTTGAGTAATTTTAATAAATATAGATAATAAATAAATGTAAGTAATCAATAAATAATATTAGTAAATATTAAAAATGTTAAATTAAAATAAGGCCTACCTCCTATAGGCCAACTGCCAGTTTGTATTAATTATTATTATAGATAATATTATATTAATTAATTTAATATTAATCCCATCAATTTTTTGGAGATTCCTGTATACTAGATTTTAATAAATATAAAGTATTAAATTTATTCATAAAGTATAAATTAATAAATATATAATATAATATTTTGTATTATATAAATAAATTTTAATAATATAAAAATAGAATAATAATAACAAATTCATGATATTTATATTAATATCTTTTTTCGGGAAAACCATTAATATTAAATTAAGTAAATTATATATTATAATTAAATATTACGAATTATTTAGTAACGAATTAATTACGTTAGAACTATATTAATTATCTTATAAAATAAATTTTCTCAAATTTCATTGGTTGATCTCCAAAGAAATAAAATCATGTTATCAGGTGTTATCATCGTGTTATGAACGTGTTATCAAATAATCTTCCATCCCCCTCTCTGTGGAGACGGAGAACGGCCACTAAATGACACGTTGATAACATCTGATAGCAGGTTGATAACATAATGATAACACGTGATATCAACCCCCTCAGTAAAAATGTATCTTTCATCGATATTGATTTTTGTAACGCCCCCACCCCCATCCCAACATTATCAAGAGGGTGCGCAACTCTTGAAAACCCTTCTTCTGTTATCAACGTGTTATCACCCGTTATCATAAGTTATCAAATGGTCGCTAGCGGATAATAACATTTTATTATTAGTATTGATTAATAAAGCATAAATAATGTAACTACTAAACTATTTAGTAATAAGTAAACTCGATCGTTGATAGTAAGTGATAGTAAGTAATAGTAAGCTGGGATAGTTGATCCAAACTACTAAATTATTGTGCTACGACTGAACTCAATCATTGATAATAGTACGAAGTAGTGATAACAAGTTAATAGCAAGTAATACCAAGTAATAGCAAGTAGTAGTAAGTAACAGCAAGTATAATAGTAAATAATAGTAAGTACATAGCCGATCCGAACTACTAAACTATTGTACTACAACCGAATTTGATCACTGATAGTAAATGGTAGTAAGTAGGTAAGAACAGTTGATCCAAACTACTAAACTATTGTACTACAATCCAACTTGAACACTGATAGCAAATGATAGTAAGTAATAGCAAGTACATAGTTGATCCAAACTACTAAACTATTGTACTGCAATCCAACTCAATCATTGAGAATAGTAAATGATAGTAAGTAATAGTAAGTAATAGCAAGTACGTAGTTGATCCAAACTACTTAACTATTGTACTGCAATCCAACTCAATCATTGAAAATAGTAAATCATAGTAATTAGGTAAGAATAGTTGATCCAACTACTAAACTATTGTGCTGTATACAATTCCATTCAATCTTTGATAGTTAATGGTAGTAAGTAGGTAAGAACAGTTGATCCAAACTACTAAACTATTGTACTAAAATCCAACTCTATTAGTGATAGTAAATGGTAGTAAGTAATAGTAAGTAATAGCAAGTACCTAGTTGATCCAAACTACTAAACTATTGTACTGCAATCCAACTCAATCATTGAAAATAGTAAATCATAGTAGGTAGGTAAGAATAGTTGATCCAAACTACTAAACTATGCTGTACTACAACCCTACTTAATCATTGCTAATCAACAGTAAGTATTTTAGATAGTTGATCCAACTACTAAACTATTGTACTACGATTGAACTTAATCACTGATAGTAAATGATAGTAAGTAATAGCAAGTAATAGTAAGTAATAGCAAGTACATAATTGATCCAAACTACTAAACTATTGTACTGCAATCCAACTCAATCACTGAAAATAGTAAATCATAATAAGTAAGTAAAAACAGTTGATCCAAACTACTAAACTATTGTACTGTATACAATTCCACTTATTAATTGAAAATAGTAAATGATAGTAAGTAGGTAAGAACAGTTGATCCAAACTACTAAACTATTGTACCGCAATCCAACTCTATTATCGATAGTAAATGGTAGTAAGTAATAGTAAGTAATAGCAAGTACGTAGTTGATCCAAACTACTAAACTATTGTACTGTATAAAATTCCACTTAATAATTGAAAATAGTAAATGATAGTAAGTAGGAAAGAACAGTTGATCCAAACTACTAAACTATTGTACCGCAATCCAACTCTATTATCGATAGTAAATGGTAGTAAGTAATAGTGAGTAATAGCAAGTACGTAGTTGATCCAAACTACTAAACTATTGTACTGTATAAAATTCCACTTAATAATTGAAAATAGTAAATGATAGTAAGTAGGAAAGAACAGTTGATCCAAACTACTAAACTATGCTGAACTACAACCCAACTTAAACATTGCTAATCAACAGTAAGTAATTTAGATAGTTGATTCAACTACTAAACTATTGTACTGTATACAATTCCACTTAATCATTGAAAATAGTAAATGATAGTAAGTAGGTAAGAACAGTTGATCCAAACTACTAAACTATTGTACCGCAATCCAACTCTATTATTGGTAGTAAATGGTAGTAAGTAATAGTAAGTAATAGCAAGTACGTAGTTGATCCAAACTACTGAATTATTGTACTGTGTACAATTCCACTTAATCATTGAAAATAGTAAATGATGGTAAGTAAGTAAGAACAGTTGATCCAAACTACTAAACTATTGTACTACAATCCAATTCAATCATTGATAGTAAATGATAGTAAGTAATAGTAAGTAATAGCAAGTACGTAGTTGATCCAAACTACTAAATTATTGTATTGTATACAATTCCACTTAATAATTGAAAATAGTAAATGATGGTAAGTAGGAAAGAACAGTTGATCCAAACTACTAAACTATGCTGTACTACAATCCAACTTAATCATTGAAAATAGTAAATCATAGTAAGTAGGTAAGAACAGTTGATCCAAACTACTAAACTATGGTACTGTATACAGTTCCACTTAAGCACTGAAAATAGTAAATGATAGTAAGTAGATAAGAATAGTTGATAGATAAAAGGGAACAATCGATAATGAGTAGTATCTACAATAGAAAAGTCGCTATACTAACTCACGTCTCGACTGTTTTAGATTGTCTCTGTGCTTCTTCTTATCTTCGCCATAATGCCTTCAGACCATCCTACAGGGGGTCACCAAACCAACCAATCACAGCACAGGAATCTTGGGAATCATTTAAGAATCTTGAGAATCTTGAGAGTCATAGGGATCGTGAGAATCTTGGGAATCTTGAGAGTCGTAAGGATCGCAAGAATTTGGAGAATCTTGAGAGTCGTGAGAATCTTGAGAATCATTTAAGAATCTTGAGAGTAGTAAGGATCGTAAGAATCTTAAGAATTATTTAAGAATCTTAAGAATCTTGAGAGTCGTAAGGATCGTAAGAATCTTGAGAATCATTTAAGAATCTTAATAGCCGTAAGGATCGTGAGAATCTTGGGAATCATTTAAGAATCTTGAGAGTCGTAAGGATCGTAAGAATTTTGAGAATCTTACGAATCTTGAGGGTCGTAAGAATCGTGAGAATCTTGAGAATCATTTAAGAATCTTAAGAATCTTGAGAGTCGTAAGGATCGTGAGAATCTTGGGAATCGCTTAAGAATCTTGGGAATCATTTAAGAATCTTGGGAATCATTTGAGAATCTTGAGAATCATTTAAGAATCTTAAGAATCTTGAGAGTTGTAAGGATCATGAGAATCTTAAGAATCTTGAGAGTCGTAAGAATCGTAAGAATCTTGAGAATCATTTAAGAATCTTAAGAATCTTGAGAGTCGTAAGGATCGTGAGAATCTTGGGAATCGCTTAAGAATCTTGGGAATCATTTGAGAATCTTGAGAATCATTTAAGAATCTTAAGAATCTTGAGAGTCGTTAGGATCGTAAGAATCTCGGGAATCTAGAGAATCTTTAGACACGTTTGTTTGCAATGATGATGGGCTAATAACACTTGATAACATGTGATAACACGTGATAAGATATGATAACAGCACAGTAACACTTGATAACACTTTATAGTAGTTGATAACACTTTGATAGCACATGATAACATGTGATAACAAGTGATAAGATATGATAACAGCCTAGTAACACTTGATAACAGTTTATAGTAGTTGATAACACTTTGATAACACATGATAACAGCCTACTAACACTTGATAACAGCATATAACACTTGACAACAGTCTAGTAACACATGATAACACTCCAGCAATGCTTACGACTCTTTGCTAACTTCAGATAACACTTAATAACACATGATAACAGCCTATTAACCACTTGATAACTTCAGATAACACTTGATAACAGTCCAACAGTGCTTTTACGACCTTTTGCTAACCTTTACTAACACTCTGATAACACCTGATAACACATGATAACAGCTTATTAACCGCTTAATAACTTCAGATAACACTTGAAAACAGTCCAGCAGTGCTTTTACGACCCTTTGCTAACCTTTTGCTAACACTATGATAACACTTTGATAACACATGATAACAGCCTATTAACCGCTTGATAGTACATGATAACATTCCGACAACAGCCTATTAACCACTTGATAACTTCAGATAACACTTGATAACAGTCCAACAGTGCTTTTACGACCCTTTGCTAACCTTTTACTAACTCTGATAACACTCTGATAACACTTTGATAACACATGATAACACAGTTGGATGACTGCATGAGGCAATAGCGTCTTTGCAGACTGTTTCGTATCTCTCATGTGCTCTGCAATAAACTACACAGGGAAAAAAAATGTAAATGATCAACTTGCATGGAAACCATACGGAACCAAACATAAATAATAACAAATAAGAAATCATGTCAATAGTTTTATAAGAAATATAATATAATATAATATATAATAATAATAATAATAAATAGATACAAGGGACCGAAACTTGCAATAATCTTCGTAGACCTAGGTCATGTTATCACTGTTATCAACCTGTTATCTCATGTTATCATGTGTTATTAAATCATCTTCGTAGACCTAGGTCATGTTATCACTGTTATCAACCTGTTATCACATGTTATCTCAGTGTTATCATGTGTTATCAAATCATCTTCTTAGGCCTAGGTCATGTTATTAGTGTTATCAACCCGTTATCTCCATCTTATCTCCGTGTTATCATGGGTTATCAAATCATCTTCGTAGACCTAGGTCATGTTATCACTGTTATCAACCTGTTATCTCATGTTATCTCCGTGTTATCATGTGTTATCGAATAATCTTCGTAGACCTAGGTCATGTTATCACTGTTATCAACCTGTTATCCATATGTTATCTCCGTGTTATCATGTGTTATCGAATAATCTTCGTAGACCTAGGTCATGTTATCACTGTTATCAACCTGTTATCTCATGTTATCTCCGTGTTATCATGTGTTATCAAATCATCTTCGTACACCTTTCCTCGGAGTTTCGGACCCCTTGAATAGTTAATGGTAGATTTAATTTTATAATATAAAAAATGTATATCGAATACTTATAGTATATAGGAAATTTGTATAAAAATTAGATTTAATAGGCTACTGCTACTGCTACTGCAACAACTACAACAACAACTACTACTACTACTACTAACAATACCACTGCTTGTGCTGCTGCTACTATTACTACTACTACTAATACTTCTATCAATACCACTGCTGCTGCTATTACCACTCCTACTACTACTACCACCACCTCTAGTATTACCACTACTACTACCTCTACTATTACTACTACAACAACAACAACTACTACTACTACTCCTACTACTACTACTAACAATACCACTGCTTGTGCTGCTGCTACTATTATTACTACTATTACTTCTATCACTACCACTGCTGCTGCTATTGCCACTCCTACTACTACTACTACCACCACCTCTACTATTACCAGTACTACTACTTCTACTATTACTGCTACTACTACTACTACTACTATAATTACTTCTATCAATACCACTGCTGCTGCTACTACCACTACTACTACCAATAATAATAATAATGTTTGGAAAGACCTTAAGACTAGTAACACCTTAATAACCGTTGATAACAATGATAACACTTTGTTAACACATGATAACACACTACACTCTAAACTTTTCTGTATTAAAGTAAAATAAATTCCATAACGCTATATCATCTCCTTTATTAACACGAGATAATACATTGTTAACATATGATAACACACTACATTCTCAACTTTCTATATTAAATTAAAATAAAATAAATTCCATAACGCTATATCATCTCCTTTATTAACACGAGATAATACATTGTTAACATATGATAACACACTACATTCTCAACTTTCTATATTAAATTAAAATAAAATAAATTCCATAACGCTATATCATCTCCTTTATTAACACGAGATAACACATTGTTAACATATGATAACACACTACACACTTAGACGGTCCTGTTAAATTAGAATAAATTCCACAACACCTTTGTTAACACAAGATAACACACTATTTACTCCCTACTTTTCCATGCTAAGTTATATAATTAAATCCAGAACGGTATATAGTCTCCTTTGTTAACACAAGATAATACATTGATAACACATGATAATACACTATACTCTCAACTTCTCTGTATCGAATTATAATTAAATCCATAACACCTTGTTAGCACAAGATAACACATTGCTAACACAGGATAACATTTTGTTACCACAATTTATCAATGTGCTAGTAGTTGTTGTTGTAGTTGTAGTGGTAATAGTAGAGGTAGAAGTTGTGGTAATAGTACAGGTGGTAGTAGTAATAGTATAGTAGTAGTAGTAGTAGTAGTAGCAGCAGCAGCAGCAGCAGCAGCAGCAGTGGTATTGATAGTAGTACTAGTTGTTGTTGTTGTTGTTGTTGTACTAGTAGTTGTAGTAGTAATAGTAGAGGTAGTAGTAGTGGTAATAGTAGAGGTGGTGGTGGTAGTAGTAGTAGCAGCAGCAGTGATATTGATAGAAGTAATAGTAGAAGTAGTAGTAATCGTAGCAGCAGCACACGCTATTGTTAACTCAGGATAACACTTTGTTAACACATGATAACACTTGTGTTAACAGAAGATAACACTCTCTATTTTCAGCGAATCCCATAGACTTTTGTATACAAATTTCTGGAAGCTTTAACCACACGCCATTCTTAACAAAGGATAACACTTTGTTAACACATGATAACACAGGATAAGACTTTGTTAACACATGATAACAAGCGATCCCCATAGACTTTTGCATACGAATTTCTCGAAGCTTCAACCACAATCCATTGTTAACACAGGATAACACTTTGTTAACACATGATAACAAGCGATCCCCATAGACTTTTGCATACAAATTTCTCGAAGCTTTAACCACAATCCATTGTTAACACAGGATAACACTTTGTTAACACATGATAACAAGCGATCCCCATAGACTTTTGCATACAAATTTCTCGAAGCTTTAACCCACACAGTGAGACAAAGAGAAGCGATCCTAATGAAAATGTCACAACGAATCACAGGATTTGCCAAATCATTTCCGAAAGGATCTTCTTCCGATTCCCCAGAGAGCGGACAAAGCGGACAAAAGCGGACAAAAGCGGACAGCCACTTCTTATGGAAGTATTACTCAAACTTTCTGGAACCAAATTAAAATCCACTAAATTACGAAGAAATTTAAATTTATTTCTAAGTTAATAAAGTAATTCTTAGTTATAATTAACTAATTCAACTGACTGAACTAATTATACTGAACTAAAAATAAACAAACTAATTAACTAAAGAAGCTTTAAATTAATTGAATCTCATAATAATTATTTATTATTATTATTATTATTATTAATATTAAATAATAATAATTTTGCTAATATTATATTATATTATTATTATTATTTATATAATAAATAATAAGAAACTAATTAGACTAACTGTAACAAACTAATAATAAAATAGTTAATTAACTAATAGTTATAATAAATAATAATAATAAAAATTAATATAATATAATATCAACTGTAATAAATACAATAATAAATAATAGTTATATTACATGAATAATTTATAGTTAATTAATTAAGTTAATAAATCAATTAATTAATGAAGCTTGAAATTAATCGAATTTTAATATCCAATTATGAACATATGATTTGTAATATTAGCAATTAATTTAATTCTCATTAAATATATATAACATGATATTAAACTGATTAACTTTATAATTAAACTTAACTTACAATAATACTATAATATAATATAATATAATATAATATAATATAATATAATAAAATATACTAATATATAATCCTGACAATTATAATTAACCTTATAATTAAACTTATCTTACAATAATACTATAATAAAATATACTAATGTATAATATTTAAAATTATAATTAACCTTATAATTACCTTAATATTAAACTGGTCAACCTTATAATTAAACTTAATTTACAATAATACTATAATACAATATAATATAATATAATATAATATAATATACTACTGTATAATCCTTAAAATTATAATTAACCTTATAATTAAACTTAATTTAAATAATACTATAATATAATATAATATAATATAATATACTAGTATATAATCCTTAAAATTATAATTAACCTTATAATTAAACGTAACTTACAATAATACAATAATACTATAATACAATATAATAAAATATACTACTGTATAATATTTAAGATTCTAATTAACCTTATAATTAACCTTAATATTAAGCTGGTTAACCTCACAAAGGACAACCTGAACTTCTCACTAACGTTGCTCTAATTAAATTTGATTCAGCTTACAAGAATTTTAATTAACTTTGTAATTTAGCCATAAGAGTTAATTGCGGACGATCCTTTAGAGTTTCGTGTAAAAAAAAAAAGGCGCGAAACTAATGAAAGTCTCGTTGAGCCTGGTGAAAAATCGTCGGCTTAAGCCGGTAATGCTCAGCGGTTTTTCAGACGGTTCAGAACTAATCACTCGCTATCAACTTGTCTCTTCGTCGCTACCCAGCAGAAAATTAAGGATAGTTTAAGGACCCTGAAAACATCTTGAAATGGACATTTTACAGGATGTCAATAAGGACTCTGAGTGCAGTTAAATTGGCCCACTTCCAGGGTATTCAAGACCCTGGAAATATCCTGAAATGGACATTTACAGGAAGTCAATAAGGACTCTCCGAGTGCAGTTAAATTGGCCCACTTCCAGGGTATTCAAGGCCCTGAAAATACCCTGAAGAGGACATTTTCAGGATGTCGATAAGGACTCTGAGTGCAGTGAAATTGACCCACTTCCAGGGTGTTAAGGACCCTGACACTGGAATTCCTGAATAATACATGTCCAGGGTACTTAACAGCGTCCTGGAAAAAGGCTTTTCAGGATACTTAATGGTGTCCTCAATAATCAAGATTCACAATTTTCTTTACTCATCCACGATCGGACGTGGTTCAGGATATTCAGGAAATGTTACGGATATCGTTCAGGCTGTAGCCGACATCCTTAATTTTCTGGTGGATACTAACTCTAGTTTAATCAGTTTAATTTTAAATTCTAATCTAGTTATCCTTAAAAATTATTAATAAAATTAAATACTAAATTTATTTTCATATATTTATTATTATTATTATTATTAAGTTACTAAATATATACATCAATAAAGATCAAAATGAAATAATGTAAAATAGAGCTATTAAAAAATAAATAAAATATTAAAAATAATGAAAAATATAAAATATACAATAATTAAAAAAATAAAACAAGAACAAATGAATACAATAATAAAATAATTTAAGAATAAAATATGAAAATAGTGAAAAATAAAAATAAATCAGTAAAATAATTTAAAAAATAGAATAATCAATACAATTCTTAATAAAGCAGAAAGCCGTTGTAGTGATAGGCTTGATTTGGGCGATAGAGTAGCAGTTAAGAAGAGATGATACGCGCCAAAAGTGGCTATAAAGTAGCGAGAAACAAATTTTCGGCGTCGCCATAAGAAGAGCACGTGCCCATAAGGCCAGCAATTGAATTTCTCATTGCGCAAGTGGTAGCAGCCGGTATCAACGAGTAGCAGCAGGCGCCAATTGTAGGTAGTGACGCTAAGTAAACGTCCAGTAGCAGAGACTTAGTAATGGTAGTAAACCTGAAAGTCTGTTTACAATTAGTAACTACAGACGTGGTAGCAGACGGTAGCAACGGGTAGCAGCAGGTGCCAATTGTTAGTAGTGACGCTAAGTAAACGTCGAGTAGCAAAGTTAGTAATGGTAGTAGGCGTAGTCTGCTTAGTAAGCAAAGTAGTTAGGTGGTAAGGTAAAACGTATAGTACAACTACATGCAGTAGCGAGGGTAGCAAGTGTGGTATGGGTAGTAGGAGAAGTGTAGTAGGTGATGTAGGCTTAGTTAGTAGCTATCGTATTTATATTGTAAGCTAGGTGTAGGGTGTAGTATTAGCAACTGTTGTAGTGTAGTAGCTGTAGCTGTAGCAGTACAGTAACTGTAATAATGCAGCAACTGTAGTAGTGCAGTAACTGTAGCAGCACAGCAACTGTAGTAGTATAGCAGCAGTAGCTTTAGTAAGGGTAGCAAGTTTAGTCATCGTAGGAAGCTACTTTCACCACCATGTTATCACTGTGTTATCAGCTGTTATCACCATCTCACATCGTCTATCGATCTCTTCACTTCACAACATGTCAGTGCCATTCGCGTTACAACCGCAGCCGGGGCTCCACCATATTCCCTACAAGTTAAGATCCTCCATCCTTGTACATCCTTAATCCTAGATTTATGAGATCCTAGAACTGGGTAAAGGGACTTATTCTAGTACAAGTTCCCCGGTTTCCCCCAACTAGACTCCAAAACATATGGATAATAAATCTGTTCTCCAAGTCAGCTACAAGTACTGCACTCTAGTGAATCCATGCATTAATCATCCAGATTCTTCCGGAATCTTCAAGAATCCCCAAGAGAAAAATGATGCGCTAGTCAGACGTCAGAACGACCGTCTGAATGGTGCATGACTACTATGGACTCAGCTAGATGATAGTGTGAAATTGGCCCACTTTCAAACGGTTCGTTCGCTTGAAGTTTTAAAGAGGATCTTGCAGTATTCGACACCTTGTTCAGAGGTTTCAGTTTTGAGAACGAAGTAAAGTCAGCTACTATTCAGCTAGTGATTCAGAGGGAAGCTAGTGTTCAGCTACCTATTCATTCGGTACTCAACCGTATGACTTTTCTATCGGGTCTGTGCAAGAATCAAGGAATCACGGCTTGCGGCAGTATAGAATCCTCCATGTGGAAAAGTTTTATGGAGGAAGGACGTTAAAGAAGTGTAGTATAATGAAGCAACTCCGGCAACACAACTCGTTGTCCAATAATTCACTCCACTACTGCGTCTAATCCGATTATTGCTGCATCCTACAAGGACCTTCAGGGGGGTTCGTAGAAACTTGCCCATAACTTGCACGCACGATAAAAGATGATAACAGGTGATAACATAGTGATAACACGTTGTTTTGTGTAAGTTGCGGAAGTTTTCGTATACGTTTAAACGTCGAGGATTGGTCCATAACATGGGAAAATTATGATCCTTGTGAACAATTAGCAGATTACCGTTAGGGAGCTTAAGGGGTGAATGAGCGCAGTGTGTGAGGTGAACGGGCGAGCTAGCGCATCCGCTGGGGTAAATAGAGCTTAATCTCCGAGGTGCATTAGGCGCAATGAGTGAAGTGAATGGGCGCAGTAGGCGAGGAACAGACAGCGCTTCAACAACAGCAACCGTTAAGGTGAACGGGCGCAGTGGCGAGGTGAATAGGTGCAGTTGGCGAGGGCGGGACGAATTTAATACAATGAACCAGGCGCATCCCTTGAGGTGAATAACGTGCAACAAATCCTGTGCATACAATCCAATGGCGGGCGCATCTGTTGGGGTGAATAGGGCGCAGTCAGGAGGTGAATTAGGCGCAGTCCGCCTTGTGTAGTGTACATGGAGAGATGAGTTATTTCTCGATCCTAGTTTTTTTGTCGGTGTCCGATCCCCGTTCCCCTCCCTTCTGGCGGAACAAAAGACTGCGCTATCATGGAAGGATTCTTTTGGATGATGTTCTTTTATGAGGATCGTTTATCAGTGTTTAGCCTGTCTGCCAGCCAGACAACACGTAAAATATTTCGGCGTAATTGACGTCAAATTTGGGAGGTTAAGCGTCGTTTTGGTACAGCCGAGAAAGACGGAAAGTACATTGGCCCAAGGATCTCATGATATACGAGTCTATGACAGGGAAATTGGCTCGCAGGCAAGCAACAGAGTCAAGGCGAGGGTCCCCCGGTCTCTTTTGGAGGCAATTAAAAATTACCATAGTTAATGGTGGATGCTTGAAGGTGTCAAAGACGGGCTGCCAGCCATAGATCATGGGTGTTGAAGAGGATTAATGCAAATGTTCATTGCGTGCTCGACTTCAAATCTACACAGCCATCCCTTCAGGCCAGACGCTGCACACACAAAAAAAGCAATAAAATAATACTAAAAATTAAAAACTTAATATTATTAAAGAGTAGATCATCAACTTCAGAGTTAGAACTTTTTTTCTAAGGTTTTTTTTTTCTTCGTTGGAATCATTCCTTGAGCTTCCTGCGACACGAAAGCGACAAAAAAAACTATCAACAGAACGACAGTTTCGTGAAAAAGACACACGGAAACTTGACTCTCACTAGTGAAAAACCCTTAACCTCAAGAAATACATGTAGTAGATAGAAAACTTATAAGCCTGAATTACATAAAAATTGCCTCGATGCGACAGTGATGTATAGGTCCCCGAAGCTTCTAGAAATGGGCAATGATAAATTAATACGAGACCATCTTGCGTGACGCCTTGTCGGCCTACTGCGACACTTTAACCAACCCCACTAGAAAGAGAAGCGCTAGCAAAACGTCAGAATGACCCTGTGAATGGTGCATGATTACCATGGATTCAGCTAGATGATGGTGTGAAATTGGCCCACTTTCACACGGTCCGTACGCTTGAATTTTTCAAGAACTAATTCATGCAGTATTCAAACCCTTGTTTAGAGGGTTCAGTTTTGGCGACAAAAGTGAGTTCAGCTACTATTCAGCTAGTGATTCAAAGGGAAGCTAGTGTTCAGCTAACTAGTCATTCGGTCCTCAAACCGTATGACTTTTCTATCGGGACTGCTAAAATTAGCAGAAAAATATTGCAGGAAATGAATTAGAAATGAAGACAGCAATACCGAGGCGACTCGAGAAGACTCGGGACGCGACCAAGTAGCGGGCGCATTTCACGTCTCGGGACGACGCAAAACGACATTACTGCAGGTTCGACTTCAAATTTCCCAAACGATAAAATACAACAATAAATTGAATGTAGATTAAAAAACAGCAATACCGAGGCGACTCGGGAAGACTCGGGACTCGTTCAGGTAGAAGGAGGCATTTCACGTCTCGGGACGACACGAAACGACGTTACTGCAGGTTGTTGCAACTTCAAAGGAGAACAAAGTCTTGACAAAGAGAGCGAAAAACTTAAGAGGGATTAATGGATGTCGACGAGTTGTGCGGTTTATGAGTTCGTCTGTTATTTTTGCCGGCGAAAAAATGATGATGATCAATGGTGAGTGGAAAAGAGCACGTCTCTGTTTACTTGTGGCTTGGGAACGTGATATTATTACTTTTTGCTTTCTCCACAGTTGCTTTTGTATTCTCTCTCTTCAAGAAATCGTCAGCGCCCCACACCAAAAACCAAAAAAAAAAAAAAAATGATTAGATTGATTGATGTCTTTCCTCTCTTGTGGCACTACCAAGAAATGAAAAAAAACAAATTTATAAACCTAAATATAATAAAAAATCATACTATTGTTAAGGATATCATAGTTTGTTAATAAATCACATTAAATATTGCACTACTTTAGTTAGCGTTCCCGATGACCGACTTCCCGCGGGAGCCCGAACGAGGGATCGACTGCGACGAACGATGAATCTTCGGTGTGATGTTATTTTTTCTCTCTTCGTGTGAGTTGGAAAACACACGCAAAGATTAGAAGAAAAAAAACTTAGCGGCGGCATTATGATACTATTGTTCCGTTGAGTCCAACTTGCCAAGGCTGCAGCGGGTAAAAAAGCACCACAATGCTTTTGATATACAAAAGAGAAGAAGGAAAAAAAAAAGGTTAATCACGTTTGGAACGCTTCACAAAAGCCAACCCGTCTTTTTACATTATTATTCATCTTTTTGTATGAATTATTACCGGTCTTGGCTTAATTCGGTCTTCTCCTGAAGGAAGTTGAAGATCTTGGGGGCGTGGACGCCATTTTGTTCCGCGTTTGATACCACGCCAACAGCCGCCACGTGCAACTGAAGAAAAGGGGCGCTACTTCCTCCTCGCAGCATCTGGCGGTCAGTTATGATACTAATGCTGATTCTCTAAAATTATCAATTAATAATAGTATAACAAAATATAATCACAGACTTAGTAAAACGATTTGATATTCACAAGATTTTGGTTAACCTGAAACGAATTTGAAACGTTAACGTGAACTTGTTCGTTACTAACTTTTCTCCCGCAGATTTCTAGTTCAACTGCAACTTGTTTATCGATGGTAGAACCTTTGACTTTTTAATCATTAGACGTTCAGTAGTTTTTCGGTATAATTATTTGCGATTTGTTCGTTTTTGCTGATCTTCAGGGTCACGAATGAGCGGAAAATGAAAAACGAGACTTACCGATTCAGGCTTCTCGAGAATTTCTGCAAGAAACTTAGACAATGAAGGCCCAAAGTCCTCGGGAGTTCGCTGGAACTGAGATTGGTTTCTACCGCAACAATCGGCATTTTCTTTAGTTTTTCTGCAAGTTTCTGCTGCTTTTCCCAGAACTGGTGTATTGTATTGTATTGTAGACTGCGCAAAACTTTCCCAAGCGAGGCTGGAAACCTAAGTTTTCTTTTAAGAAGTAGAAACAAAAGAGAGCATGAAGCTTGAAAGAAAACAAAACGATTTAATTACTTTTTCATTCTAATTCTAAACTTGCCAAAATTTGTTTTTCTAAATCGTTGGAATAAATTACTTACCACGAAATGTAAATAGTTATTCAAGGGTAGAGATAAAAGTACTCGTACCTAGTCACGTAGTGTTTACCGACGGCAGCGCCATCTATGATCAGACAAATGTACTAAGTGTGTAAAATGATCGCAACTACAAAAGTAGGTAAGACAAGTACTATTATGAATGAAACTGTATATTTTGATAAATTATACAAAATATACAACAACAGTTCCGAATCAACTTATCCAACGGTATAATTTTGTTGTTTTTCTTATTGAAGTTTATAAGTGGAATATGAAAAGAAAAAGCAGACAGAGGGATCCTCCACAGGTAAATCCAAGAAACATGCGCAAAAACACGGAAAGCAGTCATTGAAAAAATAGCAGCAGCAGCAGTAAGTAGCAGGGCAGATACAATTGTTTTTTTAAAAAAAGTAATAATAATTTGTCAATAGAAAAGGGCAGATGAATAAAATATTTACATCAATTTTTTCACTTGTTTTGAATATGTACAAACAAAAATGGAGAGAAATCTCTGTTCGATATCAGAAGCAATTCAGGACATAACACTGGACCAAAAATTACTAAAAATTTTCACTTGAACAAAGCATTGCAGGGGCAACTGAATCTGAAAAATACAATAAACAAACGACTCTTTCAAGAAAATTCTGTTTTTCCGAGATCGTTAGGCAAACAAACACTTACGAAACATCTCTCAAATGATGGTTTTCGTTAAAAATGAAGGATATTTTATTTCGTGCGATCATGTAGTAGCATATTGTCTGTTTGAAATGAAACTTTTTGAGCCCCCAACGTATCACAATCCGCCCAAAATCTGCTGTTCGGATGATTGTCCGCTATATTTTCTCTATTTTCTGTTTCTTTGCGGGCTGCTGCGTCGTTTGAATCGCTAGGTTTGGCACAAACGAAGCTGTCGTAGTCCTCAATGATGATTTTACGCAAATGCAACTTGGTTTTCTTAGACGATGATTTCACGAATCACGCGCCTGTTCCGTGAGTTGGGTGTGGAGTAACCGCTTTCGAGGGATTCGTCAAAGGACATGGAGATGTGCTGTGCTTTGTTGTCTTCACCACCTTCCGCCTCCATGTAGGGATCAGGCATTCCACTCACATTGTGGTAGGCAGACTCAGCTACATTTGAAAAAAAAATTATTATAATATATCTATATATATATAAATGTCAAAAGTATAGATACCGAGATGATCCATCCGTTTGCCAGGCTTGTGAACAGCTCCGTAAGGATCAGCAGCACCAGCAGGAGCGTAGTCACGGCTGTGTTGTCCCATATAGTTATCGGCAGCAGCAACAGGGTAGTGGCTGTAATCCTCGAATCCTCCGTAACCTCCGTGAGTGATGGGATCGTAATGGTAGGACCTATCGTGCTGGACTTCAGGATTATTTTTCAGCTGCCATAACGAGTCCTGCGAGTTGACTGATCCTCCGTTGTTAGAGTTCGAGTAGCTCTGTTCCGTGTACGTCATGTTGACCCCTACACAAATTCAAACACAAAAAATTTAAATTTTTCTTTCGTTCAATTTTCATAACTTAAAAAAAAAATCCTGGTTAGTAAAACTTACAGTCACCTCCGTTATTGACGTGGCCGTTAGCGTTGTGGTGGTATCCGTAACCGTTGTGCGTAGCGTACAAGTTCTTCGCAGGATCTTCCAGACTCGTGTCCAGCCCCTGATTATCCATTCTGCCCTTGTTCTCCAGGCCCGCGTAGTAAGGTGGAGGAGGCTGTTGCGTTACTGTAGGTCTGGTTGTACTGTATTTATCAAATATACTTCATATTAAATCAGTTCTTCATGATTCTGGATAGATTTAAATACCTGTGAGCTTTTTCCAGTTCCAGGATTTTCTGCAGCTTTTGAGCCCTACGTTTTCGGTAGCAGAAAAAGACGAAAATCAGGAGCAGGACTAGGGATCCTACGATACAGGCCACCACGATGGCTACCATGTACTTGGTTGGGAAGTCCGAATACGCTTTAGTAGGTTCTGAAGACAAGATTTCACCTAATAGAATCAAACAGCCATTAAAAATTTACTGAAAAATTTACTTAAAAATCTTAAAATTCGTTGATTTTACCTAATTTAGCTGGGACTGGAGTGCTGCACAGTGTGATATTGACTTCCAGACAAAGTTTGAGTCTCAGATCTTCGACGTCATCAGCGACTTGGTCCAGGATTTCGCGACTGATCGGCGCGTTTGCTGGGACTTTTTGCGCCAAGTACCATTTGCCGTCCTCCTCGCGCACTTCGACGAAACCAATCAAACTCAGCGCCGAATCGACCAAGAAAGACAAAGTCTTGGTCTTAGGATCGAAAGTGACTCGTTGAGGATCAGGAATTCTGGACAAATCCAGAATAGTCGAAGCCGTCAGAGTGTTGGAGAAGCCGCTTTCGCCTTTAGTGTTCACAGCTTTCACCTGGAGAGCGTAGGATTGCAGTTGTTCCAGTCCGCTGATGGTGCAAGGGTTAGATGTTTGGCAGTCGTGTTCTCTGGTCGTTCCGTCGACATTCGACTTGAAGACTACGTTGAAAATCGTGTTGTCGTACCCGCCGTTGAAACCTTCGTCCCACTCCAGAGTGATGGAGTCGTACCCAGCTTGGACCAGGCGCAGGTTGGTGGGCTTCTCGGGCTCGCTGGTCGGTTGCAAGCGGATCCTGGCCGCCTGTTCGCCTTCGCTGTTCCACACACGGCACATGTACTCCCCGTAGTCGCTTTCCTTGACCTCGCTGATGCGCAAAAGCCCCTGATAGACGTCGTTCGGCAGGGCTGTAACGTTCATTTCGTTCGAGACGCCGTCGTTGAGGATCAGCGAGTCCCTGAAGGACCATTCAACGTTCGGACGAGGGTACGCTTGGATGTGGCACTTCAGAAAGGCGCTACTGCCAACGCTGAAAGCTACTTTCGGTTGGTGGTTCAAGAAAACCGGCGAATCTAAACCAAAAAAATTGTTATTTAATAATTTTTCCTTTAAAAAAAAGGATGGGGAAAGGTCTTACGTTCGATTTTAAGGGCTACGGTGGATTCTACTCGCTTGACGTAGTTCTCGAAAGCGCAAGAGTAGGTTCCTCGATCATCGGCCGAAAGCTGGGATCCTTGCTCGCGATCCGCTCCTTGGAACCTGATTGTGCTCCTCACGGTGAAGATACTGTTTCTTCCCTCCGATTCTTCGATTTTGATATCGTACATCTGCTGGTTGGTGGCGATTTCTTCCCCGTTCTTGAGCCACGTGATCGAGGGTTTGGGTTTGCCCTGCGCACTGCACGTTAAGTTGAAATCCAAGTCTCCAGCTTTCTTTTGCAGCACGGCGGGAAGCTGCGTGATGATCTTGGGCGGCTGATAGACTTTCAGAGTCACAGAGGCGGGCTGCCCGACTCCAAGATCGTTGAACGGCTGGCAGAAATACGTTCCCTCGCTGTTTTGACGCGTAACGCCGATGGTGAAGTCCTGCGTAATGGAAAGGGCAGTCCCTTCAGCGCCTGATCTCCACCAGCGGTACTGAGGCGTGGGCCAGCCGGGAGGATCAGCTCCGCACGTCAAGGTGATGCTTCCCTCCTCTACGGCGATCGGCTCGTCAGGTGAAATTTTTGTCACTCCCGGCTCGTGTTTGACCAGGAACTGGACTGAGGCGTTTCCACTGCGCTCGACGCCGTTGATAACATTGACCGCGCGGCAGACGTAACGTCCGGCCTGAGCCACCGTGACGCGCGAGAGTCTCAGAACCTCTCCAGACGCCTTGAAACTTTCGTCGTTTTCTTTGAACCAGTCGACGGAGACGGGAGCCGGGTTGGACGAAACGTTGCAGCTGATCGAGACGCTGGCGCCTGCTTCCACTTCACGCCGGAACTCGACGGTGACGATCGGGGCGTGCAGGACTTCGAGGCGCAGTTCGGCTTCGCCGCTGGTGCCGAGGCCGTTGTCTGCAGAGCAGATGTACGTGCCGCTGTCGTCCAGACTCACCGAGCGCAGCGTGTGGTTGAACGTCGTGGCGATGAAGCGCCCGTTGCGCATCCAGCGCACGTTGCTCACCGCCGGCTTGGCGTCGACGCTGCACGTCAGCTGCGCCGAAGCCCCGCGCTCGACGCGGATCGGATTCTCAGGACCAACAGTCACGCGGGGAGCATCTAATCATTAAAAATCATTCAAATATAAATAAAATTCTTAATAATGATAATAATGATAATAATGATAATAATACTATAATAGTAATAATAGTAATAATAATAATAATAATAACAAATAGGAGAAGAACAAAAATTAAAATAATGATTTAGATTATCATAATATTCGTAGTAACCAAAATCTTAAATATATTAAATAAAATCAACAACACTAATTATGACCAATTACACTAATAACTATAATTAACAATAATATTAATACTTTAAACGTTGATAATCATGATGTTTTTAGTTTCCGCATTTGTAGGCACACTAAATTAAAACTTAACAACACTAACAGTAAACAATAAAAATCACAATTAGTAACTATAATAACCAAATGGACTGTACAGTTATGTTCGTAGAGAAAGGGTACACAGCATGGGAAGGTTGAAAATTATTTTCTCTGCAGTTTGCAAAATTATTGGTGAATTAATTTTAGTTAGGATAGATTAAATTAACCGTATTTTAACTAAATCAATAGATTTTATCAAGGAGTATTATAATATTCTTGCAAATATTAAAATAAAGTGACGTTGAACCTTCCCTGCTGTATCCTTGTTTTATGAACATGACTGTACAGTCGCAAGCAAAAAAATCTACTCCGTCTAGAATAGAGAGAGGCGCTTTTGCCTGACATGTCTACTACTATAGCAGTCGAATGGTTAACCAGGGTGAAAATTAAGGTGACCTAACGCTGTTCAAGCTTCCTCGACCTCGTTTTGACCTCGATTGGTAAGCTATACTAGGTGAAGGAGAGTTTTTTGGATCGTGACTGTACAATAACAGACTATCACTTTAACAGTTATAAGTTAATTTAGTATTTTTGAAGTCGATATAAATACAAATGAGGGTGAAATCAATTACAGTTAACAGTCAACTGGACGGTGGTTTCCTTCTTGTCTTCCTGGCCGATGGCGCGGTTCCAGGCGACGCAGCGGTACTGCGCCCCGTCGTCCCCTTTCTCCGGCCGCAAGACCAGCGTCGACGTCGTCGCTACGCTGCGGCTTCCGCCCGCTTTCGTCACCGAGTCTAGCGGATTCGGCTCGCCTTTCCGGTACCACCTACAATAACAGTTTTCATTATTACTATTATTACTATTATTGAAAATAGCGGTATCAGCAGTAGCGCTAGTAGTACCAGAAACAGTAGTAGTAGCAGTAGTATTGGTAACGGAAACAGTAGTAGTAGTACCAGTATTAGTAATATACGTAAAACTAGTAGCAGTAGTAGTAGAAGTGCAGTAAACAGAATTGGTGATACTACTTCTAGTTTATTCTTGCTACCATAATTATCAGTAGAAGTTTAGAATTTCGTGCTAGTAGAAGTAGTCGTGGTAGTGGTAGTTGTAACAGTCGTAGTAGTAACAGAAACAGTAGTAGTAGAAGTGTAGTGAACAGAACTGGCAGTACTAGTTTTAGTGCATTATTGCTACAATAATTATTATTATTATTATTATTATTATCATTATTGGAGGTTCCAAAAGATGTACCTCAAAATAGGATCAGGGCTTCCTCCACTGCTGGAGCAAACAAGTTCCGTAGCCTGTCCCTCCACAGCAACAGGATTCTCCGGACTAATCTGCGGTGTTCCAGGCGGGATCAGGACAGTCAGTTCCACCGAATGGGTGTGCAGATCCTGTCCAGTTCCAGGTTCCTTCAGTCGGCACTCGAACTTGCCATTATCTCGATCGTAGGTCGCTTCAGAAAGCAGCAAATCGTACTGACCCTCCTTCGGCTTGAAAATAATCCTGGAAAACAAAATTAAAATTTCAGTATTAAGAAGTTCAGTTTTGTTTCAAATGTTCCGGAATTTCGTACTTGTAGTTGTGTTCCAGAGGGCTTTGTCCTATCGCCACGTTATCTTTATCCCTGGCATTGGCTCGGATCCAGTAGAGAGTGGGACCCTTATCCAGGAGCGCAGGATTGAACCGACATTCCAGTGTCACGTCCTGGCCAACGTGAACGTCTATCGCTTGGACGGTAGCAGCAAGGATCGTCAGCACTAAAAATAAATTCATTATTCGATATTTTGCTCATCATAACGCGTTTTCCCACACAGTCTGCTGTGTTATCTCGAGTTATCGCACGTTTTTTTTTTTAAACCGTTTGTGACACTTTTGTGGCACTTTTCCCACAGTGAGAACTTGCGGGTCAAAAGGATATTAAGTTCTCGAAACGTGTAAAACATTACAAGTCCCCCAGAAAATATTTTAAAAAATCCCCACGGGGTGTAATTAACCCTCAACGTAACAAAGAACACATGGGAAAAGTTTTTTTTGTGTTCTCTGTATGCGAATCTTTTACGACTGGCAACCCAAAAACTCGAGAAAATTATCTTATTAAAGCGTAAACTTAGGACCAGGACTTTTCATTTTTATACCGAGATGTTATAATACCACAAGTAATACGGCAAGCCCGCATCTTGGGTGCTGAGTCACGCTGCCGAGTCACGTGACCCCGTGTTATCGAGTTTTTATCACATTTTCAGAGGGCTGCGGACCCCAGTCTGTGATCACGTGACACCTGACAGTTGGCATGCGGGTTAGTTGGGGCTTCCGTCAGGAACCCTTATCTCTGTTTCGTTTTATTTTACCCCACAATATAAAAAAAAAACGGGGGTAACACAAAAGAACGGGGATAACACAATGAACATAGAAAAAAAAATGGTAGAAAAAATGTACAATAGAGAGCGGCCGTGACCTGTAGAGGTCACGCTGCGGTGATAACACCGATAACATGCTGATAACACGATGATAACACTTCCTATTCCGACAGACTATCCTAGAATACCTGAGCTGAGTTGTCTAACTTTAAGATACAAAAAAAAACTTCAGAAAATCACGGAAATGGAAGAAACCCTGATAATTACTAAGACACTAACGCAGGTAGATAGGGGGTTGGCAACTGTTAATTACCTACCACTGTGTTATCAAGCGTTATCAAACGTTATCATCCCTGTTCAACACATTCCTCTGACTCGTCCTCAACTGTTTGCATACACGAATAATGAATTATGATTTTACTATACGTTAATTGATGAATGAAATTAAAATTAAGGTTTTTCGCAGAGTTTCGGACCCCATTAGGATAGAACAAAGGAAGTTTTTCTCAGGTAAAAACTCAAGAACTGGGATAATTTGCTTTTTCTTTTGTCAACCCAGCAGGTTTTTCACGGGAAAAACTCGAGAAAAATCACGGGGAAAAGTCAATTCATCATTGTACACAAATCCTACTTAACTGCAATTAATTCTTCATTAACTATTCAAAGTTGGAAAAAAAACAAGAGAATACATCCAAGGAAGACAAGAAACCACTGAAAACTTAGCATTTTTTGTTGGCAATTTTAGACTATTTCGGCTATAATTAATACAACTAATAATAGTTAATGAAGATTTAGTTGTTCTAATTAAATAATAGGGGTGTAATTTTAGCCTTGATTGAATAGAAAGTTGATTTTTTGAGCAACTGTAATTATAGCCCAGTTTCCTTTTCCAAAAGGGAGAACGCCCTGATTTGATTTCAGTGTTCTATTTCCAGAACCTACGCTACAATAACTAAGTAGATCGTCCAGGGTTCGCAAACACAGCAAGATTCACGCAAAGAATCTTGCTGAGAATCGAGAACCTTCTCCGAGAATCTCAGTTTACCTCTGAAGTGCACGAGTATCAGCCAAAGAGTGTTCTTTTTTCAATCGAACGCTAACTGTGACGTTCTATTTCAAATAGAACACCACTGACCAATCCAAACAAAGTTTGCCATTGACCGTCGTTGTCCCGTCATTCCCAACTTTGTCCCAAGAAACGTTCTTTTTCCAATCGAACGCTGGCGTTCGATTTCAAATAGAACACCACTGACGAATGTAAACAAAGTTTGCCATTGACTGTCGTTGTCCCGTCATTCCCAAGTTTCTCCCAAGAAACGTTCTTTTTTCAATCGAACGCTGGCGTTCGATTTCAAATAGAACACCACTGACGAATGTAAATAAAGACTGCCATTGACTAACGTTGTCCCGTCATTCCTAAGTATGTGTAAAAAGTGTTCTTTTTCATATCGAACGCTGGCGTTCTATTTCAAATAGAACACCACTGACGAATGTAAACAAAGATTGCCATTGACTAACGTTGTCCCGTCATTCCCAAGTTTCTCTCAAGAAACGTTCTTTTTTCAATCGAACGCTGGCGTTCGATTTCAAATAGAACACCACTGACGAATGTAAACAAAGACTGCCATTGACTAACATTGTCCCGTCATTCCCAAGTCTCTGTCAAAAAGTGTTCTTTTTCATGTCGAACGCTAACTGACGTTCTATTTGGAGTAGAACGCTTCTGACGGATGTAAACAAATAATTCAAAGTTAAATAACACTGCCAAAAGGATAGACAATGAGCCACGGACACAATTCTTGAACTTCTGAACTTCTCGGTTCAGTGGAGGTTCGCGGAGGTTCACAGTCTCTTTGAATAATAAGATACGAATCAGAATCTCAATAGCCGAACCGTTGAGTTGAACCGTTCAAGCTTCAAACCTCAGTCTTCTTTTTCACGGGCGTGTCTTATTGTACCGCTCAACAGGCCGGAAAATTTCAGGGCGCGGTTTTTGCGGTTGCGCAAATTAATACAACACACTTTCTACTTGGCCTGTCATCCGCCAGTTACGACAAAAAAGACGACACGCCATTACATCATCCAGCTGGATTTTCCCGACTCTAGTTCCCCAAACCGCCGCTAGACTCTTAAGGCGCTGCAGTCGCAATCCATCTTACTACTCCTATCTCGCATTTTTTTTCCAAGTTTCCAGTTATTGCAAAAAGGTTTCTAAGCTCTTTAAAGCACTTACTAGAGGGACTCCCGCGATTAGTTCCTCAAATTGCCGCTACCTTAAAATGGCGCTCCTGTCGCCATTCAACTTGCTGCTTCATTTCGCAGTTTAACTTGTTACTGTAAAGTTTTTCTTAGCTCTTTTCAAGCGTTTGGAAGACTCGCGCGTTTAGTTTTTCGCAAAGCCGCTGGAGATTAAGTGGCGCTGCTGTCGCGTGTGGGAAAAACACTCACCGTCCCCGCTGAAGGGGCCGTATAATTCCAGTTGAAAGCAACCGGGTTCCATCAACAATCAACAGAAGAAAAACTTTTTTTTTTCAAAAAGTCTAGTCTCGAAGTCAAGATCATTAAAGCCAGACACGCAAGCCCTCATCCGAGTCCTCAAGCCATCATTCTTTTAAGATTCTTTCAAGATTCCCAGAATCACGCTAGGGGGTTCGCAACTTTCGACAGGCTTTTCGAGTTATCAGAGATTTACCCAACCACTGAATCACTGTTAGATTCCTCCTTTGGGGGGTGAATTATGGGGACTTCGAGGTGGAAATGGGGACATCAGCAAACGGGAAAACTTTTGCTTCGCAGCAGACGACAAGAGAAATTTGCATTTGAGGCCAGAAATCGCTGCGGGATGCTGCCAAACATCAGCCACCAGGAAAGGCCAACATCACAGCTTTCAACAAACACACGATAACAGTCGATAACACATGATAACACTGAACAGTCCCGATTACAAAACGGCTGTTCGTCATCGTTTGGGGCAAGTTTTATGGCGGTCATTGTGTTATGCAGTTTGCCTCGCAGCGAAAAACTGATAGAAAAAAATACTATAAATATGTACCGTTGCTTTATGGCTCGTGGCGATAACATCAACATCCAATAATCCAAGACTCATGATTCTTAGAGAGATTCCCAAAATTCTTCGGGATTCTCCAGTTTCCTTAAGTTGCTTTCTTGTTCGCTCGTCCATTCCCTACGAACTACTGAAAAGATTCTACCAAGAATCTTAAGGTTATATTCATGATTCTTGCAGCAGGGTGGAGTCCCATACGCGAATTTTGGCGAAAAAGGTCGAAAATTTGAGGTGCTTTGACACTCGAGTGACAAGAAGTAAACCCATTGTCACATCGGGGTCCGAGACTGAGGCCATAACAGCTGATAACACGGTTGATAACACTGATAACACGGATTCCAGCAAAACCATTAGCAGGATTTTCCCAAAAGTCTTTTGTTTCTGAAGAGAAAAGGCGGAAGGGGCTTGGTCAATTATCCCAAGAATCTTTACAACCAATGAGACATCAGGAATCTTAACAACCATCCAAGAATCTTCAAGAATCTTGAATTCCAATTCTTGTTTAGTCAATTATTCCAGAGAATCCGGACTGTCACGAAGATTCTCAACTTTTTCTAAGAATCTTGAATCTTCACTAACAGTCTCTAAGAATCTTAATTCCTGGAACAGATTCCGGGATGGCGTCACGCGGGAATCACGTGACTCATCAGTGTAATTTCACCCAGCAGACAGCAAAAAAAGGGTCAAACCTTGCGAAACATCTTTCACTACCGGGAACAAAAAAGCAACAAAAAAAAATAGTTCATAACACTGATAACACTTGATAACAAACCAAGAGAGAAGGTGAAGAAGACGAAGAAGTAGAAGAACGATAAAACAAAGACGAAAATATCTCAAAACGAGAACCAGAATAAGGAAGAAGGAAGTGGAGGAATGATGAGATAAAGCGTTGTGGTCATCCTCTTGCTCAAGACTTGAAGCAGCAGCAACCAGAAGAAACAGAAGAAGACTAAAACACACTAGAAAGAGAAGAACGAAGCAAAAGTAAAAGGAAAGGAGGAAATGGATGAACGTGAAAGACTGTGAGGTCATCTACTTGCTCAATATTCGAAGCAGCAGCAACCAGAAGAGTTAAAGTGGAGGAACACTAAAACAAACCACCAAAGTAACTCTAAAAGGACAAAAAAGAACTAAACAGAGAGGAAAGAAGCAAAAGTAGAAGAAAAACAGGAAGTGAAGGAATGAGAAAGACTCTGAGGTCATCGAGTTGCTCAAGTCTCTGAAGCACCAGCAACCAGAAGAGTCAAAGAAGTGGAGGAACACTAAAACAAACCACTAAAGCAACTCTAAAAGGACAAAAAAGAACTAAACAGAGAGGAAAGAAGCAAAAGTAAAAGGAAAACAGGAAGTGGAGGAATGAGAAAGACTGTGAGGTCATCTACTTGCTCAAGACCCGAAGCAGCAGCAACCAGAAGAGTCAAAGAAGTGGAGGAACACTAAAACAAACCACCAAAGTAACTCTAAAAGGACAAAAAAAGAACTAAACAGAGAGGAAAGAAGCAAAAGTAAAGGAAAACAGGAAGTGGAGGAATGAGAAAAGGCTATGAGGTCATCCTGTTGCTTAACATTCGAAGCAGCAGCAACCAGAAGAGTCAAAGAAGTGGAGGAACACTAAAACAAACCACTAAAACAAACCAAGAAGAAAACTAGAAACAGAAAGAAGCAAGTGGAGGAATGAGAAAAGACTCTGAGGTCATCTACTTGCTCAAAACTCGAAGCAGCAGCAACCAGAAGACTCAAAGAAGTGGAGGAACACTAAAACAAACCACTAAAACAAACTAAAAAGAAAACTAGAAATAGAAAGAAGGAAGTGGAGGAATGAGAAAAAGACTATGAAGTCATTTTGCTGCTTAACACTCGAAGCAGCAGCAGCAACCAGAAGAGTCAAAGAAGTGGAGGAACACTAAAACAAACCAAAAAGAAAACCAGAAACAGAAAGAAGGAAGTGGAGGAATGAGAAAAAGACTTTGAGGTCATCTGTTGCTCAAGTCTCTGTAGCGGCAGCAGCCAGAATAGCCTGGAGGTTCTCATTTAGAAAACCTGTTCCTCTTCATCTCAAGCTGCTGCATTCTTCTTTTTTCCCCATTCTTTTCTTCTCTTTATGTTATCCCCTCAAACATTTCAAGTTTTTTCCCCTTCTTTTCTTCTACTTGTTTCTTTTCACCTCGCACACAAAAACAAAATATAAATCTTGGATGTCCTCCAGTGTTGCCATCGTTAGACCAAGAGAGTTCACTGACCCGCGCAAACTACTACTTCTCCAGTGCTTCCACTTTTTCCACTTTTTCCCCTTTTTTCCCCTCTGCTTGAAAATATCAATTTCCCTTTTCCCCACCCCCCCCCTCCGTGCTACATAATAAAGCTACACTTGTAGATTCACTTTATCCTCCATTTTCCCTTTTCCCTCTTCCCCATTTTCCTTATTTGAGGGAATTTCCCTGCAAAAGTGGAAGCACTGTTCTTCTCCATCAGACTTTTAGTTACCATCAACTATTCCCCAGTTTCTTTTTTTTTTTACTGTTGATACTAGATTCTACGATCAAATGGGGCATTCATACTGTCAATTACCAGAGTTAAGCATATGATTTATGATAGGAAAATATCATTTTTCAGGGCGCGTGTTTATGTTGAACACAGAGGATCGCTTATGTCAAAACCTTGCACAAGGGCCATGTGCTTATCGTCTGCTCTGCATTTCCTCTCTTTTCGAAAAAAAAAAACTCTATAAAGTATCAACTAACAAGTCGGGGAAAAAAAGTTTTTAAAAAACTGAAACAGAACTCTCTTTTAGGTTTAATCAGCTTCTCCGATAACACGACATCCGTTTCCAAGAGCTGTCGTAAGAGAACCTTTAATGAAAGATACACTGTTAAAACAAGGGCCCTAAAATAGGTACAAAAATGGGTCCTACGGAATTTAGGACCCTAGGGTTTTGCTTTAGGGCCCCAGAACTTTTAGAAACCTAGTAGGATTACGCTTTAGGATCCCAGAACTTTTAGGGCCCTAGTAGGGTTTTGCTTTAGGGCCCCAGAACTTTGTAGGACCCTAGGGTTTTAATTTAGGACCCCCGCTAAATTTTAGGGACCCCAAATTTTAGGACCCTCGTTTTAAGAGTGTATAGATTGTCTTATAAACAAACCTCGTTTTTTTTGGACTACATCTTTACCTTATACCGGGATTATATTTAACTCGGTTTCAATGGGGAACCTAAGCTATTGTTAAAAGACCGTCCGTAAATTCAGTAGAACCAGTTTGAATACTTCTATTTTTTCCGTGGACCCGATTCTGATGGTACTCAATAGATTTTCCACGGGGCTTCCTGTGGCGAGAATTTCTCCAACAGGGGGTCTATTTCAACCCCCTCCAAACAAAACGCTGGACTTTTTGACCAATATTTCAAGACCCCTTTTGTCAACTTTGTGCAGTAAATCTTATTTTATTTCTCCGCCATTGAACCTGTTGAGAGGGTGAGAGATGCTTCACCCCCAGCGCGGTACTTGAAGAAGGTCTCGCCCGGTCTTTTTAACCCTTTTGACGTCTCTTACCCCCGTCGTACATTTTCCACTTTTATTCTGCCATAACAAAAAAAATTTTTTTTTTTTTTACTCACCCAACAAAGCTGCCGTTCTCTTATCCATTTTCTCCGGCCTTTTTTTAAAAAATAAAAATGTCTGAAAAAGATTGTGTAGGAAATAGTGTTGTCCTTATTCGGGATTTCGCGCGGGCTTCAAGTTATAAATCAGATTTCTTGACTACGACACCATTTGCATGGGAACGGTAGCCCGGGCCGCGGGAAAAAAAACAAAAATTCCAAACCACCTGCACAAATATCACTGATTCTCTGCAAGAATCTTGCAAGAATCGACAACAAAATTCCTAGAATCCTGAAGCGAAGTATGCAAATTCAACAGGGGACTGCGAAAAAAAAATCGCGGACTGAAATTTGGCGCGCTTTTTTTTCCCAACGTTTCTATCTACGAGCAGCAGCGGCACGTCCTCTCTCGGCGAAAGGTAGCGCCAGACTGAAGCGCCTAAGGGTTGTTTCCCCTGGTTCTTGGTGCGTATAGCCTGAGGCTACCCAAGCTCCGCCCGTGACGCCAACCCTTAGCCAATCAGCTCGAGGCGTTCTTTAAGAAAAAGAACACCTCATTTTTTCCACTAAAAAATAAATTTTTTCAAAATCAGAAAATAATTACTACTTAATTTAAAAAAAAAGTTAGTCCATAAAACAATTCCCCTAATTAAAGTTAATCTAAATTTATTAACCTAAAATTAATTAACGTAAAAAAATTAAAAATTAATAAAATAATATCTGATAATTTAAATGAGAAATTAGTGTTGCCATGACAACACATAGTGTTGTTAACTTGATAGTATTGTGATAAGATGTTGATAACAGTGATAACAATGATAACAGGATTTGCATGATTCAGAAGCATTTGAATTGCGCAGCCAATGTTGAGCAATGGCAAAGATTTATTGCGACAATAAATCAACGGAAAAACCCGTTACTCCAGATTCCAATAGTTTTGTTTATGGCGGACAAAAGGCCATTTAAATTAATAAACTAAAACTAAATAAAGTTAAATATTATTAGATACATTTAAACTGGGAAAACTTGATTAGTATGATTATATACATAAATTTTAACTGGATTAATTAGTAAACTTTTACGGCAGTACTTAAAATATATCACTAGTTATCGTTAACAGCTGGCCATCGACTTACTGCTACTGTTGACCACTGTTGACCACTGTTGACCACTGTTGACTTCTGTTCAAGCTTAAGGACATTGATAAAGCTTAAAAGGCCATTTAAATTAATAAAATAAAACTGAATTAAGTTAAATTATGATTAAATAGATTTAAACTGGGAAAACTTGATTAGTATGATTATATACATAAATTTTAACTAGATTAATTAGTAAACTTTTACGCCAGTACTTAAAATATATCATTAGTTATCGTTAACAGCTGGCCATCGACTTACTGCCACTGTTGACCACTGTTGACCACTGTTCAGGCTTAAGGACATTGGTAAAGCTTAAAAGACCATTTAAATTAATAAAATACAACTGAACTAATTAATTAGTTATTGATTAATTAGTAAACTTTTACGGCAGTATTTAAAGTATATCATTAGTTATCGTTAACAGCTGGCCATCGACTTACTGCCACTGTTGACCACTGTTGACCACTGTTCAGGCTTAAGGACATTGGTAAAGCTTAAAAGACCATTTAAATTAATAAAATACAACTGAACTAATTAATTAGTTATTGATTAATTAGTAAACTTTTACGGCAGTATTTAAAGTATATCACTAGTTATCGTTAACAGCTGGCCATTAACTTACTGCCACTGTTGACCACTGTTGACCACTGTTCAGGCTTAAGGACATTGGTAAAGCTTAAAAGGCCATTTAAATTAATAAAATACAACTGAACTAATTAATTAGTTATGGATTAATTTAGTAAACTTTTACGGCAGTATTTAAAGTATATCATTAGTTATCGTTAACAGCTGGCTATCGACTTACTGCTACTGTTGACCACTGTTGACCACTGTTCAGGCTTAAGGACATTGGTAAAGCTTAAAAGACCATTTAAATTAATAAAATACAACTGAACTAATTAATTAGTTATTGATTAATTAGTAAACTTTTACGATAGTACTTAAAATATATAATTAATTATCGTTAACAGTTGGCCATCGACTTACTGCCACTGTTGACCACTGTTGACCACTGTTCAAGCTTAAGGACATTGGTAAAGCTTAAAAGGCCATTTAAATTAATAAAATAAAACTAAATTAATTAAATATGAGTAAATAAATTCAAACTTGAAAAATTTGATTTGTATAACTATATACGTAAATTTTAACTAGATTTATTAGTAAACTTTTCACGGCAGTACTTAAAATATATCCTTAGTTATAGGGTTTCTATAGTTAACAACTGGTCATCGACTTACTGCCACTGCTGACCACTGCTGACCACTGTTGGCCACTGTTGACCACTGTTGACCAGCTTGTTATCACCTGTTATCATCTGCTGGTTTGCAAAAGAGAGAGTTGTTAATTGGGGCAACTAAGAAAGCAGTCCCCAAATCTTTTCGCTCCACATTTCAGATCTCTTTCCAGAGAGTGAACGGTTTGCACGGATTAGTGTCAAGAATCGTTTCTCCAGAATCTCTGTTATCACTGGTTATCAACTGTTATCAAGTGTTATCATAGTGGGGTGCGATAACCCCTTATCAGTAGCCGTGATGACCGTCTGCCGCGTAAAGGAAACTTCGCCGGCCATCTGTCCGCTTTGTCCGCCTTCAAGAAACGGACAGAAACACTGAAAAAGGGAAAAAAAGTACTGAAGAGCGGACAGAACGGACACGTAGACTTTCAGACAACAGACACACCAGTTGACCCTCACGCTGTTTGTCACTGTCCACTTAAAAAGCTTTTTACGTTTCTAGTATGTGTATATAGTAGTATAGTATATATATACTATATATAGTAGTAGTAGCATAATATATATATAGTAGTGGTAGTAGTAGTATAGTATATATAGTATATAGTATATAGTAGTAGTATTATAATATGTATATATATAGTAGTAGTAGTATAGTATACAGTATATAGCATATAGTAGTAGTAGTATAATATGTATATATATAGTAGTAGTAGTAGTGGAGTATATAGTATGTAGTATGTAGTAGTAGTAGTATAATATATATATATATAGAAGTAGTAGTAGTAGAGTATATAGTATGTAGTAGTAGTAGTTCAATATATATATATAGAAGTAGTAGTAGTAGTAGTAGTGTAATATATATATATAGAGTAGTAGTAGTATCATATTATATATATATATATATATATATAATATATATAGTAGTATAGAAGACAATCTCTATAGTCTGATAACACGGTGATAACAGAGTGATAACGTATTTAAAGATTCTTTGGAGGATTTATGAAGAATTAATAAATTTTAATCCAAGATTCTTGGGAATCGCCATTCCTAGGATTCTTAAAGGATTAAATCCTATACTTGTATTCTTTGAAGGAATAACAAGGGGTCCGAAACTTCCAATAATCTTCGTATACCTAGGTCATGTTATCACTGTTATCAACCTGTTATTTCCGTGTTATCACCGTGTTATCACATGTTATCAGATAATCTCCGTACACTTTTCCTCGAAGTTTCAGACCCTTTGAGGAATAATGATTTTAGTATAATTCCACTTAATCCCACAAGTTAATTCGGATTAACGTTATTTTTTTTGAAAAAAGTGGAAAAATCAGAATTTATTTAAATATTTAATCACAAAGTTATGAAAATAGATGACGAAATTATCATTATTCTGATTACTACCCAGCGGAAAATTAAGGCTGTCGGCTACATCCTGAACGATATCCGTAACATATCCTGAATATCCTGAACCATGTCCGATCGCGAATGAGTAAAAAAAATTGTGTTGAGAATTGTGAATCTTGATTATTGAGGGCACCATTAAGTATCCTGAAAAGCGTTTTTTCCAGACGCTGTTAAGTACCCTGAACATGTACTATTCAGGCATTCCAATGTCAGGGTCCTGAACACCCTGGAAGTGGGCCAGTTTCACTGCAGTTGGAGTCCTAATTGACATCCTGTAAATGTCCTTTTCAGGATATTTTCAGGGTCCTGAAACTATCATTAATTACCTGCTGGGAAACTTCCAATAATCTTCGTACACCTGGGTCATGTTATTACTGTTATCAACCTGTTATCTCCATGTTATCTCTGTGTTATCGTATGTTATCTACTACTACTCCCACTACTCCCACTCCTATCCTACTACTACTTCTACTACTACCACTACCACTACTGCTCCTATTACTACTACTATTACTACTACTACTAATCTTCGTAAGCTTTTCCTAGGAGTTTCCGACCCCTTGGTTGTTTTCTTTTTTGACTATAAGTTGCGATTTAATTTAAATATTTAAAGAGCCAAAAGGAAATCAGATTTACGACGATTTGCCGGAACCTGTGGTTTCATCTGACAGACCAACACCTTGGAACTCACCAGTTGCCCCCCATAAAAACCTCTACTTTGCCTCCATATACAACTTTTTTTATTTTTATTTTTATTTATTTTTTTTTTTTGCTTCTTTGGTTGTAACTTATTGTTGCTTTTAAGTAGAAACATGAATTAACGAAATAGGCTATATTTAGAATCAGGTAGGAGAAGTAGCAGTAGTATAGTAGTAGTAGGAGGAGCAGTAGTGGTGGTGGTAGTAGTAGAAGTAGTGGTATAGGTAGTGGTAGAAGTAGTGGTATTGGTAGAAGTAGCAGTAGTGTAGTAGTAGGAGTAGGAGCAGTAGTGGTGGTGGTAGTAGTAGTAGTAGAAGTAGTGGTATTGGTAAAAGTAGGAGTAGTCGTAGGAGTAGTCGTAGTAGTAGTAGAAGTATTAGTAGTAGTAGGATCTGAGTAGGAGTAGTGGGAGTAGTAGTAGGAGTGGTAGTAGGAGTAGTACTACTACTAGTAGTAGCAGTAGTAGAAGTGGTAGTAGTAGCAGAAGTAGTAGCAGGAGTAGTGGTAGCAGGAGTAGTAGTAGTAGTATAATAGTTAAGTTGTAAGAAATATGGTTGCAATATCGCTAATAATAGTTCCCATACTGTTGTTATTGTTACCATTACACTACTACTATGCTATTCTGTTCTACTACTGCTACTACTGCTACTACTACTACTACTAATATTTAACAACACTACCACCATTGCCCCAACTTCAGTTCCTACTGTTGTCAACCGCCATATTTGAACTGCTCCTATCTCTACTACTACTACTACTACTACTACTACTACTACTACTACTACTACTACTACTTTTACTACTACTGCTACTGCTACTACTACTACTACTGCTCCTACTTCTATTACTACAACTATCGCTACCGCTACCACTACCACCGTTACTATTACTACTTCTACGACTACCATCACCAGCGTTATTCAAATTCCTACTACAACTAGTACTGCTTCATCTGCTCTTCTTCCTCCTTCTCCTCTTCCTCCTCCTCCTACTACTACTACTACTCCTACAACTACTACTGTACCACTACTTACTAATAATAATATTGGCCAAATAAGCGGAGGCGGAACAAAGTCATTAGACTAATGACACGCCTAATTAGAAGCGCAAATGATGGCGGGGCTACCTTCAATTTTTCTTCCCAAATTATGGAAACTCTAAAATTATCATAAAATATATTTTATTATATGTTAAAGTACACTTAAATATATTATAATACATTATTATTATATTTAAATATCTTTTACATTAACATACAACTTTAACTTTTAGTTTAAAACTATAGGAATAGGTCGATAACAATGATAACACGGCTGATAACACTGAAAATACTATGAAGTTGCCAACCCCCTTGTTAGTTTGTTAGTTCGTAACTACGAACTCAAACTAATGGACAAAGATGACAGAACTGAGGGTTACGAAACATTTGATAACACTTGATAACATTTGATAACAGTTGATAAACTCGGGGGAAAAAAGAGGCTTAAAAAGCCCCCCAGCGGTGAAATCAGTGCGAAAGTTTTCACATCCTCGTCAGGTCAAGTCAGGTCAGAGGTCAAGTCAGGTCACTGGAGAAGAGACACGGACAACAAGGATTCCCATTTCCCCCCAAATGCTTCTGGGATCCAATTTCCCACTTGATGGCCCAGAAAATGGGAAAACTTTTTCCCCACCCCCCTACAAAATCTTCAAAAAAAAACTTATCATCACTGTTATCAACATGTTATCAAGTGTTATCACCCATTCTCCAAGCACCAAACTTTCAAGCTGCCTTTTAAATCAGACATTTAAATACTACTAATCAAATAATATAGATTTTTATGTGTTTAATAGATTGTATAATCATTAATATATATTAAAATAAGTTCAAATTGGTAATTTATAATATATTTACTAGTTTAAAATGTAAATAAGCAAGACACGTGTCTTCAATATACAAACGTGCGGCTATAAAAGCGCAATGGATTTTCAAGCCGCCATTAACGTCAATGCCTATTGGCGCTTTAGTAAATTCCCCAGGAAAAAGTGTAGAACTTGAGATTCTTTTTTAAGATTCTTTTGAGATTCTTGAAAGAATCTTGTTTCGAAACGTATCCGGCGGCCGTTTATGTTCACCAAAACAAGAGATACGGGTTATTTTGAAACAAAAGAACAATCTGTTGCCCGATGCTTCAAAGAAGCCGATCACTAATGGGGACTCCATTTTGACGGGGACCGGATTTGGCAACAAGGATTGCAGTTTTCTTATAGTGAAGCAAGGGGGGGTGGGGACCGAATTTAGCAATGTGGACCGAAATTGGGAGTGGGGATGGAATTTAGACGAGGACTAGATTTCGCAGCAAGGGTTTTAAATGTTTAGATTGAATGGGACCGATTTTAGCAATATGGATTGAATTTGGCAATCGGGACTCAATTTTGACGAGGACTAGATTTCGCAAAAAGGATTTTAAATTCTTTAATTGAATGGGACCGATTTGAGCAAAGTGGACAAAATCAGCGATAGGGACTCAATTTTGACGAGGACCAGGTTTTGCAAGAACGATTTTAATTTTCCTATAGTGACAGGGACCAAATTTAGGACTGTGGACCGAAATTGGCCGTGGGGATTGAATTTGGACGAGGACTAGATTTCGCAAAAAGGATTTGAAATTGAAAGTTGAATGGGATTCATCTGAGCAAAGTGGACAAAATCAGCGATAGGGACTCAATTTTGACGAGGACCAAGTTTTACAAGAACGATTTTAATTTCCCTATAGTGACAGGGACCAAATTTAGGACTGTGGACCGAAATTGGCCGTGTGGATTGAATTTGGACGAGGACTAGATTTCGCAAAAAGGATTTTAAATTTTTTAATTGAATAGGACCGATTTTGGCAATATGGATTGAATTTGGCAATCGAGACTCAATTTTGACGAGGACCAAGTTTTACAAGAATGATTTTAATTTTTGCCACAGTGACATGGACCGAATTTAGCACTGTGGACCGAATCTAGCAACACTGACCGAAATTTGCAAGAAGGGTCGGATTAGCAAAGATGAACTAAAATTAGCACTGGGGGACCAAAATTAGTAGCAGCGGACCAAAAAGTGGCCTTTAGTGACAGAAATTAGCGACATGGAACCGAAATTTAGCAATACGGACCCAAAATATACCAGAGAACCGAAACTGGCAAAAGAAGAACCGGATTTTTATATGAGTTCCTATTCTAACAGTCCCTTAACACAACAGACCCATTTTCAGGACCCTAAACATGTTAGAAGGGCCCTGTTTAAACACTAGTCCATAGTTTAGGGCCCAGTAAAGTGCAAGTCCTTAAAAAATGGGTCGTAAACAAACAGACCTTTAAGTTTAGGGCCCTGTTTTCAAGTGTAGGACCCAGTGTTTCCAGTTTACAGGGAAATTACCTGAAAAAGGGGAAAACGGGGTCTGAAAAGGGAAACATAAGGGAAAGGGGAAATGTTGGAAGTACAGTCTTATATTCTAGTACCGTGGGGGAAACGGGGAAATAAGGGAAGAGGGAAAAAAGGGGAAATTGAAAGTCAAAACACTGGTAGGACCTTAGAACCAAATAAAGTTCTCAAATAACTAAAATATTTTACTTAAATAATTAGTTAAAAAACGTTTCTACCCAAAGTTGACCTTGCTTGACCTTTTCGGTGTCTGCTAGTGTGTGACAACAAAGTGATAACACGGTGATAACACTGATAACACTACGAAGTTTCCGAAGAAAAAGTCTCAAGGTTTCCATTTCCACGTGACACGGTGCACATGTCCCTGATGAACCGGAGGGGGTCCGCAACTCTGAAGATATCTTGTACGATGATAATCTGATAACACATGATAACAGGTTGATAACACTGATAACAGCTATCTCCGCTAAGGATCGTTTGAAGACTAGCAGACCTCCACTTTGCGGGGAAACTCCCTGAAAAAGGGGAAGATAGGGTTTGAAAATGGAAAATAAGGGATCTGGAAGTTCAGCCTGATATTCTAGTACGGAAGGGAAAAAAGGGAAAATAAGGGAAGAGGGAAAAGGGGAAATCTGGAAGTACAGCCTGCTATTCTAGTACGGAAGGGAAAAAAGGGAAAATAAGGGAAGAGGGAAAAACGGGGAACTGAAAGTGGAGACAATGAGCGCGCTTCACTATAGCGGACACTTATATAAAATCAGCTTTTAAGAGTTTGAAAACATTTTTGGCGCCAAAATGTTTCGCTGATTTTTTGCAATTTGTTGAAATATCTTCAAGCTAGATTTCAGCATTCGCGTATTTAATCATACTGTCCGCAGTAAGGAGGCTGGTCTTCAGTGGCGTTTCCATTTTCAGTTTTCCCTTTTCCCTTGGTGAGAGCTCTGTTTTCCCTTCTTTTCCTTTGCTAGAAAATATCAATTTTCCCTTTTCCCCCCTCACTTCATAAACTTTCCTTTCACTCAATTCCCTCTCTTCCCTTATTTTTCCCTTTCAATACCCAATTTTCCCTTTTTGTCAGGGAACTTCCCTGCGAATTGGAAGCACTGGAATAAACCTCACAATGCATCGATATACGATTTTCCTCTTACTCAATCGCCTCTCTTCCCTCATTTTCCCCTACCAATACCCAAATTTCCCTTGTTCAGGGAATTTTCCTGCGAGGTGGAAGCACTGGAATAAGCCTTGTAGTGTGTTGATATACGTTTTTCCTCTTACTCAGTCCCCTCTCTTCCCTTATTTTTCCCTTGCAATACCCAGTTTTCCCTTTTTGTCAGGGAATTTCCCTGCGAGGTGGAAACACTGAAATAAGCATTGTAGTGTGTCGATATACGTTTTTCCTCTTATTCAGTCCCCTCTCTTCCCTTATTTTTCCCTTGCAATACCCAGTTTTCCCCTTTTCAGGGAACTTCCCTGCGAGGTGGAAGCACTGGAATAAGCCTTATAGAGTGTATTGATATACGTGTAATATAATCGATACTATGGTATAATATATATATATATATATTCTATATCTATAATATTATATACATACTATGTATATTGGGGGCCATGGGCGAAAGCCTGGATGCCCTTCTTTGAGCAAAATAAATAAAAAAAAATACTATGTATATTTCTCTTGACGATACTCTGATAACAGGTGGATAACACAGTGATAACAGGCATCTTCACTAAGATTGGCGGACCTATGCCTGTTTGGTGATAGGCCTACTGTATCGATAGAGGGTCTGAGCAATCGATACAGATCCGCACCGCTCCGGATGCCCACTCAATTTGCTACGCAGCAGGGAGACAAGCAGCGCCTCTGCGGGGAACTCGCCCCAAAACAACGGCTGCTGGTAGAATGGCTACGCTTCTCTAGAAAACCTCTCATCCAATATATTCCCAAATACGAGATTCTTGAAGAATCTTGAAGAATCTTAGAATCACAGCGTAAACATTTCAAATTTACGATTCCGGTTCCATTTATTCTCAAATGCAAGAATCTTGAACGAGAATTTTAGATTCTTATACCTTTGAATGAATCTCAGATTCAAATACATAGGGATTCATGATTCTTGAAAGAATCTCAGATTCTGATATCTTTCTGTAGATGCCAGATTCAAATACATAGGGATTCATGACTCATGAATCTGAAAAGAATCCCAGATTCTTGGTATGATGTTAGTTACCCCTACTTGTAATACATTGCCGAATGGAGGGACTAAATCAATGCAGAAAACGTTTCAGCAGAGCCCGGGGGCCCTTCTCCTATAATTGCACGTATTTACCCTCAAAGTCAAAGGGGAAAACTTTACCCCCTGACGCTAACCCCCGGACTATTGACTACAAAGGGGGTTCGCAGCTCTTACGAGTTTCTTTTCTAACCCTCTGTAAAATGTAATAAATAGTAGAAAAGTTTTTAAGTAGTAGTAGTAGTAGTAGTAGTAGTAGTAGTAGTAGTAGTAGTAGTAGTAGTAGTAGTAGTAGTAGTAGTAGCGGTGGTAGAAAGTAGTTGCAGTTGTAGAAGTAGCAGTTGTAGTAATAGCAGTAGTAGTAGTAGCAGGAGTAGTAGTAGTAGTAGCAGTGGAAATAGAAGTAGTAGCAGTAGTAGTAGAAGTGGTAGCAGTACTAGTAGTAGCAATAGTAGTAGTAGTAGTAGTCGCAGTAGTAGTGTATTAGTATTAGTAGTAGTAACAGTGGCAGCTGCAGTAGTAGTAATAGTAGTAGTTCTTGTTGTTGCCGTTGTAATAGTAATACTAGAAGGGGTGGTACTAGCACCAATAGTAGTAGGAGGGAGGATTAGTTGTAGTAGTTAGTAGCAGTAGAGATGGCAGCACTAGTGATGGTAGTAGTACTAGTAGTATCAACGAAATCTTAACACAGTAACATTAAATCAAGGGGTCCGAAACTTCCAATAATCTTCGTACACCTAGATCAAGTCATCAGTGTTATCGTCCTGTTATCCCCATGTTATCTCCGTGTTATCATGTGTTATCAAATAATCTTCGTACACTTTCCCTCGGAGTTTCGGAACCCTTTGCATTAAATCCATAGCGCTCTACATTATTTCTGTATTATTATCATTACTACTACCACTATACCTACTACTACCTACTACTACCTACTACCTACTACTACCTACTACTACATCGCCATCACTAATAACATCTTCCTCATCATCATCATCATCATCAATACTATTTCTAGTATTATTCAGGCTATCTGAATCATTCTTAAGGATCCTTCTGCGAATCCCATTATACCAACAACCCCAAATCCCAAATCAGGAGAACCTAGTCATCCACAGAATCTCATCAACTGTTAGACGTGCGATGATTTCCACCGAGGAAGGGATGAAATCCACTAAAGGATATCCCCCCACCCCACTGATGATAACAATGTTATCACATGTTATCAACGGTTATCATGTGTTATCACTCGTTGCCAGGACAGTTGTCTTGTTACATCGTTACGTATGTTTTATCGACCGTAACTGTACAGAAAGCTGGATAACCGCTGGTAACCTCTGATAACATGGTTGATAACCCTTGATAACAGATGGTAGGGGGGTTAGAACGTGTTGATGAGTTTTGCAATTGCGATTCCTCCCCTCTTATTTTGAATTGCATGGAATAGGAAAGCTTCATTATCCGAACCCTTGCATTTCATCATGCAAATTTATCAGCATCAAAGAGAGTGTTAACCTATGATAACAGTCGATAACAAAAGCCTGGTCATATAACAGTACTTCTAGACAAAAACAAGACTATCTATAGCAACAGCTCTATGTTTTTAATGGTGTAGCTTTAATCCTGGAGGATTTGTGTCAACGTCTCCAGCTGTTGTTATCATCATGTTATCAGTATTTGTGTATTAACCGTTGCTATTGCGACGAAATCCTTTAATGCAGCCACAAAAGCCTCGGTCGTTAAATATAAACGAGGTGGGCAACGTTTATTGATTCGAGTCTCGTTAATTAACCAAATCGTTGGTGAATAACAATAGACTCTTGGAGCAATGGTTCCTAGACGTAAATATCCTAGGTTTTTCCCTTTGACGTGGATCTTTTTATGTTTTAACGAGTTATGGCACACTTTTCAACCAAACCGTCCGCCTTTTTTAACAGCCGCAACTAAATTGAAATACACATGGAGGCGGACCGGCTAATTATTACTTTGCTCAGCCCACCAAAATTCCTTTAATTCAAATACATAAATTCCTCTGTGATTTTCGTACTTGTTTTTAGGTAAACTATAGAAAGCATTAATCCTATTTCATAATTTTTCAGAGATAAAGCGGAAAAAACTTTATATTACTCATTTGCTCAATAGATGGCGCTGTGCGGAGCTTATGGTTTTTCTCTTAAATTAAATCAGTAGTTCAATATTTGTAGCATTTAACTATTACATTCCATAAACAAGAAGCAAAGAAAGATACTGAAACTAATATTTTTGATATTAATTAGTAATTATTAATTTGGTGGAGGAAACAGTGAAGCGCGCGCTCTAGTTTCTAGTACAAAGAAAACGAAAGCTGTGCTAGAATTCAGCTTGTACTAGGAATAGAAAAATTTTTAAATTTTTTTTTCAAAATTGGATCCCATTTAGTGCTAGCGGCCGAGAACCTTCATTAATTTCCAAGGCCTGAGGTCAGCAGCGAGAAAATTAGATGCCAACCAACCTGGAACCTGGCCGCCAGAAACGAAAAAAAAAACTTAAAAAATTAACAACGAAAGCCGAAAAATATTTAAAAAAACAAAAAGTAAATTAACAAGCCTAGCTCTAATCATACGAGTTAATTAAAAAAAAACCTCAGTCTGATGACTATTCATTCACTTCCATATAGAAAGGTTCTAGGGAATGCCTTCAAGATTCTTAGCGTGAATCTAAGATTCTTTGTTTCTACCAATCCTTTAAGTGCACACATAGCCTGCTGAGTAATTGGGGTAGAGAAATCCCTGGTTTTGGTCCAGAAAATGTGGGGCCCTCAATAAAAGATGGCGACTATCCATTTGGGAGAGATACTCATCTTAGTCGAACCCTCTAGCGACATACAGCAAATTTGTCTGAAAGGCCTTTTTGCCCATGACCATATCGAGGCAATATGCGTAACATAAATAAAGTCGTTCACCAGAGATCGTTTGTCATTTCTATAAGGCCATTAAGAGATGGTCGCAGCAACCAAACCCCAAGGCGTCTTCACTATCTCATCCACCATTTGAAAAGTACTCAAAATTTTCAAAATTTTTCTTCGTCATAACTTACTTGAATGGCTTCCCTATCGACTCTAACGTAAAAATATCAAAACACACTTAAAACTGAATTTATAACAAGCTACAAACTAAAACTGTTTAGCAGCGCCATCTATTGACAGTTTTATTTACTACTAATAGTAACGCTATTTAGTGGTAAAATAATAATTGCGTTCTAATTTCAGGACAATAAGATACTGTTTAAGCTAAGATTTAACTCTAAATATGTTTATCCCGATTTTTGGTAGAATAAACAGTTTGGCGTACTCTCGAGATCGTAATCTCCACGGGTTTAATGGCTTTTGCTCTATGTTCCGCTGCAATTGCTTCGGAAATGGGGTAATGCCATAAAAGAAAGAGGAGGGAAAAAGACGAGACATGTCACAAGGGTAAAACGCATTACGTCCCATATACGGGTACAATGAATCTTGATTCCCGATTCTTGTGATGACCCGTATCTCCCCAATGAAAAATGTAGAAATATCCAGTATGCTGAACAACGTCTGCAAAAGTCCTGAAACCATGCCGTTTCAGCATGCTGAAGGTGCTGAAATTGGTCGGTTTTCAGTAGCGTATCAGCATGCTGAACTGTTTTCGGCGAAAAGTTTAGGTAGGATTGAGGATGCTGAACAACGTCTGCATAAGTACTGAAACCATGCCGTTTCAGCATGCTGAAGGTGCTGAAATTGGTCGGTTTTCAGTAGCGTATCAGCATGCTGAACTGTTTTCGGCGAAAAGTTTAGGTAGGATTGAGGATGCTGAACAACGTCTGCATAAGTACTGAAACCATGCCGTTTCAGCATGCTGAAGGTGCTGAAATTGGTCGGTTTTCAGTAGCGTATCAGCATGCTGAACTGTTTTCGGCGAAAATTTTAGGTAGGATTGAGGATGCTGAACAACGTCTGAAATTGTTCAGCATCCTCAATCCTACCTAAACTTTGCTAACTTTTCTTCTCTCTTTTCTTTTCTTTCCACCGAAAACAATTCAGCATGCTGATACGTACTGAAAACCGGCCAATTTCAGCACCTTCAACATGCTGAAACGGCGTGGTTTCAGTACTTGTGCAGGCGTTGTTCAGGATACTGGATGTCTCTAAATTTTTCATTGGGCTCTTTTTCTCCAGGGCCCTTATGGCACAACAAACTGTGTGTCATTCTGGATTGTGAGAGAAGATGATAGGATATAAGATTCATAAGTAAAATGGAGTCGGATTTTGCTGTTATTCTAATGACTTGTTGTAGCAAATGGCAAATGTTTTTGGTATTTCGCATCAATACATCAAACGCGTCAAGCGTGCCAAGAACCCAAGATGGCCGCCGGTGCAAAAACAATCCAGCGCCTTCTTGATTGGAAAACTATGGAAGAAAAATCGCACAAATGAATCTCCATTAATCAAAATGCAAATCCTCTCAAATGCGCCATGAAAATATTGTGGGGAAATGAGAAAATTCCATTCAACCCATAAGAATCTGCTGCAAAACCTCCATTCGTCACAGTTGTTGTCAGAAACGAAAGAGTTTTACCAAAAACTTACACCATGTTCACACTGCAGTACTTATTCCAGTATAAATCGACAAACGGGGATAAGTCGAATCATGAAAAAATTGCTATTTGCTAAAGTTATACAAGTATAGTACGCTAATTGTGAATGTATATGTTGTAATTAATCATGTTTTTATAAAATTTAAGGAAACTAGGTATGAACTTCATTAACTTACTAACTCACTCATTCATTCATGCACACGTTCACTCGTTGATTCATTCGCTCATACATTCGTTCATTCGCCCACTCTTTCAGTCAGTTATTCACTATTCACTCAGTCATTCATTTACCCATTCGTTGATTAACTTACTCATCAGCTCATTGATTCACCCGTTCACTCGCTCGTTCATTCAATAACTCATGCAATCATTCACTCACTCACACATTTTCTGAATTATTACCCACTTACTCGTACACTCTTTCTTTTCCTTCATTCATTCACTCAGTCACACACCCATTTCCTCATTCATTCCCTCGTTCATCCACCCGTTCATTCACTAACTCACACATTTTTCTCAATCACCCACTAACTCGTACACTCTTTCTTTTCCTTCATTCATTCACTCAGTCACACACCCATTTCTTCATTCACCTGTTCATCCACCCGTTCATTCACTAACTCACACATTTTTCTCAATCATTACCCACTAACTCGTACACTCTTTCTTTTCCTTTATTGATTCATTCACTCAGTCACACACCCATTTCCTCATTCATTCCCTGGTTCATCCACCCGTTCATTCACTAACTCACACATTTTTCTCAATCACCCACTAACTCGTACACTCTTTCTTTTCCTTCATTGATTCATTCACTCAGTCACACACCCATTTCCTCATTCACCTGTTCATCCACCCGTTCATTCACTAACTCACACATTTTTCTCAATCATTACCCACTAACTCGTACACTCTTTCTTTTCCTTCATTGATTCATTCACTCAGTCACACACCCATTTCCTCATTCATTCCCTGGTTCATCCACCCGTTCATTCACTAACTCACTCATTTTCTCAATCATTACCCACTAGCTCGTACACTCTTTCTTTTCCTTCATTGATTCATTCACTCAGTCACACACCCATTTCCTCATTCACCTGTTCATCCACCCGTTCATTCACTAACTCACACATTTTCTCAATCATTACCCACTAACTCGTACACTCTTTCTTTTCCTTCAGTCATTCACTCAGTCACACACCCATTTCCTCATTCATTCACTCGTTCATCCAGCCCGTTCATTCACTCACACACACAACCTAATACACCTTTTTATTGACTATCCTACTGTTAATACCGGGTTAATTAAAGAGTATAGTGTATACATACCGAAGCAGGTATAACGGCGCACGCAGAAAACGCTTGGTCATCCAGGCAACTGAAGAAGACGCTAAGTGGGTGTTTGCAATCAATGGCCGCAATGAACTCAGCGGAAATTTTCCCAAAACTTTTGTTGTTTGGTCAACAGAGTGTCATGGAAGCCATTTTAGGCGACGACAAAAGAGTCTTAAGATGACACTTTTCTTCATTATTTATCAAACTATCTCCCCATAACTATCCGCGCAACAGCAAAACTATTGAAAAACAACAATTATTTCTTGGGATATCTTGTTGAAAATAAACTTGATAAGAAAATCCTACACTGTCGCGGAAAAGGCACTTTCACGGATTTTGAATCCGTGAAAGTTTTCTTCAAGGATTAGAATCCGTGAAAAAACCCCGCGAGATAGCTTAGAAAACACGGAGTTCTGCTGATCCTTGAAAAAATTTTCAAGGTTTGAGAATACAGATCCGTGAAAGGGCTTTTTTTTTCTCTACGATACTTTCACGGGTCTGTATTCCTGGAAAATTTTTTCAAGGTTTGAGAATGCAGATCCGTGAAAGGGCTTTTCTTCTCTACGGTACTTTCAAGGGTCTGTATTCTTGGAAAATTTTTCAAGGTTTGAGAATACAGATCCGTGAAAGGGCTTTTCTTTCTCTACGGTACTTTCACGGGTCTGTATTCTTGGAAAATTTTTCAAGGTTTGAGAATACAGATCCGTGAAAGGGCTTTTCTTTCTCTACGGTACTTTCACGGGTCTGTATTCTTGGAAAATTTTTCAAGCTTTGAGAATACAGACCCGTGAAAGGGCTTTTTTTCTCTACGGTACTTTCACGGGTCTGTATTCTTGGAAAATTTTTCAAGCTTTGAGAATACAGACCCGTGAAAGGGCTTTTTTTCTCTACGGTACTTTCACGGGTCTGTATTCTTGGAAAATTTTTTCAAGGTTTGAGAATGCAGATCCGTGAAAGGGCTTTTCTTTCTCTACGGTACTTTCACGGATCTGTATTCTCAAACCTTGAAAATTTTTTTCAAGGAACAGCAGAACTCCGTGTTTTCTAAGCTAACTCGCGGGGTTTTTTCACGGATTAGACTCCTTGAAAAAAACTTTCACGGATTCCAAAATCCGTGAAAGTGCCCTGTCCGCGACAGTGTATATGAATAAAACTAAAATAGTTATATTATTTCATATTATACCATGGTAAACTAAAGGGGTGATAAAATCTAATAATTCTAGTAAACACGTGAAAAATTTCAAGAGTTTTCCAACCCTTAGTGAATAGGCCGTGGGGTGTGTGAAATCGTGAAACCGCCGATTTGTAGGCCTAGCCATAATCATAGCGGAAAAACGTTGCAGCTTAGCTTTTCAGCGGAATGCCCCGCATTGAAAAGCGAGAAATTGTCCAGCCTTTCTCTCAATGCATAACAACCGACTAGGCCTACCAAACAACAGGTTGTAGGCCTATCATCTGTTATCACCTGTTATCATCTTAATCCTTCTCGACGGGAGCTATGTGTGTGTATATACCTGGCGTTTTAGTTTAAGCAGCGGCCGTGCATAAGAGGGGTCCCGGTCCATTGTTGTAGCTATTGTTGTTGCTGTTGTTGCTGCTGTTGTTGTTGAGGTTGTTGAAAGATCTTAAGAGGATGTTGTTAACGGAAAGAGGAAGAAGATCCAGAAAGCCGATTTTCTGCTTCTGTTCACTATGCCCCAACCTGTTGAGAATCAAGAATCTTGGGAGAATCTTAACAAAAGAATCTTTGCAAAAGCGAATTTTGCAAAAGAATCGCCAAAGCTGATAATCACATTATACACTTGTCTGCTTACAAGATTCTTGACAAAGATTCTTTTTGGAGATTTCCATGTTTTCCACCAGACTGATCTCATGAATCTTAACCATTCTCAAGAATCATTTAAGATTCTTCAGCATTCTTAACCTGTCTAACAATGCAAAGGTGAATTAATAGAACAGTATAATATGGAGATAACAAGTTAATTAAAAGCGGGAAATATTTTTTTAAAAAAATGATAAAATAATATTTGGTCAGACAGCGTACCTCCATGGCCTTGGATTGTTAAATCTTCAAACGCCCGCCAGCAGTTGGTGACCTTGCCAGCGCATGCGCCCAACGCCCTCCGGTGACAGTTTGACCCCAGCGAGCCAGAATAACCCTGAAATTATAACTCGCTTCTTTAGCTTGACCTCAATCACATGCTAGAATTTAGAATTTATCTATTCAAACTTCAAACAAGCCAAATTTTACTTGAATTACTTTTAAATATATTATTTAGATTTTAATAGGATTTTTTATAAATAAAAAATTTTGTTGTAGTTAACGATATAGCTTGAGCCGTTGTCCCGTCATTCCGAAGATTTAGGTATGACGGGACAGTCCCATCCCAGGCCATTGTCCCGCGATTCCTAAGTATTGCCATATATTCTCGTTCTATAACAGAGCCAGCATAGCACGAGTCATTTTAGTCTACAGTCTAACTTAGCACGGGTCCTTTCTAAATTAGATTTGGTCACTTAGCCCGCAGGTGTGCTAGAATAGCCCCGCGTCGCGCGCTATATTAGCCTTACCACAGATAACGTAACCCCGTACCCGTGCCAACTTAGCGCGGGATGCTGCGTCCGTAAACTCGACTTCTCCATTAACTTATACAGCAAACTCTGGACTAAATTTTGATATTTTAACTTAAATTTTGACTCTGGCCACGTTTTTTTTTATTTTTTGGCCCCGAGGTACAAACCTGAAGACGGAAAGGTGAGACAACTGACCATCTGAACTATTAAAGAACCGCCATGTCATCAGGTTGCCGCCCTTCGCTAAAAGGCGAACTGCACGCCCCGTTCTTTTTCCTTTCGAACACCATCTTTAATTTCAATAAATTTTTATTTTACTATATTTACTATACACTAATAAATTCCTAATTTAATACACAATACCATAAAAATAATCTTTGTATTTAATTATTAATTATTTCATGTAATATTAAATATTCAAATAGTAATCGATTACGGTGTCGGATTAGTAATCGATTTTTTACTGAATTCAATTATGTACTATCAAAATCAGTGTTTCGACTTTACGGGGAAATTCTCTGAAAAAAGGGGAAATGAGGTGTGAAAAGGGAAAAATAAGGGAAGAGGGAGGAGGGAAAATATGGACTATAGCCTTGTATTCCAGTACGGAGGGTAAAAAAGGGGAAAATAAGGGAAGAGGGAGAATGGTAAACCTGGACTATAGCCTTGTATTCCAGTACGGAGGGTAAAAAGGGGAAAATAAGGGAAGAGCGGAAAAAAGGGGAAACCTGGACTATAGCCTTGTATTCCAGTACGGAGGGTAAAAAGGGGAAAATAAGGGAAGAGCGGAAAAAAAAGGGGAAACCTGGACTATAGCCTTGTATTCCAGTACGGAGGGTAAAAAGGGGAAAATAAGGGAAGAAGGAGAAGGGAAAATCTGGACTATAGCCTTGTATTCCAGTACGGAAGGTAAAAAAAGGGGAAAAGAAGGGAAGAGGGGGAAGGGAAAACCTGGACTATAGCCTTGTATTCCAGTACGGAAGGTAAAAAAGGGGAAAATAAGGGAAGAGCGGAAAAAAGGGGAAATTGAAAGTGGAAACACTGATCAAAATTCTAATTTTTTGAATAATTTTTTTACATTATTTATATAAGAGAATAATAAATATTTGTTTTTTTTAAATAAGCAAATAAACAATTGGAAATCTGACAACGCTGGAAGGAAGTTTTATTGATGACAGACGAAACTCCAACTCTGAAACTAATGAAAAACAACTCCTTGAAAGGAAATCATTTATTACCGGTACGTTATCTAATATTTCATATAAAACTATTTCAACTACTTATTTATTAATATTTCTTGGAAGAAAACTAGCTAGCCGCCATATTTGTAAGTTAATATTTGCACAAGAGTTAAGCGGACATCTGCCGTGCGATAACGCAAACTGATAATCTTAATCTAAAACAACTCAAATCTAAACAGTAAGATAACACTTGATAACACCGTCACCATAAATTTAGAAGATTTCACCAAATTAAATAACAATTAATTAAATTAAATAATTCAAAATGTAAAATTTCAGGTTTTGTCAAGTGAAGCCTTCATCCGCTGCGAGGAGCGGATATCCTCCATCTAGCATTTCATAATCACCTGTACTTCCTCCTGGACGTTTCTATTGCATGTAATCCAAGCAGAGAAGGAGAAGAACAAGGTGATAACATGATGATAACACTTTGATAACAGGTTGCGGACCCCTCCCCTCGCCTTGATACCTTGAACCGTGGACCAGAAACCGTTGGAGAAGCACTTAGCATAATCGAAGCACGTGGCAGAGGGAAAAGAATCGATTATTATTGTCTACTAATAACAGATGCAACTTTTAAATGTCCAACGGCTTCAACGGTCGCGGCAGATGCAGGCGCCGTCCTTTTAAATTCAAACCGACCAATGGCGCGCCCGCCTCCAAGCCTAACGGAAAACGGCGCCAAATTTGAATTTTCCCTCCGGCTATAACCAGCAAACAACTACAACTTACAAGAAAAAAAATGCTGAGAAACTGAACTGGCATTTAAATGAGTAGCTACAAACATATAGGAAGATTACTACTACTAAGGTGAATATGTAGGCAAGTTAGTAAGTAAGCAAGTGAGTTTAGTCGAATAGTTTGTAGGTAAGCATGCGAATAAGTTAGATAGCTGATTAGTTAGTTCGCAAGTTAGAAAGTAAGTAAGTAAGTTTTATAGTTGGTTAGTTAGCTACTTAGTGAGCTAGTTTGTAAGTGCGTAAGTTAGTTAGTTGGTTAGCAAGTAAGTACTTAGATAGTAAATAAGTTAACGAGTTAGTTAGTCAGTTAAGTAAGTAAGTAAGTGATCAAACTAGGCTGGTAAGTAAGCAACAACACAAACCAAGAAGCAACACTAATTTAGTCGACTAACTAGCAGTTTTAACTGCTTCTTTCACAAACATTTCCAAACTTAAGCAAGTTTACTAAGACTTAGCAACAACGTAAATGACTAAGTTACTGACTAAGTGTTGAACTGACTAGTTAGCAAACTGTGTTACTTGCTAATGGCCAGCTGAGAAACTAAACGGAATAGCTGCTAAAGCAACTAGTTAGTCATCTAACTAATCCAGCAACTTTTTCCAAGCAAGCGGTTCCAACTAGCTGACTAACTAACTAACCGACTAACCAACTGACTAACTGAGTAACTAACTAAGCAAACCAACTTACTAACTATCTACATAACTAAGCTACTAGTTAGCTACATAGCTACAAATCCATCCAAATAAGCAACTAACTGACAAACTAACTGTCTAAGTTAACCAATCCCAGCCAGCCAACTTAAACTTTACTTACTTACTTACTACCTATAACTAAACAGCCGACCAGCTAACTAACTAATTCATCAACTTAGCTTACTGTCTGTCCAGTTAACTAACTATACATGAAATACGTGCACCATAAATCAAGCAACGAATACAAAAGTGGGCTTGGTTACGTTTGCTTGGGACTTGACCAAACTTGGGGAACTACTTGCTTCAAGCAAAAAAACACATCCAAAAATCAAACAGCAGAAAAAAAAAACTGTTCCAAAATAGGAAACATCATTTGCATAACTTGTTAGCTCGGTTTCTTTTCAAAAGGGTTCGTCACATGTTATCAGTGTTATCGATTTATATCCACATATCCCACTTTTGCAGGGAAATTCCCTGAACACGGGGGGGAAAATGGGGTCTGAAAAGGGAATACGAAGAGTAGAGAGTAAAGGGGGAAATCTATAGACCCTATACATTCTTACACGGAGAGGGGGAAAAAGGGGAAAGATAAGGGAAGAGGGGAAAAAGGGAAGATTGGAAAGTGGGAACACTGGTTATAGACTTCGCCACTGAAGACCAGCGCCTCTACTACGGACAGTCATATAAAATATATTTATGCAGAAAATTCGCTTGAAAATGTCTCTAAAAATCACAGAAAAATTCGAGAAACTTTTTGGTATAAAGAAAGTTTCAAAATTTTTTCAAGGTGATTTAATAACGGTGTCCGCTTTAGAGAGGTACGCTTTTGGAATATGCCGTTGTCGCGCGTTATCAATGCGCTATCCATTCCGTCCGCCGAAAAAACTTCCTATTTGCAAAGAAATTGTGAAATTGATATTTAAAATAAGTTATTTAGGGTTTATAGTAAAGTGTTATCGCTCTGCTGTCGAGGGTTAACTTGTATTATCTCATAGTAACTGCATAAATTCATAGATTAATTATGAATAAGAAAAATTTTTGACCAGTGAACACAACGCCATCTAGCGGTCAATTGAAGAAGCTTTTTGACATTTTCAATCAAAACTTCGTTCCGCATCACTGAACGGTCTGTCTCTCACATGTCAGTGAAATTTCTACTGAAACACGTTAATTTATATCTGATGTCGACACGGTAGCTTCACGTATACATCTCATATAGGTAATTAGACTATTTTCAAATAATTGATATAAAACAAAAACCTACAGTAATTGTGAATCTAGCTTTTGTGATGAGTTGGGCTGCACAATGAAATGGATTTATTTTTACATTTTAGGAGATTTATTTTAGGATGGAGTTGACAGTTGGTGACAGGATTCAGTGCGAAGGACATCGAGGAACAGTCCGCTATGTCGGAGAAGTGCCACCGACTTCTGGTCTCTGGTTAGGCATCGAATGGGACGAACCAAGTCGCGGAAAACATGACGGGATTCATAACAGCGTACGCTACTTCCAGACGACGTATACTATAACTTTACACATATATAGTAACAAATTTCGAATAAAGAAACTTTTTTCGTAGTGAGCCAAATGCAGGATCGTTTGTCCGTCTCAACAAATGTGAAGAACAAGTAGAATTTTGCGATGCGTTGCGGGAAAGGTATCTCATCCAAGACGATTCCTGCCTCACTGATCCCGATATGTTACGCGAACTACAGGGCATGATGAAAGCATCACTTTTAGAAGTTGTTGGAATGCAGAAAATCGGTAAAAAGCAGAGGTACTTGAAACATTGTATTTTGAGCTGTAACTATTATTATGTTTAAAATTATTATTTTATAAAAGTAATCTTCAGGAACTGGAAATTGCTGTTCTGGATCGTATGAAAATTTACAGCAGTGGTCCTCGAGGAAAAATTTCGCAAATCTGTCCGAATATTCGAGAGCTGAATCTTTCGGGAAATCTTATAAAATCATGGGACGTCCTAGCTACGATAACGATAGAGCTACAACATTTGAAAATCTTGAATATCAGGTGAATAAAATATTGATAATAAAATGTTGTTTATAGTTAAGTATGAAATTATTTTGGTAGCGAGAATCGTTTGACGCTACCCGAGGATGTCGAGTCTCTGAGGCCTGCGTTTTCCATGCTTCGAGAATTGCTGATGGGAAGCATGAACTACACATGGAACGATATCGCACTATGTAGTCGCATGTGGCCACAGATTGAGTCATTATCGGTAATATTAAGTATTATTATTACTACCACTACCACCAGGACTTCCACTACTACCTCTACTACTACCAGTACTACTTTTACTACTCCTAATAGTATTACTAATAGTACTATCACTATTACTACAACTATTACTACCACCACTACTGCTACTATTGCTACTACTATTACCGTCACTGCTAATATTACCACTACTACTACCACTACTACCATCACTTCTACTGTCAATACCTCTACTACTATCACTACTACTTCCTCTTCGCATGTTATACGTATATTTGTGTTCTGAATCCAGGTTCCGAAGAACAGGATAACGAAACTTGGCTCCGGTTTCCCCACTGCCATGGATAACCTGCGACATTTAAATCTGGAAGGAAACGCTATCGAGAACTGGGAAGAAGTTAATTCTCTCGGAAAGTTACCCCGGTACAACTTAATTAAAATTAATTTATTACAATTAAATACTAATAAATAGCAGAGTTGTGTAAAGTATAATATATGCAACATAATAATGTAGTAAAAATGGAGTAATAGTAAGTCACATAAAGTAAAGTAAACAATAGCAAATAGTGAAGTATATAATAATATTTACAAGATAATAACGTAGTAATACAATAATAGTAAGTCAAGTAAAATGAAGTAGTTAGCTAATAGTAAATAGTCAAGTTAAGTAAGTATATTATTAGTAAAAAACAGTATAGTAGTATTGTAATAGTACACCAATTAAAGTAAAGTAAAGTAGTTGAATAATAGTAAATAATAGTAATCGATAATAAACTTTTTATTACATTCGTCAGGTTAGAAAGTCTTTCACTGTACGAAACTGGCCTGAAGAATATCTCAATCTCATCAAGCGACTCATTTCCCAGCCTCCAGAAACTTTCGCTATCCAACAACAGACTTTCCCAAGTACTAGTTTTGACTATTATAAGTTTTAACTAGTTAATTTTGCTTTTGGATTTTTTAGTGGCGACACATATCCGAACTGGATAAGCTTCCGAAGCTTATCGATTTGAAAATAACGGGCAACCCTGACCTGGTGGCCGAAAATCACGAAACTAAATTGCAACTAGTAATTGCACGACTTAGCAAACTGAAGGTAAGTTACTTTAGTTGTTTCTAATTTGATTGGTTGCTTTCTATTAAATAGTTCTTAATTGATTTTATGAATATTACTACTACTCTTACTACTACTACTACGATTTGCTTTACTACTACTACTACTACTACTACCACCACTACGATTTGCGTTACTACCACTACTACTACCACCACTACGATTTGCGTTACTACTAGTGCTGTTAGTGTTACTGTTACTACTACTACCTCTACCAGTACTACTTCTTCTACTGCTGCCACTACCACTACTTCTGACACTACTATTGTTACTACTACTGCAGCTACTACAGCTATCACTACTTCTAATATTACTACCGCTACCACCACTACTACTATGACTTGCAATATTACTGCTACTACTGCTACTACTACTACTATTTGTTACATTAAACTACAAGTTTTTTTTCATTATATTAAATTTTATCCCAAAATTCAGTCCTGTTGTATCAAAATCGTATTTTTCAAAATTACTAGGTATTAAATGGCAGCGAGATTAGCGCCGAAGAGCGTCGAGGTGCTGAAGTGGACTACATCAAGAAATACGGGACTTCGTACTTGTCAAACCTCTCAGATTTAACGGAATTCAGCAAGGAACATCCCCGCTACAACCTTCTCGTTCAAAGTATTGCATTTTAAAAAAATGAATTTAAATAATTTATCCTTTGATTATTATTAACCAAATTATTAACTTAATACTTAGTAGTCCTGTGTGTTTAAAATTTAGTTGATAGATATTAACCTGGAACTAATTTTAATTTATTTTAAGTAGTAAGTTGCTTTGGTTATAATTGATTAATTAATAAATTATAGATTATTTATAAGTTGTTTTTGCTTACTTTACCATCAGCTACTTAATTAGCACTTAGTAGTGCTGCTCATTTGTTAGCTAATAGCAACTAGATTTAAGCTAGTGTAAATTAAAATGATGGAGATCAAGAAGGCAGTGACTAGAAGACTCAGGTCTACTGTCGATACTCATCTCCTACATTATTTATCACGGGGTATAAGAACAATAGTGGACGTGACAAGTATTCGGTCCGCTGCTACCGTTTACCCAACAACTCACTTTTCTATAATTATTCTAAGTAATAGTATGATCTTAGATTTTAATATTTTATTTATTAACATTACCTGTAAAATCAAAGGCTGTTGATATTATTGAGATTTATGTGTTACGATTTTCTAACTTAATTAATTTATTTTTATAGGATTTTAATATTATTTTAATTTAGCTAGGTTTATAGTGATATTTTATTTTTTTAGAGTACGGTCCGCCTGAAGCTGGAGAGATGGAACGAAAACCTGTTACGCTGAAGAGCTCACTTTTGAGTAATTATAATTCAAAATTTATTTTATTTGCTTAGAAAATGATAGAATTCTTATGTGTATCTAATTTTTGTGCGTAAAGTTATATATTATTGTGTGTATTATTTATATATATTTATTAATTTATTTAATTTTTTATTATTACAGTTTATATTATTTAATATTTACGTCTTATCATATTATTGTTTTAATTATTATTGAATATTATTATGCAGATTTGAGTAGTAATATTTTTACATTTATTTTATTTGTATCGATAAATGAATAATAATAAACTGTACGAAAATATGTACTTTTTGCATGTATTAATATGTATTATTATATTATTATGTTATTGTATGAATTATTGAATATAGTTTTGCAGAGTTGAGTAATCTTAATTTACTAATTATTAATTAATATTGATAATTAATTACTATTACTATTATAATATTAATTATTAATTACTATTACTATTATTGTTACTAATTGATAATTAATGACATTCATTGCGTTCTGTAATTGAAAAATCGATAATAAGGAATTTTTTTTTAATTTGTTTATTTAATTAGCCTACTCGATTAGTACATCGAGTGTTGCCGTCGCTTACAAATTGCTTGTACTATTTTTTAATTCTTCATTTTATAAAAATTTTTATTATGGACGTGTTATTTTTTAATATTGCTATGATTGCTTTCCTTCTTTTCTGGGGTAGGATGCTGTATGAAACTGTGAGCTTTAAGCGTTGAGTATCTCTGATAAAATTTTGGAAGGCGTTCCATAAAATTTCTTTGTACTGAGGTATTAAAACTAGTTGAGGGGGCCAAGGTAAATAAAGATCTGCGCAAGCGGTTTGAAAGTGAAGTCTGAAACGGATAATAAGGGATCTGTAGAAAATAGATAATTTTTGTGCGTTTATTAATTATTATGTTATATTATTGCGAAAATTATTTTGCAGATTTGAGGATCGTCTTCGAAGATTCGGTGGAAAAGAAGCTTCCCTCTACACTGACTGTTCAGAAGTTGCGGACTCTTTGTCAGAGACTCTTTGCGTTGGATAGCAGCCTGGAGTTCTCACTTTACTGCAGAAGCTCAGAGGTAGTAGTAGCTGTAATTATAGTTGAAGTGGTGGTAGTGGTAATAGGAGTATAGTTATAGTAGTATTTTTAGCTGTAGTAGTAGCAGAAGTAACGGAAATAGTAGTAATAGTAGTTTAGTTGTAGTCAGTAGTGTTTACCAGTAGGATTAGCAATAGTTTTAGCACTAGTAGTAGTAGTAACAGTAACAGTACTAGTACTACTAGGAGTAGTAACAACAGTAGTATTAGTATTAGTATCAGTATTAGTAGAAGTAGCACTACTAGTAGTAGTAACAGCAGTAGTACTTGTAGTAGTACTAACAGCAGTAATATTAGTAGTAGTAGTAGTAACAGCAGTAGTATTAGTATTAGTATCAGCATTAGTAGTAGTAGCACTAGTAGTATTAGCACTGGTAGCAGCAGTAATGATAGTTATAACGTCTTTGTATTGTTTACTTGACTAGAATATACAGTACATTTGTTTTATTACAGAATTCCGAGCTGCTGATCCCGCTGGACAACGATCTCCGCTCGCTGTCCTTCTACTCAGTAGAAGACAAAGACGAAATAATAATAAAATCCAATTAACCAAAGAAATCTGCTACCCGAGGATCCCCGTCTCTCGTCGCCATCTGTAAATTCAATCTTACTCTTTACTTAATTATTAAAATTAGTAATTAGACTCACTCGATAACGGCGAGGACTTGGGTTTCTGATAACCGCGCAGCTTAAGTGTAACCTCGGATGTTTTCCAGTAAATATCCTTAATGCTTGCAATGCAGCGAACTTTCAAGTTTCCACCGAGGAAGTGAATTTCGTTCACTCGCAGAGATATCCCAGTTTTGGTGGTAAACGTCTCGTCCGGCATTTTGCCCACTGTGTAAAATTCCACATTGTCTGCTGGGACCTTTGATTAACATTTTGTAAATAGTGGCGAATAAGGAAAGCTTTAAAAAAATTTTTTTACTGGATTTCCGTTAATGTACCACGTAAGATTCACTTCTGGGTATGCTGGACCACTACTGCAGGTTAAGTGAATCAAATCGCCGCTTTCGAGGACCTCCCTGTCTGTTACGATGGAGGGCACATCCTTGGGAAACACTATTTTGAATATTTAATATTATATTATAACTTCGTACTCAGGTATAGCTTTCAGGATTAAGTAGTAAACTAGTGATACCTACAACTTGAAGGACAGTAGCCCCTCGATCAGATTCAAATGCTGGTTGTTCGCCTACAACTTCACAGACCCAAGTCCCTGCTGCAGCAAAGTTGACGCCTTTTAAGCGAAGATGAGTCGCATTGGAATATTTTTCCTATGCATTAAGCAGTAAAACATTAAATATCATCAAATTGAAAGTATAATCCTGGACAAAATCCAGGACAGATTCCACGTACGTCTACATTGATTCCAGCACTCGAAAAGACTCGAATGGGTTTAGGATCTTTGGGTCGGAACCTGAAGATTTCGCTCTCCTGGTAATGCCAGCGAACCATGTAGAGACGGTCACTTTCTAGGTTGAAATCGCACCGAAGAACTGCGTCTGAATAGCGTGGAACTACATGAGGAGCTGACACGGACGTGATTCTGAGTGCATGTGCACTTAGAAACTGTATAGCTAGAACCAAGAGACTTGTGGAGAAGCTCATTTCAGTCCAGTGACTCAAAGTAAACTGAGAAGTCTGCAGTCCAGATCCTGTATACAAGCTTATGAACAGACAGTCTATCTGTCGTCACCACCGTCAGTGCTTCTACTTCACAGGGAAATTCCCTGGAAAAAGGGAAAAGTAACGGAATAAGGGAAATGTGTAGAAGTATACCCTGATATCTTAGCCCGTGGAGGGGAAAAAGGGGAAATTGCTATCTTCAGACGAAAGGGGGAAAAAGGGAAAACTGAAAGTGGACTTGTACGATAGTCTAATGCAAATACAACATAATTTCTGCAATTTCTGCGGGGAGGGGAAAAAGGGGAAATTGCTATATTCAGACGAAAGGGGGGAAAAAGGGAAACTGAAAGTGGACTTGTACGATAGTCTAAAGCAAATACAACATAATTTCTGCAGTTATCGGTAAGTTTCGTACCAAGGGGTCTCAAACTCGGAAGAAAAGTGTGCGAAGATTATTTGATAACATATGATAACACGGAGATAACAGGTTGATAACAGTGATAACATGACCTAGGTGTACGAAGATTATTGGAATTTTTCGGATCCCTTGCTTCGTATACTTTACCATTTAACGTCTGATAAGCTGTTATCTAGTGTTATCAAGTGTTATCGAGTGTTATGATGCCATTGAGAGTAGTGAGGGGTGGTTAGAAGTTTTGCCTAGATGGTCGATGAGAACAACAATTTACATTAGCCGTGCCACACACACGCAAGTCGCACTTTCTTTCCAAATAAACAGCCATCTCCAACTCTGGCCTTCTGCATTTCATAATACACGATTTAGACTTTGCTATTATTTTTGTCTTAAATTGCTCCTTCTCTCATTTACCAGCCTTCTCTTGTTTATATTACACTAGTTTCCCGGCAGAAAATTAAGGATAGTTTCAGAGCCCTGAAAATATCCAACTCTGGCCTACTGCATTTCATAATACACGATTTAGACTTTCCTATTATTTTTGTCTTAAATTGCTCCTTCTCTCATTTTCCAGCCTTCTCTTGTTTATATTACACTAGTTTCCCAGCAGAAAATTAAGGATAGTTTCAGAGCCCTGAAAATATCCAACTCTGGCTTTCAGCATTTCATAATACACGATTTAGACTTTCCTATTATTTTTGTCTTAAATTGCTCCTTCTCTCATTTTCCAGCCTTCTCTTGTTTATATTACACTAGTTTCCCAGCAAAAAATTAAGGATAGTTTCAGAGCCCTGAAAATATCCAACTCTGGCCTACTGCATTTCATAATACACGATTTAGACTTTCCTATTATTTTTGTCTTAAATTGCTTCTTCTCCCATTTTCCAGCCTTCTCTAGTTTATATTACTCTAGTTTCCCAGCAGAAACTTCAGGATAGTTTCAGGACCCTGAAAATATCCCGAAAAGGACATTTACAGGATGCCAATAAGGACTGTGATTGCAATGAAATTGGCCCACTTGCAGGGTGTTCAGGACCCTGACGTTGGAATGCCTGAGTAATACATCTTCAGGGTACTTAACAGCGCCCTGAAAAAACGCTTTTCAGGATACTTAATGATGTCCTAAATAATCAAGATTCACAATTCTCAACAAAACTTTTTAACTCATCCGCGATCGGACATGATTCAGGATATTCCGGATATGTTACGGATATCGTTCAGGATGTAGCCGACATCCTTAATTCTCCGCTAGGTTTCGTCGCTATTAATTAGATCGTAACATAACTTAGTATTTAAGTCAAGTTTAAGCGCTAAAGAACCTGCTAGCAGTTCTTCTTGATTAACGTAGAAATATTAAATAATATGATAATGTTAATAATTATATTTAAATATTTATAAGGGATTACAGTGTTTATAATTCATTTCTGCCTTGTCTAGTTTATATTTCCCTAATTTTAATCAGTATTAAACAAACTGCAATATAACTTAGTATTAAAGTTAAGTTTAAGCGCTGTATAAACTATTAGCAACTCTTTCGTGGTTAAATAAAATTTTATAAATTCATTTTATAATTTATGAATGTAATTTTATCGATAGTTGGATCTGTGTTTATGAATGAATTTACTACTCACTATATAGAAGGTTATCACAAGATTTATGAATCTAATGGAATTTTTCAAGGGCTTCCATGTTCTATAAAACTATTTTCTTACAGCTGGCTATTCAGAGTTATTAATTTGTAATATAAGTTAAATAAATGACAAATACAATTATACAAACATAATATTATTAATATATTTTAAAGCAATTAAAATTAAGGGGCAAGGGCGCTGGTGACGCAGTGGTTAAGACCTCAGGTCAAGACCATCCTCCCTGCGCCTCTGGGTCAGTGGGTTCGATCCCACTCGACTCCAAGTGAGTTTTTTTTTCCCCAGACCAGCGACCCTTAGCAGATGAATCTGCAACAATGTTTCCACTTTACGGGGAAATTCCCTGAAAAAAAGGGGAAATGGGATGTGAAAGGGGAAAGTAAGGGAAGAGGGAGAAGGGAAAATCTGGACTATACCCTTAGATTATAGTACGTAGGGTAAAAAGGGGAAAAATAAGGGAAGAGGAAGAAGGGGAAAATCTGGACTATACCATTAGATTCTAGTACGGAGGGTAAAAAGGGGAAAGTAAGGGAAGAAGGGAAAAAGGCAAAATTGAAAGTGGAAACACTGATCTGCAATCTTGGGTCATTTGGGATCATGGGCAGATGCCTCACATACCTAACAAATGAGATTTGGAAAAAAAATCAATGAGCAGTCTAATCTACACGTCTATACACTTAACCACTGGATTTTGAATTTTAATTATTATATAATTTATATTATAACATACTTGTATATAATAATTAATTTATCAAAAACACGTTCTGTTGCTTCAGGCGCTCAAGTGGAGGAAGTGAAAGTGCAGGCTACTTTCAATGGAGACAAACAGAAAGCTGAAAAATAGTTTTAAAACAACAGTTGCAATGTTAATATCACCCAACTACCAACTACTAGAACCAGAACCAAAGTAAAACGTAATAACTTTACATAAATTCCATTAATTTTACTAAACTACTTAATTAAAAGTACTGAAAACCACAATACACCGTACAAGCGCACTGTAAAAAGGCACTGCTACGGTCTCTTTTCGTAGTTTTCCCAGTTCCTTTTTACAGTGCGTTTTCAGGGTAGCTTGCATCGCCTTAAAGCGTCCAAGTCAAAGGGTCCGAAACTCACAGTAATCTTCGTACACCTAGGTCGTGTTATCACTGTTATCATCCTGTTATCTCCCCGTTATCGACGTGTAATCGCATGTTATCACATGTTATGAAATAATCTTCGTACACTTGACCTCGAAGTTTCGGACCCTTTGGTCCAAGTTCAGACGGTACCTAGTTCAAAGTCACCAAAACAAAAAGCACCACAAAAGGCACCGTCGTTCTCAAGTGGCCGCTAAAGCGTCCAAGTTCAGACATTACCTAGTTCAAAGTCACCCAAAAAAAAGGCACCATAAAAGGCACCGTCATTTTCAAGTATCCGCTAAAGCGTCCAGGTTCAGACGGTACCTAGTTCAAAGTCACCAAAACAAAAAGCACCACAAAAGGCACCGTCGTTCTCAAGTGGCCGCTAAAGCGTCCAAGTTCAGACGGTACCTAGTTCAAAGTCACCCAAAAAAAAGGCACCATAAAAGGCACCGTCATTTTCAAGTATCCGCTAAAGCGTCCAAGTTCAGACATTACCTAGTTCAAAGTCACCCAAAAAAAGGCACCACAAAAGGCACCGTCATTTTTAAGTGGCCGCGGCGCTTTTTTATTAGAAAAACGCTCTTGTATGGACACGAGCGATTAAAGCAGCGGAAATGTGAATTTTCCTATCATACAAATACGATACTCGTGTTGAGTATAAAACAGTGTGTTCTGCTAAATAGACGCATTTTCTATTGACACACGTGTGTGGTTCAGCTTCACGTTCATTTACGTCAATTTTGTAAAAACTTGAGTTGCCAACAAGCCAACAGAGGTTTCAGACTGTGGTCTCAATGGACACGTAACGGATCATATCATTTTAGTATTAAATTTAGTTTCCATCATGGATTCTGAACCGATCTTGACGGAATTTATTCCGCATCCTTACGGAGCTGTGAGTAATTAGTCTAATTAATTACAAACTTTACATAGTGTTATGCGGAAGCTGATTAGTTAGGACTAATTGCTACAGTGATTAGAAAAAAGTTAGTGGATGAAATAATATTATGCGATTTAAGCCAGTTCATTGAGTTCGTTTGTGGACTTGAGCCGGAATATTAACTGGGATAACTTGAATTTTAAAATTTTGAAGACATCTGAAACTAATTCTGGTATATTTAAAGTAAATTTTAAGTGTAAAGTGTTTAGTATTAACTTCGTGGATTTAGAAAATTCCATTGCATTTCTGTGAAGATAGGCTTAAGCGTTACACGTGCTAACTAATTTCAAATACTACGAATAACTGGGTTTAAAGTTAACCTTATCCCGGTTACTATAAAAGAGCAACCGAGGTAAAATTGTCAGTTCACTGTTCACTTACGAGTACAAAGGTAAGCACCAGACGAATCCACGCAATTTTCTCTAGTTTTCAGTGCTTCCACTTTGCAGGGAAATTCCCTTAAAAAGGTAAAATTGAGTCTCAAAAAGGGGCAAAAGGGGAAAAATAACATAGAAGTATAGCTTAGTATCCTAAACGGAAGGGAAAAGGGTGCTTGATATCTAGAAGGGAAGGCGGGGAAAAAGGGAAAACGGAAGACTGATAGTGGAAGCAATGCTAGTTTTTCAACACTTTCTAGTACAAAGCCAACTCGATTAACCAAAATTAATGTCGTATTTTTCTGCATAGATGGAAAACAGGGGTTTCGAGGAGACAAGCTTGTCATCAGTGTCCTCTGCCAGTCTTTCGGACGTAAACAAACCTCCGTGTCACGTCAACAATGCTCCTTCGACTGAGCACACAGCCCAGATTGCTCCCGACACTTCTCAGCAATCAGATCCCACGAAACTAATCATATTCTGTACAGTAGTGCTTTTGCTAGTTGTGTGGATAATCGTCTATTCCTGTTTAGACCGTTTCAACGTTATTTGAAGAATAAAAATGTTTTAAAAATGGAACCTTCTTTCGTTTATTGGAAATTGTACAGATTAAAAAATTACAAGCTGGTCGGTTATGTTACAGTTTTAAAAAAAGTTAGTACTTAGTAGTAAAGTCACTTAGATACAGGCAAATCACCGCAGGCGTATTTAGCGCAGTTCTTTCCTTGGGCAAAAATGTTGAAACTCTTCTGCAGGGGCTTGGGAACGTAGTCTTCAGCAGCTCGGACCATCTTGGTGCTACCTGGGTGAGTCCTAGCCAGACTTCCAGCCTCACAGAGCAGCCTCTGAAGACATTCCTGACTCCTGAGCGACGAGAGAACCACCGTAGTCAGATTCTGGACCTCACGCATAGTCAAGAAAGGCGTAGCAGACGACGCAGTGCGCTTCTTCCGGTACTTCTGTCCCTCAGGGTACTTTGGAGCTTGCGGGTAGGTCTCGTAAGGGTAGGGTTGTTCCTCGTACGGATATTCTTCAGTCTTCTTAGGCTTCATACCGGGAAAAATGAAGAAGAAGATCCGGGCTGAAACAACAGCTACAACAACAACTACAACTACGACTGCTGCAACTGCTGCAGGAACCATGAGCAGGAGAAGCGGAATCAGAAGTGGTAGGGGGATCTTCTTCAGGAATCCTACAGTCGTCTCCTCTGTGACAAGGGCTCCATCTACTACACCGGGAGGGACAATACCTAGCGTGCTTCCAGTGCCGAGTGCTGGACCTGCAAGTTTGTCCAGGCCCAGTCCGGTGACGTCTCCCAAGCCCAGGGAAGAGAGACCGCCTAACGAAGATGGAAGGAAGGTTGCCATGTTGTCCTTAAAGATCAAAAACCAATTAATTAACTTAATAGAAATCAATTAAAGTCAATTAATACTTAAAATCTGGTCTTGCTGTCTTAGCTGGTTGCTTTGGTGCTGCAAAGTGCGGTGAAATACAAGTTGTTCGCTGGGTTTTTATACGGGAATAAAGTTAACCCTGATTAAACTTTTGATTAGTGTTAGAAATTTTGTATTTAAATTATTCAGCCGAGTTCAGGCGTTTTTTTTTTTTTTGTATTGAATCAAACATGGACTCCCCGTTAACTCTAATTATTTAAATTTGTATGCAGCAAGGGGTCCGAGACTTCTAATAATCTTCGTACACCAAAGTCCGTGTTATCACTGTTATCAAACTGTTATCAAACTGTTATCTCCATGTTATCCCCGTGTTATCGTATGTGTTATCAAATAATCTTCGTACACTTTTTTCTCGGAGTTTCGGACCCCTTGGTATGTAGATTTGTATATTGCATAATTATTTTATTTTATTAGATTTAAAGTTTATCTATTTTTTTATTCTATTCTTTACCTTAAACGGTTTTAAATGATAACACGTTGATAACAGTATGATAACACGCTTGTTGATTTAAATGCACGGAAATCGTCGTTGTAATTAAATATATTTATAATATTTGATTATTTTTATTCCTAACTTATAAAAATTTTATCCAAGGGGTCCGAAACTCCGAGAAAAAAGTGTACGAAGATTATTTGATAACATATGATAACACGGAGATCACACGGAGATAACAGGTTGATTACAGTGATAACATGACCTAGGTTGTACAAATATTATTGGAAGTTTCGGACCCCTTGATTTTATCAACTCGTTATCGTGTTATCATAATCAACTTTTTTAGTCTCCGTAATATGTTTATTATAAGTTATGAATATATTATGAATACAGTAATAAATATTAAAATAAATGTGCAAATATACAAGAATAAAATAATTAAATCATAGAAAAATAAGGGAAAAGGGGAAATCTGGAAGCACAGCCTTGTATTCTAGCACGGAGGGAAAAGGGGGAAAATAAGGGAAGAGGGAAAAGAGGAAATCTGGAAGCACAGCCTTGTATTCTAGCACGGAGGGAAAAGGGGGAAAATAAGGGAAGAGGGAAAAGAGGAAATCTGGAAGCACAGCCTTGTATTCTAGCACGGAGGGAAAAGGGGGAAAATAAAGGAAGAAGGGAAAAAGGGAAGATTGAAAGTGGAAACACTGTATTTAATATGATTAAAAACGTATACATTAAATAATATATATAAATGTATAAAAAGAAAATTAATTAAATGTACAGTCGGAAATTTTACGTGTGTATTAAAATTTTAACACTGGATAACTTTTTCAATATTATTAATTATATTGAAAATCTCGTAGAGCTGAAAATACAATTCGGGTCAAATAAAAAATCTGTTCAAAATCCTGGAACGGACTACCGGTAGCAGCAGTAGTAGCACTACTAGTAGCAGTAGTAGTAGTAGCACGCCGTCTTTGTAGACTAACTCTGACGTCTCTCTTATAAGATCCATCTGGATAATCTTGCTGAACCGCAAGTGAACCGGAAGCGTCGTTGGCTTTGCCTTTGTTGATGACCAGAGTGAAGACTAGAGTCGGCTTTTTCAGCCATCCGAAGAGTTCTACGAAGAACCAAAGCAGTGGGATGATAAGCAGCAGGAATGGTGAGTACTTCTTGAAAACTGCTATGGTAGTTTCTTCCTGGATGACTGAATTGCTACTGAAAGGTACGGAAGGAAATGCTGCTGGAAGGTACGAACCGTAGTTTTGGAGAGCTAGAGGAGTGGTAGCACTGTAGCCCAGTGGAACGAAACTGGCCATTCAAACTGCTGTAAGGTACAACAATAGTAGTAACAGTAGCAGTAGTAGTAGTGGGAGTAGTAGTAGTTGTATAGTAGCACCAGTAGTAGTAGATATAGTACTAGTATAGCAGTAGCAGTAGTACAAGTAGTAGTGGCCATAACATTAGTGGTAATAGTAGTAGTAGCACTAGTAGTAGTAGTAGTAGTAATAGTAATAGTAGTAATATTAGTGGAAATAGTAGTACTAGCACGAGAAGTAGTAGTACCAAGAGCAGTAGTGGAAGTAATAATAGTAGTAATAATAGTAATAGTAGTAGTATTAGTGGAAATAGTTGTAGTAGCAACTACTAGTAGTAACCAGCCGTCGTGGTAGAAGTAATAGACTTGATAATAGTAACAGTAGTAGTATCAGTAGTATTAGTAGTAGTAGTAGTAGTAGTAGTAACAGTAGTAGTATCAGTAGTATTAGTAGTAGTAGTAGTAGTAGTAGTAGTAGTAGTAGTAGTAGTAGTAGTAACAATAGTAGTATCAGTAGTATCAGTAGTATTAGTAGTATCAGTAGTATCAGTAGTATCAGTAGTATTAGTAGTATTAGTAGTAGTAGTAGTAATAGTAGTAGTAGTAGTAGTAGTAGTAGTAGTAGTAGTAGTAGTTGGCAAAGAGAATATAGAGATAACAGACGAAACATAGATATATTAATATTAATAACTAGAACAGTTATGAATCTAAATCTGTTCGTAACTTGAACATAAATAACACTACGTTAACACTTATACACTATACTGGTATAACTATGGTGGTAACCTATCTTTTCACTGAGTGATTTATTCCCGCTTAGCGATTTATACTGGAATAAATCTTGCAGTTTGAACAAAGTTTGAACATTTCTAATTCTTGAACAAGTTTTGAAAAAAATGTGTGTTAAATCTATTCATACCTTGATAAGTCCCAGTTTTAAAAGGTAAATACTTAAAAACTCAAATTTAAATGTGTCACTTGGGTAAACTGCTTGTGAATGAGTGCAAAAAATCTGCGAAAATAAAATGCAATTTATATCATCCTTAGATTTCGATCACAGTATAGAGAACATCCAGTAACACGGCAAGTCCTATATCCCCATGTTAATGCGAAACTAGCGCCAAATTTCTGCGGACGGCTGCTGTTGGTACTAAGGCTGCATTGAGAAGATCTAAGGCTGGGCGCCTAAGGCCTTGAGCGCTCGTAGTACCGACAACACTCGCACGCAGAAATCTGGCGCTAGTTTCGCGACTCGCAGCATTAACATGGGGAGATAGGACTTGCCGTGTTACTGGATGTTCTCTGTACCGTGGATTTTGATCTGCTAAGTCAAAATAGCTTCAATCCTTACTGTATTTTCCCTGAAATCAGTTACAATCGATACGATTACTAACCGATGATCGATTGCAATTAATAATCCGATACTGACTTTTATAACCAAACCATATAGAAATTCAGATAGAATTTGTTCTCTGTTTTTTTTTCGAATTTATATTTAAACAGTGTTTCCACTTTGGAGGGAAATTCTCTGAGATAGGGGAAAATGGGGTCTGAAAAGGGAAAAATAAGGGAAAAGGGGAAATCTGGAAGAAAAGCTTTGTATTCTAGCATGGAGGGAAAAGCGGGAAAATAAGGGAAGAGAGAAAAGGGGAAATCTGGAAGCACAGCTTTGTATTCTAGCATGGAGGGAAAAGCGGGAAAATAAGGGAAGAGGGAAAAGGGGAAATCTGGAAGCACAGCTTTGTATTCTAGCATGGAGGGAAAAGCGGGAAAAATAAGGGAAGAGGAAAAAGGGGAAACCTGGAAGCACAGCTTTGTATTCTAGCACGGAGGGAAAAGGGGGAAAATAAGGGAAATGGGAAAAAGGGCAGATTGAAATTGGAAACACTGTATTTGATATGAAAAATGTCTCAAGTTCTCCATAACTAAGGAAAAGCCCTAAATTTCATATACAAATGAATTCTAATAATAATAAATACCTCAAATTATCTAATAACTCTTGTACAAAGAGAAACAAACACTTTTATTAAACTTGAAAATCAAGACAAACAGAAAATTCACGAAACTTTAAGTCCAGATTTTGCACAGCGAATATGAATTAATTAGGAAATCGCCTCCTTTCAGAACCGGCTGAAACCTAGAGTAAGAAATATTTAAAAAAATAATAAAATTCATCACAAAACATCTATTCAAATAACTGTTAATAATAATAATAATAATAATAATAATGTATCATTTCAAAATGGCATTTTTCTATTTATTCTATTTTTATTTCATCTTAATTCAAACAGCATGTTGTAGTGTTGTAGTTGTAGTTGTCATGTAACAATCGCACATGTATGTGGCATTAGGCTTTCTAGCCTTGGCCGACTACAAATAAATAAATAAATAATAACAATAGTAATAATAATATTGCAAATTATAGAAAACTGCGAACCTGGTCTTGGTGTCCAGGATCCTCTGTTATTATTATACCCACCGAATCCTCGGCCTCCTCGAGGGGGTCCTCCATATCGGAAGCCTCCTCCAGGGCTTGAAAACCTTGCAAATTTGTTCGGAGGTCCTCCATACCCACCATAACCGCCTCTATAAGGTTGCTTACGCTGCTGGAATCCTTCAGAACGTGGCTGATCCGTTTCCCATTGCTGTTGACAGAGGAGTTCAACACTTCTAATCAAAGCTAACTGGTCTTCGGGTAGAGATTCTAGCGTTTCTGGATCAGCTGCAATGGTAGATACCAAATCTTCTAAGGCGGGCCTAAGAGCAACGATTTTGGCCGCCAGTGAAGCGTCCATCTCGAGGTTGATCCAGTTGTCTAGACGAATTAACCTCTCGCCGAGGGCTTCGACTTTCTTAGAGCCGAAGAGTAGCAATTGCAGAGGCGATACCATCGTCAAGGTCTTGCAGGAAACCGCTCGAGTGCGGATCTTTTCGCCAAACACGAAGAAAGGTGCCGGGAATGAGGCCTCTGCGAATTTGGCAACGCAGTTGACCGAAGATTTGTGAATCAAAGCAGCTTTGGAACCTGTTGTCAAGACTTTGCGCTTGTCCTTGTGGATGCAAACGTTTGGGTAGCTACCGATATGTAGTAGCCCGATGACAGTATCCAACGCAGGATCAGATCCGTGGATATTATAAACCTATTATTAAAATTTTTAGTACTATTAACTAAAACTAATATTCGATTTATCACTAGTCTTTATTTATTATCACTAGTTTATTAATATATACTAATAAAACTAGTGATTTTTGGTTACCTTGTTCATGAGGGTGGTATCGGGGAAGCCGAAGGAAGTCATCAGATCCCGCAGCTGATTGCGTGCGTCCCGCAGAACCTGCAGCGAAGGGTAGGACAGCATTTTGGATTCGCAAAAATTCATAAGATTATCGAAACTGTGGGTCTCGGAGAACTGTTCATATGTGTAGAAGGCGGAAAGCAACGCTACGTGGTCCGAGTACCGCTGACCCGCAAATGATTTCTGCTGATAAGTCAGACGCCTCTGCTCAGCAGTCTGGAAATATGCGAAAAAATTAGAAGAATGTGAAAAAATAAAAAAATCAGAAATTTCTTTCGCATATTTTATATATATTGTATAATGAAATAATGATAAATTATAATAATAAATATATATATATATATGTAACATAAGATATGTATAACAATTCCGTACTTCAGATTATTTTAATTCTTATCTATTTTCTACTTATTACTAATATTAACATTGCTTTATGAATTATTTAGCAATCTATGGCTGTAATTGATGTAACTGCAATTATAAATTAGTATTATTATAATTTACTTGAGCAAAAATTTCGGCTCCAGTGGAGCAGCCGGCAGCTATGATGCACATAGCGTCTCCTTGCTGAAAAGTAGCGCCAAAAATGAGCATTTTAGCGAGTCTCGGTTCAACAGGTAAGCGAGCGACCAAACCACCAAGGGCAGTCAAATCTTCGTTCTCGTCCAGGCACCGCATTTCCCTATACATTAAAAAAATACAATAATTAATTATTTACAGTGCATTATATATATGTAAGTATAATGAAAATGCAATTAATGCAATGTAAAATATATTAATACGTATGCAAGTTTTTTACGTGTATTTTACAATTATATTTCATTATTTTACTTTTTTGCTATTTTTTCTCATATTTATATTTTTAACATTTTATATTATATTTATATTTCTTACTTGCTATATTATGTTTATTCTTATTACTTATGATTTCACATAAGATTTTTAATATTTTACAATATACTGCATTTATTACTTATTATTTATTGAGTTATTTTTTCAATTTTCAAAATATAAATAAATTAAATCTAATTTAATACCTTAACGTAACTTCGGCTTCTATGACAGCATCGATAGGCGGCGGTTCCAGGGCTTTGCTCAAGAAATGCGCAATATTTCCCAGTTTCAGTAGTTTGATGGTTAACGCAATCTCGTGAAGAGGACTACGCAACATTTCAGGGGTCATGTGATTCTCCAGTCTCTCGAAACGGGCCCTGCTGCACAGATGGAAAGCAAATCCAGGACGAACTCTTCCAGCACGCCCTCTACGCTGCTCCAGGTTGCTGCGAGCCCCCCACACTGTGGCGTAGTGGGTCATGTTGTTGTGAGACGTGAATAATTTCATCTTGGCACGGCAGGAATCAATGACGAAGACCACGTCGTTGATAGTAATCGAAGTTTCCGCGATATTTGTCGAGAGGATAACCTGAAAATAAAGATTTATTTCAGTTCCAGGTAAAATTTCAGGATTTTTCAGACCTTCGTACAGCCTTCCCTTGCTGGCTCGAAGACTTTCCGCTGTTCTTCACGGGGCAGCATCGAGTGGAGCGGCAGTATACAGTAGTTTGGACCGAGCTGCGGGCTCTGGACCAAGTAACGCATCAGGGCAAAGATAACGTTCCAGCCGGGAAGGAAAATCAAAACGGCACCCGGAACATTTAAGTTGCGGATGTAGACGAGTAAGGCCTCGACTAACTCGAAACTGATGTCCCGCTCGGTCAGCTGAGACATGGCGGCTTTCGTATCGGGGCTGTAGTTGTTCGAAATCTACGAAATAAATGAATACATACAATCAAAAATGTTTTAATCAAACGTTTCTAGAAAGTTGTAATAAATACAAAAATAAAGTAAAATATTTTTGGATAAGAATAGAATTAAAAACTACTTATTCATTTAGTGAGACGGCGAGATAATACTGACATCAACACTAATTTAAAAAGACACGAGATAATGGTCTAATAATAATTAACAACTCTGAATATTAGGAATAGCTATAAATACATTAATAATACACTTAAGATAACAAATAATAATAAATAATATAGAATTTTAAGAAATAACAATAATAACAGTAGTTGTAATAAATCATGATAAATATTTCAAATGCTAAGATATAATTATAAAGCAGTACAATTAAGTTCATATTATCTTCCGAGTCGTCTTCTATCCCCGCAGTTTCTTCGTCCTGGTCTTTGCGGTTCTTGCCTCTTCGGCTGTCCGGACTAGGACGGAACTTCAGCATTTCAATGCAGTCCTCCAGGTAATACACTGTCCCAGAAAATAAAGTAAATAATAATAATAATGATAATAATAATAATAATAATAATAATAATAATAATAATAATAATAATAATAATAATAATAATAATAATAATAATAATAATAATAATAATGATACTACTGCTACTACTGCTATGTCTACTACTACTAATCATAATGATAATGAGAGCAATAATAAAAGTAATAATAACAACAATCATACTGCTGCTACTACTATTACTACTGCTACTACTACTCCAGCTACTACTGCTGCTATTACTGCTGCTGCTGCTACTACTACTACTGCTGCTGCTGCTGCTGCTGCTATTAATGCTACTCTTCCTCCTCTTTTTCTTCATTCTCCCACTATTACTACTATTCCTCCTTCTCCTACAGCAACAACTACTATTATACTATTACTACTATCTCCACTACTACCACTACTACTACTAGTTGGTTCTGATACCTTTTACGGGGAACGTATTTCCCGAAACTTCAAGAACAGGACAGTTTCCAAAATACTTGCTGAAAAGGCTGGTATCGATGGTGGCAGACATGAGAATGATGCGTATATCGGGATACGTTGAAACCATATCCCGCAGGACGACCAACAGGAAATCCGTGTTCACATCTCGTTCGTGGATTTCGTCCACAATTACGTGGGAGATACCACGCAGACCTCTCTCCAAACGACGCAGTAGAACTCCTATTTAATATTAATTAAATATTTAAAATTAAACGAGTTAAACTTTCAATATTAATTAAAGATTTAATTAATCAGTACCAGTTCCATATAAAGCCTACACCAAATAGGCAAACAAATTTAATGCTAGCAAGTTAGTACAAGTGCTGATGCTTCAACTTCGTGGAGAAATTCCTTGAAAAGGGAAAGCTGGGTCTGAAAAAGGAAAAATAAGGGAAGAGGGACAATGGAAATTTAGAAGTATAGCTTTGTATTCTAGCACGAAGGGAAAAACGGGAAGAGGGAAAAGGGAAATTTAAAGCCGTAGCTTAATATTCTGGTATAGAAGGGAAAAAGGGGGAAATAGGCGACGATTGAAAAGGAAACTTAGACGCGTAGCTTAATATTTTAGCATGGAGTGGGAAAAGAGGGAAATAGGGGAAGAGGGAAAAGGGAAATTTAGAAGTATAGTTTAATATTCTAACACGAAGGAGAACACAAAGAGAACTAGGGGAAGATGGAAAAGAGAAATTTAGACGCGTAGTTTAATATTCTAGCATGGAGGGGAAAAGGGGGGAAAGGGGGGAAAAGGGGTAGAGGGAAAAGGGAGATTTAGAAGTATAGCTTGATATCCTAGCCTGGAGGAGAAAAAGGGAAATTGATATCTAAACGTGAAGGGGGTAAAAAGGGAAAGGGGAAAACAGAGAGTGGAAACACCGACAATGATATAAATAACTAATGAATAATTATTCGGTTACCAACTGTGCAGAAGAGGATGGAGCCATAGGGTCTGGGCTGAATGCTCTCGAATCTGACGCTGTAACCAACAGACATGCCAAGATCTTCAGCTCGTTCACAGGCTACTCGGTCCGCTACTGAGGTCGCAGAAATCCTGCGAGGCTGAGTGACGACTACCGAACAATAGGCTCCCTGTCCCGAGCGCAAATAATCGTCCAGGATATACTGGCACACCTGTGTAATGTAATACAATATACAGGATAAGCATTATTTACTCATATATTATTATTATACATTTTATTACACACAATATTATTACATTATACGGGATAAGGATTACTATACAGGATAAGTACGATTGAATAAAGAAAGCAGGTTAAGTTTAAATTACTTGTGTAGTTTTACCGCATCCAGTATTGCCTCTGATGATGACAACAGGGTTATCGTAAATGGCTTCCAAAATAGAGTTTCGCACATTCCAGACAGGTAGCTTTTCTCTTTCTCCCATGCTCTTCTGAAGACCCTGGTCCTGCTGTAGTCTGTCTTCGTATTCGCGCTGGAGATTCACGCTGATGTCATCCAGGCTCAGCTAAATGAATGAATCAATGGATGGATGAACGAATGAATGAGTGCACGGATGGATGGATGAGCGGATGAATGTACGAGTGAATGACTGAATGAATTAATGAGTGGTAAACGAATGGATGAATGTGATGAATGAATGAATGAACGATCGACTGAATTAATGAGTGTGGTGGACAAATGGGATGAACGAATGAATGGAAGAATGAAAGATTGAATTAATTAATGAATGAAATAACGGTTGAATGGGGTGTTCGAATGAATGTACGAATGAACGAAAGAATGAATGAAGAAGTGAATGAATGGAAGAATGAATCGTAAGTTGATTAACTTGTTACTTAAAAAGAATAATTTAACATATCAACAAACCAGTTGCTAAAATACGTGGATCAAACTTAATTACTTCATTATTTATATTAAGATTATGCACAGGGAATGAATCCTTACGTTATTTTTCGTAATTTTAACAAATTTTCATACCGTAGCCATAGGACCTTCGTCGATATTGCAAGCAGCCCAAGGGTTCCAGTTAGGTGTCGGGGAGACCAGGGAACAACGGAGACTGGACAACTCGATTCAGCGGTTCCATCGCTGGAAAACTGCATGATTTTCGGGGCGAGTCGATCATCAGCCAAGACAACAGGAGATTCCACACTTGCAGGCTAAATAATCGATAGAAATTAAATTAGAACTATAGCCCTAACTGACTTGCCCAAATTTGACTGAATAGTTTTTTATTATTATTACTATTATCACCATTACTAGTAGTCAAGGAGCTATTATTATACGTGTGTCATATATATATATATATATATATATGAATTGATAATACACATGTACATAAATTGAATAATTATAAATAGAATATTTATTACACTTAACAATATTCTTATGAAGAATGTAGCAATCGTGACACCTCTACTACAACGTAAAGCTACGGACAGAAATGCACTGAAACGTCCATAGTAAGTTTCAGTAGTTGAAAAATCCTGAAAATTTCTTAAGAGCTCCCACAAACTTTCAATGCTCTCACCAAACACTTGAACTATATTATTATTTCTTAACCACTTCACGAGAAAGATAATTATTTAGTATAATTAGCATCACGGCCGAGTTGCAAATGATAGAAGTTATAAGAAGTAATGGAAATCTTTCAGCGATTGTCCTTATCAAGGGGGAGGCGTACGTTCAAGGATCGTTTAGAGAGAATGTACTTGCTGAAACCCAATTCAAATTTCCCGCGTCAGGATTTCGATCCTAGACGCAATTTTTGGAGCGGCTTCCTTTACTTTACAAGGAAGCCTACTATGATATTCCGCTCAATTAATCCTAATACTAATTACACATCTAAAGAAATGAATGAAATTACTGAATTCACAAGAGTTTATGACATACTCTTACGGATAGAAGATGAGAATGTATAAAATATGCTTGTAGTAATAAATTGTTCTGTTTCATACTTATTAACAGTAACTACAGTTTGAAAACTCCGGGTAACTAAGGCCCGACTAAATTATTAATAAAATTATTAAAATTTCAATTATTTCAATTAAATAAACTGTATAAATAAATATCTAAAATACTGTCTTTTGTTTACCAAAACTGGAACATTCAGCTGTAGATTCCTGACCGTTTCCTCTACTACTGTGGCTACTTCAGGCTTTACGTTTACAGCGTAGGGTTTAGTTTCTTCGTTGGTGGGATTTTTCTTCAACGTTCCTGTGAAAGGTCCAATAACGTTCAAGTGAAACAGTTGCCGCACCAGGGAAAGGGCGCAGGATTTCGATGCTGTCTGCTTGCTGGAAGCTGCTTCACGAGCTGATATTGCTGTAGAAATCGAAAAAGGCAACAGAAAAATAATTCAAGTAATTCATTAAAATAATATGGAATAGTAATAATGTAGTTAATTAAATAACGATTAAACGTTACCTCTTCTTAGCTGTGGTACGTAAAATCCCATTTCAGCTATAAAACTCCTGTAGATTTGCAATTGCTCATGTAATCCAGTATAATGTTTGATTATTAGTACAATCATATAATAAGGTTTTATTGCGGCAATTTTGAAAATTTGAGATGTTGTAGAGACAAAATATTATTAAACGTATACACAAATAGCAAAAATTCTGTAAAATTATTAAACTATTACAAAAATAGGTTTATTTACAAATTTATTTTACCTATTTAATTTTCCAAGGACGGCTATATGCGGGCCAAATATTTTTTCCTCGAGATCGTGTGTCAAACTGCTCGTGAACTGTTCGTTCAAAACCAATTTGACTTTAAAGAAATTGAACTTTAGCCCGCATATCACTATCCTTGAACTAGTTACTACCCAGTTACTATGAACTACCTATTATGATCAGGCCCTATAGTGTTGTATTTGTAGTCTGTTTTGATCCTATTTTCTTGCAAAAATTGATGAAGTTTTGATTTAGCGTTTTCCAGGGTCCAGTTTCCATGAATCGAGGCATTAACGTCTAGCGATTCGGCTTCTGCTACGTCCTCTCGATCAGCGTTTGGGACTCTGGGATTTGGGATCGGTCTGTAAGCTTCGCCCAGATTGTTGGGTGTGAATTTACTGAGGAAATTTTCAGCCTCGGGACTTATGCTGCTGTTATTCGAACTGGAAAAAGTTTCATTTATTGGCTGAGACGATGAAGTCCCTCCCAGAAGGTTTGACGGGAGTTCTGCGTTTGACAAATGGCCCTGACGAACGAGGAACTGGACGAAATCGCTAGCAGCATTCGTCTGTGCGTCTTTTTTGGATGTTGAATTTCCTGCAGCGACGTATGCGTATCCTGATGTTCAATAATAGTTCAAGTTATTATAGTTTAATGCGACTTGATATAAGATAAAACTTTGTTGTACCTTCTACTCGAAGTTCGCAAAGAAAACGCTGACGATGTTTCGGCCCTATAGTAAAGAGAATAAGAACACAAAATTAATAATAATTCAGTAACTAAATACTGGCAAATACAGTATTAGATATGTTTTTAAGTGTTTTTTTAATTGGAGTTGCGTATTACTGCATAATTTGACTTGTTTACCTGATGGCCTGACATCATATTTGGGTACGACCTTTTTCTTCCCGCAAAACGAGTACAAAAATGCTTTGATATCGTTGTTTTCTGTTGCCATTTTACAATCAAGGTACAGTTAGCAAGTTCTAGTTAATGTAGTTGTAGTCCACAAAGCTAACACACAACAACAGTCTTTTCCACTTTAAGTTTTCCCTTTTTCCCTTTTCGCCTGAAGATATCAATTTCCCCTTTTCCCCCCTCCAAGCTAGAATATCCAATTCTGCTTCTAAATTTCCCTTTTCTCTCTTCCCCTACGTTTCCCTTTGTGAGACCTTTTTTCCCCTTTTTTAGGGAATTCCTCCAAAGTGGATTCACTGTATACTACAGCACTCGGCAACTTCAAACCCTGTCTGCCCAGGAAGGTAAACGTCAAAGTACTCTGATGAAATATTATTTTTATTTATGGGTGCAAGAATTCAAATAAAGTTTTATTTTATTTTTAACATAATATTTTTTTTCCGAGGAAAGTTATTTAAATATTATCAAATATTTAAATAATTAAATTTAAAGATCAGATGGCGTCTCTTTTGTTTACATTCCATTGCTATAGCAACTTGTGTTTTGAATCTTGACATTCTTAGAACTTCTGCATAATTGTGTATTATTATTAATTAAAGCTAAAATATTCTAATCTAAAAAAAAGTTTATTCAGTTTAGATTAGAGGCAATCCAGCATGCACGCCATTCCTACGTGGGTTGACCGAGTACACGATCGGGAAAACAACGAACAAGCGTTAGTATAAAATTCAGCATGAAAATATTGTAATAAATAATAATTAAATTAAATAATAATTTTTTAAATCTGTAAAAATAGGATATTAGATGTGAGCTTCAGTCCCGACGGAACTCAACTCGCAGCTGCGGCAGGAAACAAAGTCCTGATATATAATGCACAAGATGGAAATTTATTACACACACTCAAAGGTATTTATTAAACAAATAATAAGAAATTTATATTAATATTTTTTTTTTTTAATTTAGGGCATAAAGATACTGTCCATTCAGTCAGCTACTCCAAAGATGGAAAGCGACTAGCCTCGGGAGGAGCCGACAAGCACGTTATTATTTGGACGTCAGCATATGAGGCGATTCTGAAATACTCGTAATTATAATTTAACGACATTAAAATTTCTAAGGTTAGCTAATTAAACTTATAATCTAATAAGCACAGTGCAACAGTATATGTTTATGGGTATAGTAGCAATGTAAAAGTAGTATATATATATATATATATAGAAACGGTGATGCATGTACATGAAAAGCAGTACGTATGTATCAGATCTACAAACGGTAGTAGTTACGGATATGTAGCAATAGCATGTGTGGCGGGTGCATAAGCAGCATCTGGTAGATACAACAGCAGTGCATACGCTGTATGCAACTGTAGTACAGTCTTGGAAAATAAAAACGATACACCAACTTGGATAGGAAAGACATGAAAACTCCTACAAGCAGTTAATCGCCCAATCATAGCGTAAATTTTATTGCCCCAGGGCTAATTAGACCAATCATTTGCTTTTTTCCTTCCTAACTCAAGTTGGTGTATCGTTTTTATCGTCCAAGACTAAACATATTATATATATGTGTGAGAATGTTTAGTAGGTATTTAAAGGTAGTAGATGTGTAGTAGTAGTTATGTGCATATATAGATAGTAGTATACAAGTAGCAGATGTACAAATAGTAGTAGTAACAAATAAGTAGCTGTAATATGCCCTGGTGGACAAATATACATGATTTAGGAGATAAAAAAGTAGCACTGTGCATAGTAGTTTTACATGTGACATTAATGTGTATAGCAGATACATACGAATGGTTTAAATACAGTATATAGTATATGTTTAGTTTGTTTGTATGCAGTATGTGTATGTAAACAGTGAAACAGAACGAACCAAAATTTTTTTCTACTACAAACTACCTTTACTGAATTACCGAAAATGTATGAATTAATTTTCTGAAACGAGTAATTTTGATTTTTTTTTTTTTAGACACAACGATTCCGTCCAGTGCGTTGCTTACAACAGCGTCAGTCCAGTTTTGGCGAGTTGTGCCGTCAGTGATTTTGGCATTTGGTCCTCTGAACAGAAAAACGTCCAGAAATTTCGCGTTTCCAGTCGAATTTGCTCTTGCGCCTGGAACCAGGAAGGCATTATTCTAGCTCTGGGACTATCCAATGGCATTATAACTCTACGAACAAAGGTAAATAGACTATCCAACATCCAAAAAAATCAGATTAAAGTTTTATCTTCAACCCAGAATGGAGAAGAACAGGGAAGAATAGATAGAAGCAGTACCAGTGTGACACCTATATGGGCCATGACTTGGATAAATACAAGGTAAAATACGTTTTAATAAAATAGAAATTTTTAAAACTTAATCTTTGACTTATTTTGTAGAGAAAACGAAGAAATCCTGTGTGTTACAGACTGGGGTACCAAGAATTTGTCCTTCTACTCAGCTACCGGGAAGCAGGTCCTTCGGGAAAAGTCGCTGGGTTATAACGTCTGTCGCATGTCAACATTTCAAGTTAGCGGAGCTGAATATCTGATCCTGGGAGGATCTAACAAGCAGTGTCACTTACTGAGCTCGGAAGGAGTTGAACTAGGCCTTTTGACTAGCTGCGATAAATGGGTCTGGGCTATTGGCCATCGTCCCAATTCGACAACAGTTGTAAGTTATGATCTGGTTAATGAACAAGATTGTCCAGAAATTAGTTTATTATTTTAAAATGAAATAAAATTTGAGTATTGTAATTTATTAGGTAGATATTAATAATTATGAATTGAAATAAAATAGATGAATTATTTAGTATTATAATAAAACAAAATAATTAAATAGTAGAACTGATTAAGTTAAAAGTAATTTATATTATCAACCACAGGCAATCGGAAGCGAAGATGGAAGTATCGGGTGCTACCAGCTTATCTTTGGCACTGTCCACGGACTATTCAAAGAAAAATATGCATTCCGGTAAAGCTCTGCATAATTTAATAAAAATAAATTGTCATATCAAATATCCCAAAAAAATAATGACATATTTAGTAAGTAAATACTGTGGTATCTACAGTCGTGAGCAAAAAAATCTACCCCACCTAGAATAGAGAAAGGCGCTTTTGTCTGAACTTGTTTACTACTACAGCTATCAATCGAGGTCAAAACGAGGTCATGGTAGCTTAAACAGCGTTAGGTCACTTTAATTTTCATCCTTGTTAACCATTCGACTGCTACAGTAGTAGACAAGTTGAGGCAAATGCGCCCTCCTCTATTCTAGATGGGGTAGATTTTTTTGCTCACGACTGTACATCTAGTGCATTTTTAAATACTTACGGAAGATGCACTATACAAAAACGTTACATGCATTACATATAAATAATAAATAATAATTTAATAGATTTATAAATTATTAATACAAATCGAAGTGTATTGCCCTACGAAACTACTGTATTTCCTTTTCCTTGCACATTTTTTTAAAGGACAAATAATTTATAAATTTACAATAAAATTATTTATTACTAATCAATATTTAAGTAGTTTTTTACGTGTTTATTATTATTATTGTAGTATGTATTGCCGGAAAACTATTTAATATAATATGTATTTGAATTAAATGATGTTTGAATTTTTAGGGAACATTTGACTGACGTGGTGGTGCATCACTTACTCAGTGACGAGAAAGTGCGGATTCAGTGCAGAGACCCGGTGATGAAAATCAGCATTTACAAAAACCGTCTTGCGGTATTGTATTTGTATATTTATACACTTGCACCGCTGTACTTACTTAATTAATTTTTACTACTATTCAAATTTGCTTTATCCGCTAAGGTTATTTAAAGTGTAGATTCATTTATTTTATTTACCCTGTTACGGAAAACCCCATGTAAAATTTCATATAGTCATTATCTAGCAAAATTAAATTTTCGTTATTATAAATAATATTATGTTGTTATTAGACACTTACGGCATATATTGGTGTGTGATTCACTATTACATACATATTATTGAAATCAGTCAATTTTATTGTTTGTACTATTTGTAGTTTATTGCTTTTTTGTTTGCAGGTACAACTGAAGGATCGGTTCCTGTTGTACGAGTTGCAGGAGGATCGTTTCCATTATGTGCTGAAGGATCGCATTCAACAGACCTTTGATTGCAACCTTATGGTCCTGTGCACCAATCACATCATTCTATGCCAGGCAAGTTCTTGTACATATTAGTGCTTATTGTCATATTTAGTAGCAGTTGTAGTAGCTTCACGGATAAAAACTGAAATTATTTGAAATAACTAATAAAAAAAAAGTTTTTTATATTCATAACCTATTAAAAATAGAAATTTAAGAAATTTGTGATTCTAATAAAATGAAGATAAAGCCATATCATCCCTACAGGTCCATTTAATTATCTTATAATATTTATATAAAAAAACTAATTGTACATTTAATTAAATACTATGGAAGGATTAATCATACAACAGGAAAAGAACTTTCAGAATGGCTTATATCTTCCATACAGGCCCAGTTAATTGTATTATTAGTATTTATATCAACAAACTTATAGTAAACATAGTCAAATAATAAATATTTAATCTTATGATAACAGGAGAAGAAGCTGCAGAGTTACAATTTCCAGGGTGTCAAGGAACGGGAATGGACACTGGATTCCTCTATTCGCTATATCAAGATCCTGGGTGGTTTACCCAACAAGGAGGGACTTCTACTTGGAACCAAAAACGGGCAGATTTTGAAAATTTTCCTGGATAATCCTTTTCCCGTGGAGCTGTTGAAGATCTCCACTGCTGTTCGATGTCTGGATTTGAATTTTTCCCGCCAAAAACTTGCTATTGTGGACGAAAATAACACGTGCTCGGTTTTCAGTCTGAGGACTAAGGAACTTATTTATCAGGTTTTATTATTTTAATTAGTATCAATATTATTTTGTATTAAAATTCGCATTTTATTTAGGAACCGAATGCCAACAGCGTAGCCTGGAACATGAACTGTGATGATTTGCTCTGTTTTTCCGGAGTAAATTGGCTTAGTATTAAAGCTTCAGTATTTCCCTGTCACCAGCAGAAGTTCCAGGTAAATTATTTTAATTACATTTAATTGTTATATTAACTAATGAATTTTTTCCTGATTTTTTTTAAAGGGTTTCGTGGTCGGTTTCTACGGTTCGAAAATCTTCTGCCTACAAGGTTACAACATGTCGACTCTGGAAGTGCCGTTATCGGCTCCCATGTATCAGTACCTGGAGAAAAAAATGTTTCGCGAGGCTTACGACATAGCTTGTATGGGAGTGACAGAAGCTGACTGGACGCAGTTGGCCCACGAAGCTGTTAATGCCCTGGAACTGGAAATCGCCACTCAAGCGTTTCAGCGAATCAGGGATCTCAAGTACCTGGAACTGATGGAATGGATCGAGACCCAGAAACAGTCGGGGGTGTCTGATAGTACGGTCTTCGTGGCTGATATCCTGGCCTGGCAAGGGAAATTCCAGGAAGCTGCCAGACTTTACCGCAAGTGCGGAAGAAGCGATAAGGCTTTTGCTATGTTCACGGACTTGAGGATGTTTGAACAGGCTAAGGTTAGTTAAAAAAAACTAATTCATTTTAAAATAGGTTATTTTTAATAATATAATATTCTGAGAAAAGTTTATTATTTAATTAAAATGGAACAATTAATATAAATAATAAGAAAAATGGATTAAGGTAAATAAAATTAAGAATTATTTTCCAGTAAACTCGTATGTAGATTATTAAATTTACAATATTAAAAATAATTCCCTGCATTGGAAACTGGAGGCTTATTAGTTATGGCATAATAAGTAAAAATATAACATAATCTGTTTTATATATTAATTGTTTAATTATGTATCTATTCATTTTAATTGTGGTTGTTCTAATATTAATGTCATTGTTTAATATATAAATGAATTGTTGTGTTACTATTAACTGTTAATTAATTTGAAGTATTTTTTCTCTGTCTAAAGGAGTATGTGACAGAGAATGACGGAGCTGACCGAATGGCGCTGCTGAAGAAACGCGCGGATTGGGCGAGTAACGTCAACGAACCGCGAGCTGCTGCCGAAATGTACATCAGTGCTGGAGAATTCGCCAAAGCCATAGAAATTGCAAGCAGCAATGGATGGATACCCATGTAAATCCTTTTTGTAGTAGTAGTAGTAGGAGCAGTAGTGGTGGTAGTAATTGCAGTAGGAGGAGGAGGAGGAGTAATAGCAGTAGCAGCAGTATGAGCAGTAGTAGTAGCAATAGCAGTAGCAGCAGCAGTAGTAGCAGTAGTATGTTAGTAGTAGTAGTAGTAATAGTTGTAGTAGCAGTATGAGTAGTAGTGGTAGGAATAGCAGCAGCAGCACTAGTAGTAGTAGAGGAGGATTAGCAGCAGTTGTAGGAGGAGGAGGAGGAGGAGTAGTAGTAGTAGCAGCAGCAGCAGCAGTAGTAGTAGGAGGAGGATCAGCAGCAGCAGCAGTAGTAGGAGGAGGATCAGCAGCAGTTGTAGGACGAGGACGAGTAGTAGTAATAGCAGTAGTAGTAGTAGTAGGAGGAGGAGGAGGAGTACTAGTACTAGTAACAATAGTAGTAAGTAGTTCAGGTAGCCGTTATAGTAGTGCAGTAGCAGCAATGTAGTATGAACCCATTCATTTCGGTACCTATATTACAGATATAGATATGATACATACATTCATAGTAAATAATATTATTAATACCTATCAAATAATCGCATACGTTTATATTATCATTGTTATTATTTATTTATTTTATTCTTTTGTTTAAAGGCTGGTCGATATAGCTCGCAAGCTTGACGCTGAAGACCAGGATCAATTGCACAGCATTGCCATTCATTTGGAGAAGCTAGGCGCTATAAATCAGTCCTGCGATGTCTTACGTAAACTAGGGACAATGAAGAATTAGTTCGACTACTCGTAAGATCAACTAACTGGGACGAGGCCCTTCACATGGCCTCCAAAAACCCTGCTTTCCGATCCTTGGTCTATCTGCCCTACGCTAGGTGGCTGGCTGAACAAGAGAGATTCGTGGAAACGCAGAAAGGTTCAACTAGCTAATATTTCAGTTGTTAGTATTAAAGATTACCGAAACCGTAGCAGTAGCAGTAGTAGCAGTAGTAATAATAGTAGTAGCCACAGAAATAGTCATAGTAATAGTAGTAGTAGTAGTAGTAGTAGTAGTAGTAGTAGTAGTAGTAGTAGTAGTAGTAGTAGTGTTAGTACTGGTCCATTCACACTGGTACCTATATTACAGCTATATTACGATACATTACAGTATAACTGAGATAGTTAATAACAATTAATAATAATAATTGTTACTCCGCCATTTACTATTAATATTAGTTATGTTATATACATTTTAATTTTGATTTTTTTTAGCGTTTTACGAGGCTGGTTGCACTGAGGAAGCCGAAAGCGTCATGAACTCGCTGGCTCTGAATGCTATTTCCCAAAACAAATACGACGATGCTGCTTACTACTTCTGGCTGCTGGGCAACCACTATGTCGAAATGGCTAAAAACAGGTTAATATTAAAACTCAGTCAATTGTATTAGAATTAAAATATCGAAATATTTGTTCGTATATTAACACAATTGTAAGTTGTGGTAATGTAAATATTAATAGTAAATAATATAAATTTTAATTTCAGTGTTGTTACAGTTATTATTATTGATTTTAATTAATTAAATTGATTGTTTGCTATTACAGTGAGAGCAAAGCTACGGAAAGCATTTACATATCGAAATTCTACGAAACCGACCGAAAAAGCTGTGCCTATTACGCCTATCACCCGATCCACCGTTTCGTCGTATGAAACTTTTAAATTAAATTTAACTTAAAAAGTATTATATTTATAATGTATACATTTTTATTGTAGAATGAACCGTTCACTTCGCTTCTGCCAGAAGCCCTGTTCAACATGGCTAGATTCCTGCTGCACGAAATCCAACAGGTTTTATATTTGTAGCAGTAGTAGTAGCAGCAGCAGTAGTAACAGTAGTAGTAGTAGTAGTAGCAGCAGTAGTAACAGTAGTAGTAGTAGTAGTAGTAGCAGCAGTAGTAACAGTAATAGTAGTAGAAGTAATAGTAGTAACAGCAGCAGCAGTAGTAACAGTATTATTATTATTAGTAGTAGTAGTAGAAGTAATAGTAGTAGTGGTAATAGTAGTAGTGGTAGTAGTATCTCTATTATAATTTTTATTATTATTACTTATTTTTACTAGCACTAGTCGTAATAGAGGTAGTGAAATATTATTATTATTACTATTATTTTTATTATTATTAATTACTTTTATCATTTGATTCCTTTTAGGGACCTTCACTGGTTGGTATCAATCAGTACGCAGTGACGTATTCACTACTGAAACAAGCAAAAACTCTGGGTGCTTGCAAACTGGCCAAACATTTGATATCCCTGCTGCAGTCCCTGAAAATCCCTCCTCAGTTCAAGGTAAGGATCTTACTGATCTAAAAATGTAAATTGACAAATAATAATAATAATAAATGTTATTTATAATGAGAAGAAAAAAATAAATACAGATATTCCTCATTATTCTTTTATATTGTACATTATATATTTTATTATTACATTATTACTACAACTAGTTATTTGTATTATTAGGTTTTGGTACATTTTTTCTTATTATTATAATATTAATTATTTTTATTGCAATTTTGTGCTATTATTTTTATTATTATTACTTATTAGATGCTATATATGATTATTGTATATTAGTTATATTTAATCAAATTATTTATTCATTCAGGATACGCTGGACCTGATCACTATGGAGGTACGCTCCATGCCTTTTCAGGATCCTGAGGAACTGCTACCACTTTGCTACCGCTGCTCTACCACCAACCCGCTGTTCAATACTAGAGGCAACTGCTGCGTCAGCTGCGGAGAAAAATTTATTTTCTCTTTCATCGCTTTCGGTATTTTCAAAAAATTTCAACAAAATGCGATTAAATTATATTTCTAATTATTTATTTTATTTGAAAATTTTGTAGAAGTTTTGCCCTTGGTCGAGTTCTACGTGGACCCTGGTATTAGTGACGAAGAAGCAGAGCTGCTAATTAAAACGGAACCGACTGAAAAAGCGAATGACAATCGTAAAACCGGAAACGTTGCTTTTATGGAAATCAATGATGAAGGGTCTGCTGCAGATCCTTTCTCCAACTACCTAGTAGCCAAAGTACCAAATCTTCTCCAAATTAATTAATCTTAATAGGTATTAAATAATAATTAATTCTAAGAAAAATAGTCTAAGAATAGTCATCTTCAAGAATATGGAATAATCTTAATCTTAAAAACATATTAATAATATTTCTGTTATTGTAATATTATCTTGGTATCTTTAATTTTACTATAATTTATTTATTCACAGTTTTTTTTAGTATTGCATTAATTCTTCCAAACTATTTTATATGAAAAATTTTCTGAATTTTTATGAACTTGATTAATTTGTTATCTTGTTTTTTCATGTAACTGTTATTATATTTTTATTTGGATATAAATAATACGAACGAAATTTATTAGATTAACTTATTATTATTATTATTATATTATTTCATATTACCTATTCTACACTATCAATAGGCTACATTATTATCAACTACCTTTAGGACGTGTATCAAGTTTAATGAGAAAATGTTATATTTTATTTTAATCAAGGGAACCTCGTCCAAGATTGTGGTTGACCGCAAAGCTCTGGAGCAGTTGAAACCAACCGATGTTATCGTCTGTTCGTACCCACGTCCGCTTGGAAATCGCTATTTCCGTAACTTTCTGCCCGAAATTCCTCTCAAAAGATGTCGCCACTGCAACAAGGTCACATAACAAACTTCAAAAATAAATTATAATAATTTTATTTAATTCTTTTACATTGTAGATTTTTCATTCGGATGACTACGAACTGCAATACCTTCAGAAAGAGCGCTGTCCCTTTTGCCGCACTGGAAACTGATCGTTTAAATGTCCGTCCATTTGAAGTATTGATATTACTTTATCAGATCTTATATTATTTTATATTTTTTTCATTCAGTTTTCATAATTATTTTTATCTGTGAACATAAAGCCATACAAACGACAGCGAGAACGAGAACTTTTAGAAACCAATGAATTAATTTAAGCGTGAAATATTTTTTCTCAGAGATATTTGTTAAATTGCAGCCTTTCCTGGGAGCATATTTGCAAAGCCCACTACGGTACAGTGCACCTCCTCCGTTAGCTTATACAGCCGCCGCACTGGGCCGTAGTGGGGTCTTTTTTTCTTTTGAAAAAAAAAACATCGAATAGACCAAACACACCAATAGATTAGCCAAGACATTGCAAAAAAAAAGTAAAGAGGAAGGTTGAGATCCTTTTGTTGTTGTTGTGCTAAATGCGTGAGAGCTGTTGAAGCAGACTCTGGGGACAGAAAGCTTCCACTTTACTCCAGACGTACAGCAACGGCATGGAAAACCAGCTCACTACCTACAAACACAAAGTCAGTTACTAATCAAATCAACTTTAATTAAATTTAACTTACTGTTCGAGCTATGTAGCCCATAGGTTCTGGGTAGTGATGAGTCAGCAGGGCCAGGAGGGCGGTAAACGAACACAGACCTGCTGTGAAGAGTATGAAGAACGGCAGCTCCTTCTTCGGGTAAACGCTCACGTCGTGAAATGCTGTCAAAATAAGTAAAAATTAACATTCAACTCAAAATTTAGTATAATACTACTTTTACCGACAATTTAATCGTACTAATTATGATTAATTAAGTTATTAACAGTTAGTTATCAAATAAAATGTTAATTTGGTTTTAATAATAATGTTATTTTAATATATAAGTATTGAGTAGTACTTTTAGTTATTCGTTCACTATTCCAAATGGACACCATTACTGTTTATAATATATTTACAAATAACAATTCATGATAATCTACTAATATTAGTTACCAGCAGTCATTATATTCATAATTAAAACCTATTAAGTACTCTGATAATACTAATGCTTACTGTTGAAGATAATACTACACTTAAATAATAATAATAAGTAAAACAGAAAATTAAATTTGGGTAGTTTATATTAACAACATAAATCGTACGTGGTAGCAGCTCCCTATCCGCGCATTCAGTGCAGCTGGGGTATGGGTAGAACAGATGGCCTTTTTCCAGCGGGTAGGGAATCATGCGGAAGGTTCCCTCCCAGGTACAGTGGAGCAAGTGAAGTGCCCCTTCCACTTTCTTCCAGTGCGGTAGGTGGAAAAACGCGTAAGCCACAGCTTCAGAGTCGCCCCGCTTCAGGACGTGTTCAGGAGGTAGACATAGAGGCTTCATTTCCAGTAAATACTTTAAAAATTTTTCAAAAATTACATTAATTATATAAACGAAAATTGTGTGGTACTTTCCAACCCCACTACGACCCAGTGCATCTCCTGTGTTGCCTATATGGCCGTTTGAAGTGCACGGCACGGCACTGGGCCGTAGTGGGTTTGTGATAAGGTATTTTGTATAGAATATTTCAAAATACATTAACTGCGTAAAAATATTGTAATATCAATATTTTCAAGCCCCACTACGGCCCAGTGTATCTCCTGTAACCCCTATATAGCCGTTTAAAGTGCACGGCTGTCGCACTGGGCCGTAGTGGGGTTTGAAAATATGGCAAAAAATACGTGTAATTGATAATTACTTTGGGAACGTGCGGATTGAACTCTACTGCTCGATGAATAGCTTCGACAGCAGCCATTTCCGCCGGAGTTAAGCCGCGTTTACTCGCCACATCAGGCGAAAACCTTCAAAAAATAATCATAATTATATTACATAAAGTACCTAAATTAATATCAATTTTTTACTTTTCCGATAGGTTTCCCGTATTTTTTTTTAAATATAAAATATATAATTTATATCAACTTTTACTTTTCTAAAAGTAACTTAATTAATAAAATTAAGTATTAGGTTATTAATAATTGGTAATTTTAAATTTACTTTTCGGCAACTGCCCTGGCCTTGAGTAGCGCAGCAGTGTAGCAAATAGCCGCACTTTTGGGTAGCGAAATATCGTCGTACCGAGCCAGAACAGCCTGGACATCGGCATAGGCCTGCATTTCCAGCAGGGCTTCCAGTAAATTCTCTTGGATGTTCAGCATGGAGAGAATAGGCGGTACTTCTTTGGTTAACTGGGAAATACAATATATTATTTAATGTTATTGAAAATATTGGCAAATACGCTTAAAATACATCACGAAACATTTTAACAGCTTCTTTCAGTTTGCCAAGTTTCCTGGCACACATGGCGAGTCTTCGCTTGACGCATATCAAAACGTTGGTATCTCTTCCTATATTACAAAGAAAAAATATCAAATATAAAAGTACATTAAACTTTAAAACTATATAAAATTGTTTTAAATAGCAATATAGCAAAAATTACTGTGTAACGCTTCCTGAACGGGTCCTTGATGCTGATTTTGCTGCGATTTCCTGTACGAAGTTTCCGCAGCTTTAAGCCCCTGTCGTAGAAGCTGCTCGGCCTCTACTACAGTAGTCGCTTCCTCTTCTGCGAGTAACAATAACGCTGGCGCACAGTCTGGGTTGATTTTTAAAGCTTCCCTTGCTGCAGCTATTCGAGCAGTAGGATTTCTCTCTCTCCACGCAGTAGCCATAACTAAAAAATGACAATTTATGAAGATTACTGATTTAATTAATTATGTAAAACATACTTTCGTATTCAGCTTTTCCAGCATCTGCTTCGCAAGTGAAAAACGTCTGATGATCCTGTGCCGATAAGTTCATATCATAGTACGTTAGCGGATCCTTACTCGTGGCCCACGTGAATCTTTGATACTCGGCTCCTCGAAAAAGATTTAAGGGATTTCGCCAGACTTTGCACTCTGCACGAAAGAAATTCAACTTTATTCAGTTCATTATTAATCGCTAGTTTATTACCTGGGACGCTCGTTTGCGTGCTGTTGTTGTTTGTGCTAGTGACGGGACTGTCGTTGGTTGTAGGGGGGTCTCCCCCACCTAACCAGGGACTCAGATGGTTCAAAGAGACTTGTTCAATGAACGAGGTGCCGTATTTGCGAAAATACCACCATTCGAAAATCTGTAAGGCAAAATTTTTTTTACATAAAATCATGCAGAGTCTTGATTTAAGTTTTTCCTACCAGAATCAGTCCGGATATGAGTGACGACGTCCCAGTTAAGGCGACATAAAACTTTGGAGTTAACGTGCTGAGAAACATTGTAGCTGAAACGAGAAAAACTATGAGTTAGTCAAAACCTGTCGCATAAATACGAAAAACGAACACAAAAATCATCAAAAAGATAAAATATGATTATCAATAATTGCGTTTGTATCGTATAATCGGAATATACAGTTTTTCTTGGTTATTACGAATAATCGATACAAATTGTTCGACAACTTAATGATTGATTGTTTGAACGCCACAAAAACAAAATGGGAAAAGTAATAAACCCATGTTGATCTTCTCAGAAATCTTGAGTGGGGCTCTGAGATAATACAGCAGGAAAAGGACGAGGCCAAACCAGGCAACCCACAGATAAATCCACAAATTGGTAACCCACTGTCTGATGGCGCGTATTGTGGAAAACTTGGATTTATTAGAGCACGGAGACGATTCCGCCATTTGCCTCCATGCCAAATAATGGATACGAGATGCTTAATACGCTCCCGAGTTCCCGTCCAGTGCTCCCACTTTGCAGGGAAATTCCCTTTAAAAAGGGAAAAATAGGCGCATGAAGGGGAAAACCAGGGAAGAGGGAAAACGGGGAGGGGGAGAGCAAAGTTTTAGAAAGAGAGGGGAACAAAGGGAAAGTTGACAAGTTTAAGCGGAGGGGAAGAAAGGGAAAACTGGGCAAGAGCTACTTAAACGCCATCTAGCGGTAGGATCTTGAACTATTTTAAGTTGCGAATTGGATTTTTGTCTACCACCGTCACCTAGTAGATCGATATCAAATAACCAACACTATTATTCAATGAAACGTACAGTATTTGTCCTCAAATCGAAAGAACGAAATTTTTCTACAACCCAAACAACACAACTGGTTGTATTGGAAAACTACACTCGTGTTCCAGCACAAGTTTGTTCTTGGGGGGTCTACTTAAAATAGTTCTTATAATACCGAAAATGTAATATACACAATTAAAATTACTTTGGATAGTAAACGTTTTGATTAAATAACATAGTAGTTTACTGAGCTTTTATTCAAAATATCCTTGCAATGATGGCTACATGCCGCTGGAAGTTTTACGTTTTCCCAAAGATTTCTTATACTCTGACCTTAAATGTATCAATAAATTTTAATAAAAAACTTATAGTCCTCTTAGAATAAATAGAATACTTATTTAACAATCCATACCAAACTAATATACAAATTTCTGGTTAATATAGTTTGAGAGTGTCACCAAAAATCTTTGACAAAATTCAGTTATCAACTTTTCTTAAATTTACTGAATTACAACATAATTTATTATACATCAGCCATTTTTTCTTGTGATTTATGGTAATCTAGTATAATAAATGGGTTTGTATAGTTGATCCGAAACTTCGTATGCAAAGTGAACAGTTTCACCGTAGTTTGTGTATTTCGTACGGCTGTAATGGCTTACAAGTATGTTCTTCTTTATTATATGTACACGTTTTACATTCAACAGAGCAACACCATTTAAAAGTGCAGTTACATGCTTCAGTAACAGTGATAGTCTTAGTATCGTAACCTCTACCACAGCATAAAGAGTCACAGCCATCAATCCCACTGGAAGAACGATTGCAAAGACGTCCTTCAGTTCCCAGAGAACCTGTAAAATCAGAACAACTCATTGGATTTTAGGTTCTTATGCATGTAAATTCAGTTGAAGATACCACTAACTGGATCGATTGAACAGTAATCAGGGGATGGTTCAAGATAGACCAGGTCCAAGGCTCCAAGATCCTTCCGGTTTCTTTTCCCACGGTTCCGGAAGTGTTTCTGGGTCGGAATCCCATTGGCTGGTAGCAGGGATGTACTCACCGGATTGGATGTTACCATCACTGCCTTATCGTAACGCTGCTTGATGAATGAGCCAACCTATATCATTGAAAAAGTATCCAAATCCAACTGAAATGACTTGCAATTTAAATGATACTCGGAGATATAACCTCATGGAAGCTGGGTAGAACTTGCCAACAAGTTCTGATATTACAAGACCCGCTGATTCCATGACATTTGCATTGCTTGCTCAGAAGCCTATGAACCGCCTACATTATTCACAATCGATCAAATTAGTTCTATTAATTTTTAATCCATTAGATAAAATACCTTTCTACCAGCCCTGTTGTTATGCAGATTCACCAGAGCTTTCGAGTCTCTAGTTCTGATTTCTCGCGCATCGATGAACCGCCGAGCAAAGTTACTGGCGAATCGAGTGTTCACCGAACAGCCAGACCAAGTGAAATCGCCCTGGACGTCTCTGCTTTTACCCTTGAATGGATTTCCGATAATTTTCGTTTAGTCTAACGCACTGATTAAATGATAATATTACAGTTTTGCGGTTGTCGCAAGTGCAGTTGGCCAGTTCGCCGCTACTGCACGCACGCGTTATGGCGTAGGTCACTCCAGCCGAACTGATGGAATAAACAAAAGCTGATTCTCGGCTTGCAGCTGAAAAATTTCAAAAATATCACATGAAAACTCGATAGTACAATCAATTATCCATCGACTGGTGTAAGTATTTGGTATCTACTTCTATTACCGTACATTTGACAAGAGACTTTCCGAAGACAGTCGAGTCTTTCTCCAGGGTCGAGCAGTTCCAGCGATGGTTCTGGAACTGACGCTGACACTCTTCGATCCCTAAGGAAGCTCCTGATCCAACCTGGACCATTAGATCAGGATTACGATCGCATAATTGTTTCTGGTAGCGATCCAGACCCGGAATATGACTGCAGTATACTCGAGGACTCATTGTAGTTCCCAGCTGCAGTTTACTCAAGAACCTAAAACATGAAACATTCCAGTTTGTAAGGAGCATAGGGTATACTGAACAGAAAGGGTTAGTATATTTTTTTTTCCGGTTTAAGTTATTGTGAGGAGGGATTTAGAAACCCTTCATGTGTTTCCGCTCTATTGATTTGTAAATACCACTAATTCGTTACGTCCAAACTGAGATTGGTTTCGCTTGATTCGAACCTCCAGTATTCAACAATCTTATTTGACTAACCCATTATCTATGTAAGACCTATTTTATTCATAAAAAAAAATACTCAGAAAATAATGGCAAGTCCCTCAGTGAATCGTGAAGCTACTAACTTAACCATAAAAATTGCAGAGACGGATTTGATTTTTACCACCAAGCAGAATGGACTTGTGCAGGCAACAGCAATGTAAGTATCAGATAGTAAGTCAAAGAGAAGTAACATTTATTAGCACTCATGTTAGTCAAAGCAGAGCTTCAGTAGCTCTTCACTTGGCAAATCTGCGACACAAACTGGTGACAAAGAGACAGAAAAAAGAGTATTCCAGATCCCATTGATTCCAGGTAGGGTCGCAAAAAAAATTTTTTTTTTGTTACCTTCCCTTTGACCCTAGCCAAATTTATAACTTTTTCTTCGGCAATTACTCTGCCAAAAAATTTTGCACCTACTTGCTAATTGCCCCTCTACGTCGTGGGAAAAAAATTTCTTGTAGACACTGTAGATCTTTAGCTCGTTGCAAGACTCTGTAGAGGAAAAATTTTAACGAAAAATCAAGATTCTAGCATAGGGTTTCAGGAATCTACTTATTTTGTAGCAAATTCGACTACATAAAATAGCTCTTCAATGCTGGCTTTTTAGCTGAATCTTTGTTCCAATGTTTTATAAATAATTTCAAATTTTATTAAAATTTAAAGTTAAGCTGAAATATAATTTTACTATTATTTTATAATATTCAAATAAGATCACGTACTGGTAAAATGAAATATTTAGTGTAAAAATATTACATATTAATTAGTTTACAGTGTGACCGCTAGATGGCGTTGTCGCTTGTTTACCATCAAAGCTTATCGGATTTCGGCATTCGAAGTGTCAAGCGAACGATTCGTGTTGTTTAAAGAGACAAAAAAATATAATTTTCGAAGAAATCCCACATATAATTACAATCAAAGTCAACAGGAGGTATTTTAACGTTTTTCGTATTATTGCTGAAGTGCTTTTATTGAAGCGTTGATCTTCTTTTGTTAATGAAACCAAGAATTTGTTTGCCTTCCTGGACTGATAGGAAGTTTCAAATTACTAAGTTATCGTATTTTTACGGAGTTTTTAATGTTTTATTAAATTCATGACCTTTTGGTTTGCCAGACTGCCAAAACTTTGGAAAATGGTCGGAAGCATTTCCACGGGCCTCGGATCAAACGACGATACTTACGGGAAAACAAAAGCAGAAAGTAATACTACCAAACTATTTATTTTATTTTCTGCTTTTATTTGCTTTGTCTGTTACAGGAGTTGCCATTGAACATGTTCAGCGGGAGTACAGCGAATTCCTGTCAAGTTTTACGTCACACGCAGATAGTCTGTTGCTGAATTTTGATAAAGACGACCAGCTATCACAGTCTTGGGCTGCGTCCAGTCATTCAGCAGTAGAAGCCATTGACGCAACGCAACTGGTTCAGACGGACGATCATGCAGCCTTAAAGATCATTCTCACTCTGACATCACTAATTGAAGAAATGGATCGCTTGACCGATTCGGCAGAAGTCCATTTGTACCCACTGCTTTATTATGGTGAGGGTTATGAGGAGAAGGAATTTGTCGAGGGCGAATGTCACAAATGCGTTGGTCGGATGATACCTTTTTTCCAGGGGTTGCTGAGTTACACGAATCGCTGCTTTGACGTGGTTCGTAACACGGTACAGCAGTTATCGGTCCTCTACTGTGGGGGGGACCGAAAGTCTCGTTTCTTTGATGTTGCAGAGACGCACTTTAAAATTGTATTCGAAAAAATAGCCAACGTTCTGCTAGTCTTGATTAAACTAGACTCGTCCGTGAATCACAATACTCTGCTTCGCGATCATGTCGCTCAGTTCCAGCACGTTGTTTCGTCAATTCAGCAGGAACCACAGTCGTTCGGTATCTCGGACGAGGAATTGAAGTTGCTCGAAGAGCTGTTGTACACAGTCAGTGAAAAACTTCTCTCTGGGACAGTTTTCCTGCGCTGTGTTACTCAGAACTTCGAAGAAGGCCCTGCAGTTGTTAATAAGAATCCTTCCTTTCTCAAAGAAATGAACCTGAATTTAACAGGGTTGTTCCAAGACTTGATTCAGCGCTTCGAGAACGAAGCACAACGCGATAATCTTGAACTTTTACATCAGTACGCCGGTCTTCTGACTCTGCATGTGTTCCACGCACATCTGGGCTTGAAAACCGATAAAAAGTCGTTCAAAATGATCTGGGATAGCTTGAAATACGTTGTTGCTGTACCCCTACTTGGCTCAACGCTATGGTTTCCCGACCAGTTTCTTAATACGTACCTTCCAGAAGCCACTAAACTTATTGACTCGAAAATGTTGGACACCGCTGTAACGTCCAGGTCAAATGCTTTGAAGCTGAAAACACAGCAGCTCAGCAAATACGTTTCTCAATGCAACTTTCAAATCACCTTGTGGCTTTCTCGTTTGAAGAGCGAGATTTCGACTTTAGATGAGCTCGGACTGCAAGCCACGATTCTGCTACAAGGTATTGCCTTTGCTAACCAGCTAAGCGGGTCAGTTCAGCTGCTAATCAGTCTGCATTCAGCGATACAACCAGTCATTTCCAAAGCTACGGTTCTGGGTATATTTCGCCTCACAGAGCTCATGAAGTGTCTGCAAGCAGCATTCGAAAAGCATACCAGTACTGTGGCCTCCTGTTTTGTGTTTTACGAGGACCGGATTAAACAGAACTTGCTGGTTCTGATTGGAAGAGGACAGCAGAACCTCAGTAACGACAAACGCCAGAATCGTGCCATCATGTCTGCTTTCACACTCGCAGAAAAGTCACTCGCTGGTCCTTGTTCCAGCACCAGAGTGGCTGTAACCCGCGTGTCTCTAGCTCTAGCTTGCGGTTTAGCACGTACCCGGGTTTTCAGCGAAGAGGATTTCCCTGTTGTTGTAGCTTCACTTCAGAAGTTGGAACAGCTCTCACGTAGCCCTCGGACACGACTGGCTAGAATCGTCAATACGGAAACGTTGTATTGGCACAAGAGTCTTATCGAAACTTACCTGAAGGACGCTTACGACAAACGCGTGGATCTGCTGCGACTAAACTGGGCTTTAAGAGCCATTTACGACTGCGAGGATGCTCTGAAGCACGTTCAGCATGGCTCACCGCAGGTAGCTTCAGAAAAATGGCACGTCTTTGTACGGCAGTCTCTGGAGCGAAATCTTTTGCAACCACTTTGTCGGGACGTTGAAAACGAACTGCGGATTCAGACGCATTCGCATCTTCCGCAGGCAGAGAACAACCCGCTCAAGTCTAACGTGCCTTTCGTGCTGGGATTTCTAGAGAAGATGCCTCTGAAACTTGGCCATCGGTGTTTTTACGTCTGGTCTTACGTAGAACAGTATCTGGGAAAGACTTTCTACAATCTAGCGGCGGTAGCTTCTCACGACTGGCGGAAATACGGCGAAATGAGGCTCTACGCTCAGCACATTTTCCGTCTGTCTCCTATTGAAGACCGCTTGCCGAGTCAGACTCTGGAACAGGGGCTCGATGTGCTGGAAATCATGCGGAATATCCACGTTTTTGTCAGTCGGTTCAGTTATAATTTGAATAACCAGTTCTTCGTTGAACTGTCGAGCGAGAGTAAGCACTTGAATTGCATCGGGATCCGCCAGGTTTCCAACTCGATCCGCACTCACGGACCCGGAATCGTCAACACGGCCATCAATTTCACGTACCAGTTTCTGAGGAAGAAATTTTATGTTTTTTCGCAGTTTCTCTTTGACGAACACATCAAATCGCGCCTGATGAAAGACGCGCGTTTCCTCCGAGAGATCAAGGAGAAGGAAGAAAACCAGCAGCACCAGAACTACCGCGTTCCGGAGACGCAAACGGGAGTCTACCCTTACGACAGAGCCGAGAAGTTCAACAGAGGCATCCGCAAACTCGGTCTCAACGCTGAAGGCCTCAGCTATTTGGACCAGTTCCGCATGCTGATCACGCATCTGGGCAATTCACTGGGCTACGTGCGTATGTTACGCAGCGGAGCCATTCACTGCAGCGCGGAAGCCTGCGCTTTTGTTCCAGATCTTGCGGAACTCGTCGATCTCAGCGGCTCGGCGTTGAACCTTGCCGATAACAAAAGCAGCGTGGGCAGTCATCGAGGACTGAATCAAGACGCTTCTTTTGACTTAGCGGAAGGTCTTTTCGAAAACCTGGCATCCAACACTTCAGGACTTTCAACGGTGTCCGTTACTTCGGCCAAAAACTTGGACAAAGTCCTCGATGGCTTAGCCAAAAGTCTGTCGGAAGGCTCGGATTATTTCAAGCTGCTCGTCGCTGTGTTTCGACCGTTCTTCAGGGACCCTCGCCAGCTTCATTTGAGAAACTTTTACCTGCTGGTTCCACCGCTGATGGTGAACTATATCGAGCATATCATCACCTGTAAAGAGAAACTGAACAAAAAGAACAAGCAAGGAGCCGCCTTTACGGACGATGGCTTCGTCATGGGTGTAGCTTACGCACTTGCTGTTCTGGAACAGTGGAAGGAGTTCGACTCGCTCCACTGGTTTGCATCGGTCAAAAGTCATTTCGCCAGCCAACGAAGTGTCGTGATGACCACTGTTTCTGCTGGACAAGATGGAGAGAAGCTCAAACAGACTATGAGTCTTACTATGCACCGTTTGGATACCTACCATCAGGTTAAATACTTCTAAATGTATATATGCAATGATATTTCTTTATGATTGTTCTTGCTTTGTTATGTAGGAATATGATTTGCTTTTCTACAACTTGAACAGCGCCAGGATTTTCTTCCGCGACGACAAAGTCGAACCAAAAAGCGGGAGTGCCTCTCTAGCCGACGAATCTAATCAGTCTTCTGCATAAAAATGAAGATAATCATTTACGACGGAGTACTACTATGGAAGCTTAATGAAAAAATATATATTTTACTTTGGTAAAGCAAGTATCGAAATAAAAAAAAGCAGCCGTTCAAATCAACATCCATTTTTCTCTCTGAAATGTCAAGTTTTAATTGTAATAGATTGAAACTTTACTACTTTTGTAATGAATAGTTTAAGTGTAATCTAGTTCCTAATTTAGACTGTAGACATTGCTAGGGAAACACGCGCATGTGTTAGAAGGAAGTTGGGCTATACAAAGCAGGGGCCCGACCTATTGATATTGATGTAGTGACGTCATTAGGCTGAGACGTGCACGGGGGCAACAAGAGACCCAGGATGAACACAGAATCACCAAAAAGAAACAAAAAAGTAGGGGCACAACTTCTGAGACAGCGCGCCCGATATACTAGAACACTATGATTAGTTTGCAAACTGTTTGCGAGCCCCTAGACAGCAATTCTTAACTTCACCCTACAATTCAAATCGATAGGTTTTTTTTTCCGTACGGCAGTAGCACAGAGTACGAGACAAGGGTGAACTTAGTACATAAAGGTCTAGGATAATCTGATAGCTACTGATACGTAGTATACTATAATTATAGTCTAATAGTATGATTTAGTGGACCTTCAGGAATCTTGAGAATCTTGTACGAGAATTTGAGATGATGTCGGGAATCTTGAGAGAGGAAAGTTGCATACCCTTTGGACTCGAGGGAATCGTGCGCTGCACGCTGCACCAAAATCAGCTTAAAGTCAACAAAATCCATCGGGGAGTTCTTACTTCATAAAATTCATTAAGAGTGGCTTTAAGAAGCTTCCACAGGCATGCTGATGAATCCTCCACTTAAGAAGGCCAAAGTATAATCTTGACATATCCGGGAATATCTTTACGACAACGTGAAACAAGAGATCACTTGAATAGTTAAGAGTAGTTTTGCTAACCATTTCTAGGTTATAAGAATGAAACGATAACATGAAATAGCAAACTGATAACAGCAGATGAAAACTTAGTCTGTCTTTTTGCAGACAATCGAGTGTTAGTGAAAGTGTTTAGGATTTTTGGAGTTATAGTATGGTTCCTGCGGTTAACGTATAAATTATAGAAGATGTTGTACTGTGTATCCAGCATTCTGTTGTCGTGGCTACTCTCTCGCTGACATCGCTCAATATTCCTCACTGTTTAAATAAGTCATTCGACAAAAAGAAAACGAAAATGAGTTTGCCAGATTATAGCAAAGTTGCCGACACTCTGCCAGAATTTGATGGACAACCCCACCAGCTTGCTCAAATCGTGGCTTGATTTAAACATTGGGGAAAAGTTATACTCGTTTCCTTGTCTAAATACGGGTGATACTGGAATTGTTTCTACTCTAATTAGTTACAATATCAAGAATTTAGGCATATTAATTAGTAGTTACAGTTTCGAAGAGGGTTTAAACCGGATTATCTTTCTCGCTCCGGGTTACTGCTAATTATCTCGGAGTAGACCATCAAATCTATCTTGATAATAAAATCTAACATTTTCTTAAATGTATTGAGTTAGGTATATTACGATAGCCGATAGTTTAAGAGTGTTATGGACAAGGGTTGTGTCCTTGAGAACGTCATAAACTCCAAGGGGTTCCAGTGAAATTTCGCCCCTTGGAAAGTCGCCCAAAATATATTCAATTTTCATTATACTCTCGTTAATTTTTGAAATTACCACTGAAAAAACTGTGAGGAATATATCTTCACTTATTTTTTTTTCTAATTATAGGTGGATATTCACGATGGGCGAAAATAATTGGGGCGAGTTTTGTAGGGGCGAGTTTTGTGGGGGCGAGTTTGTACGGGGCGAGAATCCGAAGGTCGCAGGAGGGAGTGCGGGTGGTGATCGTGTTTTGTTTCGCCGATACCTCCGTACCCGTGGCTCGTGTGTCGGGTATTCGTTGTAAAGCTTCAATGTTTGGGCTCAACTTTTTCGTAAGCCCGTAGACACTAACTTTACTAATTACCAGTTAGAAGGGCCTATCCTTCATTCAGAAACATTAGTGAAATGCGTGCTGGATACTTGAGAAGGATTTCTACTCATTTTCTAGCCGTTTGTGTTGCGTGTGCAAGGCAAATTTGACTTGGGCTGCGCGCGTTGTTGTGGGTTCTCCATCAAAGCAAAAGTTGCGTCGCTACTGGAAAAAACCCTTAATTTTTTGTTTTCAAGTGTTCAGGCTGCAACCAATATGGTACTTTCAGTTTCATCTGTTGTAGTTACCCACTTATTAAAACGTGATCATTAAGAAAAACTTCTCGTTCCGACTGGCGAGAGAAAACTTCCAAGCCGTTCTTTATGGTAAATTGATTTTGTTTGCTTCAAATCAGCATTAATATCACTTTTTCTTGGATGAAGGTTGTGTTTAGAAGGATCTTTACATGAACTTTGTTTCTGGAGAGACTGCGGAAATGGCTGCCCAAGAAACACTACACGGGCATCACAATGTGCAGTAAGTTTTTGATAATTTTATTGCAATCTAAAGCAACCTTAAGATGTGGATCCGTTCAATAGTTATGCTCAGAACGATCCAGCAGCTCCAAACAGTTACAATTACCATTTCGGGATGCATCCCGACGAAGGGCCTTTTCCTGGCCACTACAACTCATACTTGGGTCAGCAGCAGTCGCATTATGGAGAAGCGATGATGCAGCATCATGGCGAACCTTACGAAAATATGGGCCACCACTCTAACTACCCGACGCAGGGTTCAAATTTCAATAACGATGCACACATGCATTACGCTCAGTCCCACGCGAGTATGCCGCACAATGGTAATCCTTATGGTCAACACCACATGATGGACAACATGCAGCATAACTCGCACTATCTTGGAATGATGCCTCCAGGTATCCTGTCACTAACGCACATATATTCTAAACATTTTTAATCAATCAATGTAATATTTTTGTGAAGGAGGTTTCAAGGAAGAGCCAAAAGACGACCCTTACAGTTTTGTCGACGAGGAACAAATGATGCACCAAGAATCACTGGCCATGATGCCTGGAAACATTAAAACAGAGCCCGGGATGGGTATGAACCCTTTATTAGGGCCCAAAAAACGGGGCAGGAAAAAGAAGAATTCGTCAGACGTAGAGTAAGTGAACCTCAAATGGATTTGAACTTGGAGATTGTAACAGAATCTTATGCTTTTGTTGTGTGCTCAATACAGAGAGGGAAACATGAACCCTTTACCTTTGACACCCGATGGCAGTCTGATGAAAAGGAAGTATACAAAATCGGAACATTATAAACAGCGTCGAAAGCACGATCGTTTCAATGGAATGAGCGAGGAGGAAGTACGAACTAGAACCCTGCCTGATCACCTCATCCCCAATCTGGACGTTGTTATCGTAATACTACATGTTCATCTTGTAAATGTAATGTCCATGTGTTCTAAAATTTGACTTTGAAACGCAGATTGGTATCAACCCTGGTCTTTTTGCTGCGTATAAAGGTCACCACTACGCTGGACCTGGAAATCACTTCTGTATTTATTATACATGTGCAAAATTTTAGTACAATATCTCACGTGATGTTTGAAAATTTGCAGGGAAATGCATGTTTCTTGCCGGTTTGGTACCTGAACCAATGACAGCCGACGATGACTACAAACTACTGCATTACGGGATAGGCTTCACCAACATGGTAGCACGTGCCACCAAGGGTAGTGCAGATTTAACGAGGAGGGAGATACGTGATGGTAAGAAAATATAGTTTCTCCCCCTGAAAGAACCTTTGCACCTCTCTATCTGGCAACAGGAGTCAAGATTCTACTGGAGAAACTGCAGCGGTATAGACCCAAAGTAGCGGTTTTCAATGGAAAAGGGATCTACGAGGTGTTTTCTGGGAAAAAGGAGTTTCTCTTTGGTCGCCAGCCTGAATTCATAGACGGAACCAATACTGTGAGTTACGTTAATCTTAGTATTTTCACAGATATTTAAATGCGAGACTTGAAAATAGTACATCTGGGTTATGCCGTCTTCAAGCGCGCGCTGCGCTCAGCTGCCTCGAGCCATGGACAAAGTGCCCTTTTACACAGCACTGAAGAAGTTTCGCGATTACCTGAACGGTCTGATCCCTTCCATCGACGACAGCGAGGTGGTCTTCAACGACCCCAAGATCCGAGCTGCAGACGATGGCACAGAGATTAGCGAGCACCTCAAGTACGATACGCCCACGCGACAGTTGTACAGCCTTGAGGCTCCCGCCAAGGACACGAACTCGGTGGACGTCCCCCAGATCTCAGATTCCAACGGTCAGCCAGTAGTTGTCAAGAAAAAGAGAGGCCGACCCAAGAAGATTCGCACTGAAGAGGGTAACATACCCAAGGCCGAGTTCAGTGCATCCTCGAGCTGTTCGTCACAGCCTTACCCGCTACCCGGTGGAGAAGTTCCACTCGACGGTCCCCCGAAGAAGAAACGTGGCAGGCCGAAGAAGATTCGTCCTGAGGAACAGATGAAAACTAACCCTGGACCAATGGGCGAAGTCCCTGCTATGGTATCACACCAATCAGAAATGGTAAACACACACACCCCTGGGCCCTACCATCATCCGATGACCCAGGATTCTTATATGAATCCCCAGTCGCAAGTCGGTACCCCGTCTTTCTGTAACGGTAGTAGCGCTACCCCGTCTCCCGTTCATGGGAGTATGGGTACCACGGAACAGTGTATTGGTAGTAGCCAGCCGTCGATATCCTCTCCTATGACGAACCAAGAGTTCGAAGGAGTCTCCAATCCTGGAGAGCCTGGCTCGGTAAATACAGCTGCTACCGTACCCGTTACGCCGAGCACTACCACAGCTACCACTCCGATGAGTACGGCCCTTGGTCCGTCGAGCGCTAGCTCTCAGAACGAAAGCTGTAACGAAACAGCCAACTCAGATCGAGAAAATTTCACGCAATATCACACGAATAACACTAATCCCCAGACACCGTCGAATACCCCTGGTGCAACAGGGGCAAGTGAACAACCACAGCAACAACAACAACAACAGCAGCAGCAGCAGCATGACCAGCCACCTGCCAATTATCGACCGCCCACATCATCAGGTCCTGGTTACCCGGTACCCAATCAGGATATCGCCGCACGGAGTCTGTCGGGGCTGGAATCACTGGTTGATCAGATTCCCAACATGGGCTCGGATGAACACGGCCAAATATCTGGCCACGCTCACGGCCTGGCTTACGGTTCGCAGTACGCACCTCCCCCGTCGAGTTACAGCGGGCCTTACCCGGTGACAGGCAACTACGCGCAGTATACTGGAGCCTATAGTGGCGGAGGACCGGGCAGTGGTCCTGGTTTCACTTACAGCTCGGGATCCCATGCACCGATGGAACCTCACTACAGCAATCCAGCAGCTCCGTATCCTCACCTGGTCCCGGGAGGAGCCATGTTCCCTCCTGGCGCCAATATGAACGGAATGCCTGGGTTTCCGTATTCGTACAATCAGTACCCTCCAGCAGGGCCGCAGAGTTCCTCGTTCCCCTACAGTTCCCCAGTACAAAACCCTGGCTACCCATATCCCGCAACGAGTTCCGCGTACGGGCATCCGTACCCCCAGCCAGGCTACTTCAACAATCAGGTGCTAGACAGACTCAAACAGCAGCCAGATCCAAGGGACATGAACTATGGCAGTTTTTGATGTTTCGTCAGCGAGATCGTCTAGAAAAAAAAAAAACATTATTAATTGAACAGGTATACAGATAATCAGTTGAAATCACCTGGGTGTTTTGGTTTGTTAACTTAACTTTTTTGTGCGTGTGTTTAGTGACAGGGAATAGAACCGGAACGCTGAAGTGGAGATTTCAACTTACCGCTGGCAATAAAGCACCAGATAAAGATGCTGCTCAATTTTACGCTGCTTTCCCCAAGCTGTATCCAACCTCAACTTTTTTTCCCCTCAACCCCTGTAGAGCAAACACCCGTCTAGCGGTAGATTCGAGTCGAAAACCAGATTCTCGAATATGGTAAATGTGTTTTGATCAACGTTTTTTGAACATATCATCTCTGACCGTCTTCTTTTCTTTCCTGGTATACCACTGTGTTCTCTACTCTGGAGATCGCATCTTTGCTCTTTTGTGAATAGTCCGTTCTTCTGGTTGGCGTAATCTTTGTGTACAACAAGCGAGCGATCATTCAGTCGCTCCCTAATCCCAGTTACTTAGAGACTCGTACAGAGTAAAACACGGTAGATGCGTAATGATTATAATAGGATCGTTATCGTAGCTGTGCAAAACAAACGAACCGTTGGCTAAGGCAAAAAAAAAGAAAAGAAACACAAAACACGATTTCTCGTGGAACAGATGCGCAGATTTGCGTAATAATCTCGAAAGAATGAGCTTAAAACAACTAGCATTTTTACAGAAAAATAGTCTTTTTTAAGTTTACTAGATGATTAGTTCGAAACGTCTAGTAATAATGATAATAAATCAACTTTAGTGGTTTTCTGTCTCTCACGTAGTCTCCCCACTATGTCCGTGAGAGTAATTTTGGTATTGAAATCAAATAACTGAAACTAAATGACGTAATATCGAGTGCCCCAACTCCGTTTGTCCCCGTCTGTGTAGTTTCCTGGTAGTTCACAATGGAGAATCCCACCTTGGTTTCACAAAATCTGACAGAATTTTTTTAAGTGTATGTCTTTAAAGCGCAGACATACGTAGAGACGTTTCTCTCTGAAGCACAATCAAGAAGACTGTGCCAAGTTCACATATGATTTCTCAGTAAGAACGAAAGCACTTTTCACCGAGTTCTGGAACTTTGGTTTGTGCCATTATGCCAAGAGGAGAGAGCTCAAGCCTCCGCAGTGTTCCGGGACTCCTTCTCAGCACCTTTTCTAAACTCCTTCCCTGTGTGATCGTTGTAGTTCCCCTTAGGTTCCCGAGTATCTTAAATTGCTGGACAAATCTGCTTACACAACATATTGTCTGAAGTGAAACAAGAAAAGTGTGATGGACTCGGCAAGTTGTACGGTTCAGTCCACAAGACGTATACGCAGGATGCTTACACTGGCGAGATTGGCTGCGTAAATGGCTTTCACATAGTCCGGTATAAGAGAGTTAAAAGTCCTGGAAGAAAACGTATTTTTCTTTTTTTTTTCGTGGCTAATTTGTTTATCTCCTCAAGCCCCCGGTGCCCAAGATACCTCATTTACCAATTTCCCTTGTGTTTTTAGCAGTACTTCTGAATTTGTTGTTAAAACTGTGGTTCCTATTTTCCTTTTGTCGCGTGTGTCGTTCGTTTATTGAATCAATCAATCAATCGAAAAAGCCTATTACCGTTTATCTTATCACAAACTACGGGAAAAAGGACAGAAAAAGAGTTGAAAATCCCCTCCATTAACGTGAACGTATATTATCCGTAAAACTCTCGTTTTCAAATTTTTTTTTTTAATTAGATAAAACTTCTTACGTTTTGTTAGTTGTGTTGTTTCATCGTCTGTTGTTTTGTTTGGTATGAACTTAAAACTACGAAGGAGCGAGCGAGAGAGAGAGAGAGAGAGTTGTAGTGTTGTATTTTTCTGGGTTTTTGTAGATGAGACCATTTTCTTTATCCCACAGTATTCTGAATGGGAAGCGTGTGAAAGGTGGTTGAAAACGGAGCAGCATTATATTATAACGAAACCCCAATCTTTTGTGACTGTATCATACACGTGTAATGAAACCCTATTTGATTTCTATGGATGATTCTGGTTTTTTTTGTCGGGTACGTGGAGAAATCTTTTTTTTTTTCAATTAAATCGCCCCGGTTTTAAATAAATATGTCAAACCCACAATCACGCGGCTCATTTATAACTTATCAGTATTTTCTATGAACTCCTAGAAATATGGAAATATTGAGAAAACAACGTTAGGTCAAGGGGTACAGCTTAACATTGTCTAGGATGAATCCGAGTCTCAGGTTCAGTTTTCTCGCCTCTGGGCTGCTGATTGATATGCTGGACATTTACCGAACTGCTTATACAAAGACATCGAGAATCAAACGCCAGTGTTGTGATTCCATTTGGTTTAACGGTCAAGATTTAACTTTTTCAGAAAAAAAAAGAAAAAATTGCAATCAAATCCGAGATATATAAAAGCTTGTCGTCTGTGGATTTGTTGCATTTGAAACTGCAGCCGAGAGCTCGACTGATCGAACCATGTTTTCTCCGTTTAAAATGATCACTTTTACCATTGTGTTGTTTATTAATCAAGGTAATAGATTCATCCATTGTATTAACTATTGAAAAATTACTAGATGTTAGGAATAGGCAGTACTGAAAGCCGCAATCTAGTTCGTCGCAGTCAGAGATGGATCACTCCGTTTGGGACTGATGAACAGCTTCTTCAAAGATATCAAGGTACTCGCTCAGATTTTTCTAATCAAAATTTGTTAGAAATTCAGTTATTGAACCAATGAAATAAAAAATTTTATGTTTTTTTAAGCAAAATTAGTCCGGAACAGAAAAAATTCAGTGGACGGTCCGTTGGTTTGGATCGGAAGCTCGGTACCCGCCATCGCGAATAATCAAGATTTTTCATTTTCCAAGGTAATTTTATGAAAATTTTCTTCGAGAATTGGATTTAGTAATGGATAAAGCAATATTTCTGTATAGGAAAATATTCCGGAAAGTCTGAATAACACGTTATTGGAGAATTTGAAGGTTCCCAGTGAGAAGAGGCGTTTGGCGCGTTCCAGGAATCAGCCGCTCTCGGACGAAATCTGCACTACGAACCGGTGATTATTGATTACTAACAGTTTAATTAGTTATTTTATCATAGTTAATTGTTGCAGGTACTGGAAACAGATCAACGTGACCCATGATATCCACGGCCGCGAGGTAGAAATCGTCCACACGCAGGACTTTCGACAGTACGTCTACGTCTACGAGTGCGTTGCGGAAGGCAGTGAATGCTCTGGTACTAAAAAAAAATTAACTTATTTAATGTTCTTTAATCATGTTATGAATTACTAATAATACTTTGAATGAGATATAATGTAAAAATAACAGTATTATATGAAATAAAGTTTTTATATATGTTATATTTTATTGAAACTGTAGGCGTTTCGCATCAGCTGCAGTCCACTTGCGAGACACGAACCGGATGGGCCGGAATGCTCCACCGACAGACCGGTTCCGCACCGGATTCGGAACCGGTCTGGGGCTACGTAGCCGTTCCCCATCACTGTGCATGCCGCATTTCTCCCAGGGTTACTCCAATAGTTTAAAAAAAAAACAAAACCGCAAAACTTCTAGTTACCAGTCTATTCATTAAAACTTCACCTTTCTTATCAAGTTATACTTAGTGTGTTTCAAATGATCAGTTTTCCTTATTGGTTATAATGATGTTGATGTTCCTAATGTAACTTAAGTTCATATTTATGCGAATTTCTTACTATGTTTTTGGCTAGCAGCTATTTTTAAATGAAGCCCGTATACTTGTCCATTGTTTTAAGAGATTCAATATTACACGTTTGAAACATCCAGCTAAATGCTAAACAAAATACAAACGCTTATTTTGAGCTTTACTTATCACGTATTTTTCTTATTGGATATCTTAATCAGCAGTTTTTCGATCCAACTTTTGTATTTGCACATGACGAGAGTACGATAAATGCATTACATAAGTTTCAAATACTCTGAGTGTTCATCATTTTGTCATCAATATCATTGACTTGATTTCTTTAGCGGGGAAAAATTTGTTTCTGGCTTCTTTGGGGATCACCACAGTAAAAGAATAGGGACTTCTGAATTGAAATAATGAAGGACTGGACGCATATAAAGCTGCTTAAAACAAGGTCAGCATTCACTTGTAAAGTATATTGCCATTTTTCTGTAAAACAAATGACAGTTTGTGTTATGGACCTTTCCTTCAAGCAGATCCCCAGTAGGCTTCCTCAGCTGCATTCGCAATGCACTGTTCAACAAAAATAGTTTGATAATAATAATGATATTATAAAAAATAATGTACCTCTTCTTCTGTTAATCGAGGCAGTGTAATTTGTTCGGGATAGAGCCATGGTTTGTAGCCGGGACGGTGATCCTGCTTCCACTTCTTGTAGCCCTGTGCAGCTTTCTCTATGGTTTTAATCATCTGCAGAAAAATTAACCTGAAGCTGAGTGGGAATGCAAAATACAACTGAATATTACTCGGGGAGCAAATAGCTGCGTGCCTTTGTTGATGGCCCAGGCTGGAATGTATCCTTTAGGGTCGGATAGAGTCACGTAGGCGAATCTACAGCCGAGAGGGTTTCCTGCTATGGGCTCGACTACGTAACCTACGAGCGAGACAAAGCAATAATAGTCCAAAAATACTGCAGATTTCTTACATTTAAACTACTAATATAACAAAGCACGTTAACATGTGTATCGTATTAAATTTACCAGTTAGGTACGATACTGCGCGGACCATATTCTTCCTCGGCGGATGGTCCCTGTGGTAGACCGAGTGGTTGAAAATTGATAATCGTTGCGGCGTTACTCGCCACGAACGCTGTAAAACATAGTCTCGGTTCTGGATGGGAGTAGGACAAGCCACTGAAAAACATTGAGAATTGATAGTTAAGAAATATTTTTACAATTAAACTATTTGACTTACTTGCATAGTACCCAATGTCGTTAGTGGCGTTTATGAACCCTATATCGAAAGACTCGCACAAAAAGTTGTCCCATGTAGGTCTGTATTCGCCGTCCATTAAAACGTCGAAGAGGGTGTAAGGATCCACATTGTCGTAAACCGTCCTAAGCTATTAGCCAATTGTGAATAAACAGATTAATTGCAGATACAGAACTTTTGAAATAACTACTTTAATCATTTTCAGGTTTGTCTGTTGTGCCTGTCCTTTGCTAAAAACGAGGGTCGGTCCATTTTCGTATTCCAGTTTCCAGTTCTGGTCGTTAAACGTTAGATCCCAGAGTTTCTGAAAGTCGTCATCGCTTGCCGCGCAAACTTTTCCAATGCCAATTTCCATTTAATAAATATGACTTTCAGCGAATATTAAAAAAAAATGGACAATGTACGATCTTCAAACAAGAAATAGTCTGTGACAGGCCGAAATATTTCAGATAAAAAAAATCTTATCCAAATGCCATATGTTTAACTTGCCCACATACTGATAAATCTTTCAAAAAAATTTTAATGTTATCTGCCGGTAATACTGAAAGTCAACAGGAGAGCTTCCTACGCTTTGTTATCTTGAAGATGATAATTATCATTCATGGCTAATATGCTTCAAGATCATGAAAAATGTCATGAGACTAAAATTTGTGTTATAGGTTTATTATTCTGCTACGACATTTTAAAAAATTTTGTTTGTCTATTTGTAACACTGACAGTTTCTTCCACCTCGCAGACCAGTGTTTCAAATTTCCCTTTTCCCTTTAAGGAGGGATTCCTTTTCCCTTTTTCCCCCCGTTACCACAAGATACCAATTTCCCCTTTTTTTTCGTCCTTAATATACAAGCCCGTACTTTTAAATTTTCGTTTTCCCTTATTTTTCCCTTTATGAGACGAAACTTCCCCTTTTTCAGGGAATCTCCCTGCTAAGTGGAAGCACTCTTCTAGACATAGGCAAAATAAATAAATAGATCAATCGATTAAAAGATATCTTGATATCGATATTTAAGTGTCAAATTTAGTTTTTCTTTTTATTAATACATAACTAAATAATATAAAATAAGGGATGACCGATATATCATATCATATATAAAAAAAACTGATATATCAGGCTGTTTTGCGTCTGATATATCATATCAAATATCATATCAAATTTCTGGCGATGATTTTGATATATCAGTATCAAGAACTTATTTATATTACAATTAATATATCATATCAAAATATCAAGAGTTTTGATGAAAAAATATCACGTATATGATATTTTTAATTTCTATTTAAAACCTTCAAGGTGAGGAATTTTCGTACAAAGAAAACTGGATGTGCCAGCACCCTCTGTTGAGAAACAAATTTGGCGGGATTTTTGATGTTCCAGATGAATCTGGACCCTCGAAAGGTCAAAAGCATTTGACCTTAGCCAATGACACGTTTCTCTGATTAATTCTTAGTACAGGTCTCAGATCTGACCCGTCTTCGTGAATACAGAATCATCAAACAAAACTAAATTTGTTATTGAAATTTGTAGGAAGGCCTTGTAAGACAATGGTGCATGCGAAGTAAATGTAATGTGTAATTTAAATGTAACTAAATATAATTAAAAATAAATAATAATAATAAAAATAAAAGTACTAGTAGAAATATCGATATATCGATATTTCACCGGGAAAACTGATATATCATATCAAATATCATATCAAATTTTTTTCACTTTGATTGATATATCAAGTAATTTGATACCGCTGTTTGAGATTTGATATATCGTATCAAAATATCGATATCCCAAAAAACGAATATCGGTCATCCCTGTAAAATATTATGATTTTTTAAATTTACAATCAGTTGAATAAATTTTATTACTAAAACAGTAAAAGATATATATAATCGATACATTTCGTCTTCAAATGTTTATCGATAGTTTTAAATTATCGATAGTTAACATAAAATATTTATATTTTTTTTATTAGCATTTAAATTTTCAATAAAAATTATAAAAAAATATTGCCGTCATATTTTAAACAAATTTGCACATTTTTATACGGAAATAATGAAAATCAATAAAAACGTTCTCTGTTAAATAGAATCCCTCGACCGTGTGACCTTCAGCAGGGTGAACATTCGAAGCTGCTGTCATTGATCTATTTACCCGGATTAATAGGTATTCTTAAAATATTGTAATTATTCAGAATTTTTCTCTCTGGTAAATTTCATCTAGATTATCATATTATAAATTTTCTCTCCTTTTATTATGTGTGCTGAATATCTCGTATTATCCTATTTATATATTAACTTGACATTTTCCAGATTGATTGATCTAAAAAAAATGGCTCTGGAAATCAGCTCGGATCTGAAGGCTAAAATCGAGCAGTGGCTGTCCTGGGAGAAAAACGAAACCAACCGAAACGAAATCGAAGAATTGCTGGCGAAAAACGAAGTTCTGAGGTTAACGTCTATTTTTGCAGAAAGACTGGAATTCGGAACTGCTGGCCTTCGAGGAGTAATGGCGGCTGGACCTTCACGCATGAATGACGTTACATTAATCCAAACATCCCAGGGCATGGCGAAATACCTGGCCAAATGTTTTGACGATGTTACTACTAAAGGAGTCGTGATTGGCTATGATGGCCGACACAACAGCTCCAGGTATCCTAACAGCCATATTTACAAACCCCACTACAGCCCAGTGCTATGGCTGTGTACTTTGTATGGCTGTATAGCGAACACAGGGGGTGCACTGGGCCATAGTAGGAGAGCGTATTTTCACACCCCACTACGGCCCAGTAGTACGCCTGTATACTTCATATAGCTGTATAGGTAACACATGAGAAAGCACTGGGCTGTAGTGGGAGAGCAATTTTTAGAACCCTACTACAGGCCAGTACTTTGGCTGTGTACTTCTTATGGCCATATAGGTAACATAGGAGGTGCACTGGGCTGTAGTGCGTTTTGAAAATTTGCATCGGATCGATAAGTTGGTTAAATAAAAGCATAACATTTTTAGTTTAGTTAAATCACCTATTTTTTTTAACTTTTGACTTTAGCTGTAATCATTGAAGATATTAACTAACTATTATAATTAAATTATTAATAAATTAATATTTTCAAGGTTTGCTCTGCTCACTGCTCGAGCCTTTATCTCGGAGGGCATTCCCGTTCATCTGTTCTCGGCAATGGTCCCCACTCCGTTCGTCCCGTTTGCCGTTTGCCATTTCGGGGCCAAGTGTGGCGTTATGGTTACTGCCTCGCACAACCCAAAAGACGACAATGGCTACAAAGTCTACTGGGACAACGGAGCGCAAGTAATACCTTAAAATATTACCAATCAGATCAAATATTAATTAATAAACAATTATCAATAGTGTAATAACAGTTAAAGTTTTAAAAAATATTTTCATGTATTAATTTATCATTTTTAATTTTTAGATTATCTCCCCGCACGATAAAAATATCCAAGCCTCCATTCTGGAAAATCTGGAACCTTGGGCTGAAGCTTGGGAAGTCGACTCCGTCCGAACTCACTCGCTCGTCTCGGACCCGCTGAACGAAGTCATGGAAAACTATTACTCGCTTCTGCAGAAAGAGAACATTGACAACGAACTGAACGCCAAGTCTTCGTTCACGGTATAATTAATAATGATAGAATAATGACTGATTATGTATAGATTTTTTTTAATCATTTAATTGTAATTTTAAAAAATTTATAATAATTGCTCTTTTCGTAAATCAAGAATTCGTATAAATAATTAATTATTGTTAATAAAGGGTTCTACAACATTGGCTTACTTTAATTTCAAATAAGGCAGTTGTTTATTAATTAGAACTTAAACTGATAATTAAATTTTCTTAATTACTTCAGCATCAAAAATCAAAGTTTATTATTATAAATATTTTTTGAGATAATCTAATATTATAAGTTATTTCACATCTTTTTTGTTATTATTTTTTAGTTCGTCTACACCCCGGTTCACGGTGTCGGTGCCCCGTACATGAAGAAAGCTCTCGAGGTCTGCGGTTTCAAGGTAAAATCTTAATAAAACCTTAAAAATAATAATATAATAAATATTTCATTATAATAAGTGAATGTAAGTAGTTAAGAAACGGTTAGTTCATGAATTCCTGCGGAAATGAATCGAAATTAAGTCTAAAAAAGTAAAATTTTTTTATGATATGAATAATACAGTATCACTAAATAAAAAAATAATAAACGAAAACTTCATATTGTCTAATAAGAATAGAAATATTTTTTTTTTAAAATTGGTTCATTCAATATTTATTGTGTTTTTTTTTCTTGTGAATATTACAGCCGTACATCCCAGTGGTGGAGCAGATTGAAGCCGATCCCGATTTCTCCACCGTCAAGTTCCCAAATCCCGAGGAGGGCAAATCGACTCTGAATCTGGCACTGGCCACGGCTGCGAGAAACAACTGCCCGCTCGTCATCGCTAACGATCCCGATGCTGATCGAATGGCTGCTGCTGAGCTTCAGCCGAGGTTCTCATTTACTATTTATGAATTATATTTCCTTAATTTACTACCACATTGTAGGGAGTATTAATTAATGAATGGATTATGATAAAATAAAGTAACAGGCCATTTAATTAACTTTTTCTATGATTAATCTACTTTTACTTATTTCTGTAATTTTTTAACTTAATTGTTTATTTAATTAAAATATATATACATGAATAAGATAATAGACATAAGTGAATTAATTTTTCCTATATTTCTATTAATATTACTTCTACTTACAATGTGACTTGTTTTGATTTAGTCTTCTCTGTACATTTTGAACTTATAACATCGATTATATAATTACTAGTTACAGTAATAGTTCATTCTGTTTTTTGTCATCAATAGTGGTCAGTGGAAGGTGTTCACGGGCAATGAGTTGGGTGCTTTGCTCGGCTGGTGGATGTTGCAGCGAGCCAAGATGCAGAACGCAGATATCTCTAAAGCTGTTATGATTGCTTCTACGGTGTCCTCTAAGATTCTACAGACTCTGGCTAAACGAGAAGGTTAGTAGTGGTAGAAGTAGTAGTAGAAGTAGTAGTAGTGGTGGTGGTAGTAGTACTAGTAGTAGTATCATTAGAAGTATCAGTAGTAGTTATAGTAGTAGTATCCGTAGAAGTATCAGTAGTAGTTTTACTATGCATCATTGTTATCAAATATTGTGCTTCTATATTATTACTATTACTATTTCAAATATTATTATCATTATTATTTTATATTGAATAAGATACATTTATATTTATCAATTTTTTTCCGATTTCAAGGTTTCCTCTTTGAAGAAACTCTCACTGGATTCAAGTGGATGGCAAACCGTGGTCTGGAACTGCAGAAGCAGGGACACGACATTTTGTTCGCTTTCGAAGGTACCCTGTGAAAATAAATAAAATTAATAATGCTGTTATTTATTAACTGTTATTATTATTATTATTATTTGCTGAATCATTAACTATTATTAATCCTAAATGATAAGTGCTCTGAAATATTTTCCTTTTTATTTAGAATGACCATATAAAAATTAAATTTTTTTTAATTGTAATTGTTGTCGAACGTAAGAGTTAATTATTTTATAACAATAACATATACTAGTAGTTGTAGCAGCAGCAGTAGTGGTAATATAGTAGTAGCAGTAGGAGTAGTAGGTTAGCAATAGTAGTATAGTTACCAGTAACTAGATTAAGCAAAAAATCAAGAAACAAATTGATATATAATAATAGTAATAATATATATATTTAATATTACATCATTTCATTATTATTCCTATTTAATACTGAGCAGTGCTTCCGCTTTGCAGGGAAATTCCCGTAAAAAGGGAAGTCGGGGTCTAACAAGGAAAAATAAGGGGAAAAACTTAGAAGTATAGCCTTAGATGCAGGGAAAAAAGAATACTTGAAAACTACAAGGGAAAGGGAAACAGGGAAAACTGGGTCCAACAAAGAAAAATAAGGGGAAAAACATAGAAGTATAGTCCTTAACGCAGGGAAAAAGGATACTTGAAAACTACAAGGGAAGGGGGGAAAAGGGAAAACTGGGTCCAACAAAGAAAAATAAGGGAAAAAACATAGAAGTATAGTCCTAGATGCAGGGAAAAAGGATACTTGAAAGCTACAAGGGAAGGGGGAAAAGGGAAAACTGGGTCTAACAAGGAACAATAAGGGGAAAACATAGAAGTATAGCCTTAGATGCAGGGAAGAAAGAGATGCTTGATAACTACAAGGGAAGGGGGAAAAAAGGGAAAACTGTGCCTTCTGCAGGGGAAAACGGATAACTAAAAGTGGAAGCACTGCTAGTGAGTTTCTTATGCATCAAATTTTAATTGCAATTTCTCTAATACTTAGAGGCTATTGGCTTCATGTGCGGAATCCACGTTCCCGACAAGGACGGTATCAGCGCTGCTGCACGTCTTGCCGAAATGATCGTCTACTTGGAGCAGAACCACAACAGTCGCACACTGACTCAGCAGCTTGACGAGATTTACGACACGTAATAATAATAAAAAAAGTCCACTTTAATGCTAAATTTAATTGTTTATTTTAATTTTTATAAATTTACTTAATATGTATTCACATTTTATTATTATTATATTTATTAAAACTAGGATTTTGTTGATTGTTTAGGTACGGCTACCACGTGGGTATCAACTCGTACTTTCTCTGCTACGACCCAGTGACCATCAAGAAAATCTTCGAACGGCTGCGCAACTTCCAAGAATCTCCACAAACCGTAAAAAAAAATATTTCTTATAAATAATAATAATATTAATATATTTAAAATTTCTTCAGTTTAACGTAATTTTTATCAGATATATTTAGTACTGAATCAAATGAATCAATGAAAATCAATGAAATCAAATGAAACGAATCACTTATTATCATAATACTGATTTTGTTACTCACATTCGATCGGATGCACTAGGCCGTAGTGGGGTTGTGATTGCATACACCGGGCCGTAGTGGGGTTACAACTGTGTTTACTGCTAATGATACGGCACTTAAATTTTGTGAATAAAATCTTCTTAAATTATTTTATGCGAAAGTTTTTAATTAAATTAATCTTATTAATTAATATAATATTTTCCGAAATTATTTTCTAGTATCCCAGATCATTGGCCAATGGCAAATACGAGATTTCCGGAGTCCGGGACTTGACAACAGGTTTCGATTCACGTGAACCGGACCACAAGGCAAAACTGCCTTCCTCCAAGTCATCCCAAATGATTACTTTCTATTTTGCTAACGGACTTGATGCCACTATCCGAACTAGCGGCACTGAACCCAAGATCAAGTACTACACCGAACTGAAAGCCTCCCCTGAACAAAGGTACAATAGCTTCTAGAAACTTAGAAAAAAATTAATATAGAAATCCGTGAATAGAAAATAGGAAGAAATAATTAAAATATAATAGAATAAATATATAACATAAATGTATAAAAAATATTTGGAATATTTTAAATTCATTAAGTTGACATCTATCTAATAGTTGTCAAATATTAATAACAATTATATTATTTCATTATAATTATTAAAATATAAAGTAGGCATTATAAATATTCCTATTACTTATTTTTGCTAATACTTATCGATTATACATCTAATTTATTGCATTAATTATACTAATTCTATTCAAGTATTACCAACAATAGATTAATTGAAATTTTGTATTTATAGTGATCGCTCGGAAGTCGTAAAAATTCTGGAAGAAATGGTAGCAGCTCTGGTGGAAGAGTTCCTGCAGCCCACTCTGAATAATCTGACACCCAGGCCCGAATAAAATTTAATTAAAATTCGAATTGATTTTGAAACAGCGATCAAGATCCTTTACACTCGTCCTGCAGTGGAAAAAGAAAATGTCCATTCCTGATACTGCGATCCTTGAAACAACGTAGTCATTGCCAATTAGCAGCTTTAATTAGCACTGTTGCTAATTTTTGCTAGATTTTTCCTATAGATCAATGATTGTTCACCCAGTTGGTTTGGTGTTTTTTTTCCCTTTTTTTTCTGCCGTGAAATCAAAATATTTTAAACTTTATTTGATTTTCTTTGTAATTTTTTCGCTGTTTGTTGGACAGTGCATCCAACAATACACAAATTTGATGTGCAAATATTGGCACTAGTAAAAAAAAATGTATTTCGCAAAAAAAAATCGCTTGAATTAGACAATCCACGCACTTTGCATGATATGTTTTGCGATATAAACACTTGGAAAAACTGACAAAAATAAGAAAAATACTGAAAGACATTGGTATCTTAGTAAGAACCTAGTCTAAAATTTAGCACAAGTAAACAACGAACTAAACTGACTAGCTACAAACTACTTTTAAAAAAACAATAAAAAAATATTAGTAAATTTTTTTTGTAAAAAATATTTTCTAAGTTATATTCACGAAACTTGAACCAATAAGCTGCTGGTAGGAAAGATAGTAAATCGTAAAAAAATAGTTAAAGTTTCTCTTGAAGAGCCCATTTGTTGTGTGTAAAAATATTTGTGGAGATCAAAAGCGAATTTTCTATTCGCATCTGAACACATGAAAAGTTTGTATGGGACTCGTGAACTTAGTTATTTTTTCTCGTTTTTGTCGCCGTCGAGTTCGGCGAATTCGCGCAGGACCGTCAGGGCGTAGACGAGTCGCTCGCGAAGGCTGGGCTCGCAGCCGCAGCGCGCCACGTCCGACAGGCGGTAAGACGCGCTCTGGCGGTCGCTGTTGATGTACGTCACCCCGAAATGCGATAGTGACGATAGTGTAGTAGCAGAAGGGTCAGCAGCTAGCACTACTTTCGTGTGGTCCTTGAAGAAATTAATCTGCAAAAAAAAAAAAAAAAAAATGGAATATATTTATATATTTTTTTAATAATATATGATTACTACTTCCACTACCACTGTTTGATATTTTTACTATTGCTACTGTCTCTACCACTGCTTTTACTACCGCTATTACTAGTACTACTACTACTGGTACTATATTACTGCTACTATTAGTGATATTACTACTACTGCTACTGTGTCTGCTACAGCTTTTACTAGTCTACTACTACTGCTACTATATTACTGCTACTATAAGTGATATTACTACTACTGCTACTGTGTCTACCACTGCTTTTACTACCGCTATTACTAGTACTACTACTACTGCTACTATAAGTGATATTACTACTACTGCTACTGTGTCTGCTACTGCTTTTACTACTACTACCACCTGTACTACTGCTATTACTACTACTAATCCCTCTAATACAACTACTACTATTATTGCTACTACTATCCAGCTACTACTGGTCCTCTGTTACTACTACTATTGCTACAACTACTACTGCTACTACTACTACTATTACTACTCCAGCTACTAGTCCTTCTCCTATTAATACCACTGCGATTGCTACTATTACTACTACTACTACGATTACTACTACTTTTCCTACTACTCCAGCTACTAGTCTTTTTCCTACTAATACTACTACTATTGCTAGTACTACTCCAGCTACTCTTACCACCACTCCTCCTCCTTCTACTACTACTACTACTCCTACTACTGCTACAAAAGAAGATATTGATTACCTGGAGTGTGTTGTTGTCCAGCTGCATGATAATGGCCTTGGGGGTGCGTACCCATCGCTTCATATGGACAGCTGCAGGTCGCCCTTGAGAGCTTTCGCCCGGCGCATCGCCGCCTTCGGTCAGGTTGTCGTCCATGTACTGGGCGAAGTACTTGAGTAGAGTCAGGCGCTCCGCTAGCGCTGAAGGCAACTCGCCGCTTTTGTACCGACTCGCTTTGCCGTGGTTGTCGTGGTAAATCACGTGACTGCTTCCCCAAGAAAAATAGAAAAATAGAAAAAAAGTTAGTCAATGTTAAATATTTATATTAACAAGAATAGTTTTTAAGGTTGATGTTACTACTAGCACTATAAATGGTACTAAGTAGTACTACTACTACTGGAACTACTTTTCTACCACTACTACTACTACTATTACTAGAACTGCTACTACTACTGTTAATTCTATCACTAATACAACAACTACTACTACACTTACTGCTACTATTACTACTACTACTTTTACTAATACAACAACTAACACTACTACTCTTACTACTTTTGCTACAGTTTCTACTACTATTACTAGAACCACTACTACTATTACTACTACACTACTACACTTCTACTATTACTACTATAGCTATTACTACTACTACTACTATACTACTAAAACAACTACTATTATTACAACTACTATTTTTACTACTAATGCTACTACTACTACTACTACTACTACTTACTATGTTTAACTTTCTATTTAGTTCCCCTATGATCACCACTACAACTATCAATACTACTACCACTACTAATACCACTGCTGCTACAACTACTACACTAATATAGCTACTATTTTAACTACTACTACTACTACTAAACTTTCTATCAGTCCTGCTATTATCCCTACTACAACTTTCCCCACTACTACTCCTTCTACTATTCTATCACCACTATACTACGAACTACTTTTTACTAACAGTAGCTTTGACCTATATCCCTTAACTTTTTTTTTCCTACTATCGACTTAGTTATTTTTTCTCCGGCTGACCTTCTGTCGCAGGAATAACTCATCCGTGTGCTGTCGTTGAACAAAACCCCCACTGATCGATCGGAGAGCTGGAACCCGAAACCGTATTTGTTCGAGTAGTCGATCCATTTGGTAACGAACAGCGGATTCAGGGCCACGCAACTGGGATTCACTGACGCTGCACATACCAAAAAAATCCATTTAAAATTAATTGCAATTAACAAATTACCTTATAAATTATTCCTTACTATCCTATTATTATTGTTATAAATTACTATTTATTATTTAAAAATTAATTTAAAATTAGTTATCATATTCTAATTAATTACAACAGTGTTCCCACTTTCAGTTTTCCCTTTTTCCCTTACAGAGGGCTCTATTTTCTCTTTTCAGCCCTTCGCTTGATGGCGCTAATTTCCCCTTTTTCCCTTACAGAGGGCTCTATTTTCTCTTTTCAACCCTTCGCTTGATGGCGCTAATTTCCCCTTTTTCCCTTACAGAGGGCTCTATTTTCTCTTTTCAGCCGTTCGCTTGATGGTACCAATTTCCCCTTTTTCCCCTCCGTGCTAGGATGTAAAGCTGTACATTTCCTTTTTCCCTCTTCCCTTCCTTTCCCCTTTTTTCAGATCCAATTTTCCTCTTTTTTTTTGTAGGAAATTTCCCTGCAAAAGTGGGAGCACTGTACAAAATTTAAAATTAGTTAAAAATATTATAATTTAAGCTTACCGTTAGGTGCTAGATAGAGACAAGAGTCCAGTGCCGAGTACAGGGTATGAGGTTTGTGATCCTGTCTGCTGCAGCTTCGTTCCTTGTCCGCACATAACGCATAAACTAACTTCTGTTTCAGGGAACTTCGCAAGACCTGATTGGTGTTCGCAGTTTCCTTTTCCTTGGTCTTTTCCTTCTCCTTGTACTCCTTCTTGGCTTTGATTTCCTTCAGACTCTGACTGCGGCTCACTCGGCTCACCGACTGACTCAAATAGGCCTAGAAAAAAAAATAATTCACAATAATTTTAATAATTAATTTAATCATAAATGTCATAATTAAATCATTCGAATTCATAGGGAAAAATTTAAGTTGTGGTATTTGCGAAGTACGGGTGAAAGATCTATACCTGCGATACCTCAGGCCGCGACCTATTGGCTAACACGTTCCCGCTACCCTTGCTGGTTTCGCGGGAGTAGAGAGTAGCAGTCCGTTGCTGTTGATGGAGAAATCAGGGGCTTTGTAGCAACAGGAGGTGGGTAGGCTCGTCGGTGTGAATCCTGAGGTGAGGAACTCGTGCTGGAGGACCTGCTCCAGCGTGGGACGTTGCTTGGGATCGGGAGCTAGGAGTTGCCGGATCAGACTGCGTGCTGGTCGCGGGACAGACGAAGGTATCGTGTACTTGTTCTGGGCGATACGCGTGTAGGTTTCAGACAGAGACGCCGTCTCGAATGGAGGCTGCCCTACCAACATGGCGTACCTTGAAATGCAGATAATTTTAATAATGAAAATTAAAATTTGATCCTGTAATTAATCAACTAGCACTGAATTACAAACGGAGTACTATACTAGTATAACTTTAGGTATAGTTACACTCCTACACTCGTGTGGTTTATTCTCTACTGGCGATTTATACTGGAATAAGTGCTGCTGTTGGGTATAGTTACATCCCTACACTTTTGTGGTTTATTCTCCATTGGCGATTTATACTGGAATAAGTGCTGCTGTTAGGTATAGTTACATCCCTACGCTTGTGTAGTTTATTCCCTATTGGCGATTTATACTGGAATAAGTGCTGGTGTTGAGTATAGTTACACTCCTACGCTTGTGTGGTTTATTCTCCATTGGCGATTTATACTGGAATAAGTGCTGCTGTTAGGTATAGTTACATCCCTACGCTTGTGTAGTTTATTCCCTATTGGCGATTTATACTGGAATAAGTGCTGGTGTTGAGTATAGTTACACTCCTACGCTTGTGTGGTTTATTCTCCATTGGCGATTTATACTGGAATAAGTGCTGCTGTTAGGTATAGCCACATCCCTACATTCGTGTGGTTTATTCTCGATTGGCGATTTATACTGGAATAAGTACTGGTGTCGAGTATAGTTACACTCGTACGCTTGTGTGGTTTATTCTCCATTGGCGATTTATACTGGAATAAGCACTGCTGTTAGATATAGTTACATCCCTACACTTGTGTGGTTTATTCTCCATTGGCGATTTATACTGGAATAAGTGCTGCTGTTAGGTATAGTTACATCCCTACGCTTGTGTAGTTTATTCCCTATTGGCGATTTATACTGGAATAAGTGCTGGTGTTGAGTATAGTTACACTCCTACGCTTGTGTGGTTTATTCTCCATTGGCGATTTATACTGGAATAAGTGCTGCTGTTAGGTATAGCCACATCCCTACATTCGTGTGGTTTATTCTCGATTGGCGATTTATACTGGAATAAGTACTGGTGTCGAGTATAGTTACACTCGTACGCTTGTGTGGTTTATTCTCCATTGGCGATTTATACTGGAATAAGCACTGCTGTTAGATATAGTTACATCCCTACACTTGTGTGGTTTATTCTCCATTGGCGATTTATACTGGAATAAGTGCTGCTGTTAGGTATAGTTACATCCCTACGCTTGTGTAGTTTATTCCCTATTGGCGATTTATACTGGAATAAGTGCTGGTGTTGAGTAAAGTTACACTCCTACGCTTGTGTGGTTTATTCTCCATTGGCGATTTATACTGGAATAAGTGCTGCTGTTAGGTATAGCCACATCCCTACATTCGTGTGGTTTATTCTCGATTGGCGATTTATACTGGAATAAGTACTGGTGTCGAGTATAGTTACACTCGTACGCTTGTGTGGTTTATTCTCCATTGGCGATTTATACTGGAATAAGCACTGCTGTTAGATATAGTTACATCCCTACACTTGTGTGGTTTATTCTCCATTGGCGATTTATACTGGAATAAGTGCTGCTGTTAGGTATAGTTACATCCCTACGCTTGTGTAGTTTATTCCCTATTGGCGATTTATACTGGAATAAGTGCTGGTGTTGAGTATAGTTACACTCCTACGCTTGTGTGGTTTATTCTCCATTGGCGATTTATACTGGAATAAGTGCTGCTGTTAGGTATAGCCACATCCCTACATTCGTGTGGTTTATTCTCGATTGGCGATTTATACTGGAATAAGTACTGGTGTCGAGTATAGTTACACTCGTACGCTTGTGTGGTTTATTCTCCATTGGCGATTTATACTGGAATAAGCACTGCTGTTAGATATAGTTACATCCCTACACTTGTGTGGTTTATTCTCCATTGGCGATTTATACTGGAATAAGTCCTGCTGTTAGGTATAGTTACATCCCTACACTCGTGTGGTTTATTCTCCATTGGCGATTTATACTGGAATAAGTGCTGCTGTTGGGTATAGTTACACTCCTACGCTTGTGTGGTTTATTCTCCATTGGCGATTTATACTGGAATAAGTGCTGCTGTTAGGTATAGCCACATCCCTACATTCGTGTGGTTTATTCTCCATTGGCTATTTATACTGGAATAAGTGCTGCTGTTAGGTATAGCCACATCCCTACACTCGTGTGGTTTATTCTCTATTGGCGATTTATACTGGAATAAGTGCTGCTGTTAGGTATAGTTACATCCCCACACTCGTATGGTTTATTCTCTATTGGCTATTTATACTGGAATAAGTGCTACTGTGTGGACTTAGTGTATCATATTTTGTATACTTATTGTTATTGACTTTCACAATTTATTTATTTATTTATTTATTACATTTTGTATATTTCTTATACGTTTGCATTGACTAAATTTATTCTTATTGTCTTTGGGAAATTTACTTAGTTAATTATTTACCTATTATTATTTATTATTTTATTTTATTATTAGTTATTTATTTACTTAGTTTACTTCGTTAATTTACTTAGTTCGTCACGTATATGAACTATTATATATATATCGTATATATAAAAGTATATATATATATATATTATATTATATTATTATATATTATATTATTTATATTTTATATATATATTATAACTATACGTACAGTCATGTTCATAAAGAAAGGGTACAGCATGGGAAGGTCTAACCTCACTTTTTCTTAGTTTTTGCAAGAGTATTAATACTATTCATTGATAAAATCCATTAAATGAATTAAAATACAGTTAAATTAATCTCTCCTTATTAAATTTAATTCATAAATAATTTTGTAAACTGCCAATAAAACACGACTTTCAACCTTCGCATGTTGTAGTCTATTTGTATGAACATGACTGTATAAGTTTATTGTATTATTTATCATAATTGTCCTATGTACAGCAGTGTTTCCCCTTTTTTCCCTTTTTTCCCCCTTCGTGCTACACAATATTCGTAGTCTCACTTTTCCCTCCGTTTTCCCTATTTGAGGGGAGTTTCCCTGCAAAGTGGAAGCACTGATGTACAGTCCATGAGGGAAAAAAGTATCCACTTCGAGGTCAAAAGACTTTCAAAGCTTAAAATAAATTATAATAAATATAATAAATATAATAATAATAATATAATATAATATAATATAATATAAATACAATTTTCAACCTTCATATCAATTTGACCGCTGTAGTAATAGATAAAGTTCAAGGTGTCAGAAACTCCGAGGAAAAGTGTACGAAGATTATTTGATGACACGTGATAACACGGAGATAACACGGAGATAACAGGTTGATAACAGTGATGACATGACCTAGGTGTCTGAAGATTATTTGATAACACGGAGATAACACGGAGATAACAGGTTGATAACAGTGATAACATGACCTAGGTGTCTGAAGATTATTTGATAACACGGTGATAACACGGAGATAACAGGTTGATAACAGTGATAACATGACCTAGGTATAGGAAGATTATTTGATAACATACGATAACACGAGGATAAGATGGAGATAACAGGTTGATAACAGTGATAAGATGACCTAGGTGTACGAAGATTATTGCAAGTTTCGGACCCCTTGATATAGTTCATTCTACAGCAATTTTTCTTTAGTTTAAGGTGGATACTATTTTATACTATTTTTTCCACTTTGCTTATGGCTGTGTAGTAGTTGACTTACATGATACAGCCAACAGCCCAGAGATCAGCTTCGAATCCATGGCCTTGACGACTCAGCACTTCTGGGGCAATGTAATTCGGTGTACCGCATATCGTCCTTCAAAAATAAAAAAAAAATTAATAATACTAATAATAAAAATATAATAATATAAATATAGTATTATAAACATAATAATAGTAATATGATAGTAAATAATGAAAGTTAAAAAAGTATAATATAAATGTCATAATAAATATAATAATAAATGTAATAATAATAATAATAAAGTAATAAAAATAAAATAATAATATAAATTAATAATAATAACAATATAATAATAAAAATATAATAATAATAATATGATAGTAAATAATGAAAATTAAAAAAGTATAATATAAATATCATAATAAATATAATAATAAATGTAATAATAATAATAATAAAGTAATAAAAATAAAATAATAATATAAATTAATAATAATAACAATATAATAATAAAAATATAATAATATAAATGTAATAATAATAAAGTAATAAAAATAAAATGATGAAAATTTAAAAATATAATAGAAAGATAATAATAAATATAGTAATATAAATATAATAATTAAATAATATAATAATTAAAAAATTAAAAATTAAAAAAATTCCACCAAAATCCAGATATTTACGCAAAATACCAATGAAATATTACTTAATTTCATAAATTAATTATAAAAAATTCAGAATTAATAACATTATTAAGAAAATATTATTTAATTTCATAAATTAATTATAAAAAATTCAAAATTAATAACATTATCAATAAAATATTATTAATTACTTATTTAATTAAACTGTTAAATTAATTATTTATTAAATTAATAAATTAATTTTTTTAAAAATCCAGAATTGATTTATCAATAAAATATCATTAATTACTTATTTAATTAGATTATTAAATGAATTATTTATCAAATTAATAAATTTAATTTTAAAAAATCCAGAATTTATCACATTATTAATAAAATATCATTTAATGTTTTTTAAAAAATAATCCAGAAATATAAGCAAATTACCAATAAATTCTTATATAAATTTAATAAACAAATTTTTTTAAAAAATTCCAAAAATTTCAGCAAATTATGCACAGGGTTGCGCACCCCCCTCGTTTACAAACTATTTGACTTAAGTCCAGGGTCAACGAACAGCCACCAGAGGGTGCGAAACTCTCCCAAAAACCCCACAGACACAACAACAGTTGATAACACACTGATAACAAATACAAATATTACTACTTAAATATAAAAAAAAAGATGGCGTTGGTCAAACGTCAGAATGACCCTCTGAATGGTGCATGATTACTGTGGATTCAGCTAGATGATGGCGTGAAAACTGGTCCGCTTTCACACGGTTCGTACGCTTGAATTTTGAAAAAGAGCCAAGTCATGCAGTATTCACCCTCTTATTCAGAGGGTTCAGTTTTAGCTACTACAGTAAGTTCAGCTACTATTCAGCTAGTGTTCAGCTACATGGTCATTCGGTCCTCAACCGTATGAATTTTCTACCGGCTATTAAAATATTTTAAATATATTAATAAATTAATTTTATTTATTTTTTTTGTGTTGATTAAGATTCACAAGAGATTCTTGATCATGATTCTGAGATTCTCTCTGAATGTGAAGTGGGTCATTTTCAAGGGGGTCCGAAACTCGTTGGAAAAGTGCACGAAGATTATTTGATAACATACGATAACACGAGGATAATATGAAGATAACAGGTTGATAACCGTGATAACGTGACCTAGGTGTCCGAAGATTATAAGATAACACGTGATAACACGGAGATAAGATGGAGACAGCAGGTTGATAACAGTGATAACATGACCTAGGTGTACGAAGATTATTTGTTAACACGTGATAACACGGAGATAACATGAAGATAACAGGTTGATAACCGTGATAACATGGCCTACGTGTACGAAGATTATTGCAAGTTTCGGACCCCCTTGGTTATTTTCAATGGAGGACTGTATAAGGTCATGTTATCACAGTTATCAACCTGTTATCTTCATGTTATCCTCGTGTTATCGTATGTTATCAAATAATCTTCGTACACCTAGGTCATGTTATCACAGTTATCAACCTGTTATCTCCATCTTATCTCCGTGTTATCGTATGTTATCAAATAATCTTCGTACACCTAGGTCATGTTATCACAGTTATCAACCTGTTGATTCCATGTTATCCTCGTGTTATCGTATGTTATCAAATAATCTTCGTACACCTAGGTCATGTTATCACAGTTATCAACCAGTTATCTCTTTGTTATCTCCGTGTTATCGTATGTTATCAAATAATCGTCGTACACTTTTCCAACGAGTTTCGAACCCCCTTGGGACTGTGACTGTAGACTCAATACTTCAATGTCAGAGCGGCTACCTTTTCATTCTAATGGGACAAACGGTCATTCGGAAATGCCAGGCCGTTCAACCAATGGAGTGTTCACAACTCCAGAAAACACAAAATACCAAGATCAGTGATTCCACTTTGTGGGGAAATCCCCCGAAAAAAGAGGGAAAATAAGGTCTCGAAAGGGAAAAATCAGAAAAAGTCGAGGAAAAATCAGGGAAAAGGGGAAAATGAGGTCTCAAAAGGGAAACATCAGAAAAAATCCAGGGGAAAAAAAATCAGGGGAAAAGGGTGCGAATCGGGGAAAAGGGGAAAATGACATCTCAAAAGGGAAACATCAGAAAAAATCCAGGGAAAAAAAATCAGGGGAAAAGGGTGCGAATCGGGGAAAAGGGGAAAATGACGTCTCAAAAGGGAAACATCAGAAAAAATCCAGGGAAAAAAAATCAGGGGAAAAGGGTGCGAATCGGGGAAAAGGGGGAAATGACGTCTCAAAAGGGAAAAATCAAGGGGAAAGGGGAAAATGGGGTCTCAAAAGGGAAACATCTGAAAAAAACCAGGAAAAATTAGGGGAAAAGGGGGAAATGAGGTCTCAAAAGGGACAAATCAGGGGAAAAGGGTGAACATCGGGAAAAAAGGAAAAATCAGGGAAAATGGGGAAATGAGGTTTCAAAAGGGAAACATCAGAAAAAATCGAGGAAAAAAATCAGGGAAAAAGGGGGAAATGAGGTCTCAAAAGGGACAAATCAGGGGAAAAGGGTGAAAATCGGGAAAAAGGTAAAAATCAGGGAAAAGGGGAAAATGAGGTCTCAAAAGGGAAAAATCGGGGGGCATCGGGGAAAATTGGAGAAAAGAGGAAAAATTGGGGAAAAGGGGAATTTAGAAATATGGTTCAGCACGAAGAGGGAAAAAAGGGGAAAACAGAACTTGGAAACTGGGAAACTGACTAAGATTCTTGCTTCAGAAGAGGAAAAGATTCTCAGATTCTTAACATGGGACGTGGAGAATCTCTTCTTTTTCTGAAACGAATTGTGTGGAAGTGTTGCCGACCCCCCAACTGGTTGATTCCAAGGAGTTTGAAACTTGCCATAATCTTCGGACACCTAGGTCATGTTATCACTGTTATCAACCTGTTATCTCCATCTTATCTCCGTGTTATCACGTGTTATCAAACAATCTTCGTACACCTAGGTCATGTTATCACTGTTATCAACATGTTATCTCCATCTTATCTCCGTGTTATCACGTGCTATAAATAATCTCGTACACCTAGGTCATGTTATCACTGTTATCAACTGTTATCTCCATCTTATCCCCGTGTTATCAAATAATCTTCGGACACCTAGGTCATGTTATAACAGTTATCAGCCTGTTATCTCTTTGTTATCTCCGTGTTATCACGTGTTATCAAATAATCTTCGTACACCTAGGTCATGTTATCACTGTTATCAACCTGTTATCTCCGTGTTATTACGTGTTATCACCTGTTATCAAATAATCTTCGGACACACTTTTTCTCGGACTTTCGGACCCCTTTGGTTGATTCTGAACATGTTGATGGAATTCTACCGGGGCGAGTCTATTGAACCGTTTTCGAACCTTTACCTTTGCCCACTTGAGAATGTTGTATCTGCCAAGGGGGGGTCGGAAACTTCCAATAATCTTCGTACACCTAGGTCATGTTATCACAATTACCAACCTGTTATCTCCGTGTTATCATGTGTTATTAAATAATCTTCGTATACTTTTCCACGGAGTTTCGGACCACCTTGGTATCTGCTATTCAGGTAGGTTTCTGCAGACACGCGGAAAGGATTGGATTCTACCCTTCGAACCCCTTAAGATGATTACAGATGATAACATATTCACGGTAATGGCGAACTAAAAGTGACGGTGCCTTTTGCGGTGCCTTTTCGTGGACCTCTACTGGCGGTCTAGACTAAGAAACTACGAAAAAGCACTGTAGTGGTGCTGTTTACAGTGTTTGAGATGATTCACGAAAATGGCGAATTAAAAGTGACGGTGCCTTTTTGGGTGCCTTTTCGTGGACCTCTACTGGTAGTCTAAACTATGAAACTACGAAAAGGCACTGTAGTGGTGCTTTTTACAGTGTTTCAGATAATACACATTCACAGTAATGGCGAGTTAAAAGTGACGGTGCCTTTTTCGGTGCCTTTTTCGTGGCTCTCTACTGGCGGTCTAGACTGAGAAACTACGAAAAGGCACTGTAGTGGTGCTTTGTACAGTGTTTCAGATGATAACACATTCAAAAGAAACAGCGAATTGAAAGTGACGGTGCCTTTTGCGGTGCCTTTTCATGGCCCTCTACTGGTAGTCTAAACTACGAAACTACGAAAAGGCACTATAGTGGTGCTTTTTACAGTGTTTCAGATAATACACATTCACAGTAATGGCGAATTGAAAGTGACGGTGCCTTTTGCGGTGCCTTTTCGTGGCCCTCTACTGGTAGTCTAAACTACGAAACTACGAAAAGGCACTGTAGTGGTGCTTTTTACAGTGTTTCAGATAATACACATTCACAGTAATGGCAAGTTAAAAGTGACGGTGCCTTTTGCGGTGCTTTTTCGTGGCTCTCTACTGGTAGTCTAAACTACGAAACTACGAAAAGGCACTGTAGTGGTGTTTTTTTTACAGTGTTTGAGATGATAACACATTCACAAGAAACAGCAAATTGAAAGTGACGGTGCCTTTTTCGGTGCCTTTTCGTGGCCCTCTACTGGTAGTCTAAACTACGAAACTACGAAAAGGCACTGTAGTGGTGCTTTTTACAGTGTTTTGAGATGATACACATTCACAGTAATGGCGAGTTAAAAGTGACGGTGCCTTTTGCGGTGCCTTCTCATGGCCCTCTACTGGTAGTCTAAACTGAGAAACTCGAAAAAACACTGTAGTGGTGTTTTTTTTTACAGTGTTTGAGATGGTAACACATTCACAAGAAACAGCGAATTGAAAGTGACGGTGCCTTTTGCGGTGCCTTTTCGTGGCGCTCTACTGGTAATCTAAACTACGAAACTACGAAAAGGCACTGTAGTGGTGCTTTTTACTGTGTTTCAGATGGTAACACATTCAAAAGAAACAGCGAACTGAAAGTGACGGTGCCTTTTGCGGTGCCTTTTCGTGGCGCTCTACTGGTAGTCTAAACTACGAAACTACGAAAAGGCACTGTAGTGGTGCTTTTTTACAGTTTTTTTTTTCCTACCGGTATAAAACACTCATTTAGAAGAGCGGGCCAGATCTGATTAAGATTTTAAGACTTACACTTTAGCATCGGAGTTGATTCGAGCGGCCAGACCAAAGTCTCCGATCTTGACGTCCATGTTGTGCGAGAGGAACATGTTGCCCAGCTTGAGGTCGCGGTGGACGACGCGTTGCGCGTGGATGTAGCGCAGCCCGTCGACCAGCTGCCGCAAGTAGATCCGCACCTCGCAGTCCGTCAGCGTTTTACGGTGCCGCATGATGTGAACCAGACTCTGTACCGTTCAGTTAATACGTAATATTAGTTCGTTAGTACGTTATTAGTAAATTAGTAAATTAGTAAATAGTCGATCACTTGATCGAGGCGAATAGTTCTATGGATAAATTAGCAATAGTACTATTGATACTATGACTTTTATTGCTAGAATTACGACTACTACTGCTTCTACTACTTGTAAGAGTAGTGCTCTACTCTTACTATTGCTGCTGCTATTACTACTAGTACTACAACCTCAGTTATTACTACTTCTACTATTCTTGCTGCTGTTGCTACTAATACTACTACTACTACTTCATTTACTACTACTTCTACTGCTATTAATACTTTTCTTGCTGCTGTTGCTACTAATACTACTACTACTTCAGTTACTACTGCTTCTACTGCTATTACTACTATTCTTGCTGCTGTTGCTACTACTACTACTACTTCAGTTACTACTATTCGTACTACTTTTGCTGCTGTTGCTAGTACTACTACTACTACTACGTCTTCTCTTCCTATTCCTAATACTACTATTACACCTACTATTATTACTACTACTGTTGTTACTACTACTAATAATAATAATAACGGATTAGGTAATGGTGGAAACCTTCTTTGAGCAGTTTTCGAGGATGATGTAGAAGTTGTCGTCGTCTTCGAAGCAGTGGTAGAAGCGCACAACGTTCGGGTGAATCAAGTTGCGGTGCAAGTCGATCTCTCGGGCGATCTGCAACAATACAACATATACAACAGTTAGCTACAACAATCAACAACAAGACAATAGACTTAATCATCATATGTCAACATTGCTAAGTAGTACTACCACTCCTACTACTAACAAATCCCGCAGGAATTACTGCTGCTATTACTAGTACTACTCATACTCCTGTTTGTTGCTGCATATCACTGCAACTACTACTACTTTTACTGTAACTGGCATTACTAGTAATGCTATTACTGCTGCTGCTGCTTCTACTACTACTACCACTGCTCCTATTAGTACTGCTACTAGTACTATTACTACCACTACTACTCCTCCTCCACTCCTATTACTACTACTATCATTACTGCTACTACTACTACCACCACTTCTACTCCTCCTCCTCCCATACTACTCCTACTCTCACTACTGCTACTACTACTGCTACTACTCCTACTCCTACTACTACTCCTACAACTACTGCTGCCACTACTACTACTATTACTATTACTAACACAACTTTCCCTGTTACTACAATACTTCTATTACCATTACTGCTACTAAAACTTTTATTACTACTACTACGCCTGTAATTACTGCTGTCACTAATACTATAGCTCTTACTGTTACTGCTTTCATTACTACTACTAATATTAGTATCCTTGCTACTTTTACTACTATTACTAATTTCATAATTTCTTGGGGACCCTTCCCGAGACAAAGAAGATTCCTTTCCGGTATTAAAAGCTTCGAGTTGGAGGGGATTTTCTGCATTTACAGCTTGAAAGGGAAAACTAAAACAAGAAAGAGGGAAAATGAGGGAAAAAGTTGATAAACGATGGAAGAAAGCAAAGTTTGTGAAGAAGGAAGTAGAAAGAGAGATTGGATAAAAGTGAAACCGAATGGAGAAAGCAGAAATAAGAGAAGCAGGGAAGAAAGGAGAGAGAAAAGGGAAAAGAAGGAATAGATGGAGAAGGTTGATAATAAACGAAGAAGATAGATAAGACGAGGATGATGATGGATAAGGAAGAAAGAAGTGAATAGACAGAGGAAGGAGAGAGAAGGAGAAGAATATAAGATGAAAGAAGAAGTTGATGACGAATAGAAAATAAAGACGTGGATAAAAAGAAAGAAGAGAGAGAGAGAGAGGAAAACAGAAGATAATAGCAAAGAAGATGCTGATAATAGGGAAGACAAGGCTACAATGGTGATGAATAAGGAAGATGAGGGAAATTGATGAAAAGAAAGAAGAGAGAGAGAGAGAGGAAAACAGAAGATAATAGCAAAGAAGATGCTGATAATAGGGAAGAGAAGGCAGTAAGGATGATGAATAAGGAAGAAGAAGGAAATGGATGAAAAGAGAGAAGAGAGAGAGAGGAAAACAGAAGATAATAGCAAAGAAGATGCTGATAATAGGGAAGAGAAGGCAGTAAGGATGATGAATAAGGAAGAAGAAGGAAATGGATGAAAAGAGAGAAAGAGAGAGAAAGAAAAGAAACAGCAAAGAAAGTACTAACAATGAAGAAGATACTAATGATGACGAATAAGGGAAGAAAAAAGGAATTGAATAAAAACAGAGAGAGAAAGAAAGAAAAGAAACAGTAAAGAAAGTACTAATAATGACGAATAAGGGAAGATGAAGGAAAGATGGATAAAAACAGAGAGAAAGAGAAAGAAAGAAAAGAAACAGTAAAGAAAGTACTAATAATGACGAATAAGGAAGAAGAAGGAAAGATGGATAAAAACAGAGAGAAAGAGAGAAACAGGAAAGAAAGTGCTGATAATGAAGAAGGTACTAATGATGACAAATAAGGGAAGAAGAAGGGGATGGATAAAAACAGGGAGAAAGAGAGAGAAAGAAAAGAACCAAAGAAAAGAAACAGCAAGATTACGAATAAGGGAAGAAGAAGGAATTGAATAAAAACAGAGAGAAAGAAAGAAAAGACAACAGAAAGAAAGAAAGAAAACAGTAAAGAAAGTACTAATGATGACGAATAAGGAATAAGAAGGAAAGATGGATAAAAACAGAGAGAGAGAAAAAAAGAAAAGAAACAGCAAAGAAAGTATTAATGATGACGAATAAGGAATAAGAAGGAAAGATGGATAAAAACAGAGAGAGAGAAAAAAAGAAAAGAAACAGCAAAGAAAGTATTAATGATGACGAATAAGGAATAAGAAGGAAAGATGGATAAAAACAGAGAGAGAGAAAGAAAGAAAAGAAACAGCAAAGAAAGTATTAATGATGACGAATAAGGAATAAGAAGGAAAGATGGATAAAAACAGAGAGAGAGAAAGAAAGAAAAGAAACAGTAAAGAAAGTGCTAATGATGACGAACAAGGCAAGAAGAAGGAAAGATGAATAAAAACAGAGAGAGAGAGAGAGAGAGAGAGAGGGTATTAGTTCTTTGTTTTGGGTTATAGTGGAGTTTGGCAGCTTAGCGTAGAGACTCTTAGTAGCAGTTGACTACTTTTTTCTCTCTCTCTTGTTACTAAGCGGCCAAAATTAACCTGGGACCAACGCAAGTTTGCCTGCTTACAAACATCACCCATACCTCCTGCTGTTTCTGCACAAACTCGCCCTCTACCTTGGGGCGAGTCTGTATCATCAACTCGCCCTCGAGGGCTAGAGAGGGGAGATTATAGTCCATATCTCCCGATCTCAGCTGTCCGGGGCGAGTTTCCTGGTTAAACTGAATTGAGCTGGGGCGAGATGCTAAGCTGGGGCGAGATACTAAGCTGGGGCGAGTCTGTACCATTAACTCGCCCTCGAGGGCTAGAGAGGGAGACTATAGTCCACATCTTCTAATCTCAGCTGTCCGGGGCGAGTTTCCTGGTTAAACTGAACTGAGCTGGGGCGAGATGCTAAGCTAGGGCGAGATTCTAAGCTGGGGCGAGATGCTAAGCTGGGGCGAGACTCTACTATTAACTCGCCCTCGAGGGCTAGAGAGGGAGACTATAGTCCATATCTCCCAATCTCAGCTGTTCGGGACGCAAGTTCGGGGCGAGTTTCCTGGTTAAACAGAGTTCAGCTGGGGCGAGATTCTAAGCTGGGGCGAGATGCTAAGCTGGGGCGAGTCTTTACCATTAACTCGCCCTCGAGGGCTAGAGGGGGGAGATTATAGTCCATATCTTCTAATCTCAGCTGTCCGGGCGAGTTTCCTGGTTAAACTGAATTGAGCTGGGGCGAGTTCCTGTTGAACTTCGCCCTTCTGATTGTGGGCGAGTTAACTAAACAAACTCGCCCTCGAGGGCTAGAGGGGAGATTACAGTCCCTATCTTGCAATCTCAGCTGTTCTCTGTTCGGGGGCGAGTTAAGTCTTCCAAGCTGGGGCGAGTTTCCTGTTCAACTTCGCCCTTCTGATTTAAGGGCGAGTTTGTTCTGTCAACTCGCCCCAAGGGCTACAGGGGAGATTAGTCCCTATCTTCTAATCTCAGCTGTTCTCTGTTCGGGGGCGAGTTAAGCCTTCCAAGCTGGGGCGAGTTTCCTGTTCAACTTCGCCCTTCTGACTTAAGGCGAGTTTGTCCTGTTAACTCGCCCTCAAGGGCTACAGGGGAGATTAATCCTATCTTGCAATCTCAGTCGTCCGGGGCGAGTTCTTTTCCCGGTTAACTCGCCCTTTCGACTTGGGGCGAAGTTTCGACGCACAACTCGCCCTTGTTGTTTTTCGCACTGGCGACTTCCAAATGACAATTCAAGACTTGGCGTGTTGACAGGCTTCAGAGGGCGACGTTAAGTATGGAAGTGACGACGTGTTGATAACCGTGATAACAGATTGATAACACTGATAACAGACTGATAACAGTGATAATCAATATCGTTAAACAAGACACAACATCAAAATTTTCTCAAAATTTCACTTAGAAATGAGACTATTGAGAAATGGGCGAGTTTGACGCGTTGGGGCGACTTTTGCTGGTTGAAGGGCGACTTTTGCTGGACGAGGGGCGACTTTTGTTGGTTGAGGGGCGACTTTTGCTGGTCGAAGGGCGACTTTTGTTGGTCGAGGGGCGACTTTTATTGGTCAAAGGGCGACTTTTGTTGGTTGAGGGGCGACTTTTGTTGGTCAAAGGGCGACTTTTGTTGGTTGAGGGGCGACTTTTGTTGGTCCAGGGGCGACTTTTGCTGGTCGGGGGGCGAGATTGCGTTACGCCAAATCTGATAAACAGATCCATAGCAAAAATGGGTCAAACTAGGGGGGACCAACGTAATCCAGATAACACAGCACACAAACAAACAACTACAGGGCGACTTTGGCAAAGGGCGAGTCTGTAACTCGCCACTGCGAGTATGTAGCTTTTCGCCCAGTACCTTTTTCAGTACCTTTTCGCCCAGCAAACTTTGCACCTGCAAAGTACAGCTGATAAGACTTGATAACAGTTGATAACACAGCAGAGGGGTTGGAAACTTGGATGGTAATACTCGGATGAGTGTGATAACACTTGATAACACAGCAGAGGGGGTTTGCAACTTGGACGGTAATACTCGGATGAGGTGATAACCCTTGATAACAGTTGATAACACAGCAGAGGGGCTTGGAAACTTGGACGGTAATACTCGGATGAGGTGATAACCCTTGATAACAGTTGATAACACAGCAGAGGGGGTTAACAACTTGGATAGTAATACTCGGACGAGGGTGATAACCCTTGACAACAGTTGATAACACAGCAGAGGGGTTGGCAACTTGGACGGTAATACTCGGACGAGGGTGATAACACTTGATAACACTCGATAACAAGGTGATAACACCAGTCACGCAACTGGAACTAAACTTCTGGGCTGGAGAACCTTTGAAATCTTCAAGTTTTTTTTTTTAGAAAATCTGAAAACTTCTACACAAAGAGTCAAGGGGTCCGAAACTCCGAGGAAGAGTGTACGAAGATTACTTGATAACAAATGATAGCACGGGGATAACATGGAGGTAACAGGTTGATAACAGTGACAACACGGCCTAATTGTACGAGGATTATTAGAAGTTTCGGACCCCTTTGCAAAGACTGGAGAAAAAGTGGAGTAAAAGTAGAGAAAGTCTGCAACTTGCAATAGGGCCTATTCCAAAACGCGCACCTCACTATAGCGGACGCTTATATTAAATCAGTTAATTAAAATTTTTAACTTTGTTGGGTATCAAAGTGTTTCTCAGATTTTTTGGCGATTTTTAGACTTATTTTCAAGTCAATTAACTGACAAGGTTATTTTATACGAGCGTCCGCAGTAGAGGGATGGTCTACAAGGCCCTTTATGGAATAAGTTCTATAGGGCCTATTCCAAATGCGCACCTCACTATAGCGGACACTTATATTAAATCAGTTAATTAAAATTTTTCACTTTGTTGGGTATCAAAGTGTTTCTCAGATTTTTTCACGATTTTTAGACTTATTTTCAAGTCAATTAACTGACAAGGTTATTTTATACGAGCGTCCGCAGTAGAGGGGATGGTCTACAGAGGCCCTTTATGGAATAAGTTCTATAGGGCCTATTCCAAATGCGCACCTCACTATAGCGGACACTTATATTAAATCAGTTAATTAAAATTTTTCACTTTGTTGGGTATCAAAGTGTTTCTCAGATTTTTTCACGATTTTTAGACTTATTTTCAAGTCAATTAACTGACAAGGTTATTTTATACGAGCGTCCGCAGTAGAGGGGATGGTCTACAGAGGCCCTTTATGGAATAAGTTCTATAGTCGTAATCAAAGTGAAGTGGTGATTTAAAGCGTGGGAAGAAAGTCTTCCAAGTCTTTTGAGAGCTTCACAAAGAAGAAACGGGGGGAGTTCCCAGCAAAGTTTCCACTTTTTAATTTTCCCTTTTTCCCCTCTTCCCTTATTTTTGTCATTGCCCCCCCCCCTTCCGTGCTAGAATAGACAATGTCTAGATTTCCCCCTTTTCCCCCCGCCTCTGTGCTAGAATATACCATGTCTAGATTTCCCTTTTGCCCCCGCCTCTGTGCTAGAATATACCATGTCTAGATTTCCCTTTTGCCCCCGCCTCTGTGCTAGAATATACCATGTCTAGATTTCCCTTTTGCCCCCGCCTCTGTGCTAGAATATACCATGTCTAGATTTCCCCCTTTTCCCCCCTCCGTGCTAGAATATACCATGTCTAGATTTCCCTATTTTCCCCCTCCATGCTAGAATATACCATGTCCAGATTTCCCCCTTTTCCCCCCTCCGTGCTAGAATATACCATGTCCAGATTTCCCCCTTTTCCCCCGCCTCCGTGCTAGAATATGCAATGTCTAGATTTCCCCTTTTCCCCCCTCCATGCTAGAATATACAATGTCTAGATTCCCACTTTACCCTCTTCTCTTCTTCTTCCCTTTTTTAGACCCCATCTCTCCCCTTTTCCAGGGAATTTCCCTGCAAAAGTGGAAACACTGGTTCCCAGACTTGAATGGAGATGTGATAACAGATAGATAACTAGTTGATAATAGTGATAAAACTTGTTATAAACAGTTGCATAAATTAGATAACAGGTTGATAACAGGTGATAGAACACAGAGAACGGCTTGATAACAGGGGATAACGCATAGATAACTAGTTGATAATAGTGATAACACTGTGAATAGTTGATAACATTTGCTATAACAGTGACGATAAGTAGAGAATAGTTTAGTAACAGGTGATAACGTGTGGATATAATAACAGTTGATAATAGTGATAACAGGTAGATAATTAGTTGGTAATAGCGATAACACCGATAACAGTAGGTAACAGTTTCTTATAACAGTGATAATAAATGGATAATAGGTTGATAATAGGTGATAACTCAGAGATAATGGTTGGTAACAGGTGATAATACACGGATAACAGGTTGATAACAGGTGATAACTCAGAGATAACACTTGGTAACAGGTGATAACTCACGAATAACAGGTTGACAGCAACGGATAAAACATAATAACAGTTGATAACAGTGATAACAGATAGATAATTAGTTGGTAATAGCGATAATAGAAGGTAACAATTTGTTATAACAGTGATAATCAATGGATAACAGGTTGATAACAGGTGATAACTCAGAGATAACACTTGGTAGCAGGTGATAATACACGGATAACAGGTTGATAACAGGTGATAGCTCAGAGATAACACTTGGTAACAGGTAATAACTCAGAGATAACAGGTTGTTAACCACTGATAACACTGTGTTGGGGGATTGTTTGGGACCCTTTTGGTGAGGGTTTAGGTTAGTAACTCGAAGCTTTTCTCAGACGAGTTTCTCGACTTCTTTTGTTCTCGGGCAGGTTTTGTTTTCACGGCCGGAAGGTCAGCAGGTCATTTCACATTCCGTCCCTTTAAAGGTCCCAACTTCGCCCCCACAGGGCGAGCCTGAGGGGCGAGTTAAGCTCAGGGCGAGCAGTGTTTCCACTTTTTAATTTCCCCTTTTCCCCCTCTTCCCTTATCTTTCCCCTTTTTTTCCTCTCCGTCCTAGAATATACAATGTCTAGATTTCCCCCCTTTTACCCTCTTCTCTTCTTCTTCCCTTTTCCCCCTCTTTCCTTAACTTTCCCCTTTTTCCCTCTCCGTGCTAGAATATACAATGTCTAGATTTCTCCCCTTTATCCTCTTCTGTTCTTCTTCCCTTATCTTTCCCCTTTTTTCCCTCGCCGTGCTAGAATATACAATGTCTAGATTTCCCCCCTTTACCCTCTTCTTTTCTTCTTCCCTTATCTTTCCCCTTTTTTCCCTCGCCTTGCTAGAATATACAATGTCTGGATTTCTCCCCTTTACCCTCTTCTCTTCTTCTTCCCTTATCTTTCCCCTTTTCCCCCTTTCCGTGCTAGAATATATAGGGTCTACATCTCCTCTTTACCCTCTTCTTTTCTTCTTCCCTTATCTTTCCCCTTTTCCCCCTTTCCGTGCTAGAATATATAGGGTCTACATCTCCTCTTTACCCTCTTCTTTTCTTCTTCCCTTATCTTTCCCCCTTTTCCCTCTCCGTGCTAGAATATACAATGTCTAGATTTCCCCCCTTTACCCTCTTCTCTTCTTCTTCCCTTATCTTTCCCCTTTTTCCCTCTCCGTGCTAGAATATACAGGGTCTAGATTTCCCCCCTTTACCCTCTTCTCTTCTTCTTACCTTATCTTTCCCCTTTTTCCCTCGCCATGCTAGAATATACAATGTCTAGATTTCCCCCCTTTACCCTCTTCTCTTCTTCTTCTCTTTTCAGACCCCATTTCCTCCCTTTTTCAGGGAATTTCCCTGCAAAAGCGGAAACACTGAGGGCGAGCTTCGTTACCCTCTCAACCAAGCGGATAAATAGTAAAAGGGTTCGTGTCTTGCTTGCTAGCTGTATAATCCAGCTTTATTATCTCCCTGTTACTATTTACTATTCTCTTACTTAATAAGATTATATTATCGATATTAATGAATCACATACCTTATCCCGATGGTGTGGTTTAGTGATCCTGGACTTGGGAATGATTTTTCCAGCATAGATTTTGCCCGTTGAAAGATCCGTCACTTCGTGGACTCGGGCAAAGCCTCCCTATTCATTCAAAAAAAAAAAAATAATTAATTACGATATTAAATTATAATATATAATATAATATGACATAGATATAATGTAAATATAAATATATAAATATAAAATATAAATAAAATAAAAGTAAATAAATAAAAAATAAAAATAAACTAGATACTAATAAATATAAATATAGAATATATAATACATATAATAAATATATAAATATAAATATAAATAAAATAAAAATAATTTTCTGACTTTTCTATATTTGCTCTTATATAATCTTGTACTAGCCATGGGCCTAGGCCTACGTGCTTTAATGAAATAAAAATAAATAAATAAATAAAATAAATAAAATAAAATAAAATAAAAATAAAGTAGATATTAATAAATATAAAATTATAAATATATGAATATACAATATATATAATAAATATAAATAAATAAACAAAAATATAAAAAATGAAAATAAAAATAAACTAGACACTGATAAATATAAATATATAGATATATAATATATATATTAAATATATATAAAGTAAAAATAAATAAATAAATGAAGATAAAATAAAATACATATAAATATATATAAATATAAATATAATATATAATATATATATATATAAAGAAATGAATGAACTCGAACAGAGCCAGCATTGTTAGTGGGACTCTTAATAAATATATTTAATATAAACAAAACTAAGTGGGAAAGGCTGTTGCAGACATCAAGACAAGAGAGGGGGGTCCGGCACTTACACTAAATGATGCTGTTATCAGTGTTATCAAAATGTTATCACGTTAAAACACTCCGCTACAAACCGAATATATAATATTAAGATCAAAGGGGTCGCAAACTCCGGGAAAAAGTGTACGAAGATAATTTGATAACATGTGATAACACATAGATAACATGTAGATAACAGTAGATAACACGACCTAGGTTGATTATAATAAAACTACGGAATATTGTACATATTGATAAATACTGATAACATTGGTGAGAATCAAGGGGTTCGAAACTCCGAGGAAAAGTGTACGAAGATTATTTGATAACATGTGATAACACGACCTAGGTTGATTATAATAAAACTACGGAATATTGTAAATATTGATAAATACTGATAACATTGGTGAGAATCAAGGGGGTCGGAAACTCCGAGGAAAAGTGTACGAAGATAATTTGATAACATGTGATAACAGGTTGATAACAGTGATAACATGACCTAGGTTGATTATACCGAACAGTGTAATATTGATAAATACTGATAACATTGGTGAGAATCAAGGGGTTCGAAACTCGGAGAAAAAGTGTACGAAGATTATTTGATAACATGTGATAACACATAGATAACACGTAGATAACAGTAGATAACACAACCTAGGTTGATTATAATAAAACTACAGAACAGTGTAATATTGATAAATACTGATAACATTGGTGAGAATCAAGGGGGTCGGAAACTTCGAGGAAAAGTGTACGAAGATAATTTGATAACATGTGATAACAGGTTGATAACAGTGATAACATGACCTAGGCGTACGAAGATTATTGGAAGTTTCGGACCCCTTGGTGAGAATCATGCGATGAACCAAGAATCTTGACTTCCGGGTAAACTTTAATTAGACTATCTGATTGTGTTGTATAATACAGGCGTAATTTGAGGAGGTTATTGTTTCCAGGTTTAGTGTTGCCGAACTTGTTTTTTCCCATCCAAATAATAATAATAATAATAATAATAATAATAATAATAATAATAATAATAATAACAAATTTTTTAATAATAGTAATAATAAATGTTTTAATAATAATAATAATAATAATAATAATAATAATAAATGTTTTCATAATAATAATAATAAATGTTTTAATAATAATAATAATAACATTTTTTTAATAATAGTAATAATAAATGTTTTAATAATAATAATAATAATAATAGTTATAATAAATGTTTAATAATAATAATAACAATAAACGTTTTAATAATAATAATAATAACGTTTTAATTATAACAATAATAATGATAATAAGTGCTTGAATTAAAATAATAATAATAATAATCATAATAATAATAATAATAATAACAATAATAATAATTAAACCCCCAATAAAAAATAACATTATTACGAAACTAGAAATTCTGTTCAATAAAAATATTTTATAACAACACAATTAATTGAATAAAATTACTCTAATTAAAATAAATTATTGAAGTACTGAAATTAATTACAACGATCTTAATTAACTTATGATCTCGTAATTAATTAATTTACGTTATTTATGAATTATTCATCCGGATATGATTGAATCACTTCCGGTTGACTAAAAAATTCAGTAAATTTAATTGAAATTTGAATTAAAACAAATTGCATAAATAACCTTTACTTATTAAGTATGAAAAAATTAATTTTAATTAGTAAATATTAATTAATTAACTTTAATCCAACTCAAAAGGTATTAATTCTTACGTATTAACCTTTACATAATATAATATAATATAATATAATGTGTATAATGTATTAACATTTACGTATTAATTCCGCATTAATTAACTTCATTAATTAATTAATTATAAATTTACTTAATTTATCACATATTAATCATCTTAATTTATAAATTTGCGTTTTAATTCACTTTGATTCAACTCAGAAATCAATTTTAAAGATTCTAAAATATTCCTTAGTGGCAAGTTTGATTCAAGGGGTCCGAAACTCCGAGGAATAGTCTACGAAGATTATTGGATAACACGTGATAACACAGAGATAACATGAGGATATCAGGTTGATAACGGTGATAACTTGACCCAGATGTACGAAGATTATTGGATAACACGCGATAACACGGAGATAACATATGATAACAGGTTGATAAACTGTTATAACTTGACCCGGGTGTACGAAGATTACTGGATAACACGTGATAACACGGAGATAACACATGATAACATGGAGATAACAGTGATAACATGACCTAGGTGTACCAAGATTATTGCAAGTTTCGGACCCCGCTAGGTTTGATTGAAGACAAACGCAACTTTTGGACAAACGCAAGAAGACTAACGTCGTCACAAGTAGCAAGTTATGCACGAAACAAGGGGGTCCGAAACTTCCAATAATCTGCTTACACCTAGGTCGTGTTATCACTGTTATCCCCATGTTATCTCCCTGTTATCTACGTGTTATCGCATGTTATCAAATAATCTTTGTACACCTAGGCCGTGTTATCACTGTTATCAGCCTGTTATCTCCCTGTTATCTCCGTGTTATCACGTGTTATCAAAGAATCTTCGTACACCTAGGTCGTGTTATCACTGTTATCAGCCTGTTATCTCCCTGTTATCTACGTGTTATCGCATGTTATCAAATAATCTTCGTACACCTAGGTCGTGTTATCACTGTTATCCCCATGTTATCTCCCTGTTATCTACGTGTTATCGCATGTTATCAAATAATCTTCGTACACCTAGGTCGTGTTATCACTGTTATCCCCATGTTATCTCCCTGTTATCTACGTGTTATCGCATGTTATCAAATAATCTTTGTACACCTAGGTCGTGTTATCACTGTTTTCAGCCTGTTATCTCCCTGTTATCTACCTGTTATCGCATGTTATCAAATAATCTCCGTACACTTGACCTCGGAGTTTCGGACCCCTTGGCACGAAACGTGTAATTTTGCGTATAGTTGCACGCAATCCGACCAATCAGAATCTTATAATACAACCAAAAAATAATCGAAATTTACGAAAAAAAAAACAATGTAATGTAAGAAGCGTAAAAATGTAAAACGACCGCGACCTTGTGATAATTGCAGGAAATTAACTAAGATTCTTGATTCCGGATTCTGGGAATCGTTAAGATTCTTGCAAGATTCTTGATCCTGATTCTGGGATTCGTTAAGATTCTTTATTCCTCCTACTCGATTCCTCAAGATTCTTGATTGTGATTCTGGGATTAGTTAAGATTCTTGCAAGATTCTCCAAGATTTAAGTTCCGGGTTCCTTGAGATTCTTGCGAGATTCTTGATTCTGTTTCTGGGATTCGTTAAGATTCTTGCAAGATTCTAGATTCTGATTCTGCGATTCAATAAGATTCTTGCAAGATTCTTGATTCTGATTCTGGGATTCGTTAAAATTGTTGATTCCTCCTACTCGATTCCTCAAGATTCTTGATTCTGATTCTGGGATTCGTTAAGATTCTTGCAAGATTCTGGATTCTGATCTTGAGATTCGTTAAGATTTTTGATTCATCCGACTCGATTCTGCAAAATTCTGGATTCTGATTCTGGGATTCGTTAAGATTCTTGAAAGATTCTGGATCCTGATTCTGGATTCGTTAAGATTCTTGCAAGATTCCTAGTCCTGATTCTTGATCCAGAATTCTTCCTATGATTCTTGATTCTTCGAACTCCATTCTCCAAGATTTCTGCAAGATTCTTAACTGTGATTCTTGACTCCCTTATCTCACCATCACGTGATCCGTCAAGATTCTTGACCCACCTCAAGATTCTCGCTCAAGAATCACGGCATTTGTAAAGGTAGCGAACCCCTAGGACCTTGTATACCCTGCAATTACCTATTTTTTCCCTGAATCACAAAAAAATATAATTTTTCCACATTACCATACAAAAAAGATACAATTCTACAAAAATAACGAATTATTATATTATTAATATTAATATTATTAATAATATATTATTAAAATTAAATAAAAATTAAATAAAAATCATTAAATAATATATTAATAAATTAGTTAATTAACCAACTGTTTTAATTCAATAAAACTATTATAAATTAATTTAATAAATTAATTAATTTTATCAACTATTTTGATTCAATAAAACTATTATAAACTTTTATACATTATTAATTATAAATTACATTATAATTACACATTAATAATATATGAATATTATAAAATTTAATACGTTAATTAGTTTAATCAGCTATTTCAGTTCAATAAAACTATTATAAACTAATTTAACAAATTAATTAATTAATCAATTATTTTAATTCAATAAAACTGTTATAAACTAATTTAATACATTAATTAATTTAATAAACTATTTTAATTCAATAAAACTATTACAAACTAATTTAATAAATTAATTAACTTAATAAACTAATTTAATTCAATAAAACTACTATAAACTAATTTAATGAGCTAAATAATTTAATAAACTATTTTAATTCAATAAAACTATTATAATCTAATTTAATACATTAATTAATTTAATCAAATATTTTAATTCAATAAAACTATTGTAAACTAATTTAATAAGCTAATTAATTTAATAAACTATTTTAATTCAATAAAACTATTTAATAGTACGTAGAAATATTTGAAAATGATGGAATTTCGTGTCGTTTCTGCTTTGGAAGGTTTGGTCGATAGTTTGGAGAATTTACTACGTTCTTTTTTGGAATGTTTCCACGTTTGACAAAAGCCCTGTGCAGGCGGCCATTTTGTCCGAAGATAACAGCTGAAAACACGTGATAACAAGTGATAACAGCATGATAACACCCTGGTTAAGATTCCCAGAAAATCACATAATTATAATAATAATAATAGTAACAGTACTAATACTACTAAAATTACTACTTTTGCTACTGGTACTACTGCAGCTACTACTGGTACTACTGCTGCTACTACTACTACTACTATTACTACTAGTACTACTACTGGTACTCGTATTTCTACTACTGCTACTGCTACTACTACTGCTACTACTGGTACAACTACTGCTGCTACCATTACTACTACTACTACTACTACTACTGCTACTAGTGCTACTACTACTACTACTACCACTGCTACTACTGTAACTACTACTACTACTACTACCACCACTACAACTGCTACTACTACTACTACTACTACTGCTACTTCTTCTTCTATTCCTACTACATTTGTCACTACTGCCACTACTACTACTACTTCTTCTACTACTCCTCTTATTTCTGCCACTACTGCTGCTGCTACTACTACTACTACTACTACTATTATTAAAAATAATAATATTTTTTTTGCATAAACTACTAAAACCAAACGATATGGAAGCACAGCTGTTTCTTCTTCCCCATTTCTTCTTGCTGCGGCAGTTGGCTCTTCTGGTAACAGAAACGGATTGCCTTATACGAAAACAATGCAACAGCACGAAACCACGTGCAATGGAGGAATATGATGATAAAAGATGATAACAGGAGAATCATAAAGAAAAGAGCAGCAAGGTAAATCGTGCTGTCGCTGACCGTCCTCGGCCATTTACCTGCCCACACACCTCCCCTATACACTTACAACAACATTATATATTAATAATAATAATAATAATAATATTATTATTATCTAAACTTATTAATAACTGAATTAATTACTAATAACTGCTATTCTTAATTTTTAACTACTTTCCCGACTGGAAATTCTCATCGAGTATGTAGAACTTTGGAACAGAGACTCAGTGAGATCTCACAACTTTTTAGAGTTTCTCACTGAGGTCTCACTGAGTCTCTGTTCCAAATTCTACATACTCGATGAGAATTTCCAGTCGGGTTTTAAGGCATTTTTTTTCTGTTTCAAAGTTATTGGATTGGAGGTAAGCAATGGTTACGGATTATCTCGATCAGTATTATTATCGGTTGGAAAATTAGAAAGTTGGTCCAATGAGAATCTCGCCGTTTTTCTCATAGACAGTTTGATGAAAAATGCATGTGTTAGTGTGTGACGAGAATCCGTAATGGCTTCCAGGGCAGCAGCATGCGTCCGTGAAAATTTCCTCAACAATTCCCCGGCATTTTTAAAAATATCCACGAAAACCAGATTATATCAGAACGTTTAAAAATAACTTATGATGGCGTCCATCCATTATAATTCATCAATTTTATATTAATATATATTGTCTAATATTAATAATAATTATAATCATAATAAAATTTCTGTATACCTTTCCTAGGAATTTCCCTTTGAGGTACGTGGTTCTAGTACTTCTATCGATAATGTATTGTGGTATCTCGTTAGGATCTTTGAGGATCTCCTGGAGAACTGCATTGTTCCTCAGCTTAGGCTGTTGTTGTTGTTGTTGTTGTTGTTGTAGCTGTTGTTGAGGTTGTTGTTGAAGAATGCTGCTTCCCGAGCTTCCAGAAGAAGGGGATCCAGTATGGGCAAGACCATCACGTATTCCGGCTATTCCAGAGTCCATGGATTCGTTGGCCAGTGCTAGATGATCCTTAAAGTGTCCATTATTCTTGACAGTAGCTGCTGAAATGGATATGGAAGCTGTTTTGGCTGCCAGTGCCGACTGCTCGACAATATCGGGATGGTAGTATCTCAGCGAACCCATCTTTTTTGGCTCCAGTTCACGCACGGTTCACGCACGGTTCACACACGCGGTTTGGAAAACTTCTGGAAGAAAATGAGATGAAACTGAAAGGAGAAATGTAATTTTCACTTTATACCTTAAAAGGTGCGTCTCTTACGGAAAGCCTCCAGTCTTTGGCGGGCTCTTTTGGGAAAATCAGTTAACGCCCAAATAAGAACCAGTTGAGCAAGTGGACCAGCTCGAAGAATACGTTTTCCCTTCTTCTTTTGTTTTCAATTAGTCCAGAAAAAGAAACAAAAAGTTTTCAAATCACGAAAGAGAGAAAGTGCGACTTGAAGATTAGACTTACCAGCCCTCCGGTTTTCACGTTTCACTTGGCCAAGCAAAAATTTTGGCGACAAGAAAAAGAAGAACTTGCAATTGAAATCCTTTCTTTTTTGTTACAGCTGACGAAAATTTCAACACACACAATTTGCACAGTTTATTACAGTTAAATATAAATCTGTAATCAAAAGTTAAAAGTTTTGTTTATATTCCAGAAAAAGTAGTTCTTTTTTTCCCCGGAAGGGGTTTCTGTTTAGTCTCATCCAAGGGGCGAGAGAGAGAGCGGGAGCGCACGTCCTTCCCCGTCGAGAGCTCGGACAAGACTGGCGGGCAGGTCGTGATTCCGCCTTGTTGTTGTCTCGGTCCCCCAGTCAAACTATTCAAGTGCAAGTTCGTCGAAAGCGAGACTCTTCAATAGCCGCAGGCGGTTCTTCCTCGCAACAAAGTGAAACTGTACCAGTGCTTCCCACTTTCAGTTTTCCCTTTTTTCCCCCCCATAAAGAGGGAATTTCCCCTTCTCTCGTAAGATATCAAAGTATGTTCTTTCCCCCCCCCCCTTCCATCTATCTAAGGAGATCAAGCTATGCTTCTGTCTTATCTTTCCCTTATTTTTCCCTTTTAAGACCAAGTTTTCCCTTCTTAAGGGAATTTTCCCATCTCTCGTAGATATCAAAGTATGTTCTTTTCCCCCCCTTCCATTTATCTAAGGAGATCAAGCTATGCTTCTGTCTTATCTTTCCCTTATTTTTCCCTTTTAAGACCCGTTTTCCCTTCTTAAGGGAATTTTTCCCTGCAAAGTGGAAGCAACTGAACTGTTTCATTTGACGGCGCCTCGTTACCGAATAGTACCAAGGCCACTGCGGACTTCGATCCGCCGGTCCGCGGATCCTGAACCCGTATTCTCCCAATACCGCATGGGCGCCTATTACATGTAATGCCAAACCGCGGATTACGAACCGCTTCCCTTTAAAATGCGTGACGCCTGAGGCATAGAATGCCAAACCGCGGATTGCGAACCGCTTCCCTTTAAGACACGTAATGCCTATTACATAGAACGCCAAACCGCGGATTACGAACCGCTTCCCTTCAAGACACGTAAAGCCTATCGCTCATAATGCCAAACCGCGGATTACGAACCGCATTTCCTTCAAGAGGCGTAACGCTTATTGCGTAGAATGCGGAACCGCGGATTACGAACCGCTGGTTAAAAATAAACTGACTCCAAGGTTTCTAAATTGCTATTAGATACCAAATGAGAGGACGCTAACAACTTAACTTGATAAGGTGTGATAACTTCATAACTTGTGATAACTTGTGATAACTTGATAACTAGTGATAACTTTGATAAGGTGTGATAACATGTATAGTTACTAAACTAAGATAACTGGAAGTGATAAAATCCAGTGCTTCCACTTTCAGTTTACTGTTTTCCCTCTTTTCCCCTCATTTTGAAAATTTCAGTTTTCCCCTTTTTTCCCCCCTTTACACTGTCTACTCTTTCCCACCCGTGAATATACATATGTAAGGTTTCTAACGATTTAACTCATAAATTTCATTTTCCCTCTGTTTTCCCTCTTCCTCATTTTTCCCTTTTGACACCCCATTTCCCCTTTTTGAGGGGAATTTCCCCCCCAAAGTGGAAGCCACTGGATAAACCCTTTCACTTTATATGTTAGCTGAAACCGCGTAGACTGGAGTGGATCGTTTTCCTTTGTGTTGGTAAAGTTGAAAAATTCTAAAAGTAACTCGAGACTCCCGCAGCTTATTAATTTACTTAACACTCTCCACTCAACACCACACAGAGATAACATAAGATAACAGTTGATAACATGAGAGAATGACTTGCATTGTCTCCACTTCGTGGGAAAAATCCCCGAAAAAAAAGGGCAAAAGGGAACAGAGTAAATGGAGGATAATAGTTCACGGAGGGGAAAAAGGGAAATCAGCGCCCTCTCTACGGGCGTAGGGGAAACTGGAAAAATCCCCTGAACAAAAAGGGAAAAGGGAACAGAGTAAATGGAGGATAATAGTTCACGGAGGGGAAAAAGGGAAATTGGCGCCCTCTTTAAGGGAGTATGGGGAAACTGGAAAAATTCCCAGAAAAAAAAAAGGGAAAAGGGAACAGGGTAAATGGAGGAAACAGTTCACGGAGGGGAAAAAGGGAAATCAGCGCCCTCTTTGGGGGAGTATGGGGAAACTGGAAAAATCCCCGAAAAAAAAGGTAAAAGGGAACAGAGTAAATGGAGGATAATAGTTCACGGATGGGGAAAAAGGGAAATCACCGCCCTCTTTACGGGCGTAAGGGAAAGTGGAAAAATCCCCGAAAAAAAAAGGAAAAGGGAACAGAGTAAATGGAGGATATAGTTCATGGAGGGGAAAAGGGGAAATCAGCGCCCTCTCTACGGGCGTATGGGGAAACTGGAAAAATCCCCGAAAAAAAAGGGGAAAGGGACCTGAAAAGGGAAATGGAGGAAATAGTTCACGGAGGGGAAAAAGGGGAAAACAGCGCCCTCTCTACGGGCGCATGGGGAAACTGGAAAAAGCCCCGGGAAAAAGGGAAAAGGGAATAGAGTAAATGGAGGAAATAGTTCACGGAGGGGAAAAAGGGGAAATCAGCGCCCTCTCTACGGGCGTATGGGGAAACTGGAAAAAGCCCCGGAAAAAAGGGAAAAGGGAATAGAGTAAATGAAGGAAATAGTTCACGGATGGGAAAAAGGGGAAATCAGCGCCCTCTCTACGGGCGTATGGGGAAACTGTAAGTGGAGACCCTGATGACTTGGCACGCAGTTAATGAACTTGAACTCACGATGACCAAAAGAGAAACTTGAATTAATTCCGCGGCAACTTGATCGTCTGCACCCGGACTGAAAATTCTCATATAGTATGTAGACTGTGGAACAGAGACTCAGTGAGATCTCAGTACTTTTTAGAGTTTCTCACTGAGCCTCTGTTCCAAATTCTACTTACCCGACTGAAAATTCTCATATAGTTTGTGAAATTTGGAACAGAGACTCAGTGAGATCTCAGTGAGAAACACTATAAAGTTCTGAGATCTCACTGAGATCCTACTGAGTCTCTGTTCCATATTCTACAGTTCTCAGTAAGATCTCAGTGAGAAACTCTAAAAAGTTCTGAGATCTCAATGAGATCCTACTGAGTCTCTGTTCCAAAGTCTACATACTCTATGAGAATTTTCAGTCGGGACCAGTAATTAAACGGAGCTATGAAACTAAAATCCATAGGGCATATTCCAAAAGCCCACTTCACTACAGCGGACGCTTCTATTAAATCAGCTTATTAATATTTTTCAACTTTCTTGGTACCAAAATGTTTCTCAAATTTTTCTATGATTTTTACAAGTTTTTTTCAGTCACATTTGGCGACAACATTATTTTATACGAGTGTCCGCACTAGAGAGGGTGGTCTACAGAGGCCATTTTGGAATAGGGTCTATTACAGGGTAATTCTTTGATACCAGTGTCCGCACTAGAGAGGGTGGTCTACAGAGGCCATTTTGGAATAGGGTCTACTACAGGGTAATTCTTTGATACCAGTGTCCGCACTAGAGAGGGTGGTCTACAGAGGCCATTTTGGAACAGAGTCTATTACAGTGTAACTTCCATCTAAAAAAAAGTTATCAGAAAAATTTCCTCCATTATTGTATGACATGTAGAACTTGAGTGCTACATGCACGCTGCTCGCTCAGTTTACGTGTAATTGTTCTATGGCGTGGTTATTCGCTTACATCCACACATTATACAATAATACAGAACAAAAGAGGGGTCTCAAACTCGCTAAAAGATAACTAGTGATAACAAAGATGATAACATAAAAAAAGAACCTGGGAACCACTGTATAGATCCCTCGGGCCAAGGATGAAAGACCCAGAAGCCATAAAAATTCTTGTATATAATTTAACAGACGAAAAACTGGAAGATAATACAATAATTTGACTAGCTATTAACCATGGTTAACAATGGTAGAACCTTATCCAAGTATTACAAAAGCAAAAAAAAAAAAAATTTGATCACGGGTCTAATGTTCTACTCTCTCTCTCTCTATAGACTCTATGCCAAACGATAGTAGCGCCAAGCAGTTGCAGCGGTCACAGTTGGAAGACTGGCGTCGTCTGCTGTTTTAGGACAAGCTTCCGATCTCAGCGCTGTTCTACTTGTCCTAAAACAGCAGACGACGCCAGTTTTCCAACTGTGACCGCTGCAACTGCTTGGCGCTACTATCGTTTGGCATAGAGTCTATACGTTCTATACTCTTGGGTCTACTGTGGGATCTCCAGTGAACCGTAGTGAACCGGGGGTGAACCGTCATGTGTTTTTTAAATGGTCAGTGTCATCTGCTGCGTGTCTTTGACACATGTGACACATAAAGGTGTAATTAAAAGGGAACAAACCCCCTTTGTGCATGTGTTTCGTGACGCCGAGTTCACAACCTCTCGCCGCAGGACGTTAATTTCCTCCACCAAAAAATAAAAAAAAAGCCAACAATTCTATATATCTATTCTATATACTGAACTTCCTGTCCTGTTCAGTGCAATTAAAACCAGTAGTTTTTTGGAAATGTCCAGTCCCACCCAATGAAAAATGTAGAAATATCCAGTATGCTTAATAACGTCTGGACAAGTTCTGGAACCATGCCGTTTCAGCATGCTGAATTGTTGTTCGGCGAAAAGTTTAAGTAGGATTGAGGATGCTGAATAACGTCTGGACAAGTCCTGAAACCACGCCGTTTCAGCATGCTGAATTGTTGTTCGGCGAAACGTTTAGGTAGGATTGAGGATGCTGAATAACGACTGGACAAGTCCTGAAACCACGCCGTATCAGCATGCTGAATTGTTGTTCGGCGAAAAGTTTAGGTAGGATTGAGGATGCTGAACAACGACTGGACAAGTCCTGAAACCACGCCGTTTCAGCATGCTGAATTGTTGTTCGGCGAAACGTTTAGGTAGGATTGAGGATGCTGAATAACGACTGGACAAGTCCTGAAACCACGCCGTTTCAGCATGCTGAATTGTTGTTCGGCGAAACGTTTAGGTAGGATTGAGGATGCTGAATAACGACTGGACAAGTCCTGAAACCACGCCGTTTCAGCATGCTGAATTGTTGTTCGGCGAAACGTTTAGGTAGGATTGAGGATGCTGAATAACGACTGGACAAGTCCTGAAACCACGCCGTTTCAGCATGCTGAATTGTTGTTCGGCGAAACGTTTAGGTAGGATTGAGGATGCTGAATAACGACTGGACAAGTCCTGAAACCATGCCGTTTCAGCATGCTGAATTGTTGTTCGGCGAAACGTTTAGGTAGGATTGAGGATGCTGAATAACGTCAGGACAAGTCCTGAAACCATGCAGCTTCAGCATGCTGAAAGGTGCTGAAATTTGGCCGGTTTTCAGTAACGTATCAGCATGCTGAACTGTTTTCGGCGAAAAGTTTAAGTAGGATTGAGGATGCTGAACAACGTCTGGACAAGTTCTGAACCCATGCCGTTTCAGCATGCTGAAAGGTGCTGAAATTTGGCCGGTTTTCAGTAACGTATCAGTGTGCTGAATTGTTTTCGGCGAAAAGAAAAGAAAAGAGGAAAGTAAAGTTAGAAAAGTTTAGGTAGGATTGAGGGATACTGAACAATTTCAGACGTTGTTCAGCATCCTCAATCCTACCTAAACTTTTCGCCGAAAACAATTCAGCATGCTGATACGTTACTGAAAACCGGCCAAATTTCAGCACCTTCAGCATCCTGAAACGGCATGGTTTCAGGACTTGTCTAGACATTGTTCAGTATCCTGAATATTTCTAAATTTTTCATTGGGCGCGCAGTACAGAGATAAATGTACCCGACTGGAAATTCTCATCGAGTATGTAGAATCTGGAACTGAGACTCAGTGAGAAACTCTTAAAAACTTCTGAGATCTCAGTTCCAAAATTCTACACACTCAATGAGAATTTCCAGTCGGATATTTTTTCAAGTTTTATGGCGTGGGCTCTCTCTCTCTTATTTGACATTTGGCAGATGATAAAATTGGCTGAGGCACTGGAGAATGTAGGGTAATCTATCTTTTCAGTCTAGCCCAAAGTTCAGAGAGAGAGAGAGATAAAATAATCAGTTTTCTTATCTGCTGCAGATTTCATTAGTTTCGTATCGTCCCCAAGTCCGCAAACGAGGAGGACACAGCAGGAGAGGGGTCTCTGGGCTCCCCGAGTCTAGTATTTGTAATAGTCGGCGAAATCTTTGGCAACTAGAACAAACCCTACCCCATGCTGTGGGCAAAAAACAGCTACATCACTTAATAGTACCCAACAGCTAAAGAAGAGCCCACATTAAATATACTATTCTATACAATACAATAAAAATGTTGTGATAAAGCAGAAACACTGAACTGCATCAACTGCATCACTATTGGCTTGCAAGATTCCCTATTTCAATTTAAATTTAACGTTTTCCGATATAATTTTTTTTAATGTGTATGAATTGTAAATAGTTAAATTTGGCCCTAAATATATTAAATTAGCGTTCATTATATATTGTGCTTGTATTTGAATGTTGTGAAAAATAACGCCATCTAGCGGTGAACACCGGTACTAAGTTGCCTTTGACGTTTGTTTATTTACATTTCATTGTATCACCTGCCTGTGTTGAATCGGCTGTAAGTATAATGTACATTATAAAATCATACATTACACGTTATTCAAATATCTTTTGGACTCACTTTGAATATATAGAAAGAAATGGGAGAGCTAGTAGCCAAGAATCTACTGCAGTTTGTGCCGTTTAGCTCGACTGTCGAAGCTACGTTTTGGCACAAGCTGTGTCAACTAAAACTGGAGGTCTATGCATTAGACGACAGTGCTGTCGATATTGAAGGTTATTATGTCAATCACGATCCCTCTGGCTTGCCCGCTAGATTCAGCGTTGACTATACTTCGTTTGCCAAGTAATTTTTTCTTACAGTTAAGCCGCAATCATAAAACGTTCAGCGTTTTCTTTTATTTCCAGGTCCAAGGACAAGACTAACACTTTTGTTAGCAGAGGTCACTTGGTAAATAAAAATACAGTTGAAGCGTTCAAGGAGCTCGATAAACAAGCGTTGATTAATAAAATCGGAAACGAAATATGGGAGGATATAACTTCGGGAAAAGCTCTGGAAAATCCTAACAAGCTGAATCGTTTTTTGCTTCTAACATTTGCAGTAAGATAAATTCAAGATTTATGTTCTACTTAAATCTAAGTTGTCTTTATAGGATTTGAAAAAGTACCACTTTTATTACTGGTTTGCATTCCCGTCGCTGACATTTCCCGAGAAACTTTTCTACAAAAAGATCGAGCCTTTGAATGAAGTATTAACTACTGAAGAGGTATTGCCTTAAACTTAAGTTAAATTTAACTTTAAATTGTGTTAAATATAATTCTTATGTAAATTTTTCATGGTAGGTTGCAGCGTTCCAATCGGCTGTTGACCGTTATGCTGAATCAGGCGACATCTCTTTTTTTATTGCTGAGAAGCAAAACGAAGGTTTTGTTTGCCACCCTTTATCAAAGATGACGTCTCTTGCCGAGAAAGATGTCTGGATAGCGTTCTCCGATCCCTCGACACTCGCTTCAAATCCAGGATGGCCGCTCCGAAACCTCGTTGCGTTGGTATCTCACTTCCGTGAAGATCTCCTCACGAAAAAACCTATACTCTGCTGGAGGGACACGACCCGTGACGGAGTTCGCAACACTGGGCACAGTCTAGTCGTTCGTATCGAGTCGGTAGAATCAGCGGCTGCTGATGCCGTTCCGCGTGTCGTCGGCTGGGAGAAGAACGAGAGGGGAAAGATGGGACCCCGCATGGTAGACCTGAGCACTACCATGGACCCTACTCGTCTAGCAGAAGCTGCAGTAGACTTGAATCTTAAACTGATGAAATGGCGTCTGATGCCGGAACTCGATTTAGGCGTCATTGCTTCCACCAAATGCCTGTTGCTCGGAGCCGGCACGCTGGGTTGTAACGTTGCCCGCAACTTAATGGTATTTTAACAATTATTTTGAATGTAATCTATATCATAATATATAGTAACATATTATAATAGTAAAAATATATAAGTAAAAACAAATATGTATAAATATTCTATTAACTGTGTTTTCTTAGGCGTGGGGAGTCCGAGACGTTACTTTTGTCGATGATGGCCGTGTAGCCTATTCAAATCCAGTTCGTCAGTCACTCTTCACCTTCAAGGATTGCCAGAGTGGTGGCTCGTCGAAAGCTCAGTGTGCAGCTACAGCTTTAAGAAACATATCACCATGCGTTGTAAACATACATTCTAATTCTTATACAAGATCCTATATTTAGATTTTCATTGTTTTCATACTATTTGATTTGTTCACAGAACTCGAAAGCTGTGAGTCTACGCATTCCGATGCCGGGCCACCACGTTAGCGACATCGTGAGGTCGCAGGTCGAGTCGGACGTCGCGTTATTCGCTCGGCTGATCGACGAACACGATGTGGTGTTTCTCTTAACCGACACCAGGGAGAGTCGGTGGCTGCCGACTATGCTCGCCGCCTTCAAGGGCAAAGTCATATCTCGTCCATTTCATCAGAAACTTACAATTTCTTTAATTTTATAATATTTTTTGTCATAATTTTTATTATTATTTTATTTATTTTAATATTATTTCATTATTAATTATTATTTTTTTATTATATTACTTTTCCTGTTCTTTTTTACTTAGTTGGTTATAAACGCCGCCCTTGGATTCGATTCCTACCTGGTCATGCGACACGGACACCGAGCACCTTGGGACGATACCCAGTCGGTAAACAAGACTGAAGGGATACTGCGAGGATCGATCCCGGGCCGAGACCTGGGCTGCTACTTCTGCAATGATGTTGTAGCACCGGGAGATGTAAACTATTTTTCAAGTTTCAAATTGTAGAACTTTGTTTTTTTAACTTTGTTTGTAATCAAAAGTCGACTAGGGACCGCACTCTGGACCAGCAGTGTACAGTAACTCGTCCTGGAGTATCAATGGTGGCTTCAGCGCTGGCTGTGGAGCTTCTAGTGTCTGTGCTACAACACCCAGACAAGTAAATCATCTTCTACGAAGCCCCTTGCTAAGTATAAAAACTAGTTTACATGACCTTTTGACTGTTAGGGGAAATGCTGCTGCCGAAATCAGCAAAACCGAAACTCAGTCTGTGGATAGTTTGCTGGGAACTGTACCGCACTCGATTCGAGGATTCCTCAGTCGTTTCCAGCAGATTCTTCCGGCCACAGAAGCTTTCTACAACTGCACGGCGTGCTCACCTTTGGTAAGTTTCCAGAATTTTTAAAGTTATTATTCTTGAGAAGGAGGAGAAAAAACGCAAGGACAAAAAATTACAAGAAACGGATTACTGCGTAGATTCTGGACCGCTATGCTAATGAAGGCTTTAAATTCCTGCTGGATGTCTTCAACACGCCAGATCTGTTGGAACAGGTTACAGGCTTAGCTGATTTGCATCACCAGAGCGGGGCCATAGAGGTATAAATTGTCTTCTAACCCGTAATTTAGTGCGGCGTTTAGAATGCCTTGTTTTTTTCTTCCACGGAAAAAAGGTTCTCGAGTACACCGACGAAGACGAGGATTAAAACAAACAAACAACCAATTCAAATTCAACTCGTTTTATTACAAAAGGGAAGAGAGAAGAAAAAAAAAACATGTAAAGCTTAACTGGAATAAATAAAACGCTTGTAATCTGAATTCAGTGGAAAATTATGAAAAAAAAAAATTGTAAACTTAGAGTCCTGAATCAATGGTACACGTATTGTCAAACGTTTTTCAAGAGGTCGATTCGTGGTATAACCAGTCCGCAATGCTGCTGCGAGCTCAAATGAGATTCGCTCTGCGCATTTTCCGGGTGAACTTTGCTTTTCTCCTTACCCGAGTCGCTCTGCAGCTTGACCCAGGTCTCTCCCAGCGCTTTGGCGAAGTGATCATCCACTAATGAGAAACAGCAATCAATGTTAAGACAAGCTGAACGTAGCAGACCAAGATAAAAAAAAAATACCTGAGAGTCCAGAAATGCTGACCATCTCAGATTTCTCGTCGATGGCAGTCCTCTGGATCATCTGCTTAGGCGACGAGGCTGTCGGTGCGGACGCGAACAAGTGCGAGTATCGATCACCGAGAGAGCGTCGGAAATGCTCGTCAATGACAGGATCGCATACGCCTACAAAATCAAATTTGAATATCATTACGAAAATCTGAAGACTTGAGTAAGAAATCCTATCAGGTAAACATGTTAAGTTTACACTTCTCTTTTAAAAAAATTAATTTTCTTTTTGGGGGTGATGCATTCGGAAACTTCGGTTGAATGAATGAACGCGACTAAAGTTTCCTCTGCCCTTGGGTGTGAAGGAAAAAAAAAACGTTTGGTCCGTTTGTGATTCTCGAGATAAAGCCAGTTGTGTTGGTGTGGCGTTATCTCCTACGCCAGAAACCGGTTTTCTTCACTCACGTTCTCTGAAGCTTCTCAACGGAACGAGCGAGGGGGTCTTGAAAAAGTTCGGGGAACAAAAAAAGGTAAAGAAATTAAAGAGAAAGCCTTCTTACTTAATGACGGCACACTAAATTGATCCCCCAGCCAAATGACATTTCACCGAAGGGCTGCGAGGAAGGAAGATTTTTCCAACGAAGGAACGTTGATTGGAGGGTGGTGTAAAACTTTTCCAGGCCACAAAGAATGACAGGGCGGAGGTAGGCCAACAGGAAAGGCCAGCGGATATTGGGAAGGTAAGACAGGCACGACAAATGGCGTCAGGAAGGCGGGCACGCCGGCAGAGAGAACTTTCAACATGGGGCCACTCAAAACTCGGCCCGAAAAACTTGTGAAAAAGGGCCCAGGAAACGAAGGAAGAAGCAAACAACCGAGGATAAGAGAACCGCTCTATAGACGTATTCAACGTATGCATGAGCTGCTCACCTGACCTTCACCTGCCCTCAGGCCTAGACCATTATCAGACTAACCTCCCCTTCTTCGGAATCCCATTTTATAACTTATTCTAGAGCCATTTCTAATTCAGTTCACCGAATCTCACACTTGAATCGTAGCTCGGAATACGTGAACCGAAGTTTAGAATGAAAGAAGAACCGTTTCTAGCTTCGGGGAAGGGAAGAATCGGGAGGAGGAGGGCTGCTATAAACACTTGATGAGGAGGCAGGAAAGCAGGTTGCGTGCGCAATCTCTGCAGGAGAGAGAAATAACAGGGCCCCGAGGCCAGGTAAGTGGCCCGAAATAGGCTTTGCCTCCCCCCCATCTTCTCTTGAGTTTGGAAGCCAACCTTCTACGTCCTTGCCTCCTGGTTTACGCTAGGACGGACAAACTCTGCTTTACGAATCCGCCTGTGGGGCCTTTCATTCTGCAGCAGGCGTGTGACCTTGGACGAGGCCTCACAGAGAAACATGGTCCAGCTAGCTAACCATGGAGAGAGAAGAGAGATACGTCAAGGGACTGGGGGAAAAAAAAATGTATGTATGCAGGTTTTCCCCCCGTAGCTGCCAATGAAAATGAATGGGAAAGACTCGACTGGTTTTGGAAAACTAAAAACCAGCTGAAAAGAGAAGATTTCACAACTGGCGGCTCTTTTTCTTTTGTTTTTTAAGAACTGTTTTTCTTTTCTGGTGTGGCCTCCGTTCCTCCCCGAGACAACAAACCTGAGGATATAATTTCGCGCCGCTGAGATGATTTCTTGTCGTCGCTGCAATGAGAGTAAGCTGCTGAAGAACCCGTATAGATTTGCCCATCTAAAAAAAAGAAAACAGCAAATCAGTTTCGTAATGGTATGCAAATTGTATGGAGGGGATACCATGATGTGTGGAGACTGAAATAGCAGGTTTCGATTGCACTTGGGAAGTACCACTTGCCGTCTGTGCTCTTCGACTAGTACTCATATCCAGCGGAGCTTCTAGTCCCTCCCTGCCACCCGTCTCGTACGCCAACGATGAGGTCCTATTTAAACAAGAAATTTAGGACCTAGTACTTGATTTTTAGAACCTCGGATCATCGATTTAGGACTTACTCTCTATGTGAGGGATGTTTGATTTTCGAGAATCCATCGTAGTTCTCCTTCTTCCGTCTCTCCTTCTTGGCTTTTGTTGGCAAATCTTTGGCGGGCGAATCGCGCGAGTTCAAATCCGCTCGCGGCGCCACCTGTGAACGGAAGCGACCCACTGACACTGCACCACCACCTGAAGACTCTTCTGCAAATCAAATCAAACAACATGAATGAAGTTAACTACTACCGTCTTACAAACTGAATGAATGAGTGGACTGAAAATAGTACCATTGGAATCAGACCAAGGCTGCCATAATGGTTTAGGTTGATGGGAGGGAACCCTGTTGCCCTCCCCGGCCATGGAACCGCCAAAAATCGCGTCTACGTTTGTACTCCACGCAAAAACGCTACAAGTCAACACGTTTTCTTCACGCATGAGTTTTGCGCACAACTTAAAACGCCACCCACAAAAACAAATAGCCTGTTTTTTTCACGCAGTTCTCGTCCGAAAAATCTTGAATCTGGACCAAGTTTACCAAGATTTTCCTTCAACGGCTTTCCCAGTGGCCAAGCGCGTATAAAGCGTTCAAGGCATTTGTGTTTTTGCTGGTGCTTTCAAAATTTCGCGGGAAATACCCAAAAAATTTCTACACTTCACACGTTTTCCGCGCACAACAAAAACGTCAAGACCCCAGACACTTAATTTTCAACGTATTTCACTCGTTAAATTTTCTTCCGAGAATTCAGTTTTGGGCTTGGGAAACGTTGGGTTTTGTCCGTTACGAATGGAGGACGTTTGAAAACGATCGTGATTGCCTCCACGCTCCGCTCGTTCTCAATGGCGGATGTCTAATGCCCCAAGTTTTTCGGCGTTTCTTTAAGGCAGGCTACGCACGCCACCTGTTCAGGCCGCCTACCCTTACCCTCAGGTAGTCAACCCTCCCGGGTCCCTTCATCACCCTCCCCGCAAAACACTGGCTCCGGTCTGCGAACCACTCGCGGCAAAACGCCATCTAGCGGTGAAAGCGATAACTATGTCCATTAAAAGCTTCACCCCCACCATCTAGCGGCAGAAATAAGAACTACTTGCATTTGCTTCCGAAGCCACCTAGCATTTGATACCTACACTATTCGCGTACTTTGTTCTGTACATAACTGATATAATATAACTAAGATGGAGTAACGATAGTATAAAATAATATGCAATAAAAAATGTGGCGTGTTTATTACATGTAAATAATATTTGCCTGTGTGTATATCATCAGCGCGTATTAGAAAAAGCTATGAGGGCCAGGATTTTTTAAAATAATAACAATGGCAGAGTCATTTCACAAGTCTTTTCAAGTTGCAGGACAAAAGGTTGATTTAAATGTGATTTTAATTCTTCTTAACGAAAAAAAACAGTTTGCTCAGTCAAATACTTATGGATTGTAGAACTCCACAAGTTCCATGCTGAGACATTGTCCCGTGATTCTCGAGATTTCCCGCTTACATTGTCCCATAAGATTCCCCGAGTCTTGAAATAGATCCTGAAATTGTATACGTTCAGGATGTAATACAGGACATACGAGAGGAAGGAACGATGGGGAGAAAACCAGCAAAACAGAACGGAAATATGGTGAAAAGCAGAGAGTAGAGAGAGAGAGGGTATAGCAGATGCTTCCGATTCTTTCCCCTCTTTTATTTTCCACTTATATTTCGGATTTGCAGCTGCACCCGACCTTAACACAACAGCTCAAATACCCAAAAAATCCATAAGTTAATGTAAAAATCTATAACTTTCATCTAATCTAATCTAAATGAACAGTGAGGGCTTACTGTATCGATCAGAGAGAAACTGGAAGATTTTCGTTACCTGTCTTCATTTGTTCGTGAATGAACGTAGCAGCACGACTCAGCAGGTCTAGTGGATTCTCCATGATGCTGTAAGCAAACTGGGATTTAATTTCTTTTTAGTTATTCAGGAATTACTATTTGATCAGGGAAACCTGGAAAAATTCGACTGGACCGTTCGAAACGACTGTGCACGGCTTACAGCGGCCCTACAAATGACAACTTTCCGGTTTAATGCAGAGAAGAGAGACTTGCTCGAAGGGGGGTCGACAACTCATTCAAACACTGTTATCGTCGTGTTATCACCCTGGTCTGGAATGCGTAGCCAAGCCCGTTACCGGTTTGCCTTAGGGGGTCTCAAACTCTTTGTCACGATTCGTGTTATCGTTGTTATCACCTTGTAAATAGGCTTTAAAACAGTGATAAATTGAAAGTTTAGTGTATTTACTACTAATATTCAGGCGAAAAATGAATTTTTCTCTATATAGAACAGAATAATGAAGAGCTATAACATGGCAGCAAGGCTCCAGTTACCAGAATAAAGCTACGAAATTCATAAAAATATTAATAATCATCATACAAAAAATAGAGGAGGGTAAAGAAGCGATAAGAATTTGATCTCGTTGACCCACAAGTCCAATCCCAGAATCCACACAAAAAATTTTTCACAAAACATAACGCACGGCACTTTGTATATGAAAAAAAAAAATTTCAACCGAAAATTTGATGAAATAAGAAGAAAAAAAAATTTAGCGAGCAGCTTTGATGGCCTGCGTGGCTTGCTGCTGCCTGGGGTTCAGCATGAAGGCGATCTTGTCGTGAGCGTACTGCAGACGGGTGTGCAGATCAGCAGTGCAGCCGTGCTCGTTGAGCAAGGTAAGGCGATAGGTGCGGAAGTTTTTGTTGGCGTCTATGTACGTCACAGCGCCCATCAGCGGGCAGAGGATGATCTTGACGTGATCCTTGAAGAAATTGACCTGCACGAAAGGTTCAATAATCGTTAAGAATGTATACTAGATAAAAACTAATAATACAAATATACAGGATGTATAGATGGATATAAAATAGATCAAGTTTTGAGCGCGAGATTCAAACCTGTAGGGTTCCGTTGTTCAGGTGCATGACGACAGCCCGCGAGGTGCGGAACCAGTGACGCAGGAAGGGCAGGCGGATGAGTTCGTCCCTTCACGCGGCTGGATGCTAGCACCGGTCTTCAAGAGATGCTCGTGCATGTAGGACTGGAAGTAGAGCAAAAGCTTCACCTTCTTGCCCAGTTCCTGTGGGTAGGCAGTCAACGTGTGATACGATTCCGTTCCGTCTCTCTCGATGTAGTGAATATTCCTGTTTCAAAAAAACAAATGTTATAAACAACAGTACTTCCACTTTGGGTTTCAGGTTTTCCCTTCGAGAGGGCACTGTTTTCCCCTTTTCCCCCTTCGTCCCGGTACAACTTGATTTCCCTTTTTTAAAATGTCTATTTTCCTTCCCTTTTTCCGCTCTGCATACGAACTCAAAAACCTACTTCAGTCGTACACTGCTTAAATGTACATGTTCATACTTGGAAATTTCCGTTTTCCCTTCATTTTGACTTTTGAGACCCTATTTTCCCTCTTTAAGTGAATTTCCCTGCAAAGCGCTGGTTATAAGTTATGATTAACAGTAATACAAAGAATCACTTACTTTCCATCGACGAGCAAGAGGAGCTTGGTCAGGTCGTTGAAGACGACTCCAATACTGTCGTCGCAAAGCTGGTAGCCGAACCCGTACTTGTCAGAATAGTCGACCCATTTGCTGATCCAGACCATCGGGACAGCAGCCGGATCCTCAGCTTCGTCTACAATTATAAATAACACTTAAAACAATCTTCCTACACTAAATTTTTAGTTAAGAATAACACGAGAAGCAGGAGTTTGATGCAATTCTGTCTAGTACACAGAAGTTTTGCTGTACCTGAAGTTAATATTCTTTTTAAAATCTCCTAGTTACAGCAAAACCCCCCACACCAGACAGCTCAATCATGCAACAAATATTTTATATTATAATTTAGAACACAGGCGAGGGATTACCCATTAAAATGCGTGGCTTCATGTGTGGTTTTCCTTCGAACAAAGCGCTCAGCTGACGGTAAAGGTCCTTGAGCAAATCCTCCGGAGGAGGAGAAGTTGGCCCATTTGGTCCACTGTTAACTCCGCCGAAATCCTGATTTCCAGCAGGAAGCATCGGGACATCGTCACCCTTGATCGCTGCAGAAACGAGGTTCGAATCATTTAATAGCTTGCTAGTACTTATAAATTAGGAATAATCAATACCTGGCAGATTGATTTCAGGTTTGATGTGCAGTCCGGGAGGGGTGTCTTTGGCGTTGACGTCGAGAAGAGGACGGCGTCCAGCAACAGCCATCGACTGATTGCGCTGAGTGTCAAATCGAGGTTCCATTGTGAGGCACGACAGTGGAAGACGAGTGGGCAGATAGCCAGTTGTCATGAACTCATCAGCAAGCACTTGATCTACATTGGGCCTGTTAATAAAAGATATTTATGAAATATTCAGATTAATTGAGTAGAAGTGAATACCTGGCAGTAGGGTCTCCCTGCAGCATGCGGGTAATCAGTTTGCGGGCCGAAGCGCTGACCCGAGACGGAATGTAGTACTCGTTCTTCTTGATCTTGTTGTAGGTGTCTTTCAAAGACTGCGTCTCGAATGGAGGTTTGCCCACGAGCAGTGTGAAACTAGGAGTAAGTTTAAATAATAAACTACTGGTTGAACGCTAAATGAAGACTTGAAGTAACTTACAGAATACAGCCCATCGACCAGATGTCTACTTCAAAGCTGTGGCCTTTCTTGTTCAAAACCTCTGGTGCGATATAATTTGGAGTACCACAAAGAGTCCTGAACAACAAAAATATTAAATATTTAAAAAAAAAATGACATGTAAAAGATTAAAGACCAACCTCTTTCTTTCCCCATCAAATTCAACTTTGGTTGCGAGACCAAAGTCTCCAATTTTCAAGTCCATGTCCTCGTTGAGGAACAGGTTTCCCAGCTTCAAGTCGCGGTGGATGATGCGGTTGTCGTGCAAATGCTTCACACCGAGAAGCAGCTGGTACATGTAATAGCGAGCTTCTGGCTCAGTAATGGCCTTACGACGTTTGTGCAACTCCATCAAACTCTGAAACAAAGAAACGAAAGATTTAGACGAGAGAATAAAGGACGAAATATATAGTTTTACCCTTCTCTTGCACAGTTCGAGGACTATATACACGAAATTGCTGTCGTCAAAGCAGCTCTGGAATCCGACAATGTGTTTGTGCCTGAGTTCGCGGTGAATGCTGATTTCTTGAGCCATTTTGTCCTTTTGGTGCTGCTTGGTGAGAAGGGTTCTTGATACGATTTTGCCAGCAAAAACTTGCCCATTGTCTTTGTCTGTCAGTTCGAAGCATTTTGCGAAACCTCCCTACAAAACGACAAATTACAATAAAATATATCACTGTTGACTAGGAAATTGACTTACTGGTTTGAAATTGACTTACCTTGCCAAGAAAACGGCCACGTTGGTAACGCCTGCGAGTCTTAGGGTCGTAAAGAAGTTCGGGAATTACCGCTTCTTGCGGTTGATCTGCTGATCTTGTAGTCATTTTATTTTACTGAATAAATGAAGGAAAGTCTACGAATAAGTGCTAAATTTCAAATAGACGCTGTCAAAACGACAAACTGCTAAAAGAAAGACAAAGCTAGTTCTACGACTTCTCTTCGGTTCCAGCGTTGCGATTCAAGTGCAGGCTTCCCAACTGTAAAATTCAAAATTGACCCAGAGGGACCCTTGCTCGCTGCTGATTGGCCATCGCTCAACCGAGTCGTCTCTCTGATTGGCCGCCGCTTTTAAATGTCCGTTACTGCAGCTGGATATAGGCGCGTTTTCTTTCTTTATTGTTGTCTCAGCTCGGGGGCTAGAATTAAACCTATTTAAAATCTTAATCAGGATTTTTAAATAAACAACGTAAAAACATCACCATGTAATATTATCATAGGGGAAAAATATTGAAAAGATGAAGTCAAACTTGAAGATAAGAAAAAAAAGCTTAAAAAATATAAATAATCAATATATTTGCAAATAAATTATATGTATGATTAAAATAATGTCACTTTTTTAGTGAGCACGGAAATCTATTCAGAATTTAGATATCCGTTACAAAATTTTGAAAACTTGATTACTTTCAAAAAATTCAAAATATTATGCAGATGGCGTTAGTGTCGAAAATTTCGTCTGCTTCCTTCCTCACCTCGTGTCTCTTCCAGGGCCCAGAAGTTTTCATTATTTTCCATGAGATAGGTTTAATTACTGAACATTCCGGAAATGGCTATGTTAGCTGAACCTCGCCGCAAAAGTAAATGGACTTTAAATCCGCGCGGAAAAATCTGGACTAATGGTATTTTTATATATATAGTCAATTTAAAATTTAAATGCCCGATTACGACACGGTGTTTATGTATATCATCGTCATATGTGTTTGTCTTTTTCAGATGAAACCAAACTTGGACAGAAATTACTGGAAAAGATGGGTTGGTCCAAGGGTAAAGGCCTCGGCAGAAACGAACAGGGCGACCTGGAACCCATTCGTCTGAATTACAAAAGCGACAACAAGGGAATGGGCTACAAGGGAACGGGCGACGAGTGGGTGCAGCACAGGGATGAATTCAACGCTCTCTTGAGTCAGCTCAACGGAGAAGAATCCCAAGAAGACAAAGACTTGGCAGTGGCTGCTAATGGTCTCGAACGCAGGTCCAAGTCTTCAAGGGCTCGAGTTCACTACCAGAAGTTTGTTCGGAACAAGGATTTGAGCAAGTACTCGGCCGAAGATCTGGCCTGCATCTTGGGAAAGAGGCAGAGTAAACCAACTGAGACGCCTCAGCAGCCCGAGGAACCCGAACAAGAATCGGAATCGGAATCTAGTGGAGAAGATGTCGAGAGCCACACTCATGGAGTAACGACCATCAAGCGAGGGAACATCCAGGAGTATTTTGCTGCTAAAATGGCCGCCCTCCAGCAAAAGAATGGGACGGAAGAAAATCAAGTTCCAGCGCAGGACGAGAAGAGGAGAAAGTCGGTCACAATCAATGAAGACATGAACCTCGTTAAAGAGTTCTGCAGCAAACGAACTATTGTGGAGGAATTTTCAAATGACAGCTGGGCGGTTGAAGCTTCTGCGGAACCTGAACAGATGGAAACGACAAAGCCGAAAAAGAAGAGCAAAAAGAAGAAGAAGGAAGATAGCGAGGCTTCTGAAGAAACGTCTGAAGTTAGCACTGCTGAAGAAAATATCACAGAAGAAGACTGTACAAAGAAAAAGAAGAAAAGGAAGCGAACAGAAGAACTAGAAACAGAAGTTAACGATGAAGAGGTCAGCAACGAGAAGAAAAAGAAGAAGAAAAGGAAATTAGCTGAAAATTCTGAAGTCTCGACCAGCGATCCTGTGGACGAGACTTCTGTTGTTACACAAATTGCTGATGAATCTGAAACTAACGTAAAAAAAACGAAGAAAAAGAAGAAAAGGAAAGACACCGACAGTGAAGAAACTACTTCAGCAGACCCAGAAGATCCCATAACGGAAAAGGCAAGTGAACCAGAAGTTGAGACCTCGACACCGGAGGAAACAGAACGCAAGAAGAAACGGAAGAAGGAACCGAAAATCGAGGTTTCGGAACAAGCTGCGGAACCAGAACCCGTAGAAAGTGAACCGGCAGAGAAAAAGAAAAAGAAGAAGAAAAAGGATAAAATCAAAGAAGAAGAACAAGAAGAAGTTGTACAAAACCAGGAACGAGAGCAGGAAGCCACAACTCGGGAAGAGGAGTCGAAAACAGAGGAACGAAGAAACGCTGTACCGCTTGCCGATAGTCCTGCGTGGGGCTTACCCAAAGGTTTCAAGCAGAAATTAAAGCAAGCAAACTTGGAGAAGTTTAAGGGTTCAAATATAATCGACGTTAAGGGGTACGGCCATTGTTAGCATCAAATACGCGGAAGAAATACATGGTGTTGAAGCCACAGTTGATTCTTTATTCATTGACATATTAAGAAATGAGATCAGTAATATTTTAGATACATTATAAACTTTATTCATGTGTTAAACCATGCAAAGGGCTTTATGAAACGAAGAAAAAACACTTAATTGTCCAACTCGGGAAGTAATCTAGGTAATTCTGATATTTCAGTTTTAAGTTGCATAGAAATTGGAACGCACAAAAGTATTCTTACTTTCAAAATTCTCAAATTTTTCATTTAAAAGTATTTGTTATTGTTATTATCACTTGTAGAATTATGTTAATACTTATTAGAATCACTTTGCTATTCACATATACTTTGGGTAATACTACTACCACAGTATGGAGAACATCCAGCAACACGGCAAGTCCTATCTCCCCATGTTAATGCTGCGAGCGCGAAACTAGCGCTACATTTCTGCCGGTGAGTGTTGTCGGTACTACGAGCACTCAAAGCCTCAGCCACCCAGCCTTAGATTTTCTCAATGCAGCCCTAGTACCAACAGCAGCCGTCCGCAGAAATCTGGCGCTAGTTTCGCGCTCGCAGCATTAACATAGGGAGATAGGATTTGCCGTGTTACTGAATGTTCTCTGTACTGTAAATGCTACTTTATACATATGTTATACGTATCGTATTATAATTATATTATTTATTACGTATATATACGTATTATATGCTACGTTATACGTAATACACACCACTACGTAACTGTGTTTTTTTTCTGTTTATCGTGTACATGTTTAGTCGAATCAGTTAATATTTACAAATAAATTTAACTTTACTGTTTATTAAAATTTTGCAGAAACAAAAATCGTTGATACCCGAAACATGGTTGAAGATGATTTCTTGTAATATTTTGGTCGTGTATTTTAAACATTATTTCAGGTTTTGAGTTATAAGAGTTGTAGCAACGATGGACTATTTTCAAATGGTTGTTCCACGCTCAAAATACTGTCAACGGCATATCCTTTACAAATAAATACTGTTACGATAATTGCAATAAATTAAAAAAATGTTTATGAATAACCACAGTGTTATCAAAAGACAGACGTCTTTTTCTCACTGAATTTGAACTTTTCACTTAACTAGGAAGAATATTGCTTGTTAGAGAAGTCGTCGTTCACATTCCCGAAAGTAAATAACATTTCAAACGTTAATTTACACTGGCAACTAGAAATCTAATGGATTGACTGAGTTTACCTTGTGGCTAATAAAAAATCTAGTTGATTTTGAGAACTTTTCGACCGAAATTTTGCAAGCTGTTTACGAGTGAATTTTTATAAATACACAAGTTAGCTGCTTTTGCTCGCCCCAGGTAAAAAAAAATGTATAATTTTAGTATACTAATTTGGGACATAATACTTTTAGAATACTTCTATTGTACTTTCAGCATATTGTTAGTATATTTCAGGTTATACTACAGTTTATGTTAGTATAATGAAAGTATACGTAAATATATCAGAATATATAGCTGCAGAATATTTTATGTATAATACAATTTTTCTGGAAGTATACTACAAGTATCCTAAAAGTATTAAGTGTGTCCCAAATTAGTATACTAAGTGTAACTTATTTTATTTTACCTGGGGCGTTTGAAAATATAATGCAATTTTCCCTTTATGTTCAGCACGTTTAGACTTTTGCTTCTTTGGTTATATTGTTTTTTTTTTTTTTAAATGATGAATTATCTTAAATAAAGATGATTAATCTATAATTTACTTTTGTTACGTCTAGACACAATTTTGAAAGACGCATTGGATTTTACCTTTTACGAATTTGGCGCCACTTTTTCTGCGTTGCCAGATTTTCTTTACTAATATTATTTAGAAACATGATGACGTTTAATTCATATGGATAACATAATAAATAAGAAATAAACCTAAAATATACTTAAATTAAGTAAAGTCAATATTTTAATTAAGAAACTACGAATAAATGTTGTTATGCACGCAACACACAAGCTGTCTGCTTGCTGTATGGCAATTTCCATATCATAAACAAACGTGCCAGAACATTATATCTTTCTTATTCAGAAAACAATTAATTTTGCAATGCTATTCAGAAATGTATTGAAATTGCGAAGTGCAGCTAGATATTGCACTACAGCTGCACCGAGTTCCACGGCTCCTGCAGCAGAAGTCCCGAAAGAACCGCTTCTTGTCAGATGGAGTAAGTGAAAACTTTTTTAAATTAAACAATTTAACTGATGACATAAATGATTTATTTTCTGTCTATGTAGGAAGGTTCTGGGAACTGCTGTACGCAGACTATAAAGAAGTAGCCATCGACACAGTCACGGACGTAAAAACTAAACCTAAGAAAGCTGCGTTTTACCTCACAGGTATCTTTCTTCAATCAAAGTGAACTTATTTTGTCTTTTATTTAAATTCTTGAAGGTATTGGAGCCACTCTCGGAGCGATAGCCCTTAACCCCAACGAGCAGTGTTTCCGCGAACAGGTCCTGGAAAACGCGAATGAGTTACTACTGATCGGCGATTCGGTCCGGAATCCGCAAGCAGATGCTCACATGAAGCTGATCGCAAAATCTTACAACGAAGGAACGTTGAGAAGATTAAACTTTGGCTTCTTTTCTATCTTTTGGCTTGACAATTATGATCCCAACTGTGCCGTTTATGTTGCGCAGTGCGATTATTTGAAGCCGCGATATATTGACATGATTTGGCGAAGAGTTGTCGATGTCGGGTTCTATGGGCGGTTTTGGCTTCTCGAGAAACAGATGAAAGACCATGACGTATCGCCAGCCGAATGGCCAAACAGCTAAATGTATAGATTTTCATTGTTAGCTATTCTAAATAAATTGATCAATAAATGCACGGAATATTGACTTCATTTTTAATGAGTGCGTTTGAAGTACATGCAGGTTCGAGTAGTCGTCGCTCTTCGAAAAACTTTTTAATCAAGTAAAAAAATCTTTTTGAAGGTTTATGAAACATGACTGAACTAAAGTTGAATATTTAATTGTCTTCTCTTGATAAATATGAAAGAAACAGTAATTTTATAATTATTTTTCAAATGCGTAAATGTAGAGCACGTGTTGCCCGTAGTAGTTCAATGCGTAACGTTTGTGTCCTGTCTGCTTCACGTTTGAAATACACAAAACCATAACTGTATGCAGGAATCATAAGAGCGGCAAAAATGTCTACACAAAATGAAAATTGGTATGTCATAACTCCTGTTCAGTGAAATTAGCTCAGTTTATCAACAATACAAATTGCTGTTATCATCTTTTCTTAAGTTGCTTTATGATTGTAGGACGTCTTGTTACTTTCTTCTTTATATTGAACTTCTCATCACAGTACAATTTATATTAAGGATAAATGTTTTTTGCTTGTCAGGTCCATGAAGAAACTTTGGCTGGTTTTGTCGGGCCGCAGTCAACCAGCGTCTGTCGATATCGTCGGCCCTGCCTTGGAAAAATCCAAAAACATCATTCTGGAAAATTTGTTTTCTCTGTCCAAACTGCCGGCCGTTCAGTCGCAGAATGCAGATAAAACCTTTGTTGAGTGTTTTGCAAAGTTGACTAAGGCTCCGGAAAATGTAGCCTCGCACGTCGTGGACCTGTTTCACAAGCACGAGTTCCAGGGAACTGAGGATGAGTGGACGTCAAACCAGAAACACCTGCAGGAAAATATTTTATTAGAAATATGGAAATTTTACTTCAGTGAGAGAAACTACCTCCTTCACTGCGTTCAGACGGTCGTAGAGAACAGGTCTTCTGACAAACACCCTTACCAAGAACTGTTCAGCAGTTTTGTATCAGCTTATAATACTAAAGATGTCATGAAAGAAAGATTAATCGAGCAGTTAGTAGCACTGACGGAGACAAGGCCGCCTACTGAACTGCCCGAGTCCCTTCCGCAGAGTTCTGTAATAGCCACATGGTGGAATTTCAATCTGCGGGAGAGGATAATTCTACTCCAGACCCTGATTGTACACTCCAGGTCGCCTGAAAATAGTTTGAACAGCCAAGATTTTCTGAAGGTCTTACAGACGTGCGCTTCTGTCGCAAAATTACCGAAACAGTTCCCCGAGCTCGATAGTCTGCAACAGGAGTTGTGGTACTTGACTTGCGTCCTGCTGCTCAAGAGTGTGGACCTGAGCAACCGCATGAAAAATCCTTTCGTATCGCAGAGAGAACTTCAGAAATCGGTAGAAAACGAACTGAATCGAGCGACCGCCTTTCCCGAGCTGTCGCCTCTGCTTCTGGCCTGGATGCTCATGCATGAGGATCAGCAGTCTGTGAACAAGTTTCGACGCTTTGGTGAAGAAGCGATGAGGCATCGGGTGCTGAACGTTATCTCTAACATGGCAAACGACCCAATATTTAAAGTAATAAAATCAAGTGACTATCACGCTTCAGTTAAATAATATTTTTTCTTGTTGAAGGGGACTTCGGCTGTGGGAAACGTTGCCTTTGCCGTTCTGAACGATATTGTTTCTTCGCTTTTGGCTCATTTTGATGTCGAGAGGCTTGGTGAGTCTGACGTCCACTCGGCAGCTGTTGCCTTATTCAAAAACTCTGCAATTGCTCACGAATTTTGGGAAAGCGGCACAGAGAATGGACTTGGCATCGTCTGGGGTGAAGCTGTCGTTCAGTTTCCCGAAAGTTTCACGTCGCTTGTCGAGATGGCAAAATCGCTAGCAGCATCGGGAGAAAAAAACCTATCCAAAGTAAGTTCAGTGCTATTTTGCTAATTTTCACATTATTTTGAGTAAGTTTTATTTAACAGCTAACGCAGGCATTGCATTCTCTGCCTTATTACGTGGACAGTCTGGACAACATCCCGGCTGAGTATGTGATCGAGCATAACGGTCGACTGGAGCTTCATCGGCCCTACTATCCGTATGGCCACGCTGGTCATAAAGGTTTCCTCGTTCCTTCTGTGGCTGTTGGGGAGATGGAGTATGCGAAAAAAGTACGATGGGCTGCGAGGTTTAGTCTGTGGGATGCTGTTGTCGGAGAATGCAAATCACTGATATACCAGGTATTAAGACAATCAATAGAAAGAGAATAAGAACATTATAATGAGATTGCTTTGATTTTTTCTAATTTATAAATCACTTATCGCTCTTATATTATTTATAATGCTATTATTTATGAATAATTATAAATTATATCGACTTTCTTCGGAGAATGTAAATCGCTGATATACCAGGTATTAAGTGAATTAATAGAGAAAGAATAAAAGCAATTTCAATTAAATTGTATTGATTTTTCTAATTAGAATTTACTAATCATTATTATATTTATTATTATATTAATTATTATATATTCTATTATATTATGTTATTATATTATTATTATGTTATTCTTTATTAATAACTTTTAATTTTATAAATTCTTATTCTGATGAATTTGTATTGATAGGCAAACCTGGGACCTTCTGCTGTTCAACGACAGACCCTAATTAGGGTTCAGAAATCCTTACCTCTTCTGGGACTGGTCTTGAAACATCTACTGAGCCATTATCGAGGTCTGGAAGTGGCCATAAGGGAAACCCTCCTCGAGCTGGTTGAAACGTAAGTAAAATAGTTAAGGAATTGTAATAAATATTCTGATAATAAATAATAATTTCGTACGTGCATTTGTCAAAATATGGTTTGAACACTGATTACTCAAGTGAAAAATTTACTCCAGTGCACTATGGTAAAACTATGTACTATGTTGAAAAATACTAGAGTCCCACATTAGAGTACCACAATATAGTTTACAGCTATAGTAAATTTTTACTTGGGTAGATATTATTAGTTATTGATGATTTTTTCTTCAGGTGTTGCTCGAGTAGCTTTCCGCTGGACGACGTACTCGCTGCCAGCATGGAGTGTCTTGCGACTCTCGCGACGGTGTCAGACTCATCAGCTTTCGCAGCACGGCTTTCGGCTTCGGGTTTGTTTCCCGCTGTCCGTAAGCATTTTGTAGAAGGCGAGGAATCGAAGCTGGTTCTCACATCCATTGGAACCGTTGGCAGTACCCTGACGAGGAAAGAAACCACGCAAGGGTTTTTCCCAGTAACGAAAGCCTTCATCAAACTGGCAACGTGCTTTGCTGAGGTAAACCGTGGTTTTTTGTGTGGGTTTTAATTGACTAGTTTCGTATTATGCTCATTGAAACCATTGTTTTGAGTTTGAACTTGATACTTGATGTAGAGTTCACATTAACGACATCAAAATTCAAGTTAAAATAAAGTACAAACGATTAGTTGTATATGATTTGTATGATAATATTTTGAATTTGTTCGTTTGGTTTATCAGTTAATGTTATTTTTTATTTTTATTTTATTGTATTTTATTTATTATATATACATGTTTTTTAAAGGCTGAGCTGGAAGATTTAGTCGTTCCATGCGGACTGTACATTGTCCAGGAGATTTTTCCCTATTACATGCTGTGGAACTACGTTTCAATCGAAGAGAGGGACCAGATGATCGACTGCTGCTTAACTTTTGCTCGCAGGATCTTCGATCCCAATCGAACCAAAGCCACTCTTCAGAATTTGTTCGTTAGAATCTTCCTGGACAACCGCAAAGGCGAAGTTGACCATTTGCTTCACATAGCAACCACAGGTTGAGCCGTTTTTGATTACAAATTTCAGTTTTGCGGTAAAGTTAAGCGTTAATTTTTCCAGGTTACCGTTTCATTGAAGCTCGTATCATGGAACAGACCAATTGGGAAGCTTCCGAAGGACCAGGATTGTGTGCATTACGGCAAATGAGACTGTCCCTGTCGATATTGAATAGCCTACTGAGCCATAAAGAAACTTTAAAGGTGAGATTTTTTAATAATAATTTAGTAAAACGTAATAAGAATATTTGTTTGGTGTTTAGTTGGGCGGAAAATCGAATCTCGAAACCGCACTGGCCACTCAGCCAGCTGCAAGGAACGTACCGCATTTTGTCGTTATCCTGTGCGAATACGCGCACTTCAGTTTCGATCCGCAGCTGGCAACCCTCGCCTTGAGAATCTTGCGGCGCTGCGCGGCTCACTGGAGCATGTCCATATCGGCCTGCCTGGGAAGCAAAGCGCAGGTCGTTCGCGAAAAATGGCTCGAGGTCATCAGCTCACCTCGCGACGATACCAGACTGCAGCAGTCGCTTCTGGGCCTCTTCACCGAAGCCGTTTCCAAACAGCCTGGTCTTATCCATTTGCTTATCAGCGGAGAAGACGCCTCGCGATTTTTCTCCAGTTTGATCAAACTGTTGGACTCGGAGTCGGTGCTGTTGAGAGTTGCCACTCTCCAGCTGGTCCAGAGTCTGTGGGTTAGCGCCTGTTCTCCCGCGGTGGACTTCTTTAGCAAGGAAGAAGGATTCTGGAATAAAGTTGTGGCTCCATTACTCTCTGCGAATAAAAATAATCAACTGAATCCGGCGCCTTATTCGATGAAAATCCTTGCTACAGAGATTTGCGCTACTGGAGGAAAAGTGAAAGAGCCTCTGCAGCCACTTGTGCAGCAGCTGCTTAGCAAAGAACATCTCGTCGAATGGTCCACCGTCATTCGGGAGCTTCTGACTAAAGGCGAAGGCCAGAACCCGGTTGGAGAACCTGTTGAATACGAGCTTTTGAACAGTTGGCGGGATTTCGTAGTGGTTCTGTCGCACTTCGGACCGAAATTAAGCGCTGATCAGTGTTCCAGGATCAGCGGAGATATCGTAGAGGCTCTCTTGCTCCAGATCAGATTAAAGAAACACAAGCTTGTCATAGTTCTGTCCGAATTTTATCTGATGCTGCTGAGAGCCTGGAAAGGCAATAACATGGCGCCTAGCACATCAGACTGGATCAAGTCGATAGGTAAATTAATTATAAAATTATATTATATAACCTGAAGTATATTTTAATAGTTAATTGTGATGTATAGGAGAGCTAGTGGCTGCTGTAGCGGAAGCTGATATCACTTCGCTGCCTCATCGTTCGCAGGCTTCAGTTTTGGCTATAGCCATAGACGCACTTCGTAAAGTCCCGAACCGCCATTCAAAGGAAATACAGACCGAGACCGTGTCCTGGATCCGGCCTGCAGGCAGCTGTTTGCAGTCTTGTCTGATTCAGCTGTCTACCTTCTTCAATTCACCCGAGACGAGTCCGGCTGTTTGTTCCATAGCCGCGCTGGCTGTTTCGCTGGTTCAGCAACTGGCTGCCACACTGGCCTCATCCGCAAACAACGACTGGTTCTCTGTCCTGCAGGAAAATTTTCTGATCCAGTGTGCTCTCTCCACCGCCCAGATGGCTGTACAGTTTCAGCGGGCGCCAGAAGTTGTGGAAAGCATCCTGGGATTTCTGATCGTCCTGGCTGAAACGAAGATAGGCAGCATGACGCTGATGTCACTAAATCTCGGCGTCCATTTGTGTCTACCTCTGGCGGCGGTTCCCAGCACTGAAAGCGACTGGACGAGGACCTTACAGCTCACTTTCCAGCTGTACAACGTGCTCTTGGAGCAGCAGGGACATTTCTTCCTGTCGGAAGCTATGACGTTAGTGGAAGTTCACCAGGAGAGACTGTCTTTGTCCCTGAATTCCTTGAGGACCAATCTGAAGGCCAAGTCCGTACAAGTTGCCCTGGACGTCATGGCTCTGCTGCATCGCTTGTCTAAGTTCGAGCAGGCATGGCGCTTGGAACACTCCAAAACTATGCGCACTATTTTGCAAGCGGCCTGCAGTGGCATCTATTTCTGTATTATTTACTTGCTGCGGCCGAACTGGATGGCTCTCATCATAGAAAACCGGCTGAATGCGGAAGCTTTTGGCTATAGGTCGGCTCAAGACAAGTTGCCGAGTGAACCGGAAAAAGAGTCGGACAAACTCAGCCCTGAAGTGCTGGAGACGCAGCATCTTCTCTTAGCTATCCTGTCTCAGGGTCTGGCCATGCTGAACTGTTATAGTCCTCCCGTAGGTATGCTACTGGCAGAGGAAGGCCTGGATATTAGCAGTTGGGACAAGTTACTGCAGCCTAGTTTTGGATCTCCCTCGTTTGAAAATGCAGGCGATACTCCCATGCTGAGTTTCGGAACACTGAACACTGTGGCTTCACATTTTTCGCGTGTCCTTACCAGGTCTGACTCCTCCGGGATGGATCGTCACAAAGTAACTCTGGTTCTGGAACAAGCGCTAACGTTGCTTGTCTCGCAAGCGCTGACCTACCTGCTGGACCCGCAACTGAAGGCGCAGGATAAACAGCTACTGAAACGAGAGCTGGGAGCTGAACTGGGATCGGTCGTTGAAAATCTGCGACGACAAAGCCAACGAGGCGGCAAATCACCAGCTTCGGCCAGAACCACACAGATTCGACAGGTCACCTTCACTGATCAGAAATTCTTCCACCTGATTAGCCACATCGTTGATCACGTCTTCAAATGAATGCCTTTTTCGTAAACTCTCTGAAAAAATGAATAAACTCTTGGATTTTGTCTGTAGATTCTCCATACAGAACTTTTATTTATTCACAAAATCTTAATTTTTTTTACTTACAATGGACGAAAAAACTGAACATTTTATGTAGTAAGTTTGAAAACATAGGAATCATAAAGCCGAATAAGTATTTGTTCACCATACAAAAACATGTTATTAAATTTCACTGCTTTATAATTATATAGAAACTTAATTTTTTGCAGAAATATTTAGCGTGTGAACTATACAGATTATCACACAGTTCGGGACAGCTCCACTCGCCAGAATATGAACTAACACGCGCACAGTCACGGGTTTAATACATTCTAGTTTACAAGAGATGCTCAGCACCAAATCCGTGGCTAGAGTTGAGCATTTTCGCTTCACTGATAGGACTTCTCACATTCACTTCTATCGGACAAGAAAGTTCGTTATCAAAGATACTCGTTAGGTAATAATCCTAAATCCTTCAAAACTTGAGTGACTTGTGGTATGAGCTCTTCTTTGTAGCGCCATACTGAAGTGTCCTTGACCAGATGCTGCTTGTATTCAGAATCGCAGTTCTTCTTCAGAGTGCTGACACAGTCGGCCCGGTAATGCTGCAGATGAGCATCGTCCGTAGGTACGGCGTAGGAAGTGCAGCTACCGTTCAGACAAGCCAGAGGAAAGTGATTGTGAAGAGTGAGGACTCGCTCGACATTGTGGAAGCACTTGACGTACTGGTTGGGTTTGGTGTAGTTAGCGCTGCGGTAGAAGTGCTGCAGCATGTGCATGTACCGGGGAATGTCTTCCTCCCAATGGTGGGAATGACCCTCGTCGTCCCAGAAGTAGACGTTGCGGAAATTGTAGGACGCCCGCGAGTTGTTAGCGGCTGCTAGAGACTTGGGAATCACGATATCCATCAACTCTGACCAGGTGTGAGCGTTCTTCGGCATGATGACTTCGTCCGTATCGATCAAGGCTATGTACTCGTAGCTGTACAAGTTGCGGTAGAGACAATCGTTGTAAGGTATCACCTCGTTCTGTCGCTTGCTAGTGACCTTGGATTTGAGGTACATGTGTCTGAATCCCGGAACGTTTGGCTGCTCGCCCGGTAGCGTGATAGGTGTTACGACAACGTTTCCCTTCTTCTGGTAGTACTGAAGAACTTTGGAGATGTTCGGATGGACTTCCAGTTCGTAGAGGAAGATCTTGTCCGCTCCGAGGATAGTCAGCAGTTCGATCCACTCAACCAAACGGACGGACAGGTCTTCCCGGAGGAAATCTAAGCCTTTGACGCAGACAGCGAACTTGTGTTTAGTCTCGGGGCGTTGGTTGATGACCCTCAGGTTGTTGGTTGGAGCCTCGCACTTCTTCTCCGTGATCGACACCGAGACGGGCACAGAGTCCTTGACAGAAGCCGGTAAGCGACAGGCCAGAAGGTAAGGCTGTAAAATACCCTGCTTGTAGTTACCCCACTTCTTATTCCAGATGTATTTGTACTCCAAGACGGGTGTAGTTATAGGATCCTTGTCTGCGCTGAACCATAACTGACAGTACGTCTTGACAGTGGGATCGATACGGTCAATCATACCGAGAACACGAATAGTGGGACCCAGGTTATTCAGTTTTCTGTTATCGTAATAGGCTCCGTAAAGGTGGAAACTACCGTTAGAAGTGCGTAGCATCTGCCAGTAGACGTTATTGAACTTGATGTCGAAGACACTGGGATAATAGGCGCACGTATGGTTTTTAGTGTAGATTTTGGATTTCTCCTTCGTCCAGAACTGGAAAGGAACGTTGGGTAACTTGAGTTGAAGCTGAAGAGCGTCATCCTCTTCCTTGCTGGACCTCTGCGTGTCGGGCTGCGGGGAAACAGCATCGCTGATCAGGGACGGCTCTGTTATTTTCTGCAACAGCAGTCGACTGTTGACTGAATTGCGGACGTAGATATCGCTGGCCGGTCGACTGGAAAACTGGAAGATGACGTAGCAAAAGCAAGTCCATAAGACGAACGAGTACACCCATCTCTGCAAGCCACGAACCATGATTGCGACCAAATTGCAGCCAGAAATTCAGTCAAATCTGTATCCAAAAAAAATTTCGTGTCGTTAGTTCAGTTTAAGAATTATGTATTTAACTTGAATTCATTGATTTATTTAGTTCTGTGACTGAATTTTAAGTAAGGGGGAAGTTAAAAGTCTCCAAAGAAGAGCCTTGAACTTTTTCAGCTTCAGCAACGGTCATTGCTCGCTCATTTCTCACTTCTCTTCACTTTATAAATCATCAAAAAAACTTGCCCAACAGTTTAAGAAGAAGCACATTAATGTTATTGACCCGTTAAACCAACCCGTTAATTTATCTTAAACTTCTTTATTCAATTATTTCATAGTGTTAAGTCAGATGGTTTGCGTGGTTTGTAAACACCTTATGGCGTTCGGCTAATCTGTTCAGTACTCGTGAGAAAGTTCATAATATTTTATTTTATTTTTTCGCTTCTGTGGTCTGAATGTTTCTGTGGGTGTGCAATACTCCTCAAGGGATTACAGAAGAACATAAAATTGTTTTTTTTTTCCCAAGAAGTTACCGTTTCCTATTAAAACCCTTTTTTTCCCGTAAGTTTTCCTCGTTTTGGGGAGGGCTTTGCGGAGGAAACTTATTCAGGGCGTGTAACCCGTTTACTTTGGGGGGTGGGGTGTGAATTACTTGATAATTAATATAACATGGATGGAACGTGTTAATAAAATAGTGAAATAACAGAAAGATTCAGGGCATTGTACTGACAAAGCCTTCGGGAAGACGCCTGTAACAAAACAAAAGGACCGGAGGGAAAAATTGCCAAGGTTGCCGGTGCCGCATCATCCCAGACAAACTTTACAAATAACCTTCCCCTTGGCTTTCACTTCTTCTTCTTATTATTATTATTATTATTTGTTATTATATATATAATAAAATCAGTTATTACGTTATATAGCTAAGCCCTTGGAGGTTGAGGAATCAAGAATCTTTAGTCAGGAATCAGCGTGATTCCTGGAAGAAGAATCTCACTTTTTGGTTTAGAGGTTCTTCGTTGGTGGATGTGCTTTGTGTAACCTTGCCAATGGCGTTATTTTTCAAATGTTTCGTAGGAATTCACGGTTACATATCCGGTAACTTTGTTCATGCGGTAAAAACCCATTAACTCACAAAACCTGCGCAAGAACCTCTTATGAATCTTGAAAATTTTCTAGACATTAAGTTTAATATTTAAAGTTAAATTTAATATCTAAGCAAATTAAGTTACTTCGCAAGAACCTCTTATGAATCTTGAGAATTTTCCAGACATTAAATATAATATTTCAAGTTAAGTATAGTTTCCAAGTAAATTAAGTTACTGAGTAGAAAATCCCGATTTAGTGTAAACTGTATTAATACATTATTTTAAATTTTCTCGAATAATAGTTCATTAAAACTATTTAAATATATTAATGAAGTGTATTATTTTATAAGAAAACTTACGCTTGTCTCGGTAAAATGTCCGGGCTGTTTATAGAAATCCCAAGTAATAAAATCTATTTAAATTGAATTGGTTTGTTTAGCTTGAATCCAGCATTTAGTTCTAATGCGAAAAAATTGTTAATAGTTAATAGTTAGTAACTGTTAAGCGGAGGTCCTTGCGGAAGGTCTGCTCCCCGACAACTGAACGTAGAGCCCGAGGAAAGCGCAATATAACTGCAACAACACTACAACACTACAACCCAGTCTTGAACCGTCTCGGCTATTAACACTGAAAATCAGCGAATCATAACGTTCTATAATCTAAGTTTAACCTAAGTTGTTTAAGTAATTAAAATACAATTATTTATTACATTATTACTATTAGATTTATTTTAGTAGTTTATTTCTATAAATTTAGTAATCAGTATCTAATATAATAATAGGATAATATTACTTAAAAAATAAATAATAATAACTAACTTCAATTTAGAAATTTCAGATTTTTTAAAAACACTCTTGCAATTAAATATTACCAAATAAGTTGTTCAACAACCTGCAAAGGGTCAGAAACTTCCAATAATCTTCGTACACCTAGGTCATGTTATTACTGTTATCAACCTGTTATCTCCATGTTATCTCCGTGTTATCGCATGTTATCAAATAATCTTCGTACAACTTTTCCCGGAGTTTCGGTTGGCAAACGTGTCTATAAATATTCACCCACTTTAAATAACTTAACATTAATAAAATATTTATAATATTTTGCTGTCGAGTGTTTTCTTATCATTGCTAAATTGGCCTGGGTTTAATTTGACTATTTCAGAACTGTTTAGTGATAAGGTTATAAGCTTGCCTTATAAGTTTCGTCTATAAAACTTAAACACAGTTACTCTAGGACTGAATAAAAAGTGGGAAAAAATATTGAACTTAAATCCAGTTACAATTATGTTGATTCTAAAGGACATAACGGTACATTTCAGTAGAACGGACACAGCTGAGCCAATGTCCTGCTTCTTGATACCCAAAAAACCGTCACCTGCAGAATCTCGCAACCAAACTGTTGAAACTAATTAAAAATAATGAGTATCTGCAAGAAATGGACCCCCCAAAATCAGTGTTTCCACTTTTGCAGGGAAGTTCCCTGAAAAAGGGCGGGAAAATGGAGTCTGAAAAGGGAAGACGAAGAGAAGGGAAATCTAGACCTTGTACATTCTTGGACGGAGGGGGAAAAGGGGAAAGATAAGGGGAAAAAGGGGGAAAATGGAAGATTGAAAAGTGGCAACAACTGCCCAAAATGGATCCTGAGAAAAATATCTGTGGGGGATGTAAAAAGTAGGCTAGACCTTGCCAATCGAGTAGGCCTATGGAAGATCCATTGCAGGGCTGAGGTGGGGATTGGTAGGACTTAGACTGAGGGTGAAATCAAGTTAGGTTAGGTTAGGCATAGTAACTTTTGCTACAGCAGATAGAGAAGGATCCATTTTGGCCAGGGTCCATTCCGCCCAGGATTCAAAATAATTTTCCAGGTTCTGATGACTATGTCGATAAATTGTGGATCTTCGATAATTAACTTACGTTATATCGATATGATTGAATCTTCCGGTTCAGCGCTTTTTCTACTGTGGTCTTATTGCGTTACCAGTGACTGAATCATCTTTATATAGTGTCACAATATTACTGCAAAATAGTTTCATCTCCCAATAGGAAATAGACACGCTAGTCAAACGTCAGAATGACCGTCTGAATGGTGCACGATTACCATGGATTCAGCTAGGTGATAGTGTGAAACTGGCTCCCTTTCACACAGTTCGTCCTCTTGAATTTTGAAAGAACTATAAGTCATGCAGTATTCAACCCCTCATTCAGAGGGTTTTCAATTTTTAGCAACTAAAGTCAGTTCAGCTACTATTCAGCCAGTGATTTAGAGGGAAGCTAGTGTTTTCAGCTACCTAGTCATTCGGTACTCAACCGCATGAATTTTCTATCGGGCTGTTAGTATACTGGTAGGTTTTTGAAATAACGAACCGTGCGTGATTTGATAATATTGTAACGATTTAAAAGAAACACACGGTTTGACAATCGTGCTGCTGAATGGGCAAAGAAATGCGAAGCCTTGACACAAAGGGAGACGCCATTTTGTACAAAGCATAACCGATTTATAAAACCATAAGATTTAATTTAATTAAAATTACATTAAATTTCCAAGATAATCATCAATCAGATTCACGCTTGCTATACTTGAAGTTCATTCGAAATTCACTTTCGACTTGAAAACTCGTTTTGTAAAGAGCCCTTCACAAATCTTATACACGTTTCAACTGAACCCTTTCTCTTAAAAGTAAAAGTTACAAGTCACAATTATCCGCTATACATGACGGTTCACGCTTCTAGAAGCTCGAATCCAAACTGTCTACGAGATAATAAAACTTTCCAGAATCAAGATTCAGTGTTTCCACTTCTTGTAGGGAAATTCCCTGAAAAAAAGGGGAAAATGGGGTGTGAAAAGGGAAAATCTAGAGGTACAGCCTGTACTGTATCATGGAGGGGAAAAGGGAGAAATAAGGGGAGAGGGGAAAAAGGGGAAAAGGGGAAAACTGAAAGTGGAAATACTGTCAAGATTTCACAAGGTTCGGGTCTATTGAATCAAAGTCCGCGACACTTTTGGAGTCGAAATTAGCACTGGCCTTGACCGAACCACTCGACTGGAAACAAATTTTCTGGGCTTTACAGATTTCAGTACAAAAAGTTGACCGTAATTCCTGTGAAAAAAAAAAGTTAGATTACAGCTCTGGGAATCTGATTCAGTTAATTAATAGCTTCAGTAATGAGTCCCAGTTCTCTCGTTTTGTATGTGCTTTGTATAGAAATCTTATGAAAGTTATCCAAAGTAAAAGTGGGTTAAAGTCTCGTATTGGCCCTGCTGTATACAGATTTGGGATTATTATTATTTTCACTTACAAGTGTATATATATAATTATCCTGCAGAAAAATCGTACACTGATTTCTGTGGGACAAGTAATTTTTTTTTAAGACTATGCTGAAAGTAGTTCATCAGTCAGTAGTATCAGAAAGTGAACCATTGTCACTCGACTTGTTTACTTTAGATTATTTTTCACAATGTAGCTCTTTCACATCAAGATACGAATGGCTGATATTATTTACTAAGACAGAAGATTTTAAATATATCTTACTTCATCATTCATAACAGTATTTGTATGAGACTTGGAGTTTGAGTAAGCATTTATGTGGAAAGCAATATTTAATCTTCTTACGAAATACGATGAACAAGTCCGTTACATTGAAATGTAAATTTACTGAACTCAGAACTGAATGTTTTAAAATTTTTTTCTGTAGCTTATAACCAGACAAGCTATTCATACAAACAACTGCTACCTGCACTTAAACATACATAGATAGTTATTTAATGAGAAATTACAATTAAAATTTACATATACTTAACCGTACTTAAATATTTACTTAGAATATTTGGACAAACATAACAGTGAGAATATTTCAGATTGTAGGAGCGATTTTAAATTTTTGTTCAGCTAGTTGCTATTTCCACCGCTAGATGGCGTAAATGTTCGGTGGCCAAATTCTGCGGTCTCGTCTTCCTGCGTCCAGTCTCCACCGTGGCGTCCCGCTTCCAGTTTTCTTCGGAAAAATTTCATCAAAACCTCGCTTTATTAATATACGTTAATCCACTCTTATGCAAATAAACTGTAAGATATAGATTCTATTGTCGTAATTCAAAATTAAATAGAGAAATAACTTTAAGAGAAATTAGCCGGAACATGAGCTACGGCCAGCCTTCTTGGTGAGGAAGTTTTTTTTTTTGCAGAAAATTCAAATATTTAAAGTTAAGAAGATACGAATTAAGTAATATAAAGACTATTATTACTAAAAATATCGATTAATATTAAAAATAATTGAATATATTGAATATAATTAAATTAATTGAAGCTATTATCCAAATCCTTGCTTAGGAGGAGTAAGATTACTAGAATGTATTAGTTATTGGACAATACATAGTATTTCAGTTATCACTAGTATTTGTATTATCTGGCATTAATTAACATTAAGTTAAAATGTTAGAAATACTATATTTGACCGTTTTGAAAAAAAATAAGTTAATTTCCACACACAAGATGGCGAAAAATTGTATTTACCGCTACATAATCTTTTGAAAACCAAAAAAAGTAGGACAGGAAAAAAAAAAAACAGAAACGTTTTACAGGTAATCAACTGCGTGTACATAAAACTCAAAACTTCAGAAACAGAGGAAAACAAAAATCATGTTATAATTAACTGTTCTGAATAAATCCACTATAGTGAATTAGTCGATACTGAACATCGGGTGAACCTGGGTTTAGGGTAATCTGGGCTCTTTACGTATTTGCATATGTTTTGATAAATACTGTGGGTCTTTTGCAATGTCTCTCATGTTTTTCTTGAGGGTTTTATCCATTGTGGATCCGAATTTGCAAAAGAGATCGCGAAGCGTTTCCTTAAAGCATGGTTGGTGAAATCCACGGAAAGTTTCAGGGCAAGTTTCAGTAACGTGAGGCTTTTGAAAGAAAAATGGCACCATCTCAATAAAAGAACTGAACTGGAATTACTATAGCCTCGTGAAGGTATACAAGCAGTCGAATTAACAGAACACTATCACGAATTTCAATATTTAAATTATTTCCCCCCAGAACACGAGTTCCTCCAGAACGGGCTGTCTTGCAGTTCTACGCAATCGTCTAGCACAGAGACTATACGACCCAAGGTTCTGGCGCTGTTACTCGTCCCAGGAACAGGAGAATGCCGCTAGGATAATCCCACAAGAAGAACACAAATGGGTGATCGACTTCAAAATATTTCTCTCCAAAGGCCCCTATTCGATTGAGTCCTGTAATGGACGTTGCAGCAGCTTCGACTCCATCTTCGTTCAACTCCAGGTAAGTCCTTCGTAATCAGTTCTCTCTTAATTTATTCCAGTATTAGTTAGAATTTATGAATTACTTACTTGTGTATAACATCGTTGACATGCAGACTGTCTGCCTTGGAGATTTCTTCCAGATTAGCAGTTCCTTTCTGGAAGAGATCAGTAATGCCCAGAGCCCTAAGAGAGTCTGACAGTTGCATGTTCTGCCGAAGACGAAACCTGGGAATCCGAATATTAACAGTATCTTCCTGTAAATTCATTCATAAATGTTACATGAGTAAACCGGTGAAAGACTTAATGAATAGAAATTCAGTACTTTGAGGGTTGAAAATAAGGTGCGCACGTTATCCGACGTCATGTTCGATTCCAGTTTCGAGATGCCACGGTCCACGTCATCCGGAAGAATGATGAACAGCGAAATCCGCTTAGAAGCGAAGGGCAATTCCGCAATGCGGCATTCAAGATCGTGGCTGTACCCAACAGGGATCCGGAATCGACCGACCATCATTGGGATTTCATATCTGCGAAACAACGAAATAGTTAAAACTTTTTATTGTGTTGTCCTGTGTCTATTAAAAAATCTAGGGCACTTGAACTGAAACTGTTGTTTAGGGAAATTAGTAGTTGAACCAAAAGTTGTGAGACTAGAGCAGAATGAAGTTGAACCTGGCGGTACTGAGGGTCAGACAGCCGGAAGCCATTTAGAGCAATGTACTAGAATTACTTTGCGGAGCGGTGTCTTCTCCTTTCAACTTGTTGCTTCCATCGCATGCATGCACAACAAACGTCGACGCGGATAATGGCCAAAAGCCGCAAGCGAAGCAAGCTTGCCTTCATCTTCTTCTTCTTCTTTTCTCAAACGCCCCAGTCCCTGAACTACGTGGCGGCCTCTTGTCTTATTGTCGCCAACCAGAAATCTCTTATCGACTCCAACTTTTCACGATTAGCAAATAACGCACTGTTCGTAAACATTAGTCGATTGGCGATTTTTTGCTTTCAGTGGTTCATAAGATATACAGTTGATACGTACGAAGCTTGGAGTAAATTCTAAGGTATCAAGATTGAAGCAGTCGATTCTGGAGGGGAATATTTTAACTGCTAGAAACTGGTCTGCCAGTTCATCTTCTGGGGCTGCTATAAAACAGCCTTGAGTAGACGTTTGAGATGCAGACAAAACCGCAAATTACAACGGATGCTGTTATTACGCAAAGAAAGTAAATAACAAGTGCTGGCCAAATAAATAAGAAATAAGGCTATATCTTTAACATTCCCCAAACAAAATGCTTTAAAGCCGTACACCGTAGAACCCTCCAGAATAAAACGAATTTGAAATTATTTCACGTAAAGTTACCTGGTCTTGGTGCTGGTATAGAAGAGCCCCTTGTCAAAGGTCAGGGATCGATCGAATTTGTAGAGCCACTGAGAGCGGAAAACAAGTCCGTTGACAAGTAGTAGTTTTATGTCGGGAGAAAGAGGCTCTTTGAGTAATCCTTCAATGCGTCCATGGCTTTGGTTACGAGCCCACTGATTGATCTGATTCATCACGGCCAACTTGTCCGACCTGAAGTCAATCTCCTCCATCCGGACTGCGTAGTATTCTTCCAGGGCCCTTCGGTAAGTGTCGGAGACATCGAGTGCTGCCTGGTGGAAGATTCCGCTGACCGACGTGAGCGTGTCTTTGTAATAGACCGAGGCTAAGTTGCTCAAGACGTTCTTGTAAGACGAGTGCACTTCGTTGAAACTGAAGTTGTTGAGATGCAGTGAAGTCCTCAGCTGCTGAGAGGTTCCCGATCCAGGGCCGGCACCCAGGAAGATCATGGCAAGAATAGCCGAGAGACTAAAGGGCGAAAAGAGGATGTTGGAAGACGATTCGCCCTGCTGTGAGTTGGCTGGGTTCTCCAGCGCCAGTTTGGCGTAGAGATCCAGGGAAAACTGGAAATGGGCGCGCGAGAAACGTTGAAGCGCCGAAGTGGATCTGCTGGACGAGCCAGGACTGCTACCACCGCTACCCAGGGGACTGCAAGCAAAGACGAGCAGCAAGACGGTGCTACCGTAGATCCGCATGATGGTGATGACCCAGTGAAGAAAGCCCAAATGCGGTTTGGTGATGAGTGGTTTCGGGGGTATAGGGTGAAGGGAAATGAGCACGAGACGTTCTGCAGCCGCACTGAAAGCTCAAGTGCGGAAACGGTGAGCTAAAAGAGTGGCAAACCTGCTGCTAAACTTGGCCATCAGCAATGCCTCCGGATATTGTTTCTTTCGCCTCGTTTCTCTTCTGCCAGTCTTCCTCTCTTTCAGACCTTTAAACCAAACAATACACCGTACAATTGATTCTCAACTCAAGATCCAAAAGCAATCCACTTGGTAACCATGCCGTCTTGTCTTTCAACAATATCGTGATTTATTTTACTCCCAAAAGTTTTCGCGCTCTGATTCACCTGTGTGCGTCCACCGTAGACGTGTGTCTACAAATAAAGAAACTTTTTTTTTTTCGGGGCTACGCGGTAGGTCCGACCACTTCTGAAAGCCTGAAGGGCCGGAAGCTCTCACTTTTTGCCCTCCTGTTTATTGTTGAACTTGTCCCAGAGTGTCGGCTGAAAGAGCGCCGTCTCATCTACCTGTGTCCGGGGGTTCTGTGCTCTCATAGAAAACACCTCTACTGACGGCCTATTTTTCACCTTTTCCCCCCTCAAACTTTTCAATGAAAGGCCTGATTAATTATCTACTTGTTAGATAGTTTTACTATTTTTTTTTTTAATGTTTAAGAAGAAAATTAGTCCTTGTTGACTGGAGCTGATGGGATTAGAAATTCATGTAAATGTCGGGTGGCTATAGGCAGACCCATTAGGTATTCAAATGCGGCGGTAAGCAACAATAAATACACAGAACGGATCGGACTGAACCAATCCACCCATATGTAATTGGTCACACCTGGGCTTCACACACAAGCACTTCTTAATAAATTAACTTGCCTCCCATTTCAACAGTTTTTTTTTCAAATTTATTTTTCTTATTCTGTAAGTTCCGAGTTCAAGGGTAATTTTGTTTACTAAGATTTACGTTTGTGGAAACAAGAAGAGACCTAACCTTCTTGTCAAAGTCGGCGAAAGGTTATAAAAACATTCATTGCTCTTAAAAATCTTTTGTTTTATTTTGCGAAAGTCAAAGAGTAACAGGTACTGCAGGAACCCGCGGTGCCACGCCGTCTGGCTGCTGCAGCTGCGGCTGCTGGCGCTTCACTGTAGCCGGCGGGCGCTCATCGCCATCATCTCACAATCTCCGACAAACGGACGAAGAAACAAAAAACAATACACACACGGACTTAATGAAAGGGAAAAATAAAAACCGACGACCTTAATCAATGCAATTTATCCCTGAACGTAAGGGAGGAGAGAACAGTGGCCGTGTACCCCGCCTCTTACTTATAGATAAGAAAGTATTATACTATAATTGCTTTCTGAAGATAGCTGAGTTAAGTAAAGTGTTAAGATCTGTTGCCATGGTGATTTGTTCTAGAGGCTAGAGCTACTGAAAGCTCATAGGTACAAAAAGAACCGTTACACGATATCTGTGCAAGAGAAAACCACGACGAGGTCTAAAAGAAAAACGTGACTAGCAGCCGACAAGAAATCGTCTCGGGGAAACTAATCCTTTCGACAACGCAGGGATCGAACTAATAATAATAGTCATAATTAGCATATAAGATTAGCTTTCGTTGTTGGTGTGCTAAGAATAGCTTGAACTTGCAAAGCATTTCTAGAAGCAATTGGCGATATTTTTCTATGGTGTTTTGGAGTTCTCGTCGAAAGGGTTCGCGTACGTGTGCTCGTAAAAGTGGCGACTACTACAAACAATAGCCTCTTGTAATTCGTGAAGCCAAAAAGACGTGAGTCGAATATTAAAAATGAATACATTAAGATACGCTCCGAGGCGCAGTCGAGTAATCCAGGGACCGCAACTCTCCATCTTCATCCAAACTTCCCTCTGAAGAATCTTGCACGATTCTTCAGGATCGCAATTTCCGTGAACAACTGAAAAATCAGTTTAATTTCTGCCGGGATGGATGTCAGATTTAAGCTCATCCAGATGTCAAGAGACTTAAGAACGTCTTCATCCAAACTTCCCTCAGAAGAATCTTCCACGATTCTTCAGGATCGCAGTTTTCGTCAACAACTGAAAAACCAGGTTAATTTCTGCGGGACGGATTTCAGTTTTAAGCTCATCCAGATGTCCAGAGACTTAAGGACGTCTTCATCCAAACTTCCCTCAGAAGAATCTTCCACGATTCTTCAGGATCGCAGTTTTCGTCGACAACTGAAAAACCAGGTTAAGTTCTGCGGGATGGATTTCAGATTTAAGCTCATCCAGATGTCCAGAGACTTAAGAACGTCTTCATCCAAACTTTCCCTCAGAAGAATCTTCCACGATTCTTCAGGATCGCAGTTCTCATCGACAACTGAAAAATCAGGTTAAGTTCTGCCGGGATGGATGTCAGATTTAAGCTCATCCAGATGTCCAGAGACTTAAGAACGTCTTCATCCAAACTTTCCCTCAGAAGAATCTTCCACGATTCTTCAGGATCGCAGTTTTCATCGACAACTGAAAAATCAGGTTAATTTCTGCGGGATGGATTTCAGATTTAAGCTCATCCAGATGTCCAGAGACTTAAGGACGTCTTCATCCAAACTTTCCCTCAGAAGAATCTTCCAAGATTCTTCAGAATCGCACTTTTCGTCGACAACTGAAAAACCAGGTTAAATTCAGCGGGATGGATTTCAGATTTAAGCTCATCCAGATGTCCGGAGACTTAAGGACGTCTTCATCCAAACTTTGCCTCAGAAGAATCTTCTACGATTCTTCAGGATCGCAGTTTTCGTCGACAACTGAAAAATCAGGCTAATTTCTGCGGGATGGATTTCAGTTCTAAACTCGTCCAGATGCCAAGAGATTTAAGACCTGTCTCACAAAAGATCAGAAGATACCAGTAGCAAAGATTAAAATAATAACTAGGAGTAACACGATTAGGAAATACTGGAATAGAACCGATCAGGAGTTAGGAATCTTGAAAGTATCCGGTGGAAACTTTCAAGATTCCTTGCGGTCTTGATTGCGGTGTTCCCATTGTTATTCGAGACATTGAGAAATGCTTTTTTAAGTTCAATCATATAAGAAACGTAACTGGGAATAGAAAAAAAAACAATACGTGAAACATATCTGCTGTCCACGAATGAAACAAAAAGCAGCCGCCAATCGATCAAGAATTCTCAAATACCAAACCTTCCATATCTTTCACTAATAGTATTGGTGGTATTCATTTTTTTTCCTCCCGTTTTTTGATTCACTAGATAGCCCACTGTGTCGATTTTCTATCAATAGTTTTTTAAAGTTCTATACCGTGGGCATTTGTCGAATTCCAAGTTTCTCTCTTAATGCTCACAAACCTTCTGTTTTAATATTTAGCGTTCGTAACGAGAACAACAGTATTTGCTAATTACTAATGAATAAAATAATTTACTGACTTCGCCGATAGAGGATTCTGAATTATCAAGGGGAAAGAGAAGCGTAACACTTTTAATTGCAAGTAAACGGATGCAAGGGGTCCGAAACTTCCAATAATCTTCGTACACCTAGGTCATGCTATCACTGTTATCTCCGTGTTATCAAATAATCTTCGTACACTTTTCCTCGGAGTTTCGGACCCCTTGGATAAATGCAACAAAAATCAAGAATATGGCCCAGAAGGAGGAAGGTAATGCAAAATTGATCAGCGCCATCTAGTAGTAGACAAAGGAACTAACGCGTTTTCTTACTTTTGGCTCGACGGACAAATTGGAGAATCTGACTCTGACTGACTGACTGACTGACTGATTGACTGACTGACTGTTCCGCTAACAATGAATCTGTTTGTAAATACGAGCTAAAAGGGAGCTTGCTATAGCTAGAAATAATTTTTCTTGATAACTATCACGGTAGTTAAAAGTTCAACTCAATTGAACTAAACTCGAAAACTTAATAGACTTAATCATGCCACAATAATCCATGCCGCAGCGTTGAAATGTGGTAAACAGTCATGCTCAGTGGAATTTCGTATTTCGTTGATCCAGTTTTAAAACTACCAAAAGTAGCATACTCCAATAGTACTGTACAATATTCGTAGGTTCACGTTAGATGTTTTCTTTTTTTCTGACAACAAGCTTCGAAACTTAATTTCATCCACTAGGAACATATAGAATTACGTATAGTTCTTGTTGGAGAAATTTATGGTATATTTACTTCGTAACCGCGGCCTTGTATATTTGGGCGATTTTGTTCCTCCATGTTATTCCTTATCTTGGCTTCAGCGGTTCCCGACTTAGGAGAATCAAAAAGCTCCGTCTATAGCTACTTAACGGTGCAAAGGCATACTGAAACATATGGTAACACCTTAAGAAGAATTGGGACTTGTGATATAATGGAAAAAGTGATGTGGAGTAGTTAGAAATGTTTCCGTATTCGAGGTTCATTGAGGCTTAGAAAAGGCAATTCCCGACTTCGAAGCTACTAGTTCAACTTCTTTAGCTTCGCAGCTGGAAGTACTATCGTTTGTTACTTGTTTAAGCTACCTTGTGTCGTGCTCCAACTATATTTCACTCGTTTACACGGTGCATACTTCTACCAGCCCAGCTCAGATCATCGTGTTTTAGCGCTAGGTACTGAAAATACTCTGAAATTCGCTTCCCTAATCACAGATGTTGCTCTCAGAATTTTATTTCCTTTGATATTTTTTCGTTTAGATTTAAAATAGACGAAGCGTGGCTAGTTTTCACGAGTGCTCACGACACTTATTTAGCACATTTATACAGATAGATTTCGGAGAAAGAAAGAAAAGACGAGACTTAACAGTTTGGTATTAATGTATTTCAGACACGTTGGTTTTGGATATTACAAGAAAATTTCACATTCACTGTTTACCGCAATCACTGATAGGAGATTCTGAATATTCATCAATAAAAGGCAAGCGTTCTGCTTTAATTACAAAGAAACGAATGAAGGCACACACAATGGGAATAAACACATGACTGAATAGTAAGAAGCTGCAGCATGAAGTGCACTTTATAGTGACCTTGAAAATCCAGGCCAAGAGGAAGACGAACAAGACAAATTTTGCGAATTTTCGTCGAAAAAAAAATTGATTCTATCGCAAACGCCTTTTGCTTTCTCTCGTTTCCTGCTGCACGGGCTGCTGCTTGATGATGAGCTTATTCTTCTCTCGTGTAACTGTCGTGGTGGTTGTAGGGGCAGGGTTCCGACCTTTCCTGCGCTGGAGACCCTGCAGCTTTTCATGGAGCGCGTGAAGCCCAAGGAAGCTGGGAGTCCGACTGCCTTGGGAGCTGGGCGTAGTTTCGGCAGCAGCCGCAGCAGCACCAGGCGTGGGGACCGCGGCAAAGCTCTGGAGGTCGGTATTGGCAGTCGGTCGCGTTTGAGGGGCTGCTGCCCGGAGCTGCCTGCGGAGATCGCGGCATTCTTTCTGACTGGAGATGAGCTCTTCGTGCAGCAGGCGAACCTGCCGATCGGCTGCTGAGCTGCTGCCGCTCGATTCCTCGCCCAGACGCCTGAGGAGGTGCGAGAACTTCTGGTCGTAGTCGCGCTGCTGTGCTGCTGACCGACGATCGATTTCTAACCGCGTGCGCTGCAGTGCTGTGGACAATTCCCGCACGTAACGCGACTGGTCTTCGTACTGAGCCTATTGGAAACATTTTAATTACTAATCAATACGTTGAAGTAAAAGTGATTTCAGTTATTATAAGTTTATCACATTTTTTTAAAAATCTCATTGACGGGTTTGTAGGCGTTAGCCCATGATCCCAGGTGGAGGGATTACAGATTCAACTGCTAAGGGTCGCTGGTCTGGGAAGGGCCTCACTTGGAGTCGAGTGGGATCGAACCCACAGACCCAGAGGTGAAGGGTGGTGGTGGTGATTTAAGATCCGAACCATTGTGCCACCAGCGCCCCTTAGTTTATAAGTTTTAAGTTTATAAAGTAAATTATGGATTTGCTACTTATTTATGCAACTAAACTTCAGACTTGTTTAAGATTATAATTTCCCACTAAAGTTTAATTAGATAATGAATTCGACATGCTAGAAAAACTAGAAGAAAAATTAAAGTAAAATATATTAATAATTTAACTATTAATAATTAATTAATTGCACTTATTTAATTACCGTATTACTCAATCAATTCACTACTTAATTAATTAATGATAATCTCAATTAATTAATGCAATTAATTACAATTAGCAAATAAAATAATTTAACTAAATTTAAGGTTATTAGCTCGGTTTGGTTATGGAATCTGGAGTTTTACCTCTAGTTCTGCAAACTGCTGTTCAATCTTCTTGGAGCTTTCACGCAGATCGATGACTTTGGAGAAATATTTACAGAGCAGAGCGCGGGTCTCGAGGTGCGTTAGACTCAGCAGTCGCGTCAGCAGACCATCGTCAATCTAATCGGCAAAAATAAGTTGTAAAAAAAAGGTTGAATAAAAGCAAAAAATTAAATAAATTATCAGTAATTCATATCATAATTTAGTAATAAATATTAATATCTATTCAACATTACAAATTTAAAACTTAATTAAAAAGTAGTAACTTTGTTAATAATTAATAATATCATTAAAAATAATAAAATTATTAAGTACATTAAGCTTAAGTTGTATTAAAATTTACACACCGTGCTGTGGAGTACTTGCTGTCGATTGCAAATGAGTTCATTTTTGTACTCGATGGCCGCATCAACAGCTTCTACAGCTTCGTCCAACTCCAGAAGACGCCGTTCCTCTTCGGGACTCAAAGTGCGGCCCTAAACACACGTTCAAAACAGTGTACTACTAACTTAACTCGTAACAGTAATATTAAAAGCAATGGTATGCAGATAATAATACTACTAATAAGTAAAGGTATATGATATTAAATAATAATTATAATGATGAATAACAATAAGAAAGCAACAATAACGCAATACATATATATAATAATACACAATAATACATCAACAATCATAATAACTAACGAACAGTGAATATTTCAGTTTCTGGTATCGACACTATTACCTTGGACTCTTAATTTTAAGTTATTTTCTAATTACTGTTGATTGAATATTTATAACTATTTGATATATTTATGTTTAGCTTAGAAGGTTCGACAAGCGTAGCTGCGGCTTGATACCCTGTGCTGCCGTTCATCGAGAGCTTGTCGCTGCTGCACCAGGGCGTCCCTCGTGTGTCTCAGGTTCCTGATTTCCTTGCGGTAGGACTCTTTATCAACAGGTGGGTCCGGGCAACCAGTTGAAAGCAGTACAGCCTTGTCCTCCTCCGCACTTTTGATCACCGAAGACGAACAGCAACACAAAGACGTTTGCAGCATCTACGGGGAAAACCGAAACAATAATAATAATACCAATACAACAACAACAACAATAACAACAACAACTACTACTACTGCTACTCCTCCTCCTCCTCCTCCTACTACTACTACTACTAGTAATAACAATGAGAAATATTAAATTCCCATAAATAATTCGTTACTTTGTTGTCCTGGAGGATTTTGTCGCCCTCTTCTCCAGTGAGACTTCGCTGGATTTTCTCTGTGAGTCGTTTTTCGCGCTTTTCCACAAAAACTAAACGCTGGTCGACGTCTTCACTCTGCTTCTCGATCTGCGATCGAAGGGTCGCCAGGCGATCCTCTTCGGCTTCCAGCCATTTGCGTTTGTGTTCCAGTTCCGAGTCGACTTCACTCGGACCTATTGCTGCATCCACAAAACAAAAAATAAATTCAATTAACATTATAACTGAATATGACTCCTGAATTACGACTGATTATAAACCACTGCCTAATTTTAAACGAATAATTATATCATTTTAAAATATTAGTTAACCGATAAACGTTAAAATTGCTATTTCTTATTTACTTAATTAAACTCTTTATATCTCTTTATAGACGTTAATTTTCCACCATTTCTGTTCATAATACATAAATTGTGTATAATAATAATATATCAAATATATAACATGAAAATAAAGTTAAACTTACAAATGTCTTTAAAAGATCTGGGCGAGGTTGTTCCATGCGTCTTGCGTTTCCTGCGCAGCTGCTTTTCCAGTTCGGCTATGCGCTGGTGATCCTCTTCCAGTTCGACCTGCAGTTTCTTTTTCTTCTCCGTCTCCTCTTGAAGCTGATCCTTCAGCAGATCCTGTTGCTCTTTCATGGTCAACAGACTACGCTCCAGCTCATCCACCCTAAATCAGCCAATAAAAATCATTAAATAACCTAAAAAAGTTATTTTTATAGTAGTTTCCATTTTGAAGGGAAATTCCCTGGAAAAGGGGAAAATGAGGTCTGAAAGGGGAAAATAAGAGAAGAAGGGAAAAAGAGAAATCTCGAAGTACAGCCTATATTCTAGCACGGAAGGGGAAAAAGGGGAAATATAAGGCAAAAGGAAATAAGAGGTGATATTGAAAGTGGAAACATTGTTTTATAGATTTTACTTTCTGGGATTGGTCCCCATGGCGTCGAGCAGTTTGGCTACTTCTTTCAGGCGTTTCTCGTATTTGGCGATCTCTCGTTTGTAGCGCGCGATCCGCTCGCGATGCGCTTCCGCCTCGCTGTCGCTGCCCTCCTCGGTGGCGTCTTCGAGTTTCTCCGACGGTTTGGCGCCGTTCTGCGCCTTGTCTTCGAGTTCGCGAAGCCGGACCTGCGCGTGCTGCAGGTCCGTCCGCGTCTGCACGGCGTCGCGTTCCAGACGCTCGATTTTCTCCTGGAACAGCTTCTTAAACATCTCGCTCTCGCGACCAGCTTCCACTAAATCTGTTATAAACGCCTCCTGTTTAAAGAAACGGCATTAGTAAATAAAATTCGGAGTTCAGAACACTATTCCAACGATAATATTTCATTTTAAAATGATAAATTAATTGTATACCTTTCATAATTTAACAATATTTATGATTTATTTATACTTTATGCTAGATAATTTTTTATTTTATTCTGTATTGTTTATATTTTCTTTGCTTATTTTTAAGATTACGATCAATTGTTATTAATACTTATATAATAAAATAAATATTAATTTTTACAATGGGGAAGTTGCATGAATGTTCTTTTGTATAAATTATACATGATTTGAAAGAGCAGAAAACGTAGACCATGAATATATTAGTTTTATGGTCGAAAAAAAATTAGAAATAATTAATTAAGGGGTTAGAAAATCAGCCGAGGGGCGGAGTTATAAAAAGGCTGCCTTAGGGAAAGACTCCCTTCTGCAGGGCTAGTGCTTTGCCGCTATATGGATCGCATGCTAAGTTTGAGTTGTACTTGATCTTATAACGCAGTTTACATCAGATTTTATCATTTCCAGCTTCCGTAATATGTTACCCTCTCATGTAGTTATTTGGATTTTTTTTGTGATGACTAATCGCACTGTAATACCAAAAACTTTGAATACATTTAAGTAATACCGGAGTAAGAATGATAGTACTAATTATAGTAATAGTAACAATGATAAAAACGACGTTTCAATAAAAGTAATAATAATAATAATAAGATTAAGAATAATAAGAATACCAATAATAATAGTAATAACAATCATAAAAATAAATCTTATTAATATTACTAATCACAATATCTGAAATCGTAGGTTATTAGACATCACAGCCATTGCGTTCCTTTGGTATTTTGTGCCCCGAAATGCCCCTCCCCCCCGCCCCGGAAAAAAATCCTGTGCCCAGGCAGCCGCCCCCTTCACCCACCCTTAGCACGCCCTGCTAGTGGAAGATTCCTAACGCGCTCCTCTCTGTAGCGGACACCATCAGAAAAACTCCTTCAAAGAATTTTTTAACTTTTTATATACCAAAATGTTTCTTGAATTATTATTCGCTTTTAAGAAGGATTTTCAAGTAAAATTTCTTTTCAAATGTCTCTTGTACGCCCGTCCGTAGTAGAGGAGTAGGCCATTTAGTGGGCTACGGGGAGATTTGCCTTCAATGTATTTTGACGTCACGCGGGTGGCTAGCCAGTCACGTACCGTTTTGGGAGCACGTGACTTTTCCTTAACTTTAAACCAGTTTTAAAAATACTTCCAGTCCCCGGAAAATTTTTTAAAATTGGATTTTCGAATTTTTGACATCGAAGACTATGGATTGTAAAAATAAAAAATAGCACGCAACTTCCCCATTATTTTAATACTTATTTTTATTATTTTAACCGCTTTTTATACCTTTAATTTTATGGCAGATCTTAGTTCTTTAAGAGTTTTCTGCGCTTTTCGAAGTTGTCGGTTGGTCTGTCTCACTTGTGCTCGTCGGGATTCGGAAGTTTCAGAAAGTCGCCTCATTTCTTCACGTAGGATCTCCTCTCCATGGCTGCTGGCTCCTTCTTCCAAGCTTTTGATGATCTCTAAAGGCTTGTCTTTCCTATCTGCTTCTGCCAGTAACAAAAATAAATAAAATACAGCCATCAGCAGAAAAAGGTAACCACCCAGACTAAATAAAGTTGGTTTAAAAATCAATTTATCTGTTACTTGACCGATCAAATTGACTACAAGAGTGAAAATTGAATTGAGTTTCATCATTTTGACCTCTATTTGATCGCCACGGTAGTGTTCAAGTTTACTTAAAACCGATATTCTTTTATCCAGGTGGACAATTTTTTTTTTTATCATGGGTGTATTTATAATTTAGCAGCAAAGTAAGTACCAGATGTTCCAGAATGGCTTCCAGAGTCCGACCCGCCTCCTCTTTCCTCCAGTTTGCTCATAACTCCTTGAAGCTGAGCAGGATCGAAGCCGTTCGGGTTGAAGATACTAACTCTTCTCTCATTGGATGGGACAGGTACAGGACTGCTACTTCCAGCCGGCGAATTATTGCTGTTTCTGCTTTTGGTGAGGCGAGCTTCTAAACTCCTGCCGTCGGTAGCAACAACCTGCATCAATTTCTGCATGACTGGAATATCGTACGTCTGTTCTATAGTGCTGATCAGCCTGTCGGTGGCTTCCCGAAAGCTTTGCTTCAGAGCATCGAGGTTTTCTGTGAACTCGGAACCTTTTGACGAGCTCGATTCTGCGGATACTGAATGCTCGGACGCAGTCGGGGAGTTGCTCCTAGACGGGGTTGGCTCGGAGACTTCCTCTATGGAAACAAATTACAAAATTGTATAAATAATCTATTGTAATATATTTAGGCTCACCAACAGTGTTTTCACTTTCAATCTCCCTTTTTTTCCCTCCTTACTAAAATACAAGGCTATACTCCAGATTTTCCCTTTTCCCTTATTTTTCCCGTTTCAGACCCGACTTTCCCCTATTTCAGGGAATTTCCCCGCAAAGTGGAAGCACTGCTCACCAATGACTTGCAAAGCTTTGATTTCTGAATTTCGTCTTCCATAGCCAACAAGAGATTCCTGTTGAGTCGTAGAGTTGTTGTTTGCGGGCTCAGCCTTCTTCGCAACACGAGGTTTGATAGCGTAAAGGTCCGGCTCGATGCAGTGCTGGTATTCTTCTTTCAAGCACAGCCACGATTCGATGCGATTCTGAGTATCGTCAGACATCTGTTCTGCAGTAGAGAGTTCCTTGAAAAGAGATTCGGCATTTGTAACGAGCTGCTGCCACTGATTAGCCGCAAATCGCAACCTAAAATTATAAATAATAAACAAATTAAATAAAATTTAATAAAACATAATAAAATAATATAATATTACATACGTTTTGAAACGGAAATAATATCTCCATAAGTAACAATTATTCACAGCTTGCTCTTATACGAACAGGACTAATAGCATACGAACATGTTCAATGTATGTGTAAATGAATATGCAAGACTTGCTTGAAAAGTTCATCCTCGACATTGTTTTCGGGATCCACACTTTGATTGTTCTGGACGTCTGCACTGCCGTTGACGATACTATCCTGACTCTGCATCAGTTCAGCAGCAGCAATTGGACCGTTTGAAACGGGTGGCCCGACTGCGGGGAAATGGCCAAACGATGACGGGTACAAAGGAACAGGGACCTGCTAAAACGACAACGCAACGATAAGTGTTATTTTGAATTGAACTATATGTACAGTCATGTTCATTCCAAAAAAGGGTACAGCACGGAAAGGCCAACCACCACTTTTTCTTTGTTTTTACCTGGAAAATTTAATATTATTCGATAAAATACGTGAACTTAGTTTAAGTATAATCTATTTTATCTATAATTACACAAGTTAATTGTATAGTAACTTTATAATTGACGAAAAACCACTTTGAACCTCTCCCAAGGCGTACCCCTTTATTATGGACATAAGTGTACATATAAATATAGAGTGAAATTTTACTTGAGGAGCTGCTATGGGAACAAAGTGCGTTGGTTCATTCTGGGTATACTGTCCAGGCATTCGTATCTGAGGAGCTGCGAACTGCTGCGGTATGCCATACTGTATCGGGGGAAGTGGAGTTACCCGCAGATTGCGAACCGGCTTATTGCAGATATTGGCGACACGCGAGGCAAACTTCAAAGTGCTCAGCGTTTCTTCCAAATCTGTTGATGACGGGGACAGACAAACAATCATCAATGCCAAAGCACTGCCTCCCAGCGAATCCTAGAATTCAATGAATAAAACATTTATGGGGACCGTGGCGAGACGTCACTTCTCGTTTACCTTCAATATCCAGGTTAACTTTGAGTCCCAGTAAGGCACGTGACTTGCTTTGCGTCTAGGATCACCCAAAGCTGCTGTAACGTTACTCAGAGCAAGCAGTCCAGACGAAACGGGATTGGTCTCTTGAAATCCAGCCTCGGAAAGGTTGGTCCCCGCTTTGCTCAATCGCTCGGAACCAGCCAGATCGACAAAGTGGAGCTTCGATCTTGTCTCGTAAACAAGGCCATCTTGATTTTTTTCAAATTATCTCATTAAATTACAATAAATATGCTATGAAAAATAGGTTTCGATACCCTGAGTCCACGTTTGGTATAGCGTTAACATGAAAACAGTGTGCGAGCGACTGGATAACTGGTTTAAAACCACAGGATCCGTTTGTCTGAATGCTAGTCCAGCTTCCAGACAACTGAAGACATCTTCAATAGACTGACATTCTATCTGTGTAGCTCCGTTTATAATAATCTCTCCCTGGTGAAAAAAGTTCACTATATTAAGAATAAATTGCAAAAATTTAAGTTATACGTTTTGGTCCTGAATGGAGATTTCCCCGTGAAAAGGTTCCACGCTCAACAAATCCCTAATTTCTTCGTGGTAGATTTCTAAATAGCTGACGTGGATCGAATAGTGTCTTGCGGGACTCTCCTGAAACACGAACAAAATAATATTACATAAACTTGAATAATAAATGGCGCTAAACCTTTAATTTGTGGAATACATGACGAATAGCTCGAGGAACTATGCCAAAATCTGCTTCGTTCATTGCGTACAGCAAACCAGGTCCGAAAATAGTGTACGTTTTTCCAGAACCTGTTTGGCCGTGGCCGATAACAGTAACACTGAACCCTGGCAAAGTAAAAATGCACATAATAAAAAAGTGAGAAAATTTGAGGAAATAGAACAGGCTACCTTCCATAAAGGCATTGATGAGTGGCTCGACTGCCACGCTGTAAATAACATTTTGCTGGCAATTGAAAGGTAGAACGTAATCGAACTGGAAGAGACGATTCCCGCTGACAATAATGCTTCCTGTTGCTGGGTCAACCTGAAGGTACGGTGTCGGGGCAACTTGGTCCGTGGCAAACAAAGGCCGAAGCTGTGAAACCAAGACAAATAAAGTTATAAACATATATTTTAAAACAAACTACGACGTGTCAGTGAAGACTTGTTAGTATCGAGTGTTTGGGAATATATTATTTACTCTTGTTAGAACTTGTACGTTCGTCTGGAACGTGTTGTCCAGATTATTCGTGTAGAGCATTTTCGTTAGAAAATACTTTTGCTGGCTGGGTAAAGTTCATTCAAAAATATCCGATTGCCGCCATCTCTCGTAGCACAATGTTTTTGGACAATCAAACAAACTTTAGAAGGCGGGGTGTTCCTAAAGCGCATACAAGAGAGATTGCGGGAATTAACTAATTAGACAAACTAATATAATAATTATCACTAATAAACACTATTTTTAAATAGTTCGAAACTAGTAGCTAACTAGTTAAATTACTTTAAAATACTTCATAAACAAATAATGAAAATATAGCAATACATTTTTGAAGTTGAAGATGAGCGTGGCAATGCTAGAAAATGTAAGAATAATTTAAGAAGTATTAGTCTAATAAAATATTATCCAAATACGAATAAATATAAATAAATAACCATAATAAAGAATTGCAGCTAACGTTGTTAATAATTACGTATTGTTTATTAATAAAGTACAGTATATTAAGTATAAAACAATATAAAATATCATTTTCCAAACTTAAGAAATATTGTATTTAATTATTATCAAGTACTAGAAGTCAAAATTGTATAATACACAATCAAATACAGAATCTTTAAAAAAATTATGTTAAAATTTACTACGAACTACTTGCCTGGTATAAATAAAACAATAGAGTGGTTTGTTAATAACTCGATCATTTAAATTCAAATATTGTATTTTCTCCACTTCTCTAAATGCACTCATAAAATACATAAAAATCTGGTTAATATTGACGATTGTTGGCAGTACCTCGATTAGCAAACCTTGTAGAATAATAAATGACGAGCAGAATCACAACAAATCGAGGGCTGATAAATAAAAAACTCCAAAAAATCTTTTCAATTCATATTACAAACACGAAGGCACAGAAACGGACTTGATTTTCTTGTTATTTTCCGATATCACAAAGTTCAAAGTTTCTTTCTCTAAAATACGAAATCATAAAACTGTTGCAGCTTTTATCGTATCCAGCCACCTGTAGAAGAAAACGTAATTGAGAAACTTCTGCTAAAGGATTAATTTACTAGAAAATAGTACCGTTTAGCTAGCGTTGCATTTTCCGCATAGAAGGTGAGTGGCTGCTGCGATGGATGACACAACTGGAAAACAAGTTCCTTCTCGATACCAAAATTCTGCGTAAAAAATAAAAAAAACTGTAATCGATAACCGACATGGAAAAATATGAAAAAATACTTCATCGGGGACTAAAACGCTGAATCCGAGAACAGGCACTGAGTCTAACGCAACGACATCTTCACAGGCTCGGTAAAAATATAGCACGCGGTCCTTGAGGACAAACCAGGCTCTCTTCCAGGATTTCTTGCCTCGTCGCCATAGATAGCCACTCATCTGCGATCCCGCATCATTGGCCGATACCTTAAAAATATAGTATTTATGAACCACCTGGCTCGAACTGAATGTGAATTCGGTAACCGATCAATTTAACCACGTTAAAGTAACTAGATTTAGTCCTGCAGTGTTATTCTGGAATATTATTAGGAATTATAGGAATTTGTACTTCTTTCAAGCGCTGCGGGATGTAGCGTTTGCCCTTGCGGTTCTGTCGTTTGATCTGTGCCCGATGACCGGCCTGTGCTGTCGAGGACTGCGAGAACGGATCAGAATGCGGGCGTTCCTTGTCGTCTTCGTAGCTGCGACGAGGTATGGCATCAAAAATGGCTGCAGACGCTGTTGCTAAACTGGGACCAAGGCCAACTGTACTGCTCGTGGCTGAAGTTGCCTCTGTTTGGACAAAACGAATTTTTCAAATATTGATAATACATAACAATATACTCGTAAAGTTATATCTTATTCACTTGGCAAGAGCACTATGTATTTTGTAGTGGTAATAGGCTGAAAGCCTTAGCCGAGAGCAATGAATAAATAAAAAAATAAATTATAATAATAATAATTTGATGTTGGGGTTCAAGGAAAGTGTACTTACGGTTCAGTGTATCGACACAGTCGTCGCAGACACGGGCTGAGCGAAATTTCAGATACTCCAGAGGTGCTTTGTGATCTGAGCAGTTTCCACATACAACCTTTCGAAATAAAAACGAACAAATTATGCAAAATTGACAAAATAAAAATATAATAAATAAAGAGTTTATAAAACAACGTGAAATTAATCAAAGCAAATGCAATTATATTTATTACATTCAAGGTTTATACTAGATTAAGACTAATATTAAATTACTGAACTGTAATTAAAATTCTTTAACTCCAATTTTGATAATTTTAGTTTCAATAGAATAGTAATATTCATAAAAACTAAAAAACACAATTAAAAGTAAAAAATGAATTAAAATTATGCAAATTTTCTAAATAAAAAATTACAACAAGTGATATACCTTTCCACAGGCGCGGCAATGGTGTCGTCGAAACGTAACGGTGAACTCCGCCATGCACAACTGGCACATTGTAACTCGGCTATCGGGTATCCACACTGGAGCCTGAATATTATAAATATATAATAATATTACAATTCTACTGCTACATAATATAAAAATAATAAAATAAGTATAAACTGCCCGTACCATTACTCAATATATATATTTTAATATTCAATTTATTTTAAATACCTGTTGTCCTAACAGAGGAGCTCGCTTATCTGATTCGCTGTCGCCATTTTCAGGTTTTAGGGAAGCCAGTTTGGATTCGTAGTCCTTGATGGCATTGGTCAGGGCAGCGATCCAGTCGTCACGGGTCTGGGATGAACTGGCAGCCAGCGTAAAGCTGCGGGTCGTGCTGATAACGCTGAACTCGTTCTCGTAGTCCTGGGCCACGGGAAGATTCACCTTCATCCGGGCCAGCGGCAGTTCGTTGTGAAGCTTCAGACTGCAGGATGCAGAGGCCGACCCGACGTACGACGTGTACAGCAAACTGTCGTTCAACTATTCACATAATTAAGAGAAAAAAATATATTAAATTAATAATATGAAATAATTTACATGAATTTATTATTATTATGTTATAAAATTATTGCCATTCTATCTATTTATATTAATTTATTACGTTATTAAGTTTATTTTTGATTCACCAAATTGAATTATTGTTATTGTTACTGTTCTATTTATTTTACTTGTTTATTACTTATTATTAATCGGTTCATTAATACAAATACAAGTAATTTATTAGAATATTCGGTTACTAAATGTAAATACGTAATTTTTACGCAAATTTCAAGTATGAATGGGAATTACCAAGATGAAATAGCGGGGCTGCAGCGTTTTGCGGCACAGTTTGTTGAGTTCTCCCTCTCTCAGGATGATACGTCCAGGTTTGATGAGTTCGTAGTTCCCCATGCGGGCCTGCAGTTTCATGAGTCGCTGAAAGTTGTCCTGGAAAAATGCATTACAAATAAATATATTATAATTATTAATATTTATATAAATATGAGTATTCATTATATATTACTGAATAAGAATGCACGATAAGAGCATAACGCTTTCAAATAATTAAATAAGATAATATTGATTCAAGTATATTTAATTAATAGTAATGAATAATAATGTTAAAACAGAATCAGTATAACATAACATTTTAAAATTACAAATAAAACACGTGAAATATAAAAAAAAACTATTAAAAAACAAAATACTAGATTTTTAGAATTACTTCTAGTTAATTTACGTCTATTATTACGTCCAGTCTAATATAATATGTTAAAATTACAAATGAATACGTCAAATTTTCAAAATTACGTCTAATTTCATAGTATTATTGGCGTGGTCCGCCACTTCGGAGACGACTTTGAGCGCCGTTACGGTATTGGTGAAATCAGGGGAAGTCTCATCTAGTCGGCGCAGATACTCGGCCAGCAGGAGTCGGTACTGCGGCAATCGTTGCACAGGTTTCAGCATGTAGTGTCTGACGGAAAGTTTCCCGCAGCGGGGCGTAGCTTCAAACTCCATAAGAGCTCGCTTGAACCTTGGGTACTTGTGAATGCATTCGTCCAGCAAGGCGCACTGGCTCTCGAAATCCCGGATATACGACGAATACAGTTTCAGGAAAGGTCCTTTATAAATAATAACATCAGAGATGCGCGGATCGTTGTCCCAATTTTGAATGCGGGCCTCAAAATCCGCTAGGAGCTCCTCGTTGAAATGCTGCAGCTGTGGCAGAAAGTTGAGTATTTTGTCCAGTTCCACGTCGGGGATGACAGGACCCCGTCCGTCGCCTGCAGATTCTTTCATCGCCGCGCGGAAATCTCGGTTGAGCAGGCGTAGGCAGTCGACGAAGACGCGCTCCGAGCTGCAGATCTCGCAGGCAGTGTAATACGCCTTCCGTGACGACTTCATCGCGAGGTTCAACTCTGAATCCTCGGCCTCAGAATCGGAATTGGCGTGCGGAGTGGCTGAAGGATCCGCTTCGTAACTCTCCTCCAGTAGAGACGTCCCCACTACGCTACTTTGTGCTGCTGAATCTATGGAAACTCCGGACAGAATAGAGGCTGTATCTCCCTCAGCAGCTCCGGAATTACGCTAATAAAGATATTTGAAAATAAGACATTAATATTGAAGTTATGAAACATAACTAAACTGACGTATCACTATACAAAATTTGGACAAATAATATTACGAAACTACAGAATGTCTGAGAAGGAATTTGTAGCAGACGAAAATTGAGATTTCCGACTTCTTATCTGCCGGACTTTGCTTCGTTATAAAAGTATGACTAACTAGCAACAAAAATGATAAACTAGATTATTTTACCGAATTTCTTATTGCAGTGCTGTATAGAGATTAAAATAAAAAAAAAACAATTTGAAGTTAATATATGAAAATTACAACTAAATAAATCTATTTAATTTAGCTATTTGAGTTCTTTTAATTATATTAAAATTCCAAATTTTATTATTAATATCAGTGTTTCCATTTTGCAGGGAATTCCCGTGAAAAAAATGAACAATGGGGTCTGAAAAGGGGAAAATAAGAGAAGAGGGAAAAGGAGAAACCTAAAAGTGCAGCCCTGTATTCTAGTACGGTGGTGGAAAAGAGAAAAAATGGGTAAAGGGAAAGAGGGAAAAGTGATCGTGGAAACACAGATTGATATATTTACTAAGTACATACTTGACTCGTCTGGTTTTTGCAGCTTAAATCACTGGGTTCGTCTTGTTGAGCAGTTTCTGAACGGTCCACTTCTATTACCATGTTCACAGGCTATCGAAAAAAATATAAAATTATTAATAAAACATAAAAGAGAACGTGCGGTTACAACAAGAAGACGTTAAATAAGATCGTAAGCAAAGTTTTCACTTTTAATTTCCCTTTTTTCCCCTCCCTGCTAGAATAGAAAGCATGCTTCCAGATTTTCCCTTTTCACTCTTCCCTTATGTTTCCCTTTTCAGGCCCTATCTTCTCTTTTTTCCAGGAAATTTCCCTGTAAAGTAGAGAAACCGATTGTGAGCTTCAAGAATTAGTTCTACAAGTTACCGCTTGATGTGCAGTTTTCATTCGTTCGCCCTCAGCTTCCGTGCTGGAACTCTCTTCAGAGTTTCTCTGATTCTTCTTGGCTCCCGCTCTGCGTAAAGGTTTGCCAAAAGACCCGAAAACGGCGGCCAGTTTTTTGCGAATCTGGAAACCGTTCGAGTTATCGTCCGGACATTCGGTGTCGTCGTCCAGAGAGCTCTGTCTGGCAGCGTCCGAAGTGTCGACATCTCCGAGTATTCCTGTAGAAAGCTCGTCTTCGAAGATTCGGACTGGCTTAGTAAAAGGCCCTGAATCGCTGCTACTGCTGCTGGTAGAAGACGTAGGACTCGGTTCTCGTTGAAACTCTTTGACGACGGGTGATGTTCCAGTCAGCGATCGTTTCTTGATGACGTCCTCCAGGACGGTGCAAAATTCCTTCATCTTCTCTCGACGAGTCACGATGTTTGTATCGCAGTTTTCTGCTTCCGATCGGGGCGTTTCTGACGTCTCGATTACGGCACCGCCCACTACCAACCGAACAATCGACTGATCATTTTGCTCCGGCTGGCCGCTAGATGGTTCTTTCGGCGTTAAACTAGGCGACACGGAGAAACTGTTGATGACGGAATCGATATAGGCGCGCGTATCTTCAATCGATCGGAGGTTGGATTCGATATCGGAATCGGTAGCTTCAAATTTGCGTATCTTGAGCGCGATACCCGAAATTTCATCCGTTGCTATCTGGACATCCGGATTAGATGTTCCGGTTTTCTGAGTGCTAGATCCGTTTCCGGAATCGGTTACTTCGAATCTTCGTATCTTCGATTCCATATCGATATCAATTTTAGATCCGGTCCCGAAATCGATAGTCTCCGTTTCCGGATTAACTTCCGGGTAGCACCAGACAACAGGACCCAGTTTGGCGGAACAATCGACATCCGAGACACTCTCTTCGCTGGATTTTTCTTCAGATACCACCGAACTGGAGCTGACTTCGACAATCACTTCCAGCTGACTGGGAATACTGCATTTAGAAGGGCTGCGAACAGTTCCAGGATCGCTGCTGCTAGTTTCCGCTTCGTCTATCTGATTTGCGAGGTTAGTCAAAACCCTATCGATGGAGACGCAATCGTTTATAGCTTCTACTAAGCCCACAGCGGTGACTGCAACATTTTCAGCAGCTGAAACTTTGTCGGTATCTTTTTTATCAGCGTTTTCTTTCTCGGTGAGGGATCTGCGATTGAGTTTCTTGGAGAAGTCCACCATGGCGTAGATAGGTTCCAGAATAACATCTCGGCAGGCGTCGACAGATTTCCTTCTTCTCCTCGGTGGAGCCACAGGAGCTTGGGTATTAACTCCACCAGGACGACTGACTCGCTCTAAACTGTGCGCAACCCAAATGGGCGATTTTTCCAGATCTCTGACATTTGTCTGGATGGCCGCAGCGTATCGCGGAGCTTCTAACCGTCCCAAACTAGAAGTCTTCCTAGTAGACACGGGGAGTTTAGGGCTTCCGGCCGGGGTAGCGGGGCTCAGACTACCGACGCTACTTGCTACCGAGCCGGGCATATGAATCCGCAGCCTCCGCGGTCTGTCCGGAGACTTGGTCGGGGAGGTAGCGGAAGATATTAGAGTCTTGGAGGCCGCACTGATCGAAGGTTTCGGAGGAAGCGAGGGTTTTGGCAGCAAGGCAGGTTTCACCCGGACAGGCGGCGAGGCTTTAACGGGTGCGATTAAAGTCCTGGGCTTCGGAGGGACCGGGGAGGCGGCGTACATTTGCGGGGTAGGACTACAGCCGTCTTGGCAGGTAGCGGGGGACTGCGTGAGATTTTGGCGTCTCTGCCGTTCAGCGGAGGGTGACATTGTTGACCTGCGTCCCGCGACTCACTTTAGCACCGGGCGACCTGGGCGGGTGACCTTGGAGAGGTGAGGCTTTCTTGGCCGGTACCACGACGGCCGTGTTAATGGCTTCGTACAAATGCTCTTTCAACAGCTCCGTCTTCTTCAGCAGCGGCTTCGACCTTTCTGAAACGTCAGGCGAAGACTGGCGAGCCTCTGATACGCAACAACAAGCCATTCCTGGTTTCTTCTCTGGACTAATCGATACCCAAAATTTACAATAAAAGACTTGAACTGTAGATCATGAAGTAGTTTCTTACCTCAGCAAGTGCCGCTTCTGAATATTTTGCCTGGAAGAGCCTGTTTTAAAAGAAAACGACAAAAGTACGGAGTTATTTATAATTCACAAACACACTTCCTCCAGTTATGGTCACATTGCAAGCTCTTTCAAACGAAAAAATGCAGGGGTACGTGACGGGTTGCATTTCAGCTCAAACACTGAAGGCGAAAGCTTTAAAACCCCTTGAAGTGAGGCATTTGGTCTGAAGATGTTAAAGGAAACGGCCACAGCTGCAAAGCATTTACCGTCAAGGGCCACTTTCTACGAGAAACTGAAAGCGATACGAGAACCCTGCAACTGCAGGCGCGTTTTTCTCCCTCTTTCGCGCAGCTTCAAAATGCGATAAAGAAATCATTAAAAATCACAGACTCTCTTAACAGGCAAAACGAGGACCTCCGTCCAAACCCAAAATAAACTGTTGGCCAGAAAGCAAGAGTAATTTTCTTTGTATTTTTTCCCTCACTCGCTGGCTAGGACCTCGAAGCTGTTGACAGTCAAAACAGATCTGAAATAACTCGTGCAAAGTACAAGAAATAAAATATACGAACCAGGCAATGTCGGGTGAATCGCTCGGCTTATGACTTCGGTGTCCATGACTCTTCTTCAGCGAGCTGGGCATAAGAAAAGTAGATTTGATTAAACATTTAAACCCGGATTTAAAGATTCAAGTACTATGGGCCATTAAGCAGCACACTTCACCCGTACTTGACCCCGGGTCCTCCTCCACGCAATAGTTCTTCTCGTAAACACGAATACTAAATCACGCTGCCGTCTATTTATATAAAACTGTTTACTATTTCGATTCAAACAAAGTTGAGAGGCGAGTGACCCAAATTAAACCTATATTTTCCAGCTAAAAGTTCTCGAGCTTGATCGTGCGAGGCCGCTGAAGACTGACTATCGTGTTTAAAAGATAATTCATATTGTACTTTACGCAATTCCAGAGATAAAAGGCATATCAAGGAAAGTCTTGACTTTGAATTTCCCCTTCTATTGCGCATGTGCACGTAAAAATAGCCCCGCTTCAAAGGGGAGGGGAGATAAGCTCAACACTACAAGACGTGACGTAAATAAATACATTTAGATAAATGCGGACGACTGAAATTGTATACAAAAAAAAACTGTGAAGATGAAGACTTACCAGCATGTTATATTTCCAACGCTACAACTTTTCCAAATTGGTGAGAAAACCGCAATTGAGTAAAAAGGAAACTCGACACCACGATCTAAAAGCAAGCTACTGTTTACCACAGCTGATAGCCGTAAATGAATCATAAGAAGGGTGTGACTTTCTTCGACGCCACCTAGCAGTAAGTACTTTAACTAAATACTTTTATCATTATAAGTTAGAATACATACTGAAATAAAATAAGCAAAGTAATATGATTTAGTTGTTGTAAATTAATTTTAATCTATTCGAAACTGATTAAAAAATTAATTTCTGTTTATTTAGGCATACTGTGGAGCCATCTAACGATACTTTTTAGTACTACCTAGACCCATGTTTACTTTGTGAACCTTGAGTTGATTTTTTGCACAGTATAATATATGAGAATCATAACGCAGGTAGAGCTAGCACTGTGCAGTTGTTTTCTTCTCGAAAGGTAATTCCATTAATCGTTTTGTAAAGTAGTTCAATAATTATTACGCTGAATTTATTTATTTCGCACGTTTTGTTTTTTTACATTTCAGATCTGTTGTCACTTCGCAGAACTTGTGGCATTGGTTCTTAATAAGCAAAAATTCTTGATCTCCTTCATTTGGCCGCGTTGTATAGCAATGGAGCCCAGTAGGATCGAAAACTCCGAAATTTTTCGACCTGCTGGCTTGTTGGATCTTTTTTCCGTGTCAAAGTTCAGTCTTGAACCAGACAAAACTTCTCCAGTTGATAGCGATTCAGTAGTTCACGTCTGTATCGGGGATTTGCGAAATGCCCTCGAAGGGGCGGTAGAGGCACGTCTCGGGAAACGACCGGAAAAATGGGCTGCAGAAACGAGAGTAATCGCCGGAGGAACAGTTTTGTTTCAGGATGTCGACATGCTGCTGCCCGTGCACGCCGGAGAATGGAAAACTGCCTTACTTACTACAAAGAGCTCGGGAAACACTATTACGTGTGGCTGCATATTTTGGCACGCGGAAACTGTAGGCCCTAATCCATCAGCGGCTGCTCGTCTTATCCGAGAGATGGAGAAAGCTGGAGAATCAGTACTTGGAGGCAATTCTGAAACTAAAGAAACTTTGGAGCTAGGCATTCGTTATATTGGAAGGTATGCATGGGGCTGGTATCGTGGAGTCCCTACTGGCCCTGAAGACTGGCCAGCAGAACTGAAGCAAATTTCATGTGCACGTGACCTGGTCGACAGGAACAGTGAACCTTCTGCATATCGGCTCTTCTCGGGGCCAACGTGTTTCTTTGTTAGACCGGAAACGTATTTGTCAAAGGTTCTTCCCGAGATGGCTCAGAGAGTCGAAGTCTTGAAACAACCTGACTGTTGCAAGAGTGCGAACGACAACATTCTGATTTCTGGAGGCATATCGCTCATCGCAGGAGGCTCGGGGCCGTTTGCGTTCTTCCGAATCAAGAATACATGTTTGGCCGAGTCTTCTTTGATGACGAATCCAAGGAAGTTGCACGAGCTTTCATGTATTTTACCTATAACGTTCCTATGGAATCCTTTGGATTCGTAAGCGTTGGTGGAGCTGCTGTGTGTCCGCTTCCTCCATCGACTGCTCTTCTAACCTCGTGGACTCTTTTCCAAAGGACTGCAGTGGTCAACAGCTACAAAAGTATTGGTCTGAATGGACGCCAACCCTTCAGCAGCACTTCGTGTTAGAAGCTGTGAACAAGCGACGCGAAGACATTCTCAATGTTCTGGGTAAGCAGAATTTGCTTACGGGTGCTGTGCTTGCACAAGTCTTTCCGATGGTTGCAATGTTTTCTGACGGTGGCGACCGGATTATCAAGCTTCTGATTGACATTGCCAAAACCTCAGGAACCATGAAATGCTTGAACGAGAAAGACCGCGAGCGTTTTGCAGCTTTACAGAAATACCTAATCGACAAAGAGTCTACTGCAACGTTTGAGGGGTCGAAGCCATCCTCAGTGTATCGTCTGCAGCAACCTGGCACTGTAGGACTCTTCTACCAGAACCACAGATCACTGCTGAGAAATCTACTCGAAGCTGGCGCTGCAGCCGATCACATCCTCTGCTGCCGTAACGATTTCCTCGAAACTCCTCTGATGGTTGCAGCAGCCGAAGGAGACTTGGACAGCCTGGAATTGTTGCTGAAGTTCAACGCAGATCCTTACGAAACTGTTGCACCATTCAACTGGCCTCCTTTGGCCTATGCCGCCTGGAATCTTCAAATGAAGACGCTCTCCCGACTCTTGAAGATTACTGGAGACCTATGCAAGAAATCGAATTTTATTGCAGACCTACAAACTGTGCGGAACTATTTGAGAGCGAATCTGAAGTTCTCTGAACTGGATCGAGGCACTCTTGTCGATATTGCGTTGTTGGGGTTTGCATCCTCGGTAGAAGAAATCTCTGCATCGAGTCCTAGAGCTGTGATTGAAGCTGAAAACAAATTTAAGACTTGCGTTTCGCTACTTCGACGCCACGGTGTGGAAATGTCCCCCGGTTTCAAAGATATTTTTGTCAGAGCCTTGAACTGCAAAGGAGAGAAACGTCAAAACATGAATCGCCTTCTGCAGAGATGTTTGGCACTTCTTAAACGATGTTGAAGCAAAAGTGATAAGAAAATAGTCATTGTGATGTTGAAGTAAAAGCTGCTAAACGGCCAGAAGTATAATAAATGAAGCCGAGTCTATTTTTTTTGCAATTTGCAACATAACGTGAACACACTACACAAGTTTTCTCTGAATAAAATTGTTCAGTTGAGGCCAACAATAAACATTTGAGTCACACATGACGAATAATAAAATCATTTATGAGAGTTCGGTGCTTTTTAAGTAAGCGCAGGATTCTTGTGGAACATGAAAAATGTACATGTGACGACTGTTTCTTCTAGTTTTCTTGCTTGGAAAATATCATAACCACCGACCCAGAAGGTGTTGAACAGTCTTGTAGGTTCCGCTTACAAGTTCTGCGACTCCTCTGCGTGGTGATTTGTGCTGTTCCGAGTGAAAACTTTGACCTTCTCCGCGTGGGCTGTGTACTGGAGCATGTCTGTGAAGAAGGTCCTACCAGAGGACCTGGAATGAGTGCCTGAAGTCACAGCCCGACGTCGAGAAGACTTGCGGAACAGCTGGCGGTAAGCCGACCGATACTGACGGTTCGAAAAGGCGTAGATGAATGGGTTGACAACGCTGGATGCCCATGCCATAATTGAGGCCAGCACATGAATAACCGGGACTTTGGTCTTCAAGAAGTTGGAAAAACAAAGTTAGGAAATATTACAGCGAGAATAAAATTATTCATTACGTCGTCGTCTGCGACGTTGACGATCATCAGCGGTAAAAAGCAGACGAGGAAGCAGCAGAAAATGATGAGCATCATCTTTGTCAGTCGAAAGTCTTCACGTCTCTGTATTTTGTTCTGGTTCTCCCTGTGAACTGATTTGATGGATTGCTGGGTTCGGTTGACATCCATTGAGTCGTCTGCTGAAGGTCCAGGCGCATTAATAGTCGGGCTGTGTGTCACCAAAAAGCAAAATAAAGAATTGATGGACACGGCAGGTAGAAAGGACAGTTAAACTTTTACCTGTGCGACATGACTTTGCGTCTAGACTGGCGCACTTTGATAAAAATACCCGTGTAGCAGACGATGATCGTAACACAGGGCAAGAGAATGCCGAAGAAGAAGAGAAATTTCTTGGGAGATCCATAACTGTTACGGATTATAGTGCACGAAAACGTGGGGGCATCTAAACCGAACTCGCCCCACGTTCCAACAAGCGTGGGGGCAAGCATCGAAAAGCTGAAGATCCATACTCCCACAATCATCAATATAATGTAGTTTCGCTTGTAAACTTTGTCGTAGACCGCTGGGGACAGTATAAGTATGTACCTGGTGATACAAACCGAATGCTACGTGAAAGTATAAGCGGAAAATATGTTAAATTACCTATTGATCGTGATGAGGACCATGCTCATTAGGGAGGCAGCCACGTTGCCATAGAAGAAGAACGGAAATAGCTTGCATAAAGTATCGCCGAGCACCCACGCCTCGTGTATGTACCGAGAGGCTGTCAGGGGCAGGTTGATCAGGCAGAACAGCAAGTCAGACACGGCCAGACTCAAAACAAACGCTGTTGTCGCATTCGACCTCAGCTTGCGACTCCGGCATAAGGCGACAATCGTCAGTAAATTTCCTGTTAAACAAATTAAAACTATCAAACAAGATATTCCATAAAAGACACTTATCAAATGCTACGTTGCCATGTATACTTTCACAATCTGACGTTATGGGTCGTACATATCCCGAATTGGCATACGAATGCTGCAGTTTCTTCGTGACATTTACAATCTCGTTACGATCTTTCTTGGTTATGGTGGTTTTTGTGAATGAAAAACCTTACGCGCCGCCTTGTTGTTTACTTTGATTTACGGCGCGCGCTTTCACACGTCTCAAATCCATGGGAACCCCCTGCTGTCCCCTTTTCCCAATGAATCAAATGCACCTTCTCTTTCTTATAAGAAATGGTAAAACTTAATTATGCATGCTTCCTCAACCACAAAGGATAGAGTATAATTCATTGTATTTGGTTTAAAACATTCGCGTTTATGTGAAAAGGGTTAAATCTGCCCTCGTTAAAGTATCGCGTTTCGCAAAGGGTGGCACTTGAGAATAATGGATTGGTGATCCGATGTGAACTTTTAACAATAGCTGCTAATAGTTTGTCCCACACAAAAGGTAGTACAACCCCTTCAGTTCATACACCCGTTTAGTAATTCGAGTTTTATGTTAATGAAGAATTGATACGAGTCTCGAAACCAGAGAGGAGACTGATGGAACTTCCTTGAAACTAAATCGATTCCCAAAGTCAATGGCTTTGTCTGATTATTAATGAACACTGGAGACCAAGAGGGGTCTACAGAGCTGATACCCAACATCAGATAACAAGAGTGGAACATATATTCTAGTCTATCATGTTCCTTAACTTGAAGTGGAAAGCTGCTAAAGTGATCAAAACTAGATCACTAAACTTTGTTCACACTTAATATTTTTCTAATGCGATTCCCTATCAAGAAGAGGGTAGGAACAGCCCAAAATTCAGATTTTTTTGCCCTCAACCCCCGTGATAAATAATCGCCCCATCACCGAGGGTGGTGCTGTTCCCAAATGCGCGTGGGAAAAAAGAGGCTCTGCGGAATCTGCTTACAAAAAAGTAGAAAAAAAAAATAACGAAAAACTCGTTTCCTTTTTTCAAAAAGATTTTTCGAGCTTAAAAGCCAAAAGCCAAGTTTAGTAAATATACAACAGATCTAAGAGATCAACTTATACTTGTTAGAAGCAATGGAAATTAAGTTGGAAATTTTTAATAAAATCTGAGAATCCTGGAATCGTGTGCTAGTATGATGATAGTTCGATAACACTGTGATAACACCATCGATTATCAACGGTGGGTGTAAAAGAAGAGCAACAGGAAAGTGGGGAAGCCTCTCGGACATGTCGATTACAAAGCAACTCAATGGAGACCATTGAAAGCCCTACATTTCCTGATTGATATCAAAGAGCAGCCCATCCATCAATCTACTAAGGCCTTTTAACTTCATACCTTTGCCTTATTATTATTCTCCCTTATTATTGTTATTAAGACTTGCCTATCACGCCGAGTACGATGAAGAGGACAGCGCAGGAAGCCGCGAAATACGAAGCTGCTTGCGGGTAATGAATCAAAGTTTTGTTCAGATCAGACATCACGGACTCGTCCTGATCCTGCGAACTTAAATCTGACATTCTCTCAGCGGACAAACTGATTTCTTCACTAATTTTTCTCTTCTTGAGCAACACGTCCCTCTGTAGCGGAGGTCTGGGAGCAACTAGTGGCTCTACGTTCGTCTGCCTTCCTCTTCAACTTTCAGAGCTCGATGACCACGCCTAATTACCGCTACAACTCCACCCACTACACTCACTGATAACAGCGTGATAACACATGATAACACGGTTTAGGGTCCATTTGTAAATCTCTTGTCTACAGCACGTTAGAGGAACTGCGGGTAACCACCAAAGAGGATATCCTGAGGAAACAAGTAAATTTACTTTTAACATGGAAATTTTTAATGTAAATAATATTTTACTTTTATTATAGTATTCTTATTCTTCCTTGTTTTTATCATCATCATCTCCGTTCTTCTTCTCCTGTAACGATTCGCACGTGTTTGCCCAGCGTAAAGATGTTCCGGATTAGTGTCAAGTTTTCAGGATTTCTTCATTCTTTTTTTTTTTCCTTCTTCCGGATTAAATTTCACAAAGTTCTACATCCCACAGATGTGCCTGTTTGACGAAAATGTTATTCTTTCGCATAACAATGGAAGAAACAAGTTGAACTTGCCAGAAACTGTAATTAGATGCTGAGTCATCGTGTACTGTACGCACGAAAAATCCTCCGTAAAAATCTATTATTTTCATGCAAATGGTCGGAAACATGTGATAGCAACTGATAACAGCGTGAAAACTGTGTTGAAAAGTCTGCAAAGTCGATTGTGTTCTGCTGTATGGAAGATTCATGAAATCTGTTATTTTTATGACATTAATCAATCAACTGTGGGCTTCGACCCTATTTGTCCAGCAAGCACACCAGGGGGCGGGGGTTGCCAAGGGAGATGTTATCACTGTTATCACTGTTATCTGTGGGTTATCCATTGAAGTTTTACGGTCTTTACGTGTCGGGGGGGGGGGGAGCTGAACCGCGCTCGGGTCTGAAACAAGAAAAAGGTGGAGATTTTTTCTCTAAAAGCGAAAAAGTATGAAATTTCATACCCCTTTAACTTGACCAGAGGGTCCGCAACTTCCGTTGATAAACCTGATAACATCTGATAACACTGCCCCAGGTTTTAAAATTTAAATGTCTCGAATTTTTTCTTCTTCAGCACATCATCAGTGTTAAATACAAACCTTTGTTATCATCATGTTAACATCACCCGCACGCTTTCACTTGTTAACTTATTGTCCACACAGACACAGACACAGACTAATAGTTCATGAATAACAGTAGTAATTAATCATAATAATTACTCTCCAATTCACAGTTTTCAGTTCGAATTTCAGAGACTATAGATTAAGCACTGGCATTAAGATAAATAATCATGCATGGATGTATATTTAGTTAATGGATTAAATACATAGATATATGGTTCTGAGCCCGTGAAAGAAGAGCCTTGTATGCGGGAAAGAGGGTGCTGCCGCTCTTCAGGCGGCCACCCTATCCATTTCCAGCGGAAACGTGTCAGGCTGACGCCACATTGACTGACCGTTTTTTTTTATTGCGCATTTTTTTTTCCTAAAATATTTTAATATTTCCGATTTTTCTGTTGAAATTTACATTTATTGTTGTATTCAATTCAGTTCATTTCTTAGTATAAACTAGTGCTATATAAATATGTTGTGTGTATGTTGTCTGTGTTCCCGACTGGAAATTCTCACTCAGCATGTAGAATTTGGAACAGAGACTCAGTGAGAAACTCTAAAAAGTTGTGAGATCTCACTGAGTCTCTGTTCCAAATTCTACATGCCCAGTGAGAATTTCCAGTCGGGCTATCGTGATTTTCTTCTTGAGGCTTTACCATATCCGCTTGGAAATTAATTAAGATAGCCAAGTTTTGAGTGTTGAACGCCAGACAAAAGTAATAAGGAAGTAGTTATGTAAATAAGATGACTGAAACGTAGGAAACTGATTTCAATTAGAGAAAACTTGAAAAATATTATTTATTAACATTATTTATTATTTATTATTTAACGACAAAATCACTAAATATAATTGAACACTAAATTAAATTTTAAGTTAATTAAATGAATTAAATTAGTTCAGAAAAAGAAAATGAAATAAACAAAATACTTTAATAAACATATAACACTGAATTAAATAATATGTAAGTATACTAGGATAATTAATTTACTTTTGTTGCTCAACGGATCCCAGCGGATAATTAAGGATGTAGGCTACGTCCTGAACGATATCCGTAACACATCCTGAATATCGTGAATCACGTGCGATCGTGGATGAGTAAAAAAAAAATTTTGTTGATAATTGTGAATCTTGATTATTGAGGGCACCATTAAGTATCCTGAAAAGCGTTTTTTCAGGACGCTATTAAGTACCCTGAACATGTATTATTCAGGCATTCCAATGTCAGGGTCCTGAACATCCTGGAAGTGGGCCAATTTCACTGCACTCACAGTCTTAATTGGAAATATCCTAAAAATTTCCTTTTCAGGATATTTCCAGGGTCCTGAAACTATCCTTAATATTCAGCTGGGATGCAGTTCAGCAGCAACCGACTCCGTAATCAAAACAAACATTCCAAACGTGTATATATAACTTGCTGTAAAAGTTTCAGTGAGAAATGCGGTTTTAAAAATTCAAGTAAAAAATCTTGTTTTTAGTCATAGTCAGAAGAAAACAGAAATTTTAACGGACAACGTACTATTCAACAAGAAAACCAGACGCCAACATTTGCTCTCGTGTAAACATCTGCCAGTGAAAACACTCGCACCACATTTCGGCTAATAAAACCAAGTGGTCTTGAAAAACTCTAGATAACTTTTTCTACTAACCAAAAATTAAGTTATCTGTGTTATAAAGTATTAACAAGTGTTGAGTTTTCCTCACGCTGTGCTAAGCAGTCGAGGCCGAACCTTACTCGCTCGAGTAATAAACACATTTTGTGGAACTTTTTTTTTTTTTTTAGATCTGTGGAAGATATATTTTAAATTACTGAAAATTTTCACAACAGAGAGCAAATACGATACATATGAATACATATTATTACTGGAATCGGGGAGATATGAACTATGAGGCTGCAGAGATTCGGGAAGAGATTGCTCGACAAAACGAAACTGCATAGAGCGAAGTCTTCAATTTGATTTCCAGACAAAGGGAATTTCAATAGTAATTATTCAACTAGGGGGAAAGTTGTCTTTGCAAGGCACCTACAATGGTGTGTTTCCAAAAATATTAATGAAAAAATTTTAAATAGAAATTTTTGATATTTCCGAACTTCGAACGACGACACCGAACGAGTCCGCGACGAGAAAGATATCGTATAGTGGAATGTATGGGGAAATCATGGATTTTTTTCTTAAAGACAGGTTTTCCAAAAAAAAGAGGTTGAGATCAGTAAAAAATCGGCAGCAGCTTCTGTTGAATTAATTATTCTAATCAGATGTTGGTTTCCACGTTATCTGATCCCGACAGATGTAACTGTTCCTGACCTGAAAATTGTACAAAAGTAAATCAATAAAATTCATAATGAATTCAATAATTATTCGTTATTATTGGAAATAGTTATTGGTTGGTTAGTTGGTCAATTTAAACAGGTTTGTACGAGGACTGATGTACAAAGGGGGCGTGACTTGTCAATGAGAAGTTTGTCTAGTATTCGAGAAGAAAAGTGAAACGAGTGTTATACTCTGCAAGTAGAGAGCGATATCTTGGAAGCCAGCACCGAGGGCGAGGTCCTTGGGGGTCAGATTATCTTTGTCGGCGAGTAACAAATTGGCTCCGTTGGTTACTAACATGCAGCAGACGGCCGCCTGGTTGCCTTGAACCGCTTTGTGCAGCGCACTCTGACCTCTGTGACCAAGCAAAAATAAAAAGTTGTATTCACTATCAATGCAACACTACTAAAAGCCTGGGAGGAAAAAAAGGATTCAGGGCTACTGCTAGTAGATTCAGGACCCTTGTTACTTTTTTGAACCGATACACTGACTTGAGAAGCGATTCGTGTTATCAGTATTTCCTTGTTTATGTTTCGATACTGGAAAACTCCAACGCAGCGTAACAAAGTTTGGACTTCTTGGAGGATTTATTTCGTCTCTGAATGAATAGGTTTTTTTTGTCGACGAGTTTTCGGTAGCGAACTGTTCAATCCAAACAAACTGTATTTTTTATACTTGCTTGTAACAGTAGTTCAATGGTAACTTTGACCAAAAACAAACATGAGCAACTGGATTCTTCAAACTGGAAAACTAATTTCACATTAATCTTACTAATAAGACATTTTATGAACCGATAATATAAATAAGTAATATAACAATAACACATAACAGTTCACCAACGTAGTGTACACAGAAAGAACTACTATAATAACTACAGGAAAAATTTTCCGACTCACTCGATTGCAGTTTGATACAGTTCAAAGTCTTGCCCTTCACTTTCGGGGGGTAAATCCAGAACAGAAGTAGAGTCCATTTTTACCCCTGATGCGTGAACGCGAACTGAATCTACGTCAAATTGAATTATCACTCAAAAGGTTACTCCTGCAAAACCTGAAGGGTAAACTTTCGACTGTAAGTTATCCTGACTACATCAGTAGTTTACGAAATGAACGACAGACATGTTAAGCAATAAGTCCTGAGGTAAACTTGAAAAGTTATTCAGCAGCAAAATTAACTTTGGAGTAGTAAGCGTGAAAGTAGTGCAACTTTCAGTTCAAACTTGTAGTGGAGCACTTGGCACTGCTAACTAGCCCAACTAAGTATCTTGGTGAAATAACGAAAAACGTTATTCTGTCACTATGAAGGACTATGAAGAATCGGGACGCCAGTGTCTGAAGTTGAATTAGATTTCATATTTACATCCTACGGAGGCTCCAAATACAAGGGGTCCGAAACTCCGAGGAAAAGTGTACGAAGATTATTTGATAACATATGATAACACGGAGATACCATGGAGATAACGGGTTGATAACAGCGATAACATGACCCAGGTGTACGAAGATTATTGGAAGTTTCGGATTCCTTGCCCAAATATGACTTACAATGAATGAGTGAAATTTCTTCCAGTTGATCTACTCTACTGAAAATGGCGTCTTCTGCAGTTTATAATTTATCCACTGAAGCTTGATAAGCATAGATTTGATTAACTACATTTTAAATGCTTTAATGTATATGATTAAGTAATATAATAATATTCTTGCAAAAACTAAGAAAAAGTGACGTTGCTTTACCCAAGGGGTCCTAAATTTCTAATACTCCTCGTACACCTAAGCCGTGCTATACTGTTATCAACTCGTTATCCCCGTGTTATCATATGTTATCATATAATCTTCGTACACCTTTCTTCGGAGTTTCGGACCCTTCGGCTGTTGCCTTTGTTTTTATGAACATAACTGTACGTATGCTTAATTTCCAGGGTGTTTTCAGTGTATTTTCACAACGTAAGGATGATACTTGTGTGTTCTGGGATCATCCAGAGTTTAACTGAATACATTTTCGGGTATCTCTAGGGTAGCCTTACTACAAATTGTTCAGTCTTTTTCCAAAATTTTTACTTCCAGGGTTTCGCCAGGGTGAATTCTTTGATTCCCGTTGTTTGCTAGGGTTACAGGGGACTTTTATAAAGTTATGAGTGCAACTATAAAATGCATAACAAAGATCCAATCGTCCCGTGTGTGGAAAAACATCTCGAGTACGAAAGAGATGAAGTGAAACTAGGAAAGCTCCGCTGGAATGTTTGATAATCCTTCAAGAGTATGATTCTGACCGTAGAAGCGACTGAACTATTAACAATTGGTACTTGGGGACTTCATACCGATCTAAATACCTAACACTATGTTCACACTGGGAGACAATACTGGAATAACTTATAGGAGTAGCTCTCTCTCATCACTATTCGGTTTATTCCGAATTGGCGACTTATACTGGAGTAAGTCCTCCACTGTGAACAAAATGCAAGACAGCAATGATACAATCCAGTCCTAATTCTGATTTTCTTCTTATTCAAGGTTCTTGTTTCGCTTCATACGAATCTATGAAACCTCGCCGTTGCATACCTATTGTTTCCGTAGATCAAACAACAACAAATAACCGAAAAATCTGAAAATGCTTCGGTAACCGTTCTTGCCTATACAGGTGATGGCGAACCTCACTAACATTAATTTTATTTGTGGATTCATTCAACATTGTAAATTCTTTAATAATCTTTTTTTCTATCTCATTGACGGGTATGCAGGCGTTAGCCCATGACCCCAGGGGAAGGCATTGCAGATTCAACTGCTAAGGGTTGCTGGTCTGGGAAAGACCTCACTTGGAGTCGAGTAGAACTGAACCCACAGATCCAGAGGTGAAGGGCGATGGTCTTGACCTAGGATCTTAACCATGGCGCCACCAGCGCCCTCTTTAATAATCTTGTTTAATCATTTATCATCACATTTCAACCGAATGCTGTTTGCAGACTGACGAATCTACCGTTTCCTTAGTATTATGTTTTCTCAGTATCGCAGAGAGAGAATAGGGTAGCGTACCGTTCACCGTCGACAGCGTGAATCAGTTCTTCAGCCTCATGGGCAAGCAGGAACTGCACGACACTGACGTGGCCGTGAAACGCAGCCCAGTGCAATGCGGTGCGTCCTTGAGAATCCCTCGACGCCAATGACGAGCCTTGACTGTGAAGATCTCTCAGCTGCGTGGAACAAGAAAGCGATACTCAGTTCCCGCTGATCTCGATTACTCAAGAACTACCTTACCTCTTTCAGATCTCCACACTTGGCTGCTTCTATAATCCGTTCGGAAGTTTCCAGAGAGCTTCTACATAAGAATTTTCAGATTTTAGGGTAAACTAGAAATTTGCAAAACGCCATCTAGCGGCTAGAATATGAATTATTCGTTATTCTACTAGTTTGTTGAGATGCAGTGCTTCCACTTTACAGGGAAATTCCGTTAAAAAGGGAGAACTTGTCTCGAAAAGGAAAGATAAAGGAAAACTATCATAGAAGTACAGCTTGGTACTCTAGGTGGGAGGGAAAAGGATACTTGATATCTACAAAGGAAGGGGAAAAAAGGGAAAATCGCGCCCTCCTAAACGGGAAACTGAAACTGGAAGCGCTGTTTACAAGGGAATGTAAATTTTCTCGAATTCCCTATTGAACACTTACTACGCCAACCCCACTCTTCCAACCTTCATTTCTTGAATCAACTCTTAATGCGTTCTGCAATCGAATCTAGCTAGTTTTACTAGAATCGATGAAAAAAGAAGATTTTCATTCGTTAGAAAACAACTGGAAGCAGTAATAAACACAAACCTATTGTTTGAAGAAGATGCTGTCACTTCAGCAACATGCGAGTAGGTTGAACCGTGATTGTCGCTCAGGATGGATGTGTTTGTTGTTTGCATTTCTAATTTAGGTGAACTGCTCGAGGCCTGTGATTGATTGCCCAAGCTGTTGCTGCAGAGGTACATGAAACGTAGTGCGACAAAAACGATGAACAACAGCTTACTTAACTTACCGGCGATCGACGACCATACTGTCGGGATTAGAGAACGCCGAGGTGCGATTTTCATGTGACATCGAGTCCTGTTCTAATATGTACAAGTCATCCGTGGCTATATCCGTGATGTAGTGCAAATGCTCCTGGCCCGTGTCGACACGAAAGAAACGCTCAGCTGTACAAGCTGCAGAAACCATTTATAATATTATATTACGGAACTACTGGCTCTATCCAATCAATTAAGTTTTCATTAGTTATATTTATCAATTTAATTTTATCGTACAGTCGATGAAGCACCACTCGGGCTGTAGTTTGTCCAAGGCGTCGGATCCATTGGACGGGGAACCATCTCCGTGATCGAGGGGATTCCGATTCTGTTCCAGGAGTTCGTTCACTAGTTTGCGGACCTGTTCCAGCACAGCGTCTTGCGGCACGGAAATCATTCCCACTAATGCAGCTAATAAAATGGCCAAAAATTAGCAACAAATGACATATTGTTTGGTATATTCATTATAATTAATTATTTTTTAGGTGTTGATTGACTTACACGTTGCTTGAAGAGATTCCTTATCGTAGTGGTGCTGCTCGTAATCGTCCATGCTGATCTGTCTGACTCGGATCTTGACTTGCTCTATAACCGGAGTTCTGTTTTTATCCCAAATTAGTAATAATACATTCAATATGTATTCTAATATATTTTAATTACGGATATGTGATAGCTCCCGGCCGACGTTTAGCCAGGATGGGTACTTGATTCAAATGGCGCAGTGTGATAATAGCTGGATTCAGTCGACACGCTTCTCCATCAACCTGCGAAATATTAATAATAATGAAAGAATAATAATAACAGTTAAGAATAATATACCTGCATGGGAATAGTTCGCCAGGTAGTAATTCGTGCTGTTCTACACTGCGCCAGACAAGTTCCGTGACCGCCAGCTTGTAAAAGCGGCTGCAATAAAAACAGTAAAATGTATAAAATAATAAATTAATCAAATCAATTAAAAATAAAATAGGTAAACTATAAAATAAAACTAAATAAAATCTGAAAATAATGCTTTAGTTACAGTAAATTAGTTCCACAAATATATTTTGACTAATTGTTATATAAGTTTAATGTGTTACCAGTTGATAAGTAGTTAGCCCGATAACTTCGATCAATCCGTCATCGGTAGCTTGTTCTTGTCCAGAACCACGATTCCAGGGTCGCGTTCCGCCTCCATAACTATCCAGCAAAATTTCAAATTTAAAAATATCTGAATTAACTTTGGTTGCAAACTTATTAAGTCCTAGTGAACCAATAGGGCACTCCATTAGTCAACTACTAATCGATTTACTATTATTAAAATAGGAATTTTACCTGGGAATGTTAAGGAAGAGTACGGCATGGACTTTTTGTTCTCGCAGTTTAGCAGTAATGTCTCTACCATCACATTCCAGTGTAACGTACTCGGAAAGATCCTTCCACTTCCTCTGCAGAAGATCCTTGCCACCAGCTTGGCCGTAAAACATTTTATTCCGCAGGCGGGAGTTGAACTTCTGAGGTCGAGCCTCTGTTAAAAAAATAGAAAATTTTCTGTATTACCTTTTCATATAAAGTATTATTATTTTTTTTAAGGATATACTTTAGTTCTTTCACGTAATTCGGTTATCGGTAGAGGAGCTCAAGAGCTTCTTATATGCAAAAGCACTAAGAGTATTACACGTCAGCTGCTTTCACATCACTCAGCAGCCTTTGGAAAAACATTCTCCAATAATCTCAAACTTAATTAATCGGCTTTACGTATTACGCACAACCAAAGTTAATGCAACGATCCGTAAGTTAACATTATAAAACAGGATTACAGTCATTAATGTAAATGTTGAATGTTTGTGTTGAACAGTACATTTAGTTGCTTAATGCCACGTGTGTAATCCATTAGCGGTAAGCAATTAGTATGGAAACATGTTGACGAGCGAGGGGTCTTTGGGGTTGGTTTGTAATGAAGAGCTTTTATACCTCGAGCTTCATGGAAATCTAATGCGATTTGTGCGTCCACTCCCAGCGAGAAATAATTATTGACTACGTTGAGTGGTAGGTGATCCTTGCCCTGGCCGTGATTGGCGTCGTCGCAAGGTGAGGCTTGGTGATTTTTCTCCACTTGCAGCTGCCATCGATCCAGCATCACGGCTTCAGCCTCACCCATGTTCTGCAGGATCTTCGACAATGGCTCGTCCGTGTAGCCCTAGAAAAGAAAAAACGACAGCCTTCCAATAAACACCATCCGTCAACATCACCGCCAAACAAAACCAAAAAAGCCCATGAATACAAAACACGGGAAGAAAAAATCTGGGAATTTAACGAAACTGAGGTAATAAGATGATAGGAGGAAAGCAGAATAGCCCCGGAGGGGGCGGAGGACCTGCAAGTAATAAAGTTGCAGTAATAGATTTCCAAATTGCTACTTACGCCGCCCCATCCAAAGGCTCGTGCAAGATCGTTTCCAGTGCCCAGGGGAAGGACTCCTATGGGCGGTGCTGGACTGAACGCAATCTGATCCAGCACCGACAGGACCCATCCGGCTGTTCCGTCTCCTCCGCACGCCAGCACTCGGACGTTGGGCAGTTTGCGGAATAGTTCCAGTCTGTCGTAATCAAACCAAAACATAAATAATAATCTCACTAAACTTATACAGCATACAGAAAGTAATACATAAGTGCCACACAAAGTAGACCGCTGTTTTAATTACATGCAATTTACACGCGAGAAATAATTAACAGCAGCAGGTCGTTTCACGCGATTTTTATTTAATTATTTTTGTATATGAACGCGAAAGTAGTTCAGTAACAAAGTTTTAATTATTAACCAAGGGAAGGTGCCGCAAGGACTTAAAACAGTTTCAATGGAAAGTTTTTTCCCCTGTGCCAAGTTTATGACTTAGAAGCGCTGGAAATGAACTACGAAGTTACATTAGATTGAATAGGAGATTTCTGGAGAAGTTTTACCCGATTTTAGGGCCGCCCTGGGTGAGATCAAACACCTGGCGAGGATTAAGGATCCACTGAAATTTCTGGAGAAGTTTGGCTCCTTGATTGCCTCCGGACTTTGGATTGATGAAGACCAGCACTGGTTTGATTCCTGTCGAGGGAATGGGTTTAATGACAAAAGCTCTCGACTCCTTTTCCAGTTTCTCTTTCTTTTTGCGCGTGGACCCCTTTTCCTTCTTGCGGGGCAGTTTGCGCAGACTGGATTTGAAACTCTCCCGCCCTGGCAGTTTGACGATCCACGAGGGAGGCACCACAACGTTGCAGTTCGGTCCTATGAAATAACAAAAACCCCATTAGAATCATCCGTAAGAGTTGGTAGATCCTACAATAACAAAGCTATATCTGTGGACCTATAAGTTCTGGACAAAGTTTTGTTTTGTGGAATGGAGAGAAGTGTTTTACCTAATGAGCAAGGCTCTTCGAGTCGGTGAACATTAAAGCAACTTTCTTTATTATGGAAGGCAGCTTTGCACCACGAGCAGCTGATGGCCACAATCTCTTTGGACGTGAACGATAGTTTCGACTGGAACGACTGCTCAATCAATACAAATACACCCGATGAACATCACAACACATAATTACGATACACGAAACTTATGGTCGGGACGTGACAAGAGTAAAGGATCGATCCTCGTGTCGAGGATAAACTTGGTAGTCAAAGTGTTTGAAGTGCAAAATGCAAATAGCAAGTTTGTGTCGGGGGTCGACTTTACCTTGGTGCAGTGTTTACACTTGCCCGTCTGGGACCGCTGATGAACCCAGTGATGGAAAGTGGCCGTGTTTTCGCGATACTGGCGCAGGTCGCCGTCCCAGAAGGTCGTCCTGCACGCGAACTTCATTTGCGGGATGCACGAAACGTGCACTACGATCCTGCAAGCCGAACACTTCATCCGCGGTCCAGTTTTCTTATTTTCAAGGCCAAAAAGAAATTGATTCAATTACGACCCGCATGCTTTCAAGCTGTTCGTTACGCTAACAAGGTTTCCACCGGCACTACACAAACGCTCCGCAAAACTTAATTAAGGATATCGCAAACAAAACTAACTTCATTATTATTAACAGGATTTCTACATTTTACAAATAATTATTTAACGAATGTGTAGTTGGAGGAATACGAAGGGAGAACTTACTGTGCATTCCGGGTCGCCGACATAGCAAAGGTCACCGGAAGCGGAAGTGGGGATCCAAAGATGTTCGCCGTTGACCGCGTGTTCCGTCCAGTCAGGCGTCGAGCGAAGGATGCGCTTCTCGCCGTTCTCGCTCTGGATAACCACCTCGCTCGCCGCACTCTTTCTACTTCCGAAACACAATAGTAACACAAGTTAATAAAATTAATAACACTAAATGATAATAAGAGTAAATGCAAAAGCATAACGTGTTGATGATAATTAATTATTCCTTTTTTCCCCTGGAACTTTGAATGCTTTCGTGCTGGGAAAGGATCTATTATTACAAAGAAGTGTACAGTTTGGTTGCTGTGAGAGCTCGCTGTAATCAATCAACGAACAGAACACCTATACATAAATACACAAACTGACAACCACCTACAACAGCGACAACAACAGCAACAAAACATAGTCGCCAAACTTTAGAAGGTCCCTCCCTAAACTCGCTAATACAAAATCCATACCAAATTTTGTTAACAACTTTTACGGATTATACTATATTATGGATACGGTACACAAGAGTTGTTTTTTTTCGTATTTTCATCTAGGTTTGACAAGGAAGCCATCAATCACCTTCACAGAGTATCTGGTTCGAAGCAGGCGTCCCAGCATTGATTCTGGATGACGGGCAGAAGCAATTCTCGTGAGTAAATTGATACAACCAGAACCAACTTTATCTTTCACAACAGCAACAACAACAACAAAAAAAAGACAAGAGTTCGCTCCAAAATGGAATTTCAAACACAATCCCTGTTTACTTTCCGTTATGGAAACACCATTTCCATACATAATACACCGGAGTTTGCTTTTGTCTTGGAAAACGGCGTTGGGACAAACGAACGACTGATAACAACCGATAACAGGGATGATGGAGAACGTTCGTCAGCCCTTTGGTGTGTGCGGCTACTTCAAAGTGGCACCTCAAACATACGCTACAAGGAGCTTTTGTCCATGCGGGGTATCTCATTAAAAGTTCTCGATAGGATCGTTACAACATCACTTGTACCCAAAGCAGACGTTCCTGACATGCAATTATTGACTGCAGGACCCTCGTAATAGCAGCGTTCCGTTCCCTCAAAAACCCAAAGGACGACAGAAACCCCCGCGATAAGCTTCTTGCACACCAGCGTTTGTTATCTACGTTATCATCCATGTTATGGACATAATAAAGTGTAGCTGAGAAATGAGCCCCCCTTCTTCCCTCCAATTACCTTTACGCGTACTTCTCACTATAATAACCGTACGGGGCGTTATTATAAGAAAACTTTTAATAGATTGAGGCTTCCCGAGTAAAGCTGCTCACCGATCGAAGCTTCACTGTTATTATTATTATTATTAATGACTGTTTTTATAATCATTATTTACGACGGATCATGTGAACGCTTTGTATTAAAGCCCTTCCCTTGTGAATCTTGAAGCGAATCATTCCCACGACAAAGAACCTGCCATTTTCATTACTTTCTATGAAAGTCTCCTTAATCCCTAAATACGAAACGAGAAAGTAAAACTAGCCGGAGTCTGATCGGTTTTCTTAAGATTTGATTTCTTAGAAATCAAATCTGAACTTCTCCGTACGATTCAGTGGTAATATTAACATAATTTAATCACTTTTTAAACGGAGAAACGTGTTGGGATAAGTTTAAAAAGTGAAGATTGTGTTCAAAAATAGAATTACTTGACACGCGAGACCCAGTGTCGTCTGCGAGCGGTTCCGGCTAACGCGCGGTATTCGTTCAGATGAGCCGTGGGCAACGCGATCTCCACAGACCGCGAGCGGAACGGAGCCTCGGGTCGCAGTCCGGCTTGCGTCGTGTCACAGCTCAGGTCCCGAGTTCTGAGAAAACTCCTGGCTCCCTTATCGCCTCGGGAGGGTCGCTGGGTATCCAGTTCCTCTACCACTTTGGGTATGGACTGTACCGACGCTGAATTGGGTATCAGAACCGGAACGGTGAGGTAAATTTCCGCAGGGGGAGAGGGCGAGAGATGACTGATATCAACGTCCGCCTCCCCGTACTCGCTAGACGAGCCCATGGCCAGGTTCAGCCTTGAGCCGGAAGGCTGGGCCAGGGCGAAACGCGAGCTGGATAAACAAATTGGTGGACTGGTGCAAGGGCTTCCTCCAGCGCTGACACATTTTCGCCTGGACACTGGGTGATGCTTTCGAAAGCCGGAACCGATGCTTGATGCAGTGCTTTCCACTGACGTCTGGCTTTCGAAAGAACGTTGCCTAAAGGAATCAGGTAGCAGTACGTCCATACTTATCGAGTTTTGACTTTCGAACGAAACCTGGGGATGCAGCGAGGCGGCGGAATCAACTTCTAGACTAGCAGAAGCGTGCGTGTCGGTCGAGACGTGAGTTTCTATCGAAACCTGTCGCGAATCTAAAGTCGAGATAGACGATGGTGCAAGAAGGTCTAAACTGGGAGCCGATTCTAGCCAGCCAGAAAGAGCTTCTTGTCGTTCCAGTCGGGGAGTTCCAGAGCCTCCAGGACTTCTCCTTCCCAGAGGACTGGGCATCTTTTCCGGGGAGACTTCCTGAATAGAACTTGCCCTGCAGAAACTGAACGAGATGCGACACTTGTCCTTCCATTTCGATTGTTCGTCAAGCTCCGGAGTTTCCGCGTCCGGATGACATTCGGATCCTCCACGGCGAAGACTCGAAGAACCAGAGTCCCCAGACTCAAAGGCCAGGCCAAGGGACCGACCTCTGCGGATACTGGGCCTGGTTTCGGGCCTTAGTTCATTCGTGCGGATCCACGGTTCAACCTTCTGCCGGTACTCGATGGACTTACCGAGGTAAGCGAGTCTTTGTAGCTGGATGGTGTTGAAATCTACGCTGCTGCTGCTTCCCGTATCATTATGATCGGACTCGTCGCAGTCCGAGGAATCGGGACCCAGGACGAAAACTTCGTCGCCTGGGATGGCAGCGGTCTCGGGATGGGCGTTACACCCGCGCCTTTCGAATTCCTCGACACAGAGGCAGTGGACGCAGGCAGCGCTTCCCCGGTCCGACGAGACCGAGTTGCGGGAAAAGGATTTGCGCAACATTCCCCAGACCGGGATCTTCTCCACAGAGTTCTGGACAGGGATCAGTTCCACGCTGCGTGATCTTTGCTTTTCGGACAATGAGGGAAGATGCAGAAACGAGGCGAAGCTTCGGCTGGGCTCTCCGGGCGAAACACCAGCTGCTAGGCTACTGCACCGTTGCGCCAGATCGAGGCTTGAACACACGGGGCCCAACTCTACCGGTGTTCCTCCAGACCTGCGCCATGGAGCACGGAGCTTGTGCATTGTTTTTCCCCGTGTGCCGGATGAATTTTTCTTTGCAGTACTTTTCACGTTTTTCGCCTCTCTCTTCGTTCGAGCTCACCAGTAAACAGGCTCGATTTCTAGCGTCGGATCAAATCAAACTGCAGGGTTTCCAGGCCGCTCATGCACGAGGAATCCTTTCAGCTTTCATTTCCCTTTACCCACACCGAGACCTTTACAGAAAAAGAAAAACACAACCCCTAAATAGAAGCACAGCTTTGTGACGCTACGTGCAACACATCAGACCGACTCAGACTCATTAGTAAATTGATTTTGCCCCTGTTCTTCCTAAAAGCAAAAGACTGCTCGGGAACCCACTGAAACTGAAACTCGTCTGCTCGTTCTCCTTCACAATTTTACTTCGCATGCAAGACGTTACTCAGTCCCACGCATCCCAAACTCCCAAAGAATCCCCCTCTCTACCACCACACTTCTCTGAAAGTGGTCTTAGCTCACTAGTTAGTTTGTCGTGCGCGGACCAGAAGCACTTTCTACAGGTAATTTCACACGGGCTACCTGATGGTTTCCCATGGCAACGACAAAAGAAGGGAACATGTGATCCGTATCATCAATAAGCACACATGTACTCCAAGCTCCAAGAGAAAAGGTTCCACGGCTACTTTTGTTCGGCCAAGGATGCGTGTATATTCAACGGACGGCTTGGGAAAAAGCAGTGCGTGAGAAAATGAGAATCTTAGAAGCCACGAACCTTTGTTAACAACGTCTTATTGATCTGAAACAGCTTCAACTAAAACTTTTCACATTTTGTTACTTATCACACAATTAATCAATCGCACACGCGTCAAACTTTGTTCACTGATAATATCCGTTCTCTTTTGTATATTGCAACATCAAAGAAAACACAGAAAAATGCTAGATGCTAATTTATTCTAGGTTTGATCGATAGTTAATTTTCTTGCGCCGCATATATGAGCGACAACATGCAAACGACCTGACGTTCGGTTGGCAACTCCACCTTAATGCAGTAAGTTGTAACAACAGTTGTTATCTCTGTTATCCACCTAATGTTGTAACTTATTTTGTAACTCGTGAAAACTCTATTTTTTTGCAGGAATGTCACAAGAGAGTCATTTCCTCGCAGTGTACGAAATATTTCTTTCGTAAATGGCCGACCTGTAGAATACGCGTTCAGTCGTGCCGAATGATGGCAAAATTGCCGGTAATCGTTTTTTAAAGGGACCATTGGGGAAATTACCCAACTGTCGAAGAAAAAAGGGTTCACTACTGACAAGATTCTTGAATCTTGAGTTCTAAATCCCTAAGATTCTTGATAATTCTGGATTCCAGTTTTTAAAAGGATAAAAAAGAAGAGGGAACCGAAGAAGAAACGGGATCATTAGAGCGTAGGCCAGAAGTAAAGGGATCCCTCAGCGCGACATGTCGTCAGCGTCGTCAACGTCGACATCGACGACACGCGCTAATCTCTTTGATGGTGTGCGATGATTCTCCAACATCTGTACAACACCTACAACCTTTTCCACGAGGATTAAAAACACCACGGATTACACCACAAGATCAACATCCTAATGTCGACATGTGTACTCATTTGGATTGAGAATCCATTAACATTCATTCCTAGAATCTTAAGATTCATTCTGAGAATCGAGAATCATGTCCGAGAATGGCGAAGCTGAGATTGTAAACAGCACGACTCTTTGATGTGTTTTATTCATTCAGACAAATTTAACGGTTCTTTTCCAATTGTGAGATTCGACATGGCATCAAACACCAAAATTGCATTACCACATGCACCAAATACTTACAAAAGGCGCATAACAACCAAACAATCCAACAAAAATCTCACCGCTTTCGGCTTTCTTTTATCGCCCTATTCATGTATCATTCACACAAATCAAGCGGGGGTTCCCAACTCCATAAACGCGGTAGAACAGTGATAACACTTGATAACAGGAGCCTATCATCAAGATTCCTATCGTCAGTTTGAGAGTGATTCTTGCAATCTCAAGAATCATGGAGATTCGTTCCGTGTATGGAACAAAAGTGGTGTCGGTTGTGAGAGATCATTAGTCGTTCGCCGAGTACAGCTCTCCAAACCCAAGTCCTGTACTTAACACTGGAAGGATCGTCCCACTTTCCAGGAACACTACTATTGAGAAATACACGTAACATTCCCGATTTCCATCATTTATAAGTAAATTCAAAACCACACATAATACATATATACCTACTTTTTCAACTGATCAGTTCATTGTTCTTAATACTACAGTGACAAATTAGTGCAGTCACACGACATTACACAAAAACTACGTATCACAAGCGCAATTGTAATCGCGATACCTCATTAATTCAGTGACCTGAAGGAAGAATCAGATATTTTTTTGTCTCGGGATTGATCCTATCAAGTTTCCTTATCATAGAAGCCGTGAAAAAGCTTTTTGCCCCACCACAACACAGTATCAAGTTGCAAAAACCCTTATCTATCGCTTAATATTATTACTATTCACTTACTTAAATATCATTGCCTAACTAAATCTTGCAGAGAACGAGCAGAAAACGAGATCTTCAATCCACAGACTTCCCCGACAGATTCTTTTGCATTTGAATCATTCTAATGAGTTATAAAATAGTAAGAAAAAATCATAAAAATTTACCAAGTAGTAAATGTTCAAATAGATTTACTGAAGTTGAACAGAGATACAAAAGCAAGCAGCACAATTCGGTGTTCTTATAGGGACTTTGACGTGAGCCATACTGTGCAGTTCTATCGAGGACACAGCCTCTTTGAGAGATACCCAGGGTTCGCTACTTTCACGAATCTTATTGAGAATCACAAATCTCTCTAAGAATCATAGTCGACAAGCCTACAGCTTAATGGCATTATCCCAGCATAATGGCCGTACTTCGATGTAGAAGCTTCGCAGGTATAATTCATTGCCCAAGTAATTAGCTACTTAATGTTAGAATTAGTATGAACAGAATATAAAGATAGCAATAATCGATACATAAGCTAATAATACAGGTAAATCGATACAATAAAACTGATATCGATTCACTATGACGTGTTAATCCGTACATTTTCCTAGAAATCGAGGAAGATGAACTTGTTCTTTACAGAAATCTGGTCGAGACAGATGTACAGCAATCTTGTGCAGTAATCGGAATCAATCTAATCAAGTTGGGCAGTCACTAAGCAACGCCTTATCATCATGCATGACTTGACTCTTTTCCCCGCACAATACAAAGGGAATATCAAATGTGAAAGTTCTTCTCCAGACGCAACACATAACGTTGATGCTCAGAGATAGGAGTCGTGCGTTTTATTGATCCTTAACGGGCAAATAATGTGCGCCCAACTAAATAACAAACCGATACTAATAATAACCGATCGATACAAAAACCAACGCCCTGCCACTCTTAACTTAAGAGGCCTTACCACATGCGCCAGGTGAAAAATTTCTACAATTTGAGTTAACCTCAATAATGTTTTGATTCAAAAGATTCTGCAATAGTCCTTAGTAGAAGAAAGAAACGGTCTAATTCTTTCATTTCCATTTTGCAACATTCAAAAGGTCATTAGATAATTAATCACTTTGCATTTGTCAAAAACACCGCGGGTGTCCCCATCAAACGCCTGCCGTGGCTACATGAATAAGCATGACCATCCGAGGGGTCTCAAACTTCCAGGATCAACATATTATCAACGGTATTATCATGTGTTATCAACAGTGCCCTCACAGTATAAAGACGCACGTCCCAGAGGACTTGAACAACTGCAACAAAGGAAATAAATGATGTTTCCTTAATTGTGAATCTCCATATGTAGAGAAGACGAAACGAAAATTGAATTTCCTCTAGAAACGCCTGTGCGAATCGATGGAATAAGTCACAAGTTCGTGAAAATCGTACGAAATTTTACAAAAACTCTTAAAAAGATAACATGTGACAAAGTGATAACATGATGGTGATGGACGTCCCTTCATCTTATACGAAGTTGTCACTCGGTTGTATCGATCGCTAATGGATCTTTTCGTTAAGATTACCACTCACGGGCTGTATACCCTTAGCAGAACGTAACAAATCTCCCAGGATTCAACGCTGAATCCTGCCAATTTACCTGAGATAAGCTGGACTAGAACCGATCATTATACTAGGACACCCTCTTCGTATGACCGTAATTACAAGCCACAAAAGGATCGCTTCCGTCCGAGTCTCTTAGTATTTTGCTGCATCTCAATCAAAATAAAATAGAATGATTCAGTAGATTATCCCTTAGAGAAAAGTTTTATATCAAGAAAGACAAAACAAACAGTTCACAAATCTGCTGAATACAGTGTTTTGGACAAGTGGGTTCTTGTTTGCATCAACGCCATCTAGCGGTGAGTGTCGCAACCACGTATAGAGCAAAAAACGCCATCTTACCTAGCAATATTGACTTAAATATTGTCATAAGAGTTTCATCTTGAAAATGATTGAAAAATTTTATAAACTCTGACAAGTTTACGTTCAAACTGCACATTATAAGCACAAAATATGAGACACTGAAGGATACGTTTGAAACTGAATCAATCCCACAACAACTTATCTCGGGACATTCGCCGATTTGTCGAGAACACTTTTGAGTAAAGTGCAAAAACAGTGCACATAACCCAAAGCACGGCTTCATTTCTATTTCTAATTATTTATTAACGTAATCCATAACGTTAAATTCCAACATTACGGTTTTGCATAGATGTTAAGACTATCTTTCGGAGTTCTGTAATGAAGACATGATGACAGATAATGGTACGATAATACAAGTAGCCCGTACGGAACCTCAATAGGCAAAATGAGAGGTCATCAGCAATCAATGTTCGGATTAACAATGTCAGCAGCGGGTTTATCGTCGGCAATCAACTCGTACGTGAACCGAATAACGTGAAAATTTACTGACGGAAGATTACTTGATTACGAGGTCGTCACACAGTTCCCAGAGCCTCTGATAACTCTGTTAACCGCTGATAACACAATCTATGCACGACAAAGAACGGATTAAAATATATGTAGCTTTCAAGAATAAAGATCTCATGTTTTATTGAACTTGACAAAAGCTGCTCGTGGATACACGAGAACAGCATGGGGGACCTTTAGTATTCCGGTGAGGTGAGCCCTTTGAACTTGGGGTCATATCCAATTCCAACTTGTGCTTTAGTCAGGTGGAACGGGTACTGTCATACAAAGCATGCGCAATGCCAGTGTAATCGAACTGAATCACGAATCGATACCACGTTATCAGACCTATCGTCCCCGTTATCAATTGTCGTGATTCACTTGTCTGTCCTGCGAGTGAATTCCCATTAGTGACAGCAACGACGGTCATTCCTAGCACTTCATTCGTTCTTATCCAGGTTATTACTATGCCTAGATATAAAAGCACCAATAATCGATACAAATCAAATATCGATTCAGCTCAAACAATATTTAAAAGCGAGCTATTCATTCATCCATTATTGATTCATCAGTCAGAATCAGGAATCTTCATATACTTTTCCCGTAAGATTCGAAACAAGATTCATGAATCGCGATTATTCGATTCGATTTCAGAAGTTCCAAACCCACTTAAAAGTTACCTTGGCGAGACATCGGCTGGTACTGACAGTAAATGTGATGAATTTTCAACCACTTCCAGTGGCGAAACCACGATGTCCGCTGAACTACTGTCCGCTGTAAAAAGTTCACTGGGCAACTCAATCCTGGGAAGGACACTTTCCTCCGTGTCCGCGGACAAGGACGCGTCCGTTCGAGCGCAAGCCCCTATCAGATCCAGCACCGAACGTCCGGAATCCGTCCACTTGTCCGCGTTCACGTCTACCGGCGACTGTGCATCACCAACCAAAGTGTCCTCTTCCAGGTCGACTGGTGACTGCGGAGTTTCAGCGTAAGGATTGTCCGCTTCTGTTCTGGCGGACGGACGAGTTCTGCCGAGTTTGCGGCGGACAGCGTATCGCCGTCTGTGAGGGAAGTGCATACAGGTGTACGACGGTCTCCGGACGCGATCGGCCATTCCGGATTTGAATCCGCAGATCTAACACAACAGCAGACAAACCTTTTTGGCAGAGAGACACAGAGGCACGGTCACAGACAAGAGGAGCAGACGGATGCGGCTGTTGCACTTGGGGCAGGGCGAGTAGAGACTGTCAGAAATGGCATGCTTTCACGGTGTTCATACTGAAACGCGCCATCGAAGAGCAATCAATAGATCACAGCGACGCACACACACGACCTTCTCCTTCACACAGAACTCTCCTTTACACCTTTCATTTTCCATTACACTCCAATAGAACACCACACAACAGTAGGGTCTTCACGACTCTGTGCCCAGAATACGTACGAACCTCGAGGATACTCTAACAATGCTTGCCAAACTATTAGTTTTGAACAATTCTTTAAGCAACAAGCCCTTCGTTTCTAACTTTTTACGAAGAAAAGAGAGAGAATCGAATGAAGAAAAACAGTTGCCAATTAAGAAACCACGGGTTACACAAGTTTTTTTTTCCTCGGCTTTCCTCCCAGGGCAAAACGTTCAGGAAAAGTCCAAACTGCTGGAAACTCTAATCCTTACATGTCATGAAAGTATGCCAAGTTGTTCGATAACACAGCACAAAGATTATTCAACCGTTTGGGATTAAGGAATCATGAGAAGTCCCAAAGATCTTGATTCTCCAGAAGATATCTCGACTGCTGCACGATTCTTGACTCAAGGTCACGATGATTCTTCAACGCTGCGGGCCCCTACAGGAAAGTAGTAGTTTCCCTGACAACGTTTCGCGGGCTGTGAGAAGGTAATACGACGACATGGGCGATGCTTACAGGACCGCAGTCCCCGAGGGCCTTGTTTTCTACTTCGCCTTTCTAACGAGACCTCTCCAAGGCGAACCGTTATCAGTGTTAACAAACCATAGCCCGATGATAACAGCGATAAGCGTATTCAGTTGTATATTCAACTGCTTTCTGCTGCGAACAAGGCGGAAATGAGAAACATGTCGTCAAACAGCGCACACAAGAAAACCCTGAAAGAAAAGAGAATCACAAAATCGATACAACTCGCAAATGAACTCTTGCTTAAAGTCAAGGATATTCCAGAATAAAAGTTGCAAACGCGGATGAGGGATTCGTTAATGCAATGGTAGACTCGGCACTAAGTATTTCAATCCAAGCATGTTCTTGTGTATTGATTTTCCACAATGAACTTTGACCTCTAGCCTTTTTGCGCGCTATAAGAGCTTCTCTTCGACTGCACTCGATCAATGTAATCAGTTTATCACTTGTTATAACCCCTGCCTCTCGATTGAAAGCTGGATCATTCACAGCAACTGATCCTCTCATTCACCATCAAAGACGCACCAGGATCATAAGGATCAATGGCCAAAACTATTTGAGAGTCCTACGGTTTGCGTCCATGTACGTGCAACGGTCACTGTTATCAAAGGTTATCAACGTGTTATCTGATTAGATTAAAGTCTACTTTTTTCCATGTTTTTTACGGTGGTTGACCACCCTCGTTGTGAAGGTTAAACTTCAACGAAGCAAAGCAGCAAACTGCTGTACACAATTAGGCGATGGGGTTCGTTCCCCGTTCAACGTCACAGTCGTTATAAACTTGATAACATAATGATAACCCGATAGGGTCTATTAATAACTCAGGATTGTTAAGTTAAGTGTGGGTGGTTCTAGCAAGTAGCCAACCCCGCAAGCGATTAGGTTTGAGTTTTACACGCGTGACTTTCCCTCGTGTTCCAGTTGCACAATTATCCTAATTTTCCTCGACACTCAATCCGTCGAAGCAAACCACCGTTTCGACTGCAAGTCTCAAGGGCCACCCCAGTCCTCTCTACAGTCTTCCCACGCCCAAATGATGTTATCAGTAATATCAAGCTGTTATCACCAGTTACGATCCTTGATAGACTTGAATATTTGTTCGGAGGATCGAGCTTGATAGAGGCTCTCGAGAGGGAGAAAAAGATTTATTTCACGCTTTTTTCTTCTCTCTTCATCTCACAGCTTTATAAACAGCGGCTTAAAAAAACGTATTAATTCGCCGAGTGAGAAAAGACCGAGAAGGTTCGCGAATCGCTAAACAAAACCCAGTATTATTAACCATAGTTTTCGCGAACTGAAGAACCAGTGTCACGGACTTTTGTCGGGATTCAGCGACAACTTGACGAAAAATAAGCATCGAGCTGCGAAAACTCTTGAAGCGGACTTGGCTGATGAGAAAGAAATAAACACTAAGCTCTTTCCTCCGCTCACGACAAACACTTGTACAAAGAAAAAGAGAAGAGAGAGAATGAGCATCCTGCAACGGGAAACATGCAATCGCATGCAGCATTTTTTTGTCCCGATGTGTGCACGGGAAAGAAAACATACGGTACGAGGGAAAAAAATTATGTATATTCAGCAATACTGCTGACGGAAACAGCACTCCAAATGATAAATCACTCGCCAAAAATCCTACTTTGCTCATCTTTTATACAATTCCGCAAATTGCACAAACATCAATCACTCGTGACGAAACGTCCCGAGTCGGAACGAAAATGTAAGGGTAGTGTGTTTTATATCTAGTATTCATTGTTGTTTTTGCACTTATTAAGCAAGTTCAAATGAAAGGTTTTGGAGTGCTTTGATGAGAGGGGCAGTTTGGCAACTTTAAACTGCTCGAGGTAAAACTCGAGATTACGATTAGCTTACCCGAGTCAGTCAATAGCAGCTTGCAAAAAAAACACACATCCATCATAGCATTTTTCAAAAAGATATTAATGGCGATCGTATTAAACAGTTAAGTTGCCTCACCTTGATATGCAAGAAACGGCATTCGCAGTTTCGTCAGTGAAGAGCTCTGTGTAAATCTCGCTGTAACAGATGGAGCCTGTCGGGTCGGACACGACTCCGAACTCCTGAAATATCCCCGGGATCCACAGTCCTGACATGGTTAGACCAGAATCCCACTCTATTCAAAAGAAAAAATAATATTTTAGAAAAATAAAAGATATTTTACTTTTTAAATATGGTTCACACCTCGCGAGCACGTTAAACGTTCAGTAGCAATGAAGATTTCATAGCACGCGTTGGGGCTACTCGAAGGGCTCGTTGTTAAACTGTCTGCCTATGCAGTTAAGATCTCTTGACCGGAGTAACCTGGATAAGAAAAATTTGTAAATGTGAATTTTGTTCTTTTGAAACTTTGAAGTCGCCCGTGTATGTTTATACTATTTTACAGAATCTTAACACATTCCAGTTTGTACCAAGTCGGAAAGTAACTAGATTGCACCAGCTATCGACACTGCATCTTATACGACTGAGTAATTTCAACTATTACTAACAATAACAAACGAAAATGAATGAAAACTTAGAGTATTTCGAAACTACATTGATTGATGCGATTGAAATTTTCAGACCGACTTGTCACTTACTCAAACAAAGTCTTTCTAAGAACTCGGGATCGCGACTATAACAGACACTTGTTTGCTGACATTTTGCCCAAAAAAGGGGAGTGAAAGTAACGTTACCTCTACAGGTACATGAACATCGATTTATACCCTCATTCATGATCAGTCACATGTGAAGAAAACAATTTATGTGGGTTGCATTCCTGAGTGACAAAAGTGAAAACATTGCGACACTAAGCCATCTAGTAGTAAGCACGATCACTACGTGGATTGATAATATTTGTAAAAATTTACTATCTAAGACGTAGAAAACTTAGATTTTCTTTTAAACATCATAAAAAGCTTAATATTTTAATTAAAAACTGTATTAAAGTTGACACAAGATTTTATACAATTAATACTCGGAACCAAACTTGAAACGGCAGTATATTACAATAGAATTCCTGAATATTCTGAGTTATAAGCTAGTTTTATTGAAAATATTTTATTTAGCATATTAACTTGTATATTAAATTTCATTAAAAATTTTCCTTGTACTTATAGTTTACAGAGTTCACCGCTAGGTGGTATCTTCGTAACTGCATAGATTGTACAGGGGGGTGGTTTGCTCATCTGTCAAGTCGCAAGTGATACCGCAGTTTTTTCGCCGGGTCTGATCAACTCATTGGAGAAATTGGCTTCTTCTTCGTCTTCTTCAATCGTCTATTGGTAATTCTAAACTATTTTTGCCATTGATTTCTGGTTTATTCATTCGTACCAAGGTCTCTGTTCGCTAGAAAGGGCCGCTCTGTTGAATGGCCGTAGTGACGCACACATATTTGTGGCTTTGCGTTCGTCACATTTTACTTACAAAATCTCCTAGACTTAAATATTCCCTAAGTATTGCCTCGAACTGTGAATAAATTGTACATTGGAGAAATTTTGATCAGTGTAAGTTTTGTGTTATTGTAACCGTAGTCCGGGTTGACCTCTAAGCGAGCGGTTACCAACGTTAGCCCTTTTCAAAGTATTTACGAAGTCAAGTTCTTATCTATTTGTAGCATAATCATAATAACTTCATAAGTGATTGTAATTCTTCAACATTTTTCTTTTTTCCCTGTTTTTTTTAAGTGACCGCTCATGTTTTTGTTAATCGTTGCACGTCATTCGATACTGTACAGGAACGTCGAGACAGGAACACCCCCTGTTAAAATAACTATGTTCAGACTGTATTATTCATAATAAGCTTATTTTGTGTATTGTTTTTACTGTTTAATGTTAACGGACTAGAAAACGGGAAGTTCGGGCTCGACTGAGGGTTTAACTCGAGATAGTGAAGGTCAGGATGAGCATATCTTGAGATACAGACTCGAGGCAAGGAAATGCACCAATCAATAGAACGTGTTAACCGTATAGAGGCCGGCCGGCGCACGCGCACCCTGAAAACTCCCTGACAAAACTTGTGTTCAACCATAGAGTCCAAGTGCTCTGCAAAAACCTGCAGGGTTTCATTAACTTCTACCCCTTGTTGCAGGTTTAATATTTGGAGAGTGCGAGGCAGAGATCAACTGTTACAACATGCCGGCTGTTCGTGGAGACGGGATGCGCGGCTTGGCCGTTTTCATCTCAGATATCCGCAACTGTAAGTCAAACTTTCACCCTGAATGAAATTTGTAATGAATGAATTTTGTGTTTGTGGATTTGCAGGCAAAAGTAAAGAGGCTGAAATCAAGCGGGTCAACAAGGAGCTGGCCAATATTCGATCCAAGTTCAAAGGAGACAAGACTCTAGATGGCTACCAGAAGAAGAAATACGTCTGCAAGCTACTTTTCATCTTCCTTCTGGGACATGACATTGACTTTGGTCACATGGAGGCAGTTAACCTGCTGTCTTCTAACAAATACACAGAAAAGCAAATTGTAATTCCTAGTTCTAGAAACATTGGACTGTACTTTTGACTAATCCAGTTGAAATTTTGCTAGGGCTACTTATTTATATCTGTCCTGGTGAACACCAACAGTGATCTGATTCGTCTGATAATCCAGAGCATCAAGAACGATTTGGCCTCACGCAACCCGGTCTACGTCAATCTTGCCCTCCAGTGCATTGCAAATATCGGCAGCAAAGAAATGGCCGAAACCTTCGGAACCGAAATCCCTAAACTCTTAGTTTCAGGGTAGCCATTCACTCCATTTACTAACCCAACTATGTCCGCTAAACTATGCGCAGTATTCAGGTTTAACCCCCTTGCTTTTGTCTCTGTTCAGTGATACCATTGATGTAGTGAAGCAGTCGGCTGCTCTCTGCCTGCTGCGCCTCTTGCGGACCAGCCCCGAGGTCATCCCCAGCGGTGAATGGACCTCGCGAATCATTCACTTACTCAACGACCAGCATCTAGGCGTAGTCACAGCTGCCGCCTCGCTCATCGAAGCTCTGGTCAAGCGCAACCCCGAAGAATACAAAGGCTGCGTCAGCTTAGCTGTTTCTAGACTCAGCAGGGTAACCTTACGCACCTCAAGTCTCTCCCATTTACAGAACTAACAAATTTTTCATTTACCGATGAGCAGATAGTAACTTCCAGCTACACGGATCTGCAGGACTACACGTACTACTTTGTTCCAGCACCGTGGCTTTCTGTCAAGCTGCTAAGACTCTTGCAGAACTATCCCCCTCCTGGTCTGTATTTAGTAAATTTCACCGTCCAATCAAACAAAAGGTTTAATTCTTCATCCTGTTTGGTTGAACAGAGGATCCGGGAGTTCGTGGACGTTTATCCGAGTGCTTGGAAACGATCCTGAACAAAGCGCAGGAGCCACCGAAATCGAAGAAAGTCCAGCACTCGAATGCAAAGAACGCTGTTCTCTTCGAGGCCATCAGTTTAATCATCCATGCTGATAGGTTCGTCTTTTCTATAAAACTCAGTGTTTCCACTTTGCAGGGAAATTCCCTGAAAAAAGGGAAAATGGGGTCTGAAAAGAGGAAAATGAAGGAGGAGGGAAAAGGGAAAATCTGGAAGTACATCCTCATATTCTAGCGCAAAGAGGAAAAGGGGGAATAAGGGAAGAGGGAAAAAAGGGGTAATTGAAAGTGAAAACTCTGATAAAGCTATTCTCTCATTGATCCGAACTGAGTAGATGAATTTTAAAATTTGTACGCCTTTAGCGATGCTAATTTGCTGGTGAGAGCTTGCAATCAGCTGGGACAATTCCTGTCGCATCGTGAGACCAACCTGCGCTACTTGGCTCTCGAATCCATGTGCTTGTTGGCTACGTCCGAGTTCTCTCACGAGGCTGTGAAGAAACACCAAGAGACGGTTATCAACGCTCTCAAGGTATTCACACAGAACTGAGCTAAACCTACCTTATCATTGATTTACTTGCATAGTAAACTGAATAAGCAGTTCCTAGTGGTTAACTATAGCACTATTAGAACATCTATTTCAAATAAACTATTGTAGTTATTCACGTAATTTACATTTATTGGTATATTTTTACATTTCGTAGTCTTTTATTTACTCTTTAATTATATTTTAATGTGTACTATATTATATGTGTGCAGTGGATTTATTTACTATTATAAAAATATATATTTTTCATATTTATATTCATTTAATCTTGTTAAATAAGTGAAATTCTTACTTTTTTGTAGACGGAGCGTGACGTGTCGGTTCGCCAGCGAGCCGTGGACTTGCTCTACGCCATGTGCGACAAGACCAACGCCGAGGAAATCGTCCAAGAGATGCTGAACTACCTGGAAACCGCAGATTATTCGATTCGCGAGGAAATGGTACTCGAATTTTATGAAAATCTACGAAAATCTTAGTTGAAAATTCCTAAAATAGGTTCTGAAAGTGGCTATCCTGGCCGAGAAATACGCCACCGACTATACGTGGTATGTCGATGTGATTCTAAACTTGATTCGTATCGCCGGAGACTACGTTTCGGACGAAGTCTGGTACCGAGTGATCCAGATTGTCATCAACCGTGAAGATGTCCAGGGCTACGCTGCGAAAACTGTTTTCGAAGTATATTACAATTAGTAGCTTTAACTCATTAGAGTTATTTGATTAATTTTTAAAATTGATGAAGAATTAGAAATAGGAATACTAACTGGAATAAGAATTTTAAAAGTTTGAAAAATATTTCCATCTAGAATATATTTATTATTATTTTTGTGGCAATTGGCCCAGCAGCTTAGAAGAGAAGATATAAATCAAGAAGTTATTGTTTTATTATGATATTATTAATCTGCTACATATATTTTAAATAATATACCCTTAATTGCTTAACAGATTTTACTATTATTTTATTATACTTTAAAGTAAGCGTTATAAACGTCATTAAAACTGTTTTTGGACTGCTAGGCTCTTCAAGCTCCAGCCTGCCACGAAAACATGGTCAAAGTGGGAGCTTACATTCTGGGAGAGTTTGGAAATCTGATTGCTGGAGACCAGCGTTCGTCTCCCATAATCCAGTTTCAACTTCTACATTCCAAGGTAAACTGCCACAACACTAGTATCTCCATTTTGCAGGGAAACTCCCCGAAAAAGGGGGAGATGGGGTCGGAAAAGGGAAATTCTGGAAGTACAGCCTTTTATTTTAGTACGAATGGGAAAAATGGGAAGATGAGGGAAAAGGGAAAACCTGGAAGTACAGCCTTGTATTCCAATACGGAGGGGGAAAAGGGGGAAACTGAAAGTGGAAAAGACTCCACAACAAATTGGAAATTTACAATTATTTAAACTGGAATTTTATGGGTTTTAGTATCATTTGTGCTCGCCATCCACTCGGGCTCTGCTGCTGACTACCTACATCAAATTCGTCAACCTCTTCCCCGAAATCAAGGGACAGATCCAGGACAACTTTAGAGCCGACAACAACCTGCGAAACGCCGATGCCGAGCTCCAGCAGAGAGCGTCCGAATATCTTCAACTTAGTATCGTAGCTTCAACTGATGTTTTGGTAATCAACTGAAATTCCAAAGTCTCTATCAATGTTAATTACAATTAATTTGCTCCAGGCCACTGTTCTGGAAGAAATGCCGCCATTCCCAGAACGAGAATCTTCTATTTTGGCTATACTGAAGAAGAAGAAACCAGGACGTGTTCCAGAACAGGGAGTAGCTCAGGAGAGCTCTCCCAAGGAACGCAAAAGCCCAGCCCTACCTGCCGTCAACAACCACGCCCCTGCTGCTCTCAACCAGTCGGCTGACCTTCTAGGACTTTCTTCTCCTCCAGCCGCTTCGTCGCAGAGCTCTGCGCCCCTGGTCGATGTCTTGGCTGACGTCTTCAACGCAGCCTCCCCGCCCAATGCCAACAATGGACCCAATTTCCAGCCTGTGGATAATCTGAAGAAGTAAAATATCCTTAATTAAGTCCTATTCTTTATCTATGGATTTAATTGAATGCCTTGTTGAAGGTTCACTTGCAAGAACAACGGCGTCCTGTTCGAGAACGATCTGCTGCAGATTGGAGTTAAAGCCGAGTACCGACAGAATCTGGGCCGCGTGGCTCTCTACTTTGGAAACAAAACTTCTTTCCCTCTTCAGGTTTAACTTTCTAATTTTCGTAGTTATGAAAGTAATAATCTAATTTTTGGTGTTCCAGGCTTTCAATTCTACTGTCGGATGCCCTGGAGACTTGGCCACCAAACTGGCTGTCCAGGTGAAGCCTGTCGATTCTGTTGTGGCAGCAGGAGCCCAGATCCAGCAGCTTGTTAACATTGAGTGTATCGAAGACTTCAAGGGTAAATTTTTAGCATTAGTTGTACAGTAACCTTGTCAGTGTTTCCACTTTCAATTTCGCCAGTTTCCTTCCGTGCTAGAATACAGGCTGTACTTGTAGATTTTCCCTTTTCCCTCTTCTCTTATTTTCCCTTTTTTCAGGGAACTTCCCTGCGAAGGGAAAATAGTGAACCTTGTATAGATTAACGTCTTTTCTTATTGAAATTTCGTTGTGTGCGGCTGTCGATGTAAAAACTTCATTTTTGTCCATTTTCCAGACTACCCAACTCTGACTGTGCTGTTCCTGTATAACGGGGTTCAGCAGAGACTCAGTCTCAAGATGCCGGTCAGCGCCAACAAATTTTTCGAGCCAACCGAGATGAACTCTGAAGCGTTTTTCTCGCGCTGGAAGAATCTTAGCGGGTAACTGAACGTATACTAAACTAAAACTGTGCATTTGCTTGATCGGTTTGTGTTGTAGACCCAACCAGGAAGCCCAGAAGATTTTCCAGGCCACTCAGCCGATGGATCAAGCTGCTATCCGCACCAAGCTAAGCGGCAGCGGCATGATGCTGATCGACGGTATCGATCCCAATAAGGAAAACTTTGTCTGTGCTGGAATCATCCACACTCGCTTGCAGCAGATTGGTTGTCTTCTTCGACTAGAACCCAATCGCCAGGCTCAGGTACTATCCTTATAATTTAAGTTTGATTAACGTTTAACTATGATTTTAAATTGTAGATGTATCGCTTGACTGTACGCTCGAGCAAAGAGTCGGTTGCCACGGAGATATGCGACCTTCTGTGCGAACAATTTTGAACGAGATTCACCACGCCCAGAAGATTCAAAGTCTTAAGAATGAAGAGGAAGAGTTTGTAGTGTTGCAGATTTTCTGTGTGAGCAATGATCTGTCTGTAGTAGGTTTTTCCCACACAAATGAGATTTCGATCCAACTTGCTGGCGAATAATTCAAACAGAAAAGAAAATATTTCAAGGAAAAAGCAGATTTTTTTTTGGATTCAGTATGTATGGTTTTGGTGCTGTGGCGCTTCAGTTTCTTTTTTGTTCTGATTTGTTTTCTCTGTCACAACTTATTAACTATTTCTTGGCTTATTGTTTACTTTGCCGCACTTTTCCCAATTTTTTTCCTTGCAGTTGCATCTTTTTCCCGCAAATGAGTTGTGGCTATAGGCAAAAACGAAGAAAGACATCATTAGAAAAATCACTGCTAAAATTTTTTTTCCCTGCTGAAGCTAAACAGACTATTCTTTGTTATTTGTTGTTGTACACCCCAACTCTTGATGGATTATTCAATATACCGTGTAAATGTTTTCTTCCTGATCCAGTATCTTGTTGTTAACTAATAACTATGCATATTTAGTTCTTACATTAAATAAAACGTAATACCAAGTAGCAAGTTCGTAGAGTAATAAAGATGTTATGAAATGAATCAGTCCTCTTACGAATAGTCTCTCCACTTTGCAGGGAGATTCCCCGAAAAAGAGGGAAATGTCTGAAAAGGGAAAAAGGAAAATCTAGAAGTACAGCCTGTGTTCTAGTACGAAGGGAGAAAAGGGAAAATAAGGGAAGAGGGGAAAAAAGGGGAAACTGGAAGTGGGAACACTGATTACAAAAGAGTTGGAAAGTTACGCGTTGCAGATGAATCAAAACCTGAAATTCGTAAACATATTACCACAGCTGGGATTATACGTTATCAAAACTCAAATCTACAGTTAAGAGCAAAGCGTGAAGAAATATTTCGTGAAATTACAGAACAGTTTTTAGTCTCTGATTTGATAGAATTTCGTTGCACGGACAAACCCCCTCAATAGACGCAATTGAAAATCGCAGGAAGTCGCTCGTTAAAAACTAATGTTTTTATCACAATCGCCCATAGTTTTGACACGGAAGTACAAGGGCGTAGGAGTAGTTTGGTATCAAATATTTGAATTATAATAATATAGAGGTTGTCAAGTATATTTTAATCAACATTTTAATGGTATATCCGTATTTGGGCGCAACGCCATCTAGCGGTAATTCTGTGAACTATTTGTAACTGTTCCGCACTCCTTATTGAATATGTATTCAAGTTTTAGCCGCAGTCAGTGTGTTGCGAGTATCACGTCCAGGTGATTCATAACTCGGGGGGCTGAACAAAAGTTTGAAACTGTACAAAATTATCGAAAGTGAAATGTAAATCAGCATTTCAAGTTCTTGCTGTGACACTGAATAGTTTCATTTTCAAAGATAATCGAAATTGCAAAGTGTTGGAAACGCCAGAAAATCCCGGGTCCTGTTGTTTTTACGCAATCAGATTTTAGGCACTTGTGCTATCTATCGGTATTTTGTATTCTGCTCACGTATCAGTCAGTGAGGGTATGTACTGTACGCGTTCATTAGAAAACAGTGGACAGGAATTTGTAAATTATTTCATTCAAATTTTGCAGGTTGATTCCGAGTTTGCGGTGTACAAGAAAATAAGAGAAAACTGGAACTTGGTGGCCGCCTGAAGGGAAACTAAAGGGAAAGTTTCTTCTTTTCCTACTCTGGACGTGACGTTTGAAACACAGACGGGGATTTACTATTTTCCAACATGGGACGAATTCCTGTTTCCCTTCATCTCTGTCTCCTGCTGCTGTGCAGTTTAGTCGCCAGTGGAGGTATTTAGTTAGTTAGTTCCAACTGAAAAAATGAATTAGTCGCTTGATTCGGACTTATTGGCCTACTGGGGCGTCTTGTTGATGGAAGAGGAAATTGAGTAAAACGCGATAAAAAAAACTGTTGATGTTTGTGGTCAGCCATGATAACACAAAACCTAAATCTTCCTGAAGACAAATATTGTTTTGTAACTCTGAAACTTCCACAGGAAACTGAGGTTTTGGAGTTATCTTAATTCTCTCAAGTGAAAAGTTCATAGTACTACTTAATTAATTAAGATTTCTTAAAGTAAATTGAGTTAGGTGGCGTTGGTTTCCGTTGTTTATAAACCTCGAAAAGTTAAGCAAACAATAAATAATAAACAGAGTGCTAGGTTTGAAGTAGCTCTTCCACTAACTGCTATCAAGTGTTAGCACTTTACTATCATCGTGTCAGTACTAGTCTTTTTGTTTTGTGCTTTTATTACGCGTGTTTTCTGAAACACTTAACCCCACCCTTGTTGCGTGAGGTCATTCCGCTGGTTAGTGACGTAATTACACAGTTGATTTTTTTTCCTTTTTTTTTCCAGAGATTTCCATCAAACCCAACAGGATTCTTTCAGACAGAGATCCTCTGATCCTCAACAACGGGACGAGCATTGTTCTGGAGTGCGAGGCGGATGAACCTATTCACTGGAGATTGCCTGAACATAGACTGGTAACATCCTAGACCTAGACGAAGCTAGAATCTTTACGAAACGATGATTTTAATGTCTGAATGTAGCATGAGGAATCAATCATCGAAGCTCTCACTCCTTCTGCTGGGTACAAGTACAAGTCGCGACTGACTGTGACAAATGCCAGTTACACGGACACGGGTCTGTATTGCTGTAACCGTTACGTCGCGCCCGATACCCACGACTTCAACTGCTCTTCCAGTATCGGCGTTTATGTTCAAGGTGATTAGTGTTGCACTGATAAAAGTCTGACTGATTGCTGACTACGTTTTTAATTGCTTAACTGATTAGAAATCAGCTGATTTGCGTAAATAGCCCCTGTTAAGTTTACTAACTTACTATGTAACTTTATTTGCTAACTGGGATACGAGCTAACTAACTTAGTAACTTACTAATGGACTAGCTAACTAGAAAACTTCATGAATAACTAACTAGCTAACGAACCAATATAGTAGCTAGTGAACAACTTGCTAATAGAACAAGTTAACTTATAACTAGTAACCTAGTTAAGTATCATCTATGTTTACTACATGATTAACCACTCTGCTAACCAACTTACTAATTAGTCAAGTGATTGGTTTGGCTAATAACCTTATCAGGATCCTTACAGCTATAATTTGCTTATTTTGACTTGCTTTTTAGCTTTTAGTTTTCATAGAGTTGTTTCCATTACAGACGGTGAACACTTGATAGCAGCCGATATCTTCACTTACGTAAGAGCCCACCAGGGAGATCCAGCCGTAGTTCCTTGTATTCCCACGCACCCGGACATAGAAATCAGCCTGGAACGGGACGGCAAACCTGTAAGCAGAACCCTTCATCTATTTAAGCACTTTGTAGTACGATTCCGTGCTAACTACAGCACTCATAAACTAACACAGAATTTACAGTTTTTCCTGCGTAATCCAGCAGCATGGATGAACGGGGACAGCTTATTTGGGAAGCAGCTTTGTGTTATGGGTGTTAATGTGATTCCCTGTTGTTTTTTGTTGCTGTTAATGTAAACTAGGTGGCGTTTGATGAAGATTTGCACTGGACTTACGTACCGCTACGAGGATACCTGCTACACAGAAGCACGGCGAACTCGGCTGGCAATTACCATTGCAAAGCCTACCAGCCAGGCACTACAAAAGAGGAAGAAGTAGACGTAGAACTGAGTGTCGTTCGTAATCATCCTTGTTTCTTATTAAAACAAATGCTAACGCTTCAACTGCTGCTTGCTTCATAACAACTTTTTCTTTTCTACATCCCGTTGCTTTTTCTGGGACGAGTTAGCATGCAAGTGACGTTGACTTAAGATAGGGAGTCGCATTTTCTAAGAGGTATAACTGTGCAGGTAACTGAGCCTTGGTCTTACCATCCTCTTGTCGGATTCGTTCTCCAAGAGGCTTCACTGTACTCTGCAGGCCCGTACTCTTGCAAAGCTGCCAGGGGCGAACAAAGCGGAGAAGTCCTCGTCATGGTAGAGTATCACTGTAAGCAAATATTTCCCCATTTTTCGCGCTCCAAGATCTGTACTTTGCCAAATTTTCGCACTAAATTTTTCTGCTGTACTCGGCGAGCTTCGGCTAAAATGCAAGTTTCACACTATCTTGTGCATTAGAATTAATTTCTTTTCCTGATTTTTTTTAAAAGCTGATGTGCCTTTACCGGCACTGCACATCAACAGTTCTCAGGGGAGTCGCGTGATAGCAGGACAGACTTTCACGCTCGACTGCAGCATCAGCAATCCCGCTGGCAGTATACACTCCCTCGACTGGAAATTTCCTTCTCGCACTGGATTGTCGGTAGAAAATACAAAGTACTTAACCTATCGATGCAAGTTAACTTTGTTCGCTTGTTAGAGTGGCCGTATTAGGACTTTTTGGAAGGAAGGCGCCTCGCCGCACCCGAATTATAAAACCGAGCATCAGTTCCTCGTCGTGAACAATGCCTCGTCCGAAGACCAAGGAGAGTATCGCTGCGTGTGCAAAAATACGCGCAAGCAGTCTACTGAAGCTTCCTTTAATATCACTGTATTCGGTATTCAGTTTTGTAAATTCATTAAAATTTAATTTTTTGTGTCATTTTGCTATCTCTAGATGAGAGTGCCAGTCACCTGGACATCTCAATTGTCCCGCAGCGCTTGGAGAACTACACAGGTGCAGAGATCTGGTGGGTGCTGAATATCGACGCCTACCCGAAGCCCACCATCACGTGGTACAAGGAGAAAACCGTCATCTCTTCGTTAGTCGATCCCAAATACGAATTCAAGTTCAAAGAAAAGACCCAAGTGATGAGTATCAAGTCTCTGCATTTCGACGATGCCGGCGAGTACCGTATCGAAGCTAACAACAGCAGAGGAGATCGCAAAGTTATCAATTTGACCCTCGTAGTGAATGGTATACCACGATACTTTCTACGTTTAACGTAACGCAACTAATTCAACTGTTGGAATGTCTGCAGGACCGCCTGAAATAGTCAAGCTGGACGAGCAAGATCTTGTTCCGCAAAAAGATCCATTCCGCGTGCGCTGCAAGATTCTGGCCAATCCCAAGCCTCCGGAATCAAACATCACGTTGTTGTATCGCGATTGTCTGCCTTCGTCATGCGATGGGCCGTTCGCTCGGCTTCTAGTCGGCCAGAAAAACGTACGCCTCTGTTTTTTTCTGCTCAAAACCCGGTAAACCGAGCAACTCTTTGTTTCTGCAGGTGAGCGCCCTTGTCAATTCAGAGAGGATGGGTCTGTTGCACGAACCGAGCAAGTGGGTGACTGTCGTCAACATCACAGGCGTCGCTGTCCACGGCAGACAGTACATGTGCTCAGCCTGCAACACTCTCGGCTGCAGCAAAGAAATGGACGAAGCCATCATTCGCCTCAAAATTACAGGTACATATTGTTTCCACTAATTGCAAGTCTTCTGATGCTAATTTTTTTTATAATTGCGTTGCAGATTTGCCGAATAAGCTGGACATGCAGTTATCGGAAGTGATCCCAGTGGACAAGGAACCTCTGAAACTCAACTGCAGCGTCAATCGCTACGTTTTCCCGCCAAACTTGACCTGGACTTGGACTGATACAACCGGGAAAGTCCTAACGTTCACGAAAACTAGTAGCAGCCCCAAACTTCGTAATTTGCATTTGTTTCAGTATCTTTTAATTAAACATAATTGCGAACAATTTTTCTTGTAAAAGCCTTCAAGGTGAACAGTTTCCAGAAAGTCTACTCGTACACCGAAGAATTAGTGTGGAACTCTGTTACTTTAGTTTCTGCCGGAAACTACACCTGTCAGAGTACTCCGTTCGATGGAGAGACTGAAAAGTTTTCCCTACCGATCACTATTCAGAGTATGAATACAAATCAACTATAATTAACCTTATACATAAATTTTCACTTGACCTAAGGCCCTATAAGTCCAGTAATAGAAAATCCCTTACCTGAAACGCGAAGCATGGACGAAGCATCGAAGGAACTGGTCTGCGAAGGGTACGGAGTACCGATACCCGAGAAAACTTGGTACAAGGTACGATTTGATAAATACATTTTATATTCATTTTGTATTTTTTAAAATTATTTTTTATTGATAATTATTTGATTGATTTTATTGTAATATTTTTTTCTATTATTGTAATTATCATTTCTATTTACCATTTCTATTTACTACTCACTTTTATTTAATTATCTATATTTTATGATTCATGTTATCTAGAATTTTATTATTGACTAGAACGGAGAACCCTTCACGGAGCAAGTACACAAGTCGATTAACAGGACGTCCATCACGTTCACGTACATGACTGCCAAGCAAGCGGGCAAGTACAAGTGCGTTTTCTCCAACAAACTGGGCACAGTGGAGAAAGAGTTCACGCTGACCATCTCCAACCCCAACAAACCCATCGAGATTGCAGTGGGAGTTGTCGTGGTGATTGTTGTTATCTTGATCGCCGTCCTCGTTTTCAAGATCTACAAAGAAAAGGTAGTAGTTAAAGTAGTAGTTATTGTAACGTGACGTAAGTAAGTAGTTCCATAAGTAGCAACTATGTATCATGCTAAATTAGTAGTAATATTAGTTAGTTTTCAAGATTTACAAAGAAAAGTTGGTTGTTAAAGTAGTAGTTAATGTAACGTGACACAAGTAGTAGTTCCATAAGTAGCAACTAATGTAACATGCTAAATTAGTAGTAGTAGTAGTAGTAGGAGTCGGCCATAGGAAAGCTTAGGAGCTAAGTTCAAACAAGTTCTACTGGTTACTAAGTAGTGGTAGTAGTAGTAGCAGTCGGCCATAGGAAAGCTTAGGAGTTAAGTTCAAACTAGTTCTGCTGGTTACTAAGTGATGATTGAAGTTTTTTAATGATGTTCTGTTGCTTAGAAACGGAAAGCTTACTTCCGTGTTAAAGCGCTGAAGCGATTCGAAGCTGGAGATCCTGACAGTATCAATCCTGAACTGGGAGTGGACGAACAAGCAGAACTCTTGCCTTATGATAACCGATGGGAATTCCCTAGAGAGCGTCTTAAGCTGGGTAAATGCTAATCCTCCTTGAACTAAGTTTAAAATAGCAAGAAATGCAAAGTGCCAAATCGATAACAGTTAGTAGTCGTAGTGATAGCAGAGCTTAGGAGAGAAGTTTGAAGTAGCAACTAATGTAAAACGCTAAATTAGTAGTAATAGTAGTAGTAGTAGCAGCAGCAGCAATTGGCAGTAGCAGAGACTTTGAGCTACAGCTAATATAACTTACTAAATTGGTAGTAATAGTAGTATTAGTATTAGCTGCGGTAGCAAAGCTTAGGAATTAAGTTTAAATTAGCAACTGATGTAAAGCGCTAAATGTAAAGTAGTAGTAATAGTTGTAGTAGTAGTAATTGGCAGTAGCAAAGCTTAGGAGCTAGATTTTAAGTATCAACTATTTAGCGTGCTTAATTGATACCAGTTGTACTGGTAGTAATAGTGGAGTAGAAGTCGGTAGAAGCAAAGCTTATGAGCTTAAGTTACCAGTAGCAGGGAGAACAATAGCAAGAGTAGCTAGTATAACAGTAGTTCCTACTCTTTGCTGATGCGATCTAAGTTAACTAAGCTAACTATGCATTGTCAAAACTAGCAACAGCAACATAAGTGCTAGAACCATCATAGTACTTACTGAAGTAGCAGTAGCATAGATCTATTATTAGTCATAGAATATTAATTACAGTTAAAGTAGCAGCGTAGCTGAGTAGCAAAGTTCAATGCTACTATCCAAACTTAATACTAACTAGTTTTTTTGCGAGCTAACTTTCATAGGTAAGCAGCTGTCATAAAAGTAGTAATAGGACTAACTGAAGTAGCAATAGCATAGAGCCATTATTACTTACAGCTAAAGTAGCAGCGCAGCCAAATAGCAAAAAAAAAAAAGTTTAATGCTGCTATCCAAACCTGATACTAACTAGTTTTTTGCGTGGTAACTTTCGCAGGTAAGCAGCTGGGTTCGGGTGCATTTGGTCGAGTGCTCAAAGCCGAAGCCGTTGGTATCTGTCCATCGGAATCCGAGGCCGGGACCATCGTTGCTGTCAAGATGGTCAAACACCACGCAAACACGGTCGCCCTCAAAGCCCTCATGTCTGAACTGAAGATCATGATCCATCTGGGCTCCCATCTCAACGTGGTCAATTTGCTCGGAGCTTGCACCAAAAACATTGCCAAGGGTAATACCTCAACCCTTTATCTCTTGTTTCTATCATCAACTAACCCTTCCACTGAATGAATACCTTGGACATTTTTCCACGATATCTTTTATTATATTTTCGCATATTTTATTTTGCTTAATTCTTTGATCTGTGTAATTTATTTTTAATTTAATTCTACTCCACATGTCCATGATCACTAACCCTTCCGTTGAATACTGTGTAAGTTTTTCCAGTATATTTTATATATTTTGACCTATTTCATAATAATTTGTCTTTTGATATTTCCCATTTCAATTGGTTTTTCATCGAATGTAATTGTAATTTGACTCTTTACTAATATTGGAGTTGTTTTGTTTAGATTTTTCCTATTTTTTATTCTGATTTTTCGGCACAGGCGAATTGTTGGTCATCGTGGAGTATTGTCGCTATGGTAACATGCAGAACTTCTTGTGTCGGCACCGTGACGCCTACATCGACCAAGTGGATCATAGCCGAGGAGTCGTGGATCCCAATATCGGCGCCGATATCCTCGACAAAGCTGCGAGAGCTTCCAAGTATATTACTATAAGCAGTTGTAGTAGTAGGAACAGAAGTAGTAGTAGTAGTAGGAGTAGGACTAATATTATTATTAGTAGTAGTAGTACCAGTAGTAGTAGTAGTGGTAGTCGAAGTAGTAGTAGTAGCACTTGCATTAGTAGTAGTGGTACTAGCATTAGCAATATTAGTAGTAGTAGAAGAAGAAGTAGTACTAGGAGTTGTAGTCGTAGTACTAGTATTATTATTATTATTATATTATTACAACTATTAAACTAATTTTTGCAGCGGTGGTTATGAGGTCCCTCTCAGCCCAGTCCGCACCTCAGATTACCGTAGTCCATCAGTTCCAGTCAACACGGACATGAGCTTCGTCTCTATGTCACCAACAGGTTCAATTTCATGCGATATCGCTATACGAGTAATAGTAACATTATTAATTTTGTAAACATCAGCTGGTGGAACGATTCCTTCCGACGTCGGCGAGATCGACAGCAGTGGTCAGATGACAGTCACAGGCGGTAGTCACGAGTCTCGTCCTCCGTGGCGTTCAAACTACCGCGGCGATTACCAGAACAAGAGCGTCGAGCCTATTTGCACCAAGGATTTGATCTGCTGGGCCTTCCAGATCGCTCGAGGAATGGACTACCTCACCAGCAGAAAGGTTCTTACCTCCGCCAATCCACTAAAACTAGGTTAACTCTGTGATTTTTGGATTCTTAGGTTATGCACGGAGACCTGGCTGCCCGAAACATTTTGTTAGCAGACGAGAAAATCGTCAAAATTGCAGATTTTGGACTGGCGCGCGAAGTCTATCGATCTGGAAACTACAAGAAGAAAAGCGACGTAAGTTGACTAGTTTTTTTTCTAGCTAGTTAGTTAGTTAGTCCGATATCGGAAAATAATAATTAAGAATAATAAATCTAATTCTAGTAATAGATTAGTTACTCTTCACAAGTTATTTATTCTTCTTATCACTGTTTCTTAAATTGCATACGAAATAATTCAAATACAAATTATAGGGATCCCTAAATTACGTTCTGGTTTATTTAGGGTCCTTTACCAGTCAAGTGGATGGCTCCCGAATCGATTACAGATCGTAATTTTTCCAGCCAATCCGATGTTTGGGCTTTCGGTATCGTTCTGTGGGAGATCTTCTCATTGGGCAAGACTCCGTACCCAGGTAATTTTGATTCCTGCAACTACCAATGAGGTTATATATTAATAGATCTGATATTAATTGTATTAAAATCTAGGAATGGACGCCGACGAACAGTTTCTGATGAAGCTGCTGAAAGGCTACCGTATGGACTGTCCCAAATACGCACCCAGGGACATGTACGCCATCATGCAACACTGCTGGGAGACGGAACCTAAACACCGTCCCACTTTCTGCCAGCTGGAAGAGCAGCTGGGCAACCAGCTGGAGGCTTCGGTGCGCCACCATTACATTGATCTGAACGCTCCGTACGTATCCAAGAACTCGGAACAAGCCAAACAGGCGACCGACTACTTGAACATGATGAGCCAGCCCCAGTACGTCAACGTCAACACCGACCAGGGACACGACTACGTCAACTGTTCCGTACAATCGCCCGGAGCCTCTGCTTCCAAGTAATGCCACCATAAATTTCATCAATTAATTCGTCTTATTACGTTTGATTGCTTTAGGCAATCGGATTACCTGTCCATGAATCCGCTAGATGGCGAGTCTTTAGTCCAGATCGACGGTTCGGGTTACCTCTACATGACAAGTCCAACACCCAAAGATTCAGCACCGGCTACAGGCAAATCCAATCATAAATTCGATTTCGATTTCGCGCCGAAAGTGCGGAAAATCAACGAAGCGGACGCTGATCTGGTGGAACTGAGTCCAATGCTGACTGATCCGTCACCTCCTGAAGAAAATTCAAAGTCCATCATAACGGACGAACGCAAAGATTCCGGATTCTACAGTCCGGACGCGCGTAGCTTCTCCAATCCTAATTACATCGATAGGCCAAACTTCTTCTTCCAGGACGACAGCAAACCTACTACTCCATCCGATGAGCAGACGAACCAACAGCCTTCGTACCAGAACCTTCCAACCATCAACAAAGACCGCCTTCACGTCAACCAGCCAATTTAGAACTGACCGAGATGGAAAGATACGAACAAACCCTTGATAAAAGATTTGTAGTCAATTTTGCCAACACTTGATATGTTGAGAACTTTGCAAATTTTACTGAGAAATCTGGGTACAAGAACAATGTGCAATTTTTTACTTGCAAATTTATTATTTAGTGTAATATTCCATTTATTTTGGAAGACAGTGTTCATCTTGCCCCCCCCCCCTCTCTCTCTCTCTCTCTTTTGTACTGGAACTCTCAGTGTTTTCATTCTTTTATCACACATTTGTCAAATCACATGAGTGATTCAATTTCTGTGTAATTTCTTGTAATGTCAATACGAGCTTGGAAAAAAAATTCTTATTCACTTTTCGGGATGAAATCTCTTGATATGGATTTGGTCGCTGGAGTTTGAAGGAATTTCAATGGGAAAATGGCGGGAGATTGTGTCCCCCCCACAAGCTTATAAGGTGACATTCACGTGTCATGTTTTGCTTTAAGACATGTCTCAATGGAGTTCAGGGGTTGGCATTGGCATACCTGCGGTTTTTTCAACTTTTCTTTACAGTTTCTACCCCCTCACACAACAAACTACGAGTCGATTTGGCATCAGTGAATTCCTATTAAGTGCAGGTGCACTGATAACATGTTGATAACACCGATAATAAGCCCAGGTTTGAATGTTGCTGGCCCCCCAGGCATGCAATTAAACAGCGGCGTTTTGTGTAAACAGAAGATGATTATAATTAATGAACCTCTTTTAGTGAGATGGTTCATAAACTTAATTGCGCTACCGTCAAATTAGATTCTAATTTATTCGCCTTATTTAAACAAACCGTAGCCAGTTATCCGTTGATAACAACGAATTTTCAGAGTTTCCAGAATTGTGTGGGAAAGTTTCTGTACGCAGAAGTTTTGGGGTTTCACGGAGGATTACCGACAATTCAGTGGAAAAACTTGAAATTTGCAGATCGGACAAGCATTCTTAAGGTTTCAGGGAATCACGTTGGAACAGTGCCTTTTGTGGTGCCTTTTTGGTGACCTGGAACTTGGTAGTTTGAACCCGGATGCCGGCAAATGTGAAACCCCGACTGGGAAATTCGCATCGAGTATGTATAATTTGGAACAGAGACTCAGTGAGATCTCACAACTTTTTAGAGTTTCTCACTGAGATCTCACTGAGTCTCTGTTCCAAATTATACATACCCGATGAGAATTTCCAGTCGGGACGGCACTCTAGTGGTGCCTTTTGGCAGTATTTTGTACGGTATAAAACACCATTCGATCTAACGTGATTAGAACTTATCGTTACAGAATCACCTGTTATCAGCTGTACGTTTTTCTTCCCAGAAATGTTTTCGGTGGGAAGTTGTGTTGGGAAGCCGAATCGTCCCCTTCACACATGTATTAGTTTTTTCCCAGAATTCCATAGAAGGAGAAACCGTTACTTTTAGGGGCTGCATTTCGGAGAAAACTTCACAGAAAGACGGAAACTTTTCATTTATTTTTCTTCTCCCACTGTAACGAGCACATAAGCACCAACGTTTTCCCATATCTGAACATTTAAACATTAAGTTTCAAATTCAGTTTGAAATGCTACAGCGCCGCCTGGCGGTCAAACTGCAGAACTACGCGCGGGGGCATGCGGGGAAAAGTTTCACTACGGTTCTCTTATCTTTTATTCAGTCCTCGCCTTTTTCCCCGCCTTTCGTATGCGCAACACGTATACTTTGACACAGCTTTTTATTATTTTGTTTTATTTACTATTCCCTTTTTTAAAAAGTTTTTCAGAAGATTAGAGGAAAAAAGTCAAGCCACTACGCCACTCGGCAACACAAACAACGACGTAAAGCTGACCTTGGGAGTGAGTTTCAGGACTTTGTGCTTTTTTTTATATTTTATCTGGGCACCTGTGGCAGATCTTTGCTTTTAAGTTGTTAAATCCAATAAAAAGCCAACTTTGGAAACAATCCACGTTTGGCTGTTTCGATTATTTACAGATAAAACCATTAGCGAATGTACTGGATGGGCTACTCAGCAAAAAGTTGCGGACGTGGATTCAGCGAGATTTTCAATTAACCACTCGTCTAAAAAGCTATCTTAACTTGACTGAAAGTCTAAAAATAGTAACTGTCCTTCATTTGGACACATTTTAAGACATTAAAAACATTAATTACTCAAACCATTACCATTAAAGTTGGAATTTAGTACCAAGACTTTGACCAGATGATTCACAGATAACTTATCGATAAAAGTTCTGTTATATAATGTTAGAACATAGTACGTATTTTGGCTACTTTTGTTTTTTAATTACTTTTCTCGTGTCTCGATTGTAGAGTAGGTTTTTTTTTCAAGTTTTAAAAGAAAACGCTATAGGCGATGACGCATCAAGCAAAGAGCGAGGGCGATGGACGCCCGAAAAAGTCAACGCTCCTCGTTCTTCATTTGTTTTCTTTTTCTTCTTCTTTTTTGTCTCAATTCACCCTGCGTGCAACGATCCAAGCAACAATGCCCCGGGGCTACAGCATGATGCTGCGTTCTATTTTCAAACGCTCTTCTCGTCCTCTAGAACGTCCCTTTCTATTGGCTTGTAATCACGTGGCTGCTGTAAGGTCTCCACTGATTGGTTGTACTCGAAAACCCGCGCGAAATTCAAAATGATGTCAGTGAAAGTTGGCTCGAGCGTCTCTGATTGGTTGTGCGTCACGTGGTTTCTGCGGTCGAATCCTAGTGGCGCCCAGACAGGACGCGCCAAATTTGAATGTATGGGACTGTTCCGCTGTGATTGGCTGGAGACCACGTGACTCGGCTCTTGGGCGCTGATTGGTTCTTGCCGAGATTTGCGCGGGAACTTTCGAGTAACCGTCATTTTTTTGAGGAGATTTGCCTGGAGGGTGGCGTATGCTGTTACCGTGACGTTCTGGGTTACGCCTGGTTATTGCACTTATGAACTCTCTCGTACATTTTGTTTCATCTTGAAGACATTTCTGCCTCTCCCAACCTGCGGCTACGGAGAAAAAGAATTTTACAACAGGATTATAAAACAGGTAGAATAAAAAGAAAATGGCGCTTCTCTTATCGGTCATCAACTGGCAGGACGTAGGAAAAAAAACGGTTTTGGCGGCCCGTATCAAAGATTTTACGTCGCTCATTTGCTAATAGTTTACACGTAAGTGATAAAAGTTTATTAAAATTGATAAATTGTGGCGTTTATGACTCACTTGTAGGTTCCCGGTGGAGTTTTCTGCGGCAAATCCGAACTGTAGGAAAACTTCAAAACGCTTGATGGGACGGGACGAAACGGGACGGGACGGGACAGTTTCTTAAATTTGAATAAAACTTAGGTTTCTACGAAAATACTGAGTATTTATAAAATTAAAATGGCAATTTAATTATGATTAGCTTTGATGGTGAAAGAGTAGTTAAGTGTTGATAAGTAAGGAATAATGGATAGTAACAATTCCAGTGGATATCACTGATGGGACAGGAAAGGGTGAGGACGGGATAGGATGACAAAACGGGATACGATATAGACATAGATTGACTAAATAAGAACACGGGTAAAGCTTACAGCATGCTAAAAGTAGAAATGGGACGGATATACCAAAACGGGATAGGTGGATAAACTTGGGGCAAAATGGGATAGTCTGATATGGTTAAATTTGAGGGTAAAATGGGATAGGATAACAGTACGAGTACGCGGCAAGGATAGAACTTAAGTCAGCTGGATCAAGAAAGGTAAAATGGAATACAAGGGTAAGACGGGATAGGAACAAAATGGGATAGGATATATGATAAGCCCATAAAAAATGCCTGCAACTGGAACTGGAGTCAGAAACTTGAAACGTGATAGGACATGTCACGTGTGTGGAAAGACAGGCTACTGATAACATGCTGATAACAGTGATAACGAATCATTCCCATTAGTTTCAAGATTCTTGATAAGAATCAAGAATTCACGATACGCTATTTTGAATAATTAACTGTGTAATTCATGGAGGTAGACAAGGGTCCGATACTTGCAATAATCTTCGTACACCTAGGTCATGTTTCCCCGGAGTTTCGGACCCCTTGGATTATTCCAAATGATTACAAAAATCAGGTTTCAGTATGTTCCGTTATTTGTGAGAATCATGTCAAAGAATCTAGAATCTGCTCAAGAATCATACAAGAATCACGAATCCTTGTAAGAATCAAGAATCAAGAAACTTCTCAGGAATCAAGAATCCTTCTAAGAATCGTTCTCAAGAACCAAGATTCTAGAATCCTTCAAGATTCGTACTAAGACTCTAGATTCATCTACAAGGTTCTGGAATCTTATTAAAAAAATCAAGAAACCTTCTAAGATTCTGAATCATAGCAAGAATCATATCAAGAATCAAGAAACTTCTCAGGAATCAAGAATCCTTCTAAGAATCGTTCTCAAGAACCAAGATTCTTGAATCCTTTAAGACTCGTACTCCAGATTCATCGACAAGGTTCCAGAATCTTCTGAAGAATCAAGAATCACATTAATCTCTCTGATCTGGCTGAAGAGAACAATGACTGGGAGATTCATTCTCAAGATTTTGCCATTCTTCAAGAATCTTGCGAAGACTCTAGATTCATCCACAAGTTTCCTGAATCCTCCCAAGACTCCAGATTTATCTACAAGGTTCCAGAATCTTCTGAAGAATCACGTTAACCTCTCTGCAAAAGATTCTAGCATTTTTCGATTATCTTACAAATATTCAAGATTCATTCTGACCGTTTCAGAATCCTCCCAAGACTCCAGATTCATCTACAATGTTTTAGAATCTTCTGAAGAATCAAGAATCACGTTTACCTCTCTGAAATGGCTGAAGAAATCAATGCCTTGAAGACCCATTCTCAAGATTCTAGCATTCTTAGAGAATCTTGCAAAGGCTCAGGATTCATTCTGATAATTCCAAAGTCCTCCCAAGACTCCAGATTCATCTACAAGGTTCTAGAATCTTCTGAAAAATCAAGAATCACGTTAACCTGTCTGAAATGGCTGAAGAAGACAATGACTGGGAGATCCATTCTCACGATTCTGCCATTCTTTGAGAATTCCTCCCAAGATTCTACATTCATCCACAAGGTTCTAGAATCTTCTGAAGAATCAAGAATCACGTTAACCTCTCTGATTTGGCTGAAGGAATCGATGACTTGAAGGCAGCATAGAAGGAAGGTGGATTCCTGAGGCCCTGACCTTATGTAAACCAACCTGCGCACCTTTTCAGGTTTTGTTTGCTGCATACAACGGTCGTGTCACGAAGAAAAAAGCCCATCATTCAGAAACCGTTAGGAAACCTTCCCTTTTTTTTACATTCTTATATGCATTCACACTGCATACTTATAGTGGAATAACTTTTGGAATAGCTCTATATCTCTTCATTGTGTGTATTTTGTTCTGTATTAGCGATTTATACTGGAATAAGTCCTGCATAGTGTGGACATGTGTTACATTGCGTTCACACTGCATACTTATACTGGAATAACTTTGGGGATAGCTCCAAATCTCTTCCATTGTATGATCTATTCTCTATTGGCTTGATTTATACTGGAAAAAGTCCTAGATAGTTTAAAGATACTGTTATCAGTTTTGCATATGCTATTGTGGGATAACTTTGGGGATATTTCTATATCTCTTCCACTGTATGATCTATTCTCGATTTACGATTTATTCTGAAATAAGTTGTGCAATGTGACATTCTAACATAACGTTCACACTTGCATACTATACTGGAATAACTTTGGGAATAGCTGGATACCTCTTCATTGTGCGATCTATTTCGCTACTGGCTTGAATTATACTGGAATAAGTCCTGAATCGTGTGAGATAGTGTTATCAATTTTGCATATGCTCTTCTGGGATATCTTTGGGAATAGCTTTACCTCCTTATCGTGCGATCTATTTCGCTACTGACTTGAATTATACTGGAATAAGTCCTGCAGTGCGAACATAGTGTTACACTGTATGTTCACACTGTATACTATTATACAGGAATAACTCCGGGAATAACTTAGATCAGTAACAGTAACTTAAACACTATGTTCACACTGTGCTGCAGGACTTATTCTAGTATAAATCACCAACCGAGAATAAATCATACAGTGAAGAGACGTAGCTATTCTCAAAGTTATTCGAGTATAGTATATACAAGTGTGAACGTCTGTAACCCTATATCCACACTGTGCAGGACTTATTCTAATATAAATCACCAACCGAGAATAAATCGCACAGTGAAGAGATGTAGCTATTCCTGAAGTTATTCGAGTACATAAAATCTTTTGAATGATCATAATAAATCCAGTTATACATATTAAACCTAAATTTATCAAAATTACTTTATACTTTTTAAATAAAATAGTTCAGATAGTGTAAGTAATGTTATAACTATTCAGTGAATGGAATAACCTTGAATAATTACGAAAAATAGCTGATAATAGGAGAGTGGATCTATTATCTTTGTGTGGGATCTTGGACTATAGGGTGGCGGTGGATCTTTTTTGTGTGGCAGACCCTGCAATTTGCCACCAGAAACATTGAAGAATCTGTCCATTTAGCCTTCGTTGTTGAAAACCACCACAACATGGCTGCCATTTCGCCGCAAAACGAAATTGAAACCATTCGATGTTTTCACTTTCGCACACTCATCTCTTTTGTATTTGCCAAGTCACGGACTTTTCTTCTGTACCAGCCCAAAGTTTTTCGCAAATCTCTGCCGGACACAAAACTCTGTTCCGTGAAGCGAAAAATGGAAAGGGAAAGGCACTGGAACAAATCCTGGAACATGATGGACTAATACGGAATGTACTAGAAAATCGAGGTATGTGTTCCAATACATCTGGAAAAGTTCTGGAACTTGCTGAACAAAAGCTGTTCCATGACGAAGCCGATATTATGTTCTGCAACTTTCTGTGTGGTCCTGGAACATGGACTTCAAATATCTAGAATGTACTAGACGGTCGAGGTTTGTGTTCCAGGACATCTGGGAAAGTTCTAGAACTTGCTGATCAAAAGCTGTTCGATAACGAAGCTGGCAGATTATGTTAAGGATCCATGAGAACATAGAAGAATATGTTCTAGAACTTGGAACTTGCTGTGTAATCCTGGAACATGGACTTCCGGTTCCGGATGTACCAGAAGATCGTGGCGTGTGTTCCAGGACGTCTGCAAAAGTTCTAGAACATTTTCGAAAGCAGCTGTTCCATAAACCAAACTGAAAATAAAATGTTCTGGAACGTCCTGGACAAAGCTTTCCATAAGGAAAGAATATTCTGGAACATACTGTGTTATCCTGGAATATAGTCGCAGCAGTTTAGAATATACTAGAGGATCTGGAGAACTTGGATGATGCTGAGGAGATGTTCTATGACATTCAGTTGAACCGAACCGTTGAACCGGAAGCGTGCTCTTACCGAACGAGTCATGAACCGAACCTGAACCGTACCTCTCAGACTTGTAAACCATTTTCTGACCGGTTCACAGTTTCATAAGAGCAATTTTTTTTTAACCAAACCGTCAATCTAACTACATGATGAACCGTACTGAACCGTAACCATGTAACCAACTTTCACGACGGTTCACGGCGGTTCGCCACAACTTCTCACAAATTCCTTGAAAAATGCCCCAAAATCAGTGAAAGTCTCATCACATTCCACTTTCAGTGTCTATATCGGCGGTCGACGAACCTGCACAAAGTTCTGTCAAGGAACCCAAGGGCCCCAAAGGACCCTAAAGGGGCCCTTAACATTGAGACTAGGCCCCGGCCAAAAACCTCATAGAAAAGTACCAACTGTTGCACCAAATTCCTTCGAAAAGAGTGAAAATGACCTTGATAAAATCACTACCTTCAGTTCAATCACTGATAGCCATGATAATATCGCGTCACGTGATGTCTCAGTTATAGGTATTAACATGATAATAATAGAAAACGATTACTAAGTTCCGGATTAAACTGTATTCAATCACAATTCAACTCTGGTTCGATTATATTTACAACAAGATTGAATTAAAGGCATATCAAAAAATCAGACGCTTGATTATTTTTAGGACCTCCCAGATCCAAAATAGGACCCCTTCTTATCAAAACTATACCCCCATTAAAGCGCTAAAACATCCTGAAATCTTCATAAACAGGATCCAAGGATCTGGGAAAAATCCTATGATTCTGGGATTCTCTTATTGATTCTTTGATGCAGTGGTGATTGCTGTGAGATCAAAACCAACAGGGAGACATCACAGAAGACATACAAAATTTCATATTTACAACACAATTCTCGATTAAATCAATGAAACTTTCATAATAATTCAAATGAACATTGATAGAATCCATTTTTCAAAAAAAATCTGCGCGCGGGAAGGAATTTTCGTATTGCTCCACCAATGGGGGGGCGGGGATGACGGGGGAAGAGATCACGTGACATCTGGAAGAACGAACAGTGATTGGCTGATTATGAAACCACGTGACTTGAAACTGCATTCCGCGTCCGCATCGAATCCCTGGAACAAGTCTTCACTCCGGGATGGGCAGATCTCTTGGCAGGTCTCCAAAAATCTGGAAAAAAAATACAAGAAATTAGTAAAATTACATTAAAAACTAAATATGCTAATAGCAGTGCTAACGGTTAGCAGAGTGGGTCTGAATGAAAACACCTGCGTAAAGGAGATGGGAATAGGCAAAAGGGTGGAGAGGGTTTTTCAAGGAATTGACCCTTTCCCCTACACTAAAACGAAACCAGGTCAATTTTTCAAACTTTTTTTTCGCGCCAAAACTTGTGTAAACCCTTTCCCGCCATTAAGTTTCCTGCAAATTGTCAAACTTTTGTTAACAAAATTTTAGTACCTGTGATATGAGCCTGGCGCAGTGAAGAAGTTGAACTACTCGAACTGTTCTGATTATTTTGGGGCTTTTGTGTTTTTTCTTCAGCCGGTCTGCTGTAAGGAGTCCACGAATAGCGTCCAGATTTCGGCTGGTCGTTTTCGAAATCAAAATTCCACTGACTGGAATCGTGTTGAGTCAGTTTTTTCAGTTCGGCAATGGCAGCCTGTTGAGCGCTGAAAGCTTCGTCCGCTGAACGTGGACTGAACAGACAGCGTTTGACACGGGCCCGGCTCTCGTCCGAAGGTACGAAAGCCGAACAGCCGTAACTTAAATTCGGTCCTCCGAAATTCACACTCGTTGCAAAAGCTACAAGACCCGCCATTTTTTGATCGTATAACTTTTCTTTCCCGGATCAAACACTTTGGAAGAAGATATTTCGTAATATTCGCTTGGGGCTCAGAGCGTTAAGAGACGCACGTCCGTACGCTGTGAAGGTTGCACGGCTTCTGGTCCCTACGACGAAATCCTGGACTAAAGTTACCACGCGATGAGTGCGTTGCATGATTCACTTTTCCCTTGCAGCCAATCAGGAAGAGCGTTATAGAAAACCATCAGCCAATAGCCGCAAGTCTTTCACTAGAGCTGGGGCTTTTTGGCGGGCTGTTATAACGCCATCTAGCGATAGTTTTCTGAACTATTTGCTATGATTAACCAAATTTCTTAAAATAGTTGCTTCACTTTGTTATGAATTATTTAAATACGCTTTCGCGTAATCAAGTAAACAAGGATATATTTTGAAAGCTTATTCATTACTGAATCGATTAGTATAATTAAGTTTTCGTTTACTTCTTGTTTTACTGACTAAAAATGCGTTTAAACAGAGGTCGCTTTTTAGACTCTGTCCCACGTGGTTTGCCATAATGATTTCGTTCGTTTTCAAAACAATCGATTCAGTCAACGGATTTCCAGTTTCGATATATCGGACAATACTTTGTCGATTATCGGGACAGAGGAAACGTGCATGTGAGGGCCTAAAAAATAGGACCGATGCTTATCACTTAGGCCTCTTCCGGCTGTAGATAAAAATACTATAGCGCTAGATCTGTTAAATCCTATGCGGGGAATCAACTTAATCTCCGGACATAGGCTCGTGCTGAACATTTTTCTAAGTAAATTGCTTTTCTTTTTGGTCTGTTGTTGTTGCTGTTTGCGAAACAATGGCAGCTGTTGTAGAGACGACTAACTGTTGTCGTATTTTTTGTATACACTAATATAATATTCAATTATTTGAGATTGTTGGACGGATAACAAGTGTCAACACGGCAAAGTAGTTTTCTGGGAAATTTTTAGAATCTTTTCTGCAGTTACAATTCAACGTTTCTGGGGAAAACATGTTGTGAATTCCAGACCTCCCTTGTCCCTTTTTTTGGGTTCGAAATGAATGGCCACATACTGGGTGATAACATATGATAACATTTGATAACAGGCTGATAACACTTTGCTGAAAAGTTGGTGTTAGTAGTGCCAACACCAGCTTTTATATGGTTATTCGTAATAGTAGTAGTAGGAATAGTTTAATAGTATAGTAGTACAGTAATGCTATAGTAGTAGTAGTAGTAGTTGTTGTTGTTGTAGTAATAGTAGTAGTAGGCACGTATACACATTTACACGCAGTTGCGTATAATTTGTCCTAACAAGGGGCTAGTGCTTCCACTTTGCAGGGAAATTCCCTCAAATAAGGAAAATGGGGAAGAGGGAAAAGGGGAAATGGAGGATAAAGTGAATCTACAAATGTAGCTTTACTCTGTAGCACGGAGCGGGGAGGGGGGGAGGAGGGAAATTGATATTTTCAAGCGGAGGGGAAAAAGGGGGAAAAGGGAAAAAAGGGGGAAAAGTGGAAGCACTGCAAGGGGCAGCAAAACGTCCCAACGACATACTCGCAATGGTTAAAAGTATACTATCCGAGTGCAAATGATTGTGGTAGACCAGGAGAAGTTCTAAAACCTGTTGAAGAAAATTTGTTCCACGATGAAAGTGGGAGAATGTTCTGGAATATACTATGTAATTCTGGAACAGACCGAAATGATCTAGAAAGTAATAGAAGATCGAGATATGTGTTCCAGGTTCCAGGACATCTGAAGAAGTTTTAGAACTCACTGGACCAAAAATTGTTCAATGAACACAAGTGGAAAGAGAAAGAAACAGGGACAAATCCTGGAACGGGAACATCTTCTCCTGGAACAGTACAGAAGATCGCAGCATGTGTTCCAGGACGTGGACAAAGTAAGAAACAGGGATAAATCCTGGAACGGGAACTTCAATGCTAGTAGAATGTTCTAGAATATCATGGAATGCCCTTTCGGAACATGGAAAAGTTCTAGAACTTACTGGACCAAAAACTCTTCCATGAGAACATAGAAGAATATGTTCTGGAACTTGGAACTTGCTGTGTGATCCTGGAACATGGACTTCAGGTTCCGAATGTACCAGAAGATCGTAGTATATGTTCCAGGACGTGGATAGAGAAAGAAACAGGGACAAATCCTGGAACGGGAACTTCAATGCTCTGTAGAATGTACTAGAAGATCATGGAAAGTCCTGTTGGAACATGGAAAAGTTCTAGAACTTACTGGGACCAAAAACTCTTCCATGAGAACATAGAAGAATATGTTCTGGAACTTGGAACTTGCTGTGTGATCCTGGAACATGGACTTCTGGTTCCGAATGTACCAGAAGATCGTAGTATGTGTTCCAGGACGTGGACAGAGAAAGAAACAGGGACAAATCCTGGAACGGGAACTTCAATGCTCTGTAGAATGTATTAGAAGATCATGGAATGCCCTTTTGGAACATGGAAAAGTTCTAAAACTTACTGGACCAAAACTCTTCCATAAGAACATAGAAGAATATGTTCTGGAACTTGGAACTTGCTGTGTGATCCTGGAACATGGACTTCAGGTTCCGAATGTACCAGAAGATCGTAGTATGTGTTCCAGGACGTGGATAGAGAAAGAAACAGGGACAAATCCTGGAACGAGAACTTCAATGCTCTGTAGAATGTACTAGAAGATCATGGAATATCCTGTTGGAACATGGACGGGTTCCGCGAGGCTAAAATTCAGAAGAATTTTTCGCGGTGCAAATGATTCTGGGTCCCTTGAAAATCAGACCACCCTCTGATCTTTTATTTTTACAGCCATTTTGACAGGTTAAGGGAAAAGTGTGGACAATTTCCCAGATAGCTGTACGGCAAGGGTCTGTGTTTCTGGGGAATTCTACTTTATCGGAAGCCGGTATAGGTATTTACAACCTTAATTCGCCCTGGTGCACGTCATTAGCATTCTGCACTAGGTGCTATTCTAGTTCGCGGCAGTGCTCCCACTTTGCAGGGAAATTCCCTCAAATAAGGAAAATGAGGATGAGGGAAAGGGGACATGAAGGATAAAGTGAATCTACAAATGTAGCTTTACTCTGTAGCACGGAGCGGGGAAAAAAGGGAAATTGATATTTTCAAGTCGAGGGGAAAAAGGGGAAAAAGTGGAAGCACTGGTTCGCGGAGAGAGGGGGGCTACCCCCTTGTACTCTACGGCTATGTCCGTGTTCATTGGTCATTTGTACTGTACTTGGAATTCTTAACTTATTTTTGACTGCAATACTTGCACATGGTATTACGACAGCAGTCGTATTAGTAGTAGAAGTAGTAGTGTCAGTCGTACTAGTAGTAGTAAAAGTAGTAGTAGTAGTAGTAACAATAGTAGTAGTAGCAGCAGTAGTATAGCAGTACAGTGGTGCTAGTAGTAGTTGTTGCTGTTTGTACTAGCAGTCGTATTAGTAATAGAAGTAGTAGTGTCAGTGGTAGTAGCAGTAGAAGAAGAAGTAGTAGTAGTATTAGTAGCAATAATAGTAGTAGTAGCAGCAGTAGTATAGCAGTACAGTGGTGCTAGTAGTAGTTGTTGCTGTTGTACTAGCAGTCGTATTAGTAGTAGAAGTAGTAGTGTCAGTCGTACTAGTAGTAGTAGAAGTAGTAGTACTAGTAGTAGTAGTAACAATAGTAGTAGTAGCAGCAGTAGTATAGCAGTACAGTGGTGGTAGTAATAGTTGTTGTTGTTGTACTAGCAGTCGTAGTAGTAGTACCAGTAGTAGAAGTAGTGGCAGTAGTAGTAGTGGCAGTAGTAGATATAGTATCAATCATAGTGGTAGTAGCAGGAGTAGTAGTAGTAGTAGTAGTAGTAGTAGTAATAGTATCAGTCACTAGTGTCAGCAGTAGTAGTATAGTAGTTAATACTTAGCACTTCGTAGTACTTGTTATTTTCAGTAGTATTATCATTATAATATTTATTATTATTATTATTATTATTATTATTATTATTATTATTAATGTTCTACATGCTTGGGAACACTTGACCTTTGACCTGAAAAGATTCCTGAAGCCTTTTTCACAGGGAAGAGTCGCTCATGTGACATTCCCGGAACACATTCCTCATACCCGAGAATCTTTTTGAGATTCATGTGCAGAGATTCTTCAAGAATCTTGCAAGTTACGATGACCTCTGACCTTCACCTTGAAGATTCAGCCATTAAAGGTCAAGAAGATTCCCAAGAATCCCAAGAATCTTGGAGTTATGATGACCTCTGACCTTGACCTTGAAGATTCAGCCATTAAAAGTCAAGAAGATTCCCAAGAATCCCAAGAATCTTGCAAGTTACGATGACCTTTGATCTTGACCTTGAAGATTCAGCCATTCAAGGTCAAGAAGATTCCCAAGAATCCCAAGAATCTTGGAGTTATGATGACCTCTGACCTTGACCTTGAAGATTCAGCCATTAAAAGTCAAGAAGATTCCCAAGAATCCCAAGAATCTTACAAGTTACGATGACCTCTGACCTTGACTTTGAAGATTCAGCCATTAAAGGTCAACAAGATTCTCAAGAATCCCAAGAATCTTACAAGTTACGATGACCTCTGACCTTGACTTTGAGGATTCAGCCATTAAAGGTCAACAAGATTCTCAAGAATCCCAAGAATCTTACAAGTTACGATGACCTTTGATCTTGACCTTGAAGATTCAGCCATTCAAGGTCAAGAAGATTCCCAAGAATCCCAAGAATCTTGGAAGTTACGATGACCTTCGACCTTGAACTTCGACCTTTGACCTTGGCCTTTAACTCAAAGCGAATTTTCATAAGAATCCCGAGATTCATCAAAGAATCTTGAGCCAGGGATAAGAATCTGAGATTCTCGGTGGAAGGGTTACGGTGACCTTTGACCTTGGCTTTGAAAAATGTGACATTAATGAACCTGAAAGAATGCAAAGATTCACAAGAATCTTGTCATTTTTAGTCAGAATCATCATGTTATCAACTGTTATCAGCATGTTATCAACCATTATCAACATTTTCACGGCAAAGATTATTTGAAAAAACTAATCAAAGTAAAAAAAGTTAGTTATACATAATTTTGTTAATTATTATTATTTTATTTATTATATATTATTATTTATATTATAATATATAATATATTATATATATATCTTTTATATATATTGTTTATTTTGTATATATATACTTTTATTATATATATATCTATTATATATATACATTATTATATATTATATTATTTATTAATAATTGTTATAAATAATACTGTAATAATATTTTATATAATATAATATAATGATAATAACACGCAATTGTAATAAAGATGATAAATTACATTATTATTAATAAAGATTATTTATTATTATTTATAATATTAATATTAACAATATAATATAAATTATTATTATATTATATAATATATTATATTACATATTATTATTATTATTATTATTATTATTATTATTATTATTATTTATAAAGACAAAATTTTTATATATATTTTTTTTTAATTTGAAAAAGTAATTGGAAAAAAATTATTTTCTTTTTTTCGAATTTGGTAATAATAGTGGTGACGAAATTGAATGAAGGGGTCGGAAACTTCCAATAATCTTCATACAACCTTGGCTCATGTTATCACTGTTATCTGCGTGTTATCACATGTTATCAAATAATCTTCGTACACTTTTCCTCGGAGTTTCCGACCCCTTATTTCTTTCTTTATTTTAGACAATTATATTACATTAATAATTGAAGAAAAAATTATTTTTGAGCCTGTACAACACCAAGGGGTCGGAAACTTCCAATAATCTTCGTACAACCTTGGCTCATGTTATCACTGTTATCAACCTGTTATCCTATGTTATCAAATAATCTTCGTGCACTTTTCCTCGGAGTTTCAGACCCCTTTGATCTTCGTACAACCTTAGATCATGTTATCACTGTTATCAACCTGTTATCCTATGTTATCAAATAATCTTCGTGCACTTTTCCTCGGAGTTTTCGACCCCTTGATCTTCGTACAACCTTAGGTCATGTTATCACTGTTATCAACCTGTTATCCTATGTTATCAAATAATCTTCGTGCACTTTTCCTCGCAGTTTCAGACCCCTTGATCTTCGTACAACCTTAGGTCATGTTATCACTGTTATCAACCTGTTATCCTATGTTATCAAATAATCTTCGTGCACTTTTCCTCGGAGTTTCGGACACCCTGAATTGAAACTTGTGTAAGGTGCCAAGTCGTGATGCACAAGGTACACACCTTTTTTTAAAAATACACAAAAATAATTTTTTTTTCTCTCATTTTTTTGTCTTTTTTTCCAAAACAATGGAATTATTCATAAAATAAAAAAAGAGAGAGAAAAAAATTATTAGGAAAAATGTAAGGAGTATAGGCTATATTGTATGCTAAGGTATTAATGCTAAGATATTATATTATAATTATATTATATTATATTATAATTATATTAAGGAGTATATGTTAGTATACAGCTACTATTATAATTAATATATAAGAAAGTATAGGCTCAACAATTATTATTATTATTATTCTCTTAGTTATCTATCTTTATTTGTAACACTTTGTATAACGGTATAATAATAATAATTATTATTATTTTATTATTATTATTATTATTATTAGAGACAGAGAGAAAAAATACAACTAAAATGGTCTTTGATTATGTAAATTATTACATTATATATTACATGTGTGTAATATTTTGTTCTTCTCTAAATAATTTAACTGAAAGTCTAGTATTTTCAATCAATATTATTATAATTATTATTACTATTATTATTATTATCATTATTATCATTATTATTATTATTATTATTATCATTATTATTAGGCTCTTTTTCTACACACCTTTTTTTAAATACCCAAAAATCATTTTTTTCCTCTCATTTTTTGTCTTTTTTCCAAAACAATGGAATTATTCATAAAATAAAAAGAGAGAGCGAAAAAAATTATTAGGAAAAATGTAAGGAGTGTTGTATAGGCTATATTCTATGTTAAGGTATTAATGCTAAGATATTATATACTAATTATATTAAGGAGTATATGGTAGTATACAACTACTATTATAATTAATATATAAGGAAGTATAGGCTCGACAATTATTAGTATAATTCTCTTAAATTCCACTTTAAATTACGGTATTATTATTATTATTATTATTATTATTATTATTATTATTATTATTATTATTCAAATTCACAAATTGGAATTATTCATAAAATAAAGAGAGAGCGAAAAAAATTATTAGGAAAAATGTAAGGAGTGTTGTATAGGCTCAAGAATATTTTTTTTTTAATTTCCAACAGAGCATGAGGCCAAAGGCCTAGTTCAAGAATATTATTCTCTTGGTTATTTACCTTTAATTGTAACACTTTGAATTACGGTATTATTATTATTATTATTATTTATTTATTTATTTCTTCTCGGCTTAGGCCGTAGGCCTATTGTCACGTAAGATGATTATTATTATTATTATTATTATTATTGATTCATTTATTTATTTATTCATTTGTTTCTTCTCGGCTTAGGCCGTAGGCCTATTGTCACGTAAGATGATTATTATTATTATTATTATTATTATTATTATTATTATTATTATTGTTATTATTATTATTGTTATTCATAGAATAAAGAGACGAAAAAGTACAAATAAAATAATGTCTTTGATTATTATCTACATGATTATATTGTTGCATGACATTATTACGTTATATTATAAATAAAATATTAAATTTAATTAAATTTAATTTTAAAAAAATAATTAAAATATTACATATGTGCGATATTTTGCTCTCTGAATGATTTATCTGTAATTGTAGTATTTTCAGTTATTATTATTATGATTATTATTATTATTATTATTATTATTACCATTATTATATTATTATTATTATATTGCTATTATTTTTATTATATTATTATTAATATTATTATTATATTATTATTATTATTATTATTATTATTATTATTATTATTATATTATTATTATTAGGCTCTTTTTCTACACACCTTTTTTAAATACACAAAAATAATTTTTTTTCTCTCATTTTTTGTCTTTTTTTCCAAAACAATGAAATTATTCATAAAATAAGGAGAGAAAAAAATTATTAGGAAAAATGTAAGGAATGTTGTACAAGGGGGTCCGAAACTCCAAGAAAAAAGTGGACGAAGATTATTTGATAACATGTGATAACAGGTTAATGACAGAGATAACATGACCTAAGGTTGTACGAAGATCAAGGGGGTCCGAAATTCCGAGGAAAAGTGTACGAAGATTATTTGATAACATGTGATAACAGGTTGATAATAGTGATAATATGACCTGGGTGTACGAAGATTATTTGATAACATGTAATAACAGGTTGATAACAGTGATAACATGACCTAAGGTTAACGAAGATCAGGGGGGTCTGAAACTCCAAGGAAAAAGTGTACGAAGATTATTTGATAACATGGAGATAACAGGTTGATAACAGTGATAATATGACCTAAGGTTAACGAAGATCAGGGGGGTCTGAAACTCCAAGGAAAAAGTGTACGAAGATTATTTGATAACATGGAGATAACAGGTTGATAACAGTGATAATATGACCTAAGGTTAACGAAGATCAGGGGGGTCTGAAACTCCAAGGAAAAAGTGTACGAAAATTATTTGATAACATGGAGATAACAGGTTGATAACAGTGATAATATGACCTAAGGTTGTACGAAGATCAGGGGGTCTGAAACTCCAAGGAAAAAGTGTACGAAGATTATTTGATAACATGGAGATAACATGGAGATAACAGTGATAACATGACCTAAGGGTGTACGAAGGTTATTGGAAGTTTCCGACCCCTTGGAGAGAAAAGTGAAATTAATTTTTTTCTTCTCTTGAATTTTTAACTTCATTTAATTTTCTAATAATTAATTTCAAATGATTAATTATAAATATATATATTTATAGTATTTATTTATAATAATTTTAATAATTTATAATATTTACATTTATATAAATAATTAATTATAACAATTAATTTCAATTTATTTCTCTAATTATCTTTCCCTTGAGCTATTATTGATTTTAATTTTACCTTTAATTATTGTTATCTCTATTTATTATCTTCAATTATTATTATTATTAGTAGTAGTAGTAGTAGTGATAGTGGTAGTAGTAGTAGTGGTAGTGGTAGTACCATTATTATTATTATTATTATTAGTATTATTAGATAAGTTGAGATTCTCCGATTCTCTTGTAAGATTCTTGCAAGGGGGTCCGAAACTTACAATAATCTTCGTACAACCTAGGCCATGGTATCACTGTTATCAACCTGTTATCCCTATGTAATCTCTATGTTATCTCCATGTTATCCTATGTTATCAAATCATCTTCGTACACTTTTCCTCAGAGTTTCGGACCCCTTGATCTTCGTACACCCAGGTCATGTTATCAGTGTTATCAACCTGTTACCTCCATGTTATCATATGTTATCAAATCCTCTTCGTACATTTTTCCCACAGAGTTTCGGACCCCTTGATCTTCGTACACCCAGGTCATGTTATCAGTGTTATCAACTTGTTACCTCCATGTTATCATATGTTATCAAATCCTCTTCGTACATTTTTCCCACAGAGTTTCGGACCCCTTGATCTTCGTACACCCAGGTCATGTTATCACTGTTATCAACCTGTTATCTCCATGTTATCATGTGTTATCAAATCCTATTTGTACATTTTTCCCACAGAGTTTCGGACCCCCCCCCCCTTTGGATTCTTGTTGAGAATTTTGATTCTGGGAACGATTCTGGTGATTCCCTGAATATTTTGACAAGGGGTCTGAAACTCCGAGGAAAAGCGTACGAAGATTATCTGATAACACATGATAACACGGAGATAACACAGAGATAACAGGATGATAACAGTGATAACATGACCTAAGGGGTACGAAGATTATCTGATAACACATGATAACACGGAGATAACATGGAGATAACAGGACGATAACAGTGATGACATGACCTAAGGGGTACGAAGATTATCTGATAACACATGATAACACGGAGATAACAGGATGATAACAGTGATAACATGATCTAAGGGGTACGAAGATTATCTGATAACACATGATAACACAGAGATAACATGGAGATAACAGGATGATAACAGTGATAACACGGCCTAGGTGTTCGTAGATTATTGGGAGTTTCGGACCCCCCTTGTATTTTGATCAAGATGGTTTTTTTATTCAAATGAGACTTTCTTGATTCTTATGGAAATTGAGAGGCCGCACTTGAGTCTCAGTAAAGGTGTGGGGACCCAGGGGTCTGAAACTCACATGTTATCACTTTGTTATCACCTTGTTATCACTGTGCTATCCAAATGTTTCCACTTTTGCAGGGAAATTCCCTGAAAAAGGGAATAATGGTGTAGAGGTGTGGGGACCCAGGGGGTCTGAAACTCACGTGTTATCACTTTGTAATCACCGTGTTATCGCTGTGTTATCCAAATGTTTCCACTTTGCGGGGAAATTCCCTGAAAAAGGGAATAGTGGGATCTGAAAAGGGACAAAGAGGGAGAAGAGGGAAAAGGGCAAATCAGGGGTCTGAAACTCGTATGTTGTCACTTTGTTATCACCGTATTATCACTGTGTTATCCAAATGTTTCCACTTTGCGAGGAAATTCCCTGAAAAAGGGAATAATGGGGACTGAAAAGGGACAACGTGGGAGAAGAGGGAAAAAGGGAAATCAAGACCCTGCATGTTCTAAACACAGAGGGGAAAAAAAGGGAAGGATAAACGAAGAAAGGGAAAAAGGAAAATTGAAAAGTGTTATCACAATAGAATGTAACGAATAAAAGTGAACATACCATATTATTAATTATTATAGAATTTTAGCAATTCATTCATGAGGTCAAATTTTGCTATAATTACATGTATATAATATATATATATATTTATATATATATAATTATTATAATAAATTTATAATAATTTTAAAATATTTTCTTATCAATATTACTGATACAGTTATTTAATTAAATTTAATATCCTATTTTAGAATTTTATTAAAAAATTAATTTCTAGAAATAATAATTAAAAAAATCAATAATAATAATAAAAAAATTTCACTTTGTTATCACCGTGTTATCACAAACCAATAAAATTAAATTTAACCAATAAAAGTGAACATAAATCTCAAAAATTGACATTTTACAGATTATTATTATTATATTATTATAGAATATTTATTATATTAATATATTATTAATTATAATATTATTATTACATATCATATTATTATAGAATTTTCGCAATTCATTCATGAGATCAAATTTTGCTATAATTACATATATATACAACATATATTATAATATATCATAATAATTATATATATATTAATTTAATTTATTCATTATTTAATTTTGAATTATTAAATTTTGCTTAATTTAATTAAATTTTTAATATCCTATTTTAAAATTTGATATTTGTATTTTTTTTTACTTTTGTGGGAAAAAAGACGAATAATATTTATATAGAATAAATATAAGAATATAAAGAAATATAAATAAATAATATAAGTATAAATATAATAAATATAAATAAAAATACAATAAATAAAGAATATAAAGAATAAATATAATGAAGGATTATTATTATTTTACTTTTGTGGGAAGAAAAAAGATACAAATATTCAAGAGAATAACCAACCGAGTGACAAATGAAAAATTGTCACCATCGTTGTCACATTTGCATAATAACAATCAATCTCAATCGTCATTTACACGCCAATTATCCATTGTAAAGTCACAATTTTTTCTCTCTCGTACTTAATTATTACTACTTACTTATTACTTACTTATGATTATACTTAGTCTTACTTATGATTATTTTACTCTTATTTATGATTATTTTACTCTTACTTATGATTACTTACTTTTACTTATTACTTAATCTTAGTTACTTATTCCTTACTTACTCTTACTTATGATTATTCTTAGTCTTACTTATTACTTACTCTTAGTTACTTATTACTTACTTACTCTTACTTACGATTACTTACTTTTACTTATTACTTAATCTTAGTTACTTATTCCTTACTTACTCTTACTTATGATTATTCTTAGTCTTACTTATTACTTACTCTTAGTTACTTATTACTTACTTACTCTTACTTACGATTACTTACTTTTACTTATTACTTAATCTTAGTTACTTATTCCTTACTTACTCTTACTTATGATTATTCTTAGTCTTACTTATTACTTACTCTTAGTTACTTATTACTTACTTACTCTTACTTATGATTATTCTTACTCTTACTTATGATTACTTACTTTTACTTATTACTTAATCTTAGTTACTTATTACTTACTTATTACTTACTCTTAGTTACTTATTACTTACTTATTACTTACTTATTACTTACTTAGTCTTACTTATTACTTACTCTACTATTATCCCTTACTTATACCTTACTTACTCTCTCCTTATTATTACCCTTACTCTTACTTATTGCTTACTTACTCTTACTTATGATTATTCTTACTCTTACTTATGATTACTTACTTTTACTTATTACTTACTCATAGTTACTTATTACTTACTTATTACTACTTATGATTATTCTTACTTTTACTTATTACTTACTCTTAGTTACTTATTACTTACTTACTCTTACTTATGATTATCCTTACTCTTACTTATTACTTACTCTTAGTTACTTATTACTTACTTACTCTTACTTATGATTATCCTTACTCTTACTTATTACTTACTCTTAGTTACTTATTACTTACTTACTCTTACTTACTCTTACTTATGATTATTCTTACTCTTACTTACTACTTACTTATTACTTTACTGTTATTACTTACTTGTCTCTTACTTGCTCTTACTTATTGTCATACTACATCTCACCATTACTTACTCTTACTTACTTATTACTTACTTATCCCTTACTTACTCTCTGCTTATGATTATTCTTAATCTTACTTATTCTCATACTTACTCTTATTATTACTTACACTTACTTACTTAGTACTTACTCTACTATTATTCCTTACTTATACCTTACTTGCTCCCTACTTATTAGTTAATTATATTAATTATTAACTAATTATTATTAATAATACATCATTAGTATTTCTCATATTTTATGAATATTATTTTTACAATAATTATTTGTAATTATGTTATTATTAATATATATTGTCTTACTATGTATTATATTATTATTATATATTATATTACTACAATAATTATAGTCATAAGCTTATTGCTTTTTTTTTTCGAGGAAAAAGTTCCAGGATTTCTCCATGTAAGGGCAATGACACGCACCTTGCTGATAACACTGTTATCACTTGTTATCGTTTGTTATCAGTGAGAGAGAAGAAAAAAAACAGGTGGGGAAAAAGATAAAGTTTTCAGGCCAGGGGAAAAAAAATCTCTCCTTTGTGAAGTGCTACAAAAAAACGAATGAATGAGTGAATGAACGAATGAATGAATGAATGAATGAAAGAAGTGGATATGGTTAAAAAGAAAAAAGTATTAGCACAAGTATAATAGCGTTAAAAGAAACCGCACCGCTACCTTTACAGGACAAAATTTCCAAAATGGGCGCCCCCGCCATAGCGGACACCGTGACCAAAAAAATTTGCGAAAATTTTGCAAATTTTTTTGCACAGAAATGTTTCCTCAATTTTTGCGGAATTTTTGGGTATATTTTAAGCCAGGTTTTGCAATAAACGTAGTTGATATACCTGTCCGTAGTTGAGGGGTTAGGCCCTATTCCAACAAGGCTATTAAAGACGAGCCCCGCTACTACGGACGGCTGTATAAAATATACTCATAGGAAAATTTCAACTGAAAATACTTAAAAAAATTCAGAAAAAATCAGGGAACATTTTGGTATAAATTTAAGATTAAATTTCTTACTAGTTAACGCTATAACTGTGTCCGCTATAGAGAGGCGCGCCTTTGGAGTGGGCCCTATTCCGCCAAGGTTATTAAAGACCAGCCCCACTACTACGGACGGCTGTATAAAATATACTTATAGGAAAATTTCAACTGAAATGCTTCTAAAAATTCAGAAAAAAAATCAGGGAACATTTTGGTATAAATTTAAGATTAAATTTCTTACTAGTTAACGTTAGAACTGTGTCCGCTATAGAGAGGCGCGCCTTTGAAATAGGCCTAGTGGCCTTTGTAGGCCCTCTGTTGGTGATTCTTGATTCTTGGGAATGATTCTCGGAACCCAAGACTCAAAACAGCGTTTTCTCCAAGGTCCTACCCATCCATCAGTCAACAGTGTTGAAGATTCTTGGATGATTCTTAAGATTCTTGGAAGAATCTTATTATTCTTTGGGTATATGGTGGGAACTTGTGGTAGGATTTTCCCGCATTTACAGGTGGAAATTAGCATAAAAGGTTACGGATTCTGTGGAAGTCAGCAGGGGTACCAGTCCCTTCATCCATCTAGCAGACGACAGGTCCCCTGCAGTGCTTCCACTTTGCAGGGAAATTCCCTCAAATAGGGAAAATGGGGAAGAGGGAATAGGGAAAACGGAGGGGAGAAAAAATGGGGAAAAAAAAGTGGAAGCACTGGTTCCCCTGCTTTCAGTTTTGTTATCAACTGTTATCACCCTGTTATCAAGTGTTATCACATTATCATCACACAACAATCTCTCTTCGGGGAAAAATGGAAAAATTTTTATTTCTATTTTACGACTGGGTTACACAGAAAAATTACACACAAACAAATGAACATAAGACTTTCAGTATTTCCCAAAACAGCAAAAAAATTTGCAAATTTTTGCAGATTTCGTTCAATTCGCAAATTTTTTTATTTATTTATTTGATATGAGATCACAAAACAAAATAAAATAGAAACAAAAAATTAGTTATGGGTTACACGGGGACTAGATCCATTGCCGAAAAAAAGTCGAAAATTTATTAATTTAATTAATTACAACTGCAATTAATTAAATTAACAAATCTAATTCAATTGAATTCCATTTTAAAGCTAATCTGCAAAGCCATTTTACGTAGAAAATCAACTCAAAAAGTTCGCTGCCGTTGCTATAGAAAAAAAATTTTTTACAAAATAATAGTTAATAGTTAATAGTATTTTGTTATAAATAATAAAAAAATTCGCCCTGCCGTAAATCGGCTTTGGTATTTTTTTTTCCAAACAAAAAAATAGTAGTTGATAGTTTGGGATAGGATCCGCCCTTTAAAAATTTAAAGGGCCGGGGGGGGGGGGTAGCAACTCTTGGGAATCGTGAGATTCTCTCAAGATTCTTTGTTTTGTGTCCAGATTCTTGTTTGGTTTTTAGTGACTGGCTGTTTCTAGATCGTCTTCTTCCAGCGACGAGTCGAAGATCTCTGAATCCTCCGAGGCTTTGCTGGTGATGGAACTGATGGAAATCTTCCTGGTCCTCATAAAATCTGCAAAAAAAATTAAATATAATATTTCTTAATTATAAATTATATTATTATAAGTTCAGAGTCTATTTCAACTGATACGGGGTAAAAGTGTAGGGAAAAAAAAAGCTTTTCCGTTTAAGTGCTGAACAGCCTTCTGTGATAAGACACTGAAAGGTTTTCCAGTCATAAAACGGAGAGTACTGAAAGTCCTTACAGAGTTCCCGCTGGAAAAATCTTAGTCTAATTCCCTGACTTTTCCCTGATTTCCCTGCCATTTTCCCGACTTTTCCCTGACTTTTTAAACGCATTATACTTTCTAGAAGCTATTCATTGGGGGATTAAGCAAAGGTTAGTTGAAACTGAGCGAAAACAGAGCAGCGTGGCAACGCAAATTCCCTGACTTTTTCCCTGATTTCCCTGCCATTTTCCCGATTTTTCCCTGACTTTTTAAACGCATTATACTTTCTAGAAGCTATTCATTGGGGGATTAAGCAAAGGTTAGTTGAAACTGAGCGAAAACAGAGCAGCGTGGCAACGCAAATTCCCTGACTTTTTCCCTGATTTCCCTGCCATTTTCCCGATTTTCCCCTTACTTTTTAAACGCATTATACTTTCTAGAAGCTATTCATTGAAGGATTCAGCAAAGGTTAGTTGAAACTGGGCGAAAACAGAGCAGAGTGGCAACTCACTTTCCCTGACTTTTTCCCTGATTTCCCTGCCATTTTCCCGATTTTCCCCTTACTTTTTAAACGCATTATACTTTCTAGAAGCTATTCATTGGAGGATTAAGCAAAGGTTCCTTGAAACTGAGCGAAAACAGAGCAGAGTGGCAACTCACATTCCCTGACTTTTTCCCTGATTTCCCTGCCACTTCCCCGATTTTCCCCTTACTTTTTAAACGCATTATACTTTCTAGAAGCTATTCATTGGAGGATTAAGCAAAGGTTCCTTGAAACTGAGCGAAAACAGAGCAGAGTGGCAACTCACATTCCCTGACTTTTTCCCTGATTTCCCTGCCACTTCCCCGATTTTTCCCTGACTTTTTCAAACGCATTATACTTTCTAGAAGCTATTCATTGGAGGATTAAGCAAAGGTTAGTTGAAACTGAGCGAAAACAGAGCAGAGTGGTAACTCAAATTCCCTGACTTTTTCCCTGATTTCCCTGCCATTTTCCCGATTTTTCCCTGACTTTTTAAACGCATTATACTTTCTAGAAGCTATTCATTGAAGGATTCAGCAAAGGTTAGTTGAAACTGAGCGAAAACAGAGCAGAGTGGCAACTCAAATTCCCTGACTTTTCCCTGATTTCCCTGCCATTTCCCCGATTTTTCCCTGAATCTTCAAATCCACTATACTTTCTAGAAGCTATTCATTGAAGGATTAAGCAAAAGTTAGTTGAGACTGGGCGAAAACAGGGCCGAGTGGCAACTCAAATTCCCTGACTTTTTCCCTGTATTCCCTGACTTTTCCCTGATTTCCCGGTTTTTCAGGTCGGTGGGAATCCCTGCTTTCCCGACTGAAAATTCTCACAGACTATGTAGAATTTAGAACAGAGACTCAGTGAGATCTCACAACTTTTTAGAGTTTGTCACTGAGTCTCTGTTCCAGATTCTACATACTCTATGAGAATTTTCAGTCGGGTTAACTCAGTCCAGTGATAACAGTGATAACAGTAGTAACAGAGTAAGATAGTGATTAGTTTTCATTGAATCAGATGAACAGTAGACGATCAGAAGAAAGGCTACAACTGCAAACGGGAGCGGAAACAGTGTCCAGTGTCGTGACTTCCTCTTCAATGCTTTTTCTCTTGTTTCAATTGTATAATCTGGGTTGCCAACCCCCCCGTTGTTGATAATGCTGATAACAAGTTGATAACACTTGATAACAGCACTATTTATTTTTAGGTCTCTTTGATGGAGGACCTTTTCTCTGTCTCTGTCTCTCTCTCTCTCCAGCTTGGCTCGAGTCGATGTGTGGCCATTGTGCACAGACCCAATATTCAATTATATAATCTGGGTTGCCAACCCCCCCGTTGTTGATAGTGCTGATAACAAGTTGATAACACTTGATAACAGCACTATTTATTTTTAGTTCTCTTTGATGGGGACCTTTTCTGTGTCTCTCCAGCTTGGCTCGAGTCGATGTGTGGCCATTGTGCACAGCCCCCAAGAGTGTGTTTGTTGCGTCTAATTTTAGTTCTGTGCTGCAAAGGGAAAAACGTAAGAAAAATTCTTGAAATCATTCAAAATTACCAGTGATCTTAGTTTGGACGGGGCCATCTTTTTTACTGATGAGCTGCGGTAGGTCTTTGGTATCGATAGCCGAACACGAATCGATTCTGGGTCTCTTGGATAGGAAGCCCACGGTGCGGACGTTGACGGGACTCCAGTCAAATCTTCCGGACAGAGGTTTCTCGGACTGGAAATCAAAGTTCCAGCGCTTGAGGTCTTCGGCTTGCTGGTCCTGCAGTTGCTTCATCAGGCACTGCATCGTGTCGTCGTGATCGGGTCGGTCGAAAAGACAGCGTTTAGCTGCCGATCGAGCCGAGGAATCGATAATTCTCTCATCGCCTGTGCTGCTCATATCGGCGCGAAGCAAATTTACCATTTCGATAATGGGCATTGCTTTCTTTTTTTCTCTCTCTCTCTCTCTCTCCTCTCAGTAGTTTTGGAAGAATAGAAAAGTTTGCCAAAAGGATTTTACCGTTGCGTAGAGAAAATCACCTCCGTGAGTTCTTTTTTTATTTTTCACCACGCCCCAGTTTTCGGTTTGGTAGAATGGCGAAGAAAAAAGACTGTGCTTTGGACGTCTTCAGTAAAAATTCGAGAAAAATTTTACTTGTCGATAAACGAAGCAAAAAAGTCTGCGGCGATTGTAGATTTTAACACTCCTGAAAGGTTTTTCTGCAGGTAAAAAAAAAGTGGGAAAATTTCAACGTTTTTTTTGCTCAAATTTCGGCCACGCGAGACGCACGAGTTTCACGTCCGCTCGGCTCGGAAGTTTGAATTCAACTGAAATTCTGTAACGGACGCCGTCGTTCCACACGCTTCCCTCAACAGCCGACCAATCAGAGGCCCGTCACGTGACCCACGTGTGGGAGGAATACCCCACCCACCCACCCACCCACCCCACCCTCCTACGCCACCCGCCCGGGCTTGAACCTTAGGTAGGTGGCAAACCGCCCGTGCGGGGAAACTCGCCTTTTGTTTATGCGCCATTAACGATGGAAAATTATCAATAAATAATTTCAAATATAGAAAATAATACGCCCAAAACATCAATTTATCGATTTATCGATTGATTATCGATATAAACATAGCGAGTGATTTTTAAACAATTTATTGTTGACCACACATTTTTTTTTTTAAAGAGAAAAGCGTTACGGTGTTTTGATGTTTTCAAATTTTGCGGCGTTGCCAGATTGCTCGTGACGTGGCGACGCTTTTTAACGGATTTTTTTTTCAAATATTCCGTGTTTAAATTAAATTACGTTGACTTTATTTATTATTTAAAATATTCAAAATATATTTAGTAATATTATTTGGATTTTCCTTCGTGATTATCCGAGCGTTAAACGGGGGAAAAAGTTAATGAGGATTTTCTGGGAAAGTCCGCCATAGATCAGAAGCTGTGTGCTCGTTACCGAGACATTGGAACAAGGAAAAAAACTCTTAATTGAACATTTTTTTCATTAAAATAAAAACATGTAATTCCACAGACGATGAATATCAACGGGGATAATTTGGATTCGGGGGGAAACAAAGGGAAGAAATTTTCAAAACTACCAACCGCCACGCCTTTGTGGAAAATCGCAATCGACACTAGCGCCGTGGCGGTCAATGTAGCGGCGTCCGTTGGAACTAAACGCCCTGTTATTAGAAGAACCAACAAAAGATGCGAAAAAATGGCCTCTTGCCCATAAGAAGAAACAGTAGCAAATTGAACCATGTTTCTGGATGGCCTGCTGCGTTTCTTTATGAGCTTTTAAATCTTCCACCGCTGCTACTGGTTAATCGGTGGCTCTCTCTCTCTCTCTCTCGCTGTCCTCCATTTTCTTCACGACCCTCAGCACCCACAGGGCATATCGCTAGATTACCCGCACCTATTTCGATCCCTACCATAAGACCTTATTCCAAAAAGACCAGTGTTTCCACTTTTGCAGGGAAGTTCCCTGAAAAAGGGGGGAAATGGAGTCTGAAAAGGGAAGACGAAGAGAAGAGAGTCAAGAAGAAATCTAGACCCTGTACATTTTTGTACGGAGGGGGGGAAAGGGGAAAAATAAGGGAAGACGAAGAGAAGAGTGTAAAGAGGAAATCTAGACCCTGTATATTCGTGCACGGAAAAGGGAAAAGGGGAAAGATAAGGGAAGAAGAAGAGAAGAGAGTAAAGAGGAAATCTGGACCCTGTACATTCTTGTACGGAGGGGGGAAAAGGGAAAGATAAGGGAAGAAGAAGAGAAGAGAGTAAAGAGGAAATCTAGACCCTGTACATTCTTGTACGGAGGGGGAAAAGGGGAAAGATAAGGAAGACGAAGAGAAGAGAGTAAAGAGGAAATCTAGACCCTGTACATTCTTGTACGGAAGGGGGAAAAGGGGAAAGATAAGGGAAGAAGAAGAGAAGAGAGTAAAGAGGAAATCTGGACCCTGTACATTCTTGCACGGGGAGGGGAAAAAAGGGAAAGATAAGGGAAGAAGAAGAGAAGAGAGTAAAGAGGAAATCTAGACCCTGTATATTCGTGTACGGAGAAGGGAAAAGGGGAAAGATAAGGGAAGACGAAGAGAAGAGAGTAAAGAGGAAATCTAGACCCTGTAGATTCTTGTACGGAGGGGGAAAAAAGGGGAAAGATAAGGGAAGAGGGAAAAAATGGAAGATTGAAAAGTTTGCAACACTGAAAAAGACCTCTGTAGACCACTCCCGCTACTACGGACACTCGTGTAAATTAACTTTTTCAATGAATCGACTTGAAAATACGTCTAAAAATCGCTAAAAAATCTGAGAAACATTTTAACACCAAAATAAGTTAAAAATAATAATAAATTGATTTGATATAAGTGTCCGCTATAGTGAGGTGCACGTTTGGAATAGGCCCTGTGGATGAAGCCTATTTCAATGGCGCTCCTCTCTACAACGGACGTAGTTACATAATCTACTTGAGACAAATTTAAAACTTAACTTATACAGAAATTTTCTTGAATTTTTCTGTGATTTTTAGAGACAATTTCAAACGAGATTTGCCTATAAATGTATTTTATACGGCCGTCCGTAGTAGCGGGGCTGGTCTTTAATAGCCTTAGTTGGGATATGGCCTATTCCAAAGGCGCGCCTCTCTACAGCGGACACAATTATAACGTTAACTAGTAAGAAATTTAAAATTAAACTTACACCAAAATGTTCCCTGATTTTTTTCTGAATTTTTAGAAGCATTTTCAGTTGAGATTTTCTATAAATGTATTCTATACGGCCGTCCGTAGTAGTGGGGCTGGTATTTTTTCTAGCAGTCTTTCTGGAACAAGTCCTATTTTTATCACTGTTACCATCACTTTACGTGTTAACCTGTTATCAGCTATTACTTTCCTATTGTGTGATATATTGAGACTGTCCTTTTGTTAGGATCCTTAACTAGATTCTCTAAGAACCTTACTTTCTTCTTGACTAAACCTTGTACCTGTTCCAAGGTTCCTTTCCAGGTAACAGAGCTAAGTATATAACTGTAGACGATAATTGGAGATAGTATAGAAGATAACAGTTGATAACCGGGGTCTTATTCTGGTCGGGTCTATTGTTCTTGAGGGAAGTTTTGTGGTTTATTTTTAAGAACTAAAAGTTTGTTATGGTTGGGGTCATCCCGCATGGCCTCCTTGCATGGAGGGAATAGGAGCATACAGAACAAATGAGAGGTGTAGGTTGGCACCAGTTGTGGCGAGGTCAGAGGTCACCCATAAGACAACCGATGACTTCCGTTGCGTCTATGTACCGTCTGTAGTTTTCCTTTGGCTCATCCGCTCTTCTTCCCCAAGCGTCGTTCTCCCCCAGAAAAAACAAGCGACTTCAACCCCCTCCAGCCTTGCTATAGCGGACTGCCTTATCTCGTCTATTTATTAAGTTTCAACACTTTTTTTAAGCTCAAAAAATTCCTAATTTTTTTCTGTAATTTTTAGTGGAAACCAAATTGAAATCCGATTTTCCTGTGAGACGGTATAAGTGTCCGCTATAGGGAATAGGGTCAGGCCGGGACCGTAAGAGTGGGGTGAAACTTAGCCCTGGTCGCCACATGTTTGAGACGAGGACCAGAGTGAGAGAGGGGGGTGCACCAGAGCTTCTTTTTAGTAATTTCCGGCAACGTTATGGTATCTGTATCATCCATATTGCAGACGAAACGATTAAAACAGCTATAATCCCTCTTTGTAGTATCCCTCTCTCTTAGGTTTCCTATATGGTTATACCAAAGAGTGTAGGGGTCAAGCTAGGTCAATCTTTCTTTTTTCGGTCCCACGGTATCAACTCAGGTCAGATCATTGAGGAAACTTTGTCTAGACGACGTGTAGACCACCCACTCAGAGATTTCCTTTTTTCAACCCTCACAACTTCCAGAAGGAAACCTAAAAAAGCTATTTCTTTCCTTGAACTGCGGACCGTCTGTGAGAAACATACGGTAGCTATTTATGGTATGACAGTTTCTGTAATCCACCACAACTTTACTTGTACTTTTAAAAACTCTATTTTAACTTCAAACAGCTTCTTAGACATTAGGTAACATACTACAATTAGAAATTTTGCACAAATTTCAAAGACTGTTTTGATATTCAAGCTAGAATTGCTTCAGCTTACAGCGCCATCTATTGGACATTTTCTCAAACTAGTAAAATTTTGCCTTTATGTCAATTTTAATAATTGCAGTCAGTAAAGCACACCATGTAGTTTGTTTGCGCGCAGAAAAATGGAATTAATTTAATTCAGTGTAATTTTGGTGGAGAGCGAAAGATTTTGAATGGACCTCAATTGGCCGCGTCCAGTTTAGGAGATTTTTTTTTTTTTTTGCTGCCGTCATTGTCATAGCAGACGAACAATATATCGACCTTGTCACTTTGACCGGTCCTTTAATACTTTTCACACTTATTTGTCACACTTTAAGTTTCTTATTGAGAAAGAAAAAACGGCTCAGATCACAAAGCTCTCGCCTACAATCATCCCATACCAGTGTTTCCACTGTTGCAGGGAAATTCCCTGAAAAAGGGAGGAAATGGGGTAAGAAAAGGGAAGAAGAAGAGAAGAGAGTATAGAGAAAATCTAGTCCCTGTATATTCTTGCACGGAGGGGAAAAAGGGGAAAGATAAGGGAAGAGGGGAGAAATGGAAGATCGAAAAGTGGAAACACTGTCCCATACACCAAATCCTATCAAGTCGCCATTAAGCTGATAACACATGATAACAGCTGATAACTGATAAACCGAATTCTGATCACATCCATATGTTTCCACTTTTCAGTTTTCCCTTTTCCCCGCTGTGTTTAGAACATACAGGGTCTTGACTTCCCCTTTCCCCTTCTTGTCTTAGTTTCCCCTTTTCAGACCCCACTTTCCCCTTTTTCAGGGAATTTCCCTGCTAAGTGGGCACATCTGATCACATCTCGAATAGTTTTCGTAGAAAAGCAGCTTAGAACCAAGAAATCTCACAATGGATCTTTGCTATTCACAATGTTTACCGCTGTTATCTGATGTTATCAGCTTGTTATCAACTGTTATCAGTGATTTGGTGATTGGCCTCCAGCAAATCACCTGTGCTAACCCATACCCTTCAGGTATCGGTGCTATTTAAATTTGTAACTTCATTTTTCACCAAATCCTTTGAAAACTTTTTTTCCCCAATAGACTCCCATAACAATAGCGTGGGAACCCGTGGGAAAACTTGGGAAAATCCCTAAAAATTCCATTTCTTAAAAAAAAAGAGAGACTCCAGAGTAGGACTCGTTCCCCAAATACAAACCTCTCTATAGCGGACACTGTTATTAAATCAAATTTGCAAGTTTTCGCAATTATTTTGGTACCAAAATATTTCTCGAATTTTTTCGCGAATTTTGAGACCTTTCTCAGCGAAATTCCTTGAAATGAATATTTTATACGACTGTCCGTAGAAGCGGGGCTGGTCTTTCAGCGGCCATTTTGGAATAGGGCTATACAAAGATCCGGAGAGAACGTGTGATAACAGGTTGATAACACGATGATAACACATCGACCCAGGTTGTGGGAAAACCTTGGTGGCTCATTAAATGACCTGCCGAACAAAAAGGTCAGAGGTCAAGGTGCGAAGGTCAAGGTCAAAAGTCAAGGTCTTCTTCAGGTTTCGACCGTAACGAAACGTTCGTGTCCGTTTCATAATATTTAATAACAATACGAATAAACTTATTTAATTAAAATCAATTATTTAATTATATTTTAATATAATTTGAATAAGTGGATATTTAAAAATAACGAATTTTACTTTAAAAAAGTGGAAAAATGGACGTTGGCCATCTGCCACTGCGGCTTATGGGGTTAAATGATTTAGCCCTCTGATTACTGGGGTAAAAATAACGGGGGTAAAACTGTGATAATTAACTTCTCAGCCCCCTACCGGCCATTAATATATATTACACATTAATAACACGTCAATATTTAATATTTATTAGGGATAATTAAAAAGTAATTAATTTAAATACCCCCCCAAAAAAATGATTCCCAGGACATTTCTGTGCTGAAAGATATTTCAAGTACAGCCTCTCGAGAAGAAGAAGCAAACAGGGTCCGAAACTCTGTGATAACATGCTGATAACACGTGGATAGAGTCCAGAGTTGTCCACCCCTTTACTGGGTGCTTCAGTTTTCAATGGGAGAATCGTAAAACTGTCAGCAACTTGAAGCTTTTCATTAAAGTGTTGGACCCACTTACACGAGAAACACTAGGCCTTACCCACAAGTTGAGGTTGAAACTGTACTTTACCCGAAACTTCAGACACAGAAACTTTACTGAAGACTTTATAAAAAGATTCAGTTTCCCCTTTTTCCCTTTTTCCCCGCCTCCGTGCTAGAATGTGAGGTTGTACATCTAGATTCCCCCGTTTTCCCCCATTCCCACCACCCGTGCTAGAATATAATGTTGTATACTCCTTGATTTTTCCTTTTCCCGCTTCTTTTATTTTCCCCCTTTTTCCCCTCCGTGCTAGGATATAAGGTTCTACTTCTGAAATTTCCCTTTTCCCTCTTCTTTTATTTTCCCTTTTCCCCTCCGTGCTGGGATACAAAGTTGAAGTCCTAAATTTCCCTTTACCCTCTTCTATTCTTTTCCCTTTTCCCCCTCCGTGCTTGAATATGAAATTCCACTTCTGAATTTTCCCTTTTCCCTCTTCTATTCTTTTCCCTTTTCCCCTCCGTGCTGGAATATAAACTTCTACTTCTAGATTTTCCCTTTCCCCTCTTCTATTTTTGCCCTTTTCCCCCTTCATGCTAGAATATCAAGTTGTGCTACTAAGATTTTCTCTTTCCCTCTTCTCTCATTTCCCCCTTTTTCAGTCTCCACTTTCCCCTTTTCCAGGGAGTTTCCCTGCAGAGTGGACAGGCTCTTGAAAAATGAAGTGACGAAACGCAATGTTAAGTGAACCATTTTACAAGCAGAAAAACCGGAACACCAGTCTTTGGACACAAGTAACTCTAGTAGGGCAAGCTTGAGATTTGCGACATGTTTATGGTTTCCTGCGACTTGTTCCACAGGAAATGTCCAATCCGTGGATAACACTGATAACACTGATAACACTAGTTCAGGTCTTTGTGAGTCTATGAATCTATGAATCCATGAATCGGCCATTAATGACTTATTCATGATTGCGCATGCAGATACGGCAATCCATCATAGACTCCATAGGATTTCCAAACGTCCTCTTCTCAATATCTTCGTTTATGGCCATTATATGCAAAACCATAGGACAAAATACTATTCACAAGGGTCACAGGTCATTCTACAATAACACTGTATGCAATAAATACAAAAATAATAGTAACTTAAAATTTATTTTTGCAGATTTCTGGAACGCCGTGTCCGGACCAGAGTCTGAAAATACAAAGCCTCTTCCCAATATCTTCGTTCATGGTAATTATATGCAAAACCATGGTATAAAATACTATTCACAGGGATCACAGGTCATTCTACAATAACACTGTATGCAATAAATACAAAAATAATAGTAAATTAATAATTTAGTTTTGCAGATTTCTGGAACGCCGTGTCCAGACTAGAGTCTGAAAATACAAAGCCTCTTCCCAATATCTTCGTTCATGGTAATTATATGCAAAACCATGGTATAAAATACTATTCACAGGGGTCACAGGTCATCCTACAATAACACTGCATACAGGAAATCCAATATTAACAATAATCTATAATTTATTTTTGCAGATTTCTGGAACGCCGCGTCCGGACCTCAAGTCTGAATCTCTAACGGGTCTTAACTTTAACCATGATTATATTTTAACAATAATTAATTTACGAGTGTTAATTATACATAATCTTCATTTATGGCCATCATTATATACAGTGTATACAGTAAATCTCAAAATAATAGTAACTTATACTTCATTTTTGCAGATTTCTGGAACGCCGCGTCCGGACCTCAAGTCTGAATCTCTTAACAACGTCATAACTTTGAACCACTGATTATATTTTAACAATAATTACTTAACAAGTGTTAATTATACAAAATCTTCGTTTATGGCCATCATTATATACACTGTATACAGTAAATCTCAAAATAATAGTAACTTATACTTTATTTTTGCAGATTTCTGGAACGCCGCGTCCGGACCTCAAGTCTGAATCTCTTAACAACGTCATAACTTTTAACCACTGATTATATTTTAACAATAATTACTTAACAAGTGTTAATTATACAAAATCTTCATTTATGGCCATCATTATATCCACTGTATACAGTAAATCTCAAATAATAATAATCTACAGTTTATTTTTGCAGATTTCTGGAACGCCGCGTCCTGACCTCAAGTCTGAATCTTCAACGGGTCTTAACTTTTGACCATGATTATATTTAACAATAATTAATTAACAAGTGTTTATTAAACATAATCTTCGTTTATGGCCATCATTATATCCACTGTATACAGTTAATCTCAAAACAATAGTAACTTATACTTTATTTTTGCAGATTTCTGGAACGCCGCGTCCGGACCTCAAGTCTGAATCTCTTAACAACGTCATAACTTTTAACCACTGATTATATTTTAACAATAATTACTTAACAAGTGTTAATTATACAAAATCTTCATTTATGGCCATCATTATATCCACTGTATACAGTAAATCTCAAAATAATAATAATCTACAGTTTATTTTTGCAGATTTCTGGAACGCCGCGTCCTGACCTCAAGTCTGAATCTTCAACGGGTCTTAACTTTTGACCATGATTATATTTAACAATAATTAATTAACAAGTGTTTATTAAACATAATCTTCGTTTATGGCCATCATTATATCCACTGTATACAGTTAATCTCAAAACAATAGTAACTTATACTTTATTTTTGCAGATTTCTGGAACGCCGCGTCCGGACCTCAAGTCTGAATCTCTTAACAACGTCATAACTTTTAACCATGATTATATTTAACAATAATTAATTAACAAGTGTTATTATACATAATCTTCCTTTATGGCCATCACTATATACACTGTATACAGTAAATCCCAAAATAATAATAATCTACAATTAATTTGTGCAGATTTCTGGAACGCCGCGTCCTGACCTCAAGTCTGAACCTCTTAACAACGTCATAACTTTTAACCACTGATTATATTTGAACAATAATTAATTAACAAGTGTTTATTCTACACAATTTACATCCAGGAGAGACTCAGCGAACCCCTCGTGAGAAGTCTGGGTTGGATTATCAAAGGTCCAGGTTCATAAAACGTCTTCAATGGGGGATTCGATGAATTCCTGATGAGATTAGCCACATGAAAATCATTCATAAAGCACGCCAATCCCTCAACAAGCAACAACAATTTACACATCGAGTCCCTATTTACATTCTCACAGGCGCCATTTTGTTGGCAAGGGCATTCTCAACGAAGCCCCTGATCAGACCCAGCGGGGTCCTACAAACAAACCCAGAGGAGGAGGCGGGAGGAGGGGGGTGGGAAACTTCCAATAATCTTGGTACACCATGTTATCAACCTGTTATCAACCTGTTATCGTATGTTATCAGATAATCTTCGTAGACTTTTACTCGGAGTTGTCGGACCCTTTGGTCTTCGTACACCTAGGTCAGTGTTATCACTGTTATCAGCCTGTTATCAGTGTTATAAACCTGTTATCAACGTGTTATCGTATGTTATCAGATAATCTTGGTATACTTTTCCTCCGAGTTTTGGACCCTTGGTCTTCGTACACCTAGGTCAGTGTTATCAAGGTTATCAGCCTGTTATCTCTTTGTTATCTCCATGTTATCAGATAATCTTCGTATACTTTTCCTCGGAGTTTCGGACCCTTTGGTCTTCGTACACCTAGGTTAGTGTTATCAAGGTTATCAGCCTGTTATCTCTTTGTTATCTCCATGTTATCAGATAATCTTCGTATACTTTTCCTCGGAGTTTCGGACCCTTTGGTCTTCGTACACCTAGGTCAGTGTTAACACTGTTATCAGCCTGTTGTCTCTTTGTTATCTCCATGTTATCACATGTTATCAGATAATCTTCGCACACTTTTCCTCGGAGTTTCGGACCCCTTGATCTTCGTACACCTAGGTCGTGTTTTCACTGTTATCAACCTGTTATCTCCATGTTATCTCCGTGTTATCATATGTTATCAAATAATCTTCCTAACCCTTAGGTCATGTTATCACTGTTATCAACCGTTATCTCCATGTTATCTCCGTGTTATCAAATAATTTTCGTACCCCTAGGCCATGTTATTACTGTTATCAACCCGTTATCTCCATGTTATCTCCGTGTTATCGTATGTTATCAAATAATCTTCGTACACTTTTCCTCGACAATTTCGGACCCTATTGAAGCAAACCAAACTTTCTTTTCCACTTTATTAGAAATTTTTCCTGTTTTGACGAGTACTGTCTCTAAATATAACTTTTATTATTGTAAATTTTATAAATAATAAATTTTATTAATAAAATAAATATTTTCTTTTTATTAAAATCGAGTCTTTGTTATTTATAAAATATTTTAAGAAGTTTAGGTATCGATTTAAAGACTGCGTTCTTTTTGAATTAGAACACTCAAAATGGCGGGAGTATTTAAAATAAATTAAAAAAATTATTTATTAATTGTTGAAATAATTGTAATAAAAACATAACTCGATAAATTTGAAATATATATAATAAATACATAATAAAATATATAAATAAATAATAAATAAATATATATATATATATACGTAAATAAATATATAAATCAATAAATATATAACAAAATATACAAATAGATAAATATATAAATAAATAAATATATATATAATAAATAATATAACTAAATAATTCAATGAATTTGAAATACAATAATAATAAACAAATATCAGATTAAGTTATCGATTTATAGACTGCGTTCTTTTTGAAAAAGAACTCCAAAATGGCGGCAGATTTAAATCTTCAGTAGGAGAAGCGATGATAGTTTCTAGTTTCGTGTATTTTCTTCTGTGGAGATTAAGAAATCTTACGTTTTGTAAATCATTTATTTTTCCCTAATCTCCAAAATGGCTAAGTTGCCACGGAAAAACATTCGTCCTTTTCCCAAGGGAGGGTCCGAAACTCCGAGGAAAAGAGTGTACGAAGATTATTTGATAACACGGAGATAACAGGATGATAACAAAGAGATAACAGGATGATAACAGTGATAACATGACTCAAGGTGTACAAAGATCAAGGGTCCGAAACTCCGAGGAAGAGTGTACGAAGATTATTTGATAACACGGAGATAACAGGATGATAACAAAGAGATAACAGGATGATAACAGTGATAATATGACCCAAGGTGTACAAAGATCAAGGGGTCCGAAACTCCGAGGAAGAGTGTACGAAGATTATTCGATAACATATGATAACACGGAGATAACACTGATAACATCGTGTACGAAGATTATTTGATAACATATGATAACAGGACGATAACAGGTTGATAACAGTGATAACATGACCCAAGGTCTAGGAAGATCAAGGGGTCCGAAACTCCGAGGAAAAGTGACCGAAGATTATTTGATAACACGGAGATAACAAAAAGAGATAACAGGCTGATAACAGTGATAACATGACCCAAGGTGTACGAAGATTATGGGAAGTTTCGGACCCCCTCGATCTTTTTCCATACGTCCCATTCAAAATCCGAGGAATAGTATCCGAAGATTATTTGATAACAAATGATAACAGGACGATAACAGGGTGATAACAGTGATAACACGACCCAAGGTGTACAAAGATTATTGGAAGTTTCCGACCCCTTGTTCTTTTCCCACACGTCTCATTCAAAATCCGAGGAAAAGTGTACGAAGATTATTTGATAACATATGATAACAGGATGATAACAGTGATAACACTGACCTTAGGTGTACGAAGATTTTTGGAAGTTTCCGACCCCTTGTCCTTTTCCCACACGTCTCATTCAAAATCCGAGGAAGAGTGTAAGAAGATTATTTGATAACATATGATAACAGGATGATAACAGTGATAACATGACCCAAGGTGTACGAAGATTATTGGAAGTTTCGGACCCCTTGCCTTTTCCCACACCTCTCATTCAAAATCCCCAAAGACGTCCCAGAAACCTTCTTGTGGTTGTCTTGATTATCCATACACTGTTATCAAGGGTTACTAACGTGTTATCAATGTATTACAACGTGATGATATCAGTAACAGGCGATAAAAAGTCAGTTAATAAGTGAAAATTCGTTAATAGAGCGGAAGATAGGACAGTTTGATACCGTTTGATAACAGTAGATAACAGATGATAACGCTTAGTAACACTAGATAACGCTTGGATAACGGCAAGGGGTCTGAAACTCCGAGGAAAAGTATACGAAGATTATCTGATAACATATGATAACATGGAGATAACAGGTTGATAATAGTGATAACACCGCCTAGGTGTACGAAGATTATAAGATAACATATGATAACACGGAGATAACATGGAGATAACAGGCTGATAACAGTGATAACATGACCTAGGTGTACGAAGATTATTGGAAGTTTCGGACCCCTTGGATAGGACAGTTTGAGACCGTTTGATAACAGTAGATAACAGTTGGTAACGCTTAATAACACTTGACAACACTAGAGAACACTTGATAACACTTGATAACACTTGGATAACGGCAAGGGGCTGAAACTCCGAGGAAAAGTGTACGAAGATTATCAGATAACATATGATAACACGGAGATAGCATGGAGATAACAGGCTGATAACAGTGATAACATGACCTAGTTGTACGAAGATTATTGGAAGTTTCGGACCCTTTGGATAACGGTTGATAACACTTGATAACAATTGGATAACGCTTGGTAACACTTGATAACACTACAGATAATAAAGGGGTCTGAAACTTCCTATAATCTTCGTACACCTGGGTCATGTTATCACTGTTATCAGCCTGTTATCTCTGCGTCATTTCCGTGTTATCATATGTTATCAAATAATCTTCGCACGCTTTTCCTCGGAGTTTCGGACCCCTTGCAGATAACGCTTGATAACGCGTGGTAAGGCTTGTTAACGCTAGAGAACAGTTGATAATGCTTGGATAACACTAGGAAACCCTTGATGACAATTGGATAACGCTTGGTAACGCTTGATAACACTACAAATAACGCTAGATAACGCTTGATAACACTATAGATAACACTATAGATAACGCTAAAACGTAACGCTTGATAACGCTTGATAACACTTAATAACACTAGATAACGATATGTATAACACTCGATAACGCTTGGATAACGCTTGATAACACTAGATAACGATATGTATAACACTGGATAACACTTGATAATACCAGATAACACTATAGATAACGCTAGAAGGTAACGCTTGATAACACTAGATAACGATATGTATATAACACTCGATAACGCTTGGATAACGGTTGATACGCTTGATAACGCATGGTAACGGTTGATAACCCCTGATAACACTATAGATAACGCTAGAAGATAACGTTTGGTAACGCTTGATAACAGTAGATAACGATATGTCTAACACTCGATAACACTTGGATAACGGTTGTTACGCTTGATAACACTATAGATAACACTTTGGTAACGCTTGATAACACTAGATAACGATATGTCTAACACTCGATAACACTTGGATAACGGTTGATACGCTTGATAACGCATGGTAAGGCTTGGTAACGCTTGATAACACTAGATAACGATATGTCTAACACTCGATAACGCTCGGATAACGGTTAATACGCTTGATAACGCATGGTAACGCTTGATAACCCCTGATAACACTATAGATAACGCTAGAAGATAACGTTTGGTAACGCTTGATAACAGTAGATAACGATATGTCTAACACTCGATAACACTTGGATAACGGTTGTTACGCTTGATAACACTATAGATAACACTTTGGTAACGCTTGATAACACTAGATAACGATATGTCTAACACTCGATAACACTTGGATAACGGTTGATACGCTTGATAACGCATGGTAAGGCTTGGTAACGCTTGATAACACTAGATAACGATATGTCTAACACTCGATAACACTTGGATAACGGTTAATACGCTTGATAACGCATGGTAACGCTTGATAACCCTGATAACACTATAGATAACGCTAGAAGATAACGTTTGGTAACGCTTGATAACAGTAGATAACGATATGTCTAACACTCGATAACACTTGGATAACGGTTGTTACGCTTGATAACACTATAGATAACACTTTGGTAACGCTTGATAACACTAGATAACGATATGTCTAACACTCGATAACACTTGGATAACGGTTGATACGCTTGATAACGCATGGTAACGGTTGATAACCCCTGATAACACTATAGATAACGCTAGAAGATAACGTTTGGTAACGCTTGATAACAGTAGATAACGATATGTCTAACACTCGATAACACTTGGATAACGGTTGTTACGCTTGATAACACTATAGATAACACTTTGGTAACGCTTGATAACACTAGATAACGATATGTCTAACACTCGATAACACTTGGATAACGGTTGATACGCTTGATAACGCATGGTAAGGCTTGGTAACGCTTGATAACACTAGATAACGATATGTCTAACACTCGATAACACTTGGATAACGGTTAATACGCTTGATAACGCATGGTAACGCTTGATAACCCCTGATAACACTATAGATAACGCTAGAAGATAACGTTTGGTAACGCTTGATAACAGTAGATAACGATATGTCTAACACTCGATAACACTTGGATAACGGTTGTTACGCTTGATAACACTATAGATAACACTTTGGTAACGCTTGATAACACTAGATAACGATATGTCTAACACTCGATAACACTTGGATAACGGTTGATACGCTTGATAACGCATGGTAAGGCTTGGTAACGCTTGATAACACTAGATAACGATATGTCTAACACTCGATAACGCTCGGATAACGGTTAATACGCTTGATAACGCATGGTAACGCTTGATAACCCCTGATAACACTATAGATAACACTATAGATAACGCTAGAACATAACGTTTGGTAACACTTGGTAACACTAGATGACGATATGTCTAACACTCGATAACACTTGGATAACGGTTAATACGCTTGATAACGCATGGTAACGCTTGATGATACTAGATAACGATATATCTAACACTCGATAACGCTCGGATAACGGTTGATACGCTTGATAACACTATAGATAACACTTTGGTAGCGCTTGATAACACTAGATAACGATATTTATAACACTCGATAACGCTTGGATAACGGTTGATAACACTTAATAACACTAGATAACGATATGTCTAACACTCGATAACACTTGGATAACGGTTGATACGCTTGATAACGCTTGGTAACGCTTGATAACCCTTGATAACAGGTTGGGGGGAAGTTGCCATTTCCTTGAAGAAGTTCACTAGAGCCCAGTGAAGCGTAATTCCTTGCATTCTACGTAATCTCAAATCCGATTACGAGTACTCTGAATCAAACACTATTCATTCACTTTATTTACTAAGAAAAGACTAGTTTCCTAGATTTGATTCTATTATTCAGTCACCACAGTATAACCGCTTATTCCGTTTTATTTCACTAAACTTCAAGAACTCCCGCCAAAATTTTGAACTCTATATAGACTCCTAGGCCAAACGATAGTAGCGCCAAGCAGCCGCAAGCGGCCACAGTTGGAAACTGGCGTCGTCCGCTCTGTTAGGACCAGCAAAAACAGCATTCAGTCACGTGACACCATCAGAAGCTTGTCCTACAACAGCAGGCGACGCGAGTTTCCAACTGTGGCCGCTTGCGGCTGCTTGGCGCTACTATCGTTTGGCATAAGAGTCCTATACAAGGCCTATTCCAAACGTGCACCTCACTATAGCGGACACTTATATCAAATCAATTTATTATTATTTTTGAACTTTTTTGGTGTCAAATTGTTTCTCAGATTTTTTGGCGATTTTTAGACTTATTTTCAAGTCGATTCATTGAAAAAGTTAATTTACACGAGTGTCCGTAGTAGAGGGGGTGGTCTACAGAGGTCTTTTTGGAATAGGGTCTATTCAACACAGGACTAAGCTTATACTGGAAAACTTAACCTTGTTATCATCAACTATCATCATCATATTGCCACTCTATTAACATTACTTATCACAGAAGACACTGAAAAATCTTGTGGGGGTGCACTAGGCCGTAGTGGGGTTTGAAGCTGTATGTATGTAAATGTTAGTTTCGCTGAATTTGAATGTTTTTTTTTTTCAAATCCCACTACGGCACAGAATACCCACTGCGTAAGGGGTGCACTACGGCTCAGTATACCCACTGGGTAGGAGTGCACTGGGCCGTAGTGGGGTTTGAAGCTATATGTACATAAATCATAATTTCGCTGAATTTGAATCTGTTTTCAAATCCCACTACGGCTCAGTATACCCACTGGGTAGGAGTGCACTGGGCCGTAGTGGGGTTTGAAGCTACATGTACATAAATCATAATTTCGCTGAATTTGAATCTGTTTTCAAATCCCACTACGGCTCAGTATACCCACTGGGTAGGAGTGCACTGGGCCGTAGTGGGGTTTAAAGTTACGTGTATAAATCATAGTTCATAATCATAAATCTGTTTTCAAACCCCACTACGGCCCAGTATACTCCACGGAGCTTAGTTCCGTTCCACACAGCACAACTACATACTCAAAAGTTAACCTTACTATCATTCTATTATCATTTATTATCTATTATCTATTAACTTATCATTCTATTATCATCATAGATCACAAAGGGACACCGAAAAAAAACCTTACAAGTCATTAAAATCCAATTAAGTTTTCCCCGTAACGCAGTTTTCCCAATCGAATTACACAGAAAACTTTGTCACAGCCCGGGGCCCAGAACCAATTTTTGCCCAACAATTTGACGAAATCTACTTTCTGTAGAGAATTACGTTTTGACACTCTTGAACTAAAACATCAAAGTGGAACTAATTTATTTGATCGAAAAGTACAAGGACAGTCCAGGCTTTAGGCTATCGGTGTTTCCACTTTTGCAGGGAAATTCCCTGAAAAAAGGGGAGGGAAGTGGGGTCTGAAGCAAAAGGGGAAGAAGAAGAGAAGAGAGTAGAGAGGAAATCTGGACACTGTATACTCTTGCACGGGGGATGGGGGGAAAAGGGGAAAGATAAGGGAAGATGAAGAGAAGAGAGTAGAGAGGGAATCTGGACACTGTATATTCTTGCAAGGGGGATGGGGGGAAAAGGGGAAAGATAAGGGAAGAAAAAGAGAACAGAGTAGAGAGGAAATATGGACATTGTATATTCCTGCACGGCGAGGGGAAAAGGGGAAAGATAAGGGAAGAAGAAGACAAGAGAGTAAAGAGGCAATCTAGACCTTGCACATTCTTGGAAGGAGAGGGGAAAAGGGGAAGATAAGGGAAGGAGAAGACAAGAGAGTAAAGAGGCAATCTAGACCTTGCACATTCTTGGAAGGAGAGGGGAAAAGGGGAAGATAAGGGAAGGAGAAGACAAGAGAGCAGAGAGGAAATCTGGACCCTGTATACTCTTGCACGGGGGATGAGGGGAAAAGGGGAAAGATAAGGGAAGAAGAAGAGAAGAGAATAGAGGTGAAACCCGGACCCTGTATATTCGTGCACGGGGGATGGGGGGAAAAGGGGAAAAGATAAGGGAAGAGAAGGGGAAAAATGGAAAATTGAAAAGTGGAAACACTGTAGGCAATACACTTGAAGCAATGAGCAAACTCTAGCCTTCAGCCATGTTTTTTTTTTTCCTCCCAGATATATACAACGCTGGGAAAAAAATTGAAGCTTTGGGAAGCCATCAATTACAGTTAAAAGCCATGGGAAAAGCTTGGGAAGGTTTGGGGAGTGAAAAAAAAAAATTCTGTTTAAGAAAAGATTTCCCCAAATGATTGGTACAGAAAAGCGTATCTAATTCAGTTAACGCCCTGTTTCTAAGACCTAGGCTTTTCTTATACGGGAATCAATGGAGAATAGAAGGGAAAAAAAAGCAAATCTGTGACTTCCTATGAACATCACGAAAGTTATTTTAAGTTTAAATATAATTAATTTATCAAGTAATGGCTATCAAAGTTTATTATGGATGCTCGGCTGTTGGGGTCATTGGGCTCAAGGGGTGTTTCCACTTTTGCAGGGAAATTCCCTGTAAAAAGGGAGGGAAATAGGGTCTTAAAAAAGGGGAAGAAGAAGAGAAGAGAGCCGAGAGGAAATCTAGTCCTTGTATATTCTTGCACGGGGGAGGGAAAAAGGGGAAAATAAGGGAAGAAGAGTAGAAGAGAGTAGAGAGGAAATCTGGACCCTGTGTATTCTTGTACGGGGGAGGGGAAAAGGGGAAAGATAAGGGAAGAAGAGGAGAAGAGAGTAGAGAGGAAATCTAGACCCTGTACATTCTTGCACGGGGAAGGGCAAAAAGGGAAAGATAAGGGAAGAAGAGTAGAAGAGAGCCGAGAGGAAATCTAGACCCTGTACATTCTTGCACGGGGGAGGGGAAAAAGGGGAAAGATAAGGGAAGAAGAGGAGAAGAGAGTAGAGAGGGAATCTGGACACTGTATATTCCTGCACGGGGGAGGGGAAAAGGGGAAAGATAAGGGAAGAAGGGGTAAAATGGAAAATTGAAAAGTGGGAACACTGGACTCAAAGTTGAGTAGAGTTCTCAGTAGGTTTGAATCAGTGCTTCCACTTCGCAGGGAAATTCCCTTTAAATAGGGGAAATGAGGAAGAGGGAAAGAGGAAAATGGAGGGAAAAGTGAATTTACAAATGTAGCTTTACTCAGTATCACGGAGGGGGGAGGGAAACTGATATTTTCAAGTGGAGGGGGAAAAAAGGGGAAAAAAGTGGAAGGACTGGTTTGAATTGCACTACTTTCAGACAGGATTTCCGCTTGTTTGGAGACCTTCATGTGCAATGTCGCAAGACAGTCGAGAACCTGTGGGTATCTACCCAAGTTTTGTGCACAAAAAATCGACATTTGAACTGTACTTTTAGCGATAACATACGATAACTACGAACGTATAGAATCTTCTTACTGCTGAGGTATCAGTGGTACCACTTTTCAATCTTCCATTTCCCCCTTCTTACGTTATCTTTCCCCTTTTTCCCCCCTCCGTGCAAGAACGTACAGGGTCTAGATTTCCTCTTTACTCTCTTGTCTTCTTCTTCCCTTATCTTCCCCTTTTCCCTTCTCCGTGCAAGAATGTACAGGGTCCAGATTTCCTCTCTACTCTCTTCTCTTCTTCTTCCCTTATCTTTCCCCTTTTCCCCCTCCGTGCACGAATATACAGGGTCTAGATTTCCTCTCTCCTCTCTTCTCTTCTTCTTCCCTTATCTTCCCCTTTTTCCCCTCCCCCGAGCAAGAATGTACAGGGTCCAGATTTCCTCTCTCCTCTCTTCTCTTCTTCTTCCCTTATCTTTCCCCTTTTTCCCCTCCCCCCTCCCGTGCAAGAATATACAGGGTCTAGATTTCCTCTTTACTCTCTTCTCTTCGTCTTCCCTTTTCAGACCCCATTTCCCCCCTTTTTCAGGGAACTTCCCTGCAAAAGTGGAAACGCAGTGAGCAGTGCTTCCACTTTTTTCCCTTTTTTTTCACCTCCGCTTGAAAATATCAATTTTCCCTCCGTGCCACAGAGTAAAGCTACATTGTCAAATTCACTTTATCCTCCATTTTCCCTTTTCCCTCTTCCCCATTTTCCTTATTTAAGGGAACTTCCCTGCAAAAGTGGAAGCACTGGCTATGAGGTATAGACCTCATTCCAAAAAGACCTCTGTAGACCGCCCTCTTTACTGCGGACACGCATATAAGAAATTTTCGCCATCAAATCTACTTTAAAAATATGTCTAAAAATCACGAAAAAATCTGAGAAACATTTTGGTACCAAAAACAGTCGAAAATCTTTTCAAACTGATTTAATACAGGTGTCCGCTTTAGTGAGGTGCGCCTTTTAAATCTGGCCTATAATCAGGTTAAGCGTTTCAAATCTGCTATTTATTATAATAATACGACAATACAGTTTTAATACGGAATAAAAATATATTAGTTTAATCAATGCTAATATTATTTTTCTGTATATTTTGATATTTTGTAGTAGTTTTGTGGTGTAAGAGTAGGGAAAACTCCCCGCGGTTTCGGTTGGGAAAACAGGCTCATTGAATCTTCTCTGTAGTGGGGGTTTTTGATTTTTTCCCAGGGCTTTTTCATTCATTCATTCATTCATTCATTCATTCATTCATTCATAAGCTTCTTGACAAGAGGATATGGGATCGATCAAAGAGGTGAACAAAAACCTTCAAGCAATGGCCCATTCTGTAATTTTTCAATGATAATCAAATGAGGAAGTTGCGCTGCCAACAAAATTTCTGCTTCGCTGACCGACACTTTAGCCGCAACCCTTTTCAACAGCAGACGAAAATCTTTTTTGAATTGAAGGAAAATCCAACTTGTTTTCCTCCTATTCCTTAATTTAATTCAAATCTCCGTATAGAATTTAATTGGATATATTATAGATTAATTGGTATGATTTATAATAATAGAAAAGCATATTAGTAGTGCCATTAATTTTCATAAATAGTTAAATGTAATTAATTCAATTCAAATCTTCCTATGAAATTTAATTCGATATATTATAGATTAATTGTTATGATTTAAAATAGTAGAAGAGCATATTAATGGTGCCATTAATTTTCATAAATAGTTAAATGTAATTAATTTAATTCAAATCTTTGTATGAAATTTAATTCAATATATTATTAATTAATTAATTATTAAATAGTGCCATTAATTTTGATAAATAGTTAAATGTAATTATAGTATTAAATGTAATTCATTCAATTTAAATCTTTGTATGAAATTTAATTCCATATATTATATATTAATTGTTCCGATTTAAAATAATAGAAAAGCATATTAGTAGTGCCATTGATCTTGATAAATAGTTAAATGTAATTAATTCAATTTAAATCTTCCTATGAATTTAATTCGATATATTATATATTAATTTGTATGATTTAAAATAGTAGAACAGCATATTATAGTGCCATTGATCTTGATAAATTGTTAAATGTAATTATAGTATTAAATGTAATTAGTTCAATTCAAATCTTCGTATGAAATTTATTTAAATTCTATTATATATTGTTATTTATATATTAATTGGTATAATTTAAAATAGTAGAAAAGCACATTAGTAATGCCATTGATTTTGATAAATAGTTAAACGTAATTATTTAAACCGCCAAAAGTTTTCAGACATCTAGCGGTGGCTTTCGTTATCAAAACAAATTCGTGAAACTGAAATATTCATATATTTAAATTTAAAAATATACTACTACGATATAAATCTATTTATTTATCAATTTATTTATTTGAAATATAATTTAATTGATTTAATTGTTGTTTTAATTAAAATAAATCTGGCAACGCTGGATGTTGGGAAAAGACAAAATCGACCTGTACATCCACTCAGCGGGGAAATTCCTTGAAAAAAGGGAAAATTATGATCTAAAAAGGGGGAAGCGGGAAGAAGGAAAGGGAAGTTTGGTAAGGAGGGGAAAAAGGGGGAAGAAAATCTTCAGACAGGAAGGCGGAAAAGGGAAAATAGAGCCCTCTACGGGGGAAAGTGGTAACTAAAAGTGGAAACACAGAAATCGACGTACTTTGGTTTTTAGCAAACAGAATCTAATCAACTCCTCAAAATGGCGGCCCCTCGTGCCTGAGGAATTTACAGTCACACAAATCTTTCCATTTTTTGTAGCAATTCAAACCTGAAATACTTAGTCTTTAAGTCAGTAACCATTGAAACGTGTTTGCTCATCTCATTTTTGCGTTTTTTGAATCTTGATTTGGTACGCCCGTTTTGTTTCTTGTCTTAAAAAAAAAAGGTACGTACGTTCTACTCCGAACGATGAAGGGTTTCCAATAAACTTTGTTTTTATTTCCAGATATTTGATACGATTTTCTACAATGAATTGCTTAAGCGGAGACGAAAATATCAACCTGGACGATAGTTTAAGCTTCACGAAAGAGGACGAACTGGGTATGTTTGGCGATTTGGGGGCCCTCGACGGAGGGTCTGCACTCGAAGACGTGCAACTGGAGACTGAAACTGAATCTTCTGTTTGTCCGAAATGCCTGTAAGTTCTTCAACACACAATCAAGATTTCTGGTTATGAATTTACGTAATGGTATTTGCAGGAAAAATTACAAAACGCCCCGTGTATTATCCTGCCTCCACGTCTTTTGCGAGGATTGTCTCAAATTGATGCTTAACACTGAAAACGAAGCCGAGCGGGTGGAGAGCCCCGGTTTTGCCAAACGAGGGAAGTCTCGGGGAATCGTCACTTGCCCAATATGCAAACAAGATACAACGGTATTTTGGTTAATGATTTCAAGATTTGTTTTGTGGTTTTACGTTTGATTCTTTTCAGGTTGGTGAACGAGGCATAGCCTCTCTTCCTCTGGACCCACTGAGTGGGGCCGAAGGCTCGTTGAACGACATCACTCTGCTCGGCCCTCGCTGCACCAGTTGCAAGGCCAAAGACGAAGCGATTGCCAAATGTTTTGACTGCGATAACTTTTTGTGTTCTATTTGTCACACTGCACATCAGGTAAAGCATTTTTCATCATTTTTCGAACGCAGAATCCTTAACGTTTCATTTTTTGGGGAGTCTAGTACATGAGGTGCTTTGAAAACCACAAAGTATTAACCTTTGAGGAAATGCGCGAAGCCGGAGAGACGATCGAGGTGAACAAAGTTCCTTCCTGTCGCAGACACCCAGACGAAGAGTACAGATTTTACTGCAACAGTTGTCAGGTAACTTTCTATAAGTGCAACTATTAAAATAAACAATCATATTACATGTTGTATAGAACTACTGCAATAATCTAATATCAGATGAGCAGCCATGTTCATAAAAAAAAGGGTACAGCTTGGGCGAAGTTCCAAATTGTTTCTTGCTATTTATAAATTTTTTATACGATTAATTTATTTCATCCCTGATAAAATAAACTGTATTCTTATTAAACATACACTTATAATCAAATAATATTCAAAGATCCTCGTTAAAAAAAAACGAAGAAAAAGTGGCGTTTACCCTACCCGTGGTGTACATTCATGCTGAATAAAAAAGGATACAGCATGGCAAGGTTAAACGCCACTTTTTCTTCGTTTTTACTAGGATGTTTGATTATTATTTCATCACATATGAATATCTGGTTCAAATATAGTTTTTAAATCAGTAATTATATAAATTATTTGTATAATAACTTTACAAATAGTGAAAAACTACTTTGGATTTCACCCATGCTGTACCCCTTTTTTAATTAACACCACTGTACCATAATATATTTTTACTATTTCTATGAATGGAACATAGGCGTTAGCTTGCGCCCAGTGTTTGGGTGTATTTCACGTGGGACCAGATCATCGCACGGAGCGGATGATTGACGCCGAGTCACGGGCTCGGGAAGAACTGCTGGGTCTGAGCGAAGAGACGCGTTCGCGCCAGTCGTTGTGTCGTGTGGCCGCCAACAAGATGGAGAAGCTTTTCGGCGAGCTGGAATCTCAGCACGACGCCGCGCGGAAGGCCGTCGATGAAGCCTATAACGCGTACGTGGCCATGTTGAACCAGCGGCGCGAGCAGTTGCTCGAAGAGCTGGGCGGCTTTCATTCCAAGCAAGAGCTGAACGTCATGGAAGCCTGCCAGCGCGTGGAGCGACTCAGAGACCGCATGGACGCGGCCGTGGGCTACACTCGCCGCCTGCTCAACGAGGCCGACGCCGTGGGTATCCTGAGTGTCCAGCAGAGCGTCCGGGCCCAGCTGCAGCAGCTCTCAAGCGCCGCGGCGAGGCCGGAGGACGTCAACGTGTCAATGAAGTTCGAGTACAACGCGTCGCGCTTCGAAGAGTTGGTTGGCGTCATGTTCGGCAGCCTCAGCGTGCCCGGAGCGACGTCCGCGGCGTCGAGCACCAAGACGGCTTCCTCCCTGGGACTTCCCACACCGTCTCCGACGCCGGTACCGTCGTCGCCATCGCACTCGTCGCCTCTGGAAGGGGCGGGCGCCCTGAGCTTTGGTCTGACGAGCAACTTACCTCCGCCCGCTGATCTCGGCCGCGGGGTTTTGATGAACTTGCCCCCGCCTGTTTTGCCCGAGCCAACTCCACCACTGCCCCTGTAGGAACCCCTGGCCTGATGGACCCTTTCGGTTCCACGGGACCGATGACTTCCATCCAGGAGTACAATATCCAGCAGCTGGCAGCTCTAGCCGAACAACTGTCTGTCAGCACCTCGAACGATACGTTTGACGGCAAAGGTCCCAACTCGTCGTACGGGTATCCCGACTTGCTCCCGGGCTCGATGAATGTCAACTGTCACGCGTACAGCAATCTACAAGCCCTGGCCAAACTCGGTTCTCAGAGTAAGTGTTTTCCTATACATTTATGTTCATAGAGAAAGTGGACAGTATGGGAAGGTTGAAAGTTTTTTTTCTGCTGTTTACAAAATTATTTGTGCATTAAATACAATTAGGATAGATTAAATTAATTGAATTTAAGTAAATTTATGCATTTTATCAAGTGATATTATAATAATCTTGCAAAAATTAAGAAAAAGTGGACGTTTAACCTTCCCATGCTGTAACCTTCCTTTTTATTGCGAACGTGACTTGCTGTACAGAGTAAGCGTCTAATTTTCAATAAATTAATTGGATAATTGTTGTGAATGTAGATCCACTGCATCTGGGTGACATGCCAGCGACTCGCCATTCGTTTTCGCCCACCAGTTCGGTCCAAAGCTCGTACGGGATGATGAGGAACGGTTCCAGCCTTATGGGGTCGAACGTGCGCGGCCATTCGCCCAGTTCGCCCCTCGACTCGTCCCTGTTGGCCTCTGTCCTATCGGCGCCTTATCTGACGGGAACCTCGGTAATGAATGACGTGGATTCTTTTAGCAGTGCTATTTCAATGAACAATTCCTACTGGCGCTAGTGATTTATTGAGAGGAAAAAACCACAACAACAACAATTCTATGTTTCTGTGAGTCATTTGCTTTTTTTAAACTTCCACTGTAGTCAAGAGTGATTTTACAATAAAACCAACCTCGAAACAAATACACAAGTTGCTTTTTATTTTTACATTTTTTTCTGGGCTTTCCCTGTGACTTTTAACCAACTGTTTGAAAAAAGTGAACGTTCTGTTTGGCAATCTTTAACTACAGTGGAAGTCTACTGCCACGAAAAAGACAATACCATGTGTTAAAATTGCTTTTGAAAGCTAAAGTTAGTAAAATTTTTAGTAATATCATCTTAACTAACTGTAGAGTGGGACGTCCTCTTCGGCACTACTTTCGCCTAGTTCACCTTTCCCTCCGATTTCAAGCAAAGTGAACCCGATGCAGTTGCGTGTGAAATTTGGCCAACTGGGCTCGGCCCAGGGACAGTTTAACTCGCCTCACGGTTTCTGTCTAGGACTCGATGAGGATATCCTCGTTGCTGATACGAATAATCACCGCATCCAAGTATCAGATTCACTGCCAATTGCCTTAGAATCAGTCTATGGATTTTTTTCCCCCATCTAAATTTTAGGTTTTCGACAAAATGGGTGCGTTCAAGTTCTATTTCGGAACGCCGGGCAAAGACGATGGCCAGTTGTGGCATCCCCGTAAAGTCGCGGTCATCAGGCGCAGCGGAAAAATCATTGTTTGCGACAGGGGCAACGAGAGATCTCGCATGCAGCTGTTCACGCGCAACGGACAGTTCATTAAAAAGATTCCTATCAAGTGAGAAGTTATTTCTCGTTTTATTCAACATGCTTTACGTCTGAGTAATATTTTCAGGTACATGGAAATAGTGGCAGGCATCGCCATAAACCGAAAAGGTAACATTGTCATTGTCGACTCTGTGTCTCCAACGGTTTTCGAGATTGACGAGAACGGGGAGTTGGAGAAGTGGTTCGACTGTGCCGAATACATGCGAGAGCCTTCGGATATCGCCGTTTTCGGGAACGAGTATTTCATTTGCGACTTCAAGGGGCACAGCGTTGCGGTCTTTAACGAAAATGGCCCCTTCGTCCGACGCATTGGCGACGAAAATGTTACTCCCTACCCGAACGGAATCGACATTTCTGACTCTGGCGAAGTACTGGTGGGCAACTCGCACGGAAACAGATTTCACGTTGCTGTTTTCTCCAACGAAGGGTTGCTCGTATCCGAATTTGAGTGTCCGCAGATCAAGGTAAGTTGACTTATACTAGAATACAAGAATAGAATACATTTAACTCTCGGATCTAGGTCTCCCGCTGCTGTGGACTGAAGATCACCTCGGAAGGGTACATCGTGACCCTTGCCAAGAACAACCATCACGTCCTCGTCCTGAATACCCTTTACATTGTGTAGTTGTGTCCCTCTAAGGTTTTGATATCGATGCTCTGTGCCTTAACCCCTCTGTTCCTTGTCTCGCAGTCTCACAAGTCTTCCCGCAGACTTTGTCTTTTTTTTCAAGTTCCCTATCACTTAGTGTTTCTTGGGTATCTTAGTCTCACTGAAGTCTGCTCTGGGCTCACTTTTTTGCATTCGTCTAGTCTGTAGCACACAGAAAAAATCCTGCGTATCTTTGTCTCCGATTTGAAATCTGAATGGGTCTCACACAATTCTGGAACGCACTTATCAACTGGAAATCATCTATATCCGACTATTCGATCTCAGTTTTAAGAAACAGTTTTTGAGAAATTTTATGGATTTTTCTTTTGTATGGGGATTTAACAAAGTAGTTTTGGAGTAAGCGTTACTAGTCAGTGCTGCTTTACAATCTTCTAGTATAAACTGTCGTCGTGTTATTAACTATCAGCTGTGTATCGTTTCCTCCCTCAAACTAATCCACATCTACTATTGCTGTAACTCGTGTGCTATTTGGTCATTTTGTCAGTGAAAACCATCGGATACTCTCTAACAGACATTCGTGGGTCTTCCATTTAAGCAACTGCATTACTTGATTGTAGTACGAGCGAAATGTTGTATCATTCCAACTGAGCTGTGTTGTATTATCAAAGTTTTATGTTTTTTAAGGGATTTCTCTATTGGAATTATTTTATATGCAGTACAAAAATACGTAACCAGCCAGTCGCGTGCCTTGTCTTCGGTCGTTTCTTTTCGAAAATGTATTGTCGTAGCTCTTTTGTAGTCCTTTTTTTTTTTTTGCTATTCCAGTGTCTTTTGTAATCCCGTTTTTGGAACTTTTCTTTTCCCGAGCTTTTGTTTGACGTGTGTTTTACAGATTTTTCGTGGATTTGAATACATCTTTGACAACCTATTGGAGTTTTGAAGTGTGCACTTAAGTAACTTCAAGCCGTTACGCAATTTATTTCATAAAATAGTGTTGAATTATGTCTTGTTTCAGCACTTGAAACGCTGAAACCGTCTTCTCATAACATTTTGACGGTAGTCTGAAACTAATTAAGCCTGTAACCGAGTCCTCCACATCCGTTTCTCAGCGTCAAATGATATACGACATCCTCAGCTAAAATAGACAAGCTCAACAATCAGCAAAAAGGCATCAAATTTTAATCTAGATTTTTCTCTAGTCGAAAAGTAGCACATAATCTTTTTGCTTTCAAGTCGAAATGCTTCTTTAAGTGACTGAATTTTGTCTTATCAGGGCTATTAGAATTACAGAAAATAATTTTCGGCCATTCCAGATGCTAAGCAAGGGAAGTTGAAATACATTCCTAAGAATCTATTTTTGGTACGAGTCGATCGGAGTCTGCGCCAACGTGCGCGACACGGCCACATTGTTTCATCGATTCCCCGTGCCGCGACTCGCTTTCAGTCTGAGACGAGTCGTAGACGCACAGTATCATGGAGCCAAACCAGGGCAGCAGTGAACTTCTCAGTGGAAACATTTCTAATAGTTGCACTTCAGTTTCATCAGGGGCGCGTGTTTCGATGAACAAACCGGCAGTTCCCCCGAAACCAGACAAAGTTTCGCAGGCGTCCAGACCGCGATCCGAGCATTCAGCGCAGAGTTTCGCCACGGAAAATGGAGACGTCAGCAGTCGGCGTCAAAGTGCTGCCGATATACTCGACCCAGCCGTAATCAAAAACAGCACAAAGACATTACAATCGCCTCGCCCGCACAAATCGCCCGCTCCACCGATACCCGTAGTAACTAGAGCAGACGAAAATGGCCGCCATGATCAACTCACAAAATCCACAGAAAGCATTCAGATTCACTCTGGATTCAATCAGACCCCTCCATTACGCAACGGTATCGTCGTACAGCCATTCAAGAGCACTCCAGACCTCAAAGAGTCGAACAGTGCCTTGAAAAGCGATTACGACAACGAGAAATCTATCGCTGTCATCGACGTTTCGAGTAGTCACGTGGGCAACAAGTCTCTCGAGTCGATCATCGACATTGCCCCTAGTGACACTCCGATGAAAAAACACGACAACGAAAGCGTTTTCTCGCTGAATTTTCAACCCAAACCCCAACTGGAAACTGAAACTAAAGTTCAGTACTACTGGCGCAGATTCTGTGAGGTTCTCTTCAGCATTGCCACGTTCTGTATCAAGTGTATAGGTCCTGTTTGAAATCTGTACTTTCTCTTTCATCCACTGCTAACCAAATGTTTTACAAGAGATAGAAAACGAACTACTTACTCTAGATTTTTCACCATAAAGGAAGAAGAGGAAGACTGAACAAGCAAACACCAGCTGAGGGCCTCCATAAAATTTCATTGTGTACCTTGTTTCAAATGTTTATTTCGAGAACACTTTAAGCCAGGCAAAAGATCCTGAAGTTCTGACATAAAAAAATTTTCATTTATTTTGTTTCTAGCTTATCTCCATATGGTTGAGATTGCCTATTCTTCTTCCTGACGTAACGTAGTTTTCCCTCAGTGGAGTTTTCTGTGATATCAGTATATTCACTAACATTTTTTTTTTTTGCAAATTATACTCTTCTGTGTTTCGTTTGTCCACTATAAAATAGGTCTGTGTGCAATTTTGCTGCACTCCAGTTATTTTTGTTAATATTTCTAATATTTAAGCACAAATAACTCGGACACTGTTTTACGAATTTTTATTAATTCACCAATACTCAATACAAAGTCATTAGTGCTTCCGTTTCTTTTTGAACCCACCTGTAAAAAAATCAAGAAGAAAACGTAAATGCTTTTTCTGGTAAATACAAAACAGTATGTACCTTTTGATTTTCCTGACGATTTCGACTTGCTCGTTTTCTTGTTCGGCTTGGGTCCTCCGAAGCCTCCAATATCGAACAACTCGTCTTCAGCAGAAACAAATTTCTGCTGACGATTCTTGTGCCGGTCTTGCTTGGTGATCTGGAGCCGAGTGAAGTACGTTTCCTCGAATCTACAAACAAATTTCAGTCCTAGAATCAAATTGCATGAAATACGAGTGTGTGGTGTAGTTACTCTTGCTTCTCCTTGGCTTCTCGAGAACGTTTGGAGTGACGGCCAGTACTCGAAGCCTCGACAACTTCGACGGGAGTGTCCATAAACTCCTCACGCAGGTCTTGCAAAACGCCTCGACTGAGCACTTGCTTCCTTTTCCTCTCCATCGATTTGGATGCTCTCTGCTCGGCCGTTTCGTCTCCGTCTATTAAATTTGCGATCAGAAAGTTGCACAAGAATCTATTGATGTGGATTACCATAGTGTACGGCAGATAGTTTAGGTGGCACGTAAACTCCAGCAGCTTTCTTGTCTTGAGCTTTATCTTCACCTTCGTCTGATTCTTCATCTGATTCTTCACCGTCCTCAATCTGTGAAAACTCAGTTCTTAGCACAAAAATAATTTTGGACACTACACTGACACTACCTTATTCATCAGGTTGCTTGGATTAGCCTTAAAACGCAGTGGATCATTTTCGGGCAGCGTTCCACTAGTGGCCAGTCGCACTAGTTTGTCGATTTGGTATTTTAGCTTATGTTCCATCGGTCTCATGCGTTCGATGACTGTCCGCAGTTCAACCAGGCGATCTATTAACAAAAAAACACAATTACGAAATGTCGAAACCTCTTCACGTAACAGTACTACTTACCGATACACGCAAGGCCGTCGATACTTCCCCCCGTGGCTTTATGTAATATGACAGATGCAAGATTAAGCAGGTAGTCGAGCAAGGTGTGATTTTTTACATCGAGGAGGCTTAAGCCTTTTGACAAATCGATTTCGGATTCACGGACTCGAGTTATGACATTCTGTACGAGTTGGTTTACAGCATTGGTCTGCTGTTTTAGATCGTTTAGTATTGAAATGGCTAAAGGGGCTTCACTTGCAAGCTGTTCTTCTTTATTTTCTAGCTCCATTTCCTCCTCTAAATTTTGCAAATTAAATTCTAAAATGTAAATTAACAAAAATCGAGTCGGTGAAATGAGGGACCTCTCTCGTAATATTCAAAACAAAACCACGTTTGAAATTTCTGCAAATTCGTCTGCTAACACGGCAACGCCAGAAAAGAATTACAGGAAATTTACGAAATCATGTTACAAATATTAAGGACTTTAATGAATTAGGGGAATAAATATTTTAGCCATTTAATATTTTTTTCTATAATAAACGATGACAGAAGTAAATTCAGCGTTAATTTATTAAATTTTCAAATATTTTAGCTAACACCTAGCGGCTGAAACGTGAACTACGCACACTTTTTCTGACGCCTCGTTCCATGCTTTTGTGTAGCAGTTGCTTCCACTTTTGGGGGAAATTCCCTGAAAAGGGGGAAATGGGGACTTAAAAGGGAAAAATGAGGGAAGAGGGAAATCGAGGGAAAGCAAAACTCAGACTCTATAAGAATAATTGCACATTTGGTCATTAGATGCTAGAAATAAATTTCGCAAATTCTAAACATAATATTTAAGGAGGAATAAATAACTTGTGTAGAGGGGAAAAAGGGAAAGAACTGAGATCTATAAGAGGAGGGGAAAACAGGGAAAATTAGGCCCTCTTTAAGGAAAAAGGAAAACTGAAAGTGGAAGCACTGGTGTGTGGAGCTCAGAAAAACGCACGTGCCGGCAAAAATCTTCTTCGTTTGAAATCTTTCTCCCTTTATATTTACATTAGAATGGGAGCGTATCTTTCGGCTCCGGTCACAGATAAAATTTCATGCGACGCGAAAGATGAAAAACTGGGTGTTTCTTACGGAGCCAGTTCTATGCAGGGCTGGCGAAACAGTCAAGAGGTTTGCTTCCTAACTATAAAGTGTGTGCATTTATATATTTGTATATTAAACATATTTCTTTTTAATAGGATGCCCACAATTGTGTATTAGATTTCGATCCCAAGACAGAAACGACGTTATTTGCGGTTTATGACGGTCACGGCGGATCTGAAGTGGCCACATACTGTGCTCTGAATCTGCCAAATTTCATTAAAACTCTAGATTTATACAAGGCTGGTGACTTAGCTAAGGCTCTCGAAGAGGGTTACGTCAAATTTGATGAACTGTTAACGCGGGAGGAAGTCATTAACGAGTTGAAAATCATCTCCGGTCGCAAAGACGAGACGGAGGGAAAAGATGAAGACGATCCCAACGAAATGGCGGACCTGCACGAGGAAGCCACAATGTCTATTGAGGAGCTCATACTGAAGTACAGCTGCCGGTCGAGCGAAAAAGCGCAGCAGGATTCGTCAGACGAAGGCAGTCCGACTGACAGTCCCGGAAGCAGCAAATCTGTATCGGTGGGTGAAGTACTAATGAAACTCTACAAAACGTCAAAGAAAAAAGCTATCAAGGAATCGTCTGATGATAAAGCAACCAGTGAAATCAGTACAACGGCTGACGACAACACTGTTCCCGAAAAAACGCTGAGGGAAGGCAGTCAGGAAGAAAACGCAGATTCGAACGGACAGGTTGCTAACGGCAGCGAATCTGATACAGCAAAGGAACCTTCAGAAGTACCTTTTGTAAGTTCCAAAGGTAAAGGTAAGGGCAAAGGACTGAGCAATTCAATCCGAAAAAGCGAGAAAAGTCCTGAAGAACTGGAGAAAGAAAGAAAAGTGGCCGAAAAACTGGCACGAGCTGCTGAGAGGAAGCAAAATCTTAGAAAGCGTTCCGGAGAGGACATTTACAGGTAAGATTAAAACTGCTGCGTATTTAATACTTAAACAAAATTTGAATCTTGTAGTGAACTAGCGAAAAAAGAGACTGACGATGAAGAAGAGGAGCTGGAGGATGATGAAGAAGACGAAGACTTTGTCGGGGACGACAGCTCGGCCAGCGAGGCTCCTGAAGCTGATGAGGATGAAGATGAGGATGACGAAGATGATGAAGAAGACGTCGAAGAGGAAGAAGAAGATGACACAGCGGCACGTGCAGTTGTCGATAGATTTGCCCAGACCATGAAGGAGGAGGTAGTAGACAAACTTTACTTCAATTTTACAATAAAATAAAGTTTTATTGATATTTGTAGCCTGGATCTGATAGTGGCTGCACAGCTGTGGTAGCTCTGGTGCGGGGAAACAAACTGTACGTTGCAAATGCGGGCGATTCGCGTTGCGTCCTGAGTCGGAGGGGAAGGGCCGTGTCTCTGTCCTCAGACCACAAACCTGAAGACGAGCCCGAGAGGTCAAGGATAGAAAAAGCCGGAGGAGCCGTCACTGCAGACGGACGAGTCAACGGAGGACTGAACCTTTCACGAGCAATCGGTAAGAAATCTAGAGCAATAGCAGTAGGAAAATGTAAATATGTAACACTAAGTAATTGTTGTTACTTTCTTTCTATTATTAATTTTGTTATTAATTTCTGTAAGTTGATTATATAATTTTAATTATTTATTAATCTTAATTTATTTCTTTAATTTAATTTCATCATTTACTTCCTTATATTTATATTACTTTCTATTATTAGTAGTTTAATTATGTATTATTAAGTAACTTGTAAATACGTTTTCTGTGTTTAGGTGATCACGCCTACAAGCAGAACAAAGAGCTCGGTCCCGAGGAGCAAATGATCACGGCGCTTCCTGACATTCAGGTGATGGACCTGGAGCCCGGAGACGAGTTTCTCGTGCTAGCGTGTGACGGAATCTGGAACTCGAAAACCAACCAAGAAGTTGTGGACTTCGTCTCGAGCAGGATACGTCTGAATCCCGACAAACTATCACAGATTTGCGAAGAGGTATCAGAATCGAACTTGCGCTTTTTTTTTAAACACTACCTGCATTATTGTTTATTTAATATTTGAATTTTTGCAGTTGTTTGACGAGTGCCTGGCCCCAAATACCCTTGGCGACGGCACTGGCTGCGACAACATGACTGCCATTATAGTCCGGTTGGATAGACTGATCGATAGACCGCGGGACGGAGAGCCTGAAACCAGCACAACTGACGCCGCAGTCGGCACCGGGACGCAGAAACGACCTCTGTCCCCAGAATTCCCTGCAGAAGGCTCAGCGGGTAACTGATAGAGCGTAGAGCGAAATGCTTGACTTAACAACGACTTTACACTTGTTAGATTTCAGGTCCTTAGAAGAAGAAGGCGCTGCTACCAAGGAAAAAAAGATTAAACTCGATGACCAAGACCATCAGCAAACAAATACAGACGAAGTTGATAAAATTTAGAGATTTTTTTCGGGGGTGTTTGTTCGATTGAAGACGATCTATTGGCATTCCTAGTTTTTTTTTCTAGAATTTTGTGTTTCTGGCGCAGCAAAAATGATTTTTTTTAAACTAATTTTTTGGGCTTGAGTTGATCAGCCGCGGTTTTGCATAGGGTGTCCGCATCACCCTGTACCTGTTTCTTCTTATTTTGAACTTTTTTCTCATTTTGTGTCGATTACTCCATTTTTTTCGTAATACAGAAGAACTGCAGTTTCACGTTTACCAGACTTGCTATTTCAAAATCTTGAACTCTCTAAAACGAACAGCTTATTCCGGAATAGGTTATCTCTGAAACATATAATTTATGCTAACTGAATTCTATCACATTCTAAGGTACGGCAATAGGGTTACGTAGAGATCTGACTGTTGCAGCCTGAGTAAATCACTGGAAGGTAAGCCAAGCCTGTGGATTGGAAATCAGCATCTTGTCGATGACACTCTGGTTCAGCCCACGATTCAGCATTCGCGGTACAATGTTGTTCAAGATGTGCGAATAACCGTGCCCGCCGAATTTAGTCTAGAGATAATCATTAATTTGAATTAAATTTATTCTGGTTAATAGTACTGATTGAAAATTACCAAACGATGCTTAGTGTGGATATCTTGAGACAGCAGGATCTTGTCCTCGAACCCCTCGTCAACGAGCTGCCAGATCCGCTGAATGCGTTGGGCGTCGGACGGCATGTCAACGCTGTCGTTCAACTGGTAGTGTGAGGTCTCAGTACCGAACAAGTCAAATTCGCAATAAGCTCCGAGCTCGGCAAACTCCGACAACTGGCTCTCGTCAAAAATCGTACCTGGGAAAAGCATTTTTATTGCATTTTTCAGTACTGGAACAACAAAATACTTACGATCCAAGTGACACATGGCAACTTTTTCAGATTTTCCTCCAGCTTCTTGAAACAGGCGAATAATTTCGAAAGGTGATTCGGGATTGCGTCCCGGGTGGAAGGAAGCGGGGCATCCCAGTTGAGATTGCACTTCTGCGGCAGCTTTAATGACTGTTTTTTCAAAATCTGCCAAAACTGAACATAGAATTAAATTTAAAATTGTAAAGCTGATGGATAAACCTTGCAGAGGCCACGAACATCCTAGCTCTCCCAGCAACCCGCACTTCACTTCCGGCGCGTCTATGCAGCCGCCTGTGATTTCTGTCGTCATTAAACGAACGATAACTTCTAGAGGTCGTCCGAGGACGTCTGCACGCTGGGAAGCTGCAACATAGAAGCCAGTTCCCGCTACGATGTTCACTCCAGTCTTTTGACTCATTTCTTGAAGAAATTTTGCCTTGCGCTGGATCCCGTGGGTGGTGCATTCGATGATCGAGTTTCCTCCAGCTCGTTTGTATTGAAACATTTCGTCCAGAATCGAGGTTTCTGACTCAGGATCGTTGAGTTTGAGATTGGGTTTGTGGCTATAGGGATGGTAGCGAATCCAACCCAAATTTTCCATGGAAAATGGGGCAGAAGTCATTTCCGCATCTTCGTCTTTCGGAGGAACGAACGCCACATCGAACGCCATAGAAAGATGCTCGTGAACGAGGGTTCTTCCCAATTCTTCTGGGTCAATAGGTCCTAAAACTGATCATTCAATATTTCATTTTAAATATATCCACGCTTTATTGTGTCTTAAAATTAATATAATTCAGATAGCAGATCAGTACTCGATGCAGTATTGATTATTCATTCAAATCTGGGAAGCTGCCAAGCAATATATGAATTACTAGAATTAACAAATTATAATACCTGTTTGTATCTTATTTTTCAGCTCGGAAGACATGATTCCAGACGCAGATCCTTTATTGTGGATTTCTTTTTTACGTAATTTGTAGGGGCCTTGGATATCTGATGACTGAAATGATCAAGCGCAATTAAAAAATAACAGATTCTTTCACAGTCAAATGAAATAAATCTATTAAAAGCTTTGTTTTCGAAGCATTTTATTATCAAAAAAAGATGTTAACTAATTTTATAATACGTGTAAAATAAAATGAATGTTTACCCACCAGCAGCAGTGTGGAGGGTTTACACGATCCTTTGTTTACAAGCAACTACAGCACTACTTCCACTTTTAGTTTTCCGTTTTCCCTTAAAGAGGTAAATGGTTTTCCCTTTTTTTCCCTTTCCTAGTAGATATCAACTATCTTTTCCCCTCCATCTACGATATCAAGCTATACTTCTGATCTGTTGTTTTTCCCTTATTTTTCCTTTTCGTGATTCGATTTTCCCTTTTTCAGGGAATTTCCCTGCAAAGTGGACGCACTGAACTACAGTACAGAAAAGAACAGTACAGCAAGGCATCCTTATCTTCCCACGTGAAAGCCGCCAGCTTGGAGGATAGCGATCGGACGGAGGTACATGGTACTAAAATCCGTTTTCAGCTGCTTGACATCACGTTATTGAAAATCCTGAAGCACCTCACCTGCTAATATTATACCCTGACTCTTAGTTGACATTGGCTTATTCGTGGTTATTTCGTAAGGTTTATCACGGTTAGCTTTTCATGCCTCTGACCAGGTGCCGGAACTTCCCTATGGGCCAGTATGGCGACGAGCCACAGGCCCGGCTAAACTGCTAGACTTGAATTATTTGAAGGATCTGGTCAGTGTTTCCACTTTTCAATATTCCATTTTTCCCCTTCCCCCTTATCCTTCCCCTTTTTCCCCCTCACGTGCAAGAATATACAGGGTCTAGATTTCCTCTTTACTCTCCTCCCTTCTTTCTTCCCTTTTCAAACCCCATTTCTCCCCCTTTTTCAGGGAATTTTCCTGCAAAAGTGGAAACACTGGATCTGGTAGACCTACTTCAGCTTTAAGCCATAAGCCGGGTTCACACTGGGCCTGTTTTGGGCAAACCGTTTGGGCAAACGGGGCTGCAGAAACACGATTTTCTTGGTTCTATTAAACGCAAAACGCAAGATAATAAGAACAAAATGATTGTTTTGTCCCAGACAAGTGATTAGGAAAACCACCAGTATACTCGTGAAGTCTTGTAATATGTTTTTGGCAATTCGTTTGCCCAAACAGTTTGGTCGAAACAGCCCTAGTGTGAATCCGGCTATAGGACCAGAAAGGCTCAGATCCGGCCCTGCCTTTGACGTGAACTACTTCAAGGATGATCTTAGTACCAAATACCTCCGTCTGAGCGCTAGTTTCCAAGTTCGCGGCTTTCACATTGTGAGATAGGGAGGTCCTGTTGTACTGTTTCTTTTCTATACAGTGCAAGCAACTGTCATTAACAGCTGATCAATAAACACGGATGTTAAATCACGTGTGCAGATGCAAAAGCACGGCGCAGGATCTCATAATTTAATTAAACTGTAATCAATAAATCTTTTGTTACGAAATAAATATCTGAAGCAAATATATTCACGTCAGAAATCAATGAAAAATCAAGTGGAATGAATGAGTGCTTCTACAAACCATGAGCCAACAAAATAAAATTATTCTGGGTGTTTTAGGTTTTATATTCGGGTAAATCTAAGTGAAACTGAATTGGCAAGGCTTATCTTAAAATTTCAGCGTATGAAGCAAACATATTCAAGCTAAAAATTATATAAAAACCAAATTTAGTGAATGAGTGATTTTTCAAAAAAGAGCCAGCTGAACAAATCAATTTTATTTTGGATGCTTCGTCTACTTTAGGATTAATAATAAAATATAATCGAGTTATTATAAAACAAATACAAAACATTACCAACTAATTTTTGATTGAAAATTTAAGTTCAGTGCGCACGTTTTGTATTTCGTTTGCGTGCAGTTTAGTAGCACCCTTCCCATTGAATTGTTTGGAATCTTGGATTTGGGGTACCTGAAGATAGAAAGCATTTTCCAAGTTCCTCTTCACCTAGCGTATTATAATACCTTGGTAATTTTAATACACATAAAAATGTTTAAAACTCAATGAGTTATTATTATATATACTGAATAGATTTCTGGACTGTCCGAAATCCCTAAATTTGGACATACAATGGCTCGCATCCCTGAAGTAGGACCCTATTGCTGGGTTGACATCACTGAAGAATTCCAGACTGCCGTTAAAGGTTTTATCATTTAATTTAACTTAATCTAAATTATTAATATAGATCTATAGTTTAGATCCAGTAGAAAATATATGTGTACATTGTTTCCCGTGAAACAAAAATGTCTAGTCTTCAGGTTGAACAGTTGCATGCAACTGTTTGCGAATACTGTGATCTTAATCCCTGTACTGCCACGTTTGCTTTTTGTTTTGGCTGATATATAATACTGCTATCTTACAGAAGAAACTTTGCATAAGGACATGCTGTAACTGCGTGTCAGATCCGTAAGTAGCAAACACCAATATTTGATAGGCCATAATTGAAGACTGCTTCACGAAGGTTCTTGATCAACTTCAGTTATCTTAGTTATCATAATTAACTTTATTTAGCTTATAAAATTTTTCCTTAAACATCAAAATTCAACTAATTAACTCGAAACTCTAATTCTCTGAATAACTGTAGATCTGAAACTGGGCGAGCTGGTGCACGACGATTTATTCGGCCTCTTCGAGGCCATGTCCGCCATCGAGATGATGGACCCCAAAATGGATGCCGGAATGAACCTGGGCAAAAATATCAGTGAAAAACCTCTAAACTTCGAACAGTCGGTCCAAGCGGGAAAGCTATCCCTAAACGAGATCTCCCCGTCCTATCTCGTTGGTAACTAATTTCACCTAAGCAATATTCTTATATATAGTGTTAAATTTTGTAGATTTTATTGCCGTCCTATCTTATTGCTTTGCACTTTTAATAAATTTTAATTAATTTCTGCATTTTTCGAATGCAGGAATAATGGACAACAGCCTGGCTTGCTTGGTAACGTGGCTGGAGGGTCATTCGCTTGCCCAGACGATTTTTATTAACCTGTACACGCATAATCCTGTGAAAATAGAAGATAAGTACTTACGATCCTTCATGGTTGCCTTACTGAAAGTCGTCGATATTATCAAGGATCTCGTGAATCAGTAAGACATATTACTGTTCATATGCATGCCCACGTAAAAATGATGGTGCCTTTTGCAGTGCCTTTTTGTTGGTGCCTCGAACTGTGGGGTCTAAACGTTGTTTCAAACTTGTACGCGTTAAGGCGATTCAGGTTACTATGAAAAGGCACTGCAATGGTACCTCTTTACAGTACTTTGTCACGGTATAAAACACCATAATGATTTCAACAGGGCTGCTGTATTTGAAGAAGAGGATTTCCAGCCGATGATTTACGGCTATCGCTTAGCCAGCGACATAACGGACCAGAAAGCACTGGCCCAGTTAAGAGAGTGTGAAGAAGATTTGAAGAAAAAGACAAGAAGTGCTGCAAAATCTGCCAAAAGCGAACACACCGACGAAAATGGGACCGAAGAAAATGTCAGCGGGAAGGTAGTTCGAACGGTTTATTCAGGAAATCAAATAAACCGTGTAAATATTATTCTTTTCGCAGCAATTGCAAGAAGCTACGGCTTTGCTGGTTCGCTTTCGGTTTATTCGCCAGTTTTACCAGATGCTGCTTCAGTTCAGCAGGAAGGAAAATCCTGTCGCAGTTCCGAATGCTGTTGAAGAAATCCTCAAAAGCGCCCAGGGATGTGCGGAGGCTCTTACTAATATGCTGAACACGCTAGCAGCTGGCTTAGCTTTCGGTATGCTTAGTTCAACATTCAAATTAGAAAAAAATATACTCCAGAAATAAAAAAAAAATGAATAAAAAATGCGAAAAAACTAATAAATAAATAAAAATTTTTAAAGTAAACTGTATATAATAATTTGAAAAACTGAATTAGAAATGTTAAAGTCTGAGATATTGCAAGAAAATGAATTAAACCCCTTTCACACCAATAGAAAAAGGTTCCAAATAATCTTTATTTATGTGCAAAATTGAAAATAAGTTGTATATTAATATTTTTGATTGGATAATATTTATAATAGTATTATCATTTAAAGGCGAAAACGAGCTCGAGATCTCTGGTTTTGAACCCCAGATTAATCAGCGACTACTACCACCTACCTTCCCGCGCTACACTAACATCCGCAGCAGGAAGGAATCGCTGGATTATTTAACTGAATTCATAGGACGTGTAAAAACTGTGTGCAAAGTGAAGGATTTTGGCAACTTCCATCTTGCCTTGGTAATTTAAATCATAATTTCTACTAGCAGCTTTATTAAATAATAAATCATCTATTTTTTAGGATTTTTTCTACTCGTTCTCGAGACTGCAGCCCCTCCCTTGCGTTTTATCTCGCTCTATGTTACAGCTGCTGTATATCCCTCTCTGTAATCGAGTCCTGGGTCAAATGCCGTTAGTCGAAGCCCTGCAGGAAGCTGCCAGATCCTTCATCGCACCCCCCGCTTTGACTGGAGGACTCGCTGCGGCTCCAGGATCACCGCATCATGCGAAAATTCAGGAATGTGTTGACCAGTTTTTCCTGCAGTGCGTAAGACCTATGGGGACCCTGATCCAGATTGCCGGACACAATTTGGCCCGGCAGCGGGACAAATTAGCCCACGTCCTCCAGGAACTGGCCGTCCTGCAAGAAGAAGTGAGTTTTCGGAAAATGAGCATATTTCTAGTTCAGATATTATAAGTAAAGTATTTATTTTATTTGTTGTTGCTTGTTTATTATTTAATGATTTATTTATTGTTTCATTATTCATTTTATTATTTAAGCATTTAATTATTGTTCCTCATTTATTAGTTATTTGTTTAAAAAACTTTTCAATTATTGGCGGAGTAGTCCCTTTATAATGCTGCGCTGTCTTGTATTCCTCGGTCGTGCAGTTTCGCTTGGGGACCACATAATAAGGGGCAAATCTATTAACTGTGATAATAGTTTATGTTACCATGATCACATGATTTGACTCGATACATCTGTGATAATATCACAATTAAGATAGTATATTAACTGAGTTAAGTCTGTTACACGTAATGTACGGTCAGTTGCTATTCAGTTTAAATGTAAAAATTAGTAAAATTATTTATATTCTTAACGTGTCATTAATTTTTGTCAAGTTAATACATTTTAATTCTTTCATTGCTAAATTTTCTTATTCGTTTTGCCTATTGATATATTTAATAGATTTTTTGTTTGTTTTGAGGCGGATAAAGCGGACGCTTTTCTTCACACGATTTCGATGCAGAACGACAACAGCCGACCACATCTTGCCTGTTTCGGTACCTGGGTCCTCTTTCATACCCTGCGTACCATGATTCAGTATCTCTTAGCTGGTTTCGAACTAGCACTCTACAGCACACACGAGTACTGCTTCGTTTTCTGGTAAACCACCGTATTCCCTACACTTAGAGTAATCTGGTTAATATTATTAACTTTTAGGTACTTGTACGAATTTCTGTACGGCTGGATGATATCGGCCTACAGCCGGGCTGATTCTTTCCTAGCCGAGCATCAAGCGATGACCGAGAGCCAGGCTTCGGGATCAGCTTCTCGGGGAGGCAAAGGCAAGGGAGGCCCGGGATCGAAACGAGGAGGTCCTCCACAGAGCAATGCAGCTAAAGGGAAGAAAAATAAAAAGGAAAAAGGTCCCCAGGGACGTCCCTATGCCAAGGACATTGCACGTTGTCAGGCGCTGCAAAACATCTGCGGAGGATACTATAAAGTAAAATTTTAAACAGCTGCTGTGTTTCTACTTTGCAGGGAAATTCCCTGTAAAAGTGGTAAATGGGGTGTGAAAAGGGAAAAATAGGAGAAGAGGGAGAAGAGAAAATCTAGAAGTAGAGCCTGTATTGTAGCGTGGAGGGGGAAAAGGGAAAAATAGGAGAAGAGGGAAGTAGAGCCTGTATGCTAGCGTGGAGGGCAAAAAGGGGAAAATGAAGAAAGAGGGAGAAAAGGGGAAAATCTAGAAGTAGAGCCTGTATTCTAGCGTGGAGGGGAAAAAGGGGAAAATGAAGAAAGAGGGAGAAAAGGGGAAAATCTAGAAGTAGAGCCTGTATTCTAGCGTGGAGGGGAAAAAGGGGAAAACAAGGGAAGAGGGAGAGAAGGGGACATTGAAAGTGGAAACACGGCAACAGCTGTAATCTAAATTAGCATGAAAGCTGAATGGAGTTAAGAAAATTTAACCGTTAGAAAGGATTTGTGGAGGTGTGGGGTAGCGTGATTCAATATTTATGTGGATACCGTTATTTTGTCTAGGCTATGATCGCTCTGGAACTGGAGGGCAGACTGCGACGACCCAAAGCCACGTTTGACAATGAACAGGTCCGTTATGAGCACCGCTTCGCTCCATTTGGACACCTAATCACACCCCCTGCGGTGCCGTACATACAGTTCAAAGAGATGACGACCGTAAGATTTTTCATATTATATATAAACAACAAATAACGGTATGTCTAATTCAACCGCAGACTAATTTAACACTGATGTACGTACTGATATAAAATTAGTTAAAATAAAATAATTAGTAATTAATTAGCAAATTATTCGAGTACAGTAATGTGTGACACGTTTATTTTCGAAATTTAATTACGCTATTATTATTGTTCATTAATTTATTATTTTTATGGCTTCTTTGTATAAAGTAATTTAAAGGCAATTGTCTGGTAATTAATTTAATAATAAACGTTTTACCGTAGGATTTTTCATATTAAATATAAACGACAATAACGGTATATCTAATGCAACCGCGGATCAGTTTATCTGATATACGTAATGATACAAAATTTATTAAAATATAATAAGTAGCAAATGATTATAATATAGACATGTGTGGAGCGATCTTGGTATCAAATAGTTTAAATTTAAATTTCTGTTTACTGAATTAATTTATCAATTATAGTACTTATCGTTAATTATTATTTACTTGAAGTAAGATTTAAGTTTAATTTTTGAGTTATGATTTGAATTGTAGGCCCTTTTCGATACTTCGGAGGAGGACGTCTCGTCGCGGGCGTCGAATCTGTACGCGTCGGCGTATCGCCACTTCCACCAAGCGGCTACCATCCTGGATTCGGTCTTTACGACAGCTAACGACGCACAAGTAAAACTCTACAATTACCAACAAATTAAAACTTATTATAATTATTTGGGAAATAGATTGCAGCCTATTCGCGCGTCTGCAAAACCAACTGCGTAGTGATGCGGCTTTTAGCCGGTGGCCATAAACGAGAAGGATCTTCACTGGTGTCTTTCGATTTCTCCGTTCATCCGCATTGCCCTATCATCAAAGTGGTTTAGTCATAATCCACCAATAGATACTTTTTGTAGACCCGAAACATACTTACAATGATGAAATTCTATCCTCCCCCGTTATTCTCCTTCTCTGGATTTTCTAATACATCCATCTAGTCTGTGAACTTCTTCTTTTCATTCGGAAAATCTGTCACTTTAACTCAAAAGCACAGCTTTTCTTACTAGTTTGCCCCTAGTTTTAAGCTGTTCTAAGCTAGTTTTGTGCTAGTTCTATACTCAAATGCAAGTTTTACGCATAGAAATGGAACCGATTTGTCCAGTTCAACTGTCAAAACGTCTACCGGTCATCAGTTATCTGTTCCATGAAGTTAATTTTAGATTTGAAAGTTTGTAGATAAAACTGGAATCTGTTGCTGGATAAGTTAACTTAACTTGCCTATAAGGTTTCATTGAAGCGAGAGGTACTTTGATGAAATTTTCTCGTTGGTAATGAACTGTGCAGCCAAGTTTATCAGCAGCGTCAGTCATGCACCAAGAAGATAATTAACTAATGTGGCCGTAAGCCGAATGACCGAATCGTGCAGACCGTAACCTCCATGTGGGCCACTAGGTTAACCCGATTGATGTACTTCATGTGTCCCGGTCGATCTGAACTCCCAGAAACTTCCAGCAAAACTCCAAGTAACTCCATTGCAAAGATATGACCGCTCTGAGGTAATTTTTTTAATTCCAGAAGCTTTCAATGGTCAGGGAAGTACCCCTAGAAGTAAAAGGGAAGGTAGTACTTATCTGTAATCCTTAATCTGCAGGTTTCAAGCGAAGAAAACGTGAAACCTGCTGTTTGAACCGAGCGAAGTATCCACCTGTTATTGTTTGACGCCATGTTGTTAACCTTCAACTAGGATAGTAGGTTACCCCACATAGCGAGCGCATATAGCAAAGCTACACCATCAACCAACAGGCCAGTCTTGCACAAGAAGTGGTGGCGATCACAAGTCTCTGAATGACTGTTTAAAAACATTTTCTGATTCTAGTAACATTAGACTGTAATCTAAGTTCTTGTTAAATACCTCGTGCAGAAAATCTGCAAACCAAAATGCTACGTAAAGCTGTGGTCCTTGTAGCAGTTTTAGCGACACTGCAAGTAGTGTGTAAGTACAGGGCAAATTTTTCTTATTTTAAATATATTAATTATTAAATTAATTTCATGTTATTTTTTGAAGGTTCTTCTCCTGTGCCACCCGATCATCCGCTACTGAGAAACAAACGAGCACTCAGGCCGGCCATGAAATGTATGAATAATGGACAGTTCTACAGAAATCCGGACAGGTAACTTGATTGTATAATTACTATATTCACGTAATATTCTTATTCATTTATTATACATATAATACATATATAGATATACGTAATTCAGAACTGTGTATGAGATAGTGTACTTGTAAAGATAGAATAAATAAAACTGTGAGTCTTTCAATTGTTTGTTAATATTCAGATCTGAATATATATTTTATTTCTATTAAATTTAAGGAATTAATGAAATAATACTGAATTTCTGAATAACTTTAATGTTAAAATGAATAATTTTTCTGTTATTAGTGGGTAAGATTTGACTTGTATTTGCTTAAGTTATTGTTATTATTGTTAGTAGTAGTAGTAGTGGTAGTAGTGGTAGTAGTACTAGTAGTAGTAGTAGTAGTAGTAGTAGTAGCAGTAGTAGTAGTAGTAGTGTTAGTAGTAGTTTGTTCATGGTTTGTTTAATTAAAACTATTTTGATTTCCAGGGAAAAGGCCAAGATGTGGAGCACGACAGAATGCGCCAAATATTATTTATGCATAGGTAACTACTTCAAAAATACAAACTATTTAAGTAATCCATATTATTCCAGAATAAATGTTATAATATTAAATAATTAATTAAATATTATTTCACTGTGTCGATATTTTACCAGATTTTTCACACAATAATAAATTTTTTTTAGATTATTACATTACTATTTTTAATGGGACCGTATAATTATATATATATATATATATATATATATTGATTAAATTTTCAGGAAACGAAGTGTTTGAGTTCAAATGCTCCACTGGACTTCTCTTCGATATCCACCGACAGATTTGCGATTTCAAAGCGAATGTCCATAACTGCGATCAAAACACAGGTATCAAATCAATAATAATAATAATAATGATAATTACAAATTTTTATGTTTGATTTGAAATATCAGAGGCTCTACCCCCAAGACCGTTGCTGGATACCCCCGAGCCGATCTGCCCCAGCGAGGAAACGGCCTGCGCTGATGGCAAGTGCTTGCCCAACGATCTCTTCTGCGACGGACATCCCGACTGTGTCGACGGAAGTGACGAAGGATGGTGTGGTAATTTACCATTTCCGAGAATAAACTCCCTCATAGTTTTTCCACCATGCAGGAAAATTCCCCGGAAAAGAGGGGAACGAAGTCTACAAAGGGGAAAATCTAGAAGTACAGCCTGTGTTCAAGCACGGAGGGGAAAAGGGGGACAAATAAGGGAAGAGGGAAAAAAGGGGATATTGAAAGTGGAAACACTGCTTCCTCACGAACAATCTAAGGCCTTCTTCCTACAACGGACAGCCATATAAAATATGTTTACGAAAAAAATTTGCTAGAAAGTGTTTCTAAAAATCACAGAAAAATTCAGGAAACATTTTGATACCAAAATAGTTTTAAAATGATTTAAAGTTGATTTAATAACGGTGTCCGCTATAGAGAGGCACGTATTTGGAATACGTTATTTAATAACACGACGTTCATAACTATACTGGAATACCTTTTTGTGATTTATTCTCGATTGGCGATTTATACTGGAACAAATTTTTAATTTTAAAATATTATTTGTGGTTTACTTGCAGACTCGGATCACGACCCGAACGCAGCTCCACGCTGCGACTACCACAACTGCACGCTACCCAACTGCTTCTGCAGTCTGGATGGAACACTCATTCCGGGAAACTTGGAACCTACTCAAGTAAAAAATTCGAACTAACTTAAAGCTAAATTTATAGTATTAATCTTTCTAATTGCTTTAGGTGCCACAAATGGTCATCATAACCTTTGACGATGCCGTCAACTCCGAGAACTGGGATCTCTATGCGAACAAACTCTTCACTCCGGAACGGTATCAACTCCTTCAATATTTTCATATAATATTAAGAAAAGTTATAATTGATAAACATTATATAAAATATGGAACCTTACTGAATGGTATATTTAGTATACAGTTACTATTAATAACATTAGTTAGTTAGTAACAGTTTTCGTATAATTTAGTTTGGGTAGTCGGTCGTGCTACCTTGCTATTGGTCCTGGAATGTTACGCGCAACCAATTCTAGATTTCCATAAGAATAAATTTGCTATTATTATTTGTGTTTTAATGTTCATGTTTTTATATTTTTCAGGAAAAATCCTAACGGCTGTCCCATCCACGCTACCTTCTACATCAGCCACGAGTACAACAACTACCAGTACGTCCAGAAACTGTGGAACGAAGGCCACGAGATTTCCGTTCACTCCATTACGTATGAAATAACTACTTTTTAACTATTAAATATCCAATAAGCTTACTGTATATTAAATAACTTTCGTTCCCGACTTTCTAAAATGTAGTAGTTAATTTAATAGTAAAAATAAGTTTCATGGTAAAATAATATATTTTTTTCTGTAATTTACCACTTTTTTCAGTTGGAATATATTACTGAAATTCAGTTATTACTATAAAATATTATTTGGTTAGGTGTGCAGTAGTCCCATAAAATTTTTAAACTTCATTTTAGCAGTGTAATTATATTTCCTTTGTTTTTAGTTATATTATATTAAACTAAATTAAATTTTATAATTATTGGATTTTTCTTTAATTTTCTAGGCACCGAACACCGGAGAGTTGGTGGTCGAACAACGCAACCATCGAGGACTGGTTCGACGAAATGGTGGGCCAGGCTAACATTATCAATCGCTTCGGTGGTGTTCATATGGAAGATATCCGAGGTGAATAATCAGTTAAAAAAAAAATTCACTCGAAATCACAAAATATAGTAATACATAATAGTAATATTAATATGGGAGCGCAGTAATAGTAGGAATAGTAGAAGTAATAATAATAATAATAATAATAATAATAGCAATAAGTAGTAATCATTATTATTATCATCCTAATAAATAATAGTTACTACTATTAATACCGCTACTACTACTGCTACCACTACTTCTACCACTACTACTACTACTACTACCACTACTACTAATAATAATAATTATTATTATTATTATAATAAGAATGCTATTACTAACATGGAATTTTTTATTCAGGTATCCGAGTGCCATACCTGCGTGTCGGCTGGAACCGTCAGTTCTTAATGATGAAAGAGTTCGGTACGAATACAAAATTCATTTAGTTTCTACGATTAATTTATCTCTCTAATAGTAATGTTATTATTATTCTTATAAATCTCTCTTAAATACATTATGTTATGATTTGATCATAGGTTTCGTGTACGACGCTAGCATGGCAGCTCCTTTCAGCGATCCTCCTCTATGGCCCTACACTTTAGATTACAAAATCCCGCACGCTTGCGTGGGAACTGGGCAACGTTGCCCCAGCAGAAGCTTCCCGGGCATTTGGGAAATGGTTATGAATCAACTGGAAGTCGAGGTACTCTAATCAAAAACCATAAATTATAAAATTTCATGATCAACAACTTTTGTTTTGTCTCTAAAAGGAATACACTTGCGCCATGGTCGATTCCTGCCCACCTTACGCTACTGAGAACGAAGTCTATGAAATGCTGATGCACAACTTTAAGCGTCACTTCAACTCCAACAGGGCGCCTTACGGTCTCTACTTCCACACAATTTGGTTCAAGAAACGTACCAACCTCCGAGCTTTCCAGGTAAACACTCCTCACACCTCCGCAGGCCAAGTTGCAGTCAGTAACTAAAATTTTACGTCAATTTCAGCGATTTTTGGACGAAATGGTCCGCATGCCCGACGTCTGGGTCGTCAACAACTGGGAGGCCATCCAGTGGATGCAGAGACCTACTCCAGCCAATCAAATGAACCAGTTCGAACCGTGGAAATGCAAGACTCAGGTATATTTCCAAACTGCCTCGTAATAATATAAAATTATCTGATTGTTTTGCGAATCAGATACCGCCTGAAGATCGTGCTTGCAACATTGGACGTGCCTGCAAACTGCAAGCTCGTACTCTGAAAGGTGATAGATACCTGCACACATGTTCTGAATGCCCGCAAGTCTACCCGTGGATCAAGAACGAGTTTGGTTTGGACCTTTAAACTTTAAAAAACTCCCAGAAACTCTCAGAAGAACTTAAAAAAAAAATTCATTATGTTGCGTCATAGTCATTCGAGCACAGAGTGTTGCTTCTGAATAAGTCAAACATCACCGAGACTTAGTGCAATTTGTTTCTCAGTATTTGCTTCTATCCCGCCTATACAGCAACAGTATTACGACCAATTGTTATATCGTGACCCGTTTGTTTCAGTTACGTTGTGATTTTCTCTTGTTTTTTTGTTGGATTTGCTTTGCTGTTTTTTTGTTTACTGCAATAACGACTACTCAACGACTCACAAATACGACCTGACCTCTTGACTTGAAAACTTTTGACTTTTTTCCCTTGAAACTGTGAAACTTTCGACCGACAAACGACGGGAGCAACATTATGACCCACTTCTTACCGACTCACGTGACTAATGTTTCCCAGTTTTTTTTCTGTAAACTTACGGGAAAACCAATGGCGGATATGACTTTGACGGAAAAATCCAGAGGTTGGCTACTCTCTCCCGACAAAAGCCCAGGACATTGACTCTGAAAACCCTTGATCTTTCACTACTGGACCTGACAGGACACGGACTGAGGTTTCTCCATCGACTTAAAATGAGTAGAGAATCACTTTACGACTTTTTGTGAATCGACTGACCTAAAACCAAACTAACTCTATGCTCCAACGTGCCAACTTATCTTTTCTCAAGACGATTTCACTGGACTGAGTGACTTGAACGCACGACTTGCAAGACAAGACGGGACTCAATACACATAAATGACATCTCACAGTATTCTCGTGTGTTTTTAACATTCCAAGACTTCCGTATAGTGCGTGCAGAAGAACAAACAAAGCCTGGAGAACATAGGAGGCTTTAGGGATGATAATTGCGTTACCTCGGGACTTGACCTAACGGGAATCCTCACATTGGTTGAGCAAGCTTGTTTTCAAGTTACGCCGTGCCTTTCTGACGCGCTCTTGATGATACCGTTACAACCAATGCATAATCTAACATGACGTCCGCCCCGAAAGGTTCATCGCTTCCATCCCGTAAACCCCCAGCCGAACATTATCCGATGTTATCATCACGTGACTGCCCCTGAATTGTTATGCTCAGTGAGTCGAGTGAAGAAAAAATGTTTTCGGATCGTTGTTTGCGGTTCGCCTCAACCCGGTGTCTTGTTATCATGACCATACATCATCCCCACGAACTGTACGCAACAACTCATCTGTTACACCAAGCAATTTGATACAGTTAGAAAAGACGATACTGAAAAGCGAATCCCAAGTAAAAAAATTTACTATAGTACACTATAGTAAAACTATGTACTATGTTGCAAAATACTGGAGTGCCCCACTACAGTTTACAGCTATTTACTTGGGATAGTTGCTTGGAGCTTCGTGCCAAGTCTTGAAATTCTTCAGTAAATTTTTGACGAGGAATTCCAGTTTTTTTCTCCTATGTTGAATAGAATGCAAAAGTTAGTTGTATGTGCCCGAGGCGTTTGAAAACAAGTTTTTCCGTGGTCCTTCCCATTAAGGATATTTGGCTATTGGAGAAGAAAATGAAGGTTTGGTGCGGCTGTCAAGATTCTCGTTTTTCTAGTCCTGCTGCTGCTTGCTGACAACATTTTTGGCCGCACACCAACGAAAACGATAGCCTTGACCTTCGGCGAAAAGCGCGTATATGGAAGATTAAACGAGTCTTGGCTGAATATCGTGCCTACAACAGCAGCTCGTATGATGATGGATGTCTGCTTGTAAGACTATTGTTCAGAGTCTAACCGCATAACCATCAAGAGAAAAGTTAACATACCCAATATTAATTGCTTTTTGTAGCAGCAGTTGTGAACCTGTTTAGTCTACTTGGAAACTGTTAACCGGAAAATTTAGGCAGCACTAACCTGTCTTCATACAAAAAGTGACTTGATGACCTTGCAAAGAGATTCCAGTCTTTTTTCCTATTGCTTAATTGCGAAGTGTCGTAAAAATTCTATTTTTAGCTTTTTTTGTCGGTGAGCTATCTGTCGACTGTGATGGCAAAATGGTGACGGTAACGGAGCCACGTTTCACTCGAATAATATTGTCTCTTTTCCTGGATGAGTCCAGCGTAGCTGATGGAAGACACAAGAAGAAACGGGGAAGAAGCCGGGGATGAAGAAACACAAGGAAGAGGAAGTGAAAAAGAAGAAAAACAACTTTTGAATGTACACTTTCGCATGAGTACAGTGTCAGTGGTTTGGGCTTGTGACTGGGGCCCTTGCCTTTCTACCTGTAGCTCAAGCCAAGCACCGGCTCTCTTCTTCACTCTTGGCTCCAGTCTCGCTACTGATGAGCCTTCAGTCGAGCTGCTGACTTCAAGCAGAGAGGTTGTACCTCTTGTCAAGTCTTCCACACCAGAACTTCTCGAATTAATTCATTTCTTATTTACCGAATCAAGTTTCACGAGTTGTTTGTACATACAACTCATCTTGCTAGAGGCTAGTAAACTCTTTTTCTGACGGAGATCTTAGAAAGAGTTTGACTTGTTCCTGTTCGCTTTCGTAACAAAGATCTTGCAACATGCGGCCCAGTGTTTGGCTTCTAGTTGTAACCTTGACCTTTGCGGCCATCGTCACGGCGTCAGCCCAACAAGAGACGCCGGGTCGACAACCCCTGACAGTCCACGGCAAGGCGTCGCCAAGCCTCCGCAAGGAAGCAATAGGCCCCCTGGGCCTCCCTCCAGCGGTGGCAGCATCACTTCTAGCTTACTCTCAGGTAATTTTTTGCTTTTCTCACATTTCTAATACAATCATAAATCAAAAAATAATTCGCGATTTAACGAGATAAGAGTTGCTGTTTCATCTTGGAAGTTCGTGGTGTCAGGAAACACGGATGTTGAACCAACGCATCCGTGTTAAAAGTAGAACAACAGATGAACGCATCCTCTTCCGGTGAATTTCTTAATCGTGAATCATCGTAACGCCTTTCTATTCATTGTTCCATGTGACAAATCGACTTACAAGTTTTGTCAGAGGTTGTAAAGTTTCCTCCCGCGAGTGGTTAACTGTTCTGTACGGGGCGGGTCTCGACATCACACGACAATAGAAAAAGCCAGAAGAAGAAAAAGAAGAAGATAAAAAAGATCAAAGCAAAAAAAAAAAAAATTCCCAGAAAAAGAAAAGATAATTCGACATGGTTCCGTACCTGTTGGCCCACAATCCCGTTACTTTCTTTGGTTTCCCCAAGGAGGAGGGAAATTTTTTTTTTATTTCTGCAACAAACGTGGCCTCCTCACTTTGGAGAAGGCAAACAGAAACGTGACGTTTCACTTTTCCGTTATATCCTTTCAAAACACGTACCAAGGCAGAGTTCATTTCAATCCACAACACAAAAGGCCAATTGTGCAAGTTTACATACGAAATGTGTTGTTGAAAATGAGAGAGACCTTGCGATCCTTGTCGTGTATGCCACGCGAGGAGTAGAGGCTCTTGGCCAGCAGCCGCCATTGACCGCGGCGAGTCGTTGAACTTGTAATTATACTCGTCTCTAACGTGAGGCTGGCTTTTGTCCTTTCTCCGTTCAAATTCCATTTCAAACTGTAAGGGTTACTCAACTTCCGTATAGGTTGTCCAACACTCCTATTTTAGCCGTACTCTTCACCATATTCTTGAAAACTAGTTCTCATTAACGATAACTTGGATAAAAACTTGACTGGGAAAATTTATAAAAGCTAAATTATGTATTAATGATTTTTTAAAATACTTGTTCAAGGTCTTTTCGATTCCATAACCACCACAGCTGTGAGTAAAGACTGCCCTGGACGATGCGTTCACGCACTGGCCGCTCTTCTTTGCGATGTGGTAAGTACCTCAATAAATTTGTTAAATAAATTGCAATTTAACTTAACTCATTATTAGGTTAACGAGACTGCAACATGTCCTGGAGCTTCGTTAAGATGTTGTGTAGAAAAGCCGCTTCCTCCTCGCACCACGAAGCCTCCGCAAGTGACTACACCGCAGAATGTAGTTCCGAAAATCTCGAACGTAATTATATAATAAATATAAAATTATTCTCGTAAAATAGAGAAATAATAATTTGATAATTAATTAATAAAAATTTTGCACAGGATGGAAGTTCCGTTGCCCAGACAACATCGACAACAACAACAACAACAACGACTAAAGTTATCCCTAAGATTACAACTGCAGCACCGACTTTGAATCCAGTGACATCTACAACAACTAAAGCTACAACAACACCTACCACCACTACTACTCCAACTACAACAACAACACCCACCACTACTACAACTCCCACAACCAAAGCTGCAGTTGTCGAGACTTCGTCGACTACAACAACTACTCCAAGCACTACTACGACTTCTACTACTACGACTCCCAGCACGACAACGACTACAACAACGACTACTACCACCACAACCCCACCACCAACGACTAAAGTCATGACAACATCAACAACTACAACGACTACAACAACGCCGAAACCTACAACAACGACTACGACAACACCGAAGCCTACAACAACGACTACTCCAACCACAACCACGGTTAAGACTACAGCTGCACCTTCTACTACCGTAACCGACGATGCCAAGATAAAAGCCGCAAACGAAGAGGCTTCAGACGAAGATGGCGCCGCAGTAGTCAAATCTTCATCTCCCTGCAGTCTGGATGTTAGTACAAACTATTAGTACTAAACTATGAATTACTATTTTCTTTTAGTTCAATTTTTCTTTTAGTTTTTCTATTGTGTCGAATTCTCTTTCTAAATAGCACTAAACTAAACTATTAGTACTAAACTATAAATCTTCCCTTCACTCTTATGATTACTAACCGAATCATTATAACCTTAGCTGCTCTACGTGTCTGCCCTGGCGTTTGCGTAGCGTCCCGGATCTCCGCTTACTGCGAGGCTGTGCTTAACGTGGAGGGTCTCTGCAAGCCTGATCTACGCTGCTGCGTTTCCAAGGACTTGTTCGGTGACCAGGAAGCGCCCAAAGAACTTGTAAGCAAAATACTAGTTTGAAGAAAAGCGAGTAAACTGAAAATTTGCTTCTTAAAGGTTGTACTGAACACTGGAAACTCTGTCCCTCCACTCAGTGCTTCTGTTACAGTACCTTCAACAGCTGCTACTACATCTACCTCCTCTACTACCTCAACAACGACAACTACTACTACAACAGCAAAGGTATTCCTATCTCCATACTCTATTTGGCGAGTCCTAGTGTATGAAAAACCAGGTTAGTTTTACTAACTGCTACTTTGCTCTCTTTCTAGCCAACAACAGCCTCTACAACAACAACTCCACGACCCACTAGGCCTCCAACAGCAGTTCCAATGATTCCAGACGATCGTCGTTGCAAAGTACTTTGATTAATCGCACAATCCTAATTGAATTATTGAGTTAACTGTGTTTGCTTACTTCAGGGAACCTGCGTAACTGGATTTTTCACGTACCTTTGCGATTTCATCGAAACAAAGGCTGTCTGTCCTAACGGTGGTAAGTGTTGTATCAGTCGCCGAGATACTGCTGCTGCTGCTTCAGCTAACGCGAGGCCTGCACAGCCTTCTACGCAAGCAGCCGCGACGACAGCATCCACCACTACTACTACAGCTAGCCCTACCACTACTACAACAACCACTACTACAACTACCCCGCGGCCAACTACTACTCCCATGAAACGCTGCCCTGGTGTCTGTTTACTGAACTTTATGTCTGCCTTCTGCGCCAAACCTTCGACAATCATCACCAACCCGCCGAATCTGTGCGAACGGGGCTCCGTCTGCTGCGACTCGAACAGAAGAAGCAACAGCAACAACAACACTGTTGTAGTTACAACCACAGAACCCGCTCCAGTCAGGGCTGCGTTGACTACCACTGCTCCCCGTCCTCTGAACCCGTTCAACAATCCCTTAACCTCGCTTTTAGCTGGTCCTATTCTAAACAACTTAGTCAATGCTGCTACAGCTTCGAGACCATCACCGAGTAGCTCTCAAGGTACTAGTAAAATGTTGTCAAAAATACTTGGATTCTAATTATTGTTTGGTTTGTTCAGTTGGCAACAAAGTAGATGTGGGCGTCCAGCAGAGACCAGGACCTCCTCCTCAAGGCGTCCGACCTCCTCCGCAGCAGTTTGTTACAACGACATCTTCTCCAGAAGTTGTAGACAGCAGACCACTATGTCCGGGAACTTGTATTGCGCCCTTCTTGTCCTTCACTTGCTTCAGTAACGCTGAAATCACGGATCTCTTCCGCTGCCCCAGCTCCAAAGTTGTTTGCTGCTCGCCCAAATCCGCAATCACCGAACTGCGTCCTCTTCCTGGTGCTGACAGCACAGAACTTGGACCTCCTGCTGCACAACGGTAGAAAAACCCGTGACTAAACCCTTACCCATATCTTATACTAACGTTCCATTCGTAAATTCAAGGCCTGGAGCTGCTCAGCAACTTCGCCCTGGAACTGCAGTGACTGCAGTTCCAGCACCTCAACCGCCTGCGCTGGTTACCCGACCACCGACACCCCGACCCTCTCACAACAGCAGATTCGTGTGTGGAGTCAAGGGAACCAGCAGGGAACAACGAGGTAGACCCACTTTTCATAAATGATGATTTGATTGGTTCTAAAACTGTTTTTAAATATCAAGGATTGGTGAACGATACTGCTGGGTATTCAAGACAGGGACGAGTTGTTGGAGGTAGCGATGCCCTACCGGGTGAATACTGCTGGCAGGTAAAAATCAAAATCAACTTTATCGACATTAACGTAATGATAACTTTCTAAATTATTTACTGTTTGGTTTAGGTGGCTTTGATCAATTCCCTCAACCAGTATCTCTGCGGTGGAGCCTTGATCGGAACTCAGTGGGTGTTGACAGCAGCTCACTGCGTCACAAAGTACTTTAATCTAATAATCAACTTAATAAAAATCTAATTAATCTATTCGTTTTTTAACAGTATTGTAAGATCTGGCGATGCCATCTACGTCCGTGTTGGAGACCACGATTTAACGAGCAGGTATTTGAGATCGAAAATCAATAAACTAACATCTAGTGAATGAATTAGAGTTAATAAATAATATTTTTTTAAAGATATGGAAGCCCTGGAGCACAGACCCTTCGCGTAGCCACGACATACATTCACCACAACCACAACAGTCAGACGCTGGACAACGACATTGCGCTGCTGAAACTGCAAGGACAAGCTGAACTGAAACCTGGAGTCTGTCTTGTCTGTTTGCCTTCCCGAGGTGCTGTTCCTCCGACAGGCAAACGCTGCACTGTTACTGGTTACGGATACATGGGAGAAAGTAATACAGATAACTCTGCCTCACTATTTGATCGGTATTAAGTTGACTTCTTTTCGTTTCTAGGTGGTCCGATTCCTCTGAGAGTGCGAGGCGCAGAACTGCCGATTGTTAGCGAAAGCGAATGTGTGCGGCAAATCAATGCCGTCACTGAGAAAATCTTCATCATGCCAGCTTCCAGCTTCTGTGCTGGAGGAGAAGACGGCAACGACGCTTGCCAGGTAAGTCATCATAGCTAAACCTTAGTACTGTATCTTTTCTACTGCCAAATCTAATCTTATTATTTAATTACCCAAGTTCACGAGTTAAGATTTCACTGATTCGCTTAGCAGTCATATTTAATTACCTTTATTCGTGTCTCAGGGTGACGGTGGTGGTCCTCTGGTTTGCGAGGACGACGGTTACTACGAGTTGACTGGTCTGGTCAGCTGGGGCTTCGGTTGCGGTAGGTCCAGCGTCCCTGGCGTCTACGTCAAAGTCTCGTCCTTCATTAGCTGGATCAATCAAATTATCAGTGTAAACAATGTGTAGTTTTTCCTTTATCATTTTTTTTCCTTCTGCATTTTCTATTAAAAAATTTTTTTTTTTGACTGAACGTGATTGAAACTTTGTAAACGCACCATTTCACAGTTATTCAGTTTTTGTTTAATCTTCATTCTATAAATTTAAGTTTATGTCGTTGTTTATGCCATTTGTACGTTTCTTTTTTTCTGTTTGCGGGGTTTGATTTGTTTCGGTTGTGGTTAAAAAAGAAATCGGGTTGGATTCATTTTTTTTAAAGAAAATTTCTATGAACATATAATAAGCTGCTGAACCTAACATTTCAAATGGTTTCCCAGTGTTAACTTCTTTGTATTCTGTTTTTTTTCAAGATTAGTTTATTGCAATTGTTTGATGCGACCTCAAATGTATAATGGAGTTCTGTAGTTTTGTTTTTAAAAAACACACAATGACAATGAAATTATTCACCAAATCTCGTTTTACTTTTCCAAGCACCACAAAATCTTATGAAAGCTCTTTTACCGCACACTGCCGGAATCGTTCGATAAATCACTTCTGTTATTGTGTACTTATGCCATGAAAATTTAAAAAATAATAATAATTTCTATGATTTACCTGGAAAAAAATCCAAGAAATTTCTTACATTAAGTTCGCAATTTAATGAGAATTCAGTAGAAGAAGATGCGGCTCCTGACGACAGACGTATCGAGACGAGTCGAAATCCTATTGACGATCCTGCCATCTAGCGGTCAGAAAATGAAATAAATGTCGCATTTTATAAACCAATTAACGAAACTAATAAAAACAATATCAGTTCTTTTTTATTATTTTGTAGACCGTTAATATTTTTTTAAAACTAGTTTAAATCCTCACAAGTGTTTGACCTTTGGAATGGATAGCTCAATATCAACAAGCTACTGCAAGCAAACGTGCATGAATTTCAGAAAATAAATAAATTTAGACTTACTGCAGAGAAATTTTCGTGGTGATTTTGACAAAATGCATTGTTCGATCACAAAAGAAAATTCTACTATTTTATTTTCCTTACTGAAAGTCGGTAGAAAAACAACGATTTTCATTGGCTGGTGGCTGATGACGTCAGAAGTCAGCAGGATTCGAATATTTTCCCGCGCGTTTGCTGAGCCCGGCAACGAAACACAATCTCACAATATTGCAGAACAATTTTTCAACGTCGTTGTCTTCTTCAGTCATTGTGTCGCAAAGATTATACCTTCAAATGGATTTGTTGAGACAAATTCTGCCGATATATCACTATTACTTGCTGGAATGGTGGAAAAGTTTATTTTCAGTCGATTAAACATTTTGTTTCCGCGGGGAACAGGGTGCCAAATCAGCAAGGTAAAAATGGTTAGGATGGCATTTGCAAAATTCATTTCATCCCGACTTACAATAGGAGCCTATAACTAGCCATGGGCTTAGGCCTACATGCTAGTATGAAATACAAAAAAAAAGGAGCCTATAGATCAGCCAACCCATTACCAAAATTTCAATTTCGAAGACTTGCCGATTGGCGGGACAGTATGGTGCACGGTTTTAATACCTCACACCCAAGCAAATCGGTGTTGAAAGATATTTCGATGGATACAATCGTCAAAAGAAATAAAAGAAGGTAGAATACAATACAACAGCTTACAACCGGTTCACCCCGAAGATACGTTGAACTGGAATTCATCAACTACTATCATCGTATTATGTTTATTCATACTGTTACATCTTATACACTATAAATTATATTATTTGCATTCAATTGATGTATATCAGAGTTTCATTTCCTCTACTATTAAAACGACGATCAATGTAGTAAGCAAGCTTTGTAATATTAACATACCATGACTGCTCAGCTTCTCAAGGCTAAAAAATAATCGAATATTTGAACAAAGATAGATATTGGAAACAGTTGTATTGTTTTCAGGAGGACGCAAGTGTGAGAGCAGATCTAGTCCAGTTATGTGTTTTAATTAGTGTCTAAAAATAACGTGAGTAATCAAAGAGTAAGAGGACTTTGCAGGTTCACTAAGCCGCCTACAATGTTGACTACATCGTCCGTCATCTTTACAAGGTCAGCATCGATGCAGGAGTACGGTGAGACGAACTGAAATTCCGTAACGCGACGAATTGCCTTTTCCACGAGCACTCGAATACCTGCTACTCTTCTTGATTGTGTTCTAGTTACTCCGGAAGGAATTTCGTATTGACCAGCAGTGGGGAGTCTAACGAGATTGCACCCTCGCTTTCCGATTAGGGCCTCCACGAGTTCGAAGCCTCTACCTGCCATAACTTGCATGCCCGGGATGAGGTGATCCAAATATCCGGAGTTCTCTATGATCTCTGTGTCTGATATTTTTCCGAAGTAATCACTTGGAAACGAAGTTTACAAGTCCACTTGAAGTTACAGAAATCACATACTTCAGTGTATTAGCTTTCTTGAATTTGGACCAAGACGCAGACTGACTTACCGCGTCGGTTGGTTTCTCGATGTGGACTTTGAAGCAGTCGATGATCGATTGGACATTGCTATAGTCCAGTATAAAGAGAGCAGGGAGACACCTTTTCAGAGCCTCACGGTCCGGCCATACTATCAGCTGTTGCATACAGCTCGAAAGCACTGGCGTAAACTTTTGGAAGATGCGTGATGCTTGAGTACAGCTAATGCCAAACTCATTACAAAGAACTTCAAAGCTCTCGTTCAGTCGGATTTTCCTCAGTATCAAAGTGACAACATCTAATGAAGACAGCCAAGTTGCAGCGTAGCTGATTTTCTCACCCAAGAGTTCAACGATGTACCAAGCATGATCCGGATCCCCCAAATACAGCATGCATTACTTCCTTACTAGCATTCTCGTTCTCTTCAAGCTTTCTAACCTAAATTCCCGCCATGTTTCTGCTTCAACTGTTTCCTCGAACGATGACTCGGTTTCAGACTCGGTCTCTAACTCTACCGACAACTCTAAGATTCCATCCTTGCTTGAATCCGATTCTTCAACCACAACTGGTTCCTCCGTTGACCTGGATAGTACCACCTCACTGGTAACTCGATCAGGCCCGCAATTGCAGAGATCAGCCGTAACAGCTTTGCTTCGGAAACAAACCCGACCGTCCCGTTCCGAGATCTGTGTGCCCGCATCGCTTGTCTTTTTTCTTCACAAGTTTGGGTTGCAGCGTCACACTTTATAGGCTGGAGGTAATAAGTTTCGCTAGCAATTTCAGCGTTTTCCTCGAAGTCAAACTCGACGACTCAAAAATTCCTGATTCTGTGTCTTCATCTCCAACAGAAGGACCTTATTCATGTAATATAAGATTTTTTTAAAATAAAAAAAGCAGAAAATCGAGCAATATCTTTATACCTTGCAAGAAGGTGTTCGGTTCTTTTGCAGCTGCTCGGGCGACTGACACAGGGCGATCACCAGTGCGGTGAGCGATTTGTCGTGGTGGTTGGCAATCGAACTTGTGAGGGACTATTCCTCTTCTCAACAGAATGTTGCCTCCCACTAACTTGTATCGAATATAATTCTCTATATCTTTTTCTGGCTGGAAATAGATCACATTCTGAATCACTACGTCATTCGTAAAAGTAATGCGAGATGTTCACAAGTCAAATAAAAATACAGAACTGTAAGATAATGATTAATATGATGTAGCAGTTCCTGATAAGTTGAAATATTAAACGGAGCTAGCAACTTACCTCGAAATGATCCTCACAGCAAAACCATGTTGCTGTTGATATGGGAACTATAATCTCACGCCTTGCCGCTTTAATCCACTTTTTTCTCACGATCGGATCTCTCGGAACGTTGAAAAACATCTTATCAGGTGTTCTCTTCGACGTGCTGGTGCAACAAGGCACAAAACACCATTTTCTTGCGCCTTTTGAAGACTTGTTGTGATTTGCATTCATCGCTTTGTTTACGTTTCACGAACGTCTGTCTGCTTACGTCACGAGACCTCCAGCCAATGAAGAGATCAGGCATGTTGGCGCGAAAATATTTCCGTGGCTTTCAGTGATTTTTCAAGTATTATATTCGTTTTCCTCGTTGCCTTTTCGGCACAACTGGGGAAAAAAAAAAATTCCTGCAAAATCCTTATTTAAACCGTAGTGATACCCCGACCACCTTTGACGCCCCCAAGTGTGGTATATTTACTATTATTCAAGTTAAATTCCTGTTAAAAAGTACAAGAATATGCATAAAATGATTAAGTGATTGACTTGAATCTAAATTAATATTACACGAATTTATCGAACCGTTTCTTGGTTTTCCCCGATGCAAAGTTTTTGTTTGAGAAAGTATTCAGTTTAGCCGCAACCTTTTAAAAATTTACTATCATCTCCGAGGAATCCGGTCATCTCTGTCTGTCTACAACTAATTTCTTTTAACTTAATTCATGTGTAAAATACTTGTTTACGTAGGATCAATACTGAATATATAATTTAGAAAACCTAAATCTTAAGAAAATGTCAGAAGCAAATCAAGCAGCCATGGAAGTATTACAGCAGGCTTTCAGTCCGTCAGTAGCTGTCATTGCTTCACCCACTGTAAACAATGTTTGCAGCAAAAATCGACTGACTTTTGTGGAGCTTCTTCAGCCCTTCAGTCGTTTATCAGTAGAAGGTAATATTAATTCTACACTTTATATTACAAACCGTACATATTTTATCTTTCTGTGAATCTTCTAAGGTCAAATTCGAGACCCGAGCAACAGTATCCTGAACATTCCACATCTGCGGCTTTCCATTCGCGAAATCGGATGGAAACCTGTAAGCACGCCAGTCGCTAAACGATTGCTCGGACAGGCAGTAAATACTTATGGTTCGTCAGAAAACAAAGCAACAATCGAAAAAGGTAATCTACTTTATTGTTGCAGTGCAAAAGTTATTTAAAATATTTGAGCATATTTATAGATTCGTATAATGTGACAGTAAGTACACAGACGCCCTGGTTCGAGGCTTGGCGCGAAACGTTGTGGAGCTGCATGGAGTTATCGGATCACGATTTCACTCGCCATTATCTCGCCTGCATGCTGGTCGTCTCTTCGAGCGAAGAAAGTCCTCTGGAGCAGTTTGAAGTCTTAAATAACCAACTGCAACAAAACTTGGTTTGAACTTTAAATCTCCATAATGATTTATGTCTTTAAGAAGTTAGTCACTGAAGGTAAACGGTGGGAGTGGAAGTGATTCAGCGAAATGGTTCAACCAACACATTCTTCGTTTTTACGTCCTCGTTCATGATTCCTGCGAGGGAGACTCTACAAAGTAAGTACAGCTGAGTGTTCAGTAAACTGGTAATCTTAGACTGCAGTAATTAATTCGTGAAACTGAAAACTGTGTTATTATAGGGCGGAAGATATTTTTCAGAAATTGCGCACAGCTTACGGAACTCAGGGGTGCCATTATCTCGTTATCAACTCAAAGCCGGTTCAAAACGGAAACACAGCCGATTCAGTTTTTCCAGCTCCGGATCCATGGTACCGTTTTCTTCCAAAAAAGCTGTCCAAGGTAACTTTTCACAAATTTCCCTCAGATCTGTGTTAAAATGAACGTATTTTATCACTAGCTGCGACAGTGGAGTAGTAGGAAGGTAGTTATACAGAGATAATTTCTCAGCATGCAACAGTTTACTACTTATGCTCACCAATTATTCACTAGTTTCTTTTTGCGGAATTAAGTTTTATTAACTTATTGCAAACTCTTTTCGTTGCAGGCAGAATTATCTGAAGACGAGGCTTCAGTTAAAGGAAGCTTTGACGGACTCGAAACGAGCTTGCAGGATCTTCCATCGATGGTTTTGGAAGGCGAAGGAGTCCACAGTCAAAACTTGCCATTTGTTGGAGCCCTCAGTGATGCTGTCAAGGTTTGTACTGATTCTAAGCATTAAATTGTATTTAATATCATATGAAGTGGAAGCTTAAAAATCATAATAAATAATAGTAGGGTTGTCAGTGAATTTCTTAAAAATGCGAATTTCTGAACGAAATTTTTTTTTCAAGTTAAGCATGTTTTCAGTATGTCCTGTGAATTTTTTCGGAATTTTCCTGTCGGTAGTTTGGGTACAGGAATTTTTTTCGTGAATTTTTTTCTGAATTTTTTTTTTATAGGAAATTCAATTTTTTCCCATTGTAAACGGAAAATTTGGCGTCCGCGGCGGTTCAAAACTCTTCAAAACCGTTTTCATAACTTTGTGTAATGCTTTGCGGAATCAGCTGTTATCAGCGGGCGCGCACGCGGAATTCAATAATGGCTGCCGAATTTAGTTTTTCAAAATGCACAGGATGGTGGCAAAACGTATGGATATGAGACACATACCAAAAAAAGGCTAATTTTTTGCTCTATCCGAAAACCTGCGGGGCAATAAGGGTTTTTTGACTCCTTCAGGGTGAAAATTGCAATAATTCGAAAAAATTTTCATTTTTCTAAATTCTCGCCTATTCAATCGCAATTTTCACACTGAAGGAGTCAAAAAACCCTTATTGCCCCGCAGGTTTTCGGATAGAGCAAAAAATTAGCTTTTTTTTGGTATGTGTCTCAAATCCATACGTTTTGCCACCATCCTGTGCATTGCTTTCAAAGTTTCGCCATAAGAATGTAATGGGAAAATTTCGGTAAAAGTTTGGGAGCCGTTTTAAAATACTTGTCCTTCTTCAAAAGCACTGAGAATTTAACCAGCCATACTCAGATCTCTTTACTGCAAGATGCAAAAATTTGCATATTTTTATCTTCTTTACTTCACGAGAAAACCCTTGCGGACACGACATCTGTCGGTTTACAATGGAAAGAGAGAATTTTGTCTGTCAAATTTCTGCTAAATGGTACTGACATCCCTAATAATAGCATAGTCCTGAAAGCTAAAATGTTCACAAGTTGGCAGCATTTGACAACAGTATGTTTAAAGGAAGTAAGCAACGCGGTTCTAACATAGTATGACGTAGTAATTAAACATCAGAATACAAAAAATGGCATAGTCTCAAAAACTGAATGTTTACAAGTTCGCACTAATTTAGCTCAAAATATATGAAGTAATTTAGAACATAAATGTTATTATTTTTAAAGGAGATCAGCAACGCGGTCTTAACTGCAACAGCTTCAACTGTTGCTCTGTCTGAAATGAACCATACAGAAAAGGCCCATGCAAAACTTCCTGCCGAGGTAAACGGAAAAATTGTACGATAAAACTAATTTAAAGTACATAAGTTTTATTTAGAAACATTCAAAATTTTAATAATAGAATAAGTAAATCAATAACCGAGTAGAGTGGATAAAACAGTTGCAAATAAAGTTATCAAGATATAGTTACTAATAGCTAATATTAATGTTAATTAATTAATTGAACCTTCCTACCGAGGTAGTCTGTAAAATAGTACGATAAAATTAATTCGTGTAATTAAATTTTTATTTACAAAAATTCAACTGGAAGGTGTAAAATAATTGTTAATAGAATTATTGAAATATAGTTAATAAAAATTCATTTTGAATGTTATTTAATTAATTGATTTACTCAATAATTGTTTACTAAAAATACGATAATTAGTTCGATTACTTCGAAAAATAAAATTTTTTAATGTTAATTTTTTCGCGTTTTCCTTTAGGTCGAGGATCCACTAATGGTGGGTGTCAGGAACGAATCTTCCAGCAATCACGAGGACACACTATTGGGTCAAAAAATTGATAAACCGGTTCAGTTGGAGATTCACGGAGCCTGTCTCACTACGGACGATGTTGACCGCATTCAGCATCTTATCAACGAGTTCTGTTTACGAGCTCTACTGCCCCACATTGAGCGGCAAATGAAACTTCTGCACGAATCGGTAAAAATAAAAAAAGTTTATTGCGCAAAGTTAGCTTTCTAGTGAATCCAGTCTGGAAAGTTGCAGGTCTTCTCTATAAGTGTTTCGTCCTTAATAGTACGTCTCAATTAGAATATTAATAAAATCAACAGTGTGCTTTCACTTCCAGTTTTCCGTTTTCCCTTGAAGAGGCCACGGTTTCCCCTTTTTTCCCTTCCTCTGTAGGTATCAAGTATCATTTTCCCTTCCGTCTGGGATATTAGGCTTTACTGCTATGTTTTTCCCCTTAGTTTTCCGTTTTGGAACCCATTTTTCCCTTTTTGATAGAATTTCCTGCAAAGTAGAAACACTGTATATCAAGTCGTTATCAAGAGCTTATCTCCTTTTCCTTTACTTCCTTGCGTTCTATCTCAGGATTTTCTGTCAAATTTAAATTATTTTTGCTGTTTTCTAGGCCCAAGCTCGAAAAAGCACTCATCGGTCACTTTTGAATGCCACAAAGCGTTGGTTCGGTACAGGGAAAGCGGTAGCAGCTTCGCAGGGCTATGGATCTAACGCAGCTCCCAGCGTCAGGTAAGAATTTAAGAAATACAATAATTAATTGTAATTAATTCAATAAGACATAATAATAGCTAAATGATTAGCAAAAAGCTAAGTAATAAATCAAGTAATAGTTAATTGATTGTAAAATTAAATATAAATTAATTTTGAAGGATACTTGGGTTTAGAAACAATATAATTAATTAAATAATTAATTTGATTGAAATGTTTGTTAGTTACCATCCCGAATCGTCCCAGCTGCAGCTTCGTCGACTAGCTGACCTGGCCTTCCTGGTGGGGCATTACGAACTGGCCTTCTGGGCCTACCATTCGGTGAAGAAAGAATTTGAAGCTGATCAGGCGTGGCTGCACTTCGCCAGTGCTCTAGAGATGGCCGGGTACTCCGCATTCATGTCTGCGGGAAAGAGACAAGTACCGTATCACTACTTCGAAAAGGCCCTTACTACGTTTCTGCATACCTGCAAGTAAACCTTGTACCTTATGAATCTTTTATCATAGATTATATTTTTAAAATTTTTTAAAAATGTTAATGAAAGGATGCCGAACTATGCAACGCGATGCGCTGTGCTGAGTAGCGAGTGCTTCCGGGCTAGCGGTATGTACAACGACGCAGCTCTCCAGCTCATCAGACTTACTGGTGAAGACTCTGACCTGCGCAGTGCCCTCTTCCTGGAACAGGCCGCACTATGCTTCCTGCGCTCTGCGGCAAAGTCCACTTTCAGCCAAGGTTCGACTAATTTAATCTTATTTCGTTGGATATTCGTATTGATTATTCCATATTAATGAGCTTAGGAATTAACGAGTATTAATTAATATTAATTGACTTTATTGCATTATTGTCCATATTGAACCTGAAGCACAAATGCGTTAAATTAATCTAATAATAATAATATTTATAAAAACTATATAAAATCTCATTTAAAAATATGATTATTCCTTTCTTTTGTATGTAAGAATTATAAATAATTTTAATAATAATAATTGTTTCTCTCTCTCTCTCTCACTAGATTTAGCGTCTGCTAGCACAGGACCTCTGCTGCGCAAATACGCGCTGAACATGATTCTGGCGGGACATCGTTTCGGCAAATCTGGTCAGAGGAAACACGCTTCCAGAGCCTATCAGCAGGCCCTACAGGTGCGAATTGTGGCCAATAAGAATTTTTATACAATGTCGGCTCTAGGTTAACGGATTATTTGTTTGATTTCTGTTATTGGTTGCGCAGATTTACGAAGGAAGAAAATGGAGCCTTGCCGAGGACCACATCCAATACACTGTGGGTAGACAGTATCTCAGTAGCCAGCAAACTGAACTAGCTTCCCAGGCATTATCGCATCTGTTCAAAGTACTGAATATTATAATAATAATAATTTGTTATCTTATTTATTGTATCGTTTATTTAGACGTTATACTTAGGCTTATTCGAATGCCTCTTTTCGGTACGCTAGTACTTCTTTATACATTATTTTACTTATTTATTTGTTTATTCATTTGTTATTAAATACTTATGATTTCTTTTTATTATTCTATCTTTATTGTAATATTTATTTAGTATAACATTCTGTATTTTTGGATTATTTTAATTAATTATTTAATTCTTTTCATTTGTTCTTTTTATGATAATTATTTATATCTGATTTATTTTATCGGTTAATTATTATCAGTTATTATTATTATTATTAGTATTACACTGTTGTTGGTGTCGCTTTAAAAGTACTCTTTATAGTATTATTTCTTAATTATAAACCTCAATATTTAAGTAATTTTTCAAATATATTTCTAATTTCAAATTTTACTCATAAAGGTTGACTCTCAGCAGTCAGCTGCGCAGCAGGCCATCTTCCTGAAGGAATTCATCAACGTTCATCAAGTAATTACTAGTAAAATATTCAAAATTTTTCTACAGTTTAACAATTGGCCGTAATTACAGTTGCTCGCCAGTCAGCAGGGGAAAAATTCGATCATTCCAGTGTTTCCTTTGCCGGTTATCGATGGAAACAAAATCAAAGTTCTGGTTGACGTTCCAGAACCGATTTCCAATTTTCCAGCTGATGTGACTGAAGCCTCGCACGTTTCCTTCCACGACGAAGATGCCCATAACAACAAGCAAGAATTATTTTATTCTCTACTTTTTTAAAATATTTTATTTACACTTAGTCTTATTTTAATCGATAATGGTAACCTAGTATTACAACATTAATGTTTAAGATACCTTTATTATTTAATACTGTTAATTATTTTGGTTTAAATGAATAAATTTTATATTATTTTTGCTATAGGTGGCATGTACTGGAAGAGAAGATTGTCCAGACGGTCCAAGGATCTATTCCAGTGACTTTTCGTCCCACCAACGTCCTCTTCACGGAATCAACCAACAACTCAGTTCACCCTGTAACATACGCTAGCGGTAATTTACACGTTAAATATAATTATAATATATATAATATCTGTAATCTACTTACTCTGATAGTGACTAAAATCATTAAATCCATATTAATGCTTAATTTATTATAATTTCGGTTCTCAGTTATTTGTTTTACGTTTAAAATAGTTTGCATTTGTTATGTGGCATTATAAATGTATAATTATTGAATACAAATATGAACAAACTGAATGAAAATACATTTACAAAATGATTAAGTACAAGTTTCTAATTTTTTTTTTCATCGTATTGTTAATAACAGAACTTGTCACAGTGGAGGTCCCCGTTCACAACCCACTGCAGGTCCCTCTACACTTGGCCAGTCTGAGGTTGCTGTTTACCTTCAAGACGGCTGATGCCGAAACAAGCTCCAATTCTAGTCTTCACGATCGCAGCCACGAGAACTATGTTACCACGTACACGATTTCTGGACTCGTTCTTGAACCCGTCTCAACCAATAAGGTAACAAAATCCTAGTTTGATGAACCAAGATTTCGAGATAATTTGAGAAATTCTTCCTACTATGTCTTTTTGCAGTTTTTCTCTAATCTAAGATTTTTTCGAATTTCTAACTTAAGAATTTTTCTCTAATCGAAATTCCAATCTGATTTCTTCTGCTAATATCTAATTTTGTAATTTTTTTCTAACTCGAATTTCTAATCTAATCTTTTTTCCCTAATAGCTAATTTTCTACTTTTTTCTAATCTAAATGGAATCCAAAACATTTCTTCTAAATCTAATTTCATATTTTCATTTTAATCTAAAGTTTAATCTAATTTTCTCTTGTAATATCTAATTTTTTTAATTTTTCTAATATAAAATCTGATCCTAAGCCTCCTTCAAGTCTATTCAAGTATTCAAATTTTTTCTCATTCTGCTAGAGATTTAATTATTCCAACTAAATTGCCAATCTAAAAGTTAATCTAAGGGCTTTCAGTTGTGTTATAGGTGTTTTATTATTGTATTTCGACTTTCTTTTTTTACGTTTTTACGACACTTTACCTGTAATTTTCTTGCATACCATGACTGTTAACTTGTTTTCAACAGTCTATTTTCGTTTTTCATGGTATTCTTATCTGAATATTCAGATTGTCCTATACTTAAGACCGCTTGTCAATGGAGAACTTCAGATTGATGGACTAGCTTTCGAACTGAATGGAACAAACGCAAATACAGGAGCTCCATGCCAAACAAGTACTGATACTAAATTTCTAAATAGTTTTTGTTTGCTAAGTACTTGGTTATGAATTAGCAGCTATTTGTTATTTATTTTTATTGTTTGTATGTTTCATTTGAATTTACATTTATTACTTGTTTAAAGCCAATATATATGTATTCATTTATAATTTTTTTTCTTGGAAAGGTGGCAAAGTGCTGTTTAGCGTCAAAGGACCGAGACTCAACTCGACATTATCAGAGAAGAGCGGGAAATTCTACGGTGTTGACCGTCGACTCAATTTGCTCGTCCTACCCACAGTTCCAAAATTACGAGTATAGTCATAAATTTTTAACATTATTTTTAAATTTAGTTACTGTAAGTGTATTTTTGATCATTGAATGTTATTATAACTTATTTTCAGTTATTGTAATCTAATTTTGCTATTACCAAACACTCCGTTGCTGTTCTAACTTAACTTAACTAACATTCTAAACAGGTCTTGCTGAAGAAACTTCCTGAATTTTTGCTTGCGGGCCAAGTGGAGAACGTGGAAATCAAGGTTGAAAACACACAGTCCCAGGTTGGTATGGGCAACATCTACGTCGCCATTTCAGACCCCGTGAACGCAGTACTGGACCTGTCTCGCGTACCGGTTCCGAAACCTGGTATACAGCTATTTTCTTTATCTTATCAATTCAGTTATATGAATAAATGTTGCGGTTCTTTAAATAGATTGCTTAGCTTGTGCTTTATTAGTGAATATTATTGAATTAAAGGTCCAAACGATCCTTCAGTTTATAAATGGGACATTGTGGACGCCACTGCCAATTTGTGGATCAGAGGTTCGGACCAGGTTGGTCTGCACACTTTGGATATGCTCTTCTATTACGGAATCCCAGGAAAACCCAACAGGTAAATCACTGCAGAACTTAATCCCGACTCATAATCAATTGTTTCGACTTTTCAGAGAAATTCCCTGAAAAAGGGGAAAGTGAGGTCTGAAAAGAGATAAATAAGGGAAAAGGGAAAATCTGGAGTTTAGTCTTGTATTCTAGTACGGATGGTGAAACGGGGAAAAAAGGGAAGAAGGGGAAATTAAAAGTGAAAAGACTGTCATGGTCGTTAATTTTTAATTTATTAATTGTATTATAGTTATCGGCTGCTGCGTCACTCTTGCAAAATCTTCATATCACCGTCGCTGAACTTACGTGGATGGTCTGAACGAATACCTTTGGCTAAAAGCTTACGAAACAACGCTGAAGACTCGGTGGCCTGTTATGTGGAACTTAAGAACCAGCGAGAGGTGCTTATTATACCAAATAGCTATTTATTCATATATTTAATACTTTTTGCCAATAAATTTGCTATTCCCAGGCTGCTGATTCGACTGTTAGCAAAATCAGGATTAACCAAATAACTTTAGTCGGCGATAGCTGGTGTCTGGAACCTTGGAACAGCGGGACAATTGAAAATACTATACCGAGTATGTTGTGAATAACTAAGCAATAAAGTAACTTTTGAATAAGTATTCGTTCAATTTCAGGAGAAATTAGCGCCCAAGAGAGTCTGGTTTACACGTTACGTTCACTTCGCAGCAAAAGGCTAGAAAAGACAATGAGTAACTCAGTTTCTACGAAGAACAGACTTTTCCCCGTAAGTGAGAACTTAAGAATTAAAACATTTGCTGTAGTTTATCGTATTATATTTGAATTTCTGTTTGATTTGTTACTAATTTTAAAAAATATGCATTAAATTGTAGGGAAACAGCAACCATGCTTTACCATTCTTAGACTTGCTTTCTACGAAAGTGGATCCGGTGGGAAGTGAACTTGTAAACCTGAAAGCTGCCGTCCATTGGGAGGTTTGCCACTATCAATTTTTACGGTTGAATACAATAACTAAATAATAGATTAACTAAAACTAATGAGATACGACTTAAACTTATCTATTAAGCTGCAAGTAACTGGCGTAATAATTTATTATTAATACATTTTGTAATGTAAATTTTAGGCTTTGCAGACGGCTGAAGATGGTGCCAGGCAAAATGTAATCAACGGTCTGCATGTAGTGGATTTTGCTTATTTGACAACGACTCTGAAAGAAATGTAATTCAATTATTATAATCATAATTACCTGTAATTAATTACGTTTAATTAGCAGCTCGCAGCAGGCTCCCGATTTCTCCGACTGTATCGTAAACTATTCGCTGGACTACCCAATGAAAAACCTCCACGATTTCGCAAAACAAAAGTAATTTAGACTTAACGCTTAGTAAAACTGAAACTTAAAATTTCTTTGTTTGCAGAGTTTGTATTGTACCGGTTATTCTTAATCTGTGCAATACTGCAGCGAGAAAGGTCCTGGTAAACGTTCTCACTAATGTAGACAGTGGGTAAGTCTTAGTTCTGTCCAGTTATTTGGCAGATAGTTAAAATGTGTTAATTTTCATAGGGAAACGTCGCAGAAGACGCAGATCTATATGCCAGAACCCGCCACTCCTTTGAAGTGGGTCGGTGTGACAGAGAGGAAGGTCGAGCTGGAACCGAAAGCTTCGCAACGGATACCGTTAAGGGTCGCTGTTGTTAGGGCCGGGACGTACAGTTTGGCCCGCGGTTTGGAGATCCGCGGGTCGTTTGCGGATCAGGACCCGCACGAACAACCCGTTTTGCAGAACATGAGACTGGAGTTCACTCTGTTCGTCGAATCGACTGAAAATGTCGGCTGCACGTGATTTTGTCATGTATAGTGTTCCCCCAAAAGAGATGAAACTGTTGAAAATATATTTACAAAAGTTCTCCAAAATCTTGGCTGGAATCATTTACAGTGAAACTAGGAAAATACGAGTAAAACTGGTGTATACATGTTACATTCCCAAAGCTTGAAGAGTTAACTATTTTTGGTAGTAATAGTATAACATTTTATATCGGTTTGAAAGGCTTGCAACTTTATTCAGGAACACTAGATTAAAATTTTACTCTGTCCAGTTTTGAGTGTTACTAATGTGTGGAGAATGATTAATTCATGACCTTGTTTCTCGAAATCCTTTTTTACTCTTATGGACTTGTTTTTGGTGAATTCTTTGTCCAGAACTTATCACAAGTTGGGGTTAGTGCTAACGAGTCCCTGAACTTTCTCGTGTTGTCGAAATGCTGGAGGATCTCCGTCTGATTACTAGCATTGCTAAGACAACTCCAGGAATGAACAGTACTGAAGACCGACCCTGTACAACGAAGAAGTGGGATATTCTTTTGTCGGTACAATCACCCGTTACAGATAGATACGCAGGTTCGTTTCCCAACAGAAAATTAAGGATAGTTTCAGGACCCTGAAAATATCGTGAAAAGGACATTTTCAGGATGCCAATCAGGACTCTGAGTGCAGTGAAATTGGCCCACTTGTAAGGGTGTTCAGGACCCTGACATTGGAATGCCCGTATAATACATGTTCAGGGTATTTAACAGCGTCCTGAAAAAAACGCTTTTCAGGGTACTTAATGATGCCCCCAATAATCAAGATTAACAAATCTCAACACATTTTTTTTTACTCATCCAAGATCGGACGTGGTTCAGGGTATTCAGAATATGTTACGGATATCGTTCAGGATGTAGCCGACATCCTTAATCTTCCGCTGGGTTTAGTCTTTTAGTTACTGGCATAGATTTCTGAACATATGCTTTTATCTTATTTATACTTATTGTTTATTACACATATTACGTTTACAGGTTATTTGTATTAGATAAAATATTTATACATCTATGTTTAGAAGACTACGTTATTAGCAAAGTTTGGTAGACAGGTTAAAGTTCTGTAACTATTAATGGATTCTGTGCTCCTGTTTTAGCTTAATTCCAGGTGAGGATGTGTGTCAGGATGAATCAAAGGTCACTCACAGGGATGACCTTGACCTTATTCGAGGTGACCTTGACATTTTTGTGGAACTCAACGTTTTTATCTCGTCGAAACCGTTCAAAGGTAGAACAGAGGGTCCAAGTCCAGTTCACCCAGCATACGGAGTCTTGCTCTGCAAAATCATACATTTTGAAGAAAAATAGTAAAATTTCTTTTCGTACATTTTACTTGCCTGCTATTGATGTTGTGTCGGTATCAAATTATAATTCAAATAAAAAGAGAAACCGCCCGAAGTATTAAAAAAAAAGTGATCATTCTGTTTATATGTCAAACAAATTTGTCTCTTTATAGTCATACATTAAGTGACATTTTTAAAATTAGATAATTTTTAATTTTACTAATTTTTATGGATAAGTCATGAATAATGGCGATAGACCGTATACCGAATAATGGATAAATATTAATGATATTATTATAATCAACATAGTTATTGTATTAATGTATAAATACAATAAGATATTTTAGAAATAATAATAAGAAAATAATAAGTTAATAAGAACCTTCACTCTGAAAAGTAGTTTACCGGATACAGGAATTTTTTCCAAAAATCTGGCAACGCTGGAAATCAAGCCTGAGATATTTCCGCGCCCAAACAGAACGAATCGCCCAAGTTTGCAGCCTGAGAGAACTTTTGCAATCTCATTTCACTGACAACAAGTCAAAGCTGAGCTGGACATTTTTATCCATTAAAATCCGGTAAATTCCTTTTAATCCGTTATTGATACTGCATATAAATGAAACCTTTCTTGTTATGGTAGATATTTTATTCATATTTCAAATCTTCTGATTGGCCCGTCTCCTTTTTGTTTGTTAGTAAACATGGGGGATCACAATTTGGATCCCGTACGCAGACTTCATGCCACTGAAAATACAAACCACTATGTTCCCTTCGGACGAGCCAAAGCCCGCAATCTTATTGAGGGCTTTTCCCCACAAGACGAGACAGCCACGATCAAGGTAAGCGAGCCATTGAAACGATAAAACTAAATGTAACGGACTGTATTGCCTTGTCATCAGTACTAATATACAAAGGTTCGATACTAACTCAGCTTGCTTATGTTTAAATAGATGCTTCTTCTTGATTGTGCTGATCTGCGTCACATTCTCTACACCTCTGCTGCGTCTCAACCTGGGCAGAAAATCAATTTCCACTTGTCGAATGTGAGCAAATCGGTGATGGCTCGAAACATTTTCATTCTTCATACAATCACCAGCTCCAACTTCAAGCCTGAAAGCAAACGCGACCTCAGCTTCGTATGGGATGTTTGGTACAATCTTCAGTGGGGCCAGAGTACCAAGGAACGTTTTTTGGAAATTCTGTCCAACCTGGAAGCAAATAATAACTGGAAGCAATGTTTCTCCGCCCAAAGAGACGTGGAAGCTGTTTGCTCTGTATTTCAGTTCTGGAAGTCGAAACATGCATCCTCAAACAAGAATATTGTAGAAGACAACATGAAAATCAGGTAATTGTACTAAAACCTAGTTAAGTGGTTTAAGATGGTTGCTATTGACACGGAATTTCCGTGGTGCTTACTGCGCCCTAAAGCAATTGCCAGGGCATTTTAACTTATTCAAACTTAATTTTAATTGAACTATAACCTAACCGAACCTGAAAATCAACCTCAGCCCTACCCAACTGATCTTATGTCTACAATCCAAAAATATATTAATGAATAAAATCGTGAATTGCAAAGTAATCATAAAATAAAAGTTTAATCACAAAAATTAAACAATCCAGTACAGAAATTCCGTGGCACGTTTTGCACGTATGAGCTATACCGTGGCATTCCGTGGCAATAGCTGTTTGCTGCAGCAAGTACCACGGAATTCCGTAGCAATAGAAATTATCGTCTCTTAAACTTAATTAATTTAATTGATTTTGGTGTTGTTTTAGGAAGCAGAGATTCTCAGAGAGCTTGGGACCTCTCGGATCGTTGGACAAGTATTTGGCTGCTCGAGGAGTAGCCTGGTACGTAGGACCCGATGATACCCTACACCCAGGAATGGCAAAATTGGCTGATACCTTTCTTACAGCCGCTGATAAGTTCTACAACAATGGGACCCTGAACGTAGGAGACGAAGTAGCGGTTTGCTGCTTGAACCCGACTCTTTTCCAACCGGAATGCTTTTCGTGGGACGTGAATCCCCTGACGACTCCTCTGCACTCTTTTTACCCCATCTCAGATAAAGAATTCAGCGAAAATCCCAACATTGTTGAGTACTGCGTCTCGGTCCTGGGCTGCAGGATCGCAGCCTTGAGAAAAATGCTCGAAGAGCAGAGAGTGAAAATTAACTTTTATGTAGAAGACGCTATTGAGTTTTGCTGGGAAAAACGAGGTGCCCCCTACGATGTAGTCGATGCCGGCAATCTGGCTGATGACGTGGGCCTTGCAAATTTGCTCATTTTTACGCCGAACCTTCTTAGGGACCACTCATCTTTACTCCTCACAGAAACGTTGTCCGTGAAGAAGGTCCACACCAACAAGGCTTATCTGGCTGCTGTTCTAGGAGTCCCTGCGGAACTGATCCCTGCCGTGTTTGGCATCCGCTTGCTCGATAATCTCGTCCTCGGCAACGAGACACCCTACAGACGCGAGGGACGATTCAGCTTGACGTTCCGCTGGGCACTGCCCGCTGTCTCCACGAGCCCGAAACCACTGCTTGACGTCCTACAAAACAGCGACTTTAGAGTCTGCATTGATAACCTGCGCAAGAAATGCTTTGACTTAGACGGGGACAGCGATATCCTGGACTGCTACTACACGCCACTAACCCTGGGCCTCATCCTTCGTTCGATGACGACGAGATTTAACTTCGATCTGCGGACTTTGCTGAAGACAGTCAAGGTCCCTACCGCTTTCAAGACGTCGTGGGAAATCTTAACTCACTGGCTGTGTGGCGGCAAACTTATCGAGGTCTCCCGCGAAAGGTAAACGTATAGGAAGTTTTACGGATAAAGAGCCTGCGTACGTTAGATTTTTTTGGCACGTACAGTCATGTTCATTAAGAAAGGGTTCAGCATGGGAAGGTTTGAAGGTCGTTTCTAACAGTTTATAAAATTATTTATGCCTTAAATTTAGTCACGATAGATAAAACTAACTGTACTATAACTAAATCCATGTGTATTATCAAGTTATATTACTCTTGCAGAAATTAAGGAACAGTGACGTTTAGCCTTCCCGTGCTGTACCCTTAACCCTTTTTTTTTTAATGAACATGAATGTAAGGATGAACACTTGCTGTGGCTTTGACTACGATGGGCGCTTTTCGTCGCTGAGCGTCAGGCCCCGCATGCTGTACAGGCGCACGCCTCCCCCATCTGATCCCCTTAACGTCGAAACACTACGAATGGAGGCGATAATGACAGGCGAAAGCGTCCAGCACTTTCGCGTTTCCTTTTTAGTCCCGGACGGTCCGGACTTCGGCCAGTTTCTTCGCGGCTGGGTGGAGGTCTATGACGTTAAGGGTCAGTCCCATCTGGCCAAAATGACAGACGTCAGGCAGTTTACACGCAGGAAGTTCACCGGAAAACCACCGGAGCTCGTAGATCTAAGTTCTGGAACCATTTCTCCGCATCCTGACTTCGAGATTGTCTCGTTTGTGGAGCATGGAGATGCCTACCGTCTAGTTCTCAAGGTGAAGAAGACGTTTAACGCACTGGAGGGTCTAGAGATCACGGCGAATCGCGTTTTCCCCTGCCTCACGGCTCACGAACTGCACATTTCTGCTGCTGAACCTGGCACTCCTCCACTGGTAGTGATGTTTGCCTGTCCCGTGCAGGCTGATGATGTGGAGCAGACGTTTGCTCCCCGAGAGAAGACCTGCACGATTCTGTTCAAGAAGGAGGTCTACATGCCCTGGCCTGAAGACTATGAAAAAGCCGCCAGAAACACCAACAAAGTTGATCTGAACTCGCTGACGGCCCTGTCTACCCGTCCTAGTTTGCTGCTGCTCAAGAAACACGCCGAAAAGCAGTTTGTTGATCCTTTAGAAGAACACAACGTAAAACCTATCTCTGTTTCTCTAGTTGTATATTTTGAACAAGAAACTAATGTAGCCTAAATGAGCTGATACCGTATTATTAGTTGTTGAGGCCTAAGTATTCAGAAAATGGTATTCTAATAAGTTCTGTAATCGTATTAGCAGCTTCAACTCTACATTGTTAATTTTATTTCATGGAAAGTCTCAAGTAAAATACGAAATTGTCGTGGTTTCTTAGTTTATGTCAAAAGCTAATACCGCATATTTAATTGTTAAGGTCTAAGTAGTCAGAAAATCGTACTGTAACAAGTTCTAGAATTTTATCAGGAGCTTCAAGTCTGTATGGTTAGTTTTATTTCGTCGCAATACTTGGATAAAATACTAAATTGTCTTTAGTCAGAACAGTGGGATCTTGCGTTAACTCAGACCATTTATAGTAAATACTGAAATTGTTTATCTGGTTGTAAGGTTCAGCCGTATGTGCGCATCTTCAAGAAACGGCTACTGCTCGCAGAGATGGTCGAGGAAATTTTCAAACGCGTACACGGAGGAAAGGAGCTGCTGGTAGTCCGTGCTTCCGGACAAGCAGATCCGGCTTTCACTTTCCGCGTCCACACCCCGTTGATTCGCTGCAACAGTCAGGGAGTCCCCCTGATTGCGATTACGGCCTACGATCACCAGCTGGCCAAGAAGCTCGTCGATCAGGGTACACTGGACCGGCTGAAAGCCCTTGACGATCTGCGGGAACAAGGATTCGAAACAGTAAATACGATTATTAATATTTCTGTACTCTTTATTGTATAAGTTAGCATAATTTATTGTAAATATTATCTAATAGTTTGTTGAAAAGTACATTCGGGTTAAAAAGAAATAGTATGCCTAAGTATACTAGTTTGGGACATAGTTCTTTTAGAATACTCATAGGATACTTATAGTATAACTTAGTATAATTTTTAAAAAATATTGGTGTACCTAGGGTGTACTATTTTTCTACGTGGAAAGACGAAGTTCATTATTTTTTGCGCAAGTTCTATGAATACGTCTTTATATAACAAAATTAATATTTGCAATTTTACATTTGAAAAATAGGCCAGGGCAGACGTTCTGATTGTAAAGCAAGGAGCAGTGGAAGCGTTCAGAATTCTCCTGCGCCACAACGCCCTGCTGGTTGAGCCAAGCAGTGAGCAGAAGACCAAACTCCTTCTGGAAACCAGCAGTCCCTGGATCGTCTCGTACATTATCCCGATCTACGCGGACAGCTACACGATGAGATACGCTGCCAGAAACGCCTTTACCCCTTTTCTGAACGGCTTTTTTGCTGCCTCAGAGGCAATTTACTTTCTCCTTTGTCTCTTGTTTAACGTGTTTTGTAAGATAATGAACATTTAGTTGTAGCAAGTAATAGTTGTACGTGTGAGATTAAATTTTTCTACATTTTTACGCTACGCTTTGTAATAGATGTTCGAGGATTCTGATGATAGTGATGAAAGCGACGATGATGATGACGAGGACAGCTGCGACAACTGCGGGAAGCGAGCGATGCCGGGAGTCTCGTTGAAACGTTGTTCTCGCTGCAGGATTTCGCTTTACTGCAACAGACAGTGTCAGGCTAACGACTGGCCTGCACACAAGAAGGATTGCCGATCCCATAACTAAACTTTTTCCCGTTCATCAGGGGATCTTCACTAATTGACAGAAATTAAGTATTTTGATCCCTTTTATTGGTGTGATTTTTTCTCGTGTTCATGATTGTGTGGAATTGCAGCTGGCCCACCGTTTACAAATTTTCGGCCGATGCCAGACGAAATATACAGAAGAAGTGTGCTCTTTCAAGAAACTTTCTGTTTTTTAAGCAAACTTGAATATCACAGTTGACTGGATAAACGAATAATAGTGAAAATTAGCATACATAAAAAAGAAACTGTACCTATTGCAGTAATAATTTTACCGTCACCACTACATTCTATTAACTATTACAGTATTATCTTCATTGATCAACATATAAATACTGTCTCTGGAAGAAATGGACCGTGAGAAAAAACATCACTGGGGATGTCAAAAGTAGGCTAGACCCCGCCAATTGAGTAGGCCTATGGAAGATCCATTGTAGGGCTGAGGTGGGGATGGTAGGGCTTGGACTGAGGGCAAAATCAAGTTAGGTTAGGTATAGTAACTTTTACTACAGCAGACAGAGAAGGGTCCATTCCGCCCAGGATTCTACAAATACACACGTGGGAAAGTTTTCTGCAGCGCACAGTTAAAAATAGCTTGTTTGGGAAGGTGGGAAAGCTTACTACTATACTACACTTTTATTATTTGCGACTTGGCGAACATGAATTTGTCACATGAAGACATTTAACACAGTTGTATTGTATTTAGGCAACAATGTTCTTAGTCGGTTTGGTCTGGTAAATTATATATATACAAGATTAAAGCATATCTGAGACACGTTGTATACGAGGACCTACAACACATCAACTAGAAAATATTATTTTTACTACCAAATTCAGGAATGCTGATGATGGTCGGCTTGAACAGCTCCGGATCAGCTTGCTGGACGGGCTCTGTTGAGACCCTGTTGGATGGACCGATACATTTGTTGATCTGTTCTATCACGGAATGCAGGGGTTTCACGAGGCAAATGGCTCGCTGGAGCTCAGGGTGAGCAGGGGTGCCTACCCCCAGCCTTGCCTACGAGGTAGACCCACCTCGGTACCTTGAATGTACCGAGCCACCTAGCTGCTTGCTTACAATATGACATATATGTATTCATATATATATATTATATTATACATATAGTATATATATGCGTACACTCAAAACTATGTTTTTCTATGTCTATGAATATGGACAAAAAAAAAACTTCTAAAAACAAAGTTACCGAACTTGATGGAACTGATGGAACTGCTTCGGCGGAAGTCCTATGCGGGGTCTAGGAGTCTGAAACTCCCGAGGACAAGTGTACGAAGATTATTTGATAACATATGATAACACGGAGATGACATGGAGATAACAGTTTGATAACAGTTGATAACATATGACCTAGGTGTATGATGCGGGTTTTGCGGCAGCTGGTACTGAAGAAATATGGTTTCTGCTTGCAGTTGTATTGATGTGATAAAGTTAACTATCTAAACGTTTTTTAACGGTTAGAATAATAATCGCAATAATTTAGTAGTTGCTTATGAAGCATTATGTTTTAATAGTATTTTTTTGTGTTTTTGGAAAATATTTAACTAGTGGTGTTGCAACAGTGCTTCCACTTTGCAGGGGAATTCCCTTAAAAAGGGAAAACTGGGTCTCAAAAAGGAAAAATAAGGGAAACATAACATAGATGTATAGCTTGATGTCTTATGTAGAGGGGAAAAGAATATATGATATCTACAAAAGGAAGGGAAAAAAGGGAAAACCGCGCCCTCTTTAATAGAAAACGGAAAACTGAAAGTGGAACGACTGTATTGCAACGCTGTATTGTTTGACTTCTTCAGTGTTGTCTGCTTGACACATGGTTTATTTTCCTGTATTTTATGTTCAAAATCATTTGACGAAATAACTAAATCGTCAAACAGCTTTGCTGACATTCAAGATAGAATCGTTCGAGTAAATAAATATCTAGCTAGTGTTACTTTCCAAAATTCACAAAATATACCATGGCAAGTCAGAGGAAGAAGCTTAAACTCTCTAAGAATCTCCTAGAAATGAAGGTATAATTTATAGATTTACTTTCGAAATAACGTATGTAAGTAAATTAGGAAAGAAAAATCTAAAATAATTACATTCATTGCTTCTGTAAAGTTCATGAAAAGGACGAAGGAAAAAACGATACAAGAAACGGAGGATCAGGAACAGCGGGAACGTTTCGCTAACGAGATCACACCAGCAATGATGATTCACGGGTAAATTAATTTCCTCTTAATTAACCACTTAATAAAGTGTATTAAGGTGCTGAATCAATCATTCAAATTTTTCTTTATCAATTAGGAGTAGATTTGTTTCCGAGAGCAGCTACATCCCTTTCGAGGAGTTGCGGTTCGGCCGAATGAGTTTTAAAGGCGCCAACGCAGAAATCGAGAAGTTAATGCGAAAGATCGAGCAGAGGAAAAACCCGCCCTTGGCTGAAGATCCCGAAGACCTAAAAGAAGTGGATGTTTCGGCCAAAGAAGTCGCACAAGCCTTGAATAGAAATTATAACAAAACAAATAAATTTAACGGAAGAAGTAGAGGCTTCAAACGACCACACGATGATTAACGTTGCCTTTTTTTTTATTTCAATAAACAATATCAATGTGAATGTGTTTGAACAAAGGGTATATTATTAAGGAAAAAACATTTCAAGTATACATCATTTCAGCCATTGAAGACATTTTCTTAGGAATATGAACAAAACACTCGAAATAGGCGGCCAGTTCTTCGATAGATGTTTCTTCTTCTGTGGGGTATGAAGGGTTTAAAGCTTGTTGTGAGCACGAAGACTGGAGTAAAGAGTTAGGTGAGCCCTGTTCTCGATTACTGATAGACTCGTCACATAAACTTTTATCGGAAAGTGACGAAAAGTCCACAACATTCAGCCTAGGCTTTCTCAAGAGGCCACGTTTGACTCGGCCCAGTTTGCTTTCACGTAACAATGGTCTCGGACTTAATGTTTTTTTTTGTGGCTTCAGCGAAACAACTGGCGGCTTTTTTCGTTTCTGCTGCCTTTTGTGGCGGGACGAAATTAAACAGCGGCCGAGGACCTGGACCAGTACGTCGGACTCGGGATCATCCACACTTCTTCTGAAAATGAAGAAAGTATATTACCTCTTTAAGTTAATACTAGATCTGTCAACTGGAGATAAGTAAACAAAACTCTAAAACGATGAGTCATGAAACGTGGAATGTGTTACCTTTCATTTTTGTTTATTTTCTGATTAAGTGGAGAGTCTTGGCACAAAAGTGGAGCCTTAAGCCTTTCCAAAACTTCTTCTGTGTGGATCTCGAGCGAGTTTTTTTCCTCCTTTGTATCGTCCATCTGGAAAAAAATTAACGAAAATATCGCTTCTTCTTATGAGTTATGATGCAAGTTCCGCCATAACTACTGCGTTGTATCTGGTACAGTGAAATGAATGGGTGCTGCTAAATGGTATCCCTCTATTTCAAAAAATAAAATACTTAAATTTTTTTTAAACTAATTTCATACACTTTGATAATCTTTAACTGGTTATTAATTTATGAATTTTTCTTCATTGGTAATATCTGTTTTTAATATTTAATGTCGATAATCGATAGTACAAGTTGATTAATAAATCGACTAGGTCTGCTGTCGCCTACATCGCTTCCCCTTTGCAGGGAAATTCCCTAGCGAAAACTAGATCTCAAAAGGGAAACATAGGGGAAGAGGGGAAAAGGAAATTTAGAAGTAGAACTTCATATGCTTACTATGGAGGGGGAAAAGGGAAACTTGATATCTTCAGGCGAAGGGGGGAAAAAGAGAAAAATGCTTTGTTTAAGGGAAAAGGGAAAACGAGAACGTGGAAATACTGGCTGGGCTGTCAAGTAATAAACGTAAACAAAAGGAGAATTTTACCTTAAAACTTGAGAAATGTATCATCTTCTTCACGGGTTGTACAATTACATGTTTCAGAAGGATGAATACTATGTATTACTGCTAGGACTCGACAACGCTGGCAAAACGGTGAAAAACATTGACCACAAATACTGATGAGCTAGCATAATATTTTTATGATCTTCATTATGTAGACTTATTTGGAATCCGCCAAAGCCCATTTCACGAAAGACTACAAATCATTAAACCCATCAAAAATAACAGCAACCGTCGGTCTGAATATTGGCAAAATCGACATTGATGGTGTGACGCTAAACTTCTGGGATCTTGGAGGTCAAGAAGAGCTGCAGTCATTATGGGATAAAGTATTGAAATCAGATATTTGAATTGCAGTTGAAGTAAAATGTATTTATCTCGTCTGCAGTATTACGCAGAGTCTCATGCCATCATATACGTTGTTGACGCGTTTGACCGAGAGCGAATTGATGAATCAAAAATGACGTTTGGTATTTTTCCATCTTAAATTAAATTTTAGTTCATTTTGTGATCGAGTTTTTGTAAGGCAGATAAGATGATCGGCAGCGAAACTTTGCGCGGCGTCCCGCTGTTGGTTCTAGCGAACAAACAGGACCTTCCCGACTGCATGGGAGTGCGGGAAGTGAAACCTATCTTTAACCAAAGTGCTAATCTTATCGGCAGAAGAGATTGCATGGTGATGCCAGTATCTGCGTTAACAGGGTAAAACAACTATTTGATCGGATCATAAATAACAATAGTAGTATAGTTAATTAATTCAATAATATGCTTGTTTTCATTAATTCAGTGACGGAATTGACGAAGGGCTTCACTGGCTCGTTCAATGCATCAAACGAAACCAGGATATTCGGCCACCCAGGAATCAACAGGATAATTAGAAACTGTGTATAGTTTTGTAAATTATAGTTAAAAAGTGTTCACATTTTTTTTACTGTTCTGGGAAATTTATCAACTTCAGTTCGGAAGAATACACGTGATGGCTATCTTCTTAAATTAAAGCTGTAAAAAGAACAGATATTGTATTATTCACTTATTAAGCATAATCAATCATAAATTTACCTTGTTTTTGTCATAAAGTAATAGAATTGCGCAAAATTATATCTTCTGGTTGCCCTAACAGACAACAGCAAGGAAAATATTATGATGTACTATTATTATAACTACTAATTATGATATATACTATACATGAATTTATAAATAATATGAACGTGCTTAATTTTTGGGAAAAATTAATTTTTCTTTGCGAATAACTTAATATTGTTCTTAAATAAAGTTTATGAAACATTCGAAATACTTGGCAACGTAGGATTGTTTGAAACCACAGTATAGAGAACATTCAGTAACATGACAAGTCCTATCTCGCCATGTTAATGCCACGAGCGCGAAACTAGCGCCAGATTTCTGCGAGTGAGTGTTGTCGATACTACGAGCGCTCAAAGCCTCAGCCGTCCAGCCTTAGATTTTTTCAATGCAGCCTTAGTACCAACAGCAGCCATCCGCAAAAATGTGGCGCTTTTTCTGATCCGGCATTTGCATGAGGAGATAGGACTCGCCGTGTTACTGAATGTTCTCTATAGTGTGTTTAAAACCGTATTTGTCTGCTATTGCGGAAGAACACGTGGGTTTCCTCTGTAGGAAGTTTACCTATGCCGAATAATTAAGAAATTCAACTAAAATGAAGACAAAACCGACGAAACATAAAGAGGAAAACACTTTCAAGGTATAACTGTTCATTAACTGAATCCTTTTGCTGTCAGAGATAAACAAATATGTAAAACATAATGTAATTTAGCCTATTTAATTTGACAGGCCTCAGCAGAACTCTATTAAATTTAAGTCTTTCTAAGGAACTTACTTACTAATTTTTGGTTTGTCTCTTTGTGTTTTTGCAGTTTCAAACTTTTACCGAGCGGCTCGCAAATGTCAACGTAGATGTCGTTCATCGAATCCGCAGCAACCGAAACTTGCAACCTGAAGAAACGGAAACATTTTTTTCCGAAACTTTGGACAAATGGACGGACCTCAACTGCACCCAAGGTTACACCGGCTTCTGTCGACAACTGGGACGAGACGTTCAGAGTCTCGCACAGCTAATTCACAGTAAAGAAACTGTCATTCAGCTAATAGCGGACCATCTAAACCTTGAAAATACCATATATCTTCAGCCATTACTGGAGTAAGTTCCTCATTTATTTGTTTTAGTCCGTATTATTTAAACATTAATATCTAAAAACATTTTTGCAGACTTACAGTAGCCGTGGCCAGGGACTTGCAGTCTGATTTCTATCCCTATTTTCCTTTGATAATTGAAAAGGTTGTCTCGTTGATCAACAGCAAAGACCCTGAAGTGTTGGAATGGGCGTTCACGTGCCTTGCGTTTCTTTACAAAACACTATGGAAGTATCTAATAAGAGACGTTGCTCGAGTCTACCGACTGCAGAAGCCTCTACTCAGCATTGAAAAACCAGATTATATCCGTCTGTTTGCTGCGGAGAGTTTTGCTTTCATCGGCCGCAAAGTGAACGACAAGGAAGCTTTCCTCGAAATAATTTTCCAGAACCTTGAAGATGTTTACGTGGAAGGAACAGCACAGCTTCTTTTCCAGTTAGTCAAAGGCGTTCAGCAGCAATTTCACAGCATCCTTAGCACATTCCTGCCGCTCTACCTGAAATCGGTAGAAAACCTCGGAGATGAATTCGAAACGAGCCCCGTCTACCAAGCCATACATGGAGCGTTTGAAAACATGGCGGGATATACCACGTCAGCGTTTGCTGGACCTGTATGGGAAATCCTGCTGGTACAGTAGTTTTCCTAATAAAAGTTTTCTCTACATTTACAACATTTTTTGTACATAGAAACGTATGAATGACTTGTCTGGGACCTCGAAAGGCTCTATACTGAGTATAGTCTATTCCTGGGTCGTGTGCAGGAACGGAGGGCTTATCGGAGATACAGTCAGTCTGGTCCAAGCTGTTGTAAAGCTCATGGACACTGAATCAAACCAAAAGGAGCAGTCTATTATTGCTGACATTTCAGCCGGACTGTTGAGCAGCAGCAAAATAAAACTGTCTGTTGAACACACATCAACGCTCGTCACCAAAATGTTTTTATCAAATTCCTTCCTCGTTGATGTGGTCCTTGGGTTTTCCTCGGGGATTTTCACGCACCAGCTGTTTGAATCACACGTTTTGCCGCGCTATTTGCATTTCGTTCACGCGGCTATGGACCCGTCGAAAGCATCGATTTTGATTGAAAATCTTGCAAGTCTTATTCTTTCAAAATCTCCGTTACCAGTAGGGGGAAACGATTTATCGCAGCACAGGATCTATCCCGTAGATTTCACATTCGCCCTCCGCAAAACAGAGAAAAAGACTAGCATTATAGATTTCGTCCACGATTTACTAGAAAGTGACTTGCAAGAAACTATCGATAGCGAAAATCTGTATAAAGATTTAGTATCTGTTTTGATTTGCCTGCTTCACATACGTCCCGTAGACAAGGACAGGCTAGAAAAAAATCTGAAGAAAATTAGCGAGGACCTAATGAATCTGTTGGACACTGTTGGCCAAAATGGAAGTCCCAAAAAGAAGCGAAATTTTCAGTCAGAAAAAAATGTTCTGATCGAGCGGATTGGGCTGGCTTTCAACTTGGTAGTTTTCACGGTTTGCCGCTTGTGTCCCGAGAAAATTCAGGATTTCTTTGCTTGGGAAAAATTCAAAAATCTGCTGGACTTTTCGTCCAATATCTACGTCTTGCGTGCAGTAGATTTCTACCTGACTACGATGAAAACTCGTGGAGAAACTAAAATTTTCACGCTGGAAAGTATGGAGAATCTTTACGAGAAACTACAGGGAAATGTGATGTCGCCATATCACCAGGTACTGTAGCTCGAAATTTTGAATTAAAGTTTACCTTATTATTTTTGTATTCTAATATAAAATATTATATTAAATGTCATAAGTCCTTTAATTATCGTGTACTAAATATTTTATTACTATTGTTATAATTGAATGTTAGTATTTATAATACTATCATGATCTTGCATTGAATTATTCATATTTTTATTTCATGTTAAATATTATAGTCTGACTAATAAATTTTCTGCAAATGTTTAGGTTCGCGAGATTTCGGTTCACATCTTGGCCCTGTTCGACCCACCAGTGGCTCCCCCGCCTGAAAATGTCAACCCAAAGCCGCTGTTTCAGATTTGCCTGGAAGCTGAACAAATCGCCGTAGGAATCCGTGAGCAGCGAGTGAAAACTAAGTGTCTGCAGATGCTCGATGCCGATGCGGTGAAGAACAGCCTGCCCTTGAGCGATGTGTTTCACAAGGTAATTTGTACTGAAGAGGTGATGCATTATAAGATATGTATATAACTATGTAGGTATTAGATGTGTAGATATTAAAAGTATAAGATGAAGATATGCTAAATTTGTATTACGTAGGGTTGTGTCTTACAAGATAAAATGGTGATTATGAAATATGCAAAGTTAATGAGTAATTGAGAAATTTATATCGTGTTTCAGTACTACTGAAAAGTTGAAAAATTACAAATAATAATTGCAATTATGTTTTAGATACACAGTCGGTAAATAATGAATATCAATTGAAATTTCGAAGTTTTATATGATAAATTACTAGTTGAATTAACACAGTTGTAACTATGAATTGAATAATAAATAATTAAACAGTTCAATAAATAGTTAGTGAAGGCATTTGACTGCATTTTATTTGGATTATTTTATTCATATCATTTAATTTTATCAACATGTTATTTTTTTTTTCAGGCTCCCGTTCAGTACTTGCTCAGCCAGTTGTACATAAATTTCCGGCCGCTGTGGGATCCAGTCCTTGAGCTGATCGCTAGCCACGCTTCCAGCATGAACGAGGATCACTTCTGGAGCGTCTACCATCACTTCATGACGACTTTACGCGACTACGAAGAAAATACGAACCAAGTTGAGTTGCCTCTTGTCGAAGACATCAAATGGAACCTTATCGCCGAACGCTACGATTATATAAACGCCCGGTCCCTCTTATGGGAAGGTCTGGCCAAAATTCCAGCGCTGGCTGAAAAGAAACATACCGTCCTTGTACCCATGTTTCTGGAATTCTGGAACAAGGAGTTCTGTCAAGGAGACAAAGTCCTGGCGAAGTCCCAGAACCTGACTGAGAAATCAGTGTCTCCCGCACAGAGTGAGACCTCACGTCCCCGTAAAAGTCTGACAAAGCTTCTTTGCTCACACTTGACGCTATTTTCCAAATTCAAACGACCTCGCTACGTCAAGAACGAACCTGAGGTCACAGCCATCCTGTACGAGTGTTTAGCACACCGACAGCCCGAAGTGCAGAAACTAGCACTGGACTGCCTCTTTGCTTACGGCTATTCCTACCTGAATTCTTACAAGGAAAACCTGGGACGGATCCTCGATGACAAAACAGTCAGGTCCGAGTTGACACTGTTCAGCATCGACGCGGAAAAGCAGCTGGTACGACCCGAGCATCGAGACGGCCTAATGCCGGTTCTTTTGCGGCTGCTCTACGGCAAAATGAACAGCAAAACCGGACCGAATTCGAGTGGAAAACAGCATTCGCAGAACCGCCAGTCCCTGATCTTGCGATACCTGGCCGGATCCTCTGAAAAAGAGTTCCAAGTCTTTCTTGATTTGGCCTTCCACTTCTTCGGGGATTATCTACAACAAGGCCAGTTGTACGAAAGGGTTAAAAATATTCTGAATACGACTACAGCAGATAAAGCTTTGCCCCTGAAACGACTTCAGGGAGCACTGGCATTGGTTGGAAACCTCTTTTCCAAAGTCGGGAACCTGATGAAGACTACACTTCCCCAGCTGCTGTCTTTGGTGGTCTGCATAGGAGCCCATGTCTCTGCTTTGCTGCAGCAGCGAGATGTTGTCGACAACAGACACTTGGAGCTTCTGAAGAACGTTCGCACTGTGGTCCAGATGAAATGCATACAGTTTTTTGAGAAATTTGAAAATTATCCGTGGAGTCCTGATGAAGTGGAAGCCCTGTTTGCTGTGGCTGTGTGGCCTCAACTGCAACTGCTACCTGTGGAAGCTATACACACCCCTACCCCGCTCCTGAAACTCATACAAACCTGGTCAGAAAATCCTAGGTGAGAAAAATAAATATTTTGCATGTATTTGAATATTGTGTTAGATTATAATAATTTTATAAGTAATAGTAGTGTTAATAAATGGTAAATTATTATTCATATGTCTCCATTATATTTTCAAGTATATATTAGTAATTTGTAATATTATATTTATTGTTACTTGTTCATATTTCTTTGTATTATGACATTTTTCAGTGAATATTACGTTTGTCCTGTACATTACATTATTCTGAATATTTTTCAGTCTACTAGTATTAAAACCTTTTTTCGTGTAATTTTGTTCATTTTAGATATTTTATCCTGCTGGCCAAGAACCATCCGGACGACAGCAGCCTCACCGTAATGAAGCCTGTCTTGACGTTACTGAGCGAGGGAAAGGCTCGTCCTGCGGTCAACAGTGCCATTCTCCAGATGATCGAGAAACTTCTCACCCTGAGCGATTACGGGACTCCTAGTTACGAAGACAACGAAGAGCTTCCGGAAGAGCCTGTCTACATCACGCCGGATTGTGTCCGGAACCTCGATGCCGAAGTTGAATCGACTTACAAAGAAAAACCCAACATGGGGACAGCATTGATTCTTCCATTCATAAATTTGGTCCTGGACTATTTCAACCGCGTTCTGCAGCGCGGACTTCCTGCCAGGGACCTTGTCATCCTGTCCAGACTCTCGGAATACGTCATGGATCCTTCAGTTAGCGGAGATTTGATCAAACTGATCATCCCTACACTGAAAGCTACGGCCCTCTCCAAAAAGACGATATCCCAAAACGCGGAAGAGAGTCTGATTCATCACCTAGAAACTGTCGGCAACCTCCTGCATGCAGTAGATAATCCGCAGCAGTTTCTCAGGTACAGAAATTGAAAAAAATTACTGGATTTATGTTAAAAATCTGACTTTTTGCTCTTATTAGTTCGCTAGCGCCATTGTTTGGTTGCCTAACGTCGAGAGTGCTGAAGGAAGCGCTGTGCAAAGTAACGGATTCTGTGGGCAAACGTGATCCGGAAAGCCGGGACTATTGCCAAATGGTTGCGGACTTGAACGCTTGGGACCAGAGACGCACTGACCAACCGGATTACAATGTGCGGCTTGCCGCTTTCAAGGAACTCAACCGAATCCTGGAACACGGCCAGCCTGCCAATGATCAGCTGCTTTTGATCCTCTATAACTGCTTTGGATTCGTTAGAACGGTAGTAAAGCAATTAGTCGAATTATGTGTAAATAAAAAGTTCATAGTTACACATTATACATTAAAATAAGATGTTCAATGTTAGTTCGTAGTAAAATAATTAATAAAACCAACTGAGTATTAAAAAATAGCTATGAAATTAATAACTCGACTAATTTTAACATAACAGATATGTTATGAATAATTAAAACTAACAATTTTTATTCGTTGATTTTTTATATTTATTTTAAAAATATGTTTGTTTCTAAATTACATTCATTTAAATATTATTTTATTTAAATAGGAAGATGATATGTCACTGCGAGACAGTGCCTCGTTTTGCTTGCAGTCCATGGCCACTTTTATGGGGAAATCAGTTGGTTACAAACCAATGCTGAACAATCATTTCGTTCCTCAGCTTCGTCTGCTGCTGCGCTCCAAAATCGAAAGGGTTCGCCACGAAGGAGTCTCAATTTTAGCGCAGACTGTGATTCACTGCCAGGCCCTGAATAATTCGATGAGGGATTTAGCCAAACTGCGCTGTGAAGAAGACAGTGAAATCGATTTCTTTGAGAATTCGAAGCATCTGCAAACTCACAGACGATCGAGAGCACTAACTAGGTATTCTTTACTACTAAAACAATTGCTGCTAGTTAATAGTTAGCAGTTAGTAGTAGTAATACTAGTGCTGGAACGAAATTTGACTAAAATTTTTTTCTTCTTATTTTGAAACGTAGGCTGGCTTCAATGCTGAAAGAAAATCCACAGCTGCTGGGTATCGAAACACTGTCGCAGTTCCTGCTACCTCTGGCTACGTGCTACCTCTTCCAGGAGTCTTACGTTAAGCAGACGCACTTGGTAGACGCTGCACTGAATTGTCTGGAGTCTATCAGTCGCTGCCTGCCTTGGTTTTCTTATGACAAGCTGCTGAGGTTCTACTTGACAAACCTTACGCGTCAAGTGGACTATCAGAAACAGGCGGTCCGGGCTGTGGTCGCTGTTCTGGACGGTTTCCATTTCGATTTGCGTAACGTGAAGACGGAAGTGAGCATCGCTGAGAAGGAGCGAGTCGAAGAAGAGACTTCAGAAGAAGCTGCTGAACCCACAGAGACGATACCTGAACTGGAAGTTGAGTCAGAAAATCGCCTTTCTTCGAACTTGACCCCAGAAGTGGCAGCAAAGATTCTGAGGGCTATCACTGATCAACTTTTGCCCAGCATTCATCGGCTGCTAACGGCTAGATCCAAACGAGATGCCCAGCACAAAACTAATAAGGACTACTACCCCGAAGATGAGGAGATCCTTCGAGTACCTCTAGCCTTAGCTGTTGTTACGCTGCTGAAAAATCTGCCAGTGGGAACCTTGGAAAGGAATCTACCTGGGTTAGTTTCAGTATTCAACATTTAATACAAAAATTAGTATAGATTAATTAGTAGCAGTATCAGATTATATATTTAAATTTCAATAAAGGAATGAAAGTGACAAAAATTAATAACTAACGTTAAAGAGATATATTTTATTTTTCAAAGTTAATAAAATTATTGTTTTGTATGATAGTTAAGTAATGGTTCCAAATAATTTCAGGCTCGTTTGAAATATTTCTATAGCTCTATAATTATAAAATATTTTTTCTATTTATTTACTATTTTCTATATATTTACTATTACTATTTAAAATAAAATATAAAATTTCAGAAATTTATTCGTATATTATATGTTTATTTCGCGTAAAATTATTTTTTAATATAAATTTATTTGTTTTGAGTATTCAGAGTACGTACAATTAATTTACGTTGTTGTGAATTTATTAATTATACATATAATATAAGATTTACTCCATATAGTACTACTACTATTTAATAACTACTTTTTTCCTGTAGGATCTTTTCCAAAGTCGGTACTTTCCTGAAATCGCGTGCGGACAGCATTCGCGAAACTGCTAGGGACACGCTGGTGCGGATGATGGTGACGCTGGGTCCCTCGCGTTTGCCGGTTTTGCTCTCAGCACTTCACGCCATCCTCCAGCGAGGATTCCAGGTCCACGTCCTGATGTTCACCGTCCACGCAGCCCTGGTCAGAATGGAGGAAAACGGACTACTGACCGCAGGATCCCTCGACTCGTCCGTCGGATTCCTGACTGAAGTATACAAAAATTTACATTCAGTAACTAATTGTCTTCTAACTAGTGATTCTAGGCTACTATTACTAATAATATATTTACTTAAACTTATTTAAAGAAAAAACAAGATATGTAAGAGAGATTTGTATAACCTTGGTTTATATTTATATAACAAATATTATTTAATGAGCTAATTATTATTGATCGAAGTATTTATTAGTCATTATTGTAATTACTTTAAATAATTGTTGCTAGCTAGTACATCTACGCTGTTAAAATGAATTATGTACAGTAAGAATTGTTTTATTTGCTATGCAACAAAGATTTGTATAATTAATTGTTGGTAGCTGGTACACCTACGCTACTGTTATTAAATAATTGATGTATTATTTTTTCTAGATTTGCAAAAAAGATTTGTTCGGAGAAGTTGCCGAAGAAAAGGAAGTCTCGCAGATCGTCGCCAAAGTGAAAGAAGCTCGCGGTACAAAAGCCTACGACACTTTCAACATTCTGTCGAAATACGCGTCGCATTCAGTGTTGCTGTCTTTAGTTCTGCCATTGAAAGAGGTACCAGAAACTTAAAACTTTGTCTACAGATTTCTAGAATTTGTTTGCGTCCAGGTACTGTCCACGAAATCCTTGAAGACAATCCGCAAAGTCGAAGAAAGTTTCCATAGCATCGCTACGGGTCTGGCGTTGAATAAAAGCATCCAGACAGAGCAGATGATAATTTTCCTGTATGGAGTTGTTTCCATGTCCATTTCATCGTTGGCTGGACCGCAGATTCGCAATAAAGCGGTCGACGAATCGAAACGGGGATCGAGTGGCACGTCTGATTCGTTCATCATCGCTCCGGAACCTAAGAGGAAATCTGCAGCCCAGCCTACTGCTCCTACGATGGGAACGGCCATCGCGTACAAAACCAACAGCCACGTCCTAGTGGAGTTTGGTCTGCACGCCCTGAATATGATCCTGAAACGCGAACGCTGCCACGAGAGGAAAAACGAAGTAGGTCCCCTGCTCTCCTTGCTGGATCCTTTTGTCAAGTTTATCGTCGATGCACTGCAATCGCCCCATGCAAAGGTTAGTAAATTTTTTTAATCGTAGTAAATAATAATAGTAATAAATAGTAGCAATGGATAGTACTGTAGTAGCAAAATTGAGAGTTAATAGTTTTAATTGTGAATAATGATAATAATAGTGATTAGAAATAATAGTTCGATAGTGCGAGATACTTTTTAGTTTTTAAATTTTAAAACTGTCATGGTAGATATTTAAGTTATTTTACTTAGAAGTTTATTAATCTCTATTATTTGTTATTATTTATTCTGCTATTTCTTAATTATTGTTATTGGTTTATTATTTATGTTCGCAGTTGGTTTCTATGGGTCTGCGTTGCTTGTGTCGGCTGCTGCCCCTGCCTTTACCGTCGCTTAAGGATAACGCTAAGAAAGTAGCAAGTGCTGTTTTCCTGCTGCTCCGAAAATACGCGGGCGCTGGGTCAACAACGGGAGAAATCGCCGAAATGGTCCAAATTGCATTTAAGGTACATAAAACTATTAATTGAAATATTAATAATGTGCATTTAATCTAAACTAATAACAAATAATTTGTATAAACGTAATAAAAAATATTCAATTTTTTAATTGTATTTTATTACTTATTCTGTATTATTTACTGAGTTTCCTTGATTGGTTATTAACCAATTTACTTTTTATTTATTTATATATATTTTCTAATGATTTATCGTTGAAGGCTGTGACTGTGTTCGTCCGGGACGTGACTCACTGCACGATCGACACGGACGAGCTGCGCGTGCTGCTGACTTACGCCGAACAGGCCATCGTCAACGTGGATCAGCAGGCCACAGGTTTCAGCATTCTGCGAGCGGTGCTGGGTCGTAAACTAACCATGAGCGAATTACCCGAAATTATGAACCGAGTCGCCAAACTGGGCATCGTGTCTGAAATCGACCACGTCAGGGAACAGTGTAGACAGGTACTCGCAAATAGCAGATTTTCTCAGACATTTGAAAAGTTAAAATTTATGCAAATTAAGTATAAAATGATATGTTCAGTAAATAATATAATGAATATGGAGTAGAGTTAATTACTATGATGGAACTTTAATATAAATCCAGTAATCATAATAAATTGGAATGTAAAATGTAATACGTAATAATCTATAAAATAAGTGCATAAATAAATATAACTAGAATCAAATCTCCGTGGGTTATGTTCAAACATAATATCTACATAAAACTTCAAAATTATACAGTTTAATTACTCTAGTTTGTTTTTTCTTTATTTTAAAATACTATGATCAAAAGATGGTATATGATTGGTTGTCTAAATTAATGCGGACAGCCCATTGGTTAGTTGCAATAAATATTTTAAAAACTTGGACGTTTCACAGGTGGTGATGATTTACTTGATGGAGTATCCGCTGGGCAAAAAACTGCAGCACCATCTAGAGTTTTATCTGAAGCAGCTGGAGTACGAGAGAGAAAGTGGGCGATTGTCGGCCATTCAGCTTCTCTCTTCCATCTTCTCCTCGTTCCCAAAGAATCTTCTCAGTCAGCACAGTTCCCTGTTCTTCGTGTCCCTCAGTCCTCGGCTGTTGAATGACCCTTCTCCCGCCTGTGCCAAAGCTGTTGCCGAAGCCCTGAAGGCCCTTCTGCAGAAACTAAGTTCCCATACACGAACTGAGCTCTTCGAGGTAGTTAATGTCTAAGTTAATTTATTAAAGTCAATTTAAATACGTTTTTATTGTGTTGCAGATTTGTATGACGTGGTTCCAGGACTCTAACTTACTGCACAGGCGACTAGCAGCTCAGTTAGCAGGAATTTTTGCTGAAAGTGAGGGTTTGGCTTTCGGTTCTCGGCTGCGGGGTTTCCTTCCCGCATTGTCTAAGCTGCTGCATCCGTCGGTTCACGAGGTGGTGTCTTCGGACAAGCAGCTCGACCACCTGCTGATTCAGCTACTCTGCGCCCTCACCAAAATCTGCCAGCACTGCAGTGGCCCGTTCAGAGGAGCTGGTTTACTCGAGACCACAGACGAGATCTGGGATCACGTGGTTACGCATTTGCTGCATCCGCATACCTGGGTCCGGACCCTTACCGCTAAGCTGGTCGGAATCCTGCTGGGCTGGCACACGCCCGAAAAAATCGTCGATCGTCTGGTCAAGTCGAAGAAGGTATAAATGTCTTAATGAAATATTTCTGATGGGATCTAAACTTAATTTGCTTATAGGAAACGAAGGAATCGTATCTGATGTGTTCGGAAGGCGTTTCTAGACTTCGTAATATCTCGACTAACTCTGTGCAGCAGCTGCAGTCTCCATTGCTGGACGAAGAGCTGGCAGAGCAGGTTATTAAAAACCTGATTTTCGTAGCCAAAGTCTCCATAAGAGCTCCGGAAGCTCCAGGTCTGTTTTCTGTACAACTTTAATTATTCAAATTAATTACTATTTTGTCAATAGTTAATTTAGATGGTGTTAAACTTCCAACTATGTCGTGGATCATCACCAAACTGCGTGGAGAAGTTCACGCCGAAGTGGCTAAAAATCCTAAAGGCAGTCTCATTGTAAGTCAAAAAGCCACCAATATTATGTCAATTCCACTTTACTAATATTATTTTTATTCACAGCGAACCTCTGCGTTCAAGTGGATAGCAGCAGTTGCTGTTGATTTGCACGAAGTGGGAGGCTCTGAGGCCTTAGTCGCAGCTTTAGCATCTTTCGTACCCCCGGTAACGCGCGAAATCAACGACGAAGGGTCTCCGGAAGAAGTGCGGCAACTGGCCCAGGAAGTGGCGGACCTCCTCCGCAGTCTGGCGGGCACGGAAGCTTTTGCCGAGGCGGCAGCCGCGTCGCAGCGCAAACTGGCGCAGAGGAGAAACGCCAGGCAACAGGACCGTAAAGCTGTTGCGGTTGTGAAGCCCGAAGTAGCGGCCACGTCGAGGATCAAGAAGCACTTGGCCAAGAAAGAAGCTAAAAAACGTAAAATTGCGCACCTCAAAGGAGCTAAAGTGAAGAAACCTAAATTGAGAGATTTGGTCATTGCTAGCGATATCTAATTTGCGTTTCTGAGGACTTTGAAATGATTTGTATGATATGAAATACAATCTTCTTTTTGTTGGTCTGTGTTTGGTTAACCTCGTTCGCCTGAATAATGTTATTAAAACGATAACAATCAAGAGTTAAACTTAATAAACTAGTTCAGTCTCAAATACAAATAATACTGAAATAAAATACTATAATACAAAAATTACTAATGAAACTCAAAAATATGAAACTGTGAATACCACGAATCTTTAATAATGAAATATTATTTTCTTAATTACTTACATGAATAAAAATCAAGGGTCAAGTTCAATTTAATAAGATAATCAAAACTCTGAATATATAATAACAAAACTATAGACATCATCGAATAATGTTTCAAAATAAATAAGAATCAAGAGTCAAATTAAACTTAATGAACTAATTAGAACTCGCAAGAAATAAAATGAGTAGAACAGAATTGGGGCTAATGCTGTGAAAGGTATTGCGACTGCGCTTTGTGAAGATAGCGTGGGGAGAGTACACGCGAAAAAATCAATAGTTGCAGCGCAAGAGTGGGTCTATTGTCTGTTGCTGTTAGCGAGCAGCAATAGACGGAAATCGAATCGTAGCTGAACAAGTTAGGGAAAAGTAGACGAACTGAGAAACCATGGGTGAAGATTTAAACTGGCAAAATTCAAGTCACAGAACCGGCGGTCATTTCTTATGGACCTGGACTCGCAATCAAATAACCAAACTGTTCAATCTGTGTTCTAGCGATTTTGCTCAGTTCCTGGTGCCGGCTTACCATCATGATCGTTGTGAAAGGTTGGTACAATTCTTATTTGCATTGTTATAATTATTACTATTACTGTTATCAACAATTAGTATTACCATTGTTTGGCATTATTATTATTCTCCGTAAAAGCTAGAACGCTCAGTGATTAGTGGTAGTAGTAGTAAGAGGTAATTACAGTAGCAGTAGTAGTAGCAGCAGTAGTAGTAGAAGTAGTGGTAGTAGCCCTAGTAGTAAAAGTAATACTAGTAATAGCCATATTAGTAGCCCCGGTAGCAGTAGTAACAGTAGTATAAGTAGTAATCGTTGTAGTAGCAGCAGCAGCACTGATAGTAGTAGTAGTATTAATAGTACTAATACCAGTAGTAGCTATAGTAGTAGAAGTAGTGTTGGTAGTAATCGTAGTAGTAGCAGCACCAGTACTGATAGTAATTAGTGAGTTTCCCGGATATTCGGATATCCGGATAATCCGGATAGTGGTCGGATATTCGGATACAAAAATCTATCCGAATAGTAAAAAATTGATATGAACGGATTTTTTTCCAGCAAGATTTATAAATTTAATACAAAATAACACGCTTGACATTGCAAAGTCACTATTCCAAAGAAACCAAGACGTACGAAATCAGCTTGTTTAGTTCTTGTATCGGACTTCGGCTTTGCTTAGAAGTTACTAAATTCGGTATTACTTGCCCAGCTATATTAAATAGCTATAGTAAGCAATCCCACTGGATATGATAAGGAGTACGAACCAAAAAGTAGGTGATAAGACTGAAAGGGAGTAGCTGCATTACACAACGAACACTCGACAGTACAAGCAGAACGGAATTTCAAAAACGTTCAGATGGAATCGTCTAGTATATATTAACACTTCGAAACGATTAACTGTGGTAGAGCGAATGAAAGTTCTGCTATAAACCCAAATCACAAGAAGGTCCACGTCAGGGTCCACATTAATTCCTCATGAACCACGATACTGGAGAATGTCACTGTCATATTATCAGACATTCAAAGCATGCTTCTCTCATTCCTCTTAAAAATTGTTGACAATGCTGGATTAATTGATCCTTAATTTTCCAAGAGCTGAGTCCAGAAACTATGGGTAAACTAGGATAGGCCGTATGTGTGAACGCCAACAGAACCGACGTGTATTTTTTTTTTATTCTGTGGGCCTTTATGGATAAAAAGTTTCCTAGGAAAAGCCAAGTGAGAAAAATGTTGAGGGTGAATTACTCGGAGCAGAATTCACCTCGAGCTACCTCCGAACGCTTGACATTACGAATGATAAAAATTTTCGAGCAAGTTTTTAGGTTAACTGGATAAGTAAGTCCGGGATGTAGTTACCAGCAAATCGTATCCAGTGTGAACAAAATTTTATTTACTACGTTCAAAAAGATTCCAGTCGGATATCCAACTAATCCGGATAGTAGGCGTTCGGATATTCGAATAGTTTTTTGCTATCCGGGAAGCTCACTGATAGTAATAGTAGTAGTAGTAGTAGTAGTATAGTACTAATAGCACTAGTAGCTATAGCAGTAGGAGTAGTATTGGTAGTAATCGTGATAGTAGCAGTAGTATAGCACTAGTAGCTAATAGTAGTACTAGTAATAGTACTAATAGCACTAGTAGCTATAGCAGTAGGAGTAGTATTGGTAGTAATCGTGATAGTAGCAGCAGTATAGCACTAGTAGCTAATAGTAGTACTAGTAATAGTATTAATAGCACTAGTAGCTATAGCAGTAGGAGTAGTATTGGTAGTAATCGTGATAGTAGCAGCAGTATAGCACTAGTAGCTAATAGTATTACTAGTAGTAGTTCTAATAGCAACAGTAGTAGTAGCACTGGTATTCTTGATAGCAATATTATAATTATTACTATTATTGTTCTCATTATCATAATATTCTAAGCTGCTCACATAGATAATTAATTGAATTGGATAATTACGGACCCATATTCATTATTTTATATTGCAATAAAGGTCGGTTCAGATGCGATTGTATTCCATGCACAAACGAGAGTTCGTCCTGGTCTTCGTGGCTCTTCTGGCGTCGTTTGGAGTCTTCGTATTCATCGGATTAGCAGGTATAACGCAATTAGTATCAATATTATCATTAAAGGGACAGTCCGTACTTCTTGGGAAAAAAAACATATGTTATAGATCTTTTCACGCTGATTCCGAATATATATGGTGTCCCTATCTCCATTTTGTACCGTTTGGCCGCAAAAATAAATAAAAGTTTGAAACTGCACGTGGCAACGCTGGAAATTGAGCGGGCGATCTGATTGGTTCGCACTGGTCACGTGATCAAAACAGCCAATGGGAAAGGATTTGCGGCATGGTCCCAGACGAATTTGCAATATTATTTACTCGGTTCATCATTTGATTAGCCTTTACGGACTGTCCCTTTAACCATTATTAATTAATTCCTGTAATTAGCAGCTCGTTCATAAATTCATCATTTAATTTCTTATAAACTATTTCACCATCCTGCATTAACAGACGCGCTGAAAATAGTTAAAATACTTTTTAGTTAATTTATATTAATGTATTAAACGTATAACACAGCAACAATAAGTAAGTACCGCATAAAAGTAAATAACACAAGTAATTTTTAAAAAAATTACTAATGAAAGAAGTATAATTAATAAAACTGGCGTTTATATATTTATGATTACTTACATGAAATATGCACACAAAAAATTCATTCAAATCAAAATTTAATATGTGAATAATATACGAATAAATTCGTAAGAATAAGACTGAAATCTTGTCTGTCCGGTTTGCTCGGAAGGTCCGCCGATTACGTCGACCAGACATCAGGCAGTTTCTCGGCTGGCCAGTCATCCGAACAGCAGTCAAATGGCCAGCGGACCGTTCGTCTTGAAAACTCCGTTTGTCTCCCTCTACGAACAGCAGCTGTGGGTAGCAGCACAAATCCAAACAGAAAATAAAGACGGTATCGTCTATTAGACAGTTTTTTAATTAAAGGGACATTCCGGACTTTTTTGGGGAAAAAAAAACATATGTTATAGAACTTTTTACGCTGATTCCGAATATATATAGTTTCCCTATCTCAATTTTCTACCGTTTGGCCGCAAAAATTGATGAAAGTTTGAAAACGCACGTGGCAACACTGGAAATTGAGCCGGCGATCTGATTGGTTCGCACTGGTCACGTGATCAAAACAGCCAATGAGGAAGTTTGTCGCCTCCTAGTAGCAGACGATTTCGCACTACTGTTTACTCCCTACAACATGCTGCATGTCTGTTGCTAGGAGGCTAGGACAAACTGTTTGATTGGTTGTTTTGATCACGTGACCAGTGCGGACCAACCAGATCGCCCGCTCAATTTCCAGTGTTGCCACGTGCAGCTTCAAACTTTAAACAATTTTTGCGGACAAACGGTAGAAAATTGAGATAGGGAAACTATATATATTCGGAATCAGCGTAAAAAGTTCTATAACATATGTTTTTTTCCAAGTTTTCCGGAGTTGCCCTTTAAGAATCGATATAATAATAATAATATTTTATTTTGCCGATTTGATGATTTTTAGACGAAAGTTTCGAGAAGCCCTTCACAGTGTCGGTAGGCGTTGAAGCTTTGGACGAAAACGGGACTGCGTTAATTAACATGACAGATGCCGTTAATCACAATCGGTAATTTAATCACAACTTACAATATCCAAACTACTAACTACTGCTATTTACTATTTACTATTAATGTTCAAGGACAAGGCATTTGGAATGTCAGAGACAGGCGTGTAGAGAAATCCTCATCTTCCATTTGGGCTACATCGAATTTTCCAGTTATTTCCTGACTGTTCGCTTTCATGGACTTGAAAGCATACACTCTCGATACACCATCAAGGATATTATCTTCTATGTAATTCCAGTTACAGCAAATATTTAAGTAACATTTAATATTTTTTAAAACTTGGTTTAAAGTTTCGCAGTTACAGCGCATCGTTCACTCGCTTGGAAATCTGGAGCCGCTTCACTTTTCTGCTTGTCACATTCTTTGTTATGGTAATTAATGATAATAGCAATAATAACCCTTGAGAAAATGACGGTGCCTTTTGCGGTGCCTTTTCTTGGGTGGAGTTACTTTGAGGTCACCAAGAAAAGCACCGTAGTGGTGCCTTTTTATACTGCTTTGCACGGTCTAAAACACTTTTGCTTGGTATCGTTCTTACGTGGAATAATAATGATAATAAAAATAACTCTTGCGAAAATGACGGTGCCTTTTGCGGTGTCTTTTCTTGGGTGGAGTTACTTTGAGGTCACCAAAAAAAGCACCGTAGCGGTGCCTTTTTATACTGCTTTGCACGGTCTAAAAGACTTTTGCTTGGTATCATTCTTACGTGGAATAATAATAATAATAATATCAATAAAAATTAACTCTTAGATAGTTCTACAGTTTTTTTTCAACAAATTAATAAATAACCTAGTCTAATAAATCTCAGGTATTTAGTATTTTAGTATTTTAGTATAATTTCATTTACTTTTTATTCTAGTTATTCGGATTACTTAATAATATTATGAAATTATTGTTTTAATGCTTTTTTTAAAATATATTCTTTAATTAGATTTTTATCGAAGATGAATTAATTGCTTGAATTGAAATTTGATTTAAATTTTTTACAGTGTTGGTTCTGGCACGAAATGCGTAAGTTCTCCATAGCGCACTGGTCGCTGGAACAGAAATGGATGTCTGTGCTGCTACCACTCCTCTTGCTCTACAACGGTATGTAATAATAATTTTAAAAAAAACTATTAATTATAATATTATTTTTAAAAAAATTATAGATCCTCTATTCGCCTGGGGTATTCTGACGGGTTCGTGGTTCCCCAAGCTGTTGGACGTAGTGTTCCAGGCATCTTTTCTTTGTTCACTGCTGCTGTTCTGGTTATGCGTTTACCACGGTTTGCGGCAGAACGAGAGGAGGTTCCTACGTTTCTACCTGCCGAAAATCGCTATTGTGGGATCCCTGTGGATGTCCGTCATCGTAGTGGCCGTATCGCAGGAACTTCAAGAAATCCACGACCCCAGTTTCAGCTACCAGATCGATACGTCCAACTTTAAAGTAAAACTTTGTAATTATTCTCAAATGAATTGTTAATTGATTTTGTATTTTTTTGAAACCTGATTAAAAATTTAAAATTTAATTGCTAATTTAGTTTACTATTTAAAAAAAAATGATATTTACAGGGTTTTAAAGTGTTTTTCTTCGTTGCTGCTGCTGTCTACCTCGCCTATCTCCTGCTGCTGATGTTAAAAGCTTATCGCGAACTAAGAAACATGCCCTTCTTCGGTAAATCTATTAAGCGATATAAAATAGATGTTGTCTACTACTACTGCTGTTGTTACTGCTACTACTGAATCACTACTACAACTACTCCTCCTCCTCCTCCTCCTCCTCCTACTACTACTACTACTTCTCCTCCTGCTACTACTACTCCTCCTCCTCCTCCTCCTACTACTACTACTACTACTACTACTACTACTTCTCCTCCTACTGAATCACTACTACAACTACTACTCCTCCTCCTCCTCCTCCTCCTCCTACTACTACTACTACTACTTCTCCTCCTACTGAATCACTACTACAACTACTCCTCCTCCTCCTCCTCCTCCTACTACTACTACTACTACTCCTCCTCCTCCTACTACTACTACTTCTCCTCCTCCTCCTCCTACTACTACTATTGCTGCTGTTATTACTACTATTATCAAATCCTCTGCTGCTACTACTACCACCACCATTACTGCTATTATTACTACTACTAATAGTATTATCACTATTAATTACACTACTGCTACTACTGCTACTAGTACTACTAACCACTAGTATTAGTGCTACTACTACTTTTCTTACAACATCTTCTACTGCTACTAATATTACTACTGCTACTGCTACTTCATTACCACATCTGCTGCTGGTGCTGCTACTACTACTACTATTATTACAACATCTCCTACTACTACTCCTACTACTTTTACTACTACTTCTACTAGACTGTCAATTGTTTACTGTTGATTTTTCTGTTTCAGATATGCGATTAAAGTTCATGACGCTGCTAGTCTTGTTCGTGCTTTGTATGAGCATTTCGGTGACGACCCTTCGATTCGGGATCGATATTTTACAGGATAATTTCATCTCCCAAGTGCGGAATAACTACAGGAACTCCACGGAATTTATGGCTCTTTACGCGCTACTTAATCTCTACCTCTACACTATGGCCTACGTCTATTCGCCCATTAGAAGCGGCACACTGGGCACGACTTTCACAACATTTATAATTATAATAATGCATCTACTGCTACTACAAATACTACTACTACTACTACCACATCTACTACTACTATTAATATTATTAATTCTAATGTTATACTAATACTACGACCACTACCACATCTACTCCTATTGCTAGTATTACTACTACTACTATTACTACTACTACCACTGCTTACTACTACCACTACTACCACTGCTATTATTACCATATCTACTACTATTACTACCAATCTACTATTACTACTACTACTACTACTGCCACAGCTACTACTACCATATCTGCTACTATTACTACCAATCTACTTCTGTTGCTACTGCTACTATTACCATATCTACTACTATTACTACCACTCCATTACTACTACTACTACTACTACTACTTCTCCCGGTACTACTACCATATTTAATAATCCTATTACTACTACTACTACTAATACCTCTGCTACTACTAAACCTATTTCTACAAACACTCTACTTCTGCTTTACCTATCATTATTACTACCACGCTACTACTACTTATAACAATACTACTTATAACAATACTACTAACAATGATACGATTTTGTGACGAATACAGAGCATCACGTCGTGAAGGACAACCCGACCTTATCGATGGTGAACGAAAGCGACGAGGACGTCATTTACGGATCCGACGATGAAGGGCGTCGTCCGCTGACTTCCGTTCACAGCGTTGCCAATAGAGACGTCGACTCCGATTAATTATTCTATTTTCATTATACTCTATTTATTATTCATTTTCTGTTTTGTATGTATACTATTCATGTATTATTATTATACTATTTATTCAGTTCACATTCTTTCAGTGTTTCCACGTTGCAGGAAAATATCCTGATAAAGGGGGGAAAATGAGGTTTGAAAAGGGAAACATAAAGAAATAGGGAAAAGGCAAAATCCGGAAGTACGGTTTGTATTCTAGTGCGGAGGGGAAAAATAAGGGAAGAGAGGGAAAAGGGGAAACTGAAAATGGAAACACTGAAATCTGTTTTTGTCTTTTACTGTGTGGAGAAAACAAATATATTTTATATGTATATTTTATTGTAATATTTTTTATTTAAATGCTTAGTTTATTATTATTCGGAGATAATGTAATAAAGATATCGTAAATTAAATATATTAATTCCAGCTTAAATAAGATTTATTAATAATACAACTTATTTTCCATAATATTTTTCTGGAAGTGTTGTATTTGAGTTACGGGAGTTGTATTTTTCTATTGAGTCTTACCTGTGCCAAAAATAATAAAATATTCATTTGTTTGAGCAGTTTAATGAATTAAAATAAATTATTTTAATTGAATCATAATTTTCTACACTAAAATTCAGTACTGAAACTAATTATTTCCAATGACAAATGTTATTATAATAAGAAAAACAACAATATTTATGAATTTTATAATAATTAATCATTTAATTAGTCTAATTATAAATCGTCTATTAATAATAATTAATTACGTTTAATGTATACGTTATAAAATAAATAACAAGCACTTGATAACAACGTTATAATTTAATACTATTAAAATCACTAATAAAAAAGTTTTATTACATCAATAACGTAAACAGGAAATATATATATATATAATAAATGTATAAATAATATAAATAATGATAAATATATGTAAATAAATAGTCATACAGATAAAAATATTAATTCATAGTGCGATATACTATAGCTAATTAAACGCTAGTGTAGTTTACAAATAATATTATAATTCAAGTAGGTTCTCATAATATTGTAAATTATTCCTCGGGATGTGCGTTGGACGTCGCAAGAACCTGTTGCGCGGGCATCGCGGTGCTGCGCGCGAGTTCGGCGATCAATACCCAGCGAGACGGGGGGTCGTGTCGCTGGATCCTACGCGCTCAGACACGCACAGCCGCCGCTTTCACAAACAACAAACGCACCTTTCCCAACCAAAGTGTTGTAAAAAACAAAAAAAAAAAAGAAAGTAAAAGGACAAATTTTCCGTTTTCATTTTCATTAGGAGTTGTGAATGGTAGATACAGTGAGTCTATCGGTGATCGCGGCGGGATCCATTTCCATGGCAACACCTACAGCGGCTGCGGCCGACGACGCGGATCTTAGCGTCTTCGAGAACAAGAGCGGCCTGGCCGAGGACCTCAAGTTCCTGGCCAGCATGCCCGAGCTGTGCGACGTCACCTTCCTGGTCGGAGATACCCGGGAGCCCGTCTGTGCTGTCAAGGCAATCCTTGCCGCTAGAAGCAGGTCTTTCACTTTTGCTTTAAAAAAAAAAAATTATATTAATAATTAATATTAATATTGTATTATGTTTATATATTAGTTAATTATATAACTTATCAGTACTTATAGCTTTTTTTTTAAAAAAAATATTCTTTAGATTTTTACGTTATTTCCATTTTTTATTAATTATATAATATTATATGTTATGTTGTATTTAGTGTATTAATAATTAATATTAATATTGTATTATATTTATATATTAATTAATTATATAACTTATTACTACTTATTGCTTTTTTAAAAAATTATTCTTTAGATTTTTACGTTATTTCTATTTTATATTAATTATATAATATTATATATTATATTATATTTATTATATTAATAATTAATATTAATATTAATATTATATTTATACATTAATTAATTATATAACTTATTACTAAGGCCGATTATTATGAATTATTATTATTGATTTATTATTTTTAAGTCCACTGAATCGACTGTCTATACACTGAATTATCTTAAAAATAGACTTAAAAAAAGGTTTGCAACGATGATTTGACATTATTTTACGGTTGAAAAATGTTCTAGCTATGTCTGGCTTCATTTACATTGTTATAACTTATTATTATATTTTATTTATTTTATATTGTATATTTTATTATTATTATTATTATTATTTATTATTATTTATTATTATTATTATTTATAACTATTTATTATTATCTATTATTAATTTATATTATTATTAAGCTTAATTATTTCCTTAACTATTTATTTATTCCTAAACTATTTATTATTATCTATTATTAATTTATATTATTATTTATTATTTTATTATATTTTATAACTATTTATTATTATCTATTATTAATTTATATTATTATTTATTATTATATTATATTCTATAACTTATTTATTATATTTTATAACTTTTAATTATATTTTATTAGAGTTTTCCAGAAAATGTTGTACGGGACGCCGAGTCCGCAGCGCAAGAAGGAGACGGGCCGCGAGAACAAACTGCGTCTGTTCCTCAAACGGAGCAGCGAACCGCTTCTCAATATGCAAAACCCTGCGGAAACTAAAGTAAATTATTATTTTATCATAGGCCTAGAGTAATAGGCTCGGGAGGCTTCAGCCTTCCCCGGGGGAAACCAAGGTAGCCCTAGTGATCAAATAGCCCCGACTGAAAATTCTCATAAGAGTATGTAGAATTTGGAACAGAGACTCAGTGAGATCTCAGTGAGAAATCCTAAAAAGTTGTGAGAGATCTCACTGAGTCTCAGTTCCAAGTTCTACATATTTTATGAGAATTTTCAGTCGGGAGGGCCAAGGTATTTTTTATCCTATACTGAACTCAGTACTTTATATTACTATACAGAGCTATACTTTATACAGTACTGAGCTCCTCTACCGGGAAATTTTGGAACTATTTTGCTATGTATTTTATCATTTAATTAAGCTTAATTTATTAATTAAATTTTCAATATAACCTAAAATTGAAATCAGAATTATTTTCCTTGCGTTCGTCTTAGAGAGGCTACACGCAACAGTTGGCGCCTATTCTCGAGGTAAATGTTAATAATAATTAATTATTAATAATTATTATAATATTATAATTATATATAATTAATATATATTAATAATATATATAATATTATAATAATTATATAAAATAATATTACTATTATTATTAATAATAATTAAAATAAATAATTTAATTACAATACATAATACAATAATAAATAATAATAATTAATTAACATAACTTAATAACTTATAATAACTTAATGCAGAATAATATGATTACAATACATAATACAATAATACATAATAATACACAATAACATAATTAATAATTTAATTAACTAAGAATAGTAATAAAAGTTGTAATAATAGTATAATTACAATACATGATAATACACAGTAACATAATTGATAATTTAATTAACTATGAATAGTAATAATAGCTGTAATAATAGTATAATTACAATACATAATAATACACAATAACATAATTAATAACTTAATTAACTAAGAATAGTAATAATAGTTGTAATAATAGTATAATTACAATACATAATAATACACAATAACATAATTGATAATTTGATTAACTAAGAATAGTAATAATAGTTTTAATAATAGTATAATTACAATACATAATAATACGCAATAACGTAATTGATAATTTAATTAACTAAGAATAGTAATAATAGTTATAATTATAATATAATTACAATACGTAATAATACACAATAACATAATTGATAATTTAATTAACTATGAATAGTAATAAAAGTTATAATAATAGTATAATTACAATACATGATAATACACAGTAACATAATTGATAATTTAATTAACTATGAATAGTAATAATAGCTGTAATAATAGTATAATTACAATACATAATAATACACAATAACATAATTAATAACTTAATTAACTAAGAATAGTAATAATAGTTGTAATAATAGTATAATTACAATACATAATAATACACAATAACATAATTGATAATTTGATTAACTAAGAATAGTAATAATAGTTTTAATAATAGTATAATTACAATACATAATAATACGCAATAACGTAATTGATAATTTAATTAACTAAGAATAGTAATAATAGTTATAATTATAATATAATTACAATACGTAATAATACACAATAACATAATTGATAATTTAATTAACTATGAATAGTAATAAAAGTTATAATAATAGTATAATTACAGTACATAATAATACACAATAACATAATTAATAATTTAATTCACTAAGAATAGTAATAATAGTTATAATTATAATATAATTACAATACACAATAATACGCAATAACATAATTAATAATTTAATTAACTATGAATAGTAATAATAGTATAATTACAATACATAATAATACACAATAACATAATTAATAACTTAATTAACTATGAATAGTAATAATAGTTATAATTATAATATAATTACAATACATAATAATACACAATAACATAATTGATAATTTAATTAACTATGAATAGTAATAAAAATTTTAAATAATAATATAATTGGCTTTAGCCTCCGAGTAATACTCACCACACACTGATCGTCGAAGAGTTTGAACCGGACGTTTTCCGTCAGCTCATCGAGTATATTCACACGGGTTGTGTCACTCTTCAACCCAGGACTTTACTGGGTAAATTATATTACGTGTTATTCATTGTCCTCCACTTTCATTTTTCCCATTTTCCCCATAAAGAGGGTACTGTTTTCCCTCCCTTTTTCCCCCCTTAGTGCTAAATTGTATTGGTGTACTATTAAATTTACCTTTTCCCTGTTCCCTTATTCCCCCCCCCTCCGTGCTAGAATATAAACCTGTGTTTCTAAATTTCCCTTTTCCCTTCTTCCCTTATTTCCCCCCTTACGTGCTAGAATATAGACCTGTGTTTCTAAATTTCCCTTTTCCCTCTTCCCTTATTTCCCCCCTCCGTGCTAGAATATAGACCTGTGTTTCTAAATTTCCCTTTTCCCTCTTCCCTTATTTCCCCCCTCCGTGCTAGAATATAAACCTGTGTTTCTAAATTTCGCTTTCCCTTCTTCCCTTATTCCCCCCCTCTCAATACTATATTGTAAAGCTGTACTATTAAAGTTTCTCTTTCCCTCATTTTCCCCTCCGTGCTGGAACATAAACCTGTGCTTCAAAATATCCCTTTTCCCTCTTCCCTTATTCCCCCCCCCCGTGCTAGAATATAATACTGTGTTCCTAAATTTCCCTTTTCCCTTATTTTCCCCTCCGTGCTAGAATATAAAACTCTATTTTTACATCCCTTTACCTTCTCCCCTTATTTTTCCCTTTTCGAACCGAATTTCCCCCTTTTTTCGGGGAGCTTCCCTGCAAAGTGGAAGCATTGGTATAATTGCTGTATTATATGATTATTACAGCATATTATATAGAGAATATTGACGAAAAATTTGTAATTGGTAGGCGTAATGAATGCAGCCGATTATTACGGTCTGGAAGAACTGCGTCGTTCGTGTATTGGCTTTGTGCAGTGCTGCATTAACGTGGACACCGTCTGCGCGCTTTTGGCCACTGCCGAGCGCTACATCCAGTACAAATGCACCAAATCACTCGTTCAAAAGGTTTACTTAATCATAAAATGTCCCCAGTTACGTATTAACACTGAATTTGAATTAACTGTAATGCTACCTAGCTTATCTAGAAGTCCATGAACTAGCATACTAAAGATCTAAAACTTTGACACTGAAAATTAAATCAGTTATTAATTTTACCGCTCGTTTAAGTATAAGGTTTGATAAAGTAATGATTAGAGATTATTTTAGGCTTAATGAGAATACCTGGATGTCGCCGGAAGAATTAATTTTAATTTTTTCCCTGACTGCGCTTTGACTCATCTGAAAGTATACGAACCAAATGTTGAGATCAGCAACTTTGACACTGAAAATTAAATCAATTATTAATTTTACCGCTTGTTTCAGTATAGAGTTTGATAAAGTAATGATTAAAGATTATTTTAAGCTTAATGAGAATATCTGGATGTCGCCGGAAGAATTAATTTTGATTTTTTCCCTGACTGCCCTTTGACTCATCTGAAAGTGTACGAACCAAATGTTGAGATCTGAAACTTTGACACTGAAAATTAAATCAATAATTAATTTTACCGCTTGTTTCAGTATAAAGTTTGATAAAGTAATGATTAAAGACTATTTTAAGCTTAATAGGAATGCCTGGATGTCGCCAGAAGAATTAATATTGATTTTTTTTGCTGACTGCGCTTCCAGGTTCTGGAATTCGTTGACGAGCACGGAAATGAGGTTCTTAACTTGGGTTCCTTCACTCTGCTTCCGCAGCACGTCGTTCGATTGATTCTCTGCCGAGATGAACTCAAAGCCGACGAATTCACTAAATTCCAAGTAATGTTAACTCCTAAGCCACATAACCGTGATGGTGCCTTTTTACGGTCCCTTCCCGGTGTGATCTGAAAGCAATGCAGGGGACTGTACAAAAAGGCACTGTCAAAAAGGAACTTAGAAACTACGAAAAGGCACTGTCAAAAAGGAACTTAGAAACTACGAAAAGGCACTGTAATGGTGCCTTTTTTCACTTTAACTATTGACTTAAGAGTTAGTTGTTCATAGGCGGCGCTGATGTGGTCCAAAAAGCACTGTGACAACAACATGCACATCAGTCTCAAGGAAGTTCTCTCCAACTTCCTCGAGTTCATCCGCTTCCACCAGATCCCGGCTAACGTTCTCATGAGAGAAATTCATCCACTGGGTAAAATATTGATAAGTTTACTGAACTACAAATCAAAGCGTACGTGTATTACTCAACAGGGTTGGTTCCGGATCATTTGATCATGAACGCGTTGGCGTATCAGGCGGATCCTTCGAGCGTGGACCCTGCCAAGCTGTCGCCGACTCCGCAGCGCGGCGGAAGACGCAAGTCCCACGCCCGCTCCATGTCCGTTCAGAGTTCGCTGGATCCTTACGGGTCGTCGACGACGCTGAACAGTGAGAGCGCGTCCTCGGAAATCGAGTCCAGCCCGCGGGTCAGTTCTGACGGAAGCCGCGGTTCACCCCTCGGAAGACTTTCGAACTGAAATAAACCCCGTTATCGGGAAATGCAGCACAATCGTAAAATTCGTTAATATAAACTTCGTGTTTTGTTTTCATGTTGTGCTCCCCGTTGGTTAAATGTTTGAAGAAAAAAATCGATGTTTCTGGAATGTTGATAATTATTACACGTGAAGATAAATTAAACATTAATTAACCATGTATTTATACAAGCGACCATAGAAGTTGTATGTACAGAAGAGCACGAACTATACAGACCACAACGGATCAAGTCGATTGCAGTCATACAGCAAGAAAAATGTTTCTTCTTTCTTCGCTTATTATTACACAAGTTACACAAGTTTCTGAAATTTTATGAACATTTCTCAGGGACGAATAGGCGCGGGCGAAAATGATGCTTGCAAAACAAAAGAAACCTGTTCAAACTCAAATACAGAAACGAAATAATTTTAACTCTTCCTCACGCGTTACAGAGTAGCAGAGATGACATGCAAACCAGAAACGTAGAAAATCAAAGGGGGGAAAAAAAAGGGGAAAACATATTCGATAAGTTGGACAATGTCTAGGATCTTTCCTATGTTGAATGGCGCAGGCGTGGCTATGATTTTTTCCTACGTTGAAACCGAAATTTTAGACGCACACACACTAAAAGAAACAGCAGAAAGAAAAACGTCATCATCTTGAGGGATCAATGCGGTGAGATCACAGACTTGGTAAACTGAAATATTTCCATTTTTTTTTTCGTTCGTTTTTCTTTTCAAATTTGATGACTTCTCTCTTCCCCGCAACTTCCATTTTCATCCGGATTCAACTGAAAAACTTCTATGGACATAGTAGTATGAACAAAAATATGGATGAATCGGTTTTTCTGGTTGCAGTCAACGATAAATAATTATATCCTCTGCAGGATTATACAAGAAAAAAGAAAACCACGGATCTTCACGTATCCCTCTCGAACCCGCGCTGGACATTTAAAGTGAGGTACATTGCATTAAAAAAAAAACGAATAAAACCAAAGATAGTCAAAATACTACGCGTGGTGCAGAAATTGAGCAAAAACTCGCCACTTTCTCTCTCTCTCTCTCTCTCTCTCTCTCTCTCTCTCGGGTAAGAAGAATCTCCCATCAGCGTAAATCTCGGATTCCGTCTGCTGCTTTTTCTCGCTGCTATCTTACACGGTGGCGATAATAACAAGTAGATGGGCGATGTCAGCAACTCGGTGTAACAAATCAGGTGTAATCCGGGCCAGGCTTTCATTGGCAAAGTCACAAGATGGGAAAATGTGAACCACGTACGAAGGCTGCAAAAAAAAAAAAAAAAAAAAAAAAAAAAAAAAAAATTAACATGAAAACTTCTGAAAAATTTTCAAAGAATAAATTTTTTACCTGCTGGGAACCGGGTGCTGCGATATTAACAATACCAGCAGCTTGTTTGAGTTGGAGGTAAGTAATGAATCCATTTCCTAGGTTATTCGATTGCTGCAGGACGTCCATGGCGTCTCTTCCGCAGGGAAGTGCCAGCAGAATGCAGTGCTCTTCCTCGATGCGCATTTTGCGGGCCACGCCTTCCAGCTGCTGCTGCTCCAGTCGCATCCTCTGGGCCACGCGCAGGGGGAGAGTCGTTCCGTCGGGGTTGAGGGGCAGAGATCCGCGGGCCACGTGAGGATTGCCAGAGATGAAGTGCATCTGAACCACGGCGTGATCATTCTTCAGAGCAAGCAACCCTTGCCACATGATCGGGTAGCGCTGCAAGAGCATTACAAGCGAATCGGCTTGCGGTGGGACCTGCGACGCGTGCGGAGGCGTCCGGATGGGCAAGGGACGAGACGAAGGACCTGCTGAATCAAATAAAATTAACATTACAACGCCCCTTAACTTTGAAAAGCAGAAACGCAAACCTGGGATAAGCGGTAGCGGCGCTTCTGATGCTGGTGTTGGTTGTGTTCCAGGACTTGGTCCATTGGTTGGAGTAGCACGCAAGACTCCAGCAAAATGCGCTGGAGGAGGAGATGACTGGTATCCGCCTTCCTCGGGTATGTAGGCCACGTGAGTCTGACGCGACTGAGGCGACGGAGACGACGGGTCTAGCACGTGACCCGGTGGGTAGCCAGACGTACCTGATCCCTGCCGGTGGTAGTTCTGTCCCGGTGGAAGTAGCGGAATGCTCCCCTGTTTTAAAATAAAGAAATGAGCTGATCAATAGAAGTGTACAATACTAATATATAATATACTTTAATATAATATATAATATATTATATATTATAAAAAATTTAATAAAACAATAAAAACAGTAATAATAACAATAATACAGTACAGTAGTAAGTACAAATTAAATAAATCGTACCTGCAGTGGTGATTCCGTGCTGCGGTGTTCTCCTCCCGACGTCAGCCCTCTGAGATGCGGCGGAAACGAGGCTGAAATCCTCTCGCGCTCCCGGTCGGACTCGGCAACCGGATGCTGCCCTGGAGCCGGTGAATAACCAAGGCGATGGACGTTACGCATCATTTGGTACAGGAACTGGTGGTGCCAGGCGTGGTGCTGATGAGCCGGTGGCGGAGTGGGCATCTCGTGAATAGGAAGCGGATGAACTGGGGCCTCACCGAACGCAGGCATCGGTGTGGGTCTCAAAGAAGTAGGGGCTCGCTCATCCTCCCTGGGCTGCTGTGCCAGTTCCTCACGGCTGGTGGGAGCAGCAGGCGAGTGCTGGGCCGGAACGCCGTGGTACGGTACGCCGTGATAGTGCTGCACGGTATCAGCAAATACCGTGCGGTACGGGGACTGTGCTGGAGGAGTAGCAGAAGGAGTAGAGCGGGCGGTGGTCGAGGAAGTGATCGTCACCCTCGATGAGGACGTTGTCGTCATGGTAGTCGAAGGAGGTCCGTACACAGCGTAAACCGAAACCGCACCGCTCGGGCCAGTAGTACTTGGCGGTTTGGAAACCGCGGGTAGCACGGTGACGCTACCCACGGTAGGCGTACTGGCAGGTTTCGGTGGAGGAAGTCCGGTGGCCTGGACACTCTGGGGCTGCGTGCAGATCGTGGCGGATGAGACTGGCGGACGCACTACAGTAGCGGGTGTCGGAGGCTGCTGTGGTACAGAGACCGGGACCAGGGTTGTTGACGCAGCCAGTCTTGGAGCTGTTGCGGTTGGCTGAGCGGGTGAAGCGGAAACCGTGCGTACGATCGTAGTGCCTCCTGCCTGCGGTTGCGTTGCCAAGTGAACCGTGGTACCTAATTAAAGCAAAATCAATTAAAATACAAGAATTCCACGCTGATTCAGTGGAATAAGATGATACGGTAATAATAAGACGATAAGAATGATACGAATAATAATAAGAAGATAAGATTGATAAGAATAATAAGAAGAAGATAACTGGTGAAACTAGAGGACTAAGTATTTACCTGAGGCCGTATGGCGCGTTACTGGAGTCTGTTGCGCGGTACGGTTGCTGCTGGCGACGGCAATGACGGTAGCGCCTCCGCTCAGACTGACAGGGACGCCCGCGGGGAGAGTCAAAGGAGCAGGACTTGCGTGCTGCTGCACGGGCTGCGGAGTCATTTGGACCGAAGGCTGATGTTGCTGGGCCGGAGGAACGTCCCTGGTCAGTGGAACGTCCGGGTACGCGGCTAGGGCGGCGGGTTTAGTGGCCACGGGTGTCAGAACCGTTGTTGGAGGTAAGTGACGAACGACCTCGGACGCGGGATTCGTAATCGTCACAGGGGTGGAACTGGTTGGTGGATGTCCAGGAACCGAAACGGGTCGGAAGCTACGGACCACGGTGGAAGATTCCTCGTGTCGACGCATGGGTGACAACAATCCCGTCACAGGATCCACCATGGGTACTTGAGTCGCTTCCTTCGTCATGACGGCACTGGCCAACTGCGGTAACTCCACTTTGAGAACGGACGGTGTGGGGGCTTCCGGCATCTTTGCTGGCGGAGCATTGGCTAGCGCTAAAGGTAGAGGCGGACCTCTAGGGGAATGACGCGGGCTGGCTGCCGAACTGCTGGTTATGGCGATAACCTTGGGCTGCTCTACGATAAACGCTGGCCGCAAGACCTTCTCCGCTGCTTCCTCCACAACCGCGGGCCTGTCAGGAACTTTTCGTGTAACGTCAATAGTTTCCTGCTGAATTAAAAAAAAAAAAAAAAAAATTTAAGTCGGAATTACCAAGCAGTAAGTTGTTGAGTAAAAATACCTGTGGCTGTACTGCTTGTGGGAGCGGGAGTGGAAGATTCAAGGGCGCACCAGGGCCAGAAGGCGTGTTAGAGGATGTAATAACCGCCACAGCTGGACTGGGTGGAATTTGCTGCGGGATCTGGTGCTGCTGAAGTGGTGGAGGAACCAGAAGTGTAGGAACAGGACCAGCAGGAGCTGTAGTAATAGCAGCAGGAGCAAGGTGTTCAGGCTCCGGCTTGATTTCCGTCGTCGGGACAACTTTTTCCTGAGGCGGCTGCGCTGATCCTTCTGGTTCGTGATCCGTAAAGGCGTAGACATCCTGAAACGACGACTCGCTGATGCTGTTTCGCGAGCTTCTTCGGTAGCCAGGGATTTGCCTGGGTATTGGTACAGGTGCCGGTTTCGGAGCCGCTTTGGTCGGACTCGAACAGGCGAACCGAGTTGTTGTATCACGGATTTTTCAGCAGCTTTGGCGCTCTTCGAGAAAGCCGCAGAAATGTCGGGAGTCCGCGGCGGTCTGTCGATATCCGGGGTCTGCGGTGAAGCGACCACCATGTCCGGGGTTTGCGGGGCTTGGTCTTCCTTGAGAGGTGAGCCTTCCATCCGGGTTTCGTCGATGAGAAGGGCCGGAGGGGAAGCCGGAACGTCATTGGAAACGTCCGGACCCCGAATCTTGGCGTCGTCTTCAGATACCGAGCGGACTGGGAACACTGACACCGAACCGCTCTGAGTCTCGGGTTCCATGAGCATCTCCTGTGCGAGAAACAGAAACAAACGAATGAAACGACGCTTACACTTCATGAATACAATATCATCATACGCGAATACACTTACAAAGCGTTATAAAATATTTAACACTATTAAAAGACTTTTTTTTTAAACCAAAATTATATTACTGTTAATTTTATATTTTCAATAAGCTTTTAATATTTAATTCCATTATTACGATTACTATTATCTATAATACACTTTATAGCTAGACTTAGTTATATTCAAATTTTTAAAATATTTCATATTTGTTATACACCACTTCATTTTTAATTAACTTTAATATTAATATTATTACTACTAGCAACTATTATATAGCTTGTTTTATATTACAGTATAATTTATTTGTTATTTCTATATTTAATATTAATATCATCATTTTACAAGTGCAGATCACTAACCTGTGAAATGTCCATATCGTCAGTTTCGCACTGCAGCGACTGTACCGCTTTTAATGCCTCTTCGCTGGGGGTGGAATCTTCGATTTGCGGCTGCTGAACCTGGTGTTCCGTCGGCTCCTCTTCCATTTGGTCGACGCCGAAGTCGTTTCTTTCATCATCGAAAGTTTCCATCAGCAAACCAGCCACGGCATCCTCCGTTTCCAGCTTGCAAATCACCGACCTCTTGTCCTGTGCTGCTGCTGGAGGCTCCCACAATGTCGGCATGCTCAACGGTGATTTATTAGGTGATTTATCTACGAATCAAACAATTGATTTAATAATTCTAACTTCCCCTGGCTGCTTAAATGCTTACCCGGTACTTCTTGTTTGACTGATACTTGTGCTGTTGGAACGTCTTGTTTGGGCTGCGGCCTTTCTTCTGCGAACACATCAAGAGCCGGTGGTGGATTCTCTTTGTTTACAACTTCTCTCTCCTCTTTCACAGCAACCTCTTTGACGACAGTTTCTTTTGGGTGGCTTGAATCTTCGGCGATACTGTCTTTGCTGCTTCTGTCTTCACGGCTGCTGCGCTTGCTCTTCTTCTTCTTCTTGCTGGATTTGCGCTCGGTTTGAACCGGCGGAGGCGGCGACGTCGACGCAGCTGGAGCAGGCGGCTCGCAAATCGGTTCGGGCGCATCTTCCAGCAGCTTAGACTCGAGCGCCTTTCCTGCTTCGGCGAGGTCCTCAGCGTCGCTTTCCAGGTCCTCGAACGACTTGAGCGGCTGCGCCGCTTCCGACTCGCTCTTGCTCTCCGACTTGCGACTGCGGTTGCGCTCGCGGACTTTGGATTTCTTCTTGCGCTTCTCGATCGGCGATGGCGTCCTCGCTTTCTCCTGTGCGGGCGACTTTGAATCCGAATCGGAAGCGTAGACTGACGAGAATTTGAGCTTCGATGATGAAGATGAAACCTGGATCGGTAGGTGATCGTCAGACTCGTCAGAGAGAGGGCCGAAAATAGTTTCCATCTTTTCCTCGCCCGAGCGCTAAGTTTAGGTCCCGTCACATTCCTGGGTTCCTTCTTCTTTTTGGAGGTGGACGCGCTCAGTGAACGCTGCCAGCTCTTTGATTCATAGTTTTGCTGCTTGGCTGCCGAACCGATGGGTTCTGGTGCGCTCGGTCGCCTCTTAACGATCTGCTCGGCGACATTTTTCACCTTTTTCGACTTCTCCGTCTCGGAGGCTGACTCGGAATCGGACTGTGACGACAGCAGCTGGCGACATTTGGATCTTGCGGCGAAGCTGCTCCTCTTGGAACTGATCTTGGCAGGGACAGCGTCTTCGTTCGCGATCACTTTCTCCGACTTAAACTTGACGGGCTCCGAGTCTTCCTCTGAAGAAGTGGACGACAACTTCGAAACCGCCATTGCTGACGCAGAACTGACGGGCCTGGGCCTATTCGACCTGACTGGACTGTCCGAATCGGAATCCGAAGTGTCCCAGTGAAGTTTCTTATCGTCTTTAGAACGCGAACCGGAATGGCGCCCTTGCCGGAAAGCTCCGAGCTTGCCGACTGTTTGTTGCTTGCGCTCCTCTTGCTGCTGCCTCTGCTGCTGCAGTTTGAGGGAACGCGCCTTGACTTTGTCGTACATGGAGAAGTACGTCGGCTCCGCATCGAAGAAGCTGTTCATCCCCGACTTGCGCCGGCCAAACTGTTCCATGTCGGAATCGTCGTTGCTGAAATCCGACTCGGAGGACGACATATCGTCTTCCGTAACGCTCTCGCTATCGGACTGCGACTTCTTCCGGCTTGAAATGCTGGAACGCTGCGAACTGGAGCGCTGCATCTCGATCCTGCTGCTTCTGCTTTTATCGGAATCGCTTTTCCTCCGAGAGGAAGAAGACAACGCCGCAGCAGGAGCAGGAGCGGTCGGTGTTTTCTGTTTCTCCTTTTGCTCTTTGTTTTTATCTTCTTCTTTCTTTTTCTCTTTCCTTTCTTTCTCTTTCTCTCGATCCTTTTCCTCGCGTTCCTTTTCTTTCTCTTTCTCTTTTTCCTTCTCCTTCTCTTTATCCTTCTCCTTTTCCTTCTCTTTTTCTTTCTCCTTGTCCTTTTCGCGATCCTTGTCTTTCTTGTCCTTTTTCGATTTAACTTTAGTCGAGCTTTTCTCCCCAAAATAGTCTGTCGAAGACTTGGGAGACTTACCCGACAAGTCACTTTTCTTGGTCGCTAAAGTGATGGGACACTTAGGGTCAGTTCGGTTCTCGTTCTTTTGGCTCTTGACCGATTCCTTGTTTTCCTTGTCGTGGTTCTTGGATTTTTCGCGTTCAACGTCGCGGCTGGGATCGCGTGTCTTGTCTTTGTCCTTTTCCTTGTCTTTCTCGGTCTTGACTTTCTTGGCCACCGTGACGCCTGCGTCGACGCTGCGCCTCCTCTTCAGCGTCGGGACTTCAGCAGCTCCCGTCTCAGATTCACGCGATTTTCGTCTCGACGTTTCGCTTTCCAGCTTCGAAGCTTCCTTCTCTTTCGAGGATTTCGCCTCTTTGGCGGCTTTCTCGTCGTCTTGTTCGCGATCTCGGTCTTTTTCTTTCTCCTTTGTTTCTCGATCCCGTTCCTTTTCCTTTTCTTTGTCCTTGCTTTTCTCTCGGTCTTTCTCCTTCTCCTTGCGATGCGAATTGCTGCTGGAATGACGCGATCTCTGGCCACTCTTGTCTTTGGCTGGCTTCTCTGGCTTGGCCAATTCCGATTTCACTATTTCTGTTGTTTTTACTTCCTTCTCCGGCTTCGGCTCTTCCGGTAGTTTCGTTTCCCTGGACTCAACTGCAGGCACTACCGTCGGCAATGGTTCTTCTTCCACCTCCGCAGTTTCTACAGGAACCGGAACCAAGACTGGTGGGGTTACTGGTTCTTCGCTTTCGGGCTCGACCGCCAACGTTTCGGGAGTTCGCTCCAGAGCTACGTCTTGATCCGGTTTGTCCTGCTCAAGCGGCGCTAGCTCAACCGCTGGCTCAGCAGTAGGGGGTTCCACAGGCGGCGGTTCTGTTGGTGGTGTACACGGCCTGTGTCGTGTGATTGGTGGAGAGACGGGAGGCGTGGCTGGAGTTGGAGGTAGAGTCGCTTCAGCTTCACTTTCAGCCGGAATCGTAGCGTCGTTCTGTTTTATCAAATCCGAAACTTCCGTCTTAATCTCCACGGGGCTTAGTTTGTTCGGTAAGTAAGCAGGAGCCTCGACGGTCGCTTCTAGTGGTCTAGGAGCGACGGCAGTAATCAAGGGCAACAACGGCAGGCTTGGCGTGATTGCCACCGTCGGTTTGGGAGGAGGTGACGGGGTTGCCACTTGCGTTACACCTTCCGGCTTGAAGTTGAAAACCGAGGTTTGCGTCTTGAACTGCGCAAAAGTAGCCAGAGCAGAGACGTCGGGTTCGTATTTGTCGCGGAAGCTCTCCAGCCGCTTCTGGTCCTCGTCGAAAACGGAATGCTTGGCCAAGAGACCGAGGACTATGTCTGAGGGTTTCTGAGTCTTCAGTTCGTCGAAGTTGAGAAGCGGCGGCTTGTGAGCAAACTTTTCCACTTCTCGGACGCTGGGCGTCTGCAAGGACCGGGTGGACCACTGCTCGTAGCGCTGCTCCCACTGGCGGAGCTGCTCTGCCAGCGAGAGGTCTGCGGAATGCAGGGCAGCTCGGGGCGAGGATCCGGGAGAAATCTCTGAATCGGACGAATCTATACTACACTCAGCAGCCACGCTGCAACGGGGGGAACCAGGTACGGCAGCACGCGACGGGCTACTGCTCAACGAATAGCCGCTGGGTATCCTAAACGCCGCTTCCGACGACGTTAGCGATTGCCCAGCAATAGGAGAACTGCCCGAACTAGCTGTAACTCCACCAGTGAGTCTCCGGCCTGCAGGTCCCAAGAATTCCTGGGCGAAGCGAGGCAGGGGCAGGTTCATCGGTCTCTCCGTTGGCCGAGGAGGCCGTCCTTTGCGAGGATCTGTCGGGATCTCGTCCGAATTTTCATCACACAGTGGAGTCCCGGGCCTGCTGCTGGTTCCAGGACCTTCTTGACTCCTCCGTCGAGTGCACACTTCCCCCGGGATAGTTTTCGGGAGCACGTGCTTATCCTTCGAGTCGCCGGAGCTGTCGGTGGAGAGACGCGAGACGCGGCGACTTGGACGGTTCGATGAGGCAGCTTTAAAGTGGTTAGCATTACTGCTACTCTGACCGCACGGTGCTACGGGAGTTGACGCCGGCTTAGTTCCTGCTGCCACACCGACTGCTGAGGCCAGCTGGTCTCCTACGCTGACGTCGCTCACCCCGCTGTCGCTGCTGCCGCTCAGTTTCGACTTCTTGCCGCCAGGAACGCCAGGGACTGGACACTCGGTGTCGGAGACTTGCTCCTCGCCGGAACTGGTCGTACCGTCCGCTGAATCGCGAGCCTGGGAGAAAACTTCGTTACCGTTCGGTGGAACGATTGCCTGACCTACCGTATCCACACTCAGGCCGCTACTGCTGCTACCACCGCTACCGAACCTTCTGCTCCGGTCTCTCTCGACCACGGCTGTTTCCCTGACGACTCGATCTCTCCGAGCTTCGGCTACGGGACTAGCAGACGCTGAAACATCCATGGGGGATTGCTCCTTCTCGTCCAGCTCCGACCTTCCTTTACTACTTGTTCTCCCATTGATTCCGGTTGATGCCGAGGGAGTCAAAGGTAGCGAGGTATCTTTGTCGTCGAAGGCTTTGATACTGCTTGAAGGTGACAGCCCTGACCGCCACTTATCGTGATCCCGGCTCTCGGAGCTCAAGCCTTCCCGCGTATCCAGCTCGCGTTCCAGCGAATCTTCTCGACTCGTTCCCTGACGAGATCTATAAGAAAAGTTCAACAAATGGAATGGTTAATTAACAGTTTTAACAGCCCAACTAAAAATTTACCGTAGTGCACTATAGTGAAACTATGTACTATGTTGCAAAATGCTAGAGTACCATACTATAGTGCCACAATACACTTGAAAACCATGGCATTTCACTAAAGTAAAGTAACAATATAGTGCCCTATAGTAAAATTATGGGAAAACTATAGTGCACTATGTTGCAAAATACTAGAGCGCCACACTATCGTTTACAACTATAGTAAATTTTTACTTGGAAGTACGAAATAATTTAATGTACCTTGTTTCAGTAGCGCTTGGATTCCGCTCTTTCTCCCTGGGCCTGCAGCCACTGGCGCTGCTAACCGACGGGGTTCTGGATGCTCTGGCGGCTCCCAGGCTGCTGTTACCGGGGATGGCTGCAGCAGGGCTGGTCAGAGGGGGTCCACCGGGCCCGGGGAATCTGTGACCAATGCCCCTGCTGGGTTCCCTGTCGACCAGCTCAAAGAAGTGCGCCTGACACTCGCGAGACGCGAAGTCGACTTGAAGTTTGCGACCGGCCAGAGCCCTTCCCCGCAGCTCCTGGACTGCGGCCTGGGCGCACGGGACTTGATCGTAGAACACTAGACTGTTGGATCGCTCGCGATCGATAGCGACATAGGAAACGTGACCGAAGCGGTTCATGTAACGCGCCAGGTACTTGTCCGAGACCGTGTCGGCGATCCCGTGAAGCCAGACGCAGTTGGTCGGCATCGACTTCCCGAAGCCCAGTTTGACGCGCGTGTTGCCCACCTGCTCACCGTCCAGCCGTCGCATGGCCCGCACCACCGACGCAATGTCCGCGTACTGGCAGAACGCGTACGCGTTGGCACTGGCGCCGCTCTGACTCTGTTTCTTGATATCGATTTCAATGATGGTCCCGAAATCGTCAAAGTACCTCCGTAGTTCCGCGCCTGTCACGTCTTTCTCCAGGTTGCCGATGAACAGAGTTCTCGTGGCTTTCGGATGATACTCGTCCAGGTCCGCTTCCAGGGGTCGGAACTCGTTGTCGTCGATGTCGAGTTCCGAGTCGCAGGGCGTCACTTCGATTTTGCAGCCAAAGAAGAGTTTGTCGCGCGACACTTCCAGCGCTTTTTCCACGTCCTCGGCCTTCTTGAATCGCACTACAGCCACCCGGTCGGTCAGCTGTCCGGCTACTTTGACTGTCACCACTTTGCCGTGCTTCTTGTACTCGTGGAAAAGGCCGTCCTTGAGACTCGTGTCCGAGGACCTTAGCGGTAGATTCCGCACACAAATGGCTAGGGGTCGCCGGTCGTCCGACGAACCGCCAGTCAGACCGCCGGCTCCTCCAGACGACATCAGCGACCCGCTTTTCTGAGAGCCGCAGTTCCGGGGGCGAGGCCGCGCCCACCCGGGAGATCGCGATGACCCCGAGCGCGAGCTGCGGCTCGGGGAGGAAGACTGGGCAGACCGTGTCGTTTTCTGCGAGCGGCTGCTCGACCTGCTGCTGCTCCGGCTGTGCGACACAGAGCGCGGCGATAGACTTCGTGACCTAGACCGACTCCGAGAGCGGGAACCCCCCGACTCGGACGACGGCGAACGCGAGCGACTCAAGCTGCTCGTCGGCGACCTGGAATCGGAGCGCGATCGTGATCGACTCGGTGACCTGCTACATACAACAACCACAATAAAAACGAAGTTTTAATTCGAATCAAATATCTTAAGCATCGATACGGAAGAATGGAAGAAGCAGAAAAAAGGGAACGGAAAAAGCGATACGTTCAGAAACAGTGATTTCACTTTGCAGGGAAACTCCCTGAAAAAGGGAAGGACAGGGTCTCAAAAGGGAAAAATAAGGAGAGAGGCAAAGGGGAAAATCTGGAAGTGCAGCCTTAGATTCTAGTAAGTAGGGGGAAATAAGGGGAAAAGGGGAAAAATCTGGAAGAGCAGCGTTACATTCTAGTACGCAGGAGAAAATAAGGGAAGAGGGAAAAGGGGGGAAAATCTGGGAGAGCAGTCTTATATTCTAGTACCGAGGGGGAAAAGGGGAAAATAACGAAAGAAGAAAAGGGGAAAGTCTGGAAGTGCAGCCTTATATTCTAATGCGGAAGGGAAAATACGGGAGGAGGGAAATGGGGGAAACTGAAAGTGCTCAGAAGGCGGATCATGGCGGCTAATGGTAAATCAATACCTCGACTTCCTTTTCCTCGATTTCATTGATGTGATTAAGCTGGTCCTGTTTTTGGCGGCCGACGCCATAGAGCTGGCCTGGACGGAGCCAAAGTCGTTTCTCTCGGGTCTGTCTTCGAGATAATCCTGCGGCGGATAGCGCGGCGGGGCCGGACTGTCGTAGCCCCATGCTGCAGGGCCGCGGTAGTGACAGCCCCCGGGAGGGCCCCTCTCGTTCATGGCCTGACCGTAGGGCCCGTTGCGGTAGGGCCTCTCCCGAAAGGGGTGGTGAGGGCCCTGGCGTCGGAACGGTGCTGCTGGCGCGTCGCTATCGTTTCGCCGCTCGAAAAAATGACTAGACGAACGCTCGTATCCATCATCTGGATGGCCGATACCGTTGTAACCGGAATGCCTGCTTCGGGGCGAGAAATAATCATCTTAATTCCCGTTATTTAATTACATTACTTTTTAATTATTTAATCATTACTTTTAAATTAATCATTATGAGTTTGTAATAAACCACATAATATTTCAACATATTTTTAACAACTAGACCAAGAAAACCACCACAGAAATTGTATAAGAGCTTTACCGGCCCCGATGAGGTATCTGCGGTGGAATGGGGTTGGCAGCCAGAGGCGCGGGCCTGCCGCTCTCGTGCGACAGCGGGTCGTAGTAGTCGGTCACCAGGCTGCGGTCCTCGAAGACGTTCTCCGAGGCGCGCGCCTTGGCCGCAGACTTGATGTCCATGAATGCCACCGCCGCGCACAGTCCTCCACCGGCGCCTCCACCCGCGCTGCCCGACTCGTCGTCCTTGCCGAAACGCGGCAGCAGCTTAACGCTCTGAACACGGCCATATCTGCATTAGCATACAATGAATAAATGAATTCTACGATCTACTCTGTACCGATTCGTGTGTCATAGAAGAACAGTGTTTCAACTTTCAATTTCCCCTTTTTCCCCTCCGTTATACAGTACAAGCTGTACCTCTAGATTTCCCCGTTTCCCTCTTCTCTTAGTTTTCCCTTTCCAGACCCCATCTTTCCCTTTTTCAGGGAGTTTCCCTTCAAAACTGGAATACTCAATTCGTATATCATAGTACAGTGTTTCCACAACTAATTTCCCCTTTTTCCACTTTTCCCTTATTCTTCTCTTTTCCCCTCCGTGATACAATACAGGCTGTACCCTCTAGGTTTTCCCTTTTCCTTCTTCTCTTGGTTTTCCCTTTTCAGACCCCATTTTCCCCTTTTTCAGGGAATTTCCCTTAAAAAGTGGAATACTCAATTCGTGTATCATAGGAGGACAGTGTTTCCGCTTTCAATTTCCCCTTTCCCCCCTCTTCCCTTATTTTTCTCTTTTCCCCTCCGTGATACACTACAGGTTGTACCTCTAAATTTTCCATTTTCAGACCCCATTTTCCCCGTTTTCAGGGAATTTTCCCTGCCAAAACTGAAAACACTGTACAAGAATCTGGAGGATTCAGCGACTCGCCCACATGGCCCGACTACGTGCGTCAGACACAACGCGTCGCGGCGGCTCGCCGCAGTAACTCACCACTGCAGGTGCACGCCAAATTCATACATTTCCGAGAAGCAGTATTTCTTTTTTTTTCTATCAAGGTCTTGGGGGACGGTGGAGGGAAAAAGCGCCCAAGAAGAAGTGGAACGAGCAGTCCGGAGTGAGCAAAGCAGGTGTAATTGATTTTGCTCAGTGGCAAAGAAAAGCCGGGGCGCCATTATTGATGAACCTGATACTTGCGCGTGTTTGTTGCGTCGGCTGGACGCTCCTTTAGTCGCGCCCGCTGTCTCGCACCTTTCCTCCTCCTCCCCGAACTCCCCCCTACCACCTCTCCCACAACAAAATTTTTTACAATAAAATCTTCATTCCTTGATTATTAATATACCCTAATTAAAATTAACTATCTTACGTTCATAGTATATAAATTTAGAACAATAAATCTGAGTTATATTATTGGTGTTGTTCTTAGAAAGTTCGCTCAAGTAACTGAAATTACCGTTACCTCTAGACTAGTTCAATCCAACTTTTACACAGTACGAAGGAAGAACTGTTTAAGTCCTAGTTTCACTAGCCCTTTACAAAAACCTACTATCAAAAACCTATAATATTAATTAAAATATTACGTAAATGCGTAAAAACTTAATATTTGACCGAGACTTTGAGAGAGAACAGGTCGCTTGGCTACGGGGCGATTTCCCCGAGAGGGTGAGAAACATGACGCAGGCGAACGCCGCATCACGTAAGGTAACCAACCCTCTTTTTCCCTTTTTTTCCCCCGCTTCCCAAAAAAGGGCGCCAAACTCGACGGTACGAAAAACAAGAGAAAAGGGCGGGGGGGAACTAAGCGGGAAGGAGGAGGGGGGAGAAACCTCCCTGGCCCCGGGGGTTGGACAGAGGGAGATACATAGAGGGGGTAAGAGTAAAGCGATGGGGGATAGGGGGCTGAGACGCTCGTTTAGTTGCGCCTGGATCGCTCCCTTTCTAGACCTTGGTTTTGTATTCAATCATTGATCAGCGGCATTGGCGAAGCGACGGCACAGGCCGAGGAAACAAAAACAACACCCAAATTGCTTGCTCACTACTGCAAATGATCTTAGAAAAAGTTTTCTTCTACAGCTTTACATGTAATGTCAACATTTTCCAACTTCTACTGACTTGTCAAAAATTTTAGAATATATATAGTGTCGGGATAACGAGACGAATACAATGCAGGAAAAAAAAAGAAACGTTGGCCCTACGAGGAAACGGTAATGTATGTGATGTAAATTTTAAAAAAAAAAGTAGAACAAAAAAAAGATTAATTTAAAGAAAAAAAAACAAATTTAAAAATGGGGAGTTGCTTGACCGCTCTTCACAGCACAACGCTCCCCGCGAGAGCTACGCTCGTTTAGTCGCGCCGGCTCCTTTTATTCCTTTTGCGAAGCCAAGGAGAAAGGCAGACAAAAAGAGAAGAAGGAAAAGATTTAAAATAAAATATTCGCCCGCCCTCCGCGCCCGCCCGCCCGCCCTCCCCCGGGCAGGAGGCAGGAGGGACCCGGGGAGGGAGGGAGGGCGCGGAGGGGAGGAAGGCGGCCACTGAATACAAAGAAGAAAATATGTAACAGAGAAGAGATGATGAAAACTGGGAAGTGAAGGAGGACGGAATAAAAATGCCTGAGGGGTTTCTCGGGGTGGCTTTGCCCATATCGAATAGAGGAAGCGCATTTGGTAGAAAAGAGAAAACACAAAAGAGAATGGGGGATAACAAAACTTACGAAATTAAAAAAGAAAAAGAAAAACCAGAATATATCAAAATGTTTTTTTTTATCTGTTTTTCTTTCCCAGGGCCTTTCGTACAGCCGCAAACCGCACACATGACGAAACCGCCATGTTAGAAGAACGGAAAAAATATCTCAAGAATGAGAATGGCTCGTCTTGTTTGAATCGGAAATAACTTTTAATCAAACAATGGCTGGAAAGATTATTGCAGTCGGAGATAATGGCAAGGGTAGAAGTGCAATTCCCTACAGCACGAAACCCTTGCAGTGAAACGACGTGGTATGACGTTCCAAGTCCGCAGTTTGTAATCCATTAGCGTCAAATACATTAGCAAGTGAGAAAATAGTTTTTAAAAAATTATGTACCTCTGAAAATGTTCTCGGATTCGCTCTTCTTTCACGTTTTCTGGCAGGTTACCCACCCAAAGATGACGCGTCTCTCTCACCATTTTGTGTATCACTAATCCACATTATAATCCACGTGGGACGCGTTCAAACATCAATCCAAAGAAATCCAATGCTTGTGTGTGAAGTGTGGTATCCTTTCGAAAAAAAAAATTGGGAAAATTATGCGAGCGAAGTTGCCTTACACACTTCCTCTGCTAAGGAACATTGCCACTGGGATCTCCTCTGCTCGCCCGACACGCAACTCCTATACCAGCGCCATCTGTTTAGCGCTACAGTGGTCCGCCGACTACCGAAGCTGCGCCTTGCCGTGAGGTCTACAAAGCCAAAGCGAGTCTGGTACTACAGCATAGGCTCGCCGGCTCGACTATCTCCAATGAAGCCGAGTCTGTACCACGGCTTTTGCAATGGGAAGGCTCGCCGACTATACAAATTCTAACGGCTTTCTTATTGATAGTTGACGGAGCGAGTCTGTAATCTTACCCGGGGGTTTTATCGAAGGTCAGAACAAAGAAAGGCGCTAAACTAGCAGTTGTCCCTCGTCGAGACGGTCGGGTATCTGCTGCTCTGGGATAATTGAAACGGGGAAAATTCTATTCTTTGTATCTTTTCCTGATTTTTGGATTTCGCAATGGAGAAAACTTGTTCTGTCCACTCTTTTCATTTGCATTCGAACTTTATTGCCTAATCACTTCCATGATACCGGATAACAATACAAAACGCATGGGATTTATACACAGCCCTACATTTGTTTATATTCACTTCTAAGGATACCTTTTGTCTGCGAATCAAGTTCTCGCGGATATACGTGGTTCTGATGTGATGAAACCCGATATAATATTGCAGTGAGCGTTTTTGGCTGTTTCGTTGCTCTGCTGCGCAAGCCCCGATAGATTAATAATAAGCCGAGAGCATTCGTAATGTTTCTCCATCGGATGCGTTTCTATAGTTTCACTGGCTTGGCTAACACCCTGGGGCCCATAGCAACAGCAATAGGCCCATCTCTTGGCCGCCATGTTTAAGCGGAACAGAAGCAATACACGACATATAACCCGGTCGTTCAGCTCTCTCTCTCTCTCTCAAAAAAAAAGAAGAACGGATTATTGATCACCCAATGGCGATTACATCTAATCAAAGAGACGAAAACTGAAATCTTGGATGTGAGGGTTAGAGGACGGGGGTTGGGTCAAATGCTGAGCTATTGTTGCGTGATCTCGACGATTTAGCATAGAAAGAAGAAGTGGAACAAGGTAGATTACGAAAAGCCGGGCGAAAGGGGGGCGATAGATATCTGCTCACGTGGCACCAGGCGCGAGTAAGTGATCGTCGGACTATTTTGGCATCGGCTTGATACGCCGCCCCCTACTCTCACCGAGAAGGCTTCGTGGTGCACCCCCAACTCTTTTAGACCATTCCACAAAAAAATCCCTCGAGTAAATTCTTTTCTTTTTTCCTTTCTAAGTCTTCATGCAAAACTTAGTACTTGAATCCCAGCATTTTATTTGTAAAAAGGCATTTTTTGACGGGGGCTCTTGTTATTGTTGGAAACCCATCACCGAACGTCCAACGGACTGGCGCGGCCGAACCAACGACCTGTCGACCTTGGACTTCTTCCCCGGGAGGTTGTCGTCTCGGCTATCGGCTTGGCCCTGTCCCCACCGTACCGTACTCAACATCCACCACCACCACCACCACACTCTACAGATGGTCCAACATCACCTTATTGTGTAGTCTACATAATTTGTAAGGTACCGTCCACGTCCACGTCCAAGTTTATGTTAGTGCAAAATATTTACCCAAAACTTCCATCTCCAAATGTTTGTTCTTGGATTTTTCCACCGTCCTCCTCCTCCTCCTCCTCCTCCTCCTCCCCCCACGGTTCATGTGCGCACGTTTTTAGTCTAAATTTAGCCAGTTTGTGACTTTTTCAGGAGGGGTATGCGTGATTTCAGGCTGCTGAATTATTCACTGTGGGTGACCCCGTTCTTGCTGTTATAGCACAAAAGTTCAAAACAAGACTTTCTGCTTTTCCTCTCTTGATATTAGACCTTATTCCCCAAAATAAGACCTCTGTGGACTACACCCGTCTAACTACGGACTGAGAAATAATTTAGTTCAAAATACTCATAAATTGATTTAATTAGAAGTGTCCGCTATAGTGAGGTTCGCTTTTTTTTTTTGGAATTAGGTCCCTAATTAGTCAAAGTGACCTTTTTCCGGGTCACTTGGAAATGCTGGTGCGTGTATTCCTTCGTCAGTAATTCAAACATACATCCATGAAAAAAAAGCACACACGCAAGAATGTGAGCTTTATAGCTAACTTGAGGCTACATGGAAAAAAAGGTCACCTGTACCTAACCCGCCATGTTCTGTTGCTGAGGGAAAAGCGAACAACGAGGCCGTCACGTAGGTTTCATTCATTTGAAATAAAGTACTTGGATCATTTCAGTAATGAAATGCTTGTCTCTGGATCAGCCAAAAAGGCTGCTGTTTGTTTGACAGCGTGTCACGGAATTCTTAGAAGTTTAACTAACTTTTCTTGAGCTGGCAAAACCGGTAAACCCAAAACTTTCTCGGATTCCCAGAAGGGTACGGTCGTTAAACCATTATTTCTGGTTATGTACTCGTGTAGGAAAATATGTTGTAGTGGGAGCGAAAATATATCTAGTACCGTTAGGCTTCAAAAACTGTGTACAACGCCATCTAGTAGTGAGAAATGGAACAATATATGTCAAAATCGGTGCTTCCATTTTGTGGGGAAATTCCCTCAAAACAGGAAAGTTAAGGGAAAAGGTAATTTTAGAAGCGTGATTCCTCCAGCACGGGAGGGGAAAAGGGGAAATAAGGGAAGACAGAAAAGAGAAATATATAACTAGCTCAAAGCGTGGAGGGGAAGAAGGGAAAGGATATTTTCAGTCCAGGGGGAAAAGATATGCTTGTTTAAGGGAAAACAAAAAGTGGGAACACTGTTTAGCAAAGTTCGACATTTTGAGCTTAATTTGTTAACTGCCATTTGATAGGCTATTAAACAATGAGTCAACCGGAGCACGAAACCGAAAACCACGAAACGAAGGCCGAAGCTGACGATCAGGATGAAGGAAACGAACTGGTCATACTCGACCCAGAAGCGACTGAAGTGGACCTCAACCATGGAAGAATTAAGAAAATTGAAAACCTGGAATGTCTGAAAAATGTCGAAGTGCTCTGTCTGCGTTGGAACTTGATAAAGAAAATCGAAAACCTCCACAGTCTGGTCACCCTGCGGGAACTTGAGCTCTACGACAACCAGATCACTGTCATCGAGAATCTCGAGGCCCTTGTAAATCTCGAGTAAGTTCTGAATTGCGTATGAATCATACTGCTTTTTACCACTATTTTTTTCCGCAGAGTACTCGACATCTCGCACAACCGCATTCAAAAAATCGAGGGGCTCGACTCGCTTACCAAACTCCGAAAACTGTTCCTTGTTTCAAACAAAATCGGCAAGATAGAAAATGTGTCGCATCTTAAGGAACTCGAAATGCTCGAGCTGGGAGACAACAATATCAGGGTAATCATTATCTAACTCCTTAAACATGTCACCATCGCCAAAATTTTTTGGTAGGTTATCGAGAATCTTGAAGGGCTATCAAAACTGGAATCCCTGTTCCTCGGCAAGAACAAGATCAAGCGGATCGAAAATCTTTCATCCCTGTCACAACTTAGATTAATAAGCCTTCAAAGCAACCGCATCGTCAAGATGGAGAACCTCGACCCATTAACAAATCTCGAGGAACTGTACCTTTCGCACAATGGCATTCAGGTATACATAGCTAAGGCAATTGTGACCAAGTTTTCCGTTAACATTTTACGTCTGACAGGTTATCGAGAATCTTGACAACAACACAAATCTCGAAACTCTCGACTTGGCTGGAAACCGCATCAAGAAAATCGAGGGACTGTCAGCGCTGACCAACTTGCAGGACCTCTGGTTCAACGACAACCAAGTCGAGGACTGGTCCGAAGTCAATAATCTTGCACCACTGAAAAATCTGTCCACTATATACCTCGAGAGGAACCCCATTCAGAGTGATCCCAACTACAGACGAAAAATCATGTTAATACTACCTAGTGTGACCCAGATTGATGCAACACGATGCAAGTGAATGTTTGATCCGCTAACCATTTTCTTGTTAACATTTGTTTATGAATACAAGAATGAACAAAATGAGTAGACATGTGCTCCAGTGTATTGGATGGTTTTTACAAGGAACACAAAAAATATTCGCTGACGGGTAGAACTCGTTTAAAACCTCAGCTTTGTGAAGAACCAACGGTTCTTGCCTGTCTTGTACCTGAAACGAGTAAAAACAACTTAGTTTACATTCTTTAGCAATAGATAGTCGAACAGTAGTTACCTTTCCTCGAACCTGGTCCTCACGTTGAAGCGGGCCTTCTTCCTCTTGGCGGGATCCTTGATGGATTCCCTGTTGACCAAATTCTTGTCGAAGTTGATGTCGACTGAATAACGAGTGGGCATCAGGTGGTTGTAGTTGACGACCTACACAGGAAGCAACATTAGATCATTCCGCAAAAAGAAATGCAATGTTTATTTGTCCCCGTCACGGACTTGAGGTAGTCTGTACTAATTCTTATGGCAGCCAAACACGTCAGGCCGCCTTAGAATTCAAGACTATCTCGATTGTTCATGACGGAGGTATACTGCTATCGCACACTAATGACTCAAGCACTGCCGATGAACCTCAGAAAAGAGGGCGAAGGTGACTAGCGCCTTCCAGCAGTGGATCTAAGGAGTGTGCTTTGGTTTATGAAAAAACTTCGACTGTACCTTGACAAAAGTCTTGATCTTGGAGCGCTTGGCAACCTTCTTCTTGGCCATGCGAGCAGTGACTTTGCGGGGATAGCGTTCAATGCCGGCAACCAAAGCGTGTCCGTAAGGCTTCTCAGGAGTGCCATCATCGTAGTTCTTGATGACGATTCCTTTGCGACCGGCATAGCGGCCTCCGAGGAGGAGGACCACCTTTCCTGATTTCATGATCTTACCCATCGTGGGACCTGTGAAACTGCAAAGGACAATATGAGTATCCCAGCACTGGGTATGTTTTCATACAGCGTCATATTTTAGATTAGAGAAAATAAATTAAACTAAAATCCACATGAATCTGTAGGCTTTATCTCTAGCTATTGTTTTACGCACTGAAATCGTGAATGTAGCGAAGGATGAAAAAGATATTTACAGATTAAAGCCGAATTCACGGGCTCTCACTAAACTTACCAATGCGAAAAGGAACAGGGTTGCCAGATCGCTGTTATTGTCAATGCGTGCGCATGTGGCTTGTACCAGAGTTAAAATTCATAAATTTAATAATCTGATTTATAACAAATAAAACATTAAAAATAATTTCAAAAAACAAATTTAGATTTTTTATATTTTCATTACTGCACATTTCTGGCAATATTGCGTAGTTTTATTGATTAACTTTAATAATAAGTTCAACCCATTCTTCCGAAAATTTGAAAATAATACAAAATAATATTTTCTTCTTAACTAATTTATAATATAATTCGTAATTGGAATAAATATTTAATTCATAATTGATTTCCACAATAAAAAGCACTCTCGATATTTTAAAAAAATTTATTGAGCCGCATTCAGTACAAAACATGCATATGAGATTTTTTTTCATGCAGAACAACGACTAGTGACTTGAATACCGACTTTAGGTATCGACACGGACCAGTACTTCCACTTTGCAGGGAAATTCCCTCAAATAGGGAAAGTGGGGAAGAGGAAAAGGGGAAAATGGAGGGAAAAGTGAATTTACAAATGTAGCTCTACTCAGTAGCACGAAGGGGAAAAAAGGGAAACTGATATTTTTCAAGCGGTGGGGGGAAAAAGGGAAAAAAGTGGAAGCACTGGCACGGACCGCATTTATTTTTGATTTTATTCATTAACTAAACCCAGTACGAGTAGTTTAGCATTTAGCGTCAGTCTAACAGTTCCAAGAAACTTCAAAATCACTCTAATTCATTTGTGGTATTATCATTCAGCAGCCCTTTCCATGGAGTGGCTACTAAATCCTGATCTGGAGGAGGTTCCGGTACATACGGCATTTGCTTTTTAATGCCATAAGGTCTCAGTTGGTAAACGAGATAATCCAAGACGTACATTTCATTCGGAGTAACATAGTGGAAAGATATGGCAGTATCCGAGCAGCAGTCTGGTCCCTTATTAACGAAAAAAAACAGTAATTATTCATCACGTAGGCCAAACAAGTGGCCCCCTAGCGGCCGTAGTTCTAAGCTCCGTGTAGTCTGCAGGTGTTGACCAAAGCTTGCTACCAAATCTTAGGGAAAATGTTATAGGATGGTCAACAGCTGTATATAGTTGTTTGCCGCTAGGGGGCCATTAATAGAAAAACAGTAATTATTCCTCACGTGGGCCAACCAAGTGGCCCCCTAGCGGCCGTAGTTGTAAGCTCCGTGTAGTCTGCAGGTGTTGACCAAAGCTTGCTACCAAATCTTACGGAAAATGTTATAGGATGGTCAACAGCTGTATGTAGTTGTTAGCCGCTAGGGGCCATTAATAGAAAAACAGTAATTATTCCTCACGTGGGCCAACCAAGTGGCCCCCTAGCGGCCGTAGTTGTAAGCTCCGTGTAGTCTGCAGGTGTTGACCAAAGCTTGCTATTAAATCTTACGGAAAATGTTATAGGATGGTCAACAGCTGTATATAGTTGTTTGCCGCTAGGGGGCCATTAATAGAAAAACAGTAATTATTCATGACGTGGGCCAAACAAGTGGCCCCCTAGCGGCCATAGTTGTAAGCTCCGTGTAGTCTGCAGGTGTTGACCAAAGCTTGCTACCAAATCTTACGGAAAATGTTATAGGATGGTCAACAGCTGTATATAGTTGTTTGCCGCTAGGGGACCATTAATAGAAAAACAGTAATTATTCCTCACGTAGGCCAAACAAGTGGCCCCCTAGCGGCCGTAGTTGTAAGCCCCGTGTAGTCTGCAGGTGTTGACCAAAGCTTGCTACTAAATCTTGTAGACAAATGTTACAGGATGATCAACAGCTGCAGATAGTTTTTGCCGCTAGGGGGCCATTCTTTTAGCACAAGGTCTGTTATTTACCTGCTTGGGTGGGTAGTAAACGTAATCCCAGTACCAGTATTGTGGATCAACAGGGCCTGGAATCAAATGGTGTTCCGGAATAAACGGAAGGAACCTGTTTCTTCCGTAGGAATCACGTGAATCTCCACTGGCTACCTGCAGTGCTTCCATGCACAGACCTTGGTCAATTGAAATTCATGAATTTTCGTCCTTGGAAACTAATTAGCTTTGAATAATTATATCTTTACCCATTTGAACGTCTTCTGCGACTTTGGGCAAGGTATTTGTGCATTTCTTATCGCTAAGATCGGCGTGAACGAATCTCCGGAGGGCTTCTCTGCTCAGCACATACCCTAAACATGTCGGCCCGAGACCAGCAACAACACGTAATTATTTCGAAAGTTTTTACCAGGGCTTAGCACAACAGAGGAGGCGACACAACAAAAATGTTTTATGGGGTAAGAGGATGATGATAGGTTACCTGCACCCCCACTGAAATAACCACGTTTCACGTACGGCTTAAATTTATGGCCGAACCAAAGTGGATGGTCAGCCTTGTAAGCAGACAGCAAGTAGCGAAGGTTCTCCACTATCACGTACCTAATTTCAAGTCATTAAAATTTATGCATTGGATTAAATTAGAGACTGAATTACGTATCGTCATCGGCTTTCATGAACCAGTCGACTTGTTGGTGATATTTTTGCCAGACTAAATGGAAAGCCTGCCTGGTTTTGCTCCACAGATGATCTCGACCTTCAGGAACGGGAACGGCTACAGCAGGCAGCGTTTCGTCTTCATAAAATCAGTTTGAAAATTTTGTTCCCAAATCGATTTGAGTTAAACAGAAAGATTCTTGAGTGATCTGACCTTCTTTGGAGCTGATAAATACTAGAATATTGCATCTTTTCCCCCAAGTTTGCTTCACGTGCCGGGCTCTTGCTTCGTGGTTTTCTGGCATGGTCAACACCCAGCACAGAACGCGGACTCTGTTGTACAAATCGTCTGCAGAAACTTCTGTAGCAACCGAATCGTTCCTTGGGGAACCAAGTCATTAATCTAATTATAAAATCTCTTGGTAAATCTGAATTTACGCGGGAAGAAGCAAAGAACCAATCAGAGCGTTTCTATCAGCCAGAGGACCAATGGAAACCAAAGTGTGCAAAATAAATGCGATGCAAAATCCGAAAGTGATTCCTGCTGCCAGTGTCAAGACGAATGAATATCCACCGGGACGCATCTTCACTGAAATCTAATTATTATTAGATTAATTAACAACGAACCAAATACTGAGACTTGACAATAAGCTTTAGTAACCAGCATTCTTCTTAAACTATGCTAAAATACTGAAAAATAAATTAGGAAATCTGTATTCAAGGTTGCTTTTCGGCGTCATACATTTTGTATGTTCCACACCTGAAATTTCGTTTTTGAGATGCATTATTCAAATTTAACTCACCTACGATTCTAATTCTAATTCGAGTAAAAATAGTTACAATAAAAAATTCTGGAATAGGGCATCCAAGTCATGAGCAAACTATCGTAGTAAATATATATAGCAGCACGTCGGTTTACGCAGTAAAGTAAAAATTTAGCGATTTAAATACTACCTAAATGAACTGGCGAAACGCTTTGAGTGTAATCTTCTTTTCGGACTGAACTACAGCAGAAAAATTTGGGAAAAAATGTCTGACAGCTTGACAACTTACTGGTAACAGGAAACTTACACTTTCCCACTTCTGGTCGTGAAGTTTCGAGTCGACTGCCGAAAAAGTCTCGGACCGCCTCGTCTGCAGTGCGGGTCCTATATACGTCAGAATCCCCACAGGTTGCCCACAACAATAACAGTGTTACCCGGCAGCAAGGTGAGGGTTTGCAAATGACTTGAGCGAAGCCAATTCCTCGCTATATATTATTCCTCTCTTCTCCTACCCCTGAAAAGATATCACACAACTCGCCCACAAGAGCGTATACAACCGCTTGTATTCTACGACTTGGTTTCATCGGACTGCTTCAATTTCTCGGTTCGCTCTAGGTACATCTTTTTAGTTTGCACTCGACAAGCGGAAGATAATGAAGAATTTCCCAAAAAAGTAAACAACATAGAAAGAAAAAAAAACCAAAAAAAAAGATCACGAGGGACAAGATTTCTTAAAATTTCAAGTCAATGTACTTATTGTATACGCGCACGCAACATCCTCTCCTGGTATTGTGTACTCGAACCAAGGCCGTCCTCCATATAAAGCGCCCTGCAAATTTTCGGGGTATGGGAAAAAAAAATTCTAAGACACACACAGCAGTAACAAGAGTACAATAAAGCAGCTTAGTCAACGGCATTTGCAGTAGTGGGATTACAAACGAGGTGGGAAAAATGTACAGAAACAAAAAAAATCTGCTTTATAAGTAGGTGGACAAAATGAAAACAACCAAAACAAAGTCAGCAAAGTTCTTCCTCTTTTCGTAGTATAACTTTCGTTCCACCTAAAATCCTTATGGCAGGCTGGATTATTCAGTTTTCCCTTTTATTTAGTCCGTTATGGAGAGCTGGGCAAATCCCACTAGAGCCTTGTCGTCTGGAATTTCGTTTGGAAGGCAACCGGAGCTCTAGAACAATGCAAATGTGCGAATTAGGCAAACTCAGGGACTAAACTTTATATTCTTTTTTTTTTTTTTACCAAAGCAAAAGTAACGTTCCGCACTGCTCGGCCGTCGAGAAGTTTTTGCAGGTTCGCAGCAATGACTACCAAGTCCCTGCCGTCGACCAGGCCTGCCAGTCAAAAATCACATTTAGTTTAGACTTAGTTACGCTTGCATTGAATTAAATACCAGCTGCGACGAGCTCAGAAGCAATGCCATCAGCTGTGTCGCGACCGATGGCGAATTCGAACCGGATATCGTTCAATTCTCGTTTAATGTTCCTGCAAAATGAAAGAGAATTTAAAATTTAAATTACTGGTTCCACTGAGTATACGAGTGAATTATTTGCCTCATCCTGAGAACTAAGTTAATGGGATTGGCTTCTGCGAGAGGCTGCAGAGAAACAGCAGGAGCTGCTGCGGCAGAGTTCCCAGGCTGTGACGATACTGCAGGTTCGTGCTCGGCACTGCCGCTAGTGCAGCTGCTACAACTGCTTTCTGAGGCGTTGTGATCCGCATTGGACGTTAACATGTCTCCCTGCGGTACCTGCTACACCAACCCAGTTATATTTTAGAACGGGAAATTCTCATTAATTAGCAAAAAATGATTTACGTTGGCGTTTCTCGTTGGGTGGTCATCTTCGTTTTCCGATTCGGAGCTCGAGCCTCCCGCTTCCGAGTCCGAGGACCACACCCAGTCACCAGCTTCGGTCCTGTGTAATCGACCAGAGGCCCCAGGTGTCCTGCGGGAACTTCTCGCCTTGTGGGCCCGCGTTTCTATAGACGGACCTAAGATTGTCGCAAACAGATTCAACTATTAGAGTTTGGCGATACAGTGAATGGTAACCCAAGTAAAAATTTACTATAGCCGTAAACTATCGTGTGGCACTCTAGTCTTTGCAACATAATAAATAGTTTTACTATAGTGCACCATAGTAAAGTTTTACTTAGGTAAGGCATTCATAATTTTGCGCACAAAAGCTAAAGATCAAGCAAGAGACGTTTTCACTAAAACCACTGAAACAAACAGGACAGAGCGAAGGTTACGGTTCCCGCAGCAGACGTCCAAAAAGCCAGCACGAATAGAACAGAATAAAAAAAATCATTACCGGCATGCTCGTTACCTTGAGCAATTAGGGTCTGTACCAAATACCGCCTGTCTTTGGCCTTCTTCAGGAATGGATGTTTAAGTAATTCTGTGGCCGTTGGCCTGCGAGTAAAATTTATCGTTAAGAAAAGCGCAATCTATTCCAATCACAATGAAACAACCTTTTGCTTGGATCTTTCTGAAGACAATCCGCTATAAATTTCCTCAGACTCTTGCCATAGTTTTTGTATTGGTCTTTTTCCTCTGCCCCCGTCTCCAGCGTTGGTGGGTCGTTTTGCAGAGTCAGAAGCAGGACCTGGGATTTTTCATTCAAAAATTAGCGATTTAGCATTAAAATTTACCACCTGTACCTTCATCGGAGGATAACGATGATATGGAGCAGTTCCCGTGGCCAGCTCGATGGCTGTAATACCGAGAGACCATATATCTGCTTTGAAATCGTAGCCAGTGACCTGCATGTGAAAAACAAACACCTAAGTGAACGTCCATATAAAGGACAGAATGATCAAAGTTTATGCATACCTGCTCCATAACTTCAGGAGCCATCCAGCACGGGGTGCCGACAAAAGTGTGTCTCGATTTTTGACGACTAAGGTCCCCGCCAGTGGCCAGCCAGGAAGATACTCCAAAATCCGCAATCTGTACCGTACCATCTTCACCGAGAAGAATATTTCCAGCCTTAATATCTCTACACGCAAGTGAAAAATCATCAGTTAAACAAACCCACGCGTACTGTCAACTCGTAAACTACCTATGGATCTGCCCGTTGTTATGGAAATATTCCAGTCCTTTGAGAACTTCACGCAGAACTGTGGCTATCGTGGCTTCGTCAAAAACTCCGTGCTTGCAATCTGCAGAGCGAACACGATGCTTGATTATGTCGAGCAGCGAACCACCTGACAAAAGCCTGCAAAATACAAAATCGAATAACTAAAGAGTATATTTTGCTATGCAAGATTTTTGCCTTAGAATCAGCCACAACTCTTCTCCAACTACAAACGATGTGAAATACGTCACTACGTTTTCATGATGGCAAGACGACATAGCCTGGATCTCTTTCTGCAAGCAAAACACTGTAACGTAAATATACAAACAATAAAACTGTTTTGACATACCAGCAACTCCTCCATGCTTGTGTTCCACTTTTCCAGGTTTATACGTTTTATTGCACATTTTTCCTGTTTGGGTTTGCAGTACGCTGAATGCACAACGGCCGTTGCACCGATACCTGGATACAATTACAGTACATTATAACATTACAACAAATTTGCAACACACGGAACAATTTCTGACAAACGACACCTTCGAGTAAACCTCTGCACCTAAGTTCTTAATCAACGGGCCGAAAATTACGTGCAAATTAGCAATAACTATAGCGATTTATTTTCCTACACATTAGGAACTCAGACAAGTATTGATTTTTCGAGCCATACATTCAATCTTTTTCTGAAACCGCGATCAACAAGCAATGGGGTACAAAGTTGTGCGCTTGCGTACGTCATTATATAATTAAACAATGAAATGACCACGATAGATTTTAAGTTGGCACATGAGTAAAAGGATATCTGATATACGTTATTTTACCTATGACATCGCCAAGCACGTAATCTTCAGGCGAATTGGGCCAGCCTAAGGAAGCAACCGGGTTGACGGTGTCGGCCATGTTGTTCTCCGACTGCTGCAGAGTGGCTAGTGACGAGGTACTTGCGGTGGCCCTAAGACCGTCTTTGCTTTTACCTGCTGTCGTCAACTTCTGCAAAGCTCCACGAAAGCGACCATTTTCTATTTCTCTCCTTAAATCACGCTCCTAAAATTATCAATCACATGAAGAATAATTTTACAGACTACTTTATATATATGCACTACATTCACTATTGGACAGTGCACACGTGATCTCCAAATGATCATTTCAGAATCACCATCTGTCGTGTACAATTAAATGTGGAATAATCATAATAAACTTTGTTGACTTCAGGGAAAGTAAGTGAAATCGTAATAAAAGGCTATGTCGGCTTGTCGGGACATAGAAGGACATGGTAAATCGCTGAGTTCATGTATGTAAACTGCCAATATAAACTGGCACATGAAAGTAAAAAAATATTCCTTTTCCATGAAACATGCCCAGTCAGCATAGGTGATTCATATGCTTTCGCAAGGATGCTTCAATTAGTTTTACTGAGTAACCAGTTTGAAAAAAAAAAGGGAAAAAAATTTCCCGTACCGGGAATCGAACCCGGGCCTCCTGGGTGAGAGCCAGGTATCCTAGCCACTAGACCATACGGGAGATACTGTATATGCAGAAATTTTAATAAAAACTTTAGAAAGTGTAATAGACAGTGTACAACTCTACATGTCTAATCTTATGCTTCGATACCACCATACCATAATCGTATAACCCTGCTGACATTCTGGTTTTATTTGACTTATATTTAATAAATCAAATGAAAATTTCTTTTGATGGAGATCAGAAACAATCGTTTCAGTTCATGTTACAGTTCAGTAATTATCCTATAGAAAACCATAATCATAAGAGGTACGAACCTTGGTACCGATACCATGAGACTTGAAATGAAGTTCTAACTCGGCCATAGAAGATCGACGACGATACACTTCAAGGCTGGTTGACGTCAATGCCGAAGACAAGGGCAACATACCAGTTTAAAATTTCTGTGGAAATAAATATATATTATAATTTAGTTATAATTGATGAGTATCACGAAGCAAGCTTTCTTATTACGTTTATTAGAGATAAAATTTTAAATAATAGCCACATTAATGTTGAGACATAATTTTGAACTGCAGCCAAAGGTGATATAGCAAGTTTTTTTTTACCAGATTTTACTGGTAAAAGACTCGAATAAAATTGTTGCAACATTACCTTAACAGAACATTTATGGCCACTTCTTTATTATTTTATTTGATCTCCATTCCCTTTTTCGGATTTTACATTCATTAATGAATAGTATGAAGCATGTTAAATATAACAATAATTACACCAATAGTGATAATAGAAGCTTTCCATTTGCCGCACGTTACAATCAGCTATCATTTAACTTGATTAACTAATATATGTATGATTGATTGTTAGGAAATGACTTACCCTTTTCTGTTGGCCATGTTTTGTGTGTATTTTTTTAATCCATAAAAGAAGCGAAGAGCTTGACTGGTCTTTGTTTGAGGCTTATGTGGAGACACGCACTGGGTCAGCTCGACGATCCGGACCTGTTTGCGGATCTCCCGTTGACCGACATGTGCTTTTCTACTATCGCTGACTTGAGGTGCAGTAATTTTAGAGGAGGCCTTGAAAAAGTCTATGGACAAGGAAAATTTCCAATTCACTGCCCCAATCACGACCCAAACTGTCTGCTTGGACGGAATACTCAATTACTTTCATTTGTCAACTTCTTCTGGAACAACAAACCGGTCGTAAAAAATCTTCGCTTTTAATACTTTACCAACACACTTTTTCGCAAGAAGTCCTAATATTTAAATGCTCGGTGTACTGGAATACCATATTAAATCAACATTTACGTTTAATATTTATAAAATCCAAGGTTAGCAGCAAAAGCTGACTTGTAGTTAATCTGTTAATGTATTCCGCATACGGAGCTTGCCGCGCCATATTACATTCATATCATGCACGGGAAATTTCAAACTTCAAACAAGCCTCAATGAGATGAACAAAACAAATTTATAAATTCATAATTTAACTTTCTAATTTAACAGTTTCTAGTTTAATTCGGTATATTATACAGTGTATAACAAAGCCTCGGCTAGATATAGGTATACCATCCATTCTAGAATAAATATTAACTTTTGCTGCTGAATGAAATTAAATTAATTAGACGGAATATTATTTAATACTGATAAAATAATTTATATATTATCTCGGATTAATTCTATGGTAATATTTTTAGCGGTTTTTGAAATTTTGTAATCTTGATTTGATTTCCGCTGTAGATAAACATTTTGAGCGATCTGGCAACGCCGCATTCCACACCCTAAGGGACAAGTTTACAGATAGATAGCTAAACTTGTCAAAATTATTGTATTTAACCTTTTCTTAGGTCAACTTTTTGCTAACAACCTGATCATTTCAGGACAAGAATCATAGAAAATGATTTTACTGGAAATCAACAACAAAATTGTGGAGGACACGTTAACCGTCAAAATCAAAAATGCTCTCGCCGGGTTAGTATTAAGTGGAGAGGTCCATCCTCAGACCCAAATCTTTTAGTATGAATCATTATTTATTAGAAATTTATTAACGCCTTTGCTGTTTCGCTTTTAGGAACAAGCCCGAGTCAGTGAACGTGACGCTGGCAGATTTTGACGGGGTGCTCTTTCACATTTCCAATCCTGACGGCAACAAGTCGAAAGTTCAGGTATTTATAATCTATTTTCTTTTGCTCGAGCAACTTCAACTAAGTGGTGACTCTTTTTCTGACTTTGTGATAGGTGAGCATTTCGCTGAAGTTTTTCAAAGACCTACAGGAGCACGGTGCGGACGAACTTCTGAAGCGAGAATATGGCGCTTTGCTTACAGCACCCGAAGACGGTACGAAAATTTGTCAAAGCATCAGTAAAACTTATTTGTGATCGTAATCTGAAATCTGAATGACAGGTTATAACATTTCCGTTGTTATCGATTTGGAGAACATCCCCAGCGACTGGGAAGAAGTGGTCCGCAAGATCGGTCTACTGAAGCGAAACTGCTTTGCCTCAGTATTCGAGAAGTACTTTGAGTTTCAAGAACGTGGCGAAGAGGGTCACAAACGTGCCGTCATCCATTACCGGGACGAAGAGACTATGTACGTCGAAGCCAAGGCCGATCGTGTGACTGTCGTCTTCAGCACAGTCTTCCGTGATGAGGATGACGTGGTCCTCGGGAAAGTTTTCTTGCAAGAGCTGCGTGAAGGACGCCGTGCCTCGCACACTGCCCCCAAGTCCTCTTCTCGCACCGGGAGCCTCCGCTCGAGCTACAGAACACTGACGCTAGAGTCGGAGACAATATTGGCTACATTACATTCGGTAATTCATGATTAAACTAGATTAACGTACACTTTTGTTTCATGTGCATTTGTTTCTGCAGTTTTATTTCCTCGTCACACAAATGCTAATGTTCGTGATAACACCATCAACTTGATTCACATGTTCCGTGACTATCTTCACTATCACATCAAGTGCAGCAAGGCCTACATTCACTCCCGCATGCGAGCCAAAACGTCGGACTTCCTCAAGGTTCTGAACCGTGCCCGCCCGAGCCCAAGAACGTAGAAAAGAAAACAATCACTGGCCGTACTTTCATTCGCAATCCTTGAAATGTGAACAACAAGAGAATTTTCGTCGAAGTATCATGTTTTTCTTTTCTCTGGTTTACAACAACTACAACATTAATAGAAATAAACGTTAATTCTTTCATCTTGCAAAGTTAGTCCACTGTAATCAATAATTCGAAATACTCGGCTGGATAATTTATCCTCATAAGTTAAATTTTTATTAATTCTATTATTTTTTCAAATGTTCGGGCTACGAGACGTTGGATTTATTTACAAGTTATTGTACTATTATACATAATTATGACGTAAAGGTTATGTCCTACACTTAGTTCGAACTGTTTCCACCAGTTGGCGCGGTTCGACCGATTGAATTCTCGTCTTGCAACGTCCGGTTGCATGAAGTGCGTCTGTTCAGAAAGTTTCGGAAATACCCTACCGTAACGTACCAGATACGGTTTTATTATTATTTTCTTAATTTCATTTTTATTTATTTTTATACGGTTCTATTATCCAAGTCTTAAACTAAACTTCAAACTAATTAAAAGGTTGAAGCTAAGTAGACAAGTTATGTCTACGGTCCTTGTGTTTCAGCATCGTGGGACAAACCGTTGGACAATTCAATGAAATTTTATGAAGGTATGTCTTAAATACATAGGCCTTGTGTAAAATACAAATGCTCTACGTCAATTGGCAAAAGTTGTTGGCCAATAATCAGATGCAATACTCACCTCAGCTCTCACTTGAGCATACTGCAAATATGCTAGAAGTATACTACAACTATTCTAAAAGTTCAAGTGTAGGTCCCAGACTAATATACTAACCGAGTGCTATTTTGTTTGACCAGGGCAGTTTGCAATTTCCCATACATTGTCGATGTGAAGAATCTTTTCTGGATGTCAGATGTTTTCGGAAGCAAACACAAAATTTCGTTTATTCGGACAATCCTCATTTCACAATTTGGAAACCATCGGACAACTCGGGATGTTTTATTGTTGGAATGAATTGATATGTAGTCAGAGACACTGAAACTCAAACTGCAAATGGCACGTAACAGTAATAGAAATAGCCAACATTTTGCCTGTAACAGTTAGTCATTGAAAATCGGGCGTTTCGTAATACGTATTATAGATTTTAACTTGATGTTCAAGCTTTAAACAGGAGTTACACTGTTTGTGAAATTGCTATTGCAGTAAAACAGTTCCGTGCCGTGGCTGCAGGAAGAACTGTCGTTCCAACGAACACCGATCATAACAATACCAGAAACAGCGATTACGATACCCACAGCCGCTAGCATGATTGCCGGGACTTTGTGCAACGATAAAATCGGAGTGGGTTCCAGTCGGAGGTAGCACAGAGCTGGAAGTATGTACGCCAGAGGTATCGCCGTGAAAATTCCCTGCAAGACAACAGTATACATAAGTGACATTATCCAGTTCATTCTTCACTCTAAGGTTCGGGAACTAGGCTACTTACATTCAGTTCGAGTACGATTCCCAAGCAATCCGTAGCAAAGGAAGCGAGGCAAGTAACCGTTACCAGTAGAACGGTTACAAGCAACCGTTTCTTGTCGACAGCCGAGCCTTGGTCCTCGTGACTGTAACCGGAGCAGAAAATGCTGAGTGCGACGTCCCGCGCCACGAAACACTCGATGGGATAAGTCAACAGGACTGTAATGCAGAACAGCACCCGAGCTGCGTTTATCAAGTCGTCTCCACGACAATAGTTCTCCAGCAAATCGCCTATAGCATTACAAATTAGTAACCAAGTAAGTACCAACTGTTCAATCTATAAAATCGTTATTGGTAGTATACCTTGTACTAAACCAGTAAAGGTGGCATATCCGATAACCGCAAACAAAATCTCAATTACGGCCGAAATGAAGATGGATGTGTGTGTTAAACGGCGCCATTTGTCTTCACTGGGTTGATGCAGAGACCCGTAAACCAGGAAGGTACTATGGTGACACATGAAAGCTGGTAGCAAAGAATACATCTCGTTACATTCACTGAATATTGAATATAAGCAATAGAAGTTAAGTTATACCAAAAGCAGAGATGCCTATAGCTTCAGTTACTCCAAAGTTAGCCAGCTTCCACGCATCCTCAGTTGCCGGTCTAAGCCGAAAAACCACGAAACACCTTATAGCGAATTCATTCTGCAGTAAATTAATGTTATTTTACATGGAAGGTCCGAGTGTTACGGCCCTAATGAAGATGGCCAGCAGAATAAATCCAGTGAAGACGAGGGAGAGAAGAGAGATACGCGATAATTTGGCCATTCCTTTGTAGAGAGACAGTGGAAGACAGAGAAAGATGCTGGTCAGCGATACGATCAAATGACGCCGGGCCCAGAAGTTGTCCGAGTCCGCGTTGCCGTAGTATCGCACTACTTTGGTTATCGTGTCGCCTACGATGACGTTGTAGCTGACCATGGCTACACTCATCATTCAACAATATTGTATTATTAGTTCAACGTGATATTTCAATGGCTAACCAATAAGCGGGTAGACGAACTGGAGCACGGAGATGAGGATGAATCCAGATTTTCCCAAGGCTGCTCGCACCACTTGTGGGTATGATTGAACACCGGCATAGTGGCTGCTCTTCACCAGGATCACTAATGAATAGTCCGTGATGACAGCCATTGCAATAAAGATCATGAGACCCAACAACACTCCTGCCTGGTGCAAAGCATACGCCATTCCTATGTACAGTCCAAAGAAACAAAGCTTAGTAGTAGGAATAGCAGTAGTAGTAATAATTGTAGCTGTTTTATTGGTAGTAGCAGCAGTGGTAGTAGTTATAGTTGGAGTAGTAGTAGTATTAGGTGAGGGAGTAGTAACACGGTTATAGTGGTAGTAGCAGTTATTGTAGTAGTAGTAGTAATAGTATTAGTATTAGATGTTGTTGTAGGAATAATAGTAGTAGTTATTGTTGTAAGAGTAGCAATAGTTCTAGTAGTAATAGTAGTAGTAGTAAGTTGTTGTTCTACTTGTAGTCAATAGTAGTTTTATTTACAAGTAATAGTAGTAGTGGTAGGAGGAGTAGTAGTAGTAATTATAGTTGGAGTAGTAGAAGAGGTAGTAGTAGTAGAAGGTTACAGTAGTTGTACTAGTAACTGTAGTAGTAGGAGTGGCGCAGTAATAGCGGTAGTAGTTATAGTAGTAGGAGTCGTTGTTGTAGTTATAGTCACTAGCAATAGTAGATGTATTTGTAGTTGTATTTAGAAGTAATAGTAGTAGTAGTAGTAGGAGTAGCAGAAGTAGTAGGACTTATCACAATAACACAAAACTTGATAGAAACTTGTGAACACTTGCGGTGAGTAGTTTACTTAGCATTTGTTAACTTTTTAGTTTTAGTTTAGTTAGTTTAGTTTAACAGCGGCTAACCACACAACCACACTAAAAACATTTACTTGCTTATTCATAATATTAATAGCACATTATCATAAATGTAAAGCAGCTACATTATTTAGGTTACTTATTATTATTATATATTATTATTATTATTTCAGCTACATTATTTAGGTTACTTATTATTATATATTATTATTATTATTTGTCATTATTATATGCATGATTTATTATGTTCTTACATGTTATTATATCTATTATTAATTATTATTATTATATTTTACTTACCAATTATTCCGCTGCCGACAATTGAGTTGATATAATTGAAAGAAGCTTGAGAAAGGCTACTCTTCTCGTTTTTCGCCTTGCCTTCATTCTGCAACATTTATTTTATATAACATTAATAATTCTCTATCAATATCAATGTTATAAAATTCTATCGTGAAAAATATAATTCTCACAATCCACAAATATTTCTTCAAAAACATAATAATCCAATACCATTTTAAAACGGGACATATTAGAATCAATGGGGTCTGAAACTCCGAGGACAAGTGTACGAAGATTATTTGATAACATTCGATAACACGTAGATAACAGGGGGACAAACAAACTGATAAGAGTGATAACACGACCTAGGTGTACGAAGATTATTTGATAACATTCGATAACACGTAGATAACAGGGGGATAAACAGACTGATAACAGTGATAACACGACCTAGGTGTACGAAAATTATTGGAAGTTTCAAACCCCTTGATTAAAACGCATTAAAAAATAATAAATATGTTGTAAATAACTTGAAATAACGTAATAATTATAATAATAATAAAATAACATAGCAATATACTAAGCTAGACTAAGGGAATAATCAGTATTTATTATATTATCATATAGTAATAAAATTTATGTAGATTTGCAATATATTTAGTTCTACTTGATCTTCCAGTATGTGGAGCTGCTCTTCGCTGTTGTCCATGACTGGAATCTGTGCTGCTGCTGCTGGTGTAGTCTCACTTGTTGAACAGTCGTCCACGGACTGGCAGCAAAAACTCAATAAAACCGGGCATGTCAGTACCAGCACAGCTCTAATGGAGAACCGAAAAGGGTCTGCAACCCTCAGTATTTATCCTAATGGTGTTATCATATAATTATCGTTGACCCTTTTCTCCAGAAAGGTTCTGATTCCAGAACATTTTTTTTCCCGCCATTTCATTTGTCCAAAGCTGAACCGTATTCTGGTTCCCTGGTTATTGCGATTCCAGCACGACGTCCTGAGGAATTTAATTAACAGCTCTGATAATATTCTATGTTAATTATTATTTTAGCTTAGTGCTTTCGTTTATGGGGTTTGCTTTAAGCTGTAAATGGGGAAACTGTGTTATCTTCTGTTTGGCCTGTTGTTCATTAATGGGGATTGCGCTTGCGCTCTCCTATATCACTCAAAGCGGGTAATCAATAAAATTCTTTATTTATAGTGTGCTACATATAGGACTTAATTAAGAAGAAAAAGGATACGTATGAGATTTATCTTGAAATTTCTCATACTACAGTCATTTTACTGGTAACTGAAACGTCCAATCTAGAAATGCTCATTTTTTGTACGTTGCTTGTTCAGTTAACTATTTAATAAAAATAAGATAATTAAAATTAAGGTTAAATTACACAATAAATATTTATCAAGCTATTTTATCGCATTTTTAGCATTTTTACTGCATTTATTGTATTAATTTTGATTTTACAACAATATCTAGTTTAATTTTAAAAAACTGGCAACGCTGGGAAGTCTCGACCACCAGGGCTTCTACTTAGCAGGGAAATTTCCTAAAGAAGGGAAAAAGGGTCTCAGTAGGGAAATTAAGGCAAAAAAGAAAAGGAAATTTTAGAAGCGTGGCTTAATTATTCCACCACGAAGGGGAAAAAAGGGAAAAATAGGGAAGAAGGGAAAAGCGACGTTTAGAAGGACGATCTAGAGGGAAGAGGGGAAACTTACGTTTTCAAGTATTGCGAACAACGGGGAAAAAGGGAAAAAACAGCCCTCTATAAGGGAAAAATAAAAACTAAAAGGGGAAACAATCCAGACGACACTAGCTACTAGCGTCCTTAAGCGGCTTCGACAAACATTTGAAATTTCACGCAAAAAGTATATTGAAGTCTAACAAAACATGGACGTTTCAAAACTAAAGGTTCTTATAACACATTTAAGCTTATTTAATTATCACGGAAAAGTATTATGAGAACATTATTAAACGCCTTTCTAGTGTGTAATAGTAAAATATTTCAAGTTGAATTACCAGGAAGCGCCAGATATTTTGTGTTTTCAGTGTATGCACGCGTCCATTGAAAATTATTCAGTGTTGTTATTGCATGAAAAGGATCTGATATGGATATGTTCGAGAAATTATGGATAATTTATGTTTTTTTTTTTAACATATCCAGGTAGCTGATTTAAAGAAAGAACTGAAGTCCCGCGGCTTGAACACAAACGGGACCAAAAACGAGCTAGCAGAGAGACTGCAGGAAGCACTTCAAGGTCTTAATAATCTGTTTTAAATGTCAGGTTGGCCAATATGATCTAATAATGTCTCTAATATTTGATTTTCAGATATCGATCAGAGTGTCGACAATGATGACCTATTGGACGAAGATGCTGTCCTTGCCGTAAGAAGTCTTCAATCTTTTTGCTTTTTGCTCTGTAGATATAGATTTTGTCTTACACACAGGAAGAATCTGAGATTCTGTCGAACAGCGGGACACTACCAAACGAAGACGACGCAGACCTGCTTTCTCCAACCATAAAAACGCCACCTTCCGCATCTAAAACGTAAGCATTTTATGTAAATATAGTTACAGAGCATAAACTAGTTTTCATTTCTTAGCGAAACTACAAAGCCTCCCGCCAAAAAAGTTGTCCTGAATCGAAACACAGCCCCAGCGTCAAAGCCCATACTAGGTGAGAGTATATTATCACAGTCTGAAGCGAACAATTTTACAACTAAGCGTCATCATACAGAAGCCAAAGAGGCAGAAACCACTAAAAGCGAGGAGGAATCCCGGGCGTCCCCAAGAAGGTGAAGCTTTCCGAAATACCCATGCAAGAGAGGCTCAAGCTACGAGCACAGAAATTCGGGGTAGGCCTTCCCGAAAGCGCCAAGAAAGACGTTCGTGCAGAACGTTTCGGACTGAAAAACAGCTCGCCCGCAGCTCCGGCAAAACCTAGTGTACATTATAGAAACTTGTTGTTTTGCACCTAAATTTACTAACAAAAGTTAAACATTGCAGGGTGTCGACGAAGAAACACTGAAGAAGAGGAGGGAGAAGTTTGGTATCGTTGCTCCGGAAGCTGATGGCGGTCAGAAGCAGAAGCGGACTGAACGTTTCGGGGCCAAGACCAATCCGCAAGACGAGGAGATCAAAAGGAAACGTGCTGAACGTTTCGGTCTCGCGTAACTTACATGTGTCGTTTGTCTTGGGTATTTACAAGTGGAAAATGTTTCTACGACGCCTTTTTGGAAAGGAAAAATCCTTACGATTGAATTAAATGTGACTTATAAAAAAAAGATTGTAGGATCATTTGTATTCAAGATACTTGCAAAAATAACTAATTTAACATAGTGAATATTTAGCTAGCTGTTTTTGTTTCTGTGGGCAGATAAGAGTGAACGTGCTAAGAGATAACAAGCTCGAGATTTATTCCAAAGGTGCAATTACCAAGTTAGTTGTTTGGTTAGTTCTAACCACATAATCAGCAGCGAGCTTCTGTTGTCGAGAGCTGAACGATAAGAGGTAACGTAAAATCAATATCTCACCTAAATTAAAATAATGTATAACATGATAGGTGCAATAGAACTGTAACGAAACTAGATGGGAATTGCTCGTTTACTTAAAAGTAATTTTACTAGGATTAGTGATAACTTAGAAACCTTGGGATTATCGGTGATTCCAGTAGGACATCGTTCAGTTGGTAATTGCACATGACCTAATGTAAAAATGACGGTGCCTTTTGTGGTGCCTTTGTGGTTACAATGAACTAGGTAGCTTGAACGTAGTGTAAAACTTTGACGCTGCATGGCGACGCAGGTAACTGTGAAAAGACACTGTAAAAAGGAACCGGGAAACTGCGAAAAGGTACTGGAATGGAACCTTTTCACAGTAATTTGTACGGTTTAAGACACCATCACTCGGACTCGGTTTATGTGGGTATATGGTTTTGAGCTGTAAAACTTTTATTTACTGTGTTTTACTTGCATTGCCTTCACGTAATTTGTCAGTGCCAAATCGTGCTACTCACGTTCGAGAATATTAAGTACATCATGAAATTTAAAACTTTGCAGTAAAGTGAACCAGTCTGTAGGAATTCAAGATAGACTAGGATGCAGGCCGAGACACGAAGGGTCGGTTAAAAAAACTCGGATCAATTGATAGATTCATTGGTGCAGCGTGTGGAGAATTGTTTCGCATACAAATTTTGCAAATGTACATTAATTTTGATTATTTGTTCCTAGATTGAAGTTAAAAAATGGAACGCTGGTCAGGACGAGTCGCGTTAGTAACGGGAGCCAGTGCCGGGATTGGAGCATCTCTGTGCCAGGAACTCGTCAAGCATGGAATGAAAGTGGTTGGCTGTGCTCGAAATGCTGCAAAGATTGAAGAAGTAATTTACTCGCTCAGTGTCGTTTGAATATTTTAACTTTGAAAAGTTTTTGTTTGTAGATGAAAGCTGGTTTGGAAGGCGCGAAAGGCGAACTCTTTGCCTACAAGTGCGATTTGTCCAAAGAAGAAGAAGTGCGAGCCATGTTCGAGTGGATCTCGAAGAATCTTGGAGGCGTTGATGTTTGCATTAATAATGCCGGGCTCAGTGTCTCCGAAACACTTCTTGGTAAACTAATTTACACAATTTACAGCAAAAACATTCACAATTGTTAATGCTTGGCTTTGAATGAACAGACGGGAAAGTGGAGTCGTGGAAATATATGCTGGATGTTAATGTTATAGCCCTGTGCGTTTGCACCCAGGAGGCAGTGAAATCTATGAGGCAGAGGGGAGTTGACGATGGTCACGTCATTCATATCAATAGGTATGATATTGTTACAAAAGCCCCTATGCTGTTTGTCTCTTAGTTTTACGTTATCGAGCTCAGCTTGTCGGGACACCGCGTTCCTCCGGGAGCTGCGAGTACCCGCTTCTATGCGGCGACGAAACATGCCGTCAGTGCCCTCACCGAAGGACTGCGACAAGAGCTAGTGGAACTCGGCTCGCATATTCGGGTCTCGGTAAGACAGTCATGATAAATGCAAGCTGGACTACAGCAGTTCACATTTTGACTCTGTTGATACCCCACGTTGTAGTCGATCAGTCCTGGTTTGGTCGAAACCGAGTTTGCGTATCGGATGTACAAAGACGAACCGGCTCGGGCCGAGGCCACATACAGCAGCATTAAATCCCTGGAAGCTAAAGATGTGGCAGAGGCAGCGATTTATGCACTCAGCACACCGCCACACGTTCAGGTACAGATTTGCTATTTCTACTTTCGTAATCAGTAGTTACTAACTGAACTAAATTTTACCAAAAATTTTGAAATTTTGTCTTTGCAGATTCATGATATCTATATGAGACCTGTTGAGCAGAAATCCTAAATAAATAGCTACTTCATTGGGAGGATTGCCATGACGAGGTTGCTTACATGTAACAAATTCTACGTCTGCTACGTCTTCGTCTGCTTACTACGTCTGCTACCTTACATCCTTTTGACAGCGTTTTGTAGCCTATAAGCTGTTGTATTTGATGAAGTAAAAGTTTATTATACACGGGCTAATGGTTCTCGATGTGTTTCCATTTATTTTCAACTTCAATCGCTATCAGTCAATCAAATACGATCCAAGATTTTGCTGGAATGTAATGCATTTGTCAATTTCTAACAGCTGAAATTTTATCGCTGGTTTAGTTTTAACTGGCAGACGTGATGAGAAAGTCAATACCCTAAAGCTTATATAAAGACTAGGTGATCCACTTTCTCTTCCAGTCTCAAGAAGTTCAGGCAACTGACATCTTTCTCTCTCATCTTCGAATTTCACTGATTTCGGTAGTTAATTTTAATCTTAAACTAGATGAAAACTTTACTCTGTAATCATAATTTAGTAATCAAATAGTTGATAGTTTTTAGAACTACTAGGATGGAAAGGTGGACAGGTCGTGTTGCGCTAGTCACCGGAGCAAGTGCGGGGATCGGAGCATCGATCAGCGAGCAGCTCGCCATCTCTGGGATGAAGGTAGTCGGTTGTGCGCGTAACATCGAAAGAATCGAAGAGGTATACCTATACCCGCCCATTCATTCATCTTTAGTAAAACTAAGTTGCTGCAGATGGCCGCTAAGTTGAAAGGTGAGAACTCAAAGGGCGAGCTGTTTGGCTACAAGTGTGACTTAACCAAAGAAGAAGAAATCCGAGCCATGTTTACCTGGATCGCAGAAACTCTCGGCGGAGTGGACGTCTGCATCAACAACGCCGGCATGAGCACTGAAGGATCCCTACTCGGTAATTTCTTGTTGGCCTGTATCCGATAACTCGTATAACTTAGTGTTTAATAGACGGAACCGTGGAATCGTGGAAGCGGATGTCTGATGTAAACGTTATTGCCCTGTGTCTCTGTACTCAGGAAGCCGTCAAGTCGATGCGGGACCGGGGTATCGATGACGGTCATATCATTCACATCAACAGGTGCGTTAAATGTTAACGTTAAACTGTTCGTTGGTAAAGAAACTAGTTACTTGTTACTAGTTTGCTGGGACATCGTATTTGGCCAGGGATTCCGTATCTTCACTTCTACTCCGCGACCAAACACGCAGTCACGGCGCTTACCGAGGGGCTACGACTTGAACTGACAGAACTGGGCTCGCATATCCGAGTTTCTGTGAGTTCTTTAACTACAGTGCATTAGCATTTATTGTTGTGATCAAATCTTTTGACTTGTACAGTCGGTTAGTCCTGGATTGACTTCGACCGAATTCGCGTACCGCATGTTTACGGAAGATCCAAACAAAGCTGAGAGAATGTACCAAAGCGTACGATGTCTGGATGCGAAAGATGTGGCCGATGCTGTGGTCTATGTTCTCAGCACACCTCCACATGTCCAGGTTTGTAAATTATATTATCAAAATTATCTATCACTTAAGAATTTGGTTGTATGTTTCTGTAGATCCACGATGTGTTCGTCAGACCTCTGGAAGAGAAGCATTCACCATGAATAACATTAAGTTGAGAGCTTTTGAAAAGTATGGATTCTGAAATACAAAGGAACCACAACTATGAAATCCTGTTATTTACTGAAATTTTTTCTTACTATACTGAAATTTTGAACTTAATTCATGTCTGTAATATAATTATTATAAAATCAAATTGACCATTATGGGCAGCAGATAAAGAGATCTGAATACATAAATATTTTTCCTTAAACTGCATTTCCTGGAATTGATTCCATAATGGATTGTTGCGATATGGAACGGATAGGCGGAATAATGGTTGTCTATGAGCCAAGAAACTTGCACATTAAAGCTATGGGTGTTGAATTTTGTCGGACCTTGATTAAGTATTGAACGTTTGCGGCGGCATGACTTTGACTATGCGGCGTCGGGTTCGTGGTGATTCTGATTCTGGGAAAAGTTTTGCCCTTGTAACAAACCGATTCCGACCGGAGTCACAACCGGTCGTCTTTTCTCAAGTTGGATACCAAGTCCCTTTAAGTCTCAAAACTTCGTGAGGAAAATTTGTAAGAGTCTCGTACGGTGTGTCGTGAACCGCGGTAAGTTGCCATAACAGTCTTCATTATCATTTATTTTACTCGGAATAATTTTCTTATTTTAGTAATCACTGTAGGATTCGTGCATGAATCTAGAAAGATGAACCAGTCAGTGCTGAGCAATCTCCGGTTAGGATTAGGTTTGGTCTTAGTAATTGTAGTCAGTACTGCAAATACAAAAGCTGAAACACTTGAAGAGACTCACCCAACACTAGAAGATCCTTGTCAACTGAGTCCCGAACCTGGAACATGTCCTGGAGAATTCATTCAGTATTTCTACGATCCCCAGTCTAGCCGCTGCCGGCAATTCATTTACAGCGGCTGTGGTGGAAATGGGAATCGGTTTGAAAGCGAAGATCAGTGCATTTCAATGTGTTCCAGTCCAACAACTACGAACAATGGATTCCAGAAAGCTGATACGAAGGATCCTATGGATTATCTGGTCCTGAACAACAACGATGAATTAACTGTGTTCACGTTTGCTGAGGCTTCGTCATTCATTCAGCTGACCGAAAAGGAACTTGACGGATTTTTTCAAAAGTAATTTCCAAAATCTAGTTGTCTGAATAACTAACAATTTCATTATAAAGTGTTCATAACTTGAGTTTTCTTAAAAAACAGCTAAAATTGTCTGGAACTCACGTAGCAAAAAGTAATGAATAGTATTCAAAAAAAGAAATACATATATGGGAAAATCCAGTTCCAGAGTTATAATTTATAATTTTTCGACCTGAATTTATCTCCTAGATTTATTTTGTTTTTGATTAATCGCTTGGAAAAATCTTCAGGAAGAAGCAGGAAATTAATTTTGAATTCCGCACAACGGAAGCTGACGGTTTGCTGTTTTACCACAACCTTCGCGGCAAAATTGAATACGAACTGTACGTTTCAATCCAAAGAGGAAACGTGAACATCGCACGACTCGTCGATTCTGACGAAACGATTCAACTTATTGAAACAAGTAAGTTTTACAATATTATTTTAAATAGCTGTACTGAAATTAACATGCACATTTGTCTTAAAGAACTGAACAATGACGACTGGCACACAATAAACATAAGCTTCGATGCAGCAAGCGGCCATCTTCAAGTTTCGCTAGACGAAGAAACGCGAACATTTCACGGTTCAGAAGTGAATGAAAATGACAGTGGCTCGCAGAAATACGAATATAACTCTGCTGTAATGTTCTTTGGAGGTATAAAATAATAAATGTATCCGACTTGCGCGTATAGAATCTTACTCAGAACGATACGCGGTGCTGTTCGTAACCTTTGATAGTATTTATGAGAACGTTTTCCTCACACAATCAGGAATCAATCAGACGGAGAAGAATCCAGATCGTCAGAACTTCATCACAGGCAATTTGCTGGGTGTCTCAGAAATATTCAGTTGAGATCGGGTCTCGAGGAGGCAGTCGAGGTTGTCCGGCCTCTCGTTGCTGGGAAATATGCGTCTGTTCAGACTGGTTGCATTGACAAGTACTTAGTTACTTATTTTATAAAATCTGTTCATAATTTTTTTATTATTATTTTAAATGAAATAGGTGTGCTGACCATAAAAATAACTGTCGGAATGGTGGAAAATGCAGGAATCACTACTATAGAATCGCCTGCGACTGTTTCGGAACTTCCCACGAAGGCGAGACCTGCGATAGCGACAGTAATAATAATCGGATAATTATAATATCATAGATTACACTACAAATGTGGAAAAATTTCGTAACATTTGTAATAAAATTTGTGTTTATAGGCCTTGCGGTTCTTTCAGTGCACGGCGATTCATACGTTTCGTACATCCTTCCAGATTCGATGGAGACTACCAGAATCAGCATGCAATTTCGAGTATTAGTTCTATCTACAAATTTTATTAAATATAAATGAAATAGTAAAATTCTATATTCTGCGGTGCTAATTATGACCTGGTTGATCTTTGTCCAGGCTCTTCATGGAGATTCGGTTCTCTTTTACGGTGAAGGTGCTGATCCGGTTCTGAATTACGTCGCCATAAGCCTCTTGTCCAACAGCTCGATATACGTAGAATTTGAGATCGGCTCTGGATCACAGTCAGCTGTTCTAGAAGGAAATTTCACCGATGGCTTATGGAATAGACTCACTGTAACGTTTTTAGATTCTTCAGTGAACCTTACAACAGACAAAAATCATAATTTAAACATCCCATTACGTGGCAACGTAACCAGTTTGCAAAACAGCAGTCCTGTGTATATTGGGGGCAACCGCAAACCAAAAGGAAAAGGTTATCTGCAAAATTTTTGAGTATTAAAGGGTGCGATACACGGGCCAGTCAAAGTCACAAAGTCAGCCGTCAAAAGCAAAATTTCCAGCCTGAGGGATGACGCGGTAGTCAAGCGTCAGGACTTTCCAATTCAAATCGATTTGACTTTCGCCGTCGCTCAGCCAGTCGGACTCCCGTGTAACGTACCCTCAAGGGTGGGATACACGGGCCAGTCAAAGTCACAAAGTCAGCCGTCAAAAGCAAAATTTCCAGCCTGAGGGATGACGCGGGAGTCAAACGTCAGGTCTTTCCAATTCAAATCGATTTGACTTTCGCCGTCGCTCAGCCAGTCGGACTCCCGTGTAACGTACCCTCAAGGGTGCGATACACGGGCCAGTCAAAGTCACAAAGTCAGCCGTCAAAAGCAAAATTTCCAGCCTGAGGGATGACGCGAGAGTCAAACGTCAGGTCTTTCCAATTCAAATCGATTTGACTTTTGCCGTTGCTCGGCCAGTCGGACTCCCGTGTAACGCATCCTTTAAAGAAGTTTTTGCGAATTTTTGACTTTGTGTTCCAGGCTTGAAGTCGTCGAATAATTTCGTGGGATGTCTGAAGGAAGTCTACGTCAACGACGTATCTGTTTTGTACCAGTTACGTGTGAACGCATCACAGGCCACGTATCACAGCAGATTTCCTCCGCAGTACGGAGTATGCAGTGAAATACCGCAGCTTCCTGTGACTTTCGTCCACGGCGAATCACAGCTGCCACTGACGATACCCGAACCGCTACCTTTTTCCCGATACCGCTTTGATTTAGCCTTCAGTGTCAGGACTAGAAGTTCTACCGCTAGTTTGGTCGGTGGATACACCGTTCGCGAGCAGGGCACTCCTCCGACATGGGAGGTTTAGTCTTTGTACGAATAGGATTGATCAAAAAATAAAATTTTTTTTTTTGTCAATTAGCTGAAATTACAAGACGGGAGAATGGAATTCGCCATCAACGATACGACTGAATCGAAGAGATCAGTAACACTAAATGACGGGACGTGGCATCAAGTAAATAACTAATACATTTAAATAGTATTTACTTTATATAATTCCAGAAAATTTACCGAACTCTACTTACAGTATTAGAAAAATAATAATAATTCAATAGGTGTTTGGTATATTTTAAACTATTTTTTGCCGTAGGTTCAAGTCAAGTACGACCACGAAGAAATCCATCTTTCTATTGACGGAGTCTCTACCACTTTTAGCTTAAAATCTGAATTCAAAGAAGCTTTTGGTTCTGTGACTGAAGTAGTATTTGGTAGAAACTCCTTTAACTCTAACTCAGGTACCTGAAAAAACTAGTTTTTATTAATTATACAAGTTGACTAAATTAGATTTTCATAGGTTTCGTTGGATGCGTGAAGGACGTAACCATCAACAGGAAGAAACTGGACCCGCGAAATTATTTGAATCGTAACCTGAGACTTGGCGGAGTTTTACTGGACAGGTGTAGTTTTCTTCATGAACCTTACGGGAAACCTAATCTTTGCAAACATGGAGGTCTCTTGTCGTTCGTTGAAGGGAAAATTGTTTGCAACTGCACGGGAACGGGATACGTCGGCAAATATTGCCAGTTCGGTATAAATTCAAATAAGATTTATCTTTATATTTAGCCAAAAACTAGCTAGATTCTTAACGAACTAGTAAATGCTAAAGAACTAACTATTTTATGCTTGTGGATTATTATTTGTTGTTTTAGCGATAACAAAGAAATCTTGCGAGGAACTGGCCGTAATTGGATACACGGGCAACGGGATCTACGAAATCGATATCGATGGAACGGACCTTTTCCGCAGGCTCACGTGAGATGTGAAAGCGATCCCGGCACAGGAAGACTCAAAACTGTAGTGGAACATAACTTAGCTCCCCGAACGGTATAACTCTTCATTTCCCACCCATGTAAAAATGAGTTTTCTACCGTACAGAACACTGGAAAAGGCACCACCACGGTGTTTTTTTTTTTTTTTACGGTGACTTTTCGTAGTAGCCTGCAACACCTCCCCCGTGCTCAAATTTCAAAACACTTTACTAGGTTCAAGATCACCAAAAAAAAAAAACAAAAAAAAAGCACCGCAAAAGGCACCGTTCAGTTTTTACGTGGGCATACTATTGTATTTATGTTCAGTATGATTTTCTCTATAATATATTCTAGGAGATTCGGAGCAGGAATTTTTCCAGCGACGTAGTTTTCTCGTTAGAGTACCGGGACTTTACATCGGAGATGCTCCAGTGGCTGATATCGTATTCCGCTGGATGTCGTCAATACATTCGTTATGATTGTCGTAAAGCCCCATTGGAGCTTCGCTCGTATACTTGGTTCCAGTCATCATCGGGGATTATATGGATTTTCTGGCAGAGTCCAAGCCTGGAACTTGTCCTTGCTGGCAAAACAGGACCTGTTCGTCGTCAGATTCGTTCTGTAATTGCGATTCTAATGAAAATAAATGGAGGCTGGATGATGGATTTTTTACTCAGCCGAAGAATTTGGGCATCACGAAGATTTTTGCGCTCCAGCAAAAGAGTTTGGAAGCTTTTGGAGAAGGATTGCTGTCTCTTGGAGCCCTGGAATGCTATCAGACTAGTAATCATCAGTCTTAAGTTCAATTAAGATATTAATTTGAATGAAAAATGTTCTAAAATCACTTCCAGGTACACTGACTTCAGTGATAACGTTCCAGACATCCGAATCCTACATTCGAGTTCCAGGATGGCACAGAGGATCTTTTTCTTTCGGATTCAGGACTTTTAATCCCAAAGCAGTTCTCGTATACCAACGACAGGTTGCTGATCGATACCCACACTTGCGAATTATATTGGAAAATGGTAATTAAATATCATGAATTTCATACAATTTTTTTTATTCGTTATAATTATGTACTTATTGCGTACGTATAATTTTTAAATTAATCGAATATAATAATATGTCCAGGAATATATGGCCATATAATATATAATAATAATAATAATATAATATATATATATAATATAATAATGATAATATATATAATATAATATAGCCACTCTAGGCAGACAGATGAAAGAGTTTGCCAATTCAAATTAACGTATAGAACTATTCAATCTAAATCTCCAGTAATTCAATTATGCTTAATTAATGTGTATTTAAACTCATCTTTACAATTTGAATTCAGAATTTGAAATGGCGCTGATATTTTCGTCGAACGGCAAAGCTCGTCGGATAGTTTTGAAATCTTCGAGTCCTTTAAATTCCGGCGAATGGCAACACGTTTGGATCGATTCCGACGAGTACCAAGTCCGTTTCACTGTCAACCGCCATTCCCTTCTCGTGGACCTCGACGAGGACGACGAGGACGACGAGTTTGGTCCGTTTGAGACCGACTTGTTCATCGGAGGAGCTCCTCGGTAGTTTTATTAATTTAAATTTATTAAAATTAATGCGTACAATGTATAATTATAAGATGTAATGTTAATAAAGTAATTTTAATTATAATTTAATATGTTTAGAGATTACTGGATAGTTCATGTATTACAGGTCTCATTAAATATTTATAACATTTTTAAATTTTTCATGTATTCTATATCTTCGTATACAGTAATATAATTTTACACGTTATTTATTGTTGATTATTTATAATGTATTTGAAGTGTAAAATTAATATTATTTGTTATTATTTATTTAAACTATTGTTTCTTCTTCTTATTATTATTATTATTATTATTATTATTACTATTATTATTTACCTTATTTTTTTTTATAGGGAACATCTGAACGGGACTTTGGATTCTCAAGGTCTTATCGGTTGCTTCCGAGGTTTGGTTATGAACGACTACGTGATTGACCTCCCGTCGCTCGTTGAGCGGAAGATGTCCGGAATATCTGTGGGTGGATGCCAGTCGTCGTGCGACTCGAATCCCTGCCGCAACGGTGCGACTTGCGTCGAACTGTGGGGCTCGTACCGTTGCCAGTGCGCTAATGGCCATGCCCATTCAGGACGCAACTGCGAAATAAGTATATCATTATGAAATTTACTACTACTACTTCTACTAGTGCTACCATTATTATTGTTATTGTAATTAATACTACTACTATTGATACTACTTTAATTATTATTGTTATTATTACTACTGCTACTACTTACTAGTACTTCTACTACTGCTACTGTTATTATTATTATTATTACTATTATTATTATTACTATTTCTACTACTACCAGTACTACTCCTACTACTACTACTACTACTACTACTACTACTACTACTGCTACTACTACTACTTCTACTACTCCTCCTCCTCCTACTACTACCAGTACTACTCCTACTACTACTACTACTACTCCTACTACTCCTACTTCTACTACTACTACTACTACTGCTACTACTACTACTTCTACTACTCCTCCTCCTCCTACTACTACCAGTACTACTCCTACTACTACTACTACTACTCCTACTACTCCTACTTCTACTACTACTACTACTACTGCTACTACTACTACTTCTACTACTCCTCCTCCTCCTACTACTACCAGTACTACTCTTACTTCTACTACTACTACTACTACTACTACTACTACTACTACTTCTACTACTACTACTACCACTACTACTACTACTACTACTATTGTTACTATTATTAATATTAGTACTGGTCGTACTACTGCTATTATTGTTGTTATATCATTATTATTAATTTACTTTTTGATAGTATGAATACTACTACTTCTACTTATACAAGTGGTTCAAAATAGTTTTTACTATTACTTTTACGCACTGTAACATGTATTATTACGCCTACTACTACGCTACTACAACAACTACTGCAATAGTTTTTTTTCTACCTAATTTTTCTCAGATATCAATGAAAAGAGTGTCGCTTTCCGCAAACGGGAGGCCTTCATTGAAGTGAACGCTGCAACAATTACGGACGATGGGACCTTTGAACCGAACAGGATCTTCAAGGAAGATATCTGGTTGAATCTGAGAACTTTCGAGCAAAATGCTCTGATACTCTACGCTTACGACAATCTGAATAATTTCGTCCAAGTCCATCTGGAGAACAGCAGCGTCGTGTTCACCTTCAATTCTGCAAGGAAGATCCACAGACTTTCTGTCCCCATTCCGGGTAAGCATAGAGAGTGTTTCCACTTTCAGTTTCCCCTTTTTCCCCTCTTCCTTTATTTTTCCCTTCCCCCCCCCTCCGTGTTTAGAATATGAGGCTGGAGTTCTAGATTTCCACTTTTCCCTTTTCCCTCTTCTCTTATTTTCCCCTTCTTCAGACCCCATTTTCCCCTTTTCCAGGGAATTTCCCCTGTGTAGTGGAAACACTGATCATAGGGCACATTCCAAACGCGCGCTTCTCTATAGCGGGCACCGTTATTAAATCAACTTTAAGAAAATTTAAAAATTTCTTTACACCACAATGTTTCTTGAATTATTGTGTGTTTTTTAGAGAAAAAAAAAATTCCAAGCAAGATTGACTGTAAACGTATTTGATACGTCTGTCCGTAGTAGAAGGGCTGGTCTTTCGTGGCCTTTTCGGAATAAGCTCTATATTTTATTCTTTTGTAAAAAATTTATGTAATTTGATGCAAATGGGTTGTAAGAAGGAAAACCTGGACAGCCTCTTCAAGTGTACATCAACCGAGAACAGCAATTTACTACGTTAGAAGTCAATGGAGTTTCTGTTTCGACCCAAACTCACATTGAACTCTTGAAGAAGTACTACAGACACCCATGGATGAACAGCAATAAAGGTACCTACTACTACTACTACTACTACTACTACTTCGTGCTATTACTACTGCGAATAATGCTACGAATACTATTACTACTACTGCTACTACTAATACTACTACTGCTACCACTACTACTACTACTACTACTACCACCGCCACTACTTCGTGCTATTACTACTGCGAATAATGCTACGAATACTACTACTACCTACTATTACTACTGCGAATAATTTTACGAATACTATTACTACTACTGCTACCACTACTACCACTACTACTACGGTTACTTCGACTACTTTACTCACTACTGCTTCTGTTTACTACCACTACTTTTTCTGCTGCTTCTACTCCTACTTCTTTTACTACTACTACTACTGCTACTACTACTTCTGCTAGTACTACCACTATAATAATAACAATAATAATGAATATTGGAATTTAGAATTAGTGAAGCCTCCACGTTCTTTGAGGCGTCCCGAGGAATTTCACCAAATCTTCGTTGGAGGAATAGACCGGGAATACATCAACACCACAATTCCGGGTTTCCTTGGATGTTTAAGCGGATTCAAAGTTGGAAACACGTTAATCAGTCTCAATTCTGAAAACCTGGACGGTACTCGTATATTTGATAAAATATAATAAAATAATTAAGTGTAATAAAACATAATAGAATATTAAAATAATAAAAATATTGCGAAAACGTGGTTTTTGAACCAAAATGAAGGCAATTTTAATTGATTGATTGTATACAATCAATTTAATCCATTTAAAATGCAGTTATGAACAACTTATTATAAAAGTTAATGTAGCGAATATTAATGGACGTTTTAAATAATTTTTTAAAAATTATAGACGTAACTGTATGTAACCATATATAATTACTAACACAATATTTAATTTAAATATTAATATAATAATAAAGTATTGCGATTTTTTTTTTGTAGAAAATTCGGGGATCTCAAACGACTGCGTTTTCTTCTGCGATCAAGACCCGTGTAGAAATGGCGGAATTTGTGCAGAAAATTTTGCAGAAAATTCATTTAATTGCGATTGTCAATTTACTTCATACAAAGGGCCAACCTGTGATTCCGGTAATAGAGTCCTAATTAATTATTCTATATATTTTATATTTAGTATTAAAAGCTTAGAATCTCTATAATTTTGAATATATTTTTGATACTTCGAAATGATGACTTAAAAATTTTTCTCTTATTTCCAGAAACTATTGTTGGTTTCCATGGTAACTCGTTTCTAACGGTACCAGTTCCAGGACCTGGACAATTCAATACAGTTCAAGTGGAGTTTGCTTTTTCTACTGTTTCCATGCAAAATGGCACACAAATCCTGCTCTTCATTATCAGCAATCAGTAAATATCAAAAATAAGGGAATAAATAATTAATTAGTTCAATGAATAAACATAATTATTGAAATAATTAATTTTAATTATAATATTTCCAACTAATAGTTATTACTAGCATTATAAGCTTAATGAATGAATGGACTTACTTTATATACTTAATTAGCGAAATAATAAACATAATTACAATAATATTTCCAACTAATAGTTATTATTAGCATTATAAGCTTAATGAATGAATGAACTTACGTTATATAATTAATTAGCGAAATAATAAACATTATTAAAATAATATTTCCAACTAATAGTTATTATTAGCATTATAACCTTAATGAATGAATGGACTTACTTTATATACTTAACTAGCGAAATAATAAACATAATTACAATAATATTTCCAACTAATAGTTATTATTAGCATTATAAGCTTAATGAATGAATAAACTTACTTTATATACTTAACTAGCGAAGTAATAAACATAATTACAATAATATTTCCAATAATAGTTATTATTAGCATTATAAGCTTAATGAATGAGTAAACATACTTTACATAATTAATTAGCGAAATAATAAACATAATTACAATAATATTTCCAACTAATAGTTATTATTAGCATTATAAGCTTAATGAATGAATGAACTTACTTTATATAATTAACTAGCGAAATAATTAAATTTTCAAATAATAATTCTTATTAGCTTCGTAAACTTAATGAATGAATAAACTTAATTAACTCAATCAATGAATGTATTTTCAGGAACAAATATTTGGCTACTGGAATCGATGGATCTGGATATTTATTTATGGAAGAAAAACTGAACGAGAATCAAATTCATGGAACCAAAATTCTGATAACGGAATCCTGGATCGGAGCCCGCCATTTCGTTTACTACAAACGCGACAGAAACGAAACTTTATTTTTGGTTTCTATTAATATAGAAATTAACAATAATAAATTTATAATAATTCATATTTTTGATTATAGGTTGATGGAGAAAGAATTTTTCTCGAAAATTTCATTCATTCGTCTTTTGAGCTAGCAAACGAATCTACTATGCTGAACGATACTGCTATTTATATAGGAGGTCTCATGGAAGCTGAAAATTTCAATAATTTTACTGGTTGCCTTTCGAGTAATACATTTATTATAATATTATACAAAATTTCTTATAGTATTTCAATGCCTATAGACGTGAAGGTGGAAATCGACGGCTTAAACCGGCTTAGCGAACCGTTCGTCAGCTCAGATGAACCTACTGGCGAACCTCAACTCCAGTGCGGAGTATTCCGTCCGGAACAGTCGATGCCCAGCAAAACTAACGAAGATTTTCAAATAAGTAGTGAAATTAGCAATAGCTGGAATCCTGGATCACCAGAAATCACTAAATATCAACCCGTTTTCGTTCTGCCGCCAAAATACGATTCAACTTTTCTGAAAAGTACTTTTTTACATTATAAAATTTGTTATTTTTTTTTCGAGCGTTTTATATACCGTGCGAAACACAGTGCTTTCTCACAGTTTCTCAGTTCCTTTTTACAGTACTTTTTCACGGTTTACACTCACGTTTAGATTGCCAGTTCAAGGTCACCAAAAAAAAAGGCACTGTGAAAAAGCACCATCATTTTGATGTTGTTCCTTATGAATAGGAGTTCTACTTGGCCTGTTTCGACCAAACTGTTTGGGCAAACGAGTTGCAAAAAACATATGACAAGACTTCAGAAAACACTGGTGGTTTTTCCTAAGCACTGTCTGGGACAAAACAATCATGTTGTTCTTATTATCTTGCGTTTTGCCTTTAATAGAACCAAGAAAATCGTATTTCTGTAGCCCGTTTGCCCAAACGGTTTGGCCAAAACAAGCCCTAGTGTGAACCTGGCTTTTATGAATAGGAGTTCTGCTTGGCCTTGGCTGTTTGTTCCTGTTCGCAGTTTTTCTGCTGGGCTGCTACTTATTCAAAACCCATAGAAGATCCGGCAAGATGGAATACTCCATCGATGAAAACCAGTGTCCTCCTCGTCAGACTCAAGTGAAAATTCCACATCCAGGGACTCAGAATCGAACTGTGCGAAATGTTGGCGTCACCGTTGGACCAGAAACAGCAAACGTATTTGAAAACTTACAATTCATTCTAGTTAGCGTAATTTTTTATTCCGAGTTAACATTAAGTAAGTATATGGGAAAAAGTAGTATACATTAGATACTTCAAGTATATACTGACAAATATACTGAATATATCCTTAACTGAGTTGTTTTAGAGATACTCAGAATTACTGACTTCATTTTGAAAAATACAATAATTGATTTACTTTACGGATTTTTATGCAAACGTATTTGAAAACTTACAATTCATTCTAGTTAGCGTAATTTTTTATTCCGAGTTAACATTAAGTAAGTATATGGGAAAAAGCAATATACATTAGATACTTTAAAGTATATACTGACTGAAAATATCCTGAATATATCCTTAACTGACTTGTTTTAGAGATACTCAGAATTACTGATTTCATTTTGAAAAATACAGTAATTGATTTACTCTACGGATTTTTATGCAAACGTATTTGAAAACTTATAATTCATTCTAGTTAGCGTAATTTTGATTCCGAGTTAACATTAAGTAAGTATATGGGAAAAAGCAGTATACATTAGATACTTCAAGTATATACTGACGAATATCCTGAATATATCCTGAGTATATCCTTAACTGAGTTGTTTTTAGAGATACTCAGAATTACTGATTTCATTTTGAAAAATACAGTAATTGATTTACTCTACGGATTTTTATGCAAACGTATTTGAAAACTTATAATTCATTCTAGTTAGCGTAATTTTTATTCCGAGTTAACATTAAGTAAGTATGTGGGAAAAAGCAGTATACGTTAGATACTTAAAATATATACTGACGAATATACTGAAAATATCCTGAATATATCCTTAACTGAGTTGTTTTTAGAGACACTTAGAATTACTGATTTCATTTTGAAAAATACAATAATTGATTTACTCTACGGATTTTTATGCAGGATAACGGTAAATTTAATCACAACACTGGCGAGGTGGGACCAATTAATCCGACGGGCAAAACTGTAGTTGAGGATTTAATTCGATTTATTGACTCTGCTCCAGTACTTGAAGGACGAACCGTTGATGATTTACCTGTTTCTGGATCGCCCGTAGATTCTGATACAAATATTCGGGAATTTCTGGCAAATGGAAGTTCGGGAAGTGCGGAAACTTGTTCAGTTGAAGGCAGCGGTAGCAATTCCTCGGTATCACAATCTCTAAACATTTTACTCGTTGTTATGGAATATATTCTGGTAGTAAATATTTTTCTTGATGGATAAGATTTTCGTCAAGGATTTTTTTCGTATATTTTTTTTAAATTTCTGTAAACATTAATCATTGTTCTGTAATTAATTGCAGTTACTTTTTTTTCAGGTAATTGTAAATCTATCCACACACAAACTTGCATTATTCAATTGTAATTTTTTCCAAATTATTATTAGGTATGAACAATAGCATCTGTTTTAATGAATATTCCATTTAAACCAAGAGGTTATTATTTCTGGCAAAAACTTGTAATTCAGTTTCACCGAAAAAGTAACATTTAATTCAAATAACGTTGAATTAATTATCATAATTAATTCCTTTTATAAGTGGATAAAATCTTTATTAATATTTTTTTTTTCTTTTGGTTCAAGTTGATGGAACGATTGATCAAGGAAGGCGACGAACACCCCGTAGACGAGCCCCTGTTTCTGTACTCCACCAACCGAGCCCCGTTATGCAGAATCAGCGAAGTTTTCCTATCAGAAGACGAGGACGATGTTCGCAGATTGCCCTTCGCCAACGTAACTGAGTTATCCAATATCTGATAAAACAAAATAAATAATTAAATTTCTGCAATTAAACAGTTAGATAATTAGTACCTGAAATCTGTAGGTTTATCACGTACTCGTAGAAACGCAAAATTCCGTTTTTTTCCTCTTGAAATAATATTTAATTACAATTTTTTTTTCCAGCGCCATTTTATAACGTACGCGAGGGACCATACCTTCTGAGATAGGGAATCCTGCAGGACCAGAGAACGGATTTAACGAACTAAAAATATTTATAGGCTTAAATCTTTATGAGGAAAATAAATAGGCAATGCAATATACTAGGAAACCAGAAAAAAATCGATTTTTATTACGCAAATGCACAAAAAGAGAAAACTGAAATAAATCGAGACCTATGAGGGTATTTTTTTTTCTTGCAGAAATAGAAATGAATATTCGGAAGTTAAGAATAGGGTTAAGATTAAGCTTTGTCGGGTTTCGAGGCTTCTGTCGAGTTCGAGGAGGAACCGCTCTCCGGCTTAGGCGAGTTGTCTTCTTTAACATCTGCACAAAATAAGATATTCATAACCAAATGGAGGTACGTAAATAGTGTATACTTTGTTTTGAAAATACAATTTGGAAGTTCATAGGAATAGGAAAATACTCAAGAACTTTGGAAAGGTTATTTTATACCTTTGCTGCTCTCAGAGGAAGAACCAGCTGTTGCTGAAGAGTTCGGTTCGAGAGTACCGTCTATTTTGGACGACTCTGCCTTCTTTTCGTCTTTTTCTGCTGTTTTGTCTTTATCCGCTGCTTTGTCCGAGGCATCCTTGTCCTCGCGCTTTGCGTCCGAGCTCCCGTTCCCCGTCTCGGTGCGAGGACGTTTGTTGCCGCCCTTGTAAGATCTAAATTTTGTCCGAAATAATAAAAGTCAAGTTATAGTTCTGCTAAATTTTAGTGTAAGTTAAATATAAGGGCTTAGAGAATATCATCTGATTAACCTTTGATCTCGCCTATCCCCTTCATCTTCCGAATCGCTGTACTCGTTTTCTGGGGCGATTCTTTTGTCCGAAGCCCGGATCGAGACCCTCTCGTCAGGGTTGGCTTTTTCCTCATCGTCGGATTCCTCGTTGATCGCGTCCTCGGGAATGGCTAACAAGAAAAAATTAATATACGAATCTGAAAAGGGAAAAGCTCGAAATACCTTGCATCTGGACTCCGGGAGCATGGGGAAGCATACGGAGGTTCTCGAACAGTCTCGTTCTGAAAAAAAAAAAAACGTCAGTTTGGTTTTTTTTCAAGGCCGTTATATAAATGTAGCAAATGGCATTTACCTAATTTTGTCGAGATATTCTGGCGTGTTCTGGTTAGCCATGTTTGAGGGACTGATGTGCAGTTTGAAGTCGGGTCCGTAGTATTCAAAATAGTCATTGTACGGAAGCTCGTTGGCAATGTCTACAGAAAGCGCGACAGCAGTTTCGTAGGTCCAGCAGCGGGCAACGTTTCGGATGGTGTAGCCACCTCCACCGAGCAGAAGCAGCGGAAGGTTGTACTTCTTCACAAACTCTACGCATTTTGCGTGGCCTTTAGTTTTTTCAAAAAAATTGATTACTAAAAAATCTTTACAATAAATTTGGGCTTAAACACCTTTTAGCGTGAGGTTGAAGCAGCCAAGTCTGTCGCCTGACAAACTGTCAGCACCGCACTGAAGAACTACTGCGCTGGGTTGGTACGTTTCCATGACTTTAGACATGATTGGGACGAAAATGTGTTCATAGCTTTCGTCGTCTATTCCGTCACGGAGCGGGAAGTTAACTGCATAGTATTTTCCTTTGCCTGCTCCAATATCCTGTTTAAAAGTTCGTAAATACGCAATCAGTTTTCCCACTAGCATTTCCCCTTTTCCCCCTCTTCCGTTATTTTTCCCTTTTTGCCCTCCATGCCAGAATACAGGCTGTACTTCTAGATTTTCCCCCTTTCCCTATTCTCTTACTTTGCCCTTTTTAGACCCCATTTCCCCCTTTTTCGGGGAACTTCCCTGCAATGAGAAATACTGCACGCAATTCACAATTACGTAATGCAATTCTTACCCTGAGGTCTCCCGTGCCAGGGAAGTACTCTCCGTACTTGTGGAACGAGACAGTCATGACACGGTCAGTGGTGTAGAAGGCCTCCTCGACACCGTCACCGTGGTGAATGTCAATATCGATGTAAAGTACGCGGGGATGATACTTCAGGAGTTCGAGAATGGCCAAAACGATGTCGTTGACGTAGCAGAAACCCGACGCTTCAGACTTCTTGGCGTGGTGAAGACCGCCAGCCCAGTTAACAGCGATTTCAGTCGCCTGCTTGTTGAGCTTCACTGCTCCAGCAACTGAACCGCCTGCCGATAACTGGCAAAATTCATACAGCCCGTCAAACACAGGACAGTCCTCTCCGACATTAACTGCGAGAGAAGAATGGTTACTGAAGTGCAAATGTGGAATCAAATTATTTATTTTTACATCTCTGCATCTGCTTGTTGTATTCAGACATGTTGTCGGGGCGAATGCTGCGCAGGAAACGAATGTAATCGTCACTGTGGAACTTGGTCATTTCTTCGGCTGTGGCTTTGTGGGGACGCTGGAAAAAGCAGAGGTAAAAACTTTAAAACCAATTTAATTTATCAACAAATAACTGTCTTACGTAAATCTCCATTTTTCGGTAGAGTCCGTAATTCAAGAGAAGGTTGTGTGTCATGCGTATACGGTGAGGCTTCATCGGGTGACCCTGGCCATAATAGTAGTTTCCTATGTCACCTAGAAAAAAAATTATATTTAATTTCATGATTTCCTATGATCAGAAAACTTATGAACAATAAGAGAAATGCCAAACTAAAGATTTGACAGTATATTACTAGTTACATCAACCCCAACACCCATGACTAGGCGAGTGGGACGTCATTTAGATGGGCGTAAATGGGTAGAGTTTTGTCTTCCTTTTAATTTTCGTTTAAATTCTTTACTTGGCAAATTTCAATTTAAAAAATCTCACGTAGGACACACGTTTTAAGATTTTTGTGTAATCATATTGGAAAGAGTTTTAAACAATAAAAATATTTATCCAAGTTATATGAAACCTTAGCGTCACGTAAGCCGCTGTACTGAATGACGCTTCACTCGCCTATCCGTTAACCGTTTGACAACGATTTTACACTTCAAAAATTAACCAGGGACGCACAAACACATAAATAATAGTAATGCAACATAAATTCTACTCGGAATGATGATTTACACACTTAATTGAACGTTAAATTCATATTTTTGGGCAAAAAGTAACTTGACAAGATACGGGCTAGACCCCAGCAATAGTTGTAAATCATTTAATTTAAATCCGTTTTCTTAATAAAATTGTTTTAGTGTACTCACTGTCGTAGTAATAGCAAACTCGTTTTCTGCTGTGGCTTGTCTGAGCCATTTTGAATTATTCAGTAAAAACAGAAATGGTCAAAACTTCGCTCCCCAGTCTGAGAGAGGGAACCGCCGGGCGGGCTGCTTGATGCTTGGAAGCGTGCTACGCGCTTCACGCTTTGTCAAGAAACTTTCTTTGGCGTCTAAAACTAGCGGGACGCTGCTAAACTGTAGGCCTGTATAGCATATTCCACAAGCGTGCCTCTCTACAGCGGACATCGTTACTAAAACAATTTGAAAGAAATTCAACACTTTTTTTTACTGAAGATTGCTTCGTAGATTTTTCTACGATTTTTACAAAAAATTTTAATCGGAATTGTTTTGTGAAAGTAATTTAATATTTGTCCGTAGTAGAGAGGTTTATCTTCAGTGTTTTTCTTTTTTTTTACATTTTTAGGAATAAGCCCTATATTTAATATTAATTAATTATTAATAGTAACTCATAACATTGCAGTATTTATATTGAAGAGTATTTATTAACTATTATTTATTACCAGCAATTTTTTAGCTCTAATTTTTATCACGAGATGGCAGAATTTAGTTATCGCACAAGTCGAATCAAAAACAACATGAGAAATTGAGGAACCAGCTAAACCACCAAATTTTCCCTAGCAAAAAAAAAAAAAAATAGAAAATAAAAATAGACGAACTGGGAAATATTGAGAGAAAATCTGAAATAAAAAATGAGCAGCGGATTCGTAACTGAAAAAGATTTGGAAGAGAAGCGACGTTTACGCCAAGAAGAATGGGAAAAGGTGCGACGGCCAGACCAACCAATTGGTAAGTAAAATATCAATTTAAATCTGAATTCCGTTCTAAAGTACAGTGAAGTAACAAAAGCTTAATTTAAAATCTTTGCAGAGGCTCCTGAGGAAGAGTACGATCCACGTTCGCTATATGATCGTCTGAAAGAGCAGGCGGATAAGAAGCAGGCGGACTGGGAAGAAGCACACAAACTCAGTTAAAATGACACCTAATTATTTCACCTATGAAAATTCTAAACTCTTTACTCCACGACCAGAAAATCTAATACGAGTTCTTGACGATGACGAGGTTGGTTTCCTCGACCTTGTAGACCAGACGCGTTTGGCCGAGGACAAGAAACGCTTGAAGGAAGAGCAGCAGGAGCTGGAAGAGTACCGCAAAGCAGTCGCCACGCTGGACGAGCAAGCGACAGAAGAAAGAATCAGACTAACAAAATCCATTTCCGCTAAACCGAAGTGCTCAAAAGACGAGAAAACGAACGGGCTCCTAGGCAAAAGAAGCTCGACAAAATTGCTTTCCGGTATAGTAAAAAGGAAACCGTCCGAGTCGGATAGAGAGGAACTTAGCAGTCCCAAAATCGCAAAACAAGGTAATATTATAAGCCAAACTGAGTATACCGCTGGCCAGTCCTGCGATATTGAAGTGTGTTTTGTTCAACAGAGACATTAGGTACAACAGAAACAAAGAAAGAAACGACACCAGTGTCAGCAGGTCTTTCGGGGCTTGTCGCTTACGACGGTTCAACAGACGAAGAAGAATCGTCACCAGAGGACACACCGTCATGAATCCGGAGTTACAGATCCCGTTTGAGAACTTTGTCATCTTTAGCCTACATCCTTCGGAGAATTCACCCGAGTTCTTTGTAACGGCTAACCATATCTGACGTTACGAGAAAACTGTATGTCTGAAAACTGCTATGGAATCCATTGTTGGATTTCTTGCTTCTGTGTTGAATAAATTTGTTTTTTCTACATAAGACTTCAGAGTAAGAAAGGAATTTATTGAAATTTGTAGAAACAGCTAGAAAACAATAGTTATAATAACGATCAGTTTCTTATCAGACAGACACGAGTACATAATAGCAATATATTTTTCGTATCACATAAGGTCGAAACTGTACCTTGGATTGTTTAAAAAAGCTCTGGGAGGTTAAGGTGCTTCATGCAGAGCGAGCAAATTAAAGCAATAATTATCGGTAATTTATTTCACTGACATAAAATGTCGGGGCGAAGTGGCAAATATCAAACAATATAGAATATATTAAAGATTCTGGGATGAAATAGGCACAAAAATGGTGAAGGTTATCAAAAAATGGGAGAAAAACAAAAATTTCAGCATTCAAGAAAATCCAGGTTTGTCTTCACTGATATGCACATACACAAAGGATCTTCGTATTGGTCAATCTCTACTCGGAAACTTTTCACTCTGTTCAGTTTTCAGTGAAAAATTAAATTAAGTTTCAAGATGACAGCACTGACTAGGGCCTTTCCTTGGATAAAGCATCAACTTAAATTAAAGTAAAATTTTCTGGTGTAGAAAATCGCTTGTGAGTTAAAGGGGATCGAGTATCTTGTCAAATAGTGGACCAGCTGAAATGAACCGGTTTGTTTTGAGCGATATTTCACTGATATCGGTTTTGCATTATTAAAAATAAAAGCTTCAGGGAAAAAAAAAGACTAAAAGTGCATAAATTAAGCCAAGTAAAAGCTTTTCTCGTGGGCGTGAATGGCGGGGGGGAAAACCAAGGCAAGAAGAAAATAATGTAGAAAATATTTAAAATGGTAAACTGGTAGCAAACATGGTTTCCAGCAAAGGTGGAGCGGGTACCAAGTCCTCTAGCTTTAAGTAGAAGATGCGCTGCAGTCCCTGGATGCTCAAGGATCGCAGCTCGGGCAATTTGCTCAGCAGCCGTGAAAAGTAATGCGGTTTCCGCTGGGCCTCTGCGTTGTATGTAACGTGGTCTCGTAACGAGCCTATTACCTTCATCTGAAGACGTTCTACCTTCTCAGGTTCTCGCAAACCGTGTCGTTCTAGAGAAAAAACAAGACGAAAGCTTTGATCAGTTGAATTAGCTAAGTGGGTTTGAATGAAAGTTTTACCTGTAATGAGGGTGAGAGCCGCCAAACAAGCGAACGCCGATAAATCAATGGACATTGCGTGCAGTGAAGATGCGAATTCGTAAATTGCACTTTGCCAATCCCCGAATGTGCGCTGGCACTGGTAGCGATGCAAGACGACGCCATTATCAAATATGAATCTCTCATCTCCCGGTTGCAGCCTTTATCAGAGAAAATTAATTAGCAACTTTCCACCTTGCACGATTAATAGACAAAACGTTTACCTGTAGGCTAGTCTCAGTACGAGAAGTTCCAGACACGCAGACTGGAACAGAAGATCCTGATCTTCTCTGCATAACTCGTTGAACCCGGGAACTTTCTCGGCCCACACTCGTATGATGTCAATGCAGGAAGCTAGCAGACTGAAAAACTGTTGCACTTGACTGGCTGCTGCTGCGGCGGCTGCTGCTCCGCTTAGTTGTTGCAGCTGTGCTGAAACCTCACTTCCAGGATCTTGATACTACACTCACATAAAAAAATTATTACTGAACTTGTATCAAAACTTAAGATATTTACAATGGAATAATCAAGGTTCTCGGTGTTTGGAACCGTGTCCAGATGGGCTCTGACCAGGGACGTGATGTAAGAAACCGGCGGTGAAGGTGGCGACTCTTGCGGGGATTTGGGTTTGGATGGCAGTCGTCCCCTGCGTCCTTTGAGAGAGTCGGTTCTGACCACCTCTTTGACCATCCCGACGGCAAGGCATTTCTGGAAGCGGCAGAATTGGCACCGGTTTCTTCGTCGTTTATCCACGGGACAGTTGCGGTCCGCCAAGCAGACGTATTTTGCACCTTTCTGAACCGTCCGCTTGAAAAAACCCTTGCAACCTGTCGAAAAAAACGTGATTAAGTCTATGAAATAACTAACGAAAGTTAAAATGTCTACCTTCACAAGTTCGCACGCCGTAGTGTTGGCATGCGGCATTGTCCCCGCACACTGCGCACAGTTGGGAAGGCGACTGCGGCCGCACCTCGGTCGATGCTCTACTCGGCTTGTGTCTTACCGACGGTACAGGACTTTTAGCTGTTTCCTGGCCATACACTGAAGAAGAGGGACCGGCCATGGCCACATTTTCATAGGGAGTCTGAAACAGATCCGCGCTGAACGTTTTCTGGCATGTCTGTTGGTTTGCTGCTGCGAAACCCATCTGATCAACCATGCTGGAAGGTACGTGGTAAAGCGGAGGCGTCGAACTGGCGATACTGGGACTTGGACTCTCTGAAGAAGTCGAAGCTCTTCTCAGGGGCTGTGCCGCGACCGACGATAACGGCCGAGGAACCGGAGATGCGGTACCGGCCACTAGGTTCGCGTCTTCTTTGAAGGGAAACACTTGCTGCGGCCGAAAACGGGGAGATGAGTACGTATCTTGGAAACTAGGCAGTGAAGGAGGACCATTTAATAAACAGTCGCTTTCTGCGTCCATGTCAATGTCCACACAAGTCTAGAATGAAAGCAAAAATACATTAAACTTATTAAACTAAAAATCAAACCAATCTCAAGTTAAGGACTTACACGGAGGACTTCAGCAGCAGCGTTAGTATCCACGTTGGCGGGATTGAGGAGGAGTTCAGCAGCCGCTTGGAAACAATCCTGGAAACTGGCGCTCTCCGAGTCATCGAAGCTACTCTGCTGGCCGGACGTCAGCGACGTCACCGAAGGCGGAGACACTGACAGCGGACCCGCCGAGACGCCTCCGACGCCGCTAACACCCATCGACGACGCTTCGGCGTAATTCATGGCAACCCATTCGGCTATCGGCGTGTTGGCCAGAAACTCGGCCAAACCCAGCGCACTCGCATAAGTCTCCGTCTACACATTTCACCATAAGAACAACGACATTACTTTTTCCGCGGACACTACTTTCTACTAATACTAACTACTGGTTTCACAGTCATACAAGATTAAGGTTTATTAACGTTTTGATATCACTGGTGAACTCTTTTGAGGGGACAGTGAACAAATGCGCAGCCTGATGAAGAGGAAATCTTGTTACAAGGGGCCCGCCCTGCTGGCCAATTCATGCTAATACACTTATGCAAGAACATCTTAAGGCTTCCGAAGCTCTACACGTTTTTTTCAAAGCAAAACGATGTTACAAACGAAAAAGGTTTCATGTGTCAGCTTTTTTTTTTGTCTCCCGTACGTTCAATTATGAGACTTACACTAAGCAAAAAAAAAACCTTCAGTTCGAAACTGAATAACAATTTCACTTGATAGATTAAGAAAAAGTAGTGTGCTGGTGTCTTGTAGACTTGTACCTGCGGTTGAATGGAGATCATCTCTTCGCCGGATTGGACGCGATTCCGCTCTGAGCCGGCGCCTCTGAGCGTTTCCTCTTCTCGCGACGTTGCGGATGCCAAGTGCTGAACTGTTAACCCAAAAAATACAGAAAATTCATTAATTTCAAACATATTGAACTTTCCATAAATCATAACCACTCTATTGTTAGGAGATAACAGTTGATATTTTGCTCGAAAACAAACGTGCTCTTGTGCACGTGGGGTCTATTATTACGGTGCGGAAGAGTCCTGTGACACGTACAAAAACGTACACACAAGATTCAGTTGGCAAGAAACGTATCAACAAGCGCGTGGATGTTGCGGAGAAAAAGGCCTCGAATGACGTCAATCATGGCGTCACTGTGACGTCAATGCTGACGCTCAACATTGACGTCAGAAACGCCTCGACAAATTGGCGGTCGATAAGAGGCAGCCTCGTTGGAAATGGATTTACAAAAAAAGAAAAAGAAAAAGAGGAACAAACGTGTAAATTATATTCTTTGATCAAAGATAACTTCGTTGATTTATTCGCTTGCATTTCTGTTGATAACTGTTTTGATCAAAGTTCACTTTTTGAGCGTTAATTTTAATCATGTTTTGCTATTTCGGGAAGACCAGCAGTACCACACGTGGATACGATAAACAGCCGAGCTTGAAATCTCACGCTGTTTTCAAACTGCTGCCAACTGACGTCACTGCAGAACTAAATTAGTCGGGGTCCCGCCAGAAATAAACAGAAAAAATTGCAAAATTTTTAGATTCACGCGACTTACCCGTTAGAGTAAGGTCCCAGTGAGCTGTCTGTGGGCTTGACTGACAGCTACTACTACCACTGTTGTTGCGGTTGTTGTTGTTGTTATTGTTGTAGGATAGGGAGGTTAACCAGTCTGTCCAGTCCAAATCTCCGTTAAGAAATGAATCTGAAGACTTGTGCGGATGCTCGCTTCCGCCACTTACCAGCGACTCGATATGAAAAAGCATGGATTCAAAAGTCAGGGCCCCTGACTGACCGATTCAAACATAACAAGTTGCTTGTTCCACCCTTTGATTGAGGACCCACGTGACTGAGGGAAAGAGTTGAGTAGTATTTAGTGCTGTACTTCAACGGAGAGGTGTTAACGTTCGCCGGTTTGGTTGAAGACTGGCCTCAACCGCTGGCTGGCACATGTCGATATAACCGCTGACGGAGCCGGATCCATGACGTCATGAACGATGGCGTCATGAACTTCCTAAGGAAGTGACGTAGTAGACAAGATCCAATAGCAGAGCTCGCCGCTTTTGACGTCATTGACACCTACTGCTGTCAAACGATGACGCCACCGTGCGTCTTGGTCCATGACGTCAGCATTTCTCAGGTGACTGTGAACCGTCTCTAAGGGCGGCTCGGAAATCACGGAATGCATGCGTGAAACCAATACAGTGGTTGATAATAGGAGATAAATTTATGATGGACAGATGATAAATATGACAAATATTGCTTAAATTTGCATAAACTTTCCAATAATACTTAAGAAATTTTCTTTGGGTGATGCAGAACTGTTTCCAAGGGAAATATATGAACGCAGAACACTCGTGTCTTGGTCACACACGTGTAGATGAATAACTACATGAAACTATTCTTATAAGATAAATATTAGATGAACATTTCAGTATGTTTACTGATTTTTATTTCAACATATCCAGATGAGATTTGGAAGAATCGGCCCTGATAAATATTCATAATGCTCCACGTGTTTGACTCGAGATGGAATTTGGTTTCAGCGTTCGTATATAACCGTGTTTGTTGGCCTAAAAGCGTAGCAAAGAGATTCGCACATGTTCTGGAAAACATTTGTCAACATCACAACTGGTTTAGGCAAATGTGAAGATAAATAGCTTTTTCGGAACTGAACCGGTTTCGCTACCGCCTGCTTCGAACGGAGCCCTGATCAGTAGTTTCTTTGTTTATTCGACTTTTGTGCAGGTTTACCAACATGCAAAAGTACATGTCAGATGGTTAGAAACACAAAATGTGTGGGAGAGAAGAATGTCTCTGAAACCGGTTACTGACAAGTTTTCAATCAGTTACAAAGCGTTCGCCATCTTGACGAAAGGGTTTCGCATAACTCGATACCCAAAACGCCCCAAATCTAATTAACGCAAAATCTCCATATAAGTTTGTTATTAACTTATTATTTTACTTCTGATACATATTACTGTTTGCTAAGCTTTCCTTAACATGTTCTGGAATGGGTTATTACGCGTTATCAGGTAGAACGAACACAATAATAACTTTCAATAACGACGTATCAGTATCGGTGTACAGCCTAAATCAACACACTTATCATGTTTTATATTGATGTCACCATTTATTCTGGTCGACAAATACAGTTGAAGGAAACTGTACTGAAGGGAATAGGGTCAATGTATTTGATACCCGATTGATCTGACGCGAATATGAACGATAAAAGTAGTCAAGGGCAAAGTACTAGAGGTCCAAGAGCAGCTGAAAACTAAGCCGCTGTTTCCGATTGTGCAGTACGGTACGTACAGTTCGAACAGAAGCGGAGGTTTTCATTGAATTTGTATGAATTGCGTGATGTGGTTTTCCGGCCAGCTTTCAAACTGTCCATACAAGCCATCTGGCTCACAACCTAGGACCATGATTTCTTAATATCTGACCTTTTCAGTCATGTAACGATCTCTTTAAATATGCACCTCATCTGTCTCCGGCCAAATCACGCAAACCGAACCCTCTTGTACACCTTATACACCGCAGTTTCCATTCTAGTGCCCACACGCCACTACAGCGCCACCTAGCGGGAAAATTATCAACTATTCCAAGTCTTTTATACAGGGCTCGCACATAAGAGGTACTGAAAACCAGCAATTTTACTACGGACGGAAGAGTTTTAAAAAAAGTTTGACACAAAATTTCACAATTTTAGAATAATCAGAAAAGTTACAAAAAATAAAGAAACATTATCGCGCAAAAAAGTTTTCAAATGTTTCGGATTCGATTCAGTGACGGTGTCCGCTATAGAGAGGCACGTATTTGGTGTATGGTCGGCCACCACCTTGAGACAGGTATCTGTACTATCTATTGACTGGAATCACAGAGAGACGGATATGTTAAAATAAATGTCCTGTTCTAGTTTATAATAATGATTTAAATAATAATTGTATTCAAATAAACTTTTAAAAATATTAAATGATAAACTGAAGAAATATTTTAGTTTTAATTATATTAATAGTTTATCGTTTTGACACTAGTGGCGCTACTGTAGACAAATGGGCCCTAATAACAGCGTAGAATTAAATACTGCCGTTACTTTTGACAAACCTACGGAAACAGCCCCTATCTCATGATGAGACAAGCGGGCTAACAAGTTTACTCTAATCCTATATTTTTATCTATTCTGAAAAAAAAAACAAGATACAGAAATATTGCGGGAAAATGGAAAAGGAGTCTGTTACTGCAAGCAACTCGAGTGCCTCTGACATTAACACTGAAGAACCTACTAAAGAGACCAAATCTAAAGTCCTCTCTAAACAGAGGGTTGGAAATTATGTTTACAAGATGGTCGGAGTCCCAAAAAATGCTGATGTAGAAGAAGCTGAACATCGAGAAGATATTAATAAAACGGCTAATGTTGACAAAGTAGAAGGTTCTTCGAGGAAATCTATATCGCCCACGTTTAAAGTTCCCCCGCACATCATGGGACGAAATGTAGAAAACCCCGAGCTGGATGGGAAGAAAGCGCCTAAGCCTCGTCCTGGAGTCAAAGTACCCAACTTGAATTTGACCAGCCAGATTTTGACGCAGGAAGAGCTTTACCGAGAAGTTGCTCAACGCAGCGGCAACAGTACTCTTCTGCCGAAACAGTTGACGACCAAACTGGCAGCAAAATTAGCCTCAACCGAAGAAGCGAACAAAGTGAATGAAGATGTCTCAGAAGAGTCAGATTCCCGTAGAAAAAAATCGCTCCTGGACTTGATGAAACAGCAATATACAGCAGACTTGAGTGGTAAAAATAGTAAAACGTTAGCTGCGGATGATAAAAGAGAGGAGCTCAATAACGAAAGTACTAGTGTCCGGCTGGAAGAAATGGACGTAGAAGCTGCTGTTGCAGCTCTACATGGCGAGAGCATTGAAAACAGTCAAGATGTCGATGCAACTTTGTCAGATTCTAGGATGGAAGAGAACCATAAATCAGAAAACGCCGAGACTGCAAAAACACCCAAAAAGAGGAAAAGAGCCACAAAATCGCAAGCAGTCGCTAAACGCGTGAAACCCAAAAGTACAAAATTAAAAGCTCCCAAGGCAAGAAAGAGGGCGTCAAATGAACTAAATCAGCTGTTTATTGATGAGGGGGCGATTAACATGCTCCGGGAGATGGAAAAGTCGGGCAGAGCTAGTCGTAGATCAGGCAGCGGGCAGATTCTGCAGTCCCTGATTCCTGAAGATCTCTTGGAGAAGAAAACGCTGAACACTATTCGCACGACTGGGGTCCAGCAGAAACGTAAACCCGCGATTCAGCGAGGGAAGAAGAAAACGCAAAACACAAGGACAATTCCCAAAACCAAAAACAAAGTTTCGTCCCCTTGGGAAGCTGTGAAAGTTTTGCCTTCACGATCTTCGTCAGACGTGCCCGGCAAAGACGTTTTCGTCTCGCGAAATGTCGAAAACCCGGCAGACGCTTCGCGAATTATTAGAAGAAGGTCCTGTTCGTCGAGCACTGATGAAGAAGAGACGGTCACAGTTACCCAGAATGTAGAAGGAAATCTTAGGGCTTCAGAGATTCTTGCTGAAGGTAGTGTTTTTCTGATTGAACCCAAGTAAAAAAAGGGTGTTTTATATCGTGTAGACCCTGGAAAATGGCACCACTACAGTGTCTCCTTGATAGTTTCCCAGTTCCTTTTTACAGTGCCTTTACGTTTTGTTTGTGAGTAGGTAGTCATCTTCGCGAGCTTGGAAAACTGCACGAGAGTGGTAAATTCGACATGCGAGATCTTGACAAACTTGAAGAAGTCCAGCTGAGAAGAGCAGAAAATTACGCCCACGTTATTTTAACACTAAAGGGTTCTACGATCACGAGCACGCTTTCAAATCGAGTAATTCATAGTAAATTATCGTATTCTGTCAAATTTTGACGTTTAATTTTGCTGGAAAAGGCTTTGACTGAGTTGCGACAAGTCCTGGAATATTTGAATAATGAAGAATCAGTCGCTGTGGTTCTGGTAACGTCAACGGGACCTGCGTTTTGTCACGGGATTGATATACCCGCGCTGATTAAAAACGATAAGGACAAGCTTCAGTCTGTATCAACAGAAATGGCCGCAAATCTTCAGTAAATTACTTGTTATTTAGCAACAAAATCTCCTAGATAAAATCTTGAATCTATTACAGGAACCTTTTTAAAGAGCTGAATCATTTCTCCAAAATCCTGATTGCTGGCGTTAATGGAGCGGTTGTAGGAACTGCTGTCTCTATGCTGCCATTCTTTGATGTCGTTTTTGCTTCGGAAAAAGCTACGTTCCAGGTTCCCTGTGCAAAACTGGGGCAAACCACAGAAGGTGCCCTAGCAGTAACTTTGCAAGAGTTTGGCTCGAAACGTCTGGTAAATTTAATGTTTTACAAAAAGGGTTAAATTCCGGTTAAATTTTGCGTTTTTTAACAGTCGAGTTCGCTACTGTACGAGGGCAAGCGTTTGACTGCGATGGAAGCCGAACGCTGCGGTTTAGTGAACTCGGTTTTGTGGCCTTCGACGTTTCATGAAGATCTCGTTCCCAGAGTGCAGCAGATTGCCAGTCAGTCACCCAAGGTATCAAATCTTCGTTTATTTTCGTTTCAAATACAAAAAAGCAATTTTCTTGCTAAACTTAATTTAATTCTAGTAATTAATCAGTTAATTCTTAATAATTAATTTTAACTTAATTTATTCAACTTAATTGGTTTCAAATATAAGAATAGCTGAGTTCCAGCACGCGGGGGTAGTGAGAAATATATCGGGATACTTTATATTTGTTTGCATTTTCCAAAGTAAGCGGGGCCCTTATAGAAAAGCTCATGGATTTGGTGAAGACTACGGTTGTTGATAACGCACTTACTGCCACTTGCACATGAGCAACGGTAGTACGACGAAAAAGTGTCAACTGTGATAAAACCGCAGGATTCTCGGGAACGGCATCGCTTCAACTGTTGAATAACCAAAAACTTATTATTCATAATTTAACAATTAAGTATTATTAAGTACCGCTAAGCAACGGTGTGTGCTGACTGATTTCAGACTTCCCGTTTGATTTGTCGATTTATTTTCCGTGTTTGTGTCGTGATGAGTCCACACGTGGTTAATCGGGCATCTGCATTCTACTTTGGCGGTTTCTGTTGTATTCATACCAGGCCCTGAATTGACTGTCTCGTGCAAAGCAGCTGTCTGGCCGGGCAGGCAGACAGGCAGCGAGCCCACATCCTCGCAGAACTATAAAACGTCAAAATTTAAAAATGAATAGAATATTTTTTTGGATTTTTATTAAGTGAATGTAAGAACTTTGAGTTGTGCTCTGTTGTTCAGAGGGAGGCTGTAGTTTAGCCCGGTTTTCAGAGTCCCCGTTGTTGAATTCCTCGAGTCGGTGAAGGTTTCTGACCAGTCGGACGGGCAGTTGGATCGGTCGGGACACCTACAGTGACGGTGGATGATTGAAGGAAGCCAAAAACGACGTTGGAAGAGACTGCAAACTGTATAGGCAGATTCGCAAACAGGCAGATCTCTTTCACTCCTCACCTAAGAAAAATATTTTATTAAAACTTTAATATAGATTTTAAAATGAATAACTTACGTTTGGAGGGAATAGTATTATTAATTCCTTCTCATTAGCTGCTGCTGGGTAATAAATTACACAAAAAATACTTATAAGCAAAATATTAATATTCATTTTTCGGTGTTTAAATACAGCACGTTTGACTTGTGAAGCTGTTAGGGACCAAGTGCCAACAGAGTTGAGTTATTTCTGGAACCGGGGACTAAAAATGTTTTATTTTCTGTACGCTAGGCAATGCTGGCGATTAAAAAGCTGCAGAATCAACGGAGGCGTCCAGAAATCGATATTTTGTTGCAGTCTGAAGCAGAACTTCAAGTTCAGTGCTGGACTTCGGACGAGTTCCAGAAACGGGCCCGCGTTTTTGTGGAAAATTTCAACGACACTGTTTAAATGGACAAAAACCAAGTGCCTATTCATATCCTGGCAAAACAAACAAACAAAATCCTGTTGACAGATTTTCCTAGTTTTTATCAGAACTATTTGTTAACCGGAGTGCAAATTTTTAGATTTCTTTATAACTATAATATTAATCCACTGTTTGGCAAGTGCCTTTTGAAAAATTACAAAATGTTTTTAGAAAAAGTTATCGTTATTAGTCAATGGGGATTTTGCATACGAAATAAACGATAACAGAGTTTCTATGAAAAAAGCTAAAGAGATCTGATTTATTTTCTCTTCTCAAAAAATGTGTTAAAAAAAGAAAGGAAAAACGACACTTTCCTGGACGGTGAATAATTTTTAGCGAGAAGGCAGTCCGATTATAAAAAAACAACAAAAACGAATATAGATGAAGAAATAGTGTTAGTAAATATCAGAAATGATATGCTGAATAAAGAGGCCAAATTTTTCTACACACTAAACCAATGACAACAGAGGAAAATGGTATCACAGGAATCAAAGGGATCAGCAGCAAAAGCTGCTACTCCTTAAATCGTATTATGCAGAATAATCATAAAAATTCTTAAAAAGTTGCTACACGAATGAAGAGAATCCTGGTAACGGAGCTCTGGACCTGGCTTTATTATTCATGACAATCTGTCCACCGTTGAGACTGACCACAGTGGATCCTTCCTGCTCTGAATCGGTGTACGAAGAGTAGTTCCTGACAGGTCGCTGTTTCTTCCACGACTGTCGCAGAGTGTCGTTCACGTTGGCGTAGTGATTGACGAACGAATGAGGTTCTGGACGAACGATCTCTTCCTCACTGTCCGAGCCCTAGAAAAAATTGTATGATAAAACGGTTTTAAAATAATTATAGTAATGTGTAAAATACTTGTGAGTCTGTTGAGCTGATTTCTGAGGGTTTTTCCGTTAAGCTGCTGTCGTCAGGATTTTCGTCGTAGCCTCTGGCGCTTTCCTCGTCGCTGTGATAGGCCACAGACGAGGGGGCGGGTCTCGGGGAGGTTTGCCAACCACAGTGGGGGCTGCTGAAGCCCTCCCAAGGTTCCAGCCCCAGGGAGGTGCCTACCGATCCTGCAATGGACCGCCTACTCAAAGTGTTGCGACCAATAGTGCCGCTGCGTTTCGATTGGCGCATTTCGAAAGCGAAACCTATGTCCTCATTGGTTAGTGTCTCCTCCAATGTCTTCTGGGCTTCATCTAATCAATAAAAATCATCATAAAAATTTTTAATTCAATTATTTGAAAGGACTTACGTTTGTATTTATAGCTCTTGCTTTTGACGCACAAAACAGCGACTAAAAGGGTGATGATCACCAAGGAGCCAGCGGCTAAAGTGACCAGGAACCAAACCTGGTGGTAGAACGGCTTCTGGTGAGGGTAGCTGTACTCCAGGTAGAGTTTACTCGGCGTTAACACCTGAGAAAAATATAAATTCAAAAAATTAGTTGTGAATAAATTATTTATCATAATTATTATAAAAATGTATTAAATAATTCAAGATCATTTAAATTACACCTTACTAAATTTATACTATTTTCAACAATTTATAATATTACAATTAAAAAAAATTAAAACTGTATTAAATTCAGAAATTTAATCTTAACGTGCTATTTGTTAAATTCTTATTAAAACATATTAAACAACTCACAATTTTCTCAATAATTTATTTAACTAAAAAAATCTTGACCATAACCAAATAATTTAGATTCTAAAATAATAAATTTTGGACTCGATCAATGAAGAATTCTTATTAAACTAAGAATAGATTAATAATTGTACCGGTTCCTGGGTATACGCCGGATAGGAAATTCCGAATTTGTTGTAAGCCACGATCCTGAACACGTAAAACGACGAAGGCATCAGATTCTGATACGAAACGCTGTACTCTCGCATGGGTCCTTGGTCGGTTCGCGCCACGGTTTGCCATTGGTCTTCCTCTGCGGATAAATAAGTAAAATAAAATAAATAAAAACACTGATTGGTTAAAAGCGATCCAAAGAAGGGACATGCTGCTAACAAGCTGGATTACTAGACAGCTAAACAAGCGGCGGTGGTTTTTTTCTAGCATTTCCAACAAACAAGACAGTCTAGAACTAAAGCTCTGGGTTTTTATTAGCCGTAAAACAAAACAGAACAGTTAAATTTGCCCACTAGTTCATTTCTTTGCAAATCCAAACGCACAGGGACACTTACTGAGTTCCCAGTCTTCTTCCACTGCAAATGGTGAGTCGGAGAAAGTTTCGTGGGAGAAAAAAGTGCGGAAAAATATTGAGAAAAAAGTTGATTTTTTCGTAAAATTAGGTACAAGTACCTTTTTTCCGGCTTTCTATGTAGTAACCGAGGACTGGCCCTTTGCCTGAAGCTCCGTTTTCCCACTGGAGGCCTACGGACGTGGTTGTGCGGGTTATGAGAAGGTCCTTGGGTCGTCCTGGAGATCCTTCCTGAGGTCCTGTGGTTACGTTACCCATAGAAGGAGGTCCAAGGTCAAAGGTCAAAGCCCGAACCGAGAAATAGTAGGTGACCTCTTCCTCCAGGTTGGCTACGACTAACCATGTAGTGGTAACTTTCTGCTTGACCTGCTTGCTGAACGTCTCGTCTTTCTGGGCTGTTTCGTAAGTGACCACATAGCCGACCAGTTCGCCGTTGGGCTCTTTGGGCACGTCCCAGCTGACCTTCAAGCTGTTCATCGTGATCTCGCTGAACCTGAACTCAAATTATTAGCAATTAAGTCATGATTTGCGTATAGCGGACGTTACCCAGTGTTAACGCTTTGCAGGGAAATTCCCTGAAAAATGTGGTCTGCAAGGGAAAAATAAGAGAAGAGGAAAACGGGAAAATCTAGAAATACAGCCTTCTATAATAGCACAGAGGGGAAAAAGGGGAAAATAAGGGAGGGGGAAGAAAGGAGAAACTAAAAGTGGAAACACTGACGTTACCTGAGAGGTCCTGGAGATCCTGGAATCCCTTGTAGAGTCCGCACAGTGACTGGAGAAGACTTGGGTCCGTCTCCTGCAGGATTGAACGCTAAAATCTGAATCCTGTACTCGGTGTACATATCGAGGAATGGCAGGGAATGTGAAGTGTGGGATGCTGGGACGACTTCCATCTCTTCTTTGTCAGCAGACTGAGCAGTGGCCAGGTAGAATATCTTGTAGCCCAGCAAATCGCCGTTCTGCTGACTGGCCAACGGAGCCAACCACGTTAAGCGGACCTCGGTCGAAGTGACGGCAGACGCAGTTACTTCCCGAGGCTCGCCGGTCGGGACAGCCTCCCCGACGTAGACGGTAACGGGAGGTGAAGCTTCTCCCGATCCCTGCGAGTTGAACGGAGTAACGTAAACTTCGTAATTGCGGTCCCTGACGAGATCGTTGAGAATCATCTGCGACGACTTGCTGCCGTAGATTTCCTCTTTCTGTGATACACCTACAAATACCAGAATAAATTTTAATACTAATATACTATTATAATCTTAATATGTTGTTCCCAGTTTATATAAGTATAGTTTTAATCGTTATTTTCTCTACTGTTTAATATACTGAAATTACAATAATATTATTAATAAATACTATTTACATTATAATAGATTATCGGTAATTATTTAAATTAAGTATTATTCGATATTTTCTATACTGCACATTGTATCAAATTAATAACATACTGATAATATATCATGATCTGATTTGCCAGTAAATTATTCATAATTATTTAAATCAACAGTTATTGTGATTAGTGTAGAAATAAATACCCGGCAGCAGAGAGGGTGCAGGGAAATCAGTGATTTGTCGATAATCGATTCTGTATCCTCCAGTGGCAGAATCTCCGTTCCACGAGTCTTCGGCAAGTGCTGTCCACAGGACTCGGACGCTGGTCGTCGTTATGGGAATGACTTTGACGTTGGGGACGCCTAGCGACGGAGCTGCTGATAGTGTCCTCACCAGTTCAGACTCACTACTCCAGCCGCTCGGTCCGATGTCATTAATAGCCTAGCCCAAAAAGAACAAAAGAAATAAATAATCGAGTAAAACAATAAATAAATAAGTAAATTAAAAAAAATAAGTGAATAAATAAGTAAATAAATAAACAAATACATAAATAAATAACTGCATAAATAAATAAATAAATAAGCAAATGGTTAGAAAAAATACATACATAAATGAACATAAAATAAATAAATTAATTGGTAAAGAAATTAACAGATACTCAAATAAAAAAAGTAATACCTGCAATCTGAACTGATATTGGGTGAAGGGTTTTAAGTTTCGCACAGTGTACGACGTTACGGTGGGTTCGACTCGTTCAGGGACCGTTTGCCAGGGTCCTGTTCCTCCTTCGCGGAATTGCATTGTGTAGTAACGTAGCGGGGCGAACCCGTCTCTTCCAGGGGCCCACGAGAACGTTATCTGCCTGCTCTGTATCTGCGAGGTGCTGATATGAGGCGCTGAAGGGGGCTGAGGGGCCTCCCTGCTGTTGGTCGTGTAGACCAGGGCCCTGGCAGCTTGGCCCCAGCCTAAGGAGGTCTTTGCCATAACGTGGAACATGTAGAACTGCTCCTGTTCCAGATTGGTAGCCCGGAATGTGCGATCGGAAGGGGTCAAGTCTTTACTGAAATTGGACGACTGCATCGAGTCGACGAAGTAAGTAACTCGGTAGGCCAGGATTTCACCGTTCGGCTCCTCGGGGACGTCCCAGATGATGCGAGCCGTCGTGAAGGAAACGTCGGGGAACGAAACATTCGACGGTGGTCCTGGAACTGTATACACAAAAAATTGAATGAATAATTTAATTATTAAAATCCATACTTTTTACAAGGTAACTATGTCTTTAACTGTTAATATTTCTATTATTTACATTGTTGTCATTTTACACAATATTTACTGATGGTCCTGGAGCTGCGTTACAAAACTTCAAAATTTAACGAATAACTCATTATTCAACTTGGGATATTTAAAAAATAATCACGTAATTCTTTTTTTACTATGTAATATATTTATTATTAATATTACAGTCATTTTGCTAAAATAATTCTTCAAAATTATTACCCAGCCCATTTGACTTTACATTATTTTGCATTATTTCTACTTCAATGCAGTTGTTTAAATTTATTAATTGATATAATTTGTAGTATTTGTATTGAAGATATTTTTACCGTCTTCGAATGTTTGGACGAGGACAGATGGGAGCGAAAGAGTGCCGTCTCCTATGCGAGTGTAGGCCAGGACTTGAATCGAGTACTGCGTGTATTTGCGAAGCTCGGTCAGAGTTGTAGTAAAAGTCGCATTGCTCGGAACCTTCTTGTACTACGAGAGAAAAATAAAACATCAATAATAATAATAATAATAATAATAATAATAATAGTAGTAATACTATCACTACTACAACTTCTACTATTAGTACTGCTACTACTACTATCACGACTACTACTATTACTACCAGTACTATTACTACTACTATAACTAGTAATAACACTAGAAATACAGTTACTACTCGTTCCAGTTGTTCTACTGCCTTTACTACTAATAATAGCAGTAATAGCAATAATAATGATAAAGATCACTGACATAAAATCTGAATCACTTGACTACATGAATTAGATGCTTATTTCGTATTACTAAAAGATCTTACTTGGAACGGGACGTTAACAGCTCCGTAAAAGACTTTGTACCCCTCGATGATACCATTACGGTGCCTTGATTCGACTTCATTCCAGCGGACCACGATAGTCGTCGACGAGGTGGCATTGGCACTCACAGTAACTGGACCTGCACTGGGCGCTGGAGAACAAATAGTACATTATGATTCGACTAGTTTCAGGTAAAAAGAATGTATGTATATGTACAACATCTGCATACATAATATATTTGTGTATAAATTAGTAAGGGTGTGTGTGTATTTGTAAAGACGTGTTCTGTAATATGTACGTATGTGTAAGGATGCCTAAGTATGTATCTGCAAATATGTGTAGTATATTGCATATGAATGCGAAAAATGTGAGTAAGAATGTGTACGAATGTGTAGGTACATACGTATCTGTATAAGCATGTGTAGGTATGCAAGTAAGTATGTTCAAGTTTGTGTGTTGTACTTGATTCTCGGGTCCGTTCCATAGCAGGTGGACTGGGTGCAGAAGTCCCAACGTCGTTGTAGGCCTGGACGACAATTTCGTAGAGGGCAAACTCCTCCAGTCCTTCCAGGACAAACGAATTGGCGTTGTGATCCTCGACGTTGATGGCGACTGGCTGGGAAGCAACGCCGCTTTGCTTGTACGAAATGTTGTAGCCGCGCGGGACTCCGAACCACTCGACTTGTTGTAGAGGCTATCAATTTAATAAAAATATAATTAGTTTATCAATACCGAATGAATGACTGAATGAACAGTGTGTGAATGAAATGGACAAATTAATGAAAACTTCCTAATAAATATACCAATACGATAAAGCTGATAAATAAATATATATGGAACTATACATAAATACATCACGAATTCTTAAAAACTAAATAAATTTTTATTCATTCATTATTCATTATAATAAGTTTAAGTATATTTAAGTACCTCAGAAAACTGACAATCAAGTAATTTAAATACATTAAATAAGGATTATAATAAAGCTACAAATTAATTTATTAGTGTAGACTATTAATTACCGTCCACCGAACACGGAGCTGGGTTGCGCTGACGGCCCTGACAGTAACATTAAACGGAGCGTGAGACGGAGGGGCCTGGATAGTCTGGAACTGTTTGGTCGGTTCGGAAGGTGGGGAAGCACCAACCACGTTATTGGCTATCAAGCGAAGGGAATAGTCCATGAACGGAGTCAAGTTGCGAACTGCGATAGTTGTAGCCTCAGGATCGCTAACCTCCCACACTGTGTCCCACGTATTGTTCCTCGAAGTCTGGGCCTGGAATTTTGTTACAGTTATAATAAATCAGATCTACTAATACACAAATTAATGAATTGTATAGGACTGTTCCCAAAAAAAGCCTAGAATAACCGAATAATTCAATCAATAATGAAATATTAAATAGATCAATCAATAGGTCCGATAAAAACATTATTCATTTTGACTAATTAAGAGGTTAAATACCAATTACAATAGTTGAACTTAAACCAAGTAATCAAAGTAGCCTTTAGTCAAATTATTTACTTAAATTAATATAAGTACTGTCATGTTCATTAAAAAGGGGTACGGCAGGACAACAGTAAAAGTTATTTTTTCCGACTTATAACATCGTTTATGCAATTAATTTAAACAGAATATATTAAATTAACTGCATTGTAACTTTGAAATTGATGTACATTATCATGTACTATCATAATTTCTATGCAAAATCAAAGAAGATGTAGCGTTTAGCCATGCTATAGTGTACCCTTTTTTAATGAACATGACTGTACAGGACTTCTATTCATTTATAATAAATCGAAATATAAATTTTCCCAGCTTCTAGAACTTAATATTACCTGAACGGTCCATTTAATGATGGACGAGTTGCCATCGAATCCCGGAGTGAACTGAAGAACCACGGAAAAAGCTTCGATGTTGGAAACAGCCAAACGAGAAGGCGGTCCTGGAAGAACAGGTTCGATTCCAGACTGAATGGTAGCAGTATTGGCTGCACCCATTCCAACCTTTGTCCAGGCCATCACCTCAAATGTGTAATGCGTTGTGGGCTGTGGGGAAAAAGTGTAAAAGTTACAGATAAATTAAACTAATTTAATATGAACTACTGACTACTACTGACTTACGGTGGACATGTATTACATATATAATTTTTATACACAGTGTTAAGTAATCGCAATTCAATCTTATTTTTATATTATTTCAATTGTTATCTTGATTATTATTCTTGTTGAATATTGTATTGCGTCGCCACGGTTATTCTTATATTATATTTGAGTATTTGTATAATCTATTATTGATATATTTTTACATTACGTAAGATTACAGTAACCGTAACATCCTAGTGGTACAGCAATCTGTACACTGTGTTATATGAATGAATTGATTACCTGCAAGTTGTTAATTTGTAAACTAGTCACATTGGCCGTGACATTTTTCACTTTCAAAGTGTGTGGCATATCCTTAACGGACCAGCGAACCGTGAACCCGAGAAGGATCCCGTTGCTCTTGCCAGGAGGCGACCAGTGAACGCGGACCGAGCGGTCGCTGATTTCATCAAAACGCAAGCCAGTCACCACATCAGGAACTAAACGAGAAACGTACGTTACGTAAATACATAAAAAGCATGAATAATGAATAATAATATCCACTGATGTAAAATCTCTGTGTCTTACCGTCTTCCGCTGTTCGAACAGAAACGGGAGCGCTTCTCGGTCCGTCTCCCGGGCTCGTGAAACAGAGAACCGTCACATTAAAGGCAGTATATTTTTCTATGCCTTCAACAACGGCGCTCTGTTCTGCCAACGGATCGAATGGACTCGGTGGGACCGTTACCGTCTTGTCCAACTGCTCGTTATTGCCTGAAAAGTGAAACGAGAAATATAATACAAAAATTATGCCTCTTACGTTTCACAACAGTGTTGCAGTAAAAAAATATCTAAGAATTTTCTTAAGATTTCTACTACCTCTCCAGACTTGAACTTTGTATCCTTGATTGATTCCATTGATCAACTGAGGATCTGGCGGAGTCCACCAAACGCGAATAGCTGTTGAATTGACAGACTCGGCACGAACTTTGGTCGGAGAAGATTCCGGTACTTGAAAGAAAAAACGAAAAAATTAATTAGATCACAGTAATATAATTCTTATTTTAATAAAACAATTAATATGATATTTTTTTTTTTTGCATTTTAGAATGAATATTAATTATTAATTTTTACATTCTACTAAGCAAATGTAATAATTCAGTAACAGTCAAATAGTGCGGTTATGGAATATAGCAAAGGAATAACAATGTACTGATGTAATTAAGTAATTATCCCTATTATTAATAGCTTCATATAGTAAATTAAATGGTACCTCCTTCTCTTGTTTTCACTGTGATGGATTTGCTGAAGAGTCCAGCGCCCACTCTATTAAAAGCTGCAATTTGGATTTCATAATCCTTCCAGGTGATCAAATCTTCAATCAGATAATTTCTCTGAGCCTGAAATATTATTTAATAATAATAATAATAAATAATAATAATAATAATAATAATAATAATAATAATAATAATAATAACTACTACTACTACTACCAATACTACTACTGCTACTTCTACTACCACTACTGTTACTACTACTGCTACTACTACTACTAGTATTAGTAATAATAATAATAATGACGTACTTCGCTTGTGATGTTACGGTAGGACCAGGGTGCGGTATCGCCATAGCCTCTCAGGCGGTATCGTACCAAATAGCCTACAATCTGACCATTCCTATGTTCCTCTTCAGGAGGCTGCCACTGGATCATAATCTGCGAAGCTGAACGGGCAGATCCTACCAAGCCATTCGGTGCAGCCGATGGAACTACAAATATAGCAAAAAAAAAAATTTAGAACCTCACTGATAAAACTATACCCTAGACGATCCTAATTTTACCTTCTTGGGGTAAAGTGACCCTGTTGCTGGGTTCCGAAGACTGTCCTTCCCCTACGCTGTTGACAGCACTGACTCGAAACTGGTACGCTGCAGCAGCTTTCAAACTGTGCAGTAGCACCCAACGAGCGCTACTACTGACATTCGAAAGCTCCGTGGTCCAGCTGTTGAAGGTATCGGGTATCGGACCTGTGATGGGTACAGCTCTCTGCTGCACGAAGAACTTGGTCACGGGACTGTGGCCATCGAATCCTGGTACCCACGATACGTTCACAGCTTTGCCGTTACCCAGTTTGGTAGCTGTTACCCCGGTAGGTGGGTACGGCAGTTCGATAACGTAGAGCCGGGCTTGGCGGGTATCGTCTCCCCCGGAAGAAGTAACGTGGCAGGAATACGTTCCTACGTCAGAAGCTCGGGCTTCAGCGATTTGTAGGGTACCGTCAGGTAGCACTTGGATACGTTGAGTTCTTGTAGGATCGATCAACCTAGTTTGCGAAGCAAAAATTAGTATTACAGCATACTATAGCAAAACCACACAGAGGGTATCATACCTTCCTTCGTGATACCACTGAATATTATACTCTACTGATGAGTCGCCTGATACCCTGCACTGTAGGGTAGCAACGTTGCCGAGAATAACGCGGGTATCTGCGGGTGGCTGGACAATCTGGGTCCGGACTATTAATACACAGAAAATTAGAAAGAATATCGACTGTTGAATACTTTACACAATATATAGTACGCAGTACAATACACTATTATTTAATTATATCGAACTATTACACGTAGTGCTTCCACTTTGCAGGGAAATTCCCTTAAAAAGGGAAAACTGGGTCTCAAAAAGGAAAAAAAAGGGAAAAATAACATAGAAGTATAGCTTGATATCCTAAATAGAGGGAAAAGGGTACTTGATATCTACAATGGAAGGGGCAAAAGGGAAAGTCATGCCCTCTTTAAGGGCAAGGGAAAACGGAAAACTGAACGTGGAAGCGCTGATTACACGCAGCATTCAAGTATCAAACTAGTAGAGTTACGGTTTAGGTTTTACCCAGGACTGATAGATAGGCAGACGCTTCAATGCTTCCAGCTTCGTTAGATCTTAAGCAGGTGTATCTTCCAGCATCCGGAGCCCTAACTGCAGCCAAGAGAAGAGACCCATCTTCCAAGATCTGTACGCGTCCGGAAGGTACTAGCACCGAAGTATCTGCAAAATGGCGATGATGAAGGTTAAGAAACATTATTACTCTGAGGATTGAACTGAATCACGTGTAATCGATACAAGTAATCGGCTTACGCAATCGATCATTGCCGAGAACTCAAATTATAATTAACGTTTCTGTTTCATAAATAAACTTCATTTAAAACGAACGTAACGCACATACCTTTAGAACTTATACTAAACTGCATAAGTATTTTCATAAAGAATTCTATATCAATAAGAATGATAATAATTTGATAGAATAATAACGTAATAAATACCATTGTAGATCCAGGTAGTGTTGGGAGTAGGTGCTCCTCCAGCCCTGCACTGGAACGTTACGTCATGTCCATCACGGGCTGTACGGTTTTCAGGCGGGGCTTCCATAATCGGAGCCGATGCTAGCGTCGCAATATTAATATTACTTTTATTATTTTCATTATTACCGGATAGAGAAGTTATTATAATGGCGTTAAGAAAGCACGGATACCGAGGATCAAGTTTGTAGGGTTAATGTTGGTTTGGAAACAAAGCGACAGGGTTAATAGCAGTGTTTCCATTTTCGATTTGCCCTTTTCCCTTTTTTCCCTCCATACAGACTGTACTTCTACATTTCCGCTTTCCCCTCTTATTTTTCCCTTTTCAGACCCATTTTCTCCATTTTCAGGGAATTTCCCTCCAAAGTGGAAACACTAATTAACAGGGCTTATTCCAAGAAGACCCCCAACTCAACGGACACCCGCATTATGTAAGTTGATGCGAAAATCTTGCTCCAAATAAGTTCAAAAATCATGCAAAAATCAGTCAAGCATTTCTATCTAAAGAAAGTTGCAAAAGTTCTTCAAGTGGGTTTGATAACGGTGTCCGCTACAGCAGGGCGCGCGTTTGGAATAGGTCCTAATAGCTGTTAGTGCAAGAATTTTACCACCAAGGCCCTGTAAGTCCTTGTCCCTGTCGCGTAAATCGCTGAGACGAAGTCGGGCCACGTTAGAGAGCCCCAGCTTCATGGAGAAGTCGTCCTCTGAAATATTAGTTGGTTAGTTTTTCTGAAAAAAGCTAACTATGGGTTAAAAACACACACAAAAACCGAAAGACGAGTAAAAGTACGTAAAGGGGACCAGAAGAGGAGTAGAAAAACCGAAGGATTCGAGAATAACGAATCACACAATACAAATGTTAATCAAATTAGATGTTATAATAATACTTTTGACTTTCAACCAAGTGTAGGCTGTAGCTTCGCCTGCTGAATTCGAAGCTACGCACTGATACATTCCTCCATCTTCCATGGCAAGTTTCTGGATTTTCAGAGACCCGTCTTCTGCTACGAAATACCTTTGAAAACATTTTTCAGTCAACTACGATAGCTTAGAACTAATAGATAGTGATTACTTGTTGCCGGGGATGGTAGTAACATCCATAGTGTTTCTGTACCATGTTACCGAGGGTGTAGGGGTACCATGAGCAGTACAAGGTAGCGAGGAGATTTTCCCAAAGTCGCCTAACGTTTCCAGGTTGACCTTTTCTACCAAGACCGGTTTTTCCAGGATCGTAACGTTGGCTGAAACAGTCAGTGGCTCCATCTGCCAGGATTTCATCGATACTTTGCAGGTATACGTTCCAGCGTGACTGGAATCTGCGTTGAGCAGGGACAGGGTACGATTCCACAGATCGTTGAAAGTGTGACCGACCCCTGAACTTTCGATAGGAACCCCGTCTTTATACCACAGAGTATCCAGAAGAAATAGAGGCCTAAAAATTTGGAAAAATTTCGTTACGACTACCGAAATTTTGAATAATTTTCAGTACCTAGCATTAGCGATGCAATGCAGTTCACTAACAGGAGCACCTTTGATGATTTCCAGGTTACTGGGGGGTACGATGATCCTAACAGGGATTTCCGTAGAATCTGAATCTGTTCCTCGGACGATTAAACGTACTGGTCCGCTCTGTTCCTCCTGGCCAAGCTGGGCATTGGTCACCAAGGCCCTATTCCGTAAATTTACTCATAATTTTATTGGTTCAATCAATAATCCAATTAGCCAATAGACGCATCACAGTATCTGTAGAAGAGGAAAAACACACCTGTAAATTTTCTGATCAGTTTCCGCAGCAGCCAGAATCACCAGTTCGTTGTTGGGTCCGTTAGCGTACTTGTGACCGTACAGCGGAGTACCGTCTTCAGCTTCCCACGTGACGGCGGGCTGCGGCTTCGAGTCAAGGGACGGGACGCGGAGGATCGCCGCCTCTCCCGCACTCGCTTCCACCGTCTCTTCTGAATGATCTCCAAAGGGACTCATATCTAAATAATACAGAAATTTTATTAAAGCAATAGTATCTTACTATAAGATTTTATGTCATTCTGTTCATTATCCGACAAAAGAGTTCGTTAAAATCTAAAGACTAGCAAACGCGTCCTAACGAGATGTTTCTATGGGGAGAGAAGAGATGGTGATTTACATGCCACGATGACTTTAACTTTGTCGCTGAAAATAGAGCCGACAGAATTCCTGGCGATGCACTGATAAGTCCCCGCGTCTTCCCGGCGAACTGACTGAATCTTGTATACAGGATCAGAAGGAAACTGACTCAGGAATTCGCCATCCTTGATCCATCTGTACTCGGGCAACGGATAACCTAAGAAAAAAAAAATCCAATAAAATTCTAACATTTAAATCATCTCAAAATTTAGTTAAATGAATAACCTAAAAAAATCGCTAATACAGATTATTACTTTTATTCAGAATATCCAACAATGGAAACACAGATAAATAATTACACAAAAAATTGACTTTAAAAAAAACTGGAATAAATATTAAATAATATAATAATATACTATATATATAATTACGGAATAATTAAAAAGAAATTTTGAATAAATCAGTTTAACTAAACGAGCTCATTAAGACAAGAGCGGCTGAGATAATCACGACTAAAAATCTATTATTTTTCTTGTTAGTAATGTTGCAGGGGCCCATCCCCTTCCGCTGATGTGGGACAGGAAGCACATCATCTGGCGTGCAGGTGTTCCGGTAGCTGCTGTCGACGCTTCCTCCCCTCGCTTCCCTCGTCCGCTTACGCGTAACCCAGTATCGCGTAACCGATCTACTTATCTTTACTAACGCACACAACATTTCTATAGTAAAAATTAGTTTTAAAAATGTGTCAATTTTTCATAGAAAAAAAGCAAAAATTACGAAATATTCAGAGCCTTGCGTGGAAAACAAGGAAATTTACATAATAATAGGGATTAATTTGAATTATAATGGTTTTTACCAACGGCTTGGCACTGGAGAAACTTGGCTCGACCTTCACTGACGATGCTGGCCGACGCCGAGGGCTGCGTCACGAACCTAGGCGCTTGCATATTATCTAAAATCACCAAAAATTACAAGAATTATGATAAGTTACAGCATATAAAATGTTGCAGTGAGTCTCGAGCATCCCGAATAGCCCAAGGTCATGATGCTCGAAAGCAAAACGTGGGAAAAAAGAGGAAAAATGTGTACAAAAGGACTTTTATTTTCTTCCCTGGTGTTTACCTGGAGGGCAAGGTAGCAGAGCACAAACCACAAAAGCTGCTTCCCTTGCCCCTGGCCAACAAAGCCCCAAAAGAATGCGATGACCAAATGCAGGGAAATTCCCTAGAAAAGGGGAAAATATGGACCGAAAAGGGAAAATATAGTTAGCCTTATGTTCAAGCACGGAGGGAGAAAAAGGAGAAAAATAAGGGAAGAGGGGAAAAAGGGAAAACACTGGCGATAACAAGCACCATATAAACGAATCGTCTGAACTCTGGAAAAATAAATATTTATTCAAAAAGCTGTTACGTTATCAGAATAACATCAAAAGCTTCTCTGGAAGACTTTCAAGTGCTAATGGAAATTTATACGGGGCGTCAACTGTTCCCTGTATCAAGTTTCCTAAACGCATTTTCTCGAGTTTATTTTTACAAGTGTTGGTGTAAGTTAAAGATGATTTATGCCTCGTTGCTTGAAAGCATGTTTCGCCTATTACTCGAAAATGCCAACCCTTGCATAAATATTAGCCCGCCTGAGCGTAACTTCACTTACACTCTCGGTTAAAAATAGAACGACTAGGGGGAGAGAGAAATGCATCCATTAAGATTTTTTCATAACAAATATTAGTTTTACCTGCGAGAGATGCTTTCGCTGTCAAAATCGCGCAGATCAGGAATATCCGGTACAGCATTTTAAACATTTCCGTCTTCAGCATTTTAAACATTTTGTTTGCCTCCCGTCCGACTCAAAGTTGAACGTTGAATATTAGCAGCATTATAGGAAAATAGCTAGTAAATCCAGTTTGCTTTCCGGAGTGGGTGAAATAAAATGCAGTCAGTTTTCAACACAAAGCAGCAATGGTTCACTTGGCGTGTTTCAATGTGTAATAAAATTCAAGGGCTTCGCACGCTTCTTAACTTAAATTTTTACCACCAAAGTATTTTCTGGCAAACAAAATTCTGTGTTGTTTTATAATAAAGCGTTCTAATGAGAAAAAAAAACTCTCGATTTCCGCTTTCATTAATGAAGAGAAATACAGGCACAGCGACGTTTGCGTACGAAGCCCTGCATCAAGTGACAGTTGAAGGCACTCTGAAACTGAATGCATAGCGCCTGAGGCAAAACATAAAGGACAAACGACCACTTAAGCGTCTAGGCCACACGTAGTACAGATTTTGACCGTTAGATGGCACTAATCGCAATAGTAAATTATTTTAATTCAATTCATTAATTTACCCATTACTGATATTTTGTGTTTTTACCAGGAATTGCATATTATTTATCATGTAAAAGATATAGTATATAGTGTTTTAGTTCTATTGAAATAGCAAACTCCTTATGGTATTAACGTTACAATGTACGCTTACGGCACTTATTGTAAAATATGAATTATTGTAATTTAATTCCTCAGTGAATTAATTTATGCTTAGCACATTCTCACTGTACTAATATAAGTAACATAATTAATCATACCGTAAAATCATATTTTAATTAACTGATAGTGAAATTACAAGGCTAGTAAGCCTCTTATGGTACCATCAACTAGATAAGGAAATACTTATCATTTATCAAGTGAAATAGTAAACCATCAAAAAAACGAGTCCCAGCAACAGTGTTTTACATCGTACAAAACACTGTCCACAAGGCACCATTAAAAGCACCGTCAGTTTCGTTGGGATATATTAAATCTATGTACAGTCATGTTCAAAAAAAAAGGGTACAGTACAGGAAGGGCTTATCGCCGCTTTTATTTCGCTTGCGCTATGGCATAGTTGCCGGACTCGGCTTTCGGCCGTTTGAAAGGAGTGATCCAGTGCATTATTCCTTTGCCCCTTGTTATCAGTTTCGTTATACAAAATTAAAAAATCATCTTTAATTTTGATTTGCAAATTCAAGCAAGTTTTTTTCTTTATTTCTAATGTTATATTAGAACTAGAAATTTATTGTTATTGTAAGAAATTAAAATTAAAATATGTCTAATCTGTTATTGTAGTTTTAATTTTTAAAATTAATATTAATATTAAGTAACAAGTTATGTAAAAAATAGAAAAATAGAAACATTCTTACACGACAGAGACTTAAATGATGGCATTAGTATTTCAGTCATCTCGGAATATACTTATATGTGCTTTTTTAAAAAAATATCGCACGTCGTTCATGCAAGTTTCTCGTCATTTAGTTTTGTGACAAGCTAAAATGTCGATCATATTAGAATATTATACAAGATAAGAGATAAAATACAGAACAAAAAATATATAAGTTAAAATAACATTGTGAAACACATTCTTGAAACTAAACATTTTCATCAAGATGAAATAGTAAACTTGAAACTTCAAATGTTTTTAGTACCATATACCGTCTAATTATGGAGTTAAGTGGGTGGGTTAATTTGCAAATCAAAATTAAAGATGATTTTTTAATTTTGTATAACGAAACTGATAACAAGGGGCAAAAGAATAATGCACTGGATCACTCCTTTCAAACGGCCGAAAGCCGAGTCCGGCAACTATGCCATAGCGCAAGCGAAATAAAAGCGGCGATAAGCCCTTCCTGTACTGTACCCTTTTTTTTTGAACATGACTGTACGCTTTAACTGAATCACAACTACAATGCACGCTAACGTCTTACAGCACCAACTACTAAATTAGAAATTATTTACTAATTATGAAGTAATACACTTTGTCCTCAATGTTGAACTTTTCTTTAAATACACCATAAAATAATTCACAACCAAGTGAAAAGAACAGTATTTTATTTTCATCATCAACCCCTTCTCAATGGTTACAGAGCAAAACACGGGTAGTGATTCACTTCGACGAGGACTTCTTCGACTTTTTCTTCGTCGATCTTTTTGCCGCTTTCTTCTTTTTCTTGTGCTTGCGGTCTTTCTCTGAGGTTTCGCTCGTCACTGAATCGCTGGACGATACTTTGCGTTTTCGGTGTTTCTTCGACTTGCTTTTTCCCTCAGACTCGGAAGAAGAGCTCGTATCTTCACTGCTGCTGCTACTACTGCTGCTAGAGCTGCTCGAGCTACTGCTGCTTGAAGACCTCGAACGCCTCTGCCTCTTGCTTTCGCTCTTATCCTCCTTTGAAACTTTTTCTGGAATAAAAACAGAGTTTATAATCAAAGGTTTCTTTGCTTCATTTTATTATTTTGAATGAATAACACAAGGTTTTACCTGTTTCTTTCTCCTCAATTCTTGGTTTCTTGCTGTGATCCGGTTTACTGGTCAGCGGGGTTCGGTCTCGCTTCCTCGAGGCTGGCGAAGATCCTGGAGCTTCGTTCCTTGCCGATTTTTCCTTTTCCTTTTCTTTTTCCGTCTCCTCACTTTTTCTGTTATCTTTGTGTTTCTTATCTTTATCAGACTTGCTCTTTTTCTTGCTTCGCTTCTCTTTGTCTTTATCCTTATCCTTTTCCTTTTCCTTCTCCTTGTGCCGGGTCTTCTTGTCCTTCTCCCGCTTGTCGTCCTTGTCCCGTTTCTGTAAAAATCAAATAATTTATATATTACCAAGATGCGAAACGTGGACCCCTCTATAGCGGACACTGTTATTAAATCGGCCTTTAAAAATTTCAACATTTTATTTGCAGGAATGTGTTTCGCCATTTTTTTCTGAAATTTTTTGAAATATTTCAAGACCGATATTCCAGCATAATTATATTTAATTCAGCTGTCCGTAGTAGAGGGGCTGGTCTTCCATGGCGATTTTGGCATAAGCCTTGTAAAATATTTTTAACCATAAAGTTTTACGACAAACCTTTTCTCTGCTGCGACTTCTTTTCGGCTTCTCGCTTTTCGACTCAGGCTCTTGTTTTGCTTTGTCAGATTCTGCGACATTTTCTTCCGAGGCATGGCTCTGCGAATCGACTCTGTCACCCAGTCTTTCCCTCGCAGATTTCTTCTTTTCCTCATTCTCGCTGCGATCCTTGACTTCTTCCCCGGAGTGGAACTTCGACCGATCCAGCATGCGGAACCTGGAGGTTTCACCCTGATCCTTGCGTTCGGCTTGCGGTGCAGTAGAGGATCCAGATTCCAATAGGACACGTCTTTCAGGCTTCAGTTCGATTTTGATAGATTTCGGCCTAATGGCGCTGATGGCTTTGCGGAACACGGCGTTTTCGCCACGTCTAATCGCGTCGCTTCTGCTCGACTCGGTAAAGACAGTCGCGGTGTCGTCGTCCGCTTCTTCTTCCTCTTCTTCCCAGCGTGAATGCGGTAAAGGAGGGACTTCCTCAGTCTTTTTCTCTTTCTCCCTGATCTTTTCCTTCTTTGCTTTACCTTTTTCGCCGCTGTCCAGCCTCTTCTCGACTCGCTTTTCCCCTTGCTGCACGTCCGCTTCTGGCTCTTCCAAAGGTTTGTCCTCCGTGATGATGAGGATGTCTCCCTCTTCTTCTCTGGCAGCAACTTCCTCGTCAAAGCTGCTGGAACGAATATCCTCTGGAGGGTTACCTCGTTCACCCTGTTCTGGCGAGTGTTTCACGTTCTCAGTGACGTCCTCCGCTGAAGGAATATTAACTATTTAAATAATTTTTTCTAATTAATACTTAATATAATATTACCACTTAACAGCACTACTTAATATAATAATAATTTAACTAATTAAATCTATCTAAAAAAATTAACAAAGTTTAGCTCTGAATCCATTACAAAAATTCCAAAAATAATGAATAAATTTATAATTAAAATGCTACCTTCAGCTGTAGCAGTTTCTCCAGTCGAGCTCCGTTCTTCTTCAGGTTTCTCAGGATTATCATCAGGTTCAGTGCTCTTCTTTCTTTCATGTTTGCTCTTCTTCTTTTCCTTTTTCTCTTTTTCCTTCTCCTTTTCCTTCTTCTTCTTTTTCTTCTTCTCCTTTTTCTTGTCCTCTTCCTCCTTGGGTTTTTCTCGCTTCTTCTCTTTTCTCTCTCTTTCCTTGTCCTTCTCTTTCTCCTTTTCCTTTTCTTTCGTTTTGCCGGCAGAAAACTTTTCTTTCTCCGCATCGTCCGAGGCGGTGCTGCGGCTTCCCTGAGACGCTTCTCTCTCGCGCTCCCGTTCCTTCTCGTAGCCTCTGTCTTGCGTTTCCTCGCGAAGCTTTTCTCTGTCACGCTCTCGTCCGCGGTCATGTTCCCTATCTCTGTCCCTGTCTCGTTCATAGTCTCTATCGCGTTCGTAGTCCCTGTCTCGGTAGTCTCTCTCGTAGGTCTCGCGATGGTAGCGATCCCTGTCTCTTTCGCCACGGGATCTGTCGTACCTGTCTCTCTGTCGCGGCCTGTAAGAAACCGGTGGCTCTTCGTCAAACTCGCCCGGTGGAGGAGGTGGTGGAGATCTGCGCCCTCTGTTTCAGACGGGCAAAAAAAAATATTCAATTTGTTCTCTAAATTAATTAATAGAATTGATAGAGATGACAGCGTTACCTTTCACGATCGTGAGTCTCTCGTTCAGGATCACGTCGTCTGTCATCGCCTCGATAGCCGCGTCCTTTAGCGCCACCCAAATCCAGAGACAGCAAAGACGGCGGGGGTGCGCCCATCAACCCCATCGGTCCGCGGGGACCCATAAGTCCCATGTGCATAGGGACCCTCGGCATCCCGCGTCCCATGAAAGGACCTCTATGCATGAAGCCCATAGGTCCGCCTCTACCACCAGGTCCCATGGGTCCGAAACCACGAAAAGGAGGACCATGGGGTCCCATAGGGTAAGGATACTGCGGGAAATAGTTGCCACCCGGCCCGAAATCTTCTGGATACTCTCTCGAGTACCTACAATGAGATAAATAATACGTTCAAGAACAGAGGTTAGGAGTAAAATTTATGTATTTTTTTAACTTATTGTTGTATTCCTGCGTCATGCGTATTTTAGATTTGGGTAAATTATAGTATAGTAAAATTCGTACTGTTCAACTTTGTATACAAATCATCTGATTTTGGCGGGAAAACATGTTGTTCGCTGGTAAAATGTTATACCTAGTCGGTGATTCGCGAGGGGATCGGCTGTAGTATCTCCGCCTTCCGCCCCGGGGGCTTGGGGACCGACCGCGGGAGGTGGAGCGCGACCGGCCGCGACGGGAGCGGGAGACCGGAGAGCGGCTTCTGCGGCGGCGTGCAGACGGGGATCGCGACCGCGAGCGACGGCGAGACGAGCCGCTGCGCGAGCGACTGCGCTGTCTCGGACTTTTCGACCTACGCGACGTTGACCTAGGATTGTATACGTCAAATTAACTAGTGAATAGTTTAAAACCGGTTATAATATAATAGTATCAGTAGCTATCAATCACTACTGTGTTGCTTCTAATTTCTGCTAATGTTGCGTTGTACAGGGCTTGTTCCAAAAAGCCTACTGAAGACAAGCTTCTCTACTACGGACAGAGGTATAAAATATGTTTTATTGAAAAATCTGCTTGAAAATGATTCTAATAATCACGAAAAAATTTACAGAACGTTTTGACATAAAGAAAGTTTTAAAATTCTTTAAAGTTGATTTAATAACAGTATCCGCTGTAGAGAGGCGCGCGTTAGGGATACGCCCTATACCTTGATCTCGAGTTTCTTAACCAATAACACTATCAATATTTGAAGGCATCTTTTCATTTTAAGTTCACGTGAATTATTTTTGTAATCAAATAACTACCGTTACGAAAAAATATATGCACTCAAAGATAATAGTAAGATATTGCGTGTATCAATGATATTTTCGTGTTAATTGCTGCTAATGCTGTATTTATACCTTGATCTTGAGTGGGAACGGGATCGAGAGCGGGACCGGGATCTGGACCGAGAGCGGGAATGCCTCTTCCTGGCCCGATTGCGTTGTTCCTCTTTTTCTCGAAGGATTTTCTCAAATGCCGCCAGGGGGTCATCAATAATCCTGAAAATTAAACCAGAAATTTGTACTTTACACTGTTTCCAAGTTCAATTTTTTATTTTTTATTTTTTTTTTGCAAAACGCCCAACTAGTTTTCTTTAGCTTCATTTTACATTAAAATTTCTTCATTACTACGTTCACACTGGATACTATACTGGAATAAGCTCTGCAGTGTGAACATGATCTGTTTTTCATATTATAATTATTATTTTATTGCTATTTCAAGTTTATTCTTTACCCTCATGTTATATCACACGTGAGTGGCACCTTAATGCCCATATCAACGTATTCAGTAAAAAATTTACTATATGTATACGCTACTATAGAAATATGTCGAAACAATTTAAGATATATTAATAGATTTATAATATATTACCCCTGTTGCAGTGCAGGATGAGTGGAACTGCTGACACTACGACCGCCGTAAGCACCAAAGGTCATGTCTCCGACACCGTATCCCGCAGCACTGATAGCAAAAAATAACAGAAAAAAACACAAATAAATCGACAAATACACGAAACGAACCAAAACAAACGGTACTTGAATGCTATACAGTTACGTTATAGGCACTGTTTTATTATACAACCTCTATTTCAGAAAACAAACTCATTAACCCCTGCTACTCTTGCATGTAGTTTACCACTTTTCAACTGGCTTTACACAAAACAGGAGTCGATACGCCTATCTGTTATTGAAAGTAGAAAAATAGTATTTAAGGAGTGTTTATTGGTAGAAATTCCTTCTATCATCTTCTTGGCCTGTGTGCCCGTAATCAGTGTTTCCACTTCCGTTTCCCCTTTGTTCCCTCTCCCCTTATTTTCCCCTCCGTGCTAGAATAAGAAGCTACGTTTTTAAATTTTCCTTTTCCCTTATTTTTCCCTTCAAGACCCCACTTTCCCCTTCTCCAGGGAATTTCCCCGCAAAGTGGAACACTGCCGTAGTTTTGGGTGAAACTAATGAAAATACCTGGCATATCCCAATGGAGGAGGAAAAGGTATTGGTCCTCTTGCAGAGTTGGGAACGGCTGATGGAAAACCTGGCGGTGGGATCGACCGACTGAATCCTGGCGGAGGCAAATGGGTCGGAGGAGGAATTCCTAAAACTGCCACATAAATGTAAAAATTTCATAAATAAATTATAATAAAACAATATAAATTCAATAATTCATAAAAATAGTAGTAATATTAGAAATAATCGTAATGCAATTAAACAGATAAATATTAATTAAATAATATCTCACAAATAAATGTAACGAAACCAGCTTTTATACTAATTTTGCGATAAGTGTCAATATAACTTAAAAATAAATTACTAAAAAAATTGGAAAATAAAAAAGTTACAACTTAAGTAAAAGTAAAATATACTAAATTATAACAAAACAAAGAATCCAGTTACCAGAACTGGGTGCACTGACGGTAGCAGTAGCAGCAGAGCCAGCACTGGGTATTAAAGAGCTACTCTGTGAAATCAGGGGTAGGCGGGGTAGTCCCAGGCCTGGCTGGTAGAGCCCGAACTGCGCTGAGCCTTGCGAACCGATCAGTAAAGGTGGTCCCTGGAGAAGAACCTGCTGCAAAGGTAGTAAAGGTGGTTTCGATCCTGCAGAAGGTTGGCTGGTCTTCTCCACTGAACTTTCCGCTGTTTCTGTAGGTAAAACATCAGCTGCTTTGGCTTCCTCCGATGGTTTTTCGTCAACTGTTGGTGTGGCAGCTCTATTTTCATTTCTTAAAATTCAGAAAAATTTCAAATTCGATTAAATGAACGTAAGAAAACAAGAATCTCAATCACAGGTTCACTAATAGATTTTAATACTTACTCGGTAGGTTCTCCGCCAGGTGGTAACGGTTCTGCAGTCTCGATATTAGGTTTTTCGTCGTTGATTTGTACGGACTCTGCATTTGCAGCAGGTTCAGTAACTGGTGTTGAAGGTTTTTCAACTTTTTCTTCGATTTCAGTTTTCAGATCATCAGTTGGGACCAACTCCGTTTCAGCAGCTGGGATATTCAGCTCTAGTTCAGGTTCTTCAAGTTCTTCGGCCTACGATGAGATTTAAAATTAAGATTAAAAAGTTACTGGAACCAGTACAGTTAAATCAGTGTTTCCACTTTCAATATGCCCTCTTACCTTATTTTCCACCTTTTCCCCTACATACTAGAATGCAAGACTGTATTTCCAGATTTTCTTTTTTCCCCTCTTCCCTTATTTTTCAATTTTCAGACCCCATTTTCCCAGCAAAGTGGAAACACTGGGTTCAAATTTGTTCTTGAATATGTTTCAATGTACAAAATTAAGTATTTTTTGGGTATGTATTTAAAGTATGTTTTATAATCAAGTTTTAGTGTGTTGAATACTTTAACGGGTGCAGGTTGTTCAGCAGGTATTTCAACACTCGGTTCATCGGTTTGTTTGAGCGCTGGTGTTTTAGTATAGCCGGTTTCGCTGAGGAACGTATTGACCGAACCGCGCAGGAAACGGTTCGGTATGAGGGTATCAGGTGAAACGTCTTTTTCGTGGCAAAAGGGACATTCGTGGTCTTCAGATTCTAACAGAGCTGTTCGTATACCTGACAAAAAAAAATAACTTAATTAAAAGAACGAGATTTATACATAATACGAAATAATACACACAATAATACAATATTTAATAATACTAGAAAATAAAGTATATAAACAGTAAAAACTTAACGTATAAATATGCATTAATCGAAGTTCTAATCGCTATTTGTATTTTCTTTTTACGTTATTAAAATTAAATCATAAATAACACAGCTAATATAATAATGCAAACACATAATATAAATATCGATAATAAATTATAATAATGTTACCAGTACACAGTAATACGAATTATTATAATAAATAACGTAGCAATCAATTAACTAGAAAAATGTCGGAAAATTGATGAGGTTGATACATTCGTCACAGAAGGAATTTCCACAGCAGGGACTGAGCACGGCATCAGAAAGGATATCTTTGCAGATATCGCACAACAGTTCAGCGGGAATACTCGGTTTAACGGGCTCCTGGTTCGGCAAGTCCACGTCAAAGGGTCGTTTCTCCTTCTTCATCTCGCTGTAAGCTTGGCTGTTGAATCATTGTAATAATTAACAGTTTTCGTCATTAAGAATGACAGGAGCAGGGATATTCCCCGAAAAGGGGAAAACGAGGTCTTAAATGGAAATAAGGGAAGAGGGAGATTTAAAAGTATGGCTTTTATATTAAAGCACAGAGGGGAAAAGAAGGCGAAAATGAGGGAAAAGGGTAAGTTAGAAGTATGGTTTTATATTTCAACACGGAGGGGAAACTATGGGAAACTAAAATTGCAAGCGAAGGGAAAAAAGGGGGAAACAGATGCATTCTTAAGAGGAGAGGGAAAACTGACAGTGGAAGCACCGGATAAAGGATCCTTACTGATCAATTGCAGGAACAGCAAAGTGTCCAGAAGGAGTCATCATGGCTCCAGGGACTTCAGGACCGTCAACAGGGACCATGAAACTACGGGGGATACCGGTACTCTTCTTGAAATCCGCCATCTGATCCAATACACATAAAACTTTGGTTAACTTGTGTTTTATTATATAATAAAAATTTGTGATAAAAGATTAAAGAAAAAATAATTTACCATATTTAAAGGGCAATTTTTGATCCAGTGACCGGGCATCCCGCATTTGAAGCAACAGTAATTGCCAGGAACAGGTCCCATTTGACTGGCGCCTCGAATTTTCATATACCTGACACAGAACAAAATTAAAACTAACTTAATTAATAAAAAGTTGATAACACACTAATAAATGAATAACAAATATGAATAGATTAATGCGTCATTACATAACTGTCAATTAATAAACCTTACTAAATCACAAGAACCGAAACTAAATCCAGAATTTTGCTATGTTAACAGTAATCTGCTTTATACCTGGACGGGTCATAGTCCTGCGTTGACTGGGTCATCATGGCTTTGATTTTGTCATCTTCGGAGCCCTCAAATCTCGACAAATCCGTCGTCTTTTTCAAAATAAAATAAAAAATGAAGAAATTTGAATTAAAATACACTAAAAATTAACAAAATAACAAAAATAAAATACGAATCTAAATATTAAGGTGATATAATAAAGTAAAAATTAAAAACATATATATAAATATATATATTAAAAACATAAGTTTGGGTGATAGTGCTAAAAATCGTACTTGTACTAAGTTGTCCAGCACAGAGCCAGAAGTATCGGTCATAGGTTGCAGTTGGGCCAAAGCAGCGTCAGTTGATGATCCAGATCCCTAAAAGTGTGGATTGCATCTCATCTTTGTTAAGCGATTTAAAACTGAGCTAAAAAATCACTTTCACGATACAACAAGTACAAAAATCACAAACGGGAATTTCCTGTCTCAGCAAAGGCAACCCAAATAAACAGCATTTGCAACACTTTTTTTCTTGTATTATTTGAAAATAAAAAATAATGGAAACAAAGTTTTGCTTCCAGTAGCCGACTTGAAAAGTCTTCCCTATGAAAACAACGTGCTGAAAAATTTACAAAAATTTTCTATATTATTAAAACCCGCACTATTTGAATGCAGCCAACAATCAGGTACTTTTTTTTTGCAGGTCAAAGGTTAACGCCAATACAATACAATAGAGCCGCAAATAAATAAATTTTTAACTGCCACAACGAATATAGTGTTTCTTTAAATACTAGAATAAAATCAGGAACGGATTGTTGATCGATTGAAAAACTTTAAGGCAGTTTTCGCTGTAAAAAAATTTAACTAATCCTGAATGGAGGTTACATACGCCCTTGGATGAAGAGATCGAAGCCACATTCCCTCCAGCGTTGGTATCGGAACGATCCCTGAAAGATTTATGTTTAGTTAGTATTAATTATTTATCGATCTAATATTATATGCAAAAAAAATTACCAGATTTTTCTGTTCGAACCACCGATGATGGGAACTCGAGCCACTACGAGAGACGTGTTCTTTGCGATAAGGGCCGTATCGTCCGTATAAGCTGTAGAATAGAAAACGAAAAGATAATCATAGAAAAAAAAACAAGAATAATACAACTGCTATCGTTACCTTCACTTGTCTGAGCATTTGTGATCTGTAAATCAAAATCAGTGGCTCGGCCGAGATGTTTCTGCTGTATGATGGCCTTTTTCAGATCTCCGACAGAAATGTGGAGGCCGTCAAACGTGATGGTATCGTAATCGAGCGCTGACTTGAATTTGTAGTAAACCGACATCTTTGCACGTCTATATCATTCTGAAAAATTCATTTTGAAATATTCATTAGTTTAATACTTAGCTAAACATAAAAACTGGCACTTATAGACCCAGGATAAAATACAGATCTGAAATACCGGTAACAAAGCCGTGCGATTTGTGCAAGACTTAAACACATAGTTTTAAACTTTAACGTTATTTCAAATGTTGCCAATTAAACTAAAACAAGATTTTACCTGTCGATAACGAGTAAACAATACGTGTAGGCTTGTTGCCTTCCTCGTGAAAATAACGGGTGCTGTAGTGGTTTTTTCGTCAACAAGCAGCTGACAGAATTCAGTCCAACGACGCAATGATACGAGGATGCGTCTGTTGGTAGCCAGTGTTTCCACTAGCAGTTTTCGCTTTTCCCTTGAAGATGGCCGAGGCTTCCCTTTTTCCCTTCGCTGGAGCTACAAGGCTATGCTTCTGAATTGTAGTCTTCCCTTCATTTTCCCTCCTCCATTCTTTTCCCTGTCTGAATTTACCTTTCCCTTATTTTCCCTTTAAAATCCCATTTTCCCTTTCTCAGGGAATTTCCCTGCAAAGTGGAAGCACTGCAATGTCGGCTAACCATCGCACCGCACCATTTGATTGAAAGAATCGATTTAAACACGTTTTTTCTTAATTTTTGCAATTATTAGTATTATTTTACATTTATAAAACTAGAAAAATTTTATGTGTGAAATATTTATGCAATAGAAGCTATTTAAATCGATAAAAGTAGGAAAGAAGTGCCTCTTAGCGGGAGAAGAGTTATTTAATTTAAATGAATTTTCCGTTAATGAATGTAAGAATAATTTTACTATAAATTTTATTTAAAAATATAAATTTTTAAAGTAAAGTTCTGTGCTTGTACAAAAAAAAATGTTATAAATCTATTAAACAGTTTAGTTTTCTACCACTAGGGCGAATGTTTTGTTTTGGACACTTGTACAAGTAGACTAGTAGACACATTATAGAGAACATTCAGTAACACGACAAGACCTATCTCCCCATGTTAATGCCGCGCGCAGAAAAAGCGCTAAATTTCTGTGGATGGTTGCTGTTGGTACTAAGGCTGCATTGAGAAAATCTAAGGCTGGGCGGCTGAGGCTTTGAGCGCTCGTAGTACTGACAATACTCACTCGCAGAAATCTAGCGCTGGTTTCGCGCTCGCAGCATTAACATGGCGAGATAGGTCTTTCCGTGTTACTGGATGTTCTCTATACTGTGCTAGTAGAGGAGGACTTGGTTCATTCCAGTCTACTAAAGACATTTTCATTATGATAAAATCCCCTTTGAAGTAAAGACAAGTTTATATTATAAAAAATTCATCTACGTATTCTAACTATTTTTCAGGTTTTTTAAAAAATAGGATCTAACAGCGTAGAACTGTAATTAACAGCAAAAATGCCCCCAGAAACGGAGGAGGTGTCATCGCTTCTGACAAATTTCTTCATCTTTAATCACGAAAAATCTTTTCCAGAGAATGAGGTATTATTATTAACATACTAGAATCCTTCAAGAACAACAGGAATTTTATCTAAGTGGTTAAAATGTATAGCATCACTTTATTCTAGTACTTTATGAAAGCGTCTATTTGACTCGTTTCTTGCTGCAAATGTTGAAGGCTGGATGCTATATGCTTAACTAATGTAACTAAACCTAACCCAACCTAACCTACCCCCACCCACTTTGCCCTACTTCCACCCATTACGCCCTACCCCAACATTGGCAGATAGCCGCCAGGCTTAACATTCGCAGCAAGAAACACGTCAAATAGACGCTTTGGTACTTTTTCACAAAACACCTACAAGTCAGAGTGACGGTACCTTTTGTGATCCTTTTTGGTGACCTTGAGGTATTTTGGGATATAGTAAAAAACTTTGATGCTTTTAGGTGATGCAATACTTTGAATTAACTGATAAAAGATGAAGTAATTTTCCACTTCAATACAGGAAGACAAAAGTATTGTTTTCTTCTTTCCTGAAAGTGCGTCCCTCGACATCCGGATGAAAGAAACGGGACGTGCAGCAGCCATAATAAAATTCACGCGGTAACCAGTTACCCCTTGAGAATATTAAATACCATTAATATGTTACTATTTAAATTCTCAGGACGTTTGACGTAACGAACCCTTGTAAATCGTTACACACCTCCAAGTCTCGCCAGTATTTTTACCAACCCGAGCCGGGCTATTGCATGGTGCTTGTAAGTTTACTCAATAAGTCTTATTACTAGTTTGGTAATATATTATTATTTAATCTTGTTCGCTACTTATATACTTCATTAGTATATTGAACTAATCCTGTATTTAATACTTTCTTTTTCTAGACAATGAAACTACCGAGCCAGGATCGGAAGGGAGAGGCTAACGGTGCCGAAATCAGTGATTTGGTTTATCACACTTTACTGCAGCAGTCGTACAAAATGTTTCGTCTGTTTATGGGCACTTTCACTTCGGGCTGCAAAGATATTGACTACGATGCTGAGAGAAAAAGCATCACAACCAGAGCGGCCTACTTCTTCCCTAAGGTCATTCATTTACTAAGAATAATGATAATAATAATGAAAAAATAGTAATGGTAATAGTAAGAATGGCCAAAGGCCTAAGCCGGGAAGAATAAATAAACAAATAAATAAAATAGTTAAAAATAGTAATAGTGACAGTGGGCTCTTAGCCTAAACTAGATGAAATAAACATAAACATAATAATCATAATAAAAAAGTATCACAACAAGGTCAGCTTACCTCTTCGCTGAAGTCATGAATTAGCTAATAGCAGGGTTCCCTCCGACCTGGAAAATCAATCAGGGAAAAGTCAGGGAATAAGATTTCAGTCAGGGAATACAGGGAAATATCAGGGAATTGGTAATAAATGAAGAAAAGGTTAGGGAATTTGAGTTGCCCCCTCCACTCAGTTTCAACTAACCTTTCCTCAAGCTTCTAATGAATAACTTCTAGAAAGTATAGTGCGTTGAAAAAGTCAGGGGAAAATTGGAAAAATTGTCAGGGAAATCAGGGGAAAATCAGGGAATTTGATTAAGATTTTTCAGTGGGAACTCTGTAATAGTAAATAGGAAAAATTAAGTAAAATTATCTATGCAATTTAAACTTTATTTACCATTTTCTTTTTCGTTTAATTCTATGTGTTAGTTAAGAATTAAATCTGTATAACGAATAAGATGGAATGTAGTAATACTTTTGTTTCACAAAAAAATACGCTGAAATTAAGCAGAAATGGAAGCTGAATTAAATAAAACTAATGTAAATAAATAGAAATAGAATAAAAATCATATGAAAACTACCGAAATGATGGGATAAAAATTCAGTTTTGAAATTACGTATTTTAGTACTTGGCTTCAGTACCACTGGACAACGCAGAGCTGTCGGATGCTTTTTTCGGAGTGCAGTTTCTACCTCTGGACAAACTACTATTCCTCAAAGTGCAGAGCATGGTCCACTCGGTTGAACAGATTTTCCCCTGCATTCATTCGTCGTTAGTCTTGTACCAGGAGCAAGTCATATGGTATAACAAATTTCTTGCAAAATTATTTATGCATTAAAGTAAATGTAATAACTCAGTTGTCAGAAATTCAAGGGGTCCGAAACTCCGAGGAAAAGCGTGCAAAGATTATTTGACAGCATTTGATAACACGGGGATAACATGGAGGTAACAGGTTGATAACATGACGTAGATGTACGAAGATTATTGGAAGTTTCGGACTCCGTGCAAAAATCTGTTATTATTACGAAAAATCAATAATCTACATTCATTTCTATTCTAGTTAATAACTCTAATTAGCTTTGTTATAACGTAGGGGTGGCTTATCTCAAGAAGATATGCAGTTAGTCAACCACTACTTAGTTACCGGACTACTTCCCGCTTCCGCTGCTAACGGGCTGGACAACCGGTACCTGACTGGACCTACTTCCGGTAAAACCACTTCACCGGAAGTCAAGACCCCCCGCGTTTTCCTGAACTACTCCAACGCGGAACTGGACGAATGCCACTTGATCGTCTACAGGATTTCCAGCGTCACTGTCTGCTTGTTCGTGGACGGTATCTATAGTTACTGATACTTTATTTCATAATTTGCTATTTCTGGAATCTAATTTTCAGTGTCCACCCTACTGAATCGGGAATTTTTTGTCAGTCTGGACGGAATCCTTGCGCCAAGAGTGGCGGTACTAGCCACAGACCTAGCCGAACAGATGCTGCTTCACAAAAATCAGACTAGCGCTTTAAATTACGGCGATCTTCGCTTTATTTACTTCAATCAGTCTAACTTGGCTTTCAAGTCTACGTTACACCATACCAGCACTACCCACGGCCGAGTGCTACAATGCAACAGTACAAGTGCAGAAGCACTGAAGGTATCCAAATTATTTTGTCTTTTACAGTATTTTTTGTATTACTTTTAGTCGTGGTGTTAATTTTAGTTTTTATCATGAGTAAATAAATCAATTTTTGTATTATTTTATATTATTCATAATTTTGTCTGTCACAACATTTTGTCGCAACAAGTTGTAATCGAAAATAATTATAATATTTGAGGTATGCGCTGATTTGAGCCAAGATCTCAAGGTCTGGAATGATGGAGACATTTTAGTCAAAACTCTGAACGATGCCTGGGTCTTCAGCAAACTCAACAATCGACGAGAACTGTATGTCGTTGTCACGAGGAAAAATGCAAACTTGAGCGAAATCTACGGTAATGGTATTTCTACATTATTAAATAAAATACATAAAATTTTACGTTTTTCTTTTAGATGAAGTACGGCGCGTGTGCGGCTCTACGTTAAACAATATATTATTATTAGACTAATTTAAAATAAAAGTCTGTAAGACAAAATAAATACAATTTTTCTTCGGTAAACATTTTTTTTATTTAACACTGTCTATCTCGAGCTAAAGATGCTTTTCCCGAGCAATCACTGCAGTTTTTATGCCTGGACTCCCTCTTTCTCGGCAATGTACTTGACGATGTCTGCGGGCTTCAGCAGCTTTTCCGCATCACCATCAGGGATCTCGAAACCTGCAGACAGATAAAAAATGCGAGGTTGATAAAAATAATATTATAATTATGGTACTATACTGTCATACCAAATTCATCTTCCATGGCCATGACCAGTTCAACGTGATCCAGGGAGTCTAAGCCCATGTCATTGACAAAGTGAGACTCGAGAGACAACTAGAAAATAAAAAACAAAGTTAATAATTTTATTATATAACAATGAATATAATAAGGGTGAAAAAAATAGTTCTGAAACGCTAAATCTACGAGTGAAATTGTTTTTAATTATAAGATCTGTTGATGCTTTATACTGGAATAAGTCCTGCAACTGGGATAAAGCAGTATCGCAGTATCATACCTTGCTGGCGTCAATTTTGTCATAGGCCCTGATGACGTTAAGCACTCGTTCCTGAATCTGCTGCACAGTAAGGTCTGATTTGCTGCTGTACCATCTCTTATCAGACATAATCTGCAATAAAATCAAATACTAATTAAGCTTAACATTTCAGTAGTAGTATTTTTGTCGAGTTTTGAAAAAACGTCTTACGAAACGTCCGACGTAAGCTGTACAACACAAACTTCGAACGTTTACATGAATAATTTTGAAAAATTGATTACTTTTCTGATTTTAGTTTACCGTAAGTTATTGAAAGGAAAAAAATTAACCTGCTGCTGACTGATCATGGTTTTTGCCATGGCATCGAGTCGAAGCGACGAATGGTGATAGAAAGCGATAGCCGCAGGTTCTGCAATGTTTCTTCGCATTACTGAGCTAATGACGTTTCTGCTGCAGCGAATGGCTCTAAGGGAAAACATTTTATTTCAAGTTTTAAAAGTGTAAAGGATTTCTGAAGATATTAGGATTTTTCTTCACGGCGGCGTTTCGCAGTCTATGGGTCGTCTGCTTCGCTGTGGTTCCACAATTTTCCCTCTTTTCCCTTCATGAGGCTTAGTTTTCCCTTTTTCTCCTTCTTCTGAAATGGACATTCCGTGTGACTTTCCCCTGCTTTCATTCTTCCCACTTTTCCCCTCCATGCTAAGAATAAAGCTCTACTTCCAAATTTCCCGTTTTCCCTTTTTCAGGGAATTACCCTGCAAAATGGAAGCACAGCTGCTTCTGTATGGATTATTATCAATATCTTAATCAGAGTTTGTCATTTGCGATTAATAATTTAAAATTTAAATTATACGCTGAAATAAAATAGTGTTTTAATTTAAGTGTCGAGTGTGAATAATGTAAATCCAAAAATTAAGGAACCGCATTTATATGAACCAATAGATAAATTTCATACAAAAGCAATGATAATAGACCATAGTAGAGGATATAGCAATACATTCAATAGCAGAGAAAAAAATTCTTGGACGACAGAGACACACACAAAAAAATTATTAATCAAATATACACAATACTGTAGCTACACCACGAATGCAAGTTGCCGCTTGTCAGAAACTTGGTTTTCAAAAAAACAGAGAGAGAGAGAAAATCAGAACAGAACAAAACTATCCCATCAATATCAAGGTTCGTCACGAATGAATACGATATAAAGTATTCAATGTCAGTTGCTATGTATATAAGAAAATTCAACTTCAGATCTGTTTCTGCTGATACCGACAAGCAAACCCAGCATGCAATATATTGCACTGCTCAGTCCATCGTTTTGAGTAGGGAGTCGACACCAGCAGCAGGAACACTTTTCAATTACGATAATTTTCTACGATATCATTGTCTAAACCAGTTTAAGTTACTGTACAGGTCCACGTGATTCATCCACTCAATGCAGAGTACTGAAAAACGTATCAGAAAGTCCTACATACTTGTCAAGAAACGAAAATACAAATTCTTAAACTAAAACATGAAATTCAAATCAACTCTTCAACCTTGCTACCGGTTCTGAGAATCATCTTTCCGCTGGAAATCGAGTGGATTATAACCTGGCAGCCCAGAGCCTAGCGGAGGCGGCATGTCTAACAGAGATCGGCCAACGGAAGTAGCAGCGCTACCCAAACCTGGTGGTCCCAGAGGAGGAAGCAGATGCGGCGGTAGGAGAGGTGACGGAGATGGTAGAGGGTACGGGGGTATGCCCAAGCCAGGAGGTACCATACCTAGATGATTCCGCCCCAGCGAAGCAAAGGTATTGCCCAGAGTAGGAGCCAAGGTAGAAGGTGGAGGCGTTCTCTTGCCAGCGCCGGGCAAGAGAGGGGGTAGTAGAGGCATCCCACCAACTCCTCCCAGTCCGGCGGTACTTAGCAAGGGTGGGGGAGCCGGTCCGGGAGGGAACATGACCGTCGAGACCGCGGGATTGTAGAGAGGGCCGGCTCCCATTCCGTGAAGCGCCGACAGTCCGCCCGTATAGCTAGCCAGTTCGCGGTACCTGTCGCCGAACGAGCTGGACGGCAGCTGCAGCGTGGGTAACGACTGCATGTGCGCCAGATGCCCGGGCAGCAGGAGGCCGTCGCGGAACCTGTCTGGCGCCAGCGTAGACGTCAGAGCACCAAAATCAGGGTATCGTTCGCCCGCGGCGCTACTGACAGGCGGCGTGGCGTGGAAAAGCGGCGGTGGAGGGATAGGAGGGGGCAAACCGACCGGGGGGTGGTGTATCAGCGAACTGCCGGCCCCGAGTCGCAAGTATTCGCGCTGCTCGCGCTCGAAGCTCTCGCGCAGCGGGTCCACGTCGCGGGGCAGGTCGCGGAAGGGATCGAAAGAAGGCGGGAAACCGAGAAGGCCTGAACCTGGGCCTGCGGTCGAATGCGCTACCTGAAGGCCTGGATGAAAGCCTCCGAGATGAGGTAACGGGTGCGCGCTACCCACAGGAGGGTAGGGTAAAGACCTGACGGCTGGAGACTCGTTCCTCAGCGATCCGTTGCTGTGAGGAGTGCGGTGCTGTAGCGGAGACCGCGAACTGTGCCTGACGCGCTCCTTCTCTTTCTCGCGCTCGTTCTCGCTCTTCTCGCGCTCTCTGGTCCGCTCCTCGCGCTTCTGCCACTCGCGCTCTCTTGCACTCGACGACGTGGACGGCGTTGTGGTTATCAACGAATCCGATCGAGCCATCGACGTTACGCTGGACCGCGCTAGAGGGGCTAACCACGGAGCTGCTGACGAAACAGTCGCAGACGACCCAGACAATCTAATGGGATATAAACTTAACTTGCTTTACTTTTATCATGTTTAATCGAATGGTATACCTGTTCCATGCTTCCGGAGCAGGACTCGGTCTTCGCGAAGGCAGACTGTGATGTGAAGTTGGCGGCGGAGTGGCTGTCCGATGCACCGGCTGTGAACTGGCGTGTCGCGGTATGAGCGACGAGATACTGTGAGAATATGGGAACGGCGAGGCGGCCTTGGCACTTGGTGCCGACTCGTAAGGATTATTTGGCAAGCGGCTCGGTGCTGCTGAGGAAAAGTTCAGCCTTGAAGGTATACTCGCTGTGAGCGTACTCTTCCTATCGGGCTGCTGAAGTTGCTGCTGACGGTATATCTCCCACGCTACCCTCACGTGCATAGTGTTCCAGCGACCTTGCTTCTGCGAGCATAAATTCAAAACAGGAGTTAGGCAACAAATATCGATTGATAGGGACGTATGACTTACGTTTACAGATTCAGGCAACCCAGAATGAAGGCCAGGGTTTCTTTGTGCGGCTACAGTTCCCGGATTCGCGAGCGGAGGGCCAGAGAACCGGGCAAAGAGTTGACTGGCGGCGCCCCGACGGACTGGAGTCCTTGGTATGGTTGATGCATAGACCTGAACAGCGGCGGATCCGAGCTCTTCGACACGCTGCTGGAATTTTCGTGCGTTACGCGGTCTGTCGATGGCGGTCCAGCAAACTTCGAGTTCATGTCCCTCCGCATTTGGTTGGACAAGGCGCTCGACGCGGCCGACTGAACCAGATGAGACGGAAGCGTGTGGCTATTGCTCGAAACGGGGATCTGAAGCTCCCTTCCAGGGAAAAGACGATCACTCCCAGGCCCGAAAGGTAACGGCAGCCGTGGACCCAGACCCGGAGAGCCGTACATCTCCGGCTGTGGTAGGCGCGGCCAGGAGGATGATACTATCAAATACAAAAACAGATTTTTAATATGAATTAATACCTTGTCGTTATACACATTCCTGTGCTGTTTCATTCATCATAACTTAATATATTATATATATTTCACTAAATATATTATTATTATTATTATTATTATTATTTTTATTATTGTGCATTTGCGGGTATTCGCTACATGCTACATTAGATAAATTTTAAATTTAGACGAAGTGTTGTTTAGTTATGTTTGATTACTGGTTATTATGTTAGTTAATTAGTAATAAAAATTTAAATAGTTTCTTAGTTTAGTTAGATGTTATTCATTACATTAGTTATCTTACTTCAATGTTTCTGTTTTTTCCATATATTCGCCAATCTTTTTAACTTCTAACATTTTCATATGTATTTATTACTATTATTAATACATTACGGAACTTACACGACGGTGGCTGGAACGTTGGCGGGACGGGCGGAAGGTTCGGCTGGGCCTTAGCTGATTGCGGCGGATATCTGGGCTGCACCGACGACACAAAAGGTGAATTTTCGGGTGCCATGCTTCTTGGGGTAGCACTGTACGCGGTAGCGGCCGAGTTCCTCTGGTCCAGAGCCAGGGAACCAGCACCAGACGCTGGTCTTGGCGGGAAACACGGCGGAGACGGGGCTGTAACGCTTGCCGTCGTCGCGGGAATGGTGGCGTGACGCGAGGCTGGACGCGAGCTGCTCTGGGCTAAAACCGGCTGAGAATTTGGTGCCTGTGACAACTGCTAATAATAACCCAGCATTATTTATGATTATTATAACTATTATTACTGTTATACGTACCTGAGACGGGGACGACGCGTAGCTCAGACTGGAGGGGACCATCGCAGGTGGGGCCTTGGATACGGGGCTGGGCATCTGACTGGGTAAGGGCCGCGCTTGTCGGCTGTGATGTAAGAGTGGACCCGCACTGCTGTTGGCGTCCCTGGTCCTGGCCTCAGGAACCGGGAAACTGGAGCTTGGGGCGGCTGCTAGAGACACGGGAGCTGCCGCTAGAGGAGAACCTGAGGAAGTGGGCGAAGGTAGAAACGGTTGGTTGGTCATCATGGAGTTGGCGGGGGCTGTGCACGGAGACGGGGACGAAAACGTCATCGGATGAGACGGAAAACTCGCCCTGAAGTTCGGGTTGATGAAAGGTGAGCTGCCGGGGTGAGAAACGCCACCCTGTGGACTAACCGCGGAACGAGGGGCAAGCTGAGGTGAGTGAGTCGCAGGAGGAGCTGGGCTAGGTCCCGCTCCTCCTTCCGTAGGCTGACAGTCAGGTAATCTTGGACCGCTCTGTAAAACATTTTTTAAAGCAAATTTAAAATATTAATATATGAATTATAGATAATATTATTATAATATTAATATTTTAAATTTTCAAGTAAGTATTAGTAAACGAACACATTTCACTTGGTTTGATTTTTTTTTTAGGAAATTAAATATGGATATAATTAATGATGATATTTGAAAATAATAATAGGATAGGACAATAGGATTTATACCTGAATCGGGCCGTGGGGTGCGACTGCTGTGGCCGGTCGAGGACTTGACGCGAGTCCCACCCATCGCATTGCAGAATTTTCTCCGGGAGAAGCGCTGGAGCTGCTCGGTCCCGTCGAATGTGTCGTAAAATGAGTCGGCCTGCATGTTGGATCCACAGTTTTTGGCTCAGCAGGAATATTGGGCTTAACGTCTGGCAACACTTTCCGTCTCTCCGTTTCACATTCGCACTGAAAAAAAAGAAAATTAAAAAGATAAAACATATAAACAGACTAACTAAAATGTTTTAAAAGGTCTTTCAATGGTACTTACTGAATGTTCTTGTGTCGAGTTGCTCTGACCGCAACACTCGTTTAATGCCGCCCTCTCGTTTGCAGTTTTCTTCGCTTCTCTGGACGTTTTGTCTGTTTCGGATTCAAGACTTGACACGGCAAAGCTTTTTCCTGCACTACCTTCTTTCGTGAGCCAGTTTCGGACGGCACCATTTACTCGACTGTGTTTCAACTTTTCTTGCTTGCTCTTCTTGACGTTTTCTTTTGTGTCTAGCTGCCGACAGGGATCAGGTAACTGTGACGTCTTTTCGAACACCTTCACCGTCCCCTGCAACAAAATAAGAATTAAAATTTTGACTGTTAAAAAAACGTTGGGGTTATTTACCTCTAGATCTTCGTACGACAAAAAGCTGAGGATGGCAAATCCGTCAATGACGTCTTCTTCATAAAGCAGTTCGTTTTCTTCTTTGACGAGCAGGCTCGAGTGATTCGACATTTTGCCGGTTGTCGCACACAGTACGTCTTCATGGTTGTACTTATCGTTGAACTCGGAATTTGACAGGATGAACTGGGTCCGACTCTTTTCAGCACAGTTCTGTGACGATTCTGAAGACGGCTTGCACTCGCCTATATGAGCCTACGGAACAGAGAAAAATTTTGCATGAAAAATTTATTTTTCCAAAATAGGCAAATCTTAATACCTGCATGTGTGCTCGCTGTGCTTTAACCCGCCTTTTATCCTTTTTTCGCTCTTTTGTTTGAGTGGATAGGACTTGCTCATTGCTGCTGGCCATTACGAGTCAAGCGCATATTTTGCTGTCCTGTTTGGTAACTTTTCAAATGCTCTAGGAACTGGAAAACATTAAGGACGTGATGACGAAGCAATCATTCTTGACGGAGAGCAGAAATAAACAACGAAGGCGCGTTTGGTCAGTTGAAAAGTGAAACGTCAATGCTGTACACAACAAAGATTCACAGACTCCGATCTGCTATACAGTTATTAATCTTGGTCTTCGACAATGTCACCCAGCCTTTGTTTCATTTCTTGGGATTTTAGAAAGATTTTCACCGTCCGTTTTCGTAGGGGGGAATCAAAGATATACACACAGCGTTGGCCACAAATCAAGAAACAACAGACCCAGGCGGCTAGATTCTCATATCCAACCCAACCAGTGTGCAGGGAACACTGCATATGCCGTATAAATGGTGGATAATCAAAGCAGCGTTGCCAAATGTGTTTAATTCAACCCTGTACGCAATTAAAAAATTTATTTCATTTATGGATTATTTTCACTTTCTGTAATAACAATCTTATTTTATTCAACAGAATTTTGCGTTCGAAATTAGTTGAAATCACTATAAAGCAAACATAAATTGCGTTTTTTTCTCTTTTTTTACACACTTGCGGAATAGAAATGTTATTTTGTTTCCGATTTTTTGTCCATTTTTATCAATATAATTTAATTTTATTCAGTAGATTTTTACTCTGAATTTATATTATAAATATCAAACACAACCACAGATATTTTTAAAATAGCCAACGGTTTCGTATTATTAGATTTAAACTGCCGCTTTTTATTTTTAAAACGCATTAAAAGTCTATATTAATTACATATAGTTTCATAGCAATCATATTACTTACTAATTAACTAGTCAAACTGAGTAGTGACTATAAAAATATTCTCTCTGAATTTCATAAGCTGAAACTAATATTCAAACAACTAAATTTCACTTTTGTACTCCTGGTTTATGTTTAATTTGAAGTTATGCTTAATCGATTTCATGGAAAATTGAAAAGCATTATACGCAAAAATTAAACATTTTAGCTAAATGAACGTTTGGTATTTGTATTGAAGCTCACCAAACAGAATCAGAAGCTTTTATACGATTATTGTTTCAAGATGAACACTACACTGGCGTCGTACACAGAACATGAGGGTAGAAGGAGGTATACATTTCCTATGAGATAATGCCCTTCACCACGACACACAACGCATTATATTCAACAAAAAATCGACAACAAACAATGAACCTAAATCGATGATAATTGCCACTAAAAAACGCAATGCTAATACAATCAGCTAGCTGTTTTCTTCCAGTTCGTTTACACGTTATAATAAATTTAAAAAAAGCTACAATTGTCAGTTTTTAGTGACCAGTGCAAAATATCGACAGTGAGAAGAGCTTTTGGGGGAGAGAAAACTAGGTTTGTAAATTAAAAGAAACAAATCCTGCAGAATGTAATGGAGTAAAATCAAACTAAAATATTGCGGAGATCGACGGTTTGCAAACGTCTCAGTAGATCACGATGTGTCGTAAGCGTAAATGTAGCCTTGCTGCTGCAGGACGAACAGTCTTTTCTCTACAGCATCCTTATCTGCAACGTGTCAATAATACATTAATTACATTTTAATGGAATAAAATTAATGCATTTTACATTTGTTAAGAATCGCCTTGTCGTTGGGCTGCATCACTTGTTGTGCTAGGGTATGGAAAATGATGTGGGCAGTCTGATACCGACGGCAGCAGGTAGCAGGGTTGCCGAACAACTCGTCCAGAGCAGCTGATTGACACTTTAAAGGAAAAAAAACTGAAAATCAGTACGAGTAAAGATTAAAAGTAATAGTAAATCTCACAAGTTCTATGGCGTGGTTATAGAGAATTTTATCGGCTATTTGCTGGGCTGTGCTACAGTCAACAGACTGCGCAGTAGAGGCCAGCTGCTTGCAGACAGACAGACAATGATGAAACCTCTGATTCAGCATAGCCACGACCTGTTTGACGGACGCTGAGGGATGCAGATGCTTGGCCTGCAGCTCGTCGCGCGACAAACTCAGCGCCGACGACAGAAACTGCAACGCGCGGACGTAGAGTACAAGTTCCTCGCGTTTGCGGTGGGCTTCGGTGCTGCTGCAGCTGCTATTGCTGTTAGCCACTACAGTCATATCCCGATCTGCGCATATAAAACACACGATTTGCGTTACCATGGTAACTAACAGCGTCTACGGACAAGATTTACCTGAAGGCGACAAGGCGAGGTTTGAAGAGTTGCGCGCGTGCACTGATTCGCTCAACGCCGCGGCCAACGGCGACGCCCGAACTTTGGCGATGTCGATAATACACTCTACCAACGCTAGGACGAAATTCAATTTTGCTAGCGTCTCGTTATGCTCTTTCTGCAACAGAAAAAAAATCGATAAGCAAAAGAAAATACACAAAATAATATCAAACGTAAAAATTCCTAAGTCCCGAATAATCACCTCGAGCAGAGTTTCCTCGGTAAGTTCTGGTACCACGAAGACCAGTGGTTCTTCAGGATGTGTGGGTGAGGTGCCTAAGCCGAATGTTGCGGTATTCTGTTCTAGGGAACGTCGTTTATTAGCCCAGCCGGCCATGCTGCTAGCGGTGCTGCTGCTGGGGTTTCCACTCCAGTGACCCGGACTGCCGTATCTGCCGTGCAATGGAGAGGAGCTTAGTTGGCCGTCCGTGTTGCTGCGGTGGAAGCCCACAGGATTGCAATTATTTGGGCCTAGCGAGTTCACGTCTGCATCAAAGAAAATTCAAAATTATATATGATTCGTTAATTAAAATTAATACAATTTACTATCAAAATCGGGTAAAGTCATGGCTCTAGTAGGATATTCTAGGGTCAGGGGACTTTTCCGTTCAGGTCCAGTTCTCCAGTGGATGACAGCAGGACTAGCCACAGCTTTTCTATCAGCAGCGATAGCTGCGTTCTTGGTCGGTGACCCCAGAATGGTGGGCAATGAGAGCTGAGGTACCGAGCTGCCGCTACCTGCCGGGACGTAGCTGGCTCTCCTCAAGGGCGAATTGCTGAGCAGCGCCCAGGGCCCGACCGTGTGAGGAGGAGGAGGCGTTCCCCGCAGCTGCTGCCCGAAGTCGAGCGTCTACGACCCGCTGCTCCAGGCGGTGTTCCAACGCAAAACTGGACCTACAAAAATAATCATAAATAAATAAGTATAATATTAAAACAGTAACAAATTCTTAAGAACCAGTCATCTTACGGTTACTACTTCAAGCAGTTAAAGTTTCATTGTCACCATTAGTTTAACGAAAATAATTCAGTTGAAATAAACATTAAAACCGAATCTTTAAAAGTTATATAAATATCCATCACGCTGCAAAAATTATTTAAATTTTAAAACTATGATTATTGTTATAATCATTTCATTTAAAGAAAACAATTCAATCAAAATAAACGTTAAACTTAATATTATATAATATTCATTGATAATGTTACAGTAATTTATATATGTGCATTATTATTATTCTTAATAATATTATAGCTTAAAGAAAATAATAATTCAATTTGATAAAAACGTGCAGTTATTCGCAACTTACCGAGGGTGGTGACAGAGAGCTAATTTCTCCACCAACAGGAGTTCCAGAAGTAGCATCGCCTCCCGTACAGTCGGTGGACGAATTTCTTCCAACGCTGATGGGCTGCGACCGGGGAACTTGCGTTTCTTGATTATTCCCACTTCCGCTTCCCGGACTGGGGCTGGCTGCTGATCCTTCACGATGTGCCAAAGACTTGTTCATCTAAATAAAAATAATATTACTAATAATAAGACCTGGTACTAGTACTAACAGTGCTACTACTGGTACTATTACTACTACTGCTGCTACTGCTACTACTACTACTACTAGTAGTACTACTACTCCTGCTACTACCATTACTACTGCTATTACTGCTACATTTACTACTGCTGCTAAAATAGTGCTACTACTACTACTACTTCTAGTAGTGCTACTACCGCTACTGTTACTACTACTCAAAATATACAAGTAATTGCTAATTTCATACATTTTTAAAATATTTATTTTTACAGCTTTCTCGTACCTTTATGAAGGCTTCCCGCTGCGAGGGTACGGGTATCGGCTGCGTCTGAGCGTTTCCTTCTGAAACAACAACCTCCTTGGTCAGGGTCCTCTTGTCTAACGGACTGGGAAGCAGGACAAAATCATCAGCTTCTTCCAGAACCGACGTATTATTATTCTGCGCTGACGGTTCATCCACTGTAGGCTTCGGAGGGGGTGGATTACTAAACCCAGAACCAAATGCATTAAACTTACTGTGTATCACAGTTTCTTGACAAATGTATGTTACCTAGGAACGGCTGCTGTGAATGCGGGGACTGGAAGCGGCGACGACGAAAGACTCGGAGTTTTACGGATAAAACCGTGTTCGAAGAAATCATCGAATTCCATACGATCCTTGGGATCCCGACGCAAAAGACCTTGCAGCAAATCTGTCAGTTCTTTCGATGTTCCGGGAGGTATCCTTCAACATTGATAGTGTTTTAGTAAATAAAGGCAAACTTGATACGATTGTAAATAAGAAGTAGTTGTAGTAGTAGAAGCAAGAGCGGAAGTTGTGCTAGTAGTAGTAGCAGCTCCGTAGTACTGTTGGAATATTAGTAGCAGTACAGTCCTGGTACAACTGATAGTAGTAGTACTATTGACCAATATGATAGTACAGCACTAGGACTGTTAGTATGGTTTAGTACAGTAGCAGTCGTAGTAGCGGTAGAAATAATTAATAGTAAAAGTAGTATTACCAATGAAGTGGCGTGCTATTACAGCAGCTGGTGAGTTACACAAAGCACTAGATGTTGTGGTAACAGTGAAGTAGTATACTATTACAGCAGCTGATAAGCTATACTAAGTAGTAGTTGTTGTGGTTACAGTGAGATAGTAAACTACCGCAGCAGTTAACAGTTACACTTGGTAGTAGTAGAAGTAGGCACAGCAGTACAGTGGCTTAGTACGGGCTGTAGTAGTTGTATAAATGTTGCCGAGTAACAGTGAAGTAGTACAGTATTCCAGTAGTTTACAGTTATGGTTAGTAGTAGTGGTAATGGTAGTAGTGGTGGTAAGCACAGCAGTATAGTGGCTAGTACGGGGGGTAGTAACAGGGAAGCAGTATACTGTTCCAGTAGTTGAAAGTTATACTTCGAAGTAGTAGTGGTAAGCATAGCAGCAATAGCGGCTAGTACGGGCGGTAGTAGTAGTATTAATGTTCCAGAGTAACAGTGAAGTATTACAGTATTCCAGTAGTTGATAGTTATACTTAGTGGTAGTAGTAGTAAATGGTGGTAGTAGTAGTGGGTTAGCTATAGGAATACTGGTAGTACTTCGGACTGAGGTTATGATTGCGTTCGTAGAAAGTCTTAAGGGCCTGCGGCGTTTGTGCCGTGAACGGGGCTCTTCCAGTCAGACACTGGAACACGATCGTCCCCAGGCTCCATAAATCTGCTTTGGCGTCGTACTGCATCGACATGATCACCTCCGGTGCCTGAAAAAAATAAATGTCACTATATCAAATCTATTTATTTTTAACGTTTTTTTTAAGTAAAAGGTATACTCGTTTGAACGATTTTTGCCTGCTTTCATATGGCATCCGTACACAAGCAAATATATTGCAAGAAACTATACGTAGAATAATGTAGCATATAATAACACACTACAAGTAATTCAGTAATAGATTACAAACGAACGATAAAACTAATTCTAATGCATCATTTATAAATCAATTGATGGTGATATTACATGTACACTTATTAGTAATATTTATTTACTATTATTTTCAAATTCATATTATCTACATGCTTTTTTAATCACTGGACTGTTTTTTGTATTAATTTAATTAATTGTTATTTATCATATTATTGATTACACATTGATTCTTCATTTATTGCTGAATATTGATTATATCCATACATCTGAATGAAGTGAAATTTTGTTTTACCATATACATCGGCGATCCGCACAAAGTGGCAGCCATCACTCCAGCTTGCAGAAAACGTGCAAAACCAAAATCCGCTGCAACCAAAAAAAAATAATCAGTAACTCATTTCCTATTTACAAGTCGTTCGAAACTCCGAGGTCAAGTGTACGAAGATTATTTGATAAAATGCGATAACACGTAGATAACAGGCTGATAACAGTGATAACACGACCCAGGTGTACCAGCGTTTCCACTTTCAATTTCCCTTTTTCTCCCTCTTCCCTTATTATTCCCCTTGTCCCCTCCGTGCTACAATACAGACTGTACTTCTAGATTTTTCCTTTTCGCTCTTCTCTTATTTTTCCCTTTTCAGGTCCCATTTTCCCCTTTTTTAGGGAATTTCCCTGCAAAATGGAAACAATGAGGTGTAAGAAGATTGTTGGAAGTTTCGGACCCCTTGCCTGTTTATAACATTATAATTAACCACATTTACATATTACTATTAACGATTATGCGTAAAATCTCTGTTTCTTTGCAAAAAGAATTCATTTTCAGACGTGTGAAATTGGTAATATTAAATATTTAGAATAAAATACCGATTTTGAGACGAATTTCGTGTGGCTGGGGGTTGGGCTTCCCCGCGTGGCTAAGGAGGATATTCTGCGGCTTCAGATCGCGGTGGACGATTCCTTTGGCTTGAAGGGCCTTCATCGCTCCAGCTTCATATAATGTAATGTAACAAGCGATGCAATTAAATAATCAATTCATCAATAATAATAATGATGAATTTTAATTCTTGTTTCCACTTTGCAGGGAAATTCCGTGAAAAAGAGGAAGATGGTGTTTGGAAAAGGGAAAAATAAGGGAAGAGGGAAAGAAGGGGAAACTGAAAGTGGAAACTGTGATTAAAATATTAAATTTAACTGAATTTATTTGTATTCTTGAAGAGCCTTCATTTTTCCAGCTTTATTTCTATTAAAATTAATTTATTGCTATCAACCAATAACATAAAAATAAATAGCATTTAAATTGCAAATTAACTAGACAACCCATTGCGATAAAATATCATATAACATAATGTTACAGAAATAATCTAAGAGTTCATGACTATTATGAAAACGGTGAAAGGTATAACTTCAATCTTCTTACAATATTTTCAAAATTTACCTAAATTTAGTTTAGATTTTATCACAAATTAAATTGGTTTTATTCGTATATTATTTGATTTAAAATTTCTCTACAACTTGGATGATATTTCATGTTTCATAATTTAATTGCATTAACTATTTCAGTGATTAAATTAACAAGGAAGACATTAACAGTCAAATCAGAAAAGACCTTTACAATTCAAGTTTCTATTCTTAGCTCAACGTGGCCCTGAAATAAAGAAAAGCCTTAAAAAAAAGGAATCCCTTAGAAAGTAGGTAAGTCAAGGTCTATCAATACTATTTGCAAATTCAAACTTAACTAATACATTTTAACTAATTTTACCCCAGGGTTATCATTCGGCTCAGTAATTAGTAATTAATTAAAAGTTACCTAATTGGCGCAGGAAGAGACGAATGGTGTCCTCGCTCAGGGTTCCTTTGGCTATTTGCAACAGAATTAGCAAATTTCGCGCAATTAATTCTAAAAATTCGTAAAAAAGTTTACCGGCAAGATAATCAGCTAGATCACCGCCATTGCAGTACTCCATGACCAGAAACACGTGGTGAGACGTTTCCTAATCAAAATATTGGTGTTATCAACTGTTATCTTTTGTTATCACTGGTTATCAACGTGTTATCTAACAGGCCGCTCAGACGAATTGAGGTCAGTGCGCAACGCGAGACGAAACGCCTCTTACGTCACGCGTTTTTACAAGCTACACGTTACGCGATCAAAATTCAAAGTCCCATTTTCTAATACTAATATCACGTTTTTATTAGATCACTCCCAGATTTTGTGATTTTTATAAGTTTTTTTTCTCGTTTTATGATCTGTTTTATAAAAGCGGGTTCCAGTACTGTACATTGATAAACCTAGCTTAATGATATTTTGCTTCTATGAGCATGTTCAACTTAAATAATCCGCTCTTTTTGTTAAGACTACGACGCAAACTTTACCCAAAAAACAAATAGAACACTGCGCACTCGCAAAAGGCTAACAACCTTGCATTAATCACGTAAATCTCCGGCAGCCCTACCACTTTGCAGGGAAATTCCCTAAAAAAAGGGAAAACTGGATCTCCAAAAGGAAAAAGGAAAAAAAAACATAGAAGTATAGCTTGATATCCTAGGATGGAGGGGAAAAGGATACTTGATATCTACAAGGGAATTGTAAATCCCTTGTAGTAATGTAATAACGTAATTGTAATTGAATTTATTACAAATTTCATTGTGATGAAATTTGTAACAAATTCAGAAAAATGAACAGCATAAAAGCGTTACCTTGCAGTCGAGAAGGGCGACTATGTTCTCATGGTAGACTTCTGATAGTTCCTGTACAAACCACAAAGAAGAAAATTAATTTATTAATATTCTTTCTGTAGTCTGAAGTCTTTATTGCTAGTGCACGCACCTAAACAAAACGTTAACTGAGAACGTAGTCGAACAATAAAATTACCTTTAAAATCTTGATTTCTTTGCCGAGGAGGTTGTGCGTTTTGGAGAGATTTTTCTTCGTGATGGATTTGATGGCCACCGTGTGACTTGGGTTCTGCATAAAGGATAATGATACATAGTAGAAAGCTTGTAAAATGCAAATTAAAACACGACATAATATTTAAAGTAACACACTTTCTTTCCTCTGCCCTTGAAAACCACTGCAAACGCTCCATGGCCGATGAGGTCTTTAGGGCTGTACTCGAACTCTCCGACAGCTTCCATCTTTTCTCGTTATCAACTGTAAATAATGCTATCTGCCTAAGCTTGTGTATATTTTCCTAATTTCGGTAACCAGGGAACCCAGAGGAATGGTTTACAATAAAGAGAAGCACTAATGCATTGTCTGATTCAAGGTTCCAACTGCGCACAAAATGGCCATAGAAGGAACTTGGAAAGGACGAAACAAAATCACACTCAAAGTTTGCAATATTTGTTCTCGATTTTTGTGTAAACAATAGTGATTGCCATAAGATGAAAAGTTAAGCTGTCAAACGTCTAAACCGATCCCATGTACAAATAACAATGAAGAAGTGTGTTACGATTTCTCAAGTCAATAAGACTTCTTTTGTTAGTGACGGCTGCTCAGCTGAGATTCATAGCCACCTAGCGATCAAACAGGAACTAAATAGCTCTAACTATTAAAGTTTAAAATTAATAATTTGAGAAAATTAACATCTATTAAGTTCAATAAGAAAGGTTAAAGTTACTTGATTATTTTTAAAATTATTGTTATAAACAAAATCAATCATAAGTTACAGACAACAGATTGTTAATCGGTAACTATAAAAGGCCACTGAAGACCCACTTCTACTTCACCTTTACTACGGACAGACATATAAAATGTGTATGCAGAGAAATCTCACTTGAAAATGTTCCTAACAATCAGCCAAAAATTCAGGGAACGTTTTTGTAAAAAGAAAATTTTAACATTCTTGGAAGTTGAATAAACAAAGGTGCCTGCTATACAGAGGCCCCCGTTTGCAATATGCCCTGTACTTAACTCAGTAAGGAACAAGTAGATCTTTGTTTATCACAATGAAAACAACGGCATAGGGCGATTTGATTAACACTTCATTGTATTTCATTAAAAAAAAATATTTTACATTCATTATTGTGTAGGCCAAGGAATGGTACCCGACTCTCTCATCTCTTTTCGGGCCAGGTACTTCTCCAACGCTGATTCGTACAGTTCGGCTACAGTCCTCTTCTTCCAAATATCGACTTTTGGTTTCGTTTCCTTGACGATTTCTTCATTTTCTTTATCTGCAGGTTCTGGAGATTTCCTCGGCGATCTTTTGCGTGATTTCGGCTTTCTGTCTTCATCGCTAGACGGTTCATCAGCAGCGGGCCGTTTACTTGCCTTCTCGCTCGTGTTTTCTATCTTAACCTTAACGTTTCTGGTTTCTGCGACTTCTGCTTCTTCTTTGTTTCTGGCTGCTACTAGAGCTGCTGAAGCTTCAACTCTTTTCAGAGGTTCTCGCTTTTGGGATTTTTCTTTCGCCGAATCTTCTGCAAAATCATCCGAGTCGCTTTCCTTTTCTTGTTCTCGACTTTTCAAGATTTCCGGAGACGCGGCTCTCGGTGGAGATACCGACTCTTCCCGCTGCCGACGATACTGTCGCTGCTTTTTCTCTCCTTTGGGGTGAGATGTTGGCTTATCTTCAGTTTTTTGTGTTTCTTCTTCAGGCTCGGCTTCTTTTTCCTCCTCTGCAAACTTCTGTTTGTACAAGTGGCGGTAAAATCCACTCATGTCCTGCTGCTTTCTTACATCCAGAATTGCTATTAAAAACATAATAAATACAAAAATGTCACAAAAAAGTAACTGCAGTTTGCTCAATATAGTGTTGGTGTTCCTAAAAAATACTGTAAAATGGCACCACTAAAGTGTCTTTCTACATTTGCCCACATCGCCTTAATGCGTCCAACTTTCTGACGTTTAGACTGCTAGTTCAAGGTCACCGAAAAGGTACTGCAAATGGCACTATCATTTTCCCATGGGTCTTCATTTTGCTTTTACCTTCCATTTGTTCTTTTCTCTTTTCTTCCTCTTCCGCTTTTTTCAGTTCTGCGAGTTTTGCGCGATAGGCTGGCGTTACGAAGGCTTCCTTATCCTTGAACGTGTCTCCTTCTGCTTCCCGTTCTTTCTGCACCTTGCGCTCGACTCTCCGCTCGTTTTCCACTTTCCTCTGCTCTGCACATCGCAGCAGATTAGCAATATACTTCGGCTACAGAAAGAAGCAAACTTAATACAAAAACTGACAGAAATCTAACTCTGTTTATGTTTTACCTTCTTTTCTACTTTCTGCTTAGGTTTCTCTTGATCTTTTTGCTGTTCGATACTGTCATAGATTTCATCATACTGAAAAACGGTTGGGTCTTCTTCGAGGGCCTTTAACGCAGCTTGCCGAGCCTGGTTCCTCTGCATACTACGCTCCACTGCTTTCTATAAATGTATGTCAAAGAACTATTTGTAATTTGTTTACTCATAAATCTACTTAATAACTAATTACTGCGGCTGTCCTGCTCCTCCAGTCGAGCGAACCATCTTCATCCTCTAAGCTGTCGTCACTATCCGATTCATTTGCAAATACTGTTTTCTTCGTTTCGGGAACCGACTGGGTCAGCAAAGCAGCTTTATTGGTCTTTGAGGGTATAATAAGGCCATACCTGAGTTAAATCAATCAAAGAAAATACGTCATTAGCATTGAGGAAATCTCACATGTAGAACTACAACAAGGAATGAATTTGTTAAATTTGAAAGTAAGTTTTCATACTTTTTTTGGCCACTTCCTGCAGGATTCATAATTTCAAACAATAATTGGTGATTTACTAAGAGTTTCACCAAGTATGTTAACAAAATATGCGAATTTTGTGCGTTAGCCTCTGTAGCTCAGGACACAATACAGAGAACATTCAGTAACACAGCAAGTCCTATCTCCCCATTGTTAACGCTGCGAGCGCGAAACTAGCGCTAGATTTCTTGGGATGAGTGTTGTCTATACTACGAGCGCTCAAAGCTTCGGCCGCCCAGCCTTAGATTTTCTCAATGCAGCCTTAGTACCAACAGCAGCCATCCGCAGAAATTTAGCGCTAGTTTCGCGCTCGCAGCATTAACATGGGGAGATAGGACTTACCGTGTTACTGAATGCTCTCTATGCTGTGCCCAAGTTCAATCAAAACAACGCTCTACCTCTAGCGGACGAATAAGTTATTTCATTATAAAATTAAATTGTAATGTAATAAAATTAATTTAAGGATAATGCTCTGAGAAATACATTATTCAGTTCATGCTCTGAAATTTAACCATAAAATTTGAGAAATCGAAAAGTTTTCATGACTAATATTTGATTGCCTATAACATAACCCACACAAGAATGATGGTGCCTTTTGCGGTGCCTTTTTGTGGATTTTTAACTGGCGGTCTCAATGTGGTCTAAAAGTTGTTAACAAGGTGGATGCGTTACGGTGATGCAGGCAACTGTGAAAAGGCACTGCAACGAGGAACTGCGAAATTACAAAAAGGCACTGTAGTGGTGCCTTTATATAGAGTCAACTTTTGTACAGTATAAAACACCATTACTCAGACCTACTTTGATGTGGGTAATGCCTCACTCAAAACTAAGTTGAAATAGCAAAAGCTTGTGTAAAAAATGTATTCTTACATTAATTTACGCAGTGTATGACACGAAGCATTTATGACGCACTACATCCAATATCATGGAGAAAAATATACGGACAATCAAGTTCATCTTGGCATCTTTTGAAGTAAAAATTTCCCGAGGAACTTTTTCTCTCGCTTTTGCAAACTTTATCACACTAGATTAGTTTTACTGCCGAACAGGAAGGTTCAACTTCGCTCGTAGAACAGCATGTAGGGACACGAATTCTGAACCTCCTCGACATCAGCCAGCCGCACGTCAGCATCCGATACATAAAACCACACGTGACTGACTGGAGACGGACTTCTTCGGTACGTCACAAAATGACCAGAATCCGCAGTGCCCATATGAACAATGGCGGCACATAGTTCGTACCGACATTTTTCTGACGGCAACTGAAACGTTTTGCCGTCACTGAAAAACTGTCTGACGTTGAAAGTCGTTTGAAATGCAACTTTGTCATGACGTTTGAGCAAATGTCCAGTACTCAGCCACTGCGACCTCTGGATGTGGATACAAAGGCACTTGGGCAACTGAACCATAATAATAAATATTCATTTTAAAATTCCGGTTATTTACTCGGTTCCAGATACCTTTGCGAGGCTTAGCTTTTTCAGGAAGGCTCGTTTAACGGGATCCTGGTTCTGCCCGCAGTTTGTACAGTTGACGTCGGTTACTGTTTCCGGCTGGAAAAAAGATTCGAGCAGCCCGTTTAACGTGATCGGAGTAAAAACGTTTTGGCAGTCCGCCCTGTTCGGCAGCGGTACGGAGAGACACTCAAATGCGTCGTAATGTACAGGCATCTGAAGGAAAACGTAAACTTTGATTACTGCTTCTTACAGTAAATTATTACTATTTTTAAGTAAACCTTGAAGCCACAGGTCCAGCAGCATAACTGACTCGCCAAGTAGCCATGAAATGGAGATTTGGAGATTGCTTCCACATTAGATTTTCCTTCGGAAAACACAGCCAAACCAGAGGGAGCTTTTGACTTTATCGTATCTTCAGCGATTGACATGCAAAGAACGTTTAGGAATTCGTGTGCGTCTTCCTCCTGTGATAACAGCTTCCACCCTTTTGAATGTAAGGCTTCGACTAAGGCTTTCGTACTGCAAGTGTCGTTAGTGTCTTCTGAGCTGTCCTCTCGATTGATGCCTGCAAATAAATCACGCGTTTTATTGCTCTATAACAGAGTTAATTAATTTGCTTTACTTAGTAGGACATGTGAAGCTGCTGATATTGTCAAGGAATTTGAATTGTGAGCGCTGTTCAGATTCTTCACCCACTGGATGAAAGATGGACAGGCCGCAAGTGCCTGGAGCGTGGTGTTTAAAAAACAAGTGTTGCCTTCGTTGTACAGCCCCCGGATGCTGCGTTTTCTTGACGGCTTCTTCTGTTTCTTCTTTACTGAGGATCCACTGCCTATGACGTTGATGGTTGGTAGGCCAAACGCTACGTAAACGGCTGTGGCTGCAGTTAAAGCCACCATCAATGCAGTTGATCTGGAGAGTCCTCGTAGCATTGTCGTTTACACCATTTGCTGCAAACAAAATGTGAAAAAAAAGTATTCATTAAACAAAAAATGCTATTTATTCATGAAACGTATCTCATTTTTCGATCACATAATTATGTAATATGTCGTTCAATTTACGTTGTTAACAGTTTTTAGTTGCTGAAGTTTACCTGGTCTAAAACTGCAAAATGGGGGAATACTTTGCTTTGCTTATTTGTTGTTTTCTAAAGTCTCGCTTCTCTACTATTTGAAAACAGAATAATACACAAAGAAGGTAAATAGAAAGTGAAAATTAGGCTTAGAAAGCTAAACGTATCCTCGTACGATTTTTGGTATTGTTTTGATGTTTTGGTGCTGCAGCTGCTCGAACAAAGATTCGTCTGCTAAAGAATCCTGATATTTTTTATATTACACCTTATAAATTAAAAACTACTCATTTTAATTAAAAATAATCTATTTCATTCCAAATAAGTTCGTATTTGACCTTATATGCTAGTAATTTTAATATAAAAATTAAATAATTTTTATTTTCACGCTTTTCCCTTGGCTTGAAAAATATAAGTTTCCCCTTTTTTCCTCCGTGATGTTATACAAGGCTATGTTCACTTTTCCTAAATTTTCCCTTTTTCCCTCAATCCTAGGATATAAGGCTATTCCTATCATTTTCCTTAGTTTCCCTTTTTGGGAAATTTCCCTGCTAGGTGGAAGCACTGCCGGTAGAGGGCCTGTAATGGTCATGTGTAGAAGCTGTCATGTGACAGCTGAGTCGAGCTGCTTTGGAAGAATCTACACCTACAGAAGTGTTTTAGCCCGTCTTCCTTAGACCGAAAAATACATTTTGAACCTGTAATTCATTAAATTTCTTCAAGAAAATGTCTGAAGGACGCTATAGAGGAGTTTACGCCTATTCATTCGCTGGTCTGCTTGTAGCAACCGTCGTCGTTTTCGGTAAATCAATACACGGGGTTTCTTGCCTACTACATAAATATCATAAGACTGTAACACTGAGCTGAAATTAAACTATAAATTTGTTTATTAGGTGTCTACTACACTCTAACTGGCAAAGGTGAACGTATCGACATTGGCTGGTATGTATTATCGTTATAAACAAATATTTATTCTAACGATCTTAGTGACTGTGTCCAATTTAACTTTTCTTCTCTGCGTAGGTGGCTAGGATCCATTTCTCCGTACATGTGGGCTGCAATTGGTATTGGTTTGGCTGTCTCGCTATCAGTCGTTGGTGCAGCCTTGTAAGATCTCATTATACTATAAAACGATTGTGATAACTAATTCATACTTGTATGCAACAGGGGTATTTACACTACTGGCACCAGTATTGTAGGTGGAGGTGTGAAGGCTCCGCGCATTAAAACCAAAAACTTGATTAGCGTCATTTTCTGCGAAGCTGTCGCTATTTACGGCCTCATCATCGCTATCGTGCTCTCAGGCATGCTGGAAGTGAGTTAGCGATGAACTATAACTTTTTTCTTACACTAAAACCAATGCATTTTCCAGCGTTTCGAAGTGAACGAGAATGAAGAAATCCCCGCCGCTGTTTACGAGAAGAACGTGTACTCGGGCTACGCAATGTTTGGGGCTGGTTTAACTGTTGGCTTGGTAAACTTGTTCTGCGGTATTGCTGTCGGCATCGTTGGTAACTAACCATAAACATAATTTTAAAAAAATACTTGTATATCAAATCTTTATTGATTTCAGGTTCTGGTGCAGCTCTAGCTGATGCAGCCAATGCCTCCCTATTCGTCAAGATTCTTATCGTAGAAATCTTCGGCAGTGCCATTGGTCTGTTCGGACTCATTGTCGGGATCCTGATGGTATTTCTTTACTTAAATCAATTAATACATTGTCTTATGTAATATATTTTTGTCCAATAGACATCTAAGGTAAAGATGGGAAGCAAATTGTGAGGAGTAAGTCATTCATTCCAGCTAGTTTTTTTTCTCGACTCCCGCGTCCCCGTCAAGTCTGGATGTACAGTTTTGTTGTTTCATGTTCTAATGGATTAGGTTTGCTGTTGTCTCTTTTATTTCCCCCTTCCCCGTAAATGTGTATCATTTACTGAATACAAAAATTCGTGTATGTCAAGTAATGGACTTTTCATTTTTACGCATTTAAACAAACAAAAAATTCCGTAATATCACTCGACACTGTCAACTGACCAATACAAAATACCGACACACCGGAATAATCCGACACGATCTGAGTTGTGTAAATCAAGCGCTGAGGACAATAAAGACTAGTGAAGAGCGATTCTCAATCACTTTGGACAAATCTTATCAAATAATCATCAGAAAACGGGGATTCTGTCACGTGGGGTGTAAATCAGGTCATCGTCCAGCGTGAGGAGAGTCTAAATGACAATCAATTGCTAACTTGCAAACCAAAATGGCTAGAGTGGGTTACCATAAACGAGAAGAAAAGACTTATGGCCGACAAGAAGTGCCAGACATCGTGCGAATCGTAAAAGTTCAGCAAAAGACATTCCTGATTGTAAATCCTCGATTCGGCAGCACGTTTCTACATTCAAAACATAATCCCACTAATTAACAATAATAATTTTGACTAAGAAAATGATACCCTCCAAGATGCTGCCTTATTAATGAAGAAATATAAGGACGACCCCCACGAAGCGCTTGCTAGAAGGATATACAGAAACGGCTGCAAGGAAATCTTCTCTCTGTGTCGTAGCTTCATGATGATGTAGAAGGTGGTGTACAACAGCAAGTTGGTGATGAAAATGGCCAGCACGTACGAAGCAAAATCAGGCGGACGTTCTAGCAGTCCGTAAACAGCCAGACCAACGTTGGCCAAATTGCCTGAAGTCCATTAGGAAAATTAAGAAATGAATATGCGCGCCCCTCTATAGCGGACACCCGTATTTGACGAACTACCAATTATTTGTAAATTTTCTTTGCGCAGAAATCTTTCTCGCATTTTTTGTGGTTTTTTGCTATATTTGAATTGAGATTTCGTTATAAGCGCATTTAAATACAAGTGTCCGTAGTTGAGGGGTTGGTCTTCCAAGCATCAGTTAACAGATGATAATTACCGATAACCAATAAGAACATCCGATCCACGTACATGGGCCTGAACCAGTTTCGCGGACCGGCCTGAAAGTCGTTCCAGCAAACCAAGTAGATCCTCTTGAACACTCCCAAGTCTGGAAAATTTCAAAAAGCAGAATCTTAATAATAAATTAGAATATTTCTATAGCAAAATCTCACTTTCAAAAAATGTTGCAAAATCGCAAAAAAAATCGCAAAACACTTTAATGTGAACAAAATGTCGAAAGTGTGTCAAGTTTTTTTTTATAATGGTGTCCGCTATAGAGGGGCGCCCGTTTTGGAATATTTTTATATATTTTATTACATTTTTGTTTATAATTCTTATTTTTTAGTTCCATACATTTATTAGTATTTATAATAATATTTTGTGAATTCAAGAACAAGTTTACAGCCCTATAAGCGACAAGTATAAATTTAATTCAGGCTTACTTAGCTTCCACCTTCCCATGTAATAGACTTGAGCGGACAGCGCCAAGCAGGCCAGCAAATGAATGACGGTGAAAGCCACCCGGAAGTAGATACTATCCTCGAACACAGACACCACTCCCAGCAGGACAACGAAAGCCAAAACAGCAAAAGCGGCGTGGGCTTCCGCGTTAATGTCCGGATGTCTGGTCTGGTAAATCTTGAGCATGCACAGCATGGCGATGACGTACATGAACGTAGTATCTAAAAGAAGGTATCCAAAGAAATATGTAAAACGAAATCACATAATAAATTTATACCAAATTGGTAATTTGCGTGTGTTGGACAGATATGGTAGCACGCACTCAGAACACCTTCCACCATCAGGGCTGTACCCATAGCGTAGAACAGTCCAAAATGTTGCGGAATTCCGTAATACTAGATACAAATTGACTTTATTCTGTCATTATTAATCAAAATTCTATTACTTTCTGGAGTCTGCTATTTCGATGACGGGCCCAGCGATGCAAAACATCTCGCCGTGCAGTGTTAATAATAAACAGCAAACCGAGAAGGACGTAACCAAGGTTGGAATAGACGTGATTGAAGTCCGTCAGTTCTCCGAGCGGATGAGCACAGAGAAAATTGTAGTAACACAAGTCCTGATTGCCAGTATCGTTTAGAACCTAGAGAACAAACAATTGATTACAGAAACGGATTAATAAACATGGACAAAAATATTAAATTTACTTTTTGGTAGATGATGACCAATTGAACAACGGGTAGCGCGTAGAAAATGGCCACGATGATCAAGTTCCACATGTACAAGTGCGATTTTTTGCTGTGAAACTTTGGTCCCTTTCGTGACAAGTCCGGAACGAATAAGAAGGTCTTGGTTCTATATTAACACAAAAATAGTAAATAATGCACAAATATTACGTACAAATGAAACAGTGCTTCCATTTTCGAGGGAAATTCCCTTAAAGAGGAAAAAACTAGAGAAAAGAGAAATTTAGAAGTAATCTTCATATTCTGCAAGAAGAGGGGGAAATCCGAAAAGTAAGGGAAGAAGGAAAAGGGAAATTGAGAAGTAATCTTCATATTCTGCAAGAAGAGGGGGAAATCCGAAAAGTAAGGGAAGAAGGAAAAGGGAAATTGAGAAGTAAAGCACCATATTCTGGAACGAAACGGAAAAAGGAAAAATAAGGGAAGAAGTAAAAGGGAAGTTTAGAAGTATAACTTTATTCTAGCAAGGAAGGCAAAAAGGGGAAAAGGGAAAATGAAGGGAATAGTTACATTTAGAAGTTTTTTTACATTGTGGCAAAGAAGGGAAAAAAGGAAAAATAAGAGTCCTCTTCAAGGGAAATGGAAAACTAAAGTGAAATGAAACCAAGTTTCAACATTCCAACTTTTGCAGCAAACTTTACCTGACCACTTCCTTATCGACAAAGGCGTCAGGAAGCAAGTCAATATCTGTCGTATCCAGGGACAGGTCAGACTGTGCTCTATTTAAACTGTCCGTATGGGCCTCTGTTGCATCTCTGGCAGGGACCACAGCTATAAACCCACAAAATACAAGTTCAAGATGAAATCTAAATGTAGATGACGGTATTATACGTGTTCCTATAGAGCCATATCCTTGATGGCGTGTCCTCTGTTGATCCTGGGCTTCCAGGAGACTGGGTTCCAGCTCGGCAATCCCGTCACTTGATCAAAAATTGAAATAAAGTAAAAAATTTTCCTTTTGAGGCACGGTTAGTTATACCCAGTGCACGGAAAGCAATACGTGAAGAAGGCAAACACATAGAAGAGTGCGAATATCCCCAGGATTCCGATAACAGCCACCATGAAGTTAACGTAGCTAACCTGGATCAATGTAACGGTGATAAGTAACAAGTTGTCCATGGCAATGTTAGGCTGATACCTTTTCTTTCAGCACAAAGTGTACAGTTTTTATCCTGGTCGCTGGGGGTAAGGCTCTTCTTCCCGTGCATTCATAATCGTCGGCTTTGGCGATGAAGATCACGTAAAAACCGTGGGGGAAGTGATCCCGCTGAAAGAATAAAAACATTCAGTAAAAGAGCCTACACTCTAACATCAGTTATTTACATTCACTGTCATTCCCGTTTTATTCATCATGGTTTGCCAGATCCCGTCGTACTTGAATTCCCGATCCATATCGAAGACCGGACACTGTACGTTACATGACAAATGCCGTTAGTTGCGAGAAACATAAAACTACACGAGATGAGCTGAATACCGAAATGTTCTGAATGGAAACGGACATGCAGATTTCGTCCGGTGATGTGACGGTCAGCAAAACGTTCGAGACCCCGGGAGGAAACTGGAACTGGAAATATTTGGGTTCCGAGGCTGACACAAATATGGTCCGATCATCGTTTAAGCTACTCGAAGAAGAATATTCTAGTTTGAATAAATTATTAACACCCAAATTCTATTTTTCTGCCATACCCGACCTGAAACTGCGGAATACTGCTAACAAATACATTTACAGACACATTAGCCGGGTCAGAGGTTGACACGCCGAGAAAAAAACTCTGTTCTGTCCCATTTTCGTTTGTAATGGCGTGATCATCGATTATGTTCAAGTTTTCTTCCGGACAAAGGGTTCGACTGGTCCCCGTGTACTCCTGTCTGTAAAAAGCAGTACAGTTTTAGTACTTAACTCAGAAACAAAAATACTTACACTCCGCTAACCGTGTCCAAAAGTAGTGGTAGCTGCCAAGACAACACTCCCCGCTGCTGACGGACGACAAAAAGCACTGGATGAGACCGTGAAGCATTTCCTGCGTCCACGTGGACCATTACTGTCTGATTAGACTAAGTCAAGATACGAAACAACCAGTTATCAAATCCTACTGCATTTTTTTAAGTTTTAATGATACCTTCTGAAAATAGACGTACTGATAGACATATTCAATGGTGGCATTGGTCTCATCTCGGTAGAGTCTATCTAGCTTGGCATCGATGACTCGAGTATGGACTTTTGTCCGCTGGATTGGTGTCCGCAGCATGTCGGTTTGCAATTCTCGCTTTATTCGGGAAAGAGAGCCTATGTAACAAGCAGTATAGTTTATTAGTCTCTTTATTTGATGAATTTCTAAATATAGAGTATACTTTTGGAAGAATATCTCTCTCTAGCTAGGCCGTTGATATGGAGGCTTCCCACATACATAGCGAGCAAACCAAAAAGAAGTGCAGATCCTAGCAAAACGTTCAGTTTTCTGGGCTCGTCCAACATTCTTTCCACTTGCTGGAACTAAATGAAAGAAAAAATGTTAAAAATATATAATCTGTTAAAATTCAGTTATCTTGTCTTTCTTTGGTATCTGTTATTATCATAATTATAATACATTGTATTATTGTATCTATTATTGTTATATCACTAATATATATTACAAGCTTGCTCTCAAAATCGAATGTAACTTTATGGCCTTCAAAAAAGCATAAAAATCCCCTGTTAGATAAGTAACATACAGATCAATTACTACATTATTTCTGTAGAATGTATAAATCAATTATTTTTGGTATTTTTGAATTTTGTTTCTTCAGTTTCTAGCCAATTTCACTTGAAGCTGTCGTCAAAGATATACGCAGGTGGTAGTGCTTCACTAACCAAACACTAACTTCGTTTATAGGAAATTCATAAGTTCTGATACTTACAATAACTAACAGAATATTTATGAGTTATTCTCTTGGAGAAAAGATGATATGTGTAGGTTTTGAAGCCTTAGTAGTCGTAGTGTGTGATATTTTTCTAGTCTGAATAATAGAGGGGACATAAACAATCCAAACCCTGGGTCGTCTTCACGATCAGCTGATCCCGATGTAAATAAACGCGTCATCAACACGCTTTATTTTTTGATAGTCCACAACCATTAATTAAAAGATAAGATACATGATCATGTAAAATATCTTCTACAAAATCCGTACAGTTTCTCCATGAAATAAAAAAAACATATTTTATTAACCGAACTTTAGACGTAATCGAGTGAAATAAAAGAATCGATCGGAGAAGGGAAAACGGGATTTATAAAGGGAAAAATGTGGGAAGAGGGGAAGGGGAAATTCTGAAATACATCTGAGCCCGTTAGGGAAAAGGGGAAACTGATTATTTTCAAGCGAGGGGAAAGGAGGAGGGAACTACTGCCATCTTGAAGGGAAAAGGGAAATCAAAAGTACAGCTGTTATGTTGGCACAAAGGGGGAAAGGGGAAATTAATATTTTCAAGCGAGGGGGAAAGAGGGAAAAGGGAAAACAAACTCGAAAGAATCTTCTTCCATCTGCTGTGCTGCGCCGCCGGTTGTAATCGGACAGTGGACGGCCGATTTTTGACACTCGGAAGTTGTCTTTGATCTTTACACGTGTCGCACACATTGATAGCATCTTCGTGTGACTTTTAAGGTCCATTTTTAGTTAAAGATACTTCTGCACAATAAATGGTGCATTCTAATTCAAATAGTTATTATAGCACCAGTCTGTTCTCAAACTTCAAAGATTTAGTAGCTTTAAAGATATTGATTCTTTCCTGTTTTCATTTCAGATTACATCTCCAGTTGGAAACTTACCTATTGTTGAGCATTTTGAGTGTTGGCCAGTCTACATGGATTTAAATACGAGCGATTTGGACAGTTGCATCCAGGACTGGATAGACTTGGGCGAGGAGTTCAAGGGTCTCGAGGTTTCTAATCGATCCTCTTCCCGTTTTGAATAAAGAAATCGTTAATACTTCCATTTCTAGGTAACCCACAAGGACTATGTCGCAAAACTGGATGAAATTTCAGACCTGCAAGCAAAATGTACCAAAGAGCTAGCCCATCAGAAGTACCGCCTGTCTAGCATTAAAAAAGCCCTAAAAAAGTAGTGTTTTTATATTTTTCACTTCATTAGTCGTTCTATAACAATTTAACAATATTTCTGTAGGATTAAACTGGAAAATGATGAACAAAAAAAGCAGCACGAGTTTCTACAGCAAGATATAATGCGACGACAGGCCCAGTTGTCGGACATGGAAGAAGTTCTGCCGAAGAAAAGTGGCTTTTACTTGAAACTGATCCTCGGCTCTGTCAACGTTTCATTTCTCAACAAAGCAGACAAGTACGTCATTCGCTATCTACACTTATCATTATTGTAATTATTTGTTTGGTGCAGGTTTCGGTACAAAGACGAGTATGAAAAGTTCAAACTGGCCCTTAGCGTTATAGCCATGGTGTTGTCAGTGTTAAATCTTCTAACCAACAATCGAGTCCTGGATTTGGCGTTCATGTTTCTCACAGTCTGGTACTACTGCACGCTGACCATTCGCGAGTCCATTCTCCGAGTCAACGGCTCACGAATCAAGGGCTGGTGGCGGACTCATCATTTTATTTCCACAGTCCTCGGAGGCGTGCTCCTCACCTGGCCCGACGCATATACCTACCACAAGTTCCGCCAGCAGTTAATGTGGTTCTATGTCTACATCAGTACGAAAGTTCTATTTCCACTATTTAGTTTGTTGTTTAATAATTTACGTTTCAGGTTTCGTTCAGTACCTCCAGTTCCGTTACCAGCAAGGTTGTCTCTACCGACTGAAAGCTCTCGGAGAACGGCACGACATGGACATCACGATAGAAGGCTTCCATTCTTGGATGTGGCGCGGACTTAGTTTTCTCTTACCGTTTTTGTATTTGGGCTATTTCTTTCAATTGTATAATGCTTGGGCTCTTTTCCAGCTGTGCTGGCACCCGCAGAGCGAGTGGCAGATCCCTGTCCTCGCCTTGCTCTTTTTCACTCTCTTCCTGGGCAATACCCTAACCACCAGCATGGTCATCCCGCAGAAACTCGAAGAGAAAGTCATCCTCAAAACTCGCTTCAGCCGCCTCAATAAATATCTCTGGTCATTGAACAAGAACGGACGCAAGAGGACCTACACTGTCACTGGTATGAATCTTTGGTTTGTGGACAAATTCCCATTAAACTAAAAGAATGAATCACTCCAGAAATTGATGCCGCAGAGGACGGTGGTAACGAGGCGTCGGCCAAAACCACCGAGGCTGAACTTCGGCAAAGGAAAACGCAGTCGGCCGAGCCAAACTTGCTTGTCGAAACCACAGGGACTGTCGATTTTCCTTCGGATTCCGCACAGAACGAGTAGATATTTGCCATTGAGTCGATGTGGGGAAAATTATTGCATATAGAAAACTAAAATGTAAAGTCTTGTAGCCACCAGTCTGTGTGAATTATAAGGCATGACCGTTTCAAATTTTTGCCCTTTGCTCTGTTTGTGTTGAATGAGTGAATTACAGTTGGTTGAATCATTGGTTAAGTACCTCTCCAGTCTTGTTTTGTATCAATTTATTTGTATTTTATCACATAGATGAAGTAAAAAAAATTGAAAATATTGAAATATGCTGTTTAGAAACTACCCACGAGTCGATGACCACTTTGCAGGGAAATTCCCTGTGAAAGGGAAAATTTGGTCTTTAAAGGGAAGAGGGAAAAGAGAAATTTGGTAGCGTAGCCTTGATCCCTAGCACGGAGGGAAGAATAGGGGAAATAAGGAAAGAGGGAAAAGCGATATTTTGAGAGTGTTGGTGTACATCTATCGTGGAGGGGAAATAAGGGAACAGATTGCCCTCTTGAAATAAAACGGAAAACTTAAAATTGGAAATCTTGTCAATGACTAATGCACGGCAACAATAACAAAACACTGGCAGTGTGTCATCGTTTGTATTGCAACCCAGAAACGAATAAAATAAATTATCAACTTAAAAATTCATAAAAATTATTTTCTTTCTACTGCACCATGTCATCGTACTGCGTTTCCTGCGGGTCAAATTTTAGTCTATTCAAAAAAGAGGTGTAATTTCAGATTTTATATTTTATTTCCAATTTATGTGTTGCAATTATATAGTAGTGAGGCCCTCATACAATATGAATCACAAAATACCGAATGATAAAGTAATATAAACTTTATTGTAATTATTATAGTATGGCTGTCCCAACTGCGGGTTTTCCTGCTGCTCGAAATGCCTCAGCCATAAAGTTGCCATCCCGAAGTTGAACGGCTCTGTGGCCAGCGTCTGCAGAGCTTGTAACGACGCATTAAGTTCCCCAGAGAAAAAGAAGTTACCAGAGAATCTACCTCCTGTGGTTCTTGAAAAGTAAGCAAAACATTCATTTAGTCCTGTCGAAGAATGAAATGATGTCTCACGTAAAAATGACAGTGCTTTTCCTGGTGTCTTTTTTGATGACCTTGAACTAGGTACTTTGAACGTAATCTAACATTTAGAGTCTGTAAGGGTGATTCAGGAAAGTGTGAAAGGTACTTTAAAAGTACTGTGAAACTACCAAAGCCACTGTAATGGTGCTTTTTTTTACAGTGTTACTGTGTCTTGGTATTAGATCTTGCCAAAATGTAATGATTCTTCTTATACTTTAGGAAACTGGAACAGTTGGAAAATCCTTGCAGGCCTCCCATCACAGTTTATACACACACTTCTCGCCTGGGCAATTTAAAGCGTGGATTGTCATCAGAGGATCAGGCTATCGTCGAGCGACTTGAAAAGCTACGTGCCGAGGTCAAGCTCCTTCATTCGGCACCGGCAGCACCCACTCCGGAAGAAATCGAGTCCCGCTTGGCGAAACTGAAGGGTATTGATGTCAGCGTGTACAAGCAGCCGGCTGTTTTTCGTCCCAAGCTGCAGACTGGTGTTGACCCTATGACTGCACTCGTTCGGGAAGCTAGCGATGAAGTCAGGATCGACAAAAGATGTGATACCGTTCCAGCAGTTAGTTATTTTCAATAAATAAAGGCTCATTATCAAAGCGCTCATTATTATTTGCATTTTTAATGATTTAATCTTTGCAGGAATCAGTGGATACGAACGATCCCGATTCACTAATGGAACAAGCTGCTCAGGAAGCTAAGAAAGAAGCGGAAGATGCTCTGAAAGCACTACAACGAGATAAGGAAATAAGTGAGAGGTGCATAGAAAAGAAAAGCGAAATTTAGTTAATGCTAATTGAAATTATTATTTATAATATTTTTCCTTGGTTTCGTTAAGGTTGTCTCGGTTACGAATGCAGCGAGAAGGAAAAACAGAGTCGACTGGAGATGTCAACACGTCCAGAGGGGATGACACAGAAGACGACGAAGACGAAGAACTGGCTGCGGCAAAAATAATACAGAAGGTATATCCTATGTCTTGGGATTGTTTGGGTATTAATTGTAAATGATTGTTGACGCACCTAGGCGCTGGACGAAAATGTTTTGGAGCAGAGAATGGAAGAGGCTGAAGTAACAGGAGACGAAGAGTTGCCCTGGTGCCAGCTGTGCAACGAAGATGGCGCGATCCGGTGTCTTGGCTGCGGGGGAGATATTTACTGTCGCACTTGCTGGAAGCAAACCCACGGGCCTCACGATCCCGAGTACAGAACACACGCAACCGTCCCCTATTCAGCCCCCAAAGAAGCAAAATAAATCGATCACTTCAAGTTCTACCCTTGAATAACTTTAAGTTTTTGGAAATCCAGTATCCAAGTTATTCAAATATATTTGTAATAGACTTTTGTTCCTTCTGTGCTTCTATCTGTTTTGCTGTACAACGCTGCTTTGTTTCAGAAAATATATAAAAATCTTTGTTGAGTTGCATTGTAACAGAAATTTTTATTCACTTAGTGTTAATTTTATTAACAGTTCCTAAAAGATTCCTGTGTTGTTAATTAAATTTTGATTAGTGCGCAAGCGTTGTGAACCGACCAATGGCTGTCCAGTCTTGGGGGACTGACCAATCAAGATGGTTTCTGTACGTTCGGGGACAATAATTCGCGCTCATTAAATTCTAGAATGCGACTGGACGTGTAACCCGGAGTAAGGGCTATTAACCAGAGAAATTGTTTACAGAGTGGCAGTACCTTGGTCACTCTACTGTAGTACAGATCCCAGGTAACTGAGTTCAAGTCCTTCAGATTTGACTAAATTCACTACAATTTGATTAAACTCAGTTATCCATTAATTCTTGGTTAAGAATAAAATTTGCACTGAAATCAAAAAGTAAATCATCTGTGTTATGCAAACATGTATGATAGTTAAAACTATTACTCAAATTCGTCATAACTTATTTCACTATTCAGTTTGACCGTGACAATTAATCTAGTTAATTAGCAATATTTCTAAGCTAGATTATTATTTCTAGTTGATAAATAGGATAAATTAAAGTTTTTCGCAAGTATTTTCATAATTCCTAGTCAAGTTAAACCCTGAGTTCTCTTTTAGTGTTATAGTACAGTACCAGGCAGTGATATTTCTTTGTAACCTTAACCACAGTTTACAGAAATAGGTTAACTGCAGAAGAAATGAAACAGAAAAACGCTGCATGGCTGTGGATGGTAGTAGCTCTGGTGGTAATGTTCCGTGAATCGGACGGTACAGCAGTGCTGGACCCCGAGCAGATCTCTGTTGCAGGGCTCGGGAAAGAGCTTGAGACGGCGCTGGCCTGTTTCCGCCGCGTCTACAGCTACAGAGTTACCCAGCGCGACTCGCAGGGTCGCACCTGTCGAGACCTGGTCCGCGTCATGTCCTGCTGGGGGAGGTGCGACTCCAATGAAGTACGTCATCCGCACTGAATATTTCAAACATATTTATAACTAGCTAATAACCTTGCTATAGATTTTAAGGTGTAGTTAAGTTGTTTAGATGGTTTTATATTGATTAAAATGATAAGAACTTGTTTTGTTAAAGATTGGAGATTGGCGATTCCCGTTCAAGAAATCGCATCACCCTGTGTGTCAGCACGAAGAAATAAGGACCCGGCCGATTGTCTTGCGACACTGCGATCCGGGCGTGGAACCAGGGACCGAGGTGCACATGGCCACGGAAGCTGTCAGTTGTCGCTGCCAATTGTGTAAATCCGACTTCACCGCCTGCGAAGGACTGCGATACCGCGGTCTCCGGTCTCGTCTGTACTGAACCCACCCGATGAGTAGCACTGTTCGACTTCTTCCCAGAGCTCTTAGTGAATCTCCAGAGCCACGGCCCCGAAATATATGTTACAGAATTAAGGATGAAATATAATTCAATTCTTCATTTAATTTTTGTTCCTTTGATTATTTCTTCGATGTATTTATGTCAATTAGTAATGTCGTATTACGGAATTCATAAGTTTAAGCCCCGTAATATATGTGCGCACGCAAGTTTGTGATGCATTATACACCTGAATTCAAAACTGGAATTAATATTATGAGTTTATATAATGCAATATTATTTGAAATGTTCTAAAAATTGCCCAAAAATTAAGTGAAACAAATGAATGTTGGATATGTTACGGGATAACCCAGAAGAATTTTGTAATTGGGATGAATGAAATCGCACTTTGGGGAGTACTCACATCTGCATACAAATTAGCGTGGGCCGTTTGAATGAGCAATTCGAGATACGGTAAGAAACTGCAAGAGAAGTAATGCATGGATCTATGATAGTCTCGTCACTCCTGCGGGGTAAGGCCCTAATCGATCAGGGTCCCAAGTACAACTTGCCACAGAGCTAAAAATAGCTTTATTGTAGCTAGTGAATTAGTAACAAAGAGTTACAGCCTAAGTGTGGGAACGAGAGGACTGCATAAGACAACTTGACGCAAATTAGCAGCATTGGTGAAATTTATGAAAGTAATGTAAAACAATAAGAATGTAATAAACGATTTGCTAAGTGATTTATATGATTCATTCGATACTTGGGACGACAATACAATAATGTGTAATAAGGATAAGACATCAGGAAATGTTGTATTTTGCACGGTTCTGATTTAAGCAGAAGCCACGTGATAGTACACTGATATGGCAGCATATAATTTACTGAAGACAAAAATTACAGACGAAAGATTTCGCGCATTACCCCCTTATGACGTTCTATGATTAATTAAAACATGATTTTAAAAGAGCGCTAATGCCAATCACATGAAATTTTCTCAGTTCTAAACACAGGGAGGTTCGTTATAATTAAAAGGATTTTTTGATGCACTAGTAAAAGTTAGTTATTCGTTCATTTATACGCTCCGTTCTGGGTGTTGAGCGATGGCCGGAACTGTGTATCTGGCTCGGAATAAATGTTACTCGATTCCTACGAAAGCAAATAATATTTCATTATTGAATGTTCATCATGAAATGTAAGGGACGATTAAAGTACTTTGCGTAAGGCTCTGCTTCGGGATCGCGAACTTCTCTGACGATTGTCGCTTTCGTCAGAACTTTCTTCGCTCACGTCGTCCGGGATGTTCGGAGGTTTGCCGTGAGGAGGAGGCGGAGGTACCCGTTTTGGCTTCCCTTTCCTATTTAATCGAAATTTACAATTGTTTGACGAAAATTTTAGAGCTTTGTTTGTTAGAAATACTTAAGGAAGCTCTCGTCGTCAATGTAGTAGCCGTGATGCTGCCCAGGAGCCAGGGGAAAAGGCGGTACTAAACTTGATCTCCCCAGACTAGCCGCGTAGCCAGGAGGATAGCCTTGGCCGACGAAGTTAAAATCGTGGCTTGGAGTATCTCCCTTCTAGTGTAAGAAATTCGTTGTTGAGAAATAATATTTAGAAATAAAAAGGACAGTTAAAATACCTTCTGTAAAGCCTGCTTTTTGCTCAGACGTCGCATGAGTTGATTAAAAGCGCCGACCATATTCGTGGTGAACGAAGGGTTTCCCAGGCTGACCGGCAGTGAAGAAACTTGCCGCACTGAGGGCTTCTCCCGGGGTGGAAGTGGAGGGGGCATCGCAGGGGCTGCGGCTTGGTAATAGTAAGGAGCGAACGCAGGCGCCTAGTAACAAAAGCGAAATATTCAATACATGTGAGCCCTGCGGATAAAGTGTTGTACAAACCGCGTAAACGTTGTGAGGGGCCATAGCTTCTGCCATCTGCGTCCATCTAATGTGGTCTTGCATCATAGATGTTAGAGGCATCCCTTTATTCATGGCATTCATGAAACCGGGGTCGGCACCATTTTGGTTCTGGCGCCATCTACGACTCCACCAGCATAGGATGACGAGCGTCAGGGCGATGATTACGACTGCTGCTACCGAAGCGCCTGTTGCTACGCCGAGCACTTCACCGTCGACTTCGCACTTGCTACCCTTGAAACTACCTTTGCAGCTATACACAACAATAAGTTATTACTTTATGTCACTAAAACAAATTCATTTTGTAACTTACTGGCATATCTTTTGGCTTCTTTCAATTTGGCATTCGCCCCTGTTGTTACAGTCGCTGGGACCACAAGACTCGCACTTGCGGCCTGCTTTCCCGGGATCGTTCATAAATGGGTCCAAGAGACTCGAGGGGCAATGGCACTGATAGCTTCCTGGTGTATTGGTGCAGAATGCATTTTCATCACAGTCGTTCAGATCAGGAGATTCGCATTCGTTCAGATCTACAAATGAAGTAATTTAAGACGAAATCTTGATAAGGGTTGTAAATATGTTACCTTGAATGGCAAGAACTGCATTGGTCGGGTCGTTAATCCAGAGTCGGCTTGTTCCTATATTATTATTCTGTTGAATAATGGCAGAATACATCAATTTTTGGATTTGAGAACGCGTAACGTCGCTGAGGGTTTGAGGAGTTTGTTCGAAAAATAATGTTGCGTTGATGAACATCCCACGAGGCTCGACGAAAAAGCTGTTGATTGCCGAGGTTACGAACACGTTGGACAATGGCGTCATGTCCAGAAGTGAGTTTACCTAAGAAGCAATCCAAATTTTCATTCACATTTGCAGCTAAAGTAACTGAATGCTTAAATATTACTGCTTGGCTAGACTCCCATTCCAGCTGCCTGTATTCTGGACTGTCTGGGTTTGTATAAGCGTACGACCAGCGTAGCTGCTGCGCATCTAGTCGATCCACTTTAACTGAAACTACGAAACCAGCTAACCCTGCAAATATAATTATCTATTGATAACCGATTTTAGGTAAAGCGTTAATGAAAATTTCGTACGAATGCATTTGTCAGCTGATCTGCGACGTCCGTACCCTCCTTTGCAAGAGCACGCGGAGACGAAGTCTTCGGTTCGGCAGGTTTCATTGGGATCTGAGCAAGTGCTAGAATCGCCAACGATGCAAGCGTCGATTCGATTGTCGTCACTGCTGCAAATGAAACTTATATATTATATTTACATTTGCTGCATATGCTTTGTAAATAAAACCTTGGAGGTAGAGCAGGCGGTTTTCTTGCCGGAGGAGCTGTCGGCTTCTGCAGAGGCTGTGGCGGGTAGTTCGGTCGATTCGCAGGGCGAACTGGTTGATCATTGACGCTGGCGACAAAAACGGATCCGGGAACGCCAGTCTGGAAGAAAAAGTATGAAATTAATTAATCAAGTTAAATGTACACAGTTGAAAAACAAAGTTATATATAACTGAATATTTATGAATGTACTGATAACTTCTGGCGTAAAATACACAAATAGATGTTCGTCAGTACCTGAGGTAGACGCTGTGGGAGCTGCGTATTCTGGACAACAGGCGGTCGTGACGGAGTACCTACTTCAAGCGTTTCGGTAGGATCGAGATTGAAATATGTCCTTTTCCCGTCAATGGAAACATACTGATCAGACTCGGACAGCGCAGTTGTAATGAGGTCTCCTTGATTGCCTACGTGGCCTTTGTTTCCTATTAAACTAGTTCTTGAGCGAAGACTGATCAGTAAAGCTTACGTGACTAAATTACCTGATACCAGATACGGCCTCCCACCTAGTTGAGGCCCGCCTCCTCCGTAATTCTGAGCTGCAGTAACGACTAATTCAAAAGTGTCTCCCACGGCGCTCTCGGGGAAAACCTCTCCTGTGATAACGTCATCCCTGACCGGAGGAGTGTACTTTTCGTTGAACACTTGACCTGGGCGAGCACGCAGGGGTGGAGTCGGTGAAGATGAAGATGGAACCGGAGGACGTAGAACACCATCAATAGGTGGAGTGAAGTTATTAGAGGGATCAACAGAGACCGAAGCCGGGAAGGTAGCAGATGCGGACTTCTTAGAAGTTTCTTGCGAGCTCGAAACAGCGTGAGAAGGGACCAAGGAAGAAACTTCTGTCTGGGTAACTGCTATGTCTTCGATAGAAGGCTGTAGAATAGCCTCGATTGCAGACGTCTGGTGAACTTCTATACTAGAAGCTTCTGTAACAGGCTGCACACTGGACTGGTGTACTAGAACAGAAGAAGCTTCGGTAGCAGGCTGCACACTAGAGGATGACAGCTGGAACTGCACGCTAGAGGAAGAAGAGATAGCGAAGCTCACGGACGATGATGGTTCCCACAACACAGTCGAAGAAACTTCTTGGATCTCCGAGTAGGACGAAAGAGGTTCTTCAGGGAATTTCGCATCGGGTTCCACGCTTGTTGGACCCTCGGCAACAGTAAATAGTTCTGAAGAGTTGCTCTCTTCGTTTGGTAGGGTGGTAGTTCTGAGCGGAATCGTGTTGGGCAGAGCTGGCAGAGCTGAATTATTTACGGGAGGTACCAACTGTACGGGTAGTGGAATCCCAGCAGCAAACGGAAGCTGCTGAAGATTAGTCTCAGGATTCACAACGGGCGGGAAAATAGGTCTCCTCAAAGGAATTCCTGGCGGCAGTTGTGGTTTCGAAGGAAACAGCTCATCTTCAGCAGATACAGACTCCGGTAGTTCGGGTTCTCTAGGCGGTCCTCTGTTGTTAATCCGAGTTGACTGCGGCGGAGGACTAAGTCTGTGGTCAGGTTCGATATCGACCCCGCTGGCTGCGTGCAGATTTACTTTACCTCCGAGCAAGCTCACGATACCGGAGATAATGTCCTGGACATCCGGCTTGGCTTTCCGTTCGGTCTTACGCAAAGCACCCTGCGCTTGCTCCACATTGTCTCTGCTGATTTTCCCAGTCCTTGAAAAGTCAGCCCTACCATTTCCAAACTGTGCAGATTCTTTATCGACATTATTTTGGTTTGAAGTGTCTCCCTCTGCGGTGTTATCTTCCGGAAAACGTATCGTGGCTCTCTTGACAACGCTGCGGGGTTCAGAAAGCTGCTCTGCCCCCAGTACTGTAAATACATTAAAAATATTATTTCTCGATTCGCATCACGCTTTATTGCAAACAGAAAACTGATTTATAATGTACCATCTATTATGGTTAAGGGTGCATTTTGTACGATCTGAAGATTTCTTAAGGTTAAATAAGACAACGGTATTTTTGGTTTTCAGGTATATGAAACCCAACCTTAAAATTTTCCTTTCTAGTCAGGTACGGAGCAAACCAACTTTCACCGGAATAGGATACGGAAGTTCACAGTTTTCACCTTTCCAACTGAGAATGTCGCAAGATTTCAGAAATACCTATTCTCGTGATCATAAGTCTGAACAGACATCAGTTTAGATTGATAATAATAAATCAGTCAGAACTGTGGACAAACGGGGTATGGATTTGGTGCAACTGGTTATGTGTCCACGGATTCGACAGATTCGCCATGAACTTATTGTTTCAACATGGCATAATTATGTAACATTTTTACGAGCTATGTTTGTGGACTGTATCCACAACTAACTCATTTATGGGAAGCCTGGGAAGATTCCAGTACCCCACTTACTAGCAACTGAAAAGGTTAATAATACCATATGTGTTACGTTAACTTCTGTGGGAAAATTAGCGGTTCTTGTTTGTAAATACTCATTACTTATCCGCCTTTCTTTAGGGATGAGTTAGATAGTCGAAACTAGCTAACCAGAGGGTAGTCTTAGTAACTAGCAAAAGGATGAGGAAGGTTAGTGTTTGATACTACTTTTGTCTGCTACTTTTAATGGTGATTAGTTCACGCTTTCTGAATGAGGCGTGATAAGGTTTTTGGTGGCTGTTTCGTTGCGTTTCACTTGTGAGGGAAGAAGTAGGTTACCCGGAACTAGGTTACGAGTCTCCACAGATTTTGCCTCTCCCTTCTTCGCTTCACCACAGTTCTTTTCCTTGAGCAGGCAACACTTTCTTAAAAGTTTTCTCAGCAGAAGTTAATGGTCTTTAGCGGAAAAACATTCAATTTAATTCGAATACAAGTTTAGCTTGAGAATATTAAGCGGAAAGACTGAAGTACCGTTACATGACGATAAACTCAGGAAGGTCATGAAGGCCGTGCCTTCGGGCCTGCCCTTCATTTTTCCAGTTTTTAATCGTTATATCTTATGAGATGTGTAATACCTTTGATTTATTTTATTGGAATGGTAGTAGTAAATGGTTATTACCGTGAATTTGTTGCAGTTCGATGACCGTCAACAAAACTACCAGCAGAGCTAGCCGGAAACAAAGCAGGCGGATTGCTCTCATTTCCCTTATTTGTTGTTCCGTAATCCACGAACAATTAATAATTTGATTGAAATAAATTAATCTAAACTTCCGATTATCTATAATTTCACAGCTTTGGTGATCCTAAAGTTGCGAGTGACACATTTAGACCCTCCTGCGTTTCTTGCGCATCTCAGTCGTTTCGCGTATAAAAATTTACTGCTGCAAGATATTTCGGGGAAACTTGAATGTTTTCACTAGCTTTTCTTTATTATCAGCATAGAAGAATATTACGTCCAGGTAGAGCAAAAGCTTTAAATACACTGAACTGGAAATCCTCCGGCGTAAGAGAAACGAGGACACGTAATTCATGCTGGCTTAGTTCTCAACTCGGCCGCTCGTGGAGAAAGTGGCGCTGCCTAGACCCAAACATCCCGATGCGTCAGAACTTAGTGAAAAAATTTTCATCAATTAAAAGCATTGTAAAAATTCACCCAATGATTTCTAAAAACTGTTGATTAAATAATTATAACATAAATACAGATTTTATATATTTTAATAATGTGTATAATTATAGTGTACGTATATTTCTATGCAATCAAAGAGTGAAATCAATTGAGCTGTATCGCTGCATTCGTAATGTAGAATAAAAATTTAAATATTTCTTTGTTATCGGGATTCCTGATAAGTGTGAAAGGGGGCCTAACTTAACGGACCCTGAAATTTGAACTTCGTAGTAACCGTTTTTCCTGTAACTTTCAGTTTGATTTAGTTGCTCTTCAATTGTTGCACACAATTAAACTAAACATTAGTAAAACCACTGTACATTTAGATTGCTTGAAAATTGGCTGTCTACGGTACTGGGTAACCGTTACAGCTTTGGTGTTGGTTATGGGAGTTTTCAAATTTTGTTTGCAACGCCCACAATTTTAGAGATATTGATTTATCACACCAGTGTACACATTGTGAAGTCGCCCTATGGCCCGAACGTGCATGTGCCAGTGCGGAAGCCTCGGTCAGAAAAATGTCTCGTCTATTCTGATTCTGCCGGGTATTGATTCGCTCTAGACCTGCGCAAGTCGACACCGAACTTGACCGAGTGTTTCGCCGAACGCCAGACCGACATGGTGCATCTTTCACCGCAACAGAAACAAAGTTAAGCTTACAGTTTACTCTTGACTATGTTGTGTAGCGTTTATAGATACTTGTGACTCTGAAATAACCGCACCAAGGCATGTGTGTTCTGCAAAATTTGCGAGTGAGAGGTGCTGCTTGATTCAGTGTTGAGACACACAAAGGTTTCTTTAAGCACTATGCATCATTTGGAGAACATTGATAATGTTGATGAAGAACAGCCTTTGGGCTCAGCACCGGCAGCCAGTGAACCATCGTCTAAGACTCAGTGCGACAAAAGAAATGGCAAGTCAGGCGAATTTTTCACGGGAAATTTTCACGACCGCACTATTGAAGAGGTACAAGAGTTTCTTAATTAATTAGTTTAATGTGTTCATCATTAATCAATAAGGTCAAACCTCCCGATTCCCAAGCTTATCAGCAGTATATAGACTTGCATCCACTAGTGACGTGACTGAAACCGAAACTGAGTAACTGATAGCCTAAACAAATAGGAGATAACTAAATTGCGAGGGTTTTTCACAATGAAATATTTCCTGTTATTGTGGAAGAGGAATTTTTACTACTACTATTACAACAAGTATTATTCATATAGGTATAATTCTTTCTCAAAAGTGTTTGTAAAGTATAGTTAAGAGCCAAAGTCTTGGGGATTCATTTATAATTAAAATTTACTATAAATGGCAAACATTTTGAACACAAGTATTATTTTGTCGAGTAAATTGAATAGTTTTGTTATTTCATTTCAGTGCAGTACTGGCCGCTTCCATTGGCTGTTGCTGCTGGGCTGTGGAATGGGATTAGCAGCAGACACTTCCGAATTGCTGGTCCTCGGATTTGTCCTGCCGAGCGCGGAAGTTGATCTCTGTATCAGTCAAACGGAAAAAAGAGTTTTGGGTTTGTCTCTTGCATTACTTAAAGTCTATTTAATAAACTGTCACGAATCTACATTAGAAAAAACAATAGAAAATTAAAGAGAACACAGTAAATTTGTTTAAAATAAATAGTTTATCCAGTAGACTGACGAGTTGTGTATGTTTAACAGGTGTAGCCACTTACACGGGTCTAGCGTGCGGCGCGTTGTTCTGGGGAAGCATGGCGGATCGCGTCGGTCGCCGCCGTACTTTGTTGACAGCTCTGACCGTGGCCGCAGTTTTTGATTTGATGGCTGCTCTCATGCCTACCTTCGGAACCTTTCTTACTGCGAGATTTCTAGGTGGATTCGGGTGAGTAACAAATACTTGTAACCGAAAGAAGACAAGGAGAGTTCAATATCTTTCCGTTATAAAGAATGGGAGGATCTGTACCGATATTGATTCCGTACTACAGCGAGTTTCTGCCACGTGGAAAACGTTCTAGCGGCCTCTGCGCTCTACTCGTCTGCTGGGCTGCTGGAGGAATCTACGTAGCTCTTATGGCGTGGACAATAATGCCAAAAACAGGTAACGATACAGCCAAGGAATCTCCATAATGTGCATATAATCAATGCTGTGTAGGTTTGCTTGTGGTTCTGGACGGTCAGCAGCATTTCAGTGCTTGGCACACGTTCCTTATTGTCTGCGCTATCCCAACTCCCTTGGCAATCATCGGACTCTTGTCTTTACCCGAATCACCACGAATGCTTCTGGAGATCGGCCACGAACGAGAAGCCGTAGTCATTTACAAGGTTTCTAGATTATATCTATTTCTCTAAGCGTTGGCTTGAAACGAGGAGATTTACTTGCAGAAAATCTACCGGAGAAATAATCCCAAAGGACCTGAAATGCAATTTAAAGATTCGGATCTCTCGTCGCTGGATCAGGACTCTGAAACCGAAAACAAATCACCCAGGAACAAGTCTATATTCTCCGTCATTTCAGTCACGTTCAATAACGTAATCTTGTTTATCGCTGCAAAGTTTTCGATAAGTTGCATATTATTTTCAATGCTTAGTTTGGTAGCTCGATTGCTGAACTGTTCGCCCCGAAGAGACGGAAGACATCAATTACTCTGTTCATTACTTGGACCGGAGCATTCTTTGGGTAGACAGTTATTCATACCTGACTGTTGATTGCTTAATTCGATTTTATTTAGATTTTACGGGTTGTCCCTGTGGTTCCCAGAATACGTGAAGTACCTCAAAGCACAGGAATACGAGCGCCGTGCTACGTTCATCACAAACGTGACGTACCGCGATGTCGAGTTCAAGGATTCTCTGGAGAACATCAACTTCTCTCAAGCTCCTTTCGTCAACGTCAAATTCGAGAACATGATTCTCAATCACGTCACCTTCTCTTTCTGCACCTTCGAGAACGTCTCGTTCTACAACATCAAGTCCAGCCGCACTCTCTTCCGAAACTCCACGTTCAAGCGTTCCAACTTCACCGACACGGATTTCTTCAGTCACCGTTTTGCAGATTGCGACATGATTGACACCAACTTCGTTAGTACAGACGCCCTTTGCCCCATAGACTTCGACTATAACATTCATCTTGGAGAAGTCTTCGTGGAGCATCTTGTTGGAGAAGTAGCTCTGATCCCAGGTTTCATCCTCGCCGCAATCCTCATGGACCGAATCGGACGAGTTCGTCTAATAGGTATAATCACATAACTTAAACTGATATCGCAAATATCAATTGATTACTTTGTTTTGCAACAGCTGTATCGTTCTTGACCTGCAGTTTGCTGTCTCTGGCTTTACTGGCCATTCATACACACGAAGCAGTGATCGGGTTTGAAGCCGCTTTCAATGTCGTATTTGCAGTCGGTTTTGCTTCGCTCGCAGTCGTAACAACCGAAACCTTCCCCACATCACTCAGGTATAGTCGTACTTTAAGAAAAGTAGAAGAAAGGATCGAGAAAACAAAGTAAAGCACAGCAGACCGAGCATACTAGACTCCGCTTTTGTTTTGCTTGTGTCAGAATATAACTTAGTATGAAAATGAAATGTTGTTAATAAGACTTAATAAATTAATATAGCAACGTAGTAACCAAGGCCGGTCAAAGAATATTTAAGAAGGAGGAAACCGCAACAAGAGGGAAAAGAAGAGAAAAAACAAGAGGGGTTTAAAGCGAAGTATACTTGGCGCAAGCGAAACAAAAGTGGCTTCAACCCTCCTTGCGTTTCACCTTTATTTAGACATAAATTTATTTCGGTTATCTACCTTTTATCCAGAAGTTATGGTATGTTGTCGAGTCATCAAGTAGTTCGTATTCTCTTCAGGACTATTGGTTGGGGTTTAACTACGACGCTGAGTCGAGGAGCTGGGCTGGGAGGCTTGTTCGCATACGCCTTCATGTTGGACGTCTCGGTGCTACTCAGCAGTTTGGTGACATCAAGTGCATTGCTAGTATCTGCTGCAGCTAGCATCTTCGTTGGAGAAACAACTGGAGCACTGTTGTGACACGGCGACTCTCTTCGAAGCTCACTCTGTAATGTCCATAATAACATAGCGTCCAGATGTAGATTCTTGTTGATAAAATGAACTATTACTTGGTTGTTTTTTGCTTTAAACAATATTAATAATGTATTCTAGAACGTTTGAACATTTCCAGTTTGTTCCCGTTTTACTTTCTTCCTTCGTGCTCACCAAATCTTCAGAACTGAACCGTTTAAACTCGAACCGGTGTAGTTTATATATGCTCAAATAAACTGTAGCTAGGAACAGTATACCAAATAGTCAGCCATCCTTTGTAATTCCGCATGTTTTCGTTAGAACTTCTCACCGTATATTTGATATTTCATCAGTAAAGCTATCGTACAATTTGAATATTGAGGAAGATCCGACAGTGGATGAGGAGAAATATTAACTGAAGTATACAGAAGGTGAACTTAAAGAAACGTGGATTCTCGGGAAAGGAGCGTTTGGTTTTCATTGAATAACACATTAAGGAAATCACATTTAGAAACAAACCTATTCTCGTTTATATATAGCTGGCTTCAAGTAGTTTTCGAGCTGTAGTAGATACCAAGAAAGACAAATTCAGCTCTTCAATCAAGCTTAAGTTGATACTACCCAGTCCTCGCGCACTGATAAGATCATTGAGAAATGCTGCCCGTTCCAAGTCGAGCCATTTCTGAAAGACCTCTAAATCCTTCTTGTTTTCTTTGCGGAGGAGTTCTTCGGACGGTCCAAACAAGGTGAATTCAATTAAACTCTTGAGTTTCTCTAGTCCTCTCAACGGATTCGTGGACAAGATGGGTTGAAATTTAAGGCACAAGTTCTCAGGACCCGGATGTAACATTTGCAGTAAGTTACTGACTGCCTCCGTAAACGACGTCTGGTTTTCCGACAACGGTTCATAGTCCAGAGAATCTGGATGATCCAACGGAATCCAAAGAATCCTGGGTGGAACAGTCGGGTTATCGGAATAGAACAGAATCTGGTCTGCACAAGTGAACGGGCTGCTTGTGACGCCGTGATCTGCAAACCAAGAAAAGGCGTGCAGGAGCTGGAGACTGCAGCAAAGACTCGTCTGCAGTGCGTCGTCCATGTCCGAGTCTTGAAGCATTTTACCCAGTGTTGACAGGGTCAGCAACTTGCCCGGCGGGTAAATATCGACGTTTGCTGAACGTCGAATAGAAATCGGGTTTCAGTATAGAACTATAACTACGCTTTAGCATGCTTTACCTCGGATGGTAGTATTGCGACGTAATCCTCCTTTCAATATTACGTGGCCTGGCACATCGTCTTCAAATGAAACGAGGCAAGTTTCCTCGAAAGGCAGTTTCGGTTTAGGAGCTTCGTTTTCCTTTTGGCGAATCAGGAGTAATACATCGTGTTGCTCCCATTTGGCTTTGGCAACAGCAGCCCTAGTTCGTACCCTGTACGTGTCCTTAGTTGCTGAGGTTCCGTGGTCAGCTGAAGTTGGCGCCATTTTGGTTTAGTCCTTAGCAGGGGCTCCAGATGAGGAAGAACTTCTCGCTTGGTTCCAGCCTAAATTTTCAAATTTGACATAATGAATATTCAAAGAATCTAATTTATACAAAGTAATTTATACCTGCTCCAGAAGACGTGACAGTGCTTGAAAATTAACGCCAGTAAGTACACCGTAGTGATCGTCAAGGTTTACATGCAAGTCAACGCGACTTTGTCTGAGACTAGGTCTTCCTGAACGCGTCAGCGGCGTTGAATAGGTATCTTCTTTCATCGAGACAGGAATGAAGCTTGATAAACTGTGACGATTCGGGTTTTTGGCCGAAAACGGATTGGCACGCATCCGCAGAGGAACAACGTAACCATCGTTGTCTGCAATGGTTTTATCTGCCTTTCCTACCGCTGGACTCCGGAGTGTTTTAATCGGTACACAGTCGTAGTGCAAACCATCCTGCACGAGCAAATTCACTTAGTTGAATGCCACCTAACTAGAGGCCACTAGGATCGTGTTCATTACCTGCTTTTCCTGAGATGAGACTTCGCTTCCTGCTGTACTGTTGGCTAAACGAAGGCTCGCTGTTCGCTCAGGTTTCTTCGGGGTGATATTTGTCCTCAAGTCACCTATAATAATATGATCCAGTTACAGGACCAACATGCAACGATATGTGGTTACCTAGATTAGCGTACTGTGAACTGGATTCAGGATTTTCTGGAGACGGTGTTGCAGTTGACCGCTGCGTTTCTGCGGATCTCGGAGGCGGTGGGCGTGATGGCCTCGATACAGGAGTAACAGAATCGCAGGGAGTCGAACTTTTACCCAGGGAGTTCACACGAGGAGGCGGAGGAGGTTTGGGACGAACTGTTTTCAAACAGACCATGTTACCTCGCCGGATTACAGAAACACACAATAACAATCCAATGTAACAAAGTTTCATTATACATACCAGTCGACAGTTTCGTAGACGAAGAGCTAGGACTGCTGGCTGACGAAGATTTACTGCTTAAAGATGAATCCTGCCAGGATTCGTTGAGCCTGGGACTCTCGTACACCTCTGTATCACTAGTTGGCACTCCTGGTTTGCTTGCCACTATCTCTACGGCTCCTGGACGGAGATCCAGCGGATGGATTATTTCTGGTCTCGTTTTCGAGTAAATAGGTTCCGACTCCTGTGGTTTCGCATCTGGCGCCTTTGAGTCGCTTTTCAGCCCCAGCAACTTCCTCAGAGAGAAACGATTTTTAGTTTTCTTCCCTTCTAAGGCGAACAACTCAGACCGCGACAAACGCCCTTGACAAGTCTCCGTTTTGTTACTGTTATTACTGAATAACTGAGTGGCTCGTTCCTTGATCAGTTTCCGAATCGAAGGCGGTTTGGGCGAGTCCTTTGATTGCTCCACCCTTGACAGGGAAACTGAACGCGAGTGAGGTGAGTCATAAACTTCATGAGCGTCAGGATCGAAACTGACTATGACTCCAAAAGAGGTTTTCCTGGGTTGGGGACTGGCCGAAGATGATCTCTGAGGTCGATTTCTTTCTACTTCAGGGGTTTCAAGTTCTTTGTTGATCGAGATTTCGCCCTTGGATTCAGGTGGTGGATATGCTGGTATAATTGGTAGTTCGTCTACGTGATCCGCCGGTGATTCATTCTTCTCTTGGGTCTCAACTTCCGGACTGTTCGTTAAAGATTCTGGCTCCGGCGCCGGTTCCGGACTCTCGGTTTTGTTCTGAACAGGCGGCGAAGGAGCTTGTCTCTTGGTTGTACTTGATCTTGGAGGCTGAAGACGAGAGAGTTCAAGTGATCCAGCAAGACTGGCTCGCAAGGCTTCAAAAGCAGCTTTCGAAGTCCTACGTTCCGCACTGGAGTTGGGTATATCGCGATTAAGAGCGCTGTCCAGTGATTTGGGTTCAGGGTTTAACTGCTCCGGAAGGTTTGTCCTTGGTTGTTCACCAGGTACCGAACGGTCAACAGGCGGTGAAGGCGCTGGTTTGCTCTTGGGAGACCGTAAATCATTTCCTGTATCAGTTGTAAGAACGTCCTTACTGAACAAGCTATCCAGCCTCTTGACTGCTTCCATTTCTTTAGCTCCTTTCTCATGTTTTAGGTTATGGTTCGTGTTACATTTATCGGGCTCTGTCGCTTCATTCTTGTTCGATTCTTTTGGTGCATCTGCCTCTGCGCTGGGAGACTTAGCTCGTTCGGAATCTTCTAGAGACTTGTCCGATTCCAGTGCAGGAATATTCCACTGCGAAGAAGCTTTGTGAAGATTTTTGTTGATGTCAGTATTTTCTGTGGAGTTCGCACTAGACGAGACATACAGAGATGAACACGATACAGAGAGAGAATTTTCCGATAACTTCGACTGCCTCACCACTACTGTTGATTGTGGCTTGATTGGAATTCTAGGTTTTTCTTTCAGCACTGGAGGTTTACGAGTCAAAGCGGGTTTGCTCACTCTTTCACGCTGTGCTGTCTTGCAAATCTCGTCTGATTCTTCTGTAGATATCTCGTTGTGGACGAATTCTACAGAGGAAGGTTCGGGAGAGTCTGAAACAGGAGAAAGTGGAGGACTCAGCGGTGGAGTCGGTACTTTTGGCGATCCCAATTCCGGAGAGGATGAATAAGATGGAGTACAAACTATTTTAACAGGTTGGCTTACATTTGTACAGTTCGATTCTGGAACTGGGTTTCTAAACGAAGTGACCTTTTGGCTTTTCACTGTGTTTTCACCAGGCTCTTCTTTGTCTGGCTTGGTGGCAACTTTCTCGGCAGCCACAACCTCACCATTTCTCATCGGGGACACGAGGTTAACCCTTAATTCACCTACAGGGCGAGGGTCTTTTCCGAAGGGTCTGATAGTGACGAGCGGAACTTTTCCTGCATTCGTTTCTCCAGGTCTCGTAACACCGTGAGAAACGAAGCCTTTAACGGCTGGTTTGTTGGGGTCACTTTCCAGAAGGTTACGACTCACCGAATTGAAGGACGTGTTTTTCTGCGTCACCATTTGCATCTGACGCTCTTCCTCGGTAAGAGGTTCCGCATCCCCGTCATCTGAGTTTGTGTCTGCCTCGTCTTGAACATCTTCGTCTGAATCGAACACTTCATCGCCACCGAATCCAATTACTTGGACAATATCTTCATGAAATTTCACGTCTCGTTTATCTTTAACAGTGCTCTTCTTTCTCAGAATACCGTTGCGGGCCGGGGGCAGGGGATCAAAGGACGTGGGACTCGGTGCCTTCGTCTGGGTTTCTTCCTTTTCAGTGGAAAAAATGTTGTTGTCAGCAGAGGGACGAGGCTGAAGGTCGGCGTTTCGCGGAGTATAGCTTCGCAAACTGGAATTTAAAGAATTTCTGGTGTAGAGGATGGCAGCAGCTGGCGAATGGTAGCGTTTGAGGTCAGTCACGTCAAGGGACGGGTCAAAAATGGTCACCGGGTTCTCGTGCTCTTCTTTGGATTTGAAGCAATGGCTGCACAAATCTTTGCGCCATGCGTTCGACTCGAACGACTTACATATGGTCGACATTTTCAGTTTGAACTGCCGGTCTAAAAATCACTGAATTGTCACAATTTGTTTACACAGGTGAACCTTTACTACATCCCATGTAGCGCATGTCCCATAACGCGCATTCCGCCCTATGCAGACTTCAAACAATGATTTAAGCACCAGATTTTTTGTAATAGTATTGTAAGGCGAGTGTATGAAGGAAGCGGTCGCCTGCCTTGACGCTTGGCCCGGTACTGAAGTGCAAGTCGCTATTCAGCTGACGAACACTGTGCAACGCCGCAGGCCATAAACGGCGGCTGAGGAATCCCAAACATGGCAACAGTAAATACCCGACCAAACTAGAAAAATGCGTCTATATTTTGTTGTATCACATCAATTCTAGTTTATGAAGCAATATATTTGAATAACAAATCTATAAATGGTAGAAACGAGGTCGACTACTTCAAAAAAAAACCATTGGAAATATTCAGGAATTTTGGGTTTAAGTGGCACAAAACCTGAATAAAACCGGTCTTGATAAGAGTACTCTTCAATTACCTGCCCTTTAAAGGACGAAACTGAATCACTCTAATTGTAGTCTACGTATTTCTTACGGGAAAAAAAAAATCTTATTTCCAAATCCAGAACTTCATGTTAAGCGTCATAGCTTAGGAATTTCATATAAAAGAAGGTGATTTGGTGAACGTATATGTGTTGAAAGAGTCACGTTCTTGTGCTTTGGCACGTTCAGCCTCTGAAACCCAATATGAAAATTCATAAAGTCAGTAAAGTTAGTTGGTAATTTCAGTTTCGTTCATTGATAAAGTAGAACGTTTGATTGCAAGAACTGGCCTGTAGCCCCAAGACGTGGGTCAAGCAACGACCCACGGCGAACTGTAACCTCAATTTGTTGCGCCCCGGAACAAATACAAGAGACCACCAAAACCAAACATTTTTGTAGATTTTTTTTTAACTTCGTACTTCTACAACATTTCATAATTACAGTTTCATTTTTGGGTTGCTTAGTGATACGTGTTTGATTTTCTATTTTTGTAGTTTACTTTTTTGTGTGTTTTCTATTTTTAATTGATTTTTTTTTTGTCCGTCGAACGAGTGCAGCGCTAAACATGGTAAAGGCAGTGACTGCATCTCCTATGGCCAAATATAACGGTATTGCATTGTGGAAAGGAAAAAGATTCTCGGTTTGCGGGCTTGATGTATTATATTCCCTGTGAAATAACTATACGTTACATGCATTCAATATTCCGAAATTTCTTTCACGTAAAGACCCGGCAGAAAATTAAGGATAGTTTCAGGACCCTGAAAATATCCTGAAAAGGACAATTTCAAGATGCCAAGCACGAGTTCGAGTGCACTGAAATTGGCCCACTTCCAGGGTGTTCAGGACGCTGATATTGCAATACCTGATTAATACATGTTCAGGGTACTCAACAGCGTCCTGGGAAAAAAAACGCTTTTCAGGATACTTAATGGTGCCCTTAATAGTCAAGATTCACAATCCTCAACACATTTTTTTACTCATCCACGATCGGACGTAGTTTAGGATATTCAGGATATGTTACGGACATGGTTCAGGTTGTAGCCGACATCCTTAATTTCCGCTGGGGAAAAGGAGCTTTAAACGCTTACATGCGGTTAGTTTATGAACAGTTTCGATAGTTAGTAAGTAATTACTAGTAGTAAATCAATATTTTGTGTTTGATTGAAAGTAATTTGCAGTCGAAGCCTCGAGCGAAAACCTGTGCTATTTTCTCTCGTTTCCCTCTTCTCTTTCTAGGCCTAGTTTTCTTGCTATTTCATGCCTAATCATCTTGTAAGCTTTCTCTTCATCAGTGATACAGATTCAGACTTTCAAACAGGACACATGTGTTGAATAAATATTCTTTTCCATATCCCAGTGCTATTATTTTACAAATAGCAGTAATAGTTATAATAATAGTAGAATTTCTGATTCGCCTGATTGAATATCTCGCATAGGAAGCTCGCACTTTCACGGTGACTTTCACGGGAAATTTTTAGCAGTGAACAGCTGTCATAATAATCGTCAAGTGCCCTTCATGGTTTAACGACTTCAAAAGTGAGCAGCATATTTTCATAAAACTTGTATTTCTTTTTCAGGTTTTTGAGGATTTCTTTTCAGTTATGGCCAAAAAAAAAAATTATGGAAAAGAATCAGTAAAAAGGAAAATACACTTCTGTGGGGAGGAGGGAGACACATATTTCTCGAGGGAAGTCACTTGTTGTCGAATGGAAATTATTGCTGCGGAGTGTTATGTAGGGCAGAGGTGGATAACTACAGCGTGACTTCCATTCGATGCCCTCGTCGCGCTATCCGCACTTGACCGGGTTGGACTTCGGGCAATCCGACGCAACGGAAACAGAACTCCACCACCTGGTTTCCAAAGTTGGCCTCAAAACTGCCCAGCACACACACACACACACAAAAATAAAAAAAAAAATCAATTACCAGTATAATAATAGAACATTTCAAAAGTTAATGGAGTACTCTGAATTGATGTTGACTTCCGGAGGTTTGCCGGCCGCGTTCTGGACCACCAGGAAGATCTTGGTGACAAGTTCGATGAGGTGACAAGTCTGGAGAACCAAGTCACCCTTCCGGTTTTGGAACGACGACTGATCCGTCTGGAAAAGGCAACCTGGAAGATTCTGCACGCTCCGAGGCTCCACACATACTCCAAACTATAAAATAAGTTCTAGTATATAAATGTAAAATAATGTATAATTAATACAATTACATTTTTAAAAAATTAATTTTAATAATAACTTCATTAAATAACCCCAAAAATATTAGAACTGTCCATTTTAACTGATGAATCAATTTGATTTATTCAGTAATTTTCAACTGAAAAACTGGTATTTAAAAAAAACGGAAAAACTTTCGAATTTTCTGAGGGATTCGTTACTTCATTATGGAGGTGAGGATTTTTCAATTGTTAAAGCATTTTTCAATTTCAGTTCAAAAATTATACTAGATAACACCTTTGTAACACCTTGATAACACCATATGATTATTTGATTTACCAAGAACTGTGTATATAATATATTTGTATTATTATTATGGTAATACTGAGTAGAACTGAATTACGGATTTGATGTGGAACACTGCGATATCGTCCATGAACGGGCTGAGGGATATCCGCACCACGTCGCTGGCCGGGATGCGGTACTTGACGTGCAGAGTTCGCTGGTCGAGTAGCAGCATCGACGTTGTGCTCACCACAAATAATACAGGCACCAACTGACACAAATTTCAGTTATATACAAAATAATTCATTTTAATTTGTATTTTTCAGTTGGTCTTTATGACTTACTCTTCCAGAAGTTCTTGAGATTTTGCTGACGATATCAGCAAAGACGACGTAATGGTCAACAGTATCGGCAGCCAGTTTGCGCCACTGCGTGTTCTGCCGCAAGCGGACGTAGTCGCCGAGGAACGGATGCGCCACGCTGCGGCAGTACGACTCCTTGCGGCCACGGAAGATCAAACTGGCCGTCACCTTCTCGCGCATTCGGTTGCGGCCCGTCTGATCGAATTGTAGGCGATATTTGTGACACTAAATTGCCATTTTGTTTTAAGACCTTCTTAGAAGACATCGAAATGAATTCAGTGATGTAAGAATTACCCGCCATTTATGGTAAATTTTCTTTAAAAGTTGATTTGTTTCGTAGACGATCGGTGAGGACGAAGGCCACTCCCGACACAGTGGAGACGTTGACGGAAGACAATACGATAACCGAATCATGTAGCGTTTTCTCTAGAATCCAGTAATGAAACCACGATTTTATATAAATTAAATTTAACTTAACTTAAGGATTATTTATATATATACCCAATAACTTAAATTAAAACGAACTAATAACTTGAAAAGAAACTGAAAAATAAGTTTAAAGTGAATTTTTCAAAAAGTAACAAAAAAGTCTCACGAGAAATCAACGAGAAAAGTCAATTAAAACAAAATTCAACACAAATTTGACCAAAAACCAAAGAAAGAAATTTATTGCACACGACCAAAACTCATATAACAAAAAAAAGCAAATTACGGCAACCCCATGAAATAAATAACTAAGCGGAAATTAACTGAAAATTAATTTTTAAAAAAATTGTCAACAAAAACCAATTTCCTAAATATTGATTTCTCTAATTTGCCGGGTAAGAAGATCCTAAAACGGGAAAAACTATTCTTCGCAAGGATCGGGTGTATCGGTGTCGCAGGATTGATTTTTGGCTTGCTGGCTACTCTCTTGTACACGTACCCGCCATGCGATGTAGTAGCGCTCGATGACGCCGACGGCCCACACCATGCGACGCCTTTGACGCAGCTCGTTGTACTCCTTCCTCGCCTTCAAGTATTAAACGCAGAATTTAATTAAATTTTCGTCAAGTTTTACCAAGGTAATGGTGAAGAATAGGATTTAAGTTGGGTCTGACATTAGAATTAAGTTTAACATGCACCCACCAGATGGAAAAAGCGCCACTTGTGATGGCTTTGCGGATCGGCGTCAATAATTTTGTCCTTTTGAAAGCGTGCAGTTAAAATGTGAGTAGATTTCATGCAGATTTAAGAGTTAAGTTGCGAAAAATGGATATAACTTATTTAAGAAGCTTCATATAAGTTAGGAAACGTAAAACAAAACAAAAAATAACCTTTCTAGCACGGTAATATGACTGCATAGTCACAATGGCATTCCGGATTTTAAGGTAAGTGCAACGTTGCTACTCAAAATCAACAGAAACAAAAAAAATCAAAATAAAATTATTTAATTTCAAATAAAATCATTTCAAAAATCAAAAGTTCGGGTCTCGAATTGTATACCTTGTAGCGTTTCCAAGCGGCTGCGATAACAATTTGAGATTTCTTCATTTTGCGGTAGTGGTGGCGACAGCGCCATCCTCTGAAGATCTTCTGTACCAAAACCGCCAAGTCGTGGAGTCTCATCCGGCGGAAGTCTTCCAGTTCCGTGACCGTTTGCGGGTTCTTGATGAAGATTTTAGTGCGGCCGAAGGCGTACTCAGTAGCAGAGATGGGCAGGTCTCTCAAGAGTCGGGCCACGCCTTCGATGGACGGTCCCTCCCAGTGCGGCCAAGTCAGCGGCGACAACATCTTGTAGCGCTGCAGAAAACTGGCGTAGGTTTGGCGATACGCGAATCCAGCCCGGCGTACTCGGACATTCTCCATAAGGCTAAAAACAGAAAACTTTGTCATTTTAATCGTAACTTAGTATACCTGATGATCACAAACAGTATAAAGTGCAACATGAATTTTATGAAGTATGAAGTTCAGTATTTTTCTCTTGTTATTCATTTTTTTTTTTTTTTTATTAAAGTTTTTTTCATCATTGTTTTATTTTTTTTTATAATTTTATTTTTGTATTATTTCATTTTCTTTTATTTGTATCTTTTTATTCTGAGTATGAAGCCCGGAATTTTACCCGAGGTAGCGGACTTGATGCTGGACAAGCGCCATTTCGAAAATGGCCGGCTGTTTCATTTCGTTGGGTTTGATGCAGCGTACGTAGTGCGGGCTCTTCGACGTCAAGTTCTTCATGAGCGCGTTGATCGAGACCTTGAACTGCGAGCCCGCAGTCGCAGGACGTCGCAGGGTTGTACGCCGCGGATTACCTTTGAGAAAAGCGCTCAATTATAGCCTCGACTTGGAATCTAATTCGTTTCAGTAACTCTTACCTTCGGGGAAAAGTTCCTTCAGAACCGGGTGCGAGCAGCGGTACATGACTTGCGACAAGTCTCGGAAGAGGAGATCGTTGTTCTTGTCCACGAATCCCGAGACTTTGTAAGTGACCGCTCCAGCATAATGCTTTAATCTGAAACGTCAAAATCATACGTTTCACTACACTGTGCATATAAAGCTATTTTTAAAAAGTAAATATAAACCTGAATGCGTCGTGAGCAAGTGAATGGTCGGTATAATTGCTACGCTGTTGCTGCTGACGAGATTCGAAGTGCGCGTGTCCCTGGAAAGCGCTGCTGATCTTCTCAAGGAAGGTTTCGTCCGTCACATGCCCAGGTCGCAAACATTCTTCGTCCAGCAGAGCCAGTATACCACAATTATTCTATTTTTGAACAGAAAAGTTGAGTTTTAGAAATCTGAGATAAAATATAGTTATATTCATTAATTATGTATTCATATTACAAGTATTTACCTTTTCGATCAAATCACAGATGGTTGCGTTATCAAAATAATTGACGGGTTTCCATTCGAGCCCTTCCCGGACGTACTCCTCTTGTTCTTCTTTTAGAGTGAGCTCGATAAACACTTGCTGCAGCTTCTCGTTGCAGAAGTTGATGACGAACTGCTCGAAACTGTTCTCCTGGAGAATTTCGAAACCGTAGATGTCGAGCACGCCCAAGACTTTCCGCTTCCCGTGCTGTTTCACCTGCACAGAAAAATAACAATAAGCACAGTATCGCTACTACACATATTAGTATAGCTGCTACTGCTGCTGCATTAATGAACAGAAGGTATAGGAAGCATACTTTAATTTTCTCGTTGATGCTGCTGACGATCCACGTAAACAGTCTGCTGTAGAGAGCTTTGCACAGAGCGTCCCGGGCGTACGTGGCTTCTGCAGCACTAAGGTCTGTCGTCACGAAGTCATTCTTAGCTTCGACAGTTCTCGATGTCAGCGCGCAGTGGAGCGAGTTTCCTTCAGACCGCAGTAGCTCAGCAGCTTCGAATAATTCTTTTGAAAAAAATAATCTTAATTCCAAATTTACAGATTACTGATACGCAAACCCTAAATTTTGATGACGAGAGTAAAATGATAGTTATATTACAATTATTTTAGAAGTATTTGAAAAGAGCAAGAACCTCGACTGGCAAATGAACTGGATTGAGAGACGATTCTCGAGTGACAGCGGGAGGACGACTCTCTTTGCAGAGACGAGTCACGGGACCGGGAAACCAGACTTGGTTCTCCGCAGAGGTAAGTGACGTTTAAGATTCTGTATAGAAAGGCACTTCGCAGATCCTCCACCGAAGACGACAGTAAAAAAGCCACATCTTCCAGCTCTGAGTTTTTCATCAAACATCCACCACCGAATTAGAAAACAAGCCAAAAAGCCAGAGAAAAGAGAAAATACAGTTTTGACGGAAGTTCTCTGAAGATTGATGTGAATACTACTTATAGTTACACGATAACAATAGCCCTTTTTATTACAAAAAATAACCAAAATTTCATGAATTGAAAGATTATAAATATATATTATTCAACCATAAAGTGATGATTCATGATAATATTATATTATAAACGTTGAATAAAGTGTGTGATACTATTATGAATATACCAGGTAGTTATGAATACTACTTACCGTAGTCGTTTAGGATAGTACAACCCTCTGTCCCGTCAATGTTGTTCACGGGAGCGAAGCTCAAATTCCCTAGCTTGAGAACAGCGGCAACTATTTTGAAGATGTTGACGATTTCTTCAGCGGCAAAACCCAAGTTCTCCATCGCTTTCTGTCGATCAAATTTTATTACAGCTCAGTTACAAACTGACGAGGTATATTAAAAGTTATCAGTAAATAACGAATTTTTTAATCAATGCATGTTTTTACACTTGCTTAGGCAAAAGTGAGTTATTTGTAGATTATTGGAAATTGGTGATACCTTGGTGACGAGAAAATCGTCCTTGTCGGTTTGCGATACTGGCGTATTTGTCCGTGCATTTTTGAGGAAATTGTAATTTTCAGTGTTGCGTTGAATCTTGAGTGTTTCTGTTTCAACAAAAAGAATTAAGTTCACAGTAAAGATAACATTACGAAATGTGTTTATTTACTTAGTAATTGAACATCTGCTCCGGCCAGTAGTTGGTAGAAGATGTGGAAATTTCTCTCACCAGGTGCTTGAGCTGTTACTCGTGACTATTTAGATAAATGATCTGAAAAATTTACCGTTGGATACAATGACCATCTAGAACATTACCTTCTCCAATAAATCTGTCGACAATTGCAAAAGAAAAGAAAAGAGAGAAGAGCAGTTTTTTAGTCAGGGCTTTTGTTGGCTTATGACATGCAAAACTTACAGTTGGTTATGACTCCGCCAAGAGGCTCTCCTTTAAAGTCAAATTCCACGTCCATGTATTTTCCCTTTTGAAATTTAAAAAAAGCCTCAATTAGTAAACAGACCGAAAAGTATTCAAAATAAACATTTAAAGAACCAGACAACAACAATCGTATACAATAACTGACAAAGATAAGGAAGACATGACAAATTTGGTTTACGAATCGTGACGAGTTGTCATTGCGATGGGTTTTGGCATTGCCGAAAGCTTCGAGGACGGGGTTGGAGAGGAGCAGCTGCTGCTTGATGGGCTCCAGGTCGCGGGATCGTCCCGAGGCTGCGGCCACGTACTGCAGGATCAGCTTGGAAGCTTCTGTCTTGCCCGCTCCGCTCTCGCCTGTGATGATAATCACCTGGTCGCTATGGTGATCCCTCAAGGAACGCCAGGCGCAATCCGCTACTGCAAAACTGATTGCGAGTCAAAAGAAACAATAATTTTGTATTGTAAGAGTTATTGTCGTGAATGAGAGGATAGTTTATTATAATGTGAAAACTTCTACAGGGATCGTTCAGAGAAAGAGGGCATGCAGGAGAGGTTGGGGTCATTAGAAGTAAAAGCGTGGCTAAAAGGTTTAATAGTATTTCCAGTCAATCCAATAATACACAAAAGAAAAGGAAATAAATACCGGCAAAAAAAGGAAGCAAAAACAAAAAAAGAAAAAAGAAACCAAGTCAACAAAAAGTGAAAAAAGAAATACAAGAGAAATGGCTTACACGTGGGGTGGCAGCTCGAACATCGATCGCGACTTGTAGGCCTCGATGACTTCGCCCGTATATAGGGCCAATGGCTTGTACGGGTTCACCGATAGCAGCACGTTGCCAATATACGTCTGTTGGTATCAAATCAATCATTTATCAATAAAAATCCCTCTGGTTTCCAGTGCTCGAGTCTTACATCATCACAAACGTTACTTTATCTTGTATCTTTCAATAGCTGTAGCCAAGAATTGTTATTCTGTTTGTACGTCAAAACATGGGTTGTAAGAGGTTTTACTTACGTAGATATGGTCCCTCTTGAAACGCATAAGGAGATTGGCTATAAAAGCATCTTCTGTTAATGGATCTAGAAGCACTGCGTCGGAAACACCAACCTATATGTATTTCACATACTTCAATCTCAACATTTCTTTCTTTCATATAGTAACTACTGACTAATAATCAGTGGTCATGTTAATCTATACAGGTATAACAGAAGCTGTATCGATATGTATTGGCTGTATACCTCTTGATCGATACTGAGGACTTCGACTGAGCGGAAGCGGTAAGGGGCACGGGGCCTTGCGTTGGCCATAGTCTCGGCTTCCGGTTCAGGGGTCAGCGATGCCGGAGAGGTGGCCCCGTCTGTTGGAGTCAACCCCCCGACTCCACGGCATCCAGCATCCGGAATGTCATCCGAAGATTCCGTCTGATTCAAATGCAAGTTGAATTCCACTTTAGTGCGGAAGAGGATCGGCTCTTGCTGTTCCGCCCCGGAATCTTCCTTCACTATCTCTGATTGCGCTGTTTCGCTTCTGGTCACTGACTCAACGGCGCTAACTACTTAACGAAAGTTGAATACATGTTAACAAAAGTTCCATATCGCTGAATCAAACATTTTAACAGTTGTATTATCAGTGTCCGCATCGCTGTTTTTGTTCTGTGTACTTTGTTATGGGAACTTGAAGACCTTGCAAACAGTTTTTGACAGACTGCGAACCAGAAGCTGTTGCCTACTTTACGGACTACTGATTTCTCAGCCATTTTCTCGCTACAGCTCAGTCATGCTGCAAGCGTGAAGAGCTTTGCACCGGACTCTAGCAACAATCTCTTAAGTCTAGCTTAAGATTTTTTGTGTGTGTCCATCGCCTCTTCTTCTTCTTCTTCTTCTTCCCTGAACCGAACTATTTTTCTTATTGTCATGACGTTGTGGAAGCATTGTATTTCAGTCCCCAGAGTTTTTCTTTAGAAATGATTTCCTCTTTTGAAACCAAAACATTTCTTTGTAAAAAAAAAAACGCGCAGCGTCGATAGAATTAAACTTCACAAAAGTTTAACTGCAATTTCAGTTAGTCTTAAACTTAAATTGGATGAAAAATTACAAACTTACAGTTTTCATCAGTACTTTGATTGTCACTAGTATCATTAGAGTTAATCCTGTCGTCAACGAAACTGCTGTTAGATTTCGGCGGCCAGCGGGAACAAATGTTTTTGACACTCATGGTCCGAGCACTTGGTCCACCGAGTGGTTTGGACAACACAGAGACCAACTGACAAAGTCGACTCCTATTTATAGCTAGTGCAATGACTACTGATTGGCTGTACAACTCGAGGGACAGGTGAGATGGAGTTTTGAAAGAAACAACGTACCAAGGCGTCAGGTGGTTGCGCTCGAGGAAACGGAGCGTGATCAAGTTTCATTGCCCCATAGCAAAAGAGCAATTCTCCACTCCAGGGATTCATCCCCTTCCAGTTTTTCTTTCAGTTCCTCGTCTTTATTTTTGAATTCTATTTCTCTCTCATTGCAAAACACCATGTATCAAGATTCTACTGGTTGAAATCACTATTAACCCAGAAATAATCAGTTAAAAACCCAGTTCGTTAGTAGTAATAATTTCTGGATTAATTCACATGATTTTATTTCTATCGTGATGGAGTAATTTATTGTTATCAATCGGTTAATACGGTAGAATTAATTCAGTCATTTATTACAATAGTCATATATCGATTTATTCTAATTAAATTATATAATAATTGGTTCATTGATTAAAGTGTGCTATTTGAAAATTTTCAGCTAGTCTTGAATTTGTGTCAGTTTTAAGTAAAATACAGTATCACTTGTACTTACTTAACTGAATTAAATTTAGAAAAATTTTTGAAGTTTAGTAGTTAATACAAGTTCGCAATGGTACGGTGGACAAGTGAAACAGATTTGTTATAAGAAACCAGGAAAAAAATTCAGAAATTTGGCTTTGGTTCATTGCGAATAATTAATCCCTAATTAATGTTAATGAAAAAATTAATACCAATATAATACTACAAAAACCATTACCAGCCTTATAACATTACAACTTACTTAACTAGCCTAGTGTTCGTAAGTCTGAGTATCGAGGGTAATTACGTTACCACTTGTTATCAACGTGTTATCAACGTGTTATCATATATTCTCATACGTCTTACGCTAAAGTCAACCGTTACAGAAACAAAACGCGTCCAGGTAACGGTATGATTAACATACTAAAAAATCCCTCATAAAAATGACAGATCCTGGAACCTGACATTTTTGGTACCAAGAATCTGTGTGCAGAATCTTGTGGTATAAACTCATAAGATAATCTATTTGTATTTTGTACGTGTTAAAAAAGCGGCAAATCGCTGATTGCGTTCTTACAAAAGTAGGAAAAATCAGAACTAGCGGTATTTTCACGCTTTTTAAGCAACAGACCTTGAGGGAATCAAGACGTACCGTCATTTACACGTTCAACACGTCAGATGGTAAACACGTCGTTCGGTAATTGTCATATTTCTTCTGAAATAAGTTCACATTCTAACTTTGATACAAGATGTCTGCTATTGTTTTGTCGTATCAAAAATTTAAGTTACACTTAAGTTATTAGAATAGATACCATGGAGTACCCGACTGAAAATTCTCATAGAGTATGTAGAATTTGGAACAGAGACTCAGTGAGATCTCACAACTTTTTAGAGTTTCTTACTGAGATCTCACTGAGTTTCTGTTCCAAATTCTACATACTCTCTATGAGAATTTTCAGTCGGGTAATTAATGAATGTTTAAGACTCTTGTGTTTGGTCTAGAGTTTGTTTAAGGGCAACTAGAAAGGCTGACGTCTAGTGCCTTTGAACATACTAGGGGTGATATGCAATTCGTATTGATCCGGCGTCGACGGCGAGTTCGAAGAAAGGCCGCAAAACTTGATATACTAATCAGCAGCAGCCCCGAACAGTCGAAAAGCTCTGGCATATAGAATCCCGCGCTAAAAAGTAACTGAACTTTAACATATCAGGATCTTGTTCAGTCTTTTTGCATGCTGTCATAAGTTAAATGGGTACAAAAAAAACAAAAACAGACGTGGCAAGAAGTTATGTGTGTGTAGCAACAAGACTTATGGACACACACAAAGTTCTCAAACTGAGTTATCCGCGCTGCATCGATTTCTGAAGCCTGGCGGTTCACGTCCTTTGCCACAGCCCTAATACCAGCGCACCCTACCAAATGTATACGCTTCACAAAACCAGCTTTTTTCGTACAAATTTACATCGTTCATATTCAACTATTATCATCTTTCATCACCTATAAGCAGAGCCCTTGACAACAGCTTGATAAAAGCCATCAATGAAAACAACATCTTTGCCCTGCAATTTTTCTTTGCTCAGACATAGTTCTAGTGAAGAAAAACTTGATTACCCTGTGCGTTGTCCCAGCTTTATCAAGTTGTGATACGAGTTCGAGCACTGCTTTCACAACATTCAGTGTTATTGTTTGTTTTGGTTGGTCAGCACGTAACAAGCTTTCAGTACCAAAGCGATCGCTGTCGAAGACTAGGGACGGTTCACCGGCTAGATTCAATTGATACGCGTAACGAGGACGCGCGTCGCGCATGTCAGGGCGCCAGTTGCGCAACATCGAGTTTTTCATGTATTTGTGCAGCTGAGTTTGCAGTGATCATCAGAAAGGATTTCCCTCGATCGGACTTTTGACTGTATTTGTATGAGATTTTCTTGGTGTAACTCTGCAAACATAAGACGATCCAATTTTTTCCAATCCAATCTACGGTCTCCGAGGAGATTTCTTGCACTTGCTCTCCACACGTCTCTCAAGAAAATTGCCACGTAGATTCTTACTACATAAATATTTCTTGCAAAAACTTAGAAGCATGATCAAAATGAACCTTACAACAAAATAAGAAAGAAAATAAACTCCTAGATAAAGACAAATCAATGGACAGTTTTTTTTCTCGTCTACGACGAATACGACATCTGTGACGGTTTCTTTTCACTGAAAAAATTCTTCAGTATAAATACTTGACCAAAACCAATTAACAAAATGGCCAGAGTCTCGCCCACGGCCCAAATAAACACTCTCTCGTTCAAGTCTTCCGCACGCTTCCGGCCTTGCGATTCCCTCAGTCGATGATGCGTCTGGTAGTCGACAACTTTGTTCAGGTTTTCGTGGACAGCATGGGACGACGACTCCATCTGTTAGTAAAGAAATAACAATGGATTAAGCATTTCGACATTTTGATAGTTAATGTACCTGGGTCATGGCTGTTAAGTGCTCTGAAATACCGGGTAGGGGGTTTTCATCTCCGACTTGCCAATCCATGTAGACGAGCTTGTGAGAAAACGTCGAAAACTCGTTGGAGAAGCATGTCGTGTAAACACCACGCATTTCAGCTTTAGAGACGAATGAATCGTACTGCTTTTTGACTTGTTTGTACAATATTTCCTTGTTCGGGGCTGTTATTTCAACATCGACGTCGTAGTGTCCGCCCGTAACAACCTGAACGTGTAACCCAGAGTCACTAAAATGTGATTAAGTAATGAATATTTTGAATCAATACCTGAAATTCGACGGTAAACTCTGTGCCTTTATCAATTTCCTCGTGAAAACACTCCTTTGCATTGTCCGGTAACTCGAATGTTAGTTCTACAGATTCTGCAACGCTTAGGAGACACAGCCAAAGGCCCAGGACGAATCCCACGGATGCGTACAAGTTCATGGCAATAAATTAGTCGTTTATTTTCTGTCGAATTTTTAATAAGGAAATAAATGTCAGCAAAATATTTCCGTCGTCCCAAGCAGCCGCCGATTTATATTACACGTCAGCTTCTGACTTTCCGGCAGTCGGGACTACAACAACAGGCAACGCTACCTGGTGGCTGATCACAAACTATTATTAATGTTAAATAAAAATTATAGTTTATATTTTTTAAAATCCGGCAAATTAATTTAAATTAATTTATTTTTTCGGTGCTTTTTGTTGCTTTTTAAATTTTAATTTTCATATTAACCAGTCTACGGTTTAGGCACAACCCTCGTTGAAATTACAAGGGAAATTCGTCTGTCATTTTGTTTCATACTCGGCGCATTCAAAGCTTGAAGGCACCCAAACTTTTGAAAACTTACACGAAAATGACCGACAAAGTTGACACCAAAGATAAACCTAAGGTCGACTTAGGCCTCCTTGAAGAAGATGATGAATTTGAAGAATTCCCTGCTGAAGGTAACGATAAATCCGGTTGACAGTTACGTTGTAAATGTATTTGCCTGTAAATAACCCTTTTCACTTATCTTGTTATATGCAACAAAACTTCGACTAAGTTACTGAAATATTAGTCTGAATAGTTTATGATGTTACTTTGTAAAATTTATAGTAATTACTCGATGGTGGTTGAAGTAAATTAAAGTTGCGTTCAAGCGTTTGACGAAACTAGTTCGTGTATTGCAGTTAACGTTCCGAGTCTATCGCTTAACACACATTGTTCGAAAAAAAAAAACCGTTTTATTAAACGTATTTAGAAATTCAGAAAAGTTTTTGAAATTTTCATTGTTCCCGTCTAGTGTTGCTTTACGAAATAGCTAGTAATTATTCAGCCACCTCGTTTTGCTGTGTACTTTGTGTAATCTTGAATTATTTCATTTTTCAGACTGGACTGGCAAAGAAGAAGACAGTGAGGACAAAAACGTTTGGGAAGACAACTGGGATGACGATAACGTGGAAGACGACTTCAGTCAGCAGCTGAGGTATTAAAATCACTTTAAACAGCACTTAACAAGCACTACAGTTGAAATATTTATTTATAATACCAGGGCGGAGCTGGAGAAACGAGGAGTGAAAATGGAACAGTAACACGAACCTTCGTCCCGCGTAAAATCTAAAGCGACTAAAACGAACCCTGATTCAATACAATTTTTTGTTATTTAAGAACATTCCTGTCATTTTCAAGGTTATCAGATCAATTGTTCCATTTACACTCACATACAATAATTGCATTATTATAATACATCTAAAAGCTACAGTTTAGTTTTCTACTGTTGAGCTTCGTCTAATGTGGGGACTAGGAGATTTACTTAACACGTAAGGTGTGGACAAATAGGAAAATCCCACTGAGCGAAAAATGACGAGGGGTCCCACTGTGAACAGGATGGTGGGCAATGGGTTACAGTTGCCAGCTGGAAGCGTCCCAGTAAGTTTCCAAAATAATGACAGACAGGACCATTTGCAGAGCGCAAGTTATTTTTACATTTTCAAGAATGGCATCTGCGATACTTCAATGTTCAGTAACTGCTTAAGAGTCGAGTGGGTAACAACGCGTATGGCACTTGCTAGCGCATTGCCAAGATGCCTCTAGATCGCAAGAAATCGGTTCGCGCGACCAGAGGTTCGGTGCGGAGTCGCGGTTCTTCGAGCACCTCGAGCGAAGATCCTCGAGAGAAAGTCAAAGACTTTTTCCGCAAACTTGTCGCCTTCATGTTCACCCAGGTTGGGGTGGGTGGTCTGGTTGTCAGTTACGCCATTCTGGGAGCGTTCGCCTTCAGGCAGATCGAGACGCAAGCCAACCAAACGGACGTTTTTCATGGGCGGGTTACCTCGATCCGCAGCGATTGCGTCTCACAATTATGGAACGTCACGGATCATCTGAATGTCTTGAACAAAGACAGATGGTACCGTGACGTCCGCACCGTTTTGCAAGAATACCAGAGCAGATTTGCTGTCGAAGTCAAGGCTGGATATGACGGACGAACGCCTGTCGATCGCTGGTCCTTTCCGGCGGCCCTGATGTTCTCACTGTCTGTGTTCACCATGATCGGTTTCGGTCATTTGGTTCCGCGGACTCAGTGGGGTAAAATAGCCACTCTGCTCTACGCTGTTGTAGGCATACCCGTTTACGTCCTGTACTTTCTCAACATGGGCGAAGTCCTGGCCTGTTGTTTCAAGTGGGTCTACTGCAAGATCGTTGGCTGCACCAGCGATCCGTCCAGAGGAAGAGCAGCAGAGGACGGATCTAAATCGGACAATCCGGTTGAAACTCAGAGAATTATTGTGGTCCCGACGACAGCTTGTCTGTGGGTTATGCTGCTTTATTTGCTGGCCGGCACCGTCATGTTTGCCGAGTGGGAACGCTGGGACTATTTGGATGCGTGCTATTTCTGTGTCACTAGTTTGTGCAAAATCGGCTTCGGAGATTTCGTGCCCGGAGCTAATGCCTCGGCTGCCGGCAGCCAAACCAAACTTGTCATTAATTTCGTTTATCTTTTGGTCGGGATGGGAGTTGTTGCCATGTGTTATAACCTCATGAAAGAGGAGGTCCTCCTGAAACTGCGCGAACTGCGTGCCGACATTCTTGACAAATGCCAGGACATTACGCATCGCATTCACCGTCAAAGCTGAACTAGCTGTCTATTAAAACTATATGGAAACTGTATATTTTTGCTAATTTACACTGAAATATTATATATTTGGCTTTTGTGCTCAGTCAGCAGGATGTCTTAACGACCGGTGTGTATCGTGTTAATGGTGTGTCAGGACACGATCAACGCCTGAACGATGTCATTCGCGTTTCGAGAAAAACTCAAAGTTCCGATAAAACTGGTGTCATCGTTTACTTTGGCGGTGACGTGCAAGTAAAGTGAAGATATTCATTTGTTTCTGTAGCATTTAAGTTATTGTAACTGGCTGTAGGACTTCCCTGAGAACATGCGAAAGCATCGCGACAACGTGAAATACGTTCAGTGGAACCTCGAATCGACAGCCGAACTTCTATCAAACAAATTTCCTAACAGAGAAATTGTTGTGATGAAACCATCGCGGATGGAACTTCAAACTTTTAGCTGTTACGATAATTTTGTGGAAAGTAATAACGTCGGAGCCCCTGTCCACCAACCGAACCACGGAGCACTGCTTCATCTTGCCGCCATTTTAAAATTTCTGCACCTCGAATCAAACGAATTGTGTCTTATTGGTTTTTCTAAAGGCTGTGTGGTGCTGAATCAATTACTTTATGAACTCCATTACTATTCAACCTTGAATCAAATCGAAACTCCTTCAGTGGTCCAGCGAATCAAGCAGATGATCTGGCTTGACGGCGGCCATGCTGGAGGACGCGAAACTTGGATCACATCCCGGACTATTCTAACATCATTTGCCAAAGCTGGTATCATTTTCTAATTCTTTATATTTCATCTGGGTAGTAAAATAGATTTTGACTCAAGGTATCGAAGTGGCGATCCATGTGACTCCGTATCAAGTTCGCGATGAACGAAGGCCTTGGATCGGACGAGAAGAAAAATCGTTTTATTCAACACTGAAGAAATTAAACGTTAATATCACTAGAAAGTTATATTTTGCAGATGTTGCACCATCGTTGGAGGTTCATTTTCAAATTTTGCGAGATTTTGCTTGAAATTGTTTGTATCTAAAGCAATGCTTCCACTTTCAGTATTCCGTTTTCCCATAGACGGAGCACGATTTCCCTTTTTTCCCTCTTCCCTTGTCGATATCAAGTATCCTTTTCCCCTCCATGTAGGATACCAAGGCTGTATTTCCTATGTTCTTTTTTCCCTTATTTTTCCTTTTTGAGACCCATTTTTCCCTTTTCAAGGGAATTTCCCTGCCAAGTGGAAGCACTGATTTAAAGACTTTTGTTTCGTATTTTGGATGCTAGGTGGCGTTTAGTCATGTTGTACAAACTTCAATTCAAACGTTTATGGGCCGTCAATAAATTGTTTTTCAGCACTAAATTCTCTACAACATCGAAAATCCCTGAAATGAGCAAAGATATTTATGTCATAGCTGCCGTGGATGAAAATTATGGCATCGGGTATCAAGGACAAATACCATGGCACTTGAAGTACTTTATTTCTCACATAGTTCAAGGCGATATCAAGACTTTAAATTTTATGTTTTTGTAGAGGTGACATGGCCACGTTTGCAAAGTTGACAAAATCTACCGAGAATCCCAACAAAATGAACGCAGTAATCATGGGACGAAAAACGTGGGAATCGATTCCGAAGAAAAATCGACCGCTCGCTGATCGTGTCAACATTGTGCTGTCGCACAGTTACGCCTTGTAAATAGCCCATCATTGCCTAAACATCTAAAATCTAAGCAGAAGTTTTGGAATTTTAGGGAAAACGCGGATGAGAATGTGTTCATTTACACCAGTTTTGAAACGGCCCTCGACAGATGCAACGAGACTCCACTTCTCGAGGCCGTAGAGGACATATGGGTTATCGGTGGAGCTTCGATTTACGAGGTGGCTAGTTAATTTGCTGAACTGAATTATTAACTTTCGTTCTTGGTTACGTTTCAGCAAGCTATGTCCCAGTTCAACTGCAGGCGCATTTACTTGACACGAATCAAAAAGTCGTACGAATGTGATGTCTTCATGCCAAAGATCGACACAACAAAATTCAAATTGACCTCGTACGTACTTGTATAAAATTCATTTATGAGTTTTAATTAATATTACTGAAAATTTTCTCTTTTTTGTTTTTATTTTCTTACTTTGAAATTCAGTGATCCGCGCTTGCCAGACACCGAGCAAGAAGAAAATGGAGTGAAATACGTTTTTGAAGTTTACGAGCGAAACGAGACAGTTTAACGTGCGTCTATTCTTGTTGTTATTCGTTTTTCTCGAATTCACGGTTATTCATAGGATCTGGCGATATCATGACGCTTAATGAAATCCCCTCGTTGATGAAATAAATGCAATAATATTTTGGATCTTGAAACATCCGTTTGAGTAATCAGTAACCAGGATCCACCATTATAAAATATAATAAAAATTTTTGTTTTTATTGTTTTTTCAATTATTTTTAATATTTTTAATATAAATATAATTATAATACGTAGTATAATTTGAAATTTGCAATTACAATATAATAATATTAGAGTAATCATTATTCGAAAGTAACCGGTAACCGTTTCAGCATGTTCGAAGTAATCGTTTATCTGAAGGGTGATCGTGAGTACTAGTATTTGTGTTCGAAAAGTAATCGGTAACTGTTCCGCGAAACCGGATCCGTCCGTTTCAGTTCCTGAGGGCCTGTGGGGCAAATGCCCGAGTCAATGAAACCGCTGGCGGGTTTTTTCTTTAAGGGAAGCGGAATTTCCTCATAAAGAGTCAAGACGCTTATTAAACTAGGCTGTAATCCTTTTGTTCTACAAACGCTGCCATGAAATTCTCTCTCTGCTTCTTGCTATTTGCATTTTTCATTGGTAATTTTGACTGTAACCCAGTGTTGACAAGTAATACTTAAACAGTAATGCAACTTTTCATTTAAATAGTTCTGCAGACATCACAGGCAGCTCCAAGAGGAGGAGGCAGAGGTGGAGGAGGTGGAAGGTCAGGGAGCTTTGGCTCGGGCTCTAAAGGATCGGGAGCAAAATCGGGATCTTCCAGAGCTGGAGTTTTCATGGTTGGGGGCTATGGGGTCCATGCTGCTGCTTCTCGTTCGAATTCAGACAAAAGTCGAACCTCAAAAACGTTACCTGCCTGGGCTATTATCTTGATCATAATCAGTTCTGTAGGCGTTGCTTATGGAGCTTATTATGCGTTGAGTCTTTATGGTGTTTTATGGTGCAAGTCTTCTGCGTCCGACGAGACGTCAACTGAGTCGACTGAAGAGATGCTGAGAAACGGCATTAAACCGCCAAAGAATCCCGAAGCTAACGGCAACATTCCTGCAACGCTAAACAATGAACTTCCGGCCAAGAACGGTGGAAGTGAAGTATTCATGTGAATTTCCGTGCATCGGTGTGTCTCATCTCGTGCCTTTATGTAGTGCTGACCATTAAAGTTTTTTGCAAATTGTGCCTCAAATGAAATAAACTTGTTGTTTCTTGGTTGATTTTAATAATTTCAGACAACTTTGGAAACTTATCGAAACATATTAAGGAGAATGGGGAAAAACGAGAAAGTAGTTTAAGTAGAGTTGATAGTTTGTGAACAAGAACCTAGTTGGTCCACAGATTTTGGGTAGTTTCGCCTACTTGTTGACGTCTGTCAAGAACATTATTTCATTAGTAAATAGTTATTCTATAAGTATGCAATCAAATTTACCGAGTTGTTTAACAGCTTTTATTATCTGGTGCTCTGCTGCAACTGCAGCTTCCTTCGCAGAAGCAGCTTCTTTGCAAAATTTCTCAACGACCATGGCCAGGCCTTGCTCAAAATTTCTTGCTTTTTCCAATACAGCGCTGTAATTAGGCTTTTCTTTCAAGAACTTGACGTCTTCAGCACTAAGTTTGGTGGCTTGTAAGTCGTCAACGACAAATTCAGATCTTAAAGCCGCTTTCACTTTGCTCCTTGCTTCAGTGTACTGCTTTTTGCGGTTTTCGTACTCTGCCTTCCACTGAGCCGATTCATCCTGTAACATTTTGGTCCGTTTTTGAAGAAAAGTTTCGCCATTGTCTTTTGCTTGCGACAAAATCCGATTAATTTCAGGATTTTGCAACAGGGCTGTGTTGATTCGCTCGATACTTCCTAAAACCTGTTTCTCAAACTCCTTCACAAGTTCAGCGTCTTCTTCCTCAGTTTCCTGAACAATGTTTTTCAGCGATAAGCGGATGGCCGTTTCAACAATCAGTTGAAGGCTCTGAATTTTAGGAGCTGACGGATCCAGTTTTGATAAACACGAATCTTGTAAAACAGTAAAAAGACTTGATAATGGTGAATAAAAGAAAACAAATGTTTACTTTTTTACTTCTCATTTCTGCATCTTTAGCGAGCAGATTCGACCGGCGCCTCTCTCCGAAACTCGTTCGCCGTAAAGACCTGTTGAGTGAAGCTAAATATTCGACATCATCTTCAATGTCAGGAGTATTATTTATTTCAGCCATCCCTAGTTAAAAAGATGTAAACATGAATTTTACATAAAGGCGCCTGTAGTTGACAAGTGGGGCAATTTTGAATCTTGAAGGTTGCGATTAAACAGCAGACACGCGAACAGACAAAACAATGAAACGCTAAAATTAATCTCATTCTCTTGTATTTTCAGTTTCTACATTAAAACTAAGTTACACAATAATAGAAAAGAAATTTTATTGATATTAATTAAATTTTACTCTATTAACATTAACGCATTAACATACAAGGGTTTGTGTTGATCCTACTGAGATCTCAATGGGTGGACTTTGGCTGCTGTAATCCTTATCTACATGCAAGATGGTTATTCATATAAACATACATTCTATAAATTTAGATAGTCTTTTTAGATTAACCTAATTCAACAAAAGAAACAGAAAGCACCTGCAATATGATGTTTGGATCAGGAGACTTAAGAACCAGTCAGTTTTCATAAGAGATAGGACAAATTTGATGTGAAAGTTTCAAAGTCAACTGTATTTCCACAAGTTCAATCAAAGACGACCTTTTATCCAAAACAGCGTTTACACGCAAAAAAAAAAGTTTAAAAAAACCCAAAACTACGTTCAGCGTCTGCGTCGACTGTCTCTCGAGGACTTCGATTTCTTCTTCCTCCTGCGACGATCATCATCGCTCGAAGATGAGGACGACGACGAGCTAGACGATGACGAGGACGAAGAGCTCGACGAAGAAGACGAAGAGCTGGAACTGTCCGAGTCTGAAGACGTCGAGTCTCCCTCTTCGAGGAGCTGTGCCACTGCCGCTGAAATCCCGCTCGCTTGTGGCGCACTGGCGGCAGGTTTCGGGTGGCTCCGCAAATGTTCACGAAGCTCGTCCGTGAGTCCACCAAGACCGATCGACGTGAAAAAGTTGATAGCGAACCGCGTGTTGCGAGGATCGTCCCGAGGGAAAATCCCTTCAAAAGCCGTCTGAAGCGTAGGGTCTTTCAGTCTCTGGTTCAGCTTGGCCAGTCCCATGTACTCGACCAGCTCCTGAAAGAGAATCTTCAAGAAGATACGTGAGGAGCTCGTTGTGTCGTCTTCTGTCAAACGAATGTGTTGCAGAACTTCCCAGGAAATGGCATCAGTAAACAGCAGATGAGCAAACATCCTCGCAACATTGCGCAGCCTGTTCGTCTCAAAACGGTGAACTGTGTCGTAGGTATCACGGAAGATCTGCTCGAACGGTGGGACGTAAGCTTTATTGATTTGACAAAAGCGTTGCGCCAACAGTCCAAAGAATTTCTCGTAGGTCCGCTGCTGAGCGCAGCAGTCGAGGATCATGTGGCAGAGCTCCGTTTCCTGGCCTGGTTTTAACTGCATTTTGAGGAGCTTGTGCGCCGTTTCATTGTGGTCCAGACTGCTCTGAATCGTCAAGTAGATTGTGCGACGCAGAGCGATCAAATTAGTTTCCGTTTCATCAACAACCGTTTGTTTGCCTTCAGCGTCTTCTTCATCCTCCTCCTCGCTCTCCTCGCTTCCCGATTCCCCTCCACTGCCGCTCTCTTCGTCGGATGAGTCCCCAAGAATCTCCGCCTTAACTTCCTGGTATTTTGCTTCGTTGGCTTCATAGTCGGGATCAAATTTGAAAACGTTAAGAATGTCCTGACTCTCTAGATTCTCTTCCTGAATGGAAATCAAGTGGGTGAACTGGTCTTCTTCCTCGACCAAGTCGAGATTTTCAGGGACCGCGGGATTGTCCTTGAAGCCGTCTTTACGAACTTGGAACATGACTTCTATCATGTATTTAACCTATTCGTTGAAATAAATAAGTTACTTGAATGTATGATTCAAAGAAGGGGTTATTACTCTTTTGTCGAGGTTAGCTTCGTTCAAAACGTGACGCAAACGCTCAAAGACGGCGTGCATTCCTCGAGGAGAGACCTCTCCAAGCTTCTGTCCGCACTCTTTCAGAAAACCGACAGCAACTTCTACAGAATCGTCTGTCGGGTTTTCCATCAAAAGAGTTAACAACTCCAAAGCAATAATTTCATGTGCCTGCACGAGAATAAATTTTAATTTTGTTAAAGTATTTTGGACAGTCGATAGGTTTACTTACAACTTGCTGGTTAACCAGATGCGCAATAAAACGTGTCGCAGTCAGACAGATCTGCTTGTCGTTGCGGGTGAAACCTCGACGGAACTGCAGAATGAGACGCTTCAAGAGAAGCTCTCCAGTGCCAGGAAACTGAACAAGATATACTTAATGTCATTAGATAATAGGGTTTGAAAAATGAAACTTACTTTGGAGTTAATAACAGCAACAAGAGCCGCATAAACATGCGTAAACGTCGGAGAAGCGGCTTGAGCCTGAATTATTGACCTGCACAGCAAGCCTCGACCGCGGATGATGTTTTCTTTAATAAGAGATTTGACGACGTGTTGTATGTTCGAAGTGTTCACTTTGTTGATGAGGCCGTGAATGGATTTTTTAAGCGCTTCCCAAGCCAGTCTCTGGAAGGGTTCGCTCGATTTGTCCGTTATCTGCGCCTGCATCATCCGCAGTTTTGCAGGCGGAATGTAAGCGCCTCCCGTTCTCGTCATAATCGTCTCAGCCGCTGGATCTCTCGCACGTTTTCTAGGTTTCTGTTCCGCTTCTTCGGGTTCGGGACTTTCTCTCCGCGATTTTCTGTCCCTGTCTCTATCTCTGTCTCGCTCATCTTCCTTCCTATCTGTATGGAAAATAAATTTTGTTAAATCTGTGTTAAAGTAAATCAGATTGCATTATTACCTCTTCCGCTACGTTTTTCTTTGTCTCGTTTTTCACCACCCCAGTAGCGAGAGCCGACTTTATAGTCTCGGTCATCATTTCTCGATCTTCTTTCCCCGCTCCTGTCTCTTCGTTTGCGGTCTTGGTTTTCTTTTCCGTGTTCTTCTCTTTCTCGACTGCGTTTTCGGACGCTGATGTGCGATTTAACTGTCACTTTGCTGGTAGAGTCATCCTCCTTGACAACAGCATCGTCTTGGGGTTTAACAGGTTCTTCAACTTCGGCCATTTTCTGAGCTAGTACAGCAGATTAGCGTTTATATTTGCGATAAATTTACTTGTACTTTTGGGTACTTTGTATGTTAAATTGAATAACACGCTGTACTGTCGCTGTTGTAACGCACAGCGGCCAGTGTTTCGACTTCAAGTTTTCCCTCTTCCTTGGAAGATGGCTCTGTTTTCCTTCTTTCCCCTCGTTTAAAAATATCTCTGTTCCTTTTTTCCCCCTCCTCTTAAGTATAAAGCTGCTTTTCTAAAATTTCCCTTTTCTCTCTTCCCTTACTTGTCCCTTTTACGATAACATTTTCCCTTTTTCAGGGAATTTCCCTGCAAAATGGAAGCACTGGCGCTGATCTCCTTATGTATTCGGGGAAGCAACGTTGCCAGATTTATAATAGGTTTGAAAAACAAGCAGGAAAATTTTATAATATAGTAATTAATAAATAAATGTACATAATAATACAACGGTTAATTGAATGACATTTTTCGTCTATTTTATTCATTATATATCAATTATTTAATTACTAAAGTATTATGTAAATGTCCCTCATTATTAAACGTGCAAATAATTTTGATTAAACTAAAGAACTATCTCACACTTATTTATACAATATATTATTTTTGATTATGTGTTTGTTTATGTTGGCAAAAAAAAGTAGTAATTCAACCCCTACATTATTTATTTTTACTATTTTCTATACAAGTGCAGCTCATGTTTGTAAACTGAATTAAATTGAAATTAAGCATTTCTTCGTTTAGTATTTAGAGCCTGTAGCTTCCAGGTAAGACGGCGGGATTTCTACAACAGTTTCGTAATCCGGCGGTTTGTCATTTACTGCAGGATCGTTCCCCATTGGAATGATGGCTACGTGTATCACATTGCAAACCGGTATCTAAGATCAAAACGAACAAACTATTTAATTAAATGACAAACTTTAATTATTGGAGGAATACTGGGGAAATAAGTTGCATACCTGTTGTTGTTGGTTGTTGTTGTTGTTATTGGTTGTTGTATCGGAACAGGTAGTTTTCTTGGGTAGAGCATATACAAAGATAGGAGCTATTAAAAGAAAACCAAACCCGATAAAACTTGTCATCATTGAATTATTAAGGAAACCAAAAGTGCAGCACAATCCTCCTGCCATGAAGACCAGAGATCCAAACCTGGGAAATAGCAATTTAATCGAAAATTTAATTTAATCACCTTAAATTTACTGAATGAAAAAAAAGTATAACTTACGCAACACAACATTTTTCACCTAACGTCTTTACCATTCTCTTTTATTGTCAACTAAATACTAAATACACTTTCTCATTATCATTCACTGTCAACTACCGAAGCATAATAAAATAATATGAAATATAAGAAGTCAATAAGAGTGCAAATGCTTTTTTTTTCGTATTAAACACTGTTGTCAATGTATTGCAAGCTAGTGGGCACCAGTCACGAGTGTTGTATCCTTTAAATTTTAAACTAGCCAAGATTACTGGATTTCAGCTCTGGCGTCATTCACACATTTTCCAATAGAAATTGAGGTGAACCAGTCTAGGCTGGACTATACCAAACATTTCATGCACATTATTGCACACAGCACACACGGCATGTACCCAAACGCGGGCCCCTCTATAGCGGACACCTTTATTAAATCAACTTCTTAAAAATTTACCAACTTTATTTACAATAAAATGTTTCCATAATTTTTACGCAGTTTTTCGTAATATTTTTTTTCTCGACATTTTGCTGGAAACATATTTGATTCGTCTGTCCGTAGTACAGGGTACTGGATAACAGTTGGTAAAATGGGTTCTATGATATTAGAAATCAAAGTAAACATTAAAATAATTTAAATATGTTTATAAATTACTTATTTGAATTTCATAATTAAAATGTAATTAATTAATATTGTTGTCGGTATTCAATTCGTATTTAGTTTCTTTTATCCTCACTAGGTGGCGTTGAAGTCGAAATAGGGACAAACAGCTGATTCGGTTTGTCGGCTGCAGCTGCAGGCAGCGACCGGATTTTTGGATTTTCAGAAGAGAAACATCGGGTAGGAAGTAGAAAACCATGTCGTCATCAACAAATGAAGGTATCCTTCATTACCAGCGCAAAATCCAGAAATACGGGGACGATGAAAAGGTAGGTTTACACCTTCGTAAAATTTGTAATTTGCGATTCGTTTGTTACAATTGTGGGTTTCTGCGTATTTACAGACCTTGTTGCACTGCTTGAAAAAGCTGTCACGGTTGCCCATTGGAGTGCAACATTTGCAAGAAACGGGCATCGGGAGGACAGTCAACGGGATGAGGAAGATGGACGGAGCGGTCGGAGAAGAGGCTCGAGAACTCGTCAACAAATGGAAAGCCATTGTAGCTGCGGAGGACGACAAAAACGAGGCCAGCGAGGAAGAGCCCACCACTCAGCCCAGTAAAGAAGCAGAAAAATCAAGCAAATCAACTAAGTCTAAAGAAAACAGCAGTAGCCTTGTACATAAACAGAGCAATAATGGCGATGTGCACAAAAAATCTGAAGCTTCGAGTTCGAAAAGCCCTGAAAAGCAGGACTCGAACAGCAGCAGTAGGAAGAGGCATCATGAAGGCAAGAAGGAGAGCACCAAACGGGAAGCAACGAGCATTGACGACAGTTCAGGAAGAAGTTTTGAAGAAGCCCTCAACTCATTCAAGTCACCCTCGACCAGCAAATCAAAGTCAAAGGACAAGGAAGGCAAAAAGAAAAGCTCCAAGTCAAGCGATTTGCCTCCTGCACCACCACCCGCCCCTCTGGAAATCCGACCAACAGACCTGGAGATTTCGCCTCATTACAAGCCTCTCCCTCACCGCAGTCTTGCAGTCCCCGACTCACCTCCTCACCTGCACTCGAAACAGAAAAAAGTTTCAGACGAAGAAGCTCTGAGTGTTTTAATGACACAGAAAGGTGTCAGGTAAGTTCAACACTTTACCACAATAGTAATGGTAGATAAAACTCAATTGAAAATTAATTATTCGCAGGACTAAAGTCTTCTCGGGAAATCGTATGGGACTCAGCTTCGTACCGACTCTCTTTGACTCATGCATAAGGGTTCTCCAGGAAAATATAGACTGTATTACTTCATAACTTTTACCCTAAGACTCATTTTATATATTTTAATTATTATTTTTTTAAAGCTCTAGAATATACGGGAGGTGTGCCATATGACTTGCTGAAGCCTATACTGGAGCGTGCCTCTGTCCAGCAGTTGTTTACACTGGAAGACTACAATCCCTACCTTCTGGAGGATACGGACGAGCTGTGGAAGTATCACTGTCAGCGAGGGTTCAAGAAAGCTCAGCGTCAGGAACTGGAAACATGGCGAGAGCTGTACTTGGTATTATCAAATCCAAAATATTAAATGTATTTATTTTAAAGTGTGTTTTTTTTTTTTTTTTTTAATACAGAGATGTCACCAGGAACGTGACGCTCGCCTCAAGAACCTCACGGCGAATATCCAACAGCAAATGGCTAAAGCCACTCCCGTGCGGACTACCAAACTGGCCTACGTGGACAGTGTGGCTAAACCACCAAGAAATGCAGCCAAGGCCCAGATGAAGAGCGGAGCCTCGGCCGCTGTAGCAGCCATGACAAAAGTCAAAGCCTCCACCAGGCCATTTGAAGCCTCGGCAAACCACAACGCGGCAGCTGAAATGACGGCTGAGCCAGTTCGTGCAGGACACATGCCGGCTCCTAGAGCCTCCTCATCTTCCAGTGCTCGTAATTATCCAAACTCATGTCTTGAAATATCGTTTACTGATTTTTTTTTGTTGTGGTTTTCTAGCTGCAGCCAAAAAACCTCGAGTCGCACCCCTCATGCAGAAAACGTTAAAGTTTATCAAAAACCGCTACAAGAGATAATTATTGATCATCGTAGAGCCTTGATTTCTCCCCTTCCTAAACAGGATTGTTTTTGTGCTGCTTTTGAAAAGACGTTCGATTGACTTATATGTAAATTACTCTGAAAAGGTGTAGGTTTTTAAATACACTTCAAACCACCCTGAACTCTCAGATTATAAAATGTTTTAAATGCAGAAAAATATGAATAAAAACTCGAGATTAGTTCACTCGACTTTTGTTGCCTCGTTATGACAATTCGAACTCATTTATTTAAGCACACGGAAAAAACAATGCAAAGTTAACTGCAGATATTTATTACATTAAGTCTTCACATTTTCTATTAAAATTACTCTAATTACCAAAACCCCTTTGTGTCTTTGTTTACCCAGTTGCCATGGCAACGACGAATGGGATACAGAACTCGTTTCGGATATTCTCTACTTAATATTTATAACCACGATAATGAAAATATGGAAAATGTATATTGTATTTTTGTTTTTTGTTTGTTTTGTATTTAAGGTGTATATATATTTTTTTCTTTGTAAACAAAAGATAAGAGCCTGGGGTCGTCTGCTCGGAACAGCTGAAAGTTGTCAGTACGTTAGAAGGCGGCCTAAGACGTAGTACCAGCGAAAGCTCGTGCTTAGATTGCTTCACGAGAAAGAGAGGTAATTAAACCGATTTAACTTTTAATCCACAAATATTTCAGTTCCTTGGTTTTCAGCCTTCGTTTTAAAGTGCCATTTACAGAAGTAGTATGTGTTGTTTAGACTTTGAACCTATCTCTTTGTTGCTGCAAGTCTGAAGTGAATACAGGAAACAGCCCGTGGGCAGTGAAGAAATAGCCTTGACATTTTTCCTTTTAATGTTTAAAATTCGGAAAAGGCCGTTGGATTTAAGGTGTCAACAAAATGGCAGCAGAGTTTTTTTTTTAAAGTCCAGAAATAGAAATTTAGAAATATAGTAAAGCCCCCAACAAGAGAAAACTATTATGACGTCATCGAGCAAAAGTAGGGTAAACATGTAGGGTGGACCTTTTCCTTTGAACACAAAATAGCTCAGGTTGTTATCTAGTTTTTGTCCACGTTTTGGGGGAAAGTGATTTATCGTTCAAAAGGAAATTCGTTATTATTAAAAAAAACAAACAATACTGGACAAAGAGGTATTCGTGGATGACATAAATCAATGTGGGTCATAACCACATACAGTTTCGAAATCTACTCATAGATGGCGTTGCGATAACCAATAACAAAGTAAACCCCACTACGGCCCAGTGCTAGGCGCTCGTAACTTGAAACGTCTATATAGATAACCTACGAGATGCACTGGGCCGTAGTGGGGTTTGAAGATGAACATACGAGACCCTGTTCACGTAGCTAGATGCTGCGCAGTTTTCAGTATCGCGTAAATTTGATGGGAAAAAAGATGAACACAGAAATATGATTTATCTTTAATCAACAATAATAATAAATACAAACTTTATTTAAACTAGAAAGAGTGTATTTGTTTAGTAAAGCGATAAATGAACACGAAATATAAAGTCTATGAAATAAATATGTTCATTTTAAAGATAACTATAAGGCAAAATGACGAATGAAATTTATTTGAAAACTGTGGCAGGAGACTTGGAGTCGAGCATTGAGGTCATGTCGTACATGGAGAGCACATCAGGGGAATACTCGAGCCAGGTGACTTCGCAAACGTGACGCCAATGCATCGCATCGCCATCCTCTTCGAGATAAACTGAAAGCGTTCGAAACATCAAACCCTCGACAAATTTTATCATAACATAGAAAGAAAGGAGAGAGATACAGAAAACATAAACAAATGCACGCAAGACTGAGTGACGATAATGACCAGGACCCTCTGGAGCTCTTCCTGGACATTGGAACTCTGATATTAGAGTCTCGAGTGCCGGAATTCGGAGAACATGGACGTGGATATGGAGAAGGGCCTCACTGTCCCACCTACTTGAACAACAGTCACTCGAATGGCTCTTCACACGCATGTGTCTCGACATCTTTGCTGTGCAAGAGGCGGGAAAACCTCCGCAAACACGCCACTCTCCTCTGGCAGAACGGCGTTCCCCTCTGCATGGAAGTGCTGGTAGGTCCTGAATGCTATCACGGAGCTAAGCGAACCTCTCAGGCTGAAATCACATCAGTTCCCGATCCCGATTTCTTGCTTATCGAGAAATGGACGGTCGGCTGTGCACAGAAGTATTATATTTATAACATCTTAATTTTTTTTGTTAATATTTGATTTATTATCGTTTTAAGGGATTCAGAAGCTAGCATACCAGGCGTTTGCTTGCTTCAGGCGGTTCGTTCCTTCCTCCACTTTTCACAGTTGAGCGCCTGGTACAACAAAAGCGGGGGAACCAGGCCGCAGCACTTGATGTACCGACTCACGATGCCGGGACAGGCCTTTGGGTCGAAGTTCGCGAAACCACCGATGGAACACAATTTTCCGGTAGCTTACGTAGGCAACCTCCACTCGCATATCATTAAGGTAACTGAAACCCTTAAAAATATTTTAGTTTTATAATGTTATATGACAGTTCGCATGAAATTAAGATGGCCCGAGAAAGTAGCAAAGCTAGATTATTTCAAAGATGATTAGTTATTTTCGTATTCCTGAAAATTTTTCAGATTTTCGGAGTGTAAAATTACATTAGTGATAAATAAATACGAAAAGATTTTTTCCCCGGCGTTATTCGTTTATTATACTTATATTTGTTTATTTTCTTCATATTAGATATTTTATTTTATTTCACAGATTTTGTATTACTTAAAATTCTAATGTTTACTTGCTATTATTCCAGGTTTCAGTCAGTTCGTATCCGCGCACTGATGTTATTCCGAGGATCAAGTGCGCCAAGTGCAACTACAGCATGTACAACAACCACAGCAACAGCGAAGTGCAGAACGAGGCGGAAATCATCAAGGGGCAGAACGGTTTGCTAGGGGAAAGCCTGCTGGACCCTCCCAGGGACCAAAGGTCACGATCCCGGTCTGGTTCCAGGTCCGTTGAGGTCAGCAGTCTGGTGTTTGCAGCGCCTCGAACCTCGCAGTCCCCACCCGGTAGGCACATAGTCGATGATCGGATGCACGTCAGCTGCACTCGCCCTGGAAAACACGTCTGTTGCTGCAAGGAAGACGAGATGGAAGAACCGCTGACCAATCAGGGCCGCAGAGGGAGGAGGAACTCTGAGAATCTGTCCAATCAGAGACGAGGGAGCATCGAGGTAACGTCCAATGAAATTCAGAGTGGGAGGAGCTGCGAGGTGCAGGCCAGTGAAGATGCAAAGAGCAGTGAGGGGCTGACCAATCAGATTCATAGGGGGAGGAGCTATGAGGCGCAGGCCAATCAGATGCAAGATGAGAGGAGCATTGAGGCGTTGACCAATCAGGTCGAAAGAAGGAGGAGTCGCAAATCTAGGAGAGATTCTGTTGGTTCGTCAGATGGCATTGCAGTTATTAAGAAAAACACCAAGAATGGATTGTCACCAAGGATTGTTCCCACCAAGGACGACAAGCTCCGTTTCCAGATGTCGCTGACTTCAGCCGCGTCTCTGGTTTTCCACTCGTCGCAAGGCTGGGCCTCGCCACCTTCATCCAGTAGCGGTTTGAATTTCCTACCGAGTCCACCGCTGCGGGTAACGTCCGCTCCATTGCTGGGCAGTTTCGAGGAGTCGCTGCTGAACGGTAGGTTGCAACCCGCGTCTACGGTGGAAGGTTTCCGCGCAGAACTGGGGGCCAGCGGCGCGTTTTGCCCTTCGCACCAGCAGCTACCAGTCAGCGTCTTTTTCTACAGCTCCGAGGGAACGGATGTGGAGAGGGCCCCTTCACCCTACCTGGCGCACGTCAACCTGGGGCCTAAAGGGTATCAGGTGCCCAGGCGAGGGACCATTCAGCTGACGCTGTTCAATCCTCAGGGAACGGTGGTGAAGATGTTTGTCGTCCTGTATGACTTGACTGACATGCCGGCCAATAGTAAGTCCTTCCTGCGACAGAGGACCTATTTCATGCCGGCCAATATGACTGATACGTCACCTGGCGCTACCAAGTGGCTTAGATACCTCATTCATCTCAGGTATAGTTTGAATACTCGCTGTTAGTACGTGGTAGTCAGTGTTTCCACTTTCAGTTTTCCCCTCTGTCCTAGAATACAAGGTTGTACTTCCAGGTTTTCCCTATTTCCTCCCCTTGTTTTTCCCTTTTCGGAACCCATTTTCTCCTTTTTAAGGGAGTTTCCCTACAAAGTGGAAACACTGTTAGTAGTAGTAAAATAATCATATTTTAACAATAAAGAGTGGTAGAGATAAGAAAGGTTAGCAAAAATAATCAAAATTAAATTAAATAGTATTAAATAATAACTAGAATAAACAGTGAAGCAATAATTTATTGCCAGTAATAACATTACATGGTAATAACTATTTAATTTTTTATATTAATAAGTGGTTACGATGATTATCATAGGTTCTGCACTTCAAAATCCGGCCGATTGTATCTCCATACGGACGTCCGGATGGTAGTTTTACGCAAATCCGAAGTGGATACCGCATCGGTTCTGAACTTGGAAAATTCTTACGAGTGGAAATCGTTCACCAGAGGGCCGAGCAATCCGCGATTCTCCCCTCAGTAGTGGAGCAAAGCTGCTGCGATGCAGTGAAACAATTAGGAAAATTGCAAATAGCAAAAATGATGCTGTGTCATATCGGGCTTTAAATCATTCTGAGCCCCTCCACTGTTAAAATCAATGATTCGTTTTTTAAAAATATTTGGCGCAGCATTGCTGCTGTGATAGTTTACCAGAAAAATTTAGTTTCGTTTGTGTGACTCTGTAATGGTCTTTCACAGATTTACCGATTCATCCCGAAATTTACCAATTTTTTTAAAGAACAGATAAATGTCCCTTTATCTCTTACGTCAATATCTTTTCTCACTAGTCACTTGGCTCTTTTCCTTTTCCTGAATTATTCAAATATAACAGCAAGTCGGCGCAGACGTAACTTTTCAAATACACGGACCTATTCGTATAAGAAAACAACAGAATGGCCGAATAATTTGAATTAACTGAAACAAATTTAAAAGACCAATGAAATAAAAGGAATAATATATATATTATTCCGGAGAATATTATTTGTTTCATGTCACAATTACGGTTTGTTTTACATGGATTTGCTGGTTTCACCGACTCCTATACTTGAATGGGGGAGAAAAAGTACGAAAAATACTTTGACTGGCGTCAATGTAAATTAATAAAAAAGTGGGGGGAAAATGTTATGAAATGAAAAAAGTCATTTTTTTCAGGCAGAAGGAATAGCGTTTTTATGCGAGTCCATAAAATGAAGCGAGAACGCAGAGAGTTTTCGCTTCTCGTGCGCAGAGCACCGCCAGTCACACAACATGCAGTCCACTCCATCTGAAACAATCCACAAAACTTCATAAAAATTTGATTCATAAAGGATACGAGGTGTGAACAAACCTGTGTGCGATATGATGTGATCCATAAAACCTTCCCTCGTCGTGAAACGCTCGCTACATTTGGGGCAAGGCTTCGAAGAGACTCCAGGAATGCGCATTTCCGATTCCTCTTCCTCTTCTTCCTCCTCTTCCACGTCTTCCTGCAGTTCTAGGTGATCAAACTCTTCGGGCTCTTCCACAGCAGACTGTGTGCTTCTTCTTCTACCCCTACTGAAAATTCCAAAATTAAATCTCCTTTAGCAACCGTAAAATTTCATACGCTATTTTAAACATCACAAAAATTAGCAGATATTTAACTGTTTTTTTTTTTTTTTTTTTTTTACCTTACTCTTCCCGAATCTTGCCGCTTTCTCTCTCTCTGACTGGTCGGGGTGTAGTCATCATCGTCTTCATCGTCGTAGTACGTTAGGGAGTCGTCCGAATCCATACCGACATCCTCTTCCATTTCTTCCACGCCTTCTTCTCGGTTTTCCTCTTCTTCTTTCTGGTTCAGCTCTTTTTCGTCGGTAAGCGGCGAATCTGTCTTCTGACGTTTGTTCGGCGACTCCCGACCGAGACTCTTGCTTCCCCGCGGCCTTCCGCGTGGTCGTCCGCGTCCAGGAGTCGCAGGAGACTGGGCCGCACCTTCAGCGCCGGGGCTGGTAACGATCCTAGCGCCTCGTCCGCGACTTCCACGACCCCTGCCGCGTCCGCGTCCTCTTCCTCGCAGCCTAGACGAGGCATCGTGGCCTTGTGACAGCGTCTGATTAGCTAGCTCTCGCTCTCGGAGCAGAGTTTCTTCCTCCTCGGCTAGGGCTTCAGAGAATTTCTCTAAGTCGTCCACCTCTTCGTCGTCTACTTCATCGTCCTCTTCATCGGAAATGTCCAGGAAGTTGACCTTCTTGCGCGGGCGCGCACTTCGGGCGTATGGCAGCTTGCGGTCGTACGTCCGGACCACTTTGAAGCGGATCCCGTTCTCTTCGACTTCTTTTTCTTCGTCAGCGGCTTCCGATTTCGGCTCTGCTGTTAGGATAACAGTCTGCGCAGGAACCTTGGTGCTATACGTCCGCACTGTACGCACTGTAGCGCCGGACTGCGGTGTCCTGGAAACCTGAGTCTTTGCTCCTTCCTTCTGAGGCGATGAAGACTGACTTTCACCAGCGGATCGGTTATCAGTTTCGTCTGCGGCTTGTTGCTGCTTCTCTGGAGAGACTGTACCTAATACGAATAGCAATAATTATTATTATTCTACTATTATTACAACTCTTCTTATTATCTATTTATACTTACACTTCTTCTATTATTACTACTCCACTTCTATTATTACAACTATAATTATTTCAGATAGCTCGTGATTAACTTAATTTTACCTTTTAATTCTTCAACAGTAGTTTTGATCAGAGGTCTAGCGGCTTCAGTGCTGGGCTTACGGATGATACGAGGCATCCGTCTGAGCTTATCGTCATCAGGTGTCGCGGGCGTCGTCTGGGCGCCAGTCTCGTCGTCTCCAGAGACGACAGGAATTTGATCTCCGGACATCTGCAGCTTCCTAACGTTGACAATACGGTTCCTGGGCGCTGTGTACGTTAGCCGAGGAGTGCGAAGCTCGGTCATATACGAGTTGCCGTAGCTGTTTTCGACTTCCGTATAAGCGTCTGGCGGAAAGGAGAGTCTTGCCCTTTTAGGCGGGTTTGGATCCTCCAGTTTGAGGGTTACTTCCGTTACCATACTGGTTCTGTCTTCGTTATACCGCCTTAGAGGAGTCGTTTCACTCCTTGAGAGCTGCCGCTTTTTGGCACGTTGCAGAACGGCCCGCGTGAAGTCATCGTCCTCCTCGGGCGGTTCTTCGACGACGTCAGTGTCCATCTTCAGCTGAACCTGCGTTTCCTCGGGAGGAGCCGGCATGGCGTCTATGGACGTCGGGTCTACCGGGTTTGATTTCAGCAGTTTCAGCTGGTTATTCTTGCGCTTGGCTACGCCGCGCGGCATGAAATAAGTGATGGGAGTCCCCGGTGGGTGCTGGGGCTCCGGTTTAGCCACCGAGACGCTGGTGTAGATCGACGGGAACGCCAGATTCTGCGACGAGACGAGCACGGGACTAGAACGCTGCTTCGTCTGCTGCACCGACGGGCTGCTCTCCAGCTTGACGATCCTCTCGGCTTCGTGCAGCTGTCTGGCGGGTGTCCTGGGCTTTTCTCCAGGTTCCACCGAGCCGTCCGCCGAAGAGGTAGCGGCAGATCCGCGCAGCAGGCGATTGATCCTCGACTCGATGCTCTCGCGTTTCGGTCGGTGGGTCGACGGCTTCTCAGTCATCAGCGTCAGCGACGAATTGGAACTCTCGTCGAACTCGAAATTCGACTCGGCAGCAGCGGCAGATGAAGAAGGACCAGCTACGCTAGCGGCAGCGTAACCGGACGAGTTGAGATTAGAATCGACGATCAGAATTTGATCGCCTTGCGATAGCATCGAGGTTCCAGGCGCCCCCGTCTCCGGAAAACCAATCGCTTCGATCGACGCGGAAACAATATCAGAAAACTTGTTGTCCTGGGCTCCCGCAGCTGCCGCTTGCTCAGCAGACGACGACGCGGGGGCCTCGACGACCCACGTCAGCTCTGCTCCGTTATTGCCAGTAGACGAATTGGCCGAGTAGACCAGTGTCGAGGGAAGGTAGCCCAGCGCAGAAACGGGTACTTCTACCAAGTGTGTGATACCCTCAGCGGTCTGGGCGAGTTGCACTTGAACGTACGGTACCGAGGAAGAGCTGACCTCTTGCAGGGTGAGGGATCTCGGCTCGCTGACTCTCATCAGTAGCTCGGCAGCCTGAGCGTCGCTGATGATACCTTCCTGGCCGTCTTCGGATACGCCCACGTAGCAGACTTGATCGTGCGAGTTAACGTAAGACTCAACGCCGTCTGTTGAGAGTGGGGCCATCTCTACCAGCATTGATCCTTCTTCGCCAGCGTGGAAACTGGAAAGCGCTTCCGACTGCTCCATACCGTCTAGGGCCATGGCGCTACCGTCCACCACGTAGAGGTTCGTCGAGTCCGCGTTGTTGATTTCTGCTTCCTCGTTGACTTCAGCTCGAGTCTCGGTCGTCGAATCAACTTCTGACGCCGCATGAACCGCTCCTTCCTGGTGAGAGTTTTCCTCCTCGATGCTGCTTGATCCGACAACTTCCAGCTGCTGTCTTCTGCCCTCCTCCACCTCCTCGTTCCCGTGTTCGCCAATAGCGTTCACGTCAGATCCTTCGTTTGCTTGAGGTACTGTATCTCCCACTCCCGCAGAATCTGCCCGACTCTCCCAGACCTGGGCCGTAGTGGGGTCTTCCGTTTGACTCTCCAAGACCTGGGCCGTAGTGGGATCCTGCAATTCGGCTTGGGATAAATGCTCTGAGGTTCCTATTTCTCCTTCAGCTCCCTGGTAAACAGCATTCGCAGGTTCCGAGGTCCCGATTTCAGATTCCTGTCCACGTAGCTCCTTTGAAATTCCCGCTCCGAGTGAAGGGTTCGAGGTTCCGATTTCGGGTTCTTCTTGCTGGAAATCTGCAGTCTTGTGTTCGGTATCCTCCATCAGAATAGCGTCGTTTCCACGGACGGGTTCTGAAGTGCCAATTTCCGATTCCAGTGGCTGGTAACCCGTCGCCTGGCCTTGTTGCAATGGTTCTGAAGTCCCGATTTCTGATTCATTTTGCTGGATACTGGGCAGCTGGTCTTCACTAGCTTCTCTCGGAACATCTTCTTGTTCAAAAACAGGTTCTGAAGTTCCAATTTCTGATTCGTTTTGCTGGAAACTAGCAGACTGGTCTTCACTAACCTCTCCCAGAACATCTTGTCCATGTGCAGAGTTCGATGTTCCGATTTCTGATTCATTTTGCTGGATACTGGAAAGCTGGTCTTCACTAACCTCTCCCAGAACTTCTTCTGGTTCATATACAGGTTCTGAAGTTCCTATTTCTGATTCATTTTGCTGGAATTCAGAAGGCTGGTCTTCACCAACCTCTCCTGGAACATCTTCTTGTTCATATACAGGTTCTGAAGTTCCGATTTCTGATTCATTTTTCTGGAAACTAGCAGACTGCCCTTCACTAGACTCCATGTGAACGTCTTCCTGTCCAAGCACGGGTTCTGAAGTTCCTATATCAGATTCATTTTGCTGGAAACTAGCAGGCTGGTCTTCACTAGTTTCTCCTAGATCATTTTCTCGTCCGTGTACAGGATCCGATGTTCCGATTTCAGAATCATTTTGCTGGAATGCGGAAGACTGGTCTTCACTAACTTCCCCTATAACATCTTCTTGCCTAAGTACAGGGTCCGAAGTTCCGATTTCTGATTCATTTTGCTGTAGACCGGAAAGCTGCTCTTCACTGGCGTCCATCCGAACGTCCTCTTGTTGATACGGATCTTCAGAAGTCCCAATCTCTGATTCATTTTGCTGGAATTCAGAAGGGTGGTCTTCACTGGCTTCCATGTGAACGTTCTCTTGTTGATAAGGATCTTCCGAAGTCCCAATTTCCGGTTCAATTTGCTGCAAACCAGCAGACTGCTCTTCACTAGCCTCTCCTGGAACGTCAGCTGCTCCATCTGCAGGGCCTGAAGTCCCAATCTCCGATTCATTTTGCTGAAAAACAGCAGACTGCTCTTCGCCGAGTTCCATATGGTCAGCATCACCTTCTTCATGTGCGGGGCTGGAGGTTCCGATTTCTGATTCATGTTGCTGCAAACCAGCAAGCTGCTCTTCGCTAGCCTCACCTGGAAGATCTTCTTGTCCATCTGCAGGGTCTGATGTTCCTATTTCTGATTCATTTTGCTGGAAATCAGCAGCCTGGTCTTTGCTAGACTCCATCTGGATGTCCTGCTCTCTGCGATCAGGTTCTGAAGTTCCGATTTCTAATTCATTTTGCTGTAAATCAGACAGTTGGGCTTCATTAGCATTTACTGGAACAGCCTCTTCTGAGTTCGCTAACTCCAAATTATCCGGCAAAGCTTCATCTTGCTGCTGAGTTGTTTCCGAAACATCCTGCTCGACAACAGGCTGCAAAGTTTCCTGCTCAGCATCGTTTACGTCCTCGTCGGTAGGTTTGGGCTGAGACACAGGATCTGCTTCTGCGTTTTCTGTAACTACAATACCACTGCTTTGATCCATAGCACCTGACAATTGTACTGAGTGGGAAATACCTGCATGACTTGAGTGACTGTTATTTCCAGAAATTTCCGTCCCCTCTGCTTCTACTGGCTGCTCGCTCTGTAGCTGCATGATTCCACTATCTTCAGAAATATAATCTGCTGGATAGCTGGACGGCCCTTCCTCCTCCGAGGCTCCGTTATGCTGAATGTTTTCCTGTGACACAGTTGAGCCAATTTCTGGTTGCTGTTCAGCGTTTTCTACCCTGTCTGTTGATAAAACATCAGACTCTGCGAGATAATTTTCTTCATTATTTCTGTTGGTCGAAGACGGCTCTTCTATGACTGGCGTCTGATGGTGAAAACTGCTTGAAACGTCTGTGGCAGACGTTTCCGTGTCTGCGTCTTCTGCCAAACTGTCTGCCTCCATAACTTGTGGAGAACCGGACATTTCAGACAACTGCTCGCTGGTTGAATCCATTCAGTCTGTGTGTACGCAAAAAAAAAAAACCTATAAACAAAAACAAATGTCTAAATTCTAGTATCCATCAAAATAAAAAAATACGACTTGAAAAGAAAGATCAGAAAAAACAAAGAAGAAAAGGTTGCAGCGTACCAACAAGTAAGGAAAAAGACAAATGTCACAACCCAAATAAGAAACAGTGGAGCAAAATAAAAAGACGCTTGGAGCGTCGTACTTACTTATGGGTACATAAATAAAAACTGTTAATATAAACAGTTTTTTAAATAAAGTATTTCTGGACAATATGTCAAAATGAGTATTTCACTCGGTAATCGCGGACAAAAACATTTGAATTTACTTAAACAGTATAGGTATTAATTTTGGTCAAACCGTCACGCAGAGGAGCGCAAGATGGCGTCCAGACTTTTACACCACCTAGCGAAGCTTTCTGAAAGTTTCGCTCTCAAAACTCTCTCGCCCTTAATAAACTCGCCCCTAATGCATTTTGCCCATAATATTTACAATAACGAATAATTGCCTTCTATCAATTAAATTATAGTTCTAATTTCTATTTCTATTTATATATGAATTTTATTTGTAATTTATTATAGTATTTTAGTGAGAATGTATTTATGGGTTTCGCCCTCAAATATTTCGCCCACTTAAATCCGCCCAAATTTCATTTTGCTCATAATGTTTATAAAAAAGACTAAATATATACATCAATTTAAGCATTAATACATTACATATTGATTTTTTAGTGCAAAGTTTAATAATGATTTATTTAAATATTTAGGGCGAAACTTGCACGGACTCCTTATAGCCATTACTTTAATATGGAAGTGGTGCTACTACACGTTACGGTTTCTTATTGTTTTTCTTATCATGGTTTTCGTGAAAAATTTACCACTGCACCAGGAAAACTGGGAGTTGCCCTTTCGCTGTTTTCGATAATTTCCAACGTTCGCATAATTGGTTTTAATTTATTGCGTATAAATATTTTGAACTGCTTAAAATAATGGAAATCCAACAATAACAAAAAATGGACATCAATTTAACAATTCTAATTTTAACTGTCGTACCCGGTCTTTTCATATTTTGCCTCTGGTTTAAGAAAGCGAAAGTGAACAAGTAAGATTTCAGTATTTTGATTCAGTCATGTTTTTCTGTACATTACTTATAAATCAAACTTTATCATCAGAATAAATCTCGAAGTGGTACCTCGATGACATTTCTTTTTTGTTTAGTGGCGTCAAAGAAAATCCTGAAAAATCGAGTAAACTGCTCTGCGAAAATTGTAGAAAACTTCCCGCCATTCCTGATGATGGCCCGGAGGAAAATGGCAAACTGTTGAAAGTCAAAACGAAAAGCGTCACATGTGATCAAGGCAATAATGCAAAGTTTGATTCACAAATTGATTGCATGGAGAATATGGCAGGTACTACAACCTTTTTTCTCTGATTTTTTAACATTTTCATTTGTTCTATTTGTGGTTTCTCGTTTACACAGATTGTTCGGACACGCTTTCTGTATCGCAAAAACATTTGAACCTAACTTCCGTTGATCGCGTGAATGACATTCGTGAGTCTCAGAATGAGGGTAACAAAATATAACAGCTGAAATATAATTATTAAATTCATATTTAACCAGCAGGATCTTCGTGTGCGTCTTCAGCCGAGAACGTCTATGCAGTCGTTCAGAAAAGTGGGGCTCGTTTAAGTAAGAAGTCGGGTGGTAAGGAAAATATGAATGAAGAAGACGTTTACAGTACAGTTGAAGCCTTCAAGGCAAACGAGGATATTTACTGTACTGTCCCAGGTAAAAAAAAAAAAAAAAAAAAAAAAAAAAAAAAAAAAAAAAAAAAAAAAGTATACTTTTAAGTACACGTTAAATATGCTTAAAGTGTATAAGCATGATTAAACTAGTTATTAAGTCTGTCTTCTAAGTAATTTTTTTCTGCGACAGATTCCTCAGGTCCAACTCTTCAACAGTCTCCTAGCAATACTCCAACCCATTATGAAAATCCTGCTGCACAGTGTCATGAAACGTTAACTGTACATTTCGAGACGGACCGGAATCATGGAGCAGCGGGCAATAGCGAAACGGAATCAGTCGTCCCTCAATTCGGCAGGAATTCTCAAGATTCCAGTATGCTTTATAAACGAGCTAGGAAACGAATGAAAAGACCAAAATAATAAATTAATTTTAATAAATAAGTGAAATTGACTATTAAATATTCAACGATATAATGAAGCAATTATTAACCTTGTACTATAACTATTTCTGAATTTGAATTAAGATCAATGTATTAATATTATCTAAATTTCTTCTTTTTTAAGGTTATATTAGTATCAGTGTCCGGGAGCCAATCAGCCATCTGAAAGGAACCGTCACAGCAAATCTTGAATCCAGCAAAATTTTTGCTGCAGAAAACACCGCGGAAATTGATGACCAGCTTTATTCCATAGTACAAGAAGGCGAAAATGTATACGACATCTATGCCATTGTGGAGGAAACACCAAAATCCAACAAAACTTCTGCGGTAAGAAAATCCACGAAAAGGATCGACGATCAGTATTACTCCGTACTTCCCGATGCTGAAGATGTTGATGAGTTGTACGCAGCAATAGCAGATTTTAGTCCTGATCATTCCGAAGCAGATACGTATGCAGCCATTGAAGACAAAACCAAAACCAAAAACACTAGAAATCACGTAAACCCTACAGATACTCCGCAGACTGGAATGCAACGAGAAACAGGTGTTCTGTCTAGAAAAATATAAATTTACACGTATTAAACTTTATCCAAAATACTAATTGATTTTTTACATCTGATCTTAGTGTTACAAATGGACATTTCTTGTCGCGGCAAAGACTGCAACGCAAAACCTGAAAAGCGAACGTTAAACTCTCCACTACCACCACCACCGAGGTCTCCAAATGAAGAACAGAATCTTGAAGAACTCCCCGCGAAAATATTAGGTTCTGCGAGCTTTACTTCCAGCGAACAAAGTCTCGTTCAGACTCTGGTCCATTTTCCGGTTTTCAGTTTTGTCGACAGTGATATCCAAACTATGGACGCTTTTAAGGAAGAGGTTAACTTGGACGACGAGCTGTACGAAGTGATGCCTGAAACGAGAAATTTGCGTGCTGAACCTATCTGCGGAACGTTCAACGAACCTAATATTTCTTACGGTATTATTCTAGTCTATCGCACTCAAGCAGGAACAAAAAATCAAAGGAATAGTGATGATTAATAGCAATAGTAAATAAAAAACCTAAAACAAAATATAATTCAATGTAAAAAATAGTAATATTTGCATCTTTAATGATTTTTTTATTAGAGAAAAAGATTCCTGAAGAGGAACAAGTCGTCGCATGCACTAGTCAACGAGCATCAGCGATCTACGCGCAGGTTCGTAAGTCAAGTTCGTAAACGTTGCCTTCCCAAAACCAACGTAATGGACAGTGCAAATCTTCAAAACAAAAAATTCTGTTATTTACTATTAATTTTATATTTAATAATGTGTTAACCAGTGATGCATTCATTCTGTTGCATAATTATGTTTTTGTAATAATTATTCCTCTAGTACTTCGCTTCTCCCTAAAACTGAATCTCATCAAAGCCAAAATGATGTGAATTTCATGAAGTGTGTTTGTATTATTTATTTTTTCAGTTGATCCATATAAAAGCAAATATACAGAACGCTTAAAACATCAAAGGAAAACAACAAATTTTGTTAAGGATTATATATTGAAGTCCTAAGTGTTGATTCAAACTATTCCAGACCCTGAAAAATTTGTTACAACTCCTCTGCTGCTTCCCGCGCCACTTCCAGTTCACCAAATACCTGCAACAACACAATCAAAGCGTGAAAATAAAAATGCAAATTAAATAAAATTATATATCTTTGCTATTCTAGAAATATTAACTACTATTCAAGTAAATTCGCTACAAGGAATTAAATAACCGGTATTCACCTTGTACCTCAAACGGCTCGCTGATACCCAAGACGTGGTAGGGCCGCTCCTCGCTCATGTAAAGTGCTACGTACTTGCCAGGGATACGTAGAGCGGCTTCAGCGAGGGTAACTTCGTAAGTCCTAGGGTTTAGTTCGCTGACAGGGTATTTGGCAGTCCACACGTAGGTGATATACTCTCCCAGACTTGTGAAGTTTTCCCGGAAGATGGCCACCCACTGCCAGGGTGAGTGATTCACTCCTGCTGGCAGAGTGTACCGGACTTTCCCCGACTGCAGGATGTTCCATGATGGTATCGGGGAGAACTCGACAGCGGGAAGCGCAACGTCCTGTACCTTAAAAAAAAAAAAAATAATAAGCTTTATGAAAAATCATTATCTAATTTAGTAAACAAATTACCTGGAGTTGATATAATGCAGATACGGGCTTATGATCACTCATCGTCATGTTTTCAAAGCTCCTGTAGCTAGTGCAGTTGACAGATTTCGATTCAGACTTGTACAGGATCCTATCAGTCCAAGCAGGTCTCCGTCTGTAACAAATTAGTTCATAATATTCATTATCAATACTGAAAAATAAAGAATTATACTAGAAACAACATACAACACTACAATTAATGCACATTTTTCTAAATTAATGCAGATTCTTAATAAATATTACAAATCTGGTACTGAAAATTTGACAGAACGTGGAAAACAATAGTAATAATAAACTAAATTCATCCACTAATATTTTACAACCACCGTAAAATTTTGATGAATAATTCAGTTGCAATATAACATTATAAAGCAGAAGCCGGCATACTTTAGGTCATACACGCTGGTCCCTGGAACGAACTTATATGTCGGATTAAATTTAATTTGTCCTTCGTTGAAACTGCTGAAGGCACGGGACTCGGAAATGGCTTGGCGCAGTTCGTCAGCTTCCAGCAGAGGTTTGAGGTCCTTTCCAGAAACAAGGTCCCTGATTTCTGCTGCCGTGAAGGAATTGGCCTTGAGTCGGAAGTTCAGGTCTCCGATCCAGAAAACGAAACTGTAAGAAAAACAATCTACTTATGTTCCTTTCGTTATTTTTGAGGTTACTTACTCGTGATCGGTGATCTTTTTAGTCTTGTCTCGTACGAAACTCTGGCTATTTATGATGGTATGGAAATCATTGATGCGATTTTCCATCATATTATCGTGCGGCGTGAGATGGCAGTTCACGAAACAAAACGAGTCACCTTTGTAGTTCAGCCTCAGGCTTACTGCCCCTTTGTTACCCTGCAAATGTCACAGAGTTTATTATTTCTTAAACTAATGATTTTTTCAAAATTTTTACCCACAGGCCCCCGAGACCTGTTTTGGTGTAAGACGTTTCGACATTGCGGAGATTAACGAGATGTTTTTTCTTGGCGAACAGTGACAGTATGATTCCCATCAGACGAACTGTTTGGACTCTGACGTAATTGTGTTCAGCCAGGACATCCCTGAACGAAATTATTTTGTCAATAAGTTTTTTAATGTTTACTGAACTCGAAATAAAACAAACCTCCATGAATTGGTCCACGAATCGTCAAATAACGAATCTGTCAGCAAGTTCTGAGGCTGTGATTTAACTTCCTGCAACCTATCAGTGTAACTTATTAATAACTACAGTCCTAAATTAGTAAACGTTTTGCATACCCTATGGCACAAAAGTCTGCATTTTTGTCAAGGAGATCTTGAAGGACCTTGGAATCTGGCGGGCTCAATGCGACAACGTTCCACGTAAGTAGATACAGACTAAAACATCGAATATTCATTATTTAGTGGATTTGCAATATAGAAGCAGGTATTTACCTCAAAGTCTCCATGGCAACTTCAAAGGTGTTTGAATGGACAAAAAGGAGAATTATAATGGCTTAATGAGAAAATAGGGTCAGTTTATTAGCCGTCTGTTACTATAAAGTTTACAAATTGCTGCGGAAATGTCTGGTCTTAAAGAAAAGCATTTGGAACAGTCATTTTCTTCAAAAAACAGCTTATCGGTTAGTATGGCTTGATACGGCTCATTAAGTTACACACAACGACTGGATTTACGATAAAAAGATAAACAGTTGCTATGGTTACGGATAAACTGCACCCGGTCCAGTTTTTGTTTCCAGTTTCGGTTTCCCCTTTTTCCCCTCAACCCTACAACAGAAGGCTGTGCTTCTAGATTTTCCCTTTTCCTTCTTCCCTTATTTTCTCATTTCCCCCTTTTTCAGGGAAATTCCCTGCAAAGTGGGAACTGACCCCGGTTCCAGTCAATGATGGAACGCTTATACAAAATTTAATGAAACAATAAAATTAAATGTTCGTAAGTAAAAAAAAAAATTGATGAATTACTAAATATATAATTAAAATTTTCACATTTGAAGATACTTTCACTTTAATTAGTGTAATAAAACCCGAAGATGTATGGGGTATCTATCACTTAGCGCAGCGTACATGATGGATGAACTTTCGCAAGACTTAAGAGATTGTGTACGAATACTAACAAATTTTTAATAGTCTGTTATTTTGCACATATCAGCAATTGACGTGTATACCTTAACTACAAACATTCAGTTATCTTTTATCATTTGATCGGCAAAACTCCGTGACAACAATTGGTTTGTTTCGTTATCGCTTGGGGAAAAACGTGCCGTCGTTTGTCCTACACAGCGGTGGTTTATTCCGATAAATTAATTACCAATTAATTCAGTTTAATGAACTAACCACGTTTATAAATTGTAAATGATTATTAAACTTATGGTAGCTGGACAATCAATACAGTACGAGATACGAGAAACTAATTCTGACGTCGTTTTAGATAAGTTTTTACTAAAGGGAATTTCCAGTTTATTTTTGTCAACATCAGTAAATAATTTAGTATCAGTAAGTTTTGACCGTTATTATCAGTTACTGTGATATTCAGAAGGCTGGCCTAAAACCCAGCCCCCATTTTCATTACGTTCATGCCCAGATATAATTCAAAAATATTTCGAAATTTGAAAAGGTAAGAACTCGTACAAATTTCCTTAATAATCTTAATGTAATTAATTTATATATAAAAAGCCAAGTTAGTTAATTTGAAGTGTAGAAATTTATGTGTATTTTTAAATTTATATTATTTATTCTTAAAAGTATTACAAAAGTTTATTATTATTATTGTTATTATTATTATTTAAAATATATGCGACTACGTAATTACACTGTAGATGGCTCTGGCAGCCAAGGCCAAGAAGGGTAGCGCAAAGTAAACATGTTTTCTGAACGCAAACGGCAAACACTAACGTACAATGATTATCTTTCTTTCATGTATTTTATCAAGGATCACCTGTTTCCAAAGGGCATTTTCACTGGGACGCCGTTAGCAAGCTGAGGCAATGGCAGATGGCTGGCAAAAATTCTTCGAGGAAAATCCTCAACCTGCCAATTTTGAGCAGCACGTCGCTAAAATCCGCCAGTTCTGCCACAAATATGCTGGGTCAGGCGATCCTTCAAGAGTTGTGCTAATCACGGTATACATTATCACTTACCTTTTTCTGTCTTTCGAAAGTGTAACAGCGTTTTATTGAAGTCTGGCGGCACGACCGTCCCGCTGGAGCACAACACTGTGAGGTTCATCGATAACTTTAGCGCTGGAACGAGAGGCTCTGCTTCTGCCGAATACTTCATAGAAGCTGGTTATAGAGTCATATTCCTTTACAGGTATAACAAAACCAAGCAATTTTCAATAAATTACTCAAATTCGTGCTTATTCCGCAGATCAAAGACGCTAGAACCTTACAGTCGACACTTGGGTAGTAAAAACGTGTTGCAGTTTCTCGAGACCACTGAAGATGGGAACATGGTATCAGGTATATAAAAAACCTATCATTTGTTCTGTTTTGTTTTATGTATGTTTTAAAATTCACAGTGAAACCAGAGTATCAAGCAAGTCTGTGTAGCCTCATGAAGAAGTACGAGCGTGCAAAGCAGAATAACCTTCTACTCCTCGTGCCGTTCACTTCCCTCTCAGACTATCTCTGGCTTCTGCGAGCCTGTGCTCAGGAAGTTACCTGCCTGGGACCAAGAGCCCTTCTGTATCTTGCCGCTGCCGTTTCCGACTTTTATATTCCTCCAAACAGCATGCCATCACACAAAATCCAGTCTTCGGATGGGCCACTGAACTTGTCGCTGCATCTGGTGCCCAAGATGCTGCACCCTCTCGTCAGTCTATGGGCCCGTACCGCTTTCATCGTTTCTTTCAAACTCGAAACAGACGAACACCTACTCGAGTATAAAGCCAGGGAGGCTCTCCATAAGTATCGTCACCATGTAAGAAAATACACTTGTCCCGTTTAAAATGCTTCCCGCATCTATAAATCTGACATTTTCAGGCCGTTGTCGGAAATCTCCTGCAGAACAGAAAGTCTCGCGTCATGTTAGTCAACTCCACAAATCTTGAGCCACTGGACGTGAACATGACTGACGAAGAAATCAGCAGCGGGGCTGAAATCGAGGAGAAAATTATCAGAGAACTCGCTCAGCGTCACGAAAGTTTTCTTGCCGCCCAAGCGGAAGGGACCACGAACTGATCGGACCGAAAAATGCTAAAACTTGCTACAACAGATAGCCATACCTGTGCAAGGAGATTTGTTTTTTCTATTTCTAGTTATAGAAACATTGTTATTGTTAGAAGATGATATTGTTGCGACGAAAATAAAACTGATGCTAAAATCGTTATGAATTTAGGTTTCCTTCTTACATATAAAGCTAATAAGGGAATATTTGAATCAAATTTTTACTTTAGCACGTGGGTGTTTTGCACGTTTTCATAGTCTAACCTTTGATTTGAATGAATGACCCAGAAATCTCTCAACCCTTGGACTATTCTACATAGGCCTCATCTCTGATAGTGAACCTCCGTTATCTTAGCAAACTATGTCTTATATAGGGCGTATCCCGAACGCATGCCCCTTTATAGCGGACACCGTAATTAAACTAGCTTCAAGGGGTTTTATAATTTTTTTTGTACCGAAATATTTCGCAAATTTTGGGTGATTTTTAGAAGCTTTTTCAAGTGAGATTTTGCAGTAAACATATCTTATACGCCTGTCCGTAGTACAGAGCTTGGTCTTCAGTGGCCTATTTGGAATAAGCCCTATTATCTTCAGTTCCATAATACATATATTATACTAATATATATATATATATATATATATATATATCTTCATTTCCCCTTTTCTCCTTCGCTTTCCTGATTTTCCCTTTTCCCCCCTCATTTCCCTCTTTTCTCTCTTTTAAGATCCCATTTTCCCTCTTTGAGGGAATTTCCCCGAAAAGTCAAGCATAGATGTTGCTGATAATGGAAATAGAATAAATCCATGTAAATAAAGAAATTATGTTACAAAGTATTTTATAATAAAATTTTTATTTTATTGTTTATTAATACAAGTTTTATTTAGTTGAATTGTTCACAACAAAAATAAAAACGCGGGAGTTTAAAATTAAAACTAATGTGTGGCAACTGCGGAGTGTTATGGCGGCTGCTGAAATTTATCCGCTGGCAGATTGCCCTGTCTGAATTTGCTCAGCAATCACCTAGGCAAAAATAAAAGCCGACGTTTTTGCGTTCTAAATGGTTCTGTAATATTACGACTAGAAAATAATCTAAATCATGGGTCTCTTAATTTCTCGTTTCAAGGTAAATTCGGCTTTATAAACTGAGCTTCCATGTCTTTCAGTGGGGCGTCAATAATTCTGGTTTCATTTTTGTTATTTTACAGAAGAAGCTGTCAACGAAGGAAGTGCTCGAGGAAATAGAAGTCAAACTGAAAACTATTGAAGAATTCAAGCAAGATACTCAGGAAAGGCAGAAACGCGTCACTCGCAGGCTTCTCACCTTCACATTTCTTACTTACCTTGCCTCGTTCCTTGCCTTTTTTTTCGTCGATAAAGTTCGAAAGCAGTCACTCATATTCGCAATTGGAGTCATTAGCTTTGCATTTTTGTAAGTATTCTACAACATTAACCATTTAACAACTTTGGTTCATGCTTCGTCTGGTTTACAGTATCTGGGCTTTCCGCAAGTTGCTGAGGTGGCACTATACGCGCCAGATCCAGCTAAACGATGAGATCTTCTCAGAACTGAAGAAGAAGAAGCAGAAAATCCTTGAAGAAGTCATGGATAAGGAAACATACAAAGTTGCTAAAGAGATTCTAGACAAGTTCGGGGACAAGGCCCCACTAAAACCTCCTCCAACCCCAGCCGTTCAGCGTCCGCAAGCCCCTGGAACAGAACTGCGGAGACGAAATCCTGAGTCGCAGATCACGACTCCTAGACCACCCATGCCTCAGCAGACACCACATCATCATCAGCAGGCAGTACAGAATATTCAGACAGTCGGACGGTATCGTTAACCAAAATCTTAGTTAATGTTTTTGAATTAAGTTGATTCTATAATCAGAGATGGACGGATGGCTTCTCAACCTATGTCTCGCCCATTACCCCGTCCCGTACTTCCGCGAGACCGCGGCGTGATGGACCGTATTTTAGACTACCTTGTCGGTGACGGGCCCAATCAGCGATTTGCTCTGATCTGCCGTTGCTGTGGCAGTCATAATGGCATGTCCCTTCAGGAAGAATTTGATTACATTGGGTATCGTTGCTGTTATTGCTTCCAGTGGAACCCTCCCCGAAAACAAAGACTTGCTGGCCCTCGTTTACCCCAGCCCGCACCTCCACAGCCGGCCAACCCGAGCGAGGAAAGCACGGTAGCAAAAGAAAAAGTCGAGGATGAAACGCTAAGTGTGGGAAACAAGTCTGCTGAATCGAGCGAGACTTCTATTCGGGATGGACAAGAAGACACTAAACCGGACCAAACTCGGGAAGACTCGGGCGAACAGTCCACCACAGAGCAATCAGACAAACTAGAGACCCACGAGCAATCAGAATCCTCCGAGGATGAAACAGAGAACTTAAAATAATTGTATAAGAGGCTGTATCTTCTGTTGGTGCCTTAAAATCTCGTTTTGTTTTCTCTCCCTCTCTACTTTTTCTTTTTTTTGGGGCAATCCTGCATGTAACGTGTGCTAATCTGAATATTACTTAGAGCTGGAAGGGAATTCTTTCGAGCGTACAATCTAAAAATACTTATTCACAGATTACACCCTCACAAGAGTAACTTTTTATTGTTTATTGTGCACCAGAGTCAACCCTCAAAAAATGAGAAGGACTTTTCTTTTTTCAATCAAGAGAAGAAAAAAAAACAAAACAAATGACAAATCAAATTCCTCGATTGGGCAATTTCTTGACTTTGTAGATGCGGACGAGCCAATGCTCTGTAGTGTAGGCTTCTTCCAGAACATCCAGCTCAAAGTCTTTGTTCCCTATTTCGGCGTTACGAACTCTGTCGTAACCCGGAGCTTTACCTAAAGGACGAAGAAAAAATATATAGTAACAAAATACCAATTTGACTGGTGTTGTTCTTACCTCCTTCAGTGTAAACAGATCCAAATTTGTAGTAGCACATCTTGTACATGAGGCAATTCAGCAGAACCGGGGATCCCTCCTGGTCAACTCGGAATTCTCCAGACGGAGTGTAGTAATCGTTTTCCTTGATATGACTGCCGCGATCCGTGCTTCCTCCGATTCGAACCATCCACAGAAATTTGTTGATGTCTATTAATCATATCAGAACTTGAAATTAAGTCTTAGTTGATTCAATAAGCTGAAATACCATCAGAAGAATAGCCCGTCAATCCTCCGAAGATGACCAGGACGTAATCGACATCGAGTTCTTGCATAATTTCGTAAGCTTTTTCTTCGGAGGAAGCCATGGCCTGTCCAACGCGAGAAATGTGCGTATTGTTCCAGGTGTTGTTGTCCACCAGGACGGTTCTGTTAGCCATGGCTGTAATTTGGTAGCCGTAATCCCACCAGGACATGATCTTGGCGTCCTAGAATCAACACAACTCAGTAACTTGGCACTCGGTTAGTATTTTACGAAATTACCTCAGCCGTATTCATGCGAAGCCAGTAGTAAGCCTCGCGGAAATCGTCAAAGATGATGCGAGATCCATCGTGTCCGCGGGCTGACAGGACGATGCTGGGCGAGCTGTAGGCCTCCGCAGTGACCCAGGTGCAGTGGAAGGTGTAGACCATGAGGAAGAGGGTCATCAGAGTGACAAACATCCAGGCCACTTCGCTGCGGAACGTGTTGGAGCTCTCCGTCTTCTTGGCCTTCTTCTCCGACGAAGACACAGTCTTCTGCGGCGCGTCCAGGTACTTCATGTGATTGCCCAGCGACGAGGAGACGGCAATACCAGACAGGATGCACATCACTGGAGCCAAGACCAGCATCAGACGAACCATCACGCCCTGTATAGCAATTCAAACATATCAGTATAAAACCAGACGTCTGTTAAGCGTCTAATAGCTTACCGCGAAATAGATTGATGTTACGCCGTAGAGAATGATGAAGATATTGGCGTCCGTGAGTTTAGCGAAGCAGTAGTACAGACCGGCAGGGAAGAGGAAGACCAGCAGCTGCAGATCGAAATAGAAAGAGCTCCACGAGGTTGGCTGATGTTCAGAAACAGAGGCGATAATGGGAATGTGGTTCTTGGCGTACGAGGGGTCCAGCAGCGAGTAGAAACGTCCGGTCCATGGAGCGATTTTTCCTACAATTCAATCATTCATTCAGTCGATTCTTACGGTATGTTTTATAAAGCAAATGAAAATACCAGAGATAGTTAAAATGGCCATGGCAGCAGCTCCAAGTCCTCCAGCCACCATAACGACAGTGCGGAAGAGAATGTCAAAGTATTCGGGTGAGAGTCTGCTTCGGACATAGTCGACGAAAGCGTGCAGCTGGCAGAGTCCAAACACTCCAAGAGCCTGCAAGATTCACGCAACTTGTATAAACTGTAGACTAAGAATTGTGAACGTCAAATTACCAGCATGTGTTCCGAGCTCTGAACAGGCTGGAAACCAACGAAAGGAATCTGCATGGAAAGGATTGTTCCGAGGGCGTATACCGAGCTGTACGCCACGTAAATACGATGCGAGAATCTTCCCGTCAGGATCAAGGTCAAAACATGGAGCGGGATCAAGTTGATCAGGAAAACGTAGCCACCCCACGAAGACACCTGCAACATACTCGAGCGTTACTAGACACGTTACAATATTTAACGAATTTAGATTTACCATGTAGAAGTATGCGAGGGCACACAGACTGCCCCACATTAACGAGCCTGTTTTCACAGCCTTGATCCACATGTAGTAGGTGAGCAACATGCAGAAAATGGCAATGCCTTCGTTATCGTAGGACCCCGCCACCGATCTCGAGATATAGCCGGGGACGATGGCGATCATTCCTGCAGCTACGAGTCCTGCTCCAGTATCCTATGATAAAGGGAGGTTAAAGTTTAGTCTCGAGATTTTGAAAGGTTACTTACCTTCAGCTCTTTGGCCAAGACATAGGTGACTATGGTCGTGAGACTGGAAAACAGAGGGGCGAGGAAAACGCAGACATTCCTGATGTCAATGGAAATGTGCAGCCAGTTCATTAGATGATATAACGCAGCTGACGTCACCATAAGTCCGGGATAAATGGTCCCTAAAAGCAAAATAAATACTCTTAATAATGAAATCATACCAATCAAGTTGGAATAATTTGTTACCGCCAATAATTCTGCCCAGTGGGTACCATGCTCTATCATCAAACCAGTTGTGGAACCTGTAGAAACCTTCTTCCGCTAAGTAGCGGGTGGTCCTATAGTTGAAGTATGGATCGAACTCGTGAATGACACTTTCGAAACGAAGCACGGAGAAAAGTCGCGTGCTAAAAGCTGCAACAAAAAATATAATGATATCTGTGTGAGTTTTTAGAATTCTGATATTATTACACAAAATCGCTGCTAGGGTGAGAATGGCCAATTTCAGGAGTGTTTCTTGTTTTTCCACGGACATCCGAAGCCTTGATTTTGCCAAAAGGGACGTCATGGTGGCAAACAAATCCGACCTAAACTGTTAGAAAATTATTATTTGTATCGAATTTCAGAGTTAACTGTATTATTTCCACTTACTGACAACGAACCAGAAAGATGTAATTTCCCTAAATTCCGAAAGTTTGACAGTTCTCAACTACCGGCGGATTCGGACACAAGCTGCATCTACCCAATCAGCTGCAGCAGCCGATGGCGTGGCACAGTGTTGCCAAACAGTTCTAATACGTGTCATTTCGTAAATAAATTATTCTGTACGATCATTACCGTTTATTGCCGTGTTCGACTATTATATTCCATTAGGCCATGAAATAAATATCAAAATACCTGGAGTAACATAATTCTTTACAAACCAGTAAATAATAGTATTCCTCTTTCGGTATCTCCCGTATGGTCTAGTGGCTAGGATACCTGGCTCTCACCCAGGAGGCCCGGGTTCGATTCCCGGTACGGGAAATTTTTTTCCTGCTGGGCCATTGGAAGTTTATTGCAGTCAATTTTTATAGGATTGAATATGGTACATTTTTATGCAGTAAACTGATGAAAGTAGTGAAATATATTTCATGTTCGTCTATGCAACCCCACTGTTAAAATAATTTACATGTTCCTAGTGATACTTGAGTTAAACTTTTTCCTTGACAATTTCTGTGAATTCTATCTAACATTCAATTCTGTTAACGTTCTATCTAATTTCTAACATTTCTCAACAAAATTAAAAAAAAACATGTAGTTGTTTTTAAAGTTATCGGTAGATGGCGTTTGCTGCTGACTGTCGTATAAATCGTGTCGATATAAATTTACCGAGTATTGTTGAATTTTCGTACATCTTATAAATGTTAGTGTAAATAAATTTTGATGGTATTCACTATATAAAAATAGAAATAGACAAAATTATCGAGAAAGGAATGTGTATTCATTAAGGTAAAAAGTTACAAAATATAAAACGAGGGGGCATTGAAAAAAATAATCGAAACAATCAAAATCAGGAAAAAGAAAAATAAAAAAAGCCAAAAATCCAGTCTTGTGCACGGTGCTCACTACAAAGAAAGCCTTTTTTTTTTTTTGCTGGAAAACAATGGGGAAAAGACACACAGTTGTCCTGGAACAACTCGTTTGCAGGCGATGATACCGACGTGGAAAGAAATTTGGTTCAAAAAAGTACTGGAAAAAATTCCACAGATTTCAAATTGTGTGTTTTTACTGAGGGCTGTGACTAGGGATGACTCAGATAGACACATTAAACTGACCAAAAGAGAGAAAAAAAAAGAAAATACAGTCTTAATTTTTCAAAGGCATCAGGGAATAATTTTTCTCAGTCCGTCAAATTATGGAATGTATAAGCTCTCTCATAATTCTCTTTCTTTTTCTTTTTTTGTTTGCATAAGTTATCAATGAACTTATCTGGAATGCATTTTTTTTGGTGACTAAGTCAGTTCTAGGAATGATAAAAAAAATAACCAGAGAAAACTGTACAGGACACACGCGCCAATTTCAAACGTGCGAAATAATGCAAAAAAAAAAAGTTGTTTCTGAAGTAATTGATATGACTGGCATAACAGAAAGCTAAAGAGAGGGTATGGCTTGCAAAAGGCAGCCCGCCAAGGCACACAAGTATAGAGTTGTCCAAAAATTCAAGGTTTTTCTAGGGTCCAAGAAAAAGTTTTCCTGCGTATTTGTTTTTCCTCGTAGAAACCGTTTGTCAGGGATAAAATGATGAACTGCAGGCGTTTTTTTTTTTTAAAGCTGAAAACAACAATGTGTTGAGTTGTCACGTGTCTATTCTAAGTGTTCCAGGAAATTGGGTGTCCGGAAGTATTCTGGAACAGGCTCGTCGAGTCGTGCAATGATCTTGTAAATGGCCTTCTTCCAGCTGGGCTCCGCGTCCTTCCCTGTCTGGATGGCGTTGAAAAATTCGCGCATCGTCTGCGTTACCACAATCACAAACTGCGGTGGTGGCTGTAATTTAATCAATAAACCAAAATTTAGTGAATTATTTCTTGGCTGATTTCGGTGAAGGATCAAAAGTACCTCGATGTGATTGTTTCGGTTGTAGTGCTGATTGAGAACGCGGAACAGTTCCGAGTCGGTGGAGATGTGAATGTCTTCCGCGTTGACGAGTCCCTCGTTGAGAAGCTGGCGAGCGTACTTCTCCATTTGGATATAGTAGAATTCACTAAAATAAAAAACGAGAAAAAAAGTTAAATACGTTTCGCTAGTAAGTAAATAAGTGTTTCGTAAGGTCGGAAATTTACTCTCGAACAGATTCGTTGAATAAAAAAACGACTGAATTTACGAACTTCTGCTGCGCACTTGTGCAACGCGCCATAAAACAAAATGCACATGTCCTCGTTTTTTTCACAAATTAAAAAAATAATTCATAGTTCTCGTCCAATAGAGCGGTGACGTTTACTGCTGTCGCTAAGGTTGTTTAAGCTCAGGTTGACAATGTTATCTCTCAGATTTTGCGAGACCCTCTTGCGGGGTCGGGATTGGCAGGTTGGCAGTTTACAGTGGACACAACGTGTATGACATGACATTGGTGCTGACGTGGCGAATCGACTTTATCCCGCGGTTAATTTAGTCCAGCTTTAAAGCTCAATTACCAAGTTACGAGTGAGCGTCGGTCTCGGGTCGGTGTGTCCATTAACTGGACCCGAGTTTCAACTGCTCGACAGCGCGTAATGTCCCTAATGAACCAACACCGATTCCCTAGAGCGAATCCCTTCCCCATCTACTACATACTGCAATAGCTCCCTGACAATTCTGATTTTAACTTGGCGATTACAGTCTTCCATAACCTAACCCTAATATCTAGATACTAGTTTTATTGCAGAAAATGTTGAAGAGTATGCAGAAATGCTTACCGGAAATTAGAGAACCATTTGACGAGCTGGGCTGTGTTGTTCTTGTTGAACTTGACGTCGGGGAAGTAGGTTTTCAGAACGGACGAGCTCGGGTAGCGGGTCCAGAAGAACATAAGCTTGGCTTTCCGCAAATGCATCGGGGTGAGAGTGGACATCTGATGACCTCCCTCGTAGTGGACGATGTCCGACGAGTCGGAATTGCGTTCGCTCAAGTCGTGGTGGCGAAGGTGAGCCGACGGATGGCTGGCCAGAAGAGCCGGATGAAGCAGCGAGGCAGAATTCAAAGGCGGGCTGCTGCTCTCGGGACTCTTGGACCTGGACACAGCGGCGGCGGCTGCAGCTCCTGCCGCGGCGGCAGCGAAGTACGCCGAGTAAGGCGAAAAAAGATTGGGGTGATGGAGTAGGGAAGGCTGCGACCGGTGATGCTGAGTGTTCATGTAGTGCGCTGGTGGGGTGGGTGACCGGGAAGGTGGGGGAGAATTGGCACTAGAGTTGTGGTTTCCAACAGGGGAGAGATTGGTTTCCATCGGTAAGGGGCTGTCCGAGCCATCGGAGACTTTGACGCAGCGCTTCTTCGGAGAGACGACTAGGCTGAGAGCTTCGTTCTGTTCTCCGTTCTCCTGTTCTGTGTAGCTGACGGGGCTCTTGGCCGGCTGCTGGGGCTGCTGGCCAAAGCTGTTCAGGGGCAGGTTACCAAAAGTGCCGATATTGGAGGCTAGCTGACTGAGTGCGGTAGTCGATTGATGGGGAAAGAGATGAGGCAAGTAAGGGGTTCTTAGAAAAGGAGACAAACCGAAGGCAGTGATGTCACCATTTCGCAATCCGCGATCAATAACACGAGCTCTTTGCTTGTTGACTTCCTCATCGCATGCTTTGCTGCTGTTACGCCGCTGCTGAGCTGCGAAACGCGATAAGGTAGTGTCAATCAATTGCGCCAGCGAGGAGGCCAGCTCTGTTTTCAGCATCTCGGCTAAACCTTCGAGATCGGGTGAAGGCTGTGCCGATCGCGCCTGCTGTTGTTGCTGCTGCTGCTGTTGCTGACGCTGTTGCTGCTGCTCAACCAGCAGGCGTCGTGTGGCGTCGATGTAAGCAGCGTGGGCCTGGCTCAAATGGCTCAAATCAGGGCGTGCAGCCCCGTTGTTTAAGTTCTGAGAATGACGCCCTCGGCCCACATCGTCGCGGACCGGACGACGGACTTCGGACTGACTTACTGGGGATTGTTGCAGCAGGCTGCGCTGCTGGAGTGAGGCAATGCGGTCTTGAAGCGAACGCAGAGGATCTTCTTGCTGGAAATCGTTGGTCAGGCAACTGTTCTTGGCAGCAGAGTGGCTTTCTTCTTCGTCGTCTTCTTCTTCGTCAGCAGAGCCGTACCTTGCGCTGTCGTGCTGTTGCGGCTGGTAGAGTTTGCGTTTTTTGCAGCCGTTGATTGCGGACGAGGAACGCATGGACGAAACGATAGTTTCCACGCGTGCTCGCTTACTCTCATTATCGCTAGAATCGTTTACTAAATCGGGCTTTACCTCGAGACAGAGAACTCCTGAAGAACTTTCCGATTCAGACTCAGATAAACCCGATCGCCGATGACCTGCTGTCGGAGAAGTTGCTGGAGTCAAGGGTGAGACATCTTTTCTGGATTCTTCACTGTTCTGTTCCTGCTGGTGGTCCTGTCCGCTGCGTTGTAGGACTTCGCGCAGAAACCATGCAGAATCTTCATTGCCACTGTCCGGACTGTCCGGGCTGCGTCGGATGACGGAGATGTTGTTGCTGGAATTGGCTGTGGTGAGTGAGACCTTTCCAGTTACCTGGATGTCGGGTCGCATTTCTTCCTGGTCGAGAAGTTCTCGCACCATGCTGATGTGATGATTCTGGGCAGAAGCAGCAGCGTTGGAAGCTGCCAGAAAAGACAAGGGATAACCCCCTTGGGTTGGATGTTCCAGAAGCGCCAGTTTGGATACTTGTAGGATGGTTCAACACAAGAAAAGTTTGAAGTTCAAAGGGAGAGATCTTCCAAGTGGAGGTGTGTATCACTCGGCGGCTTGGCACCGACTGAAGTCGCTCGACTTGAGTCACGACCAAAAGAGGCTAAGCCAGAAGAGGGGAGCGAGAGAGGGACAAAGGCGTCGCCAGGTGTAACTTGAGCGGTGAGCGCGGAGAGGGGGACTCGGCAGCGCAGCGACTTGGGGAAGTGGCGGCGGCCAACTGAAGGCTGGTGTCTCTAGGAGTGTGGCTTATCTTCCAAGCTGCCAAACCAAGCGTCTCCAAGCCCAGCCTACTTCCCGCTCGGGCTCTTCCTTCTGCCCTTACCGCACCCGCTACCCTCACAACAGCCCCACCGTCGGGAGGATATGGCAAGACGGACGCTGCTATTGGGTCTTGCAGGCTTCAGGAGGTTGGCTACGTCACGCTACGCTTGCCGTTCCAGACAACGAGTCCTTCATACACACATACGTATGCGCCTCTATTACAGGGCTGGCTGCCCGTAAGAATCACTGTACATGTGTTTTAAAAATTAAAAGTCTAGTCTTCGTTTTTGACTTGTTAATGGAGTTTTAAAGGAAAGACTATCTGAACAATGAATCCCTGCAAGCCTATAGCAAATTACAGAGTGTTTAACTCGTAGCACTAATAAACTAGTTTGTTATTAACATTTTTAGACTTAATTAAAAGTATAGTCTGGTGTTTGGTAATACAAGTTTTGGCACCTTTGTCTTGCAAAGGGGTTCCGGATCATATTTGAGCCGAAAAAGGTTCACATGGCAGTCTCACAAGTGGCTGATTAAAAAAATCAATACGTATACTGACATATGGCACATTGTGTAAACACATCTATATGGGAGCTTTTTTCTATCTCGAGCATACAGAAGAAAGTATTAGCCGGACAGTACGGATTATTATACAAAAACTTATTACTTAAGATTTCTGCGGATTTGAAGTGAACAATTAACAGACGACGATGCGGTCAAAGGTAAGACAGAAGATGCTTCACAAAGTTGCAAAAGAGCTTTTCCCTGATTTGATATGTCGAACAAAGGAGCGATAAAAGTCTATTTCACAAGTTGGTGGGGGTACAACAGCAACATGTTCTAATGCATATGTTGAACGCATACGACGTAGAAACAGAGGGAAAGCAGGAGGGGGTGGAAAATGCCCAAGGGGTATGTAACCCGCATAATCTTCGACACCAAGATACTGGGTGCAGGTTAAAGCTTTACTGAGCGTCGTAGTTTTTTTTTGTAGAACTACGGATTACCTTATCAATACTCTGTGTTGTTATCACTAGTTATCGCCTCGGTGAAATTGGTTGTGGAGGGTGGATTGCAATTCCTTTTTCGGTTAAAAGCTCTCCCTCCCTCCCCCCACTACATCCAAGTCTTTCATCTCGGGAGAACGACGCTATCGGACGTGTGCCGGACCGGCGTCGTGCCCCACCTTTTCAGGGGGGGGGGCTGCAGTCTAAGCGTCCCCCTTTTCTTCTTTGTAAGGTTCACTCTCTCATCCCTCTCTCTCTCTCTCTCTCCCCCCCTGCGAACGCTTCACAAAAAGTAGGGGTTCTTTACAAAACTTTCCAAGGGGACACGCGCCATGTGAACCAGTACAGACATATCCCCTGAGGCTATTGCATGAAGGGTGCGGTGATGGCGCTCACTGCTTCTGCTCCCCCGCGCTTCAACTCTCCGGGTTGTTCAAGGGGGTGACCGGGTAGGATTGGAAAACTGTTGGAGGAGGCCGACATCTAATCAAGTGGCGCAGGACGATGGTGAGTCACCAGAGGATACCAGAGAGGGTTGCCCGCCACTGCGACGCCGACGACGACGTCAAGCCACCATACCTTTTTTTTTAATTCGCAATCAAACTGAACTACGACGCAATACGTTGTTAAATTTAAAGGTTTATGCAGAATCAAACGATAATACGGTGGTTGAAAAATAGGGTTGCGTCTGAAACTTGGTGAAGAATCAAGAGAGCATGAAATCTAATTCAGTTATTAGATTCCCAACAACTAAATAGAGTTTCATAGTTAGTTATATTGAATTATGGCTTTCAATACATGAAGTATAGACTCTCAAATGTGTAATGTATCATGTCTGATACACATACAGGCTTGTGATGATTCAAGAACCGCGGCAAAGGAAAGAGCTCTTAACCACCGAACAATGTTTGTATCCCCCCCATTAGTTTCGTAAAAGAAACACTACATGATAACCCAATGATAGCTTGTTAATAACATGATGATAACATATGATTAGGACTGGTTAGGATGATGGACCACCTGCTTTATGTTGGTGCAAAAGCAATTATGTTCTTGCGAGGTTAGAAATCTGATAGCGTCTTATGCTGATTTGACTCATTTGTGACGCGGGGAATAAGGTCTTGCCAAATCACCGCTGCAGCGATTAATAATAATCTGAAACACACCTGGCCCGCCATGTTAGTGGTTTTCACTGATAAAAACCGCTGCCACCTTTTAAATACTACGCCCCTCCGAATGTCTTATCGGAAAAATTTAAAAGTCCCCGGACTCTTTTAGCCGGGCATTTCCTCCCTTTGGGCTTTAAATCGCCCGCATCTTGCTTATTTAAAAACCTACTTCCTGCACAGGGCCCAAATTTACATCTCAATAAACTGACAAACCGAACGTACACCGAATAGGGAAGTTTTTTAAAAATTGATGGGAAATGTGGCAACGCTGCGTCGAGTGCAACCAGGTGCACCGTCATTGCAGCTCGTTTAGGGCACGTGGTCATTGGGAAAACAGAGGAAAAAAGTTTCAACTTTCCCAACAAACGCTGGGAAAACGCGAGAACAAGGGCTACGAACCAACTTGTGGGGGGCTTTTGGGGGGAAAATAGAAAATCCCCAAAAGACTCCCACTGAGACGTGGCCACCATTTGTCTTGACTCACAACGGGACGCGGACACGGAATCCTAGCTTGAATTTACCGCAACATCAACTCCAAGACATTCGAGCAATGCACACATAAATCTCTCCATTAACACTTTTCCCTACACGCTCGGTATATTTAGTTAGTTGCAAAAATAGTTAGCAGTAGTTGTAGGTTTGGTAACAAAAGACACAGCTGCCATAATTTGTTTATGATTTTTTTGTCAGGGGCAATGGCTGGGCGCGCGTTCATTTCCTGAATTCGTGTTGCCCGCATGTATAAGTGCTGCTGCCTTGTTCCGCAGCTAAAAAGAAATGGAATAAAAATAACAAATTTTAATATGACTATAAAAAAAGTCCCCAAAGTAATCAAGGTAGGGTATCTGTTACCCAAAGGGCAGGTGTCCCTTGACTGCGAGCTTTGGGGTTATATGGAAATCGTAGGTAGATACGGCTTACGGTACCGATTGTAGGCGTCACATCTGTCGTCTGCTGGCAAAAACAACCCCTTTAAGATGATAACGTGCTGATAACATCAATCGGTGTGTTGTATAGTCAATCGGTTTTTGGTTGACTGTGTGGGTATATAGGGGTTAAGTACCGTTGGACCAAGGCGATTCATACTGTGGTTGAATAGGCGAATGCCGCAGAGGTCAACCTAGGTCAGCCTGGGTCAACATGTCGCCTTTTCTATAGGAATGTGTCGTATAAGGTCATTCATAAAGCCAACGGCAGCTGTTGCTTGAACAGTTCTCTATTTTAAGAAAAGGTCTTTCCCGTGAGCCTTTACCTATCAACTACAATTAATAGTAACAGTGAATGGTTATATATAATAGTTAAAATCATTAGATAATATAATATTCAAATAAAAATGTTAGTTTGTTTTATTTGAAGGAGAAATAATGAAATAAGAAAAAAAGGCGGAAATCCGGCCGGTGCTTCTTGTTATAAATCGTTTTGGTGCATGAGGAGGCGCCGTTTGACCCGAGGTCAACATCAGGTCAGGTCAGGTCAGGTCACAATATGGTGAATACAAGAAAGGGCCACTCCTGACCTCAGGTCCAAGGTGCTAAACCCTTCCGGTGTGTAAGGAAGAATAATTAGTGGTTTTACCCCTAGACTGGACTCCTTTCTTGTAAGATCAGACCAGAAGGCTGGGTGATATCAGGTGATAACAAGTGATAACAGGTTGATAACAGGTGATAACGGAGGGTAAAGGAGTAGTTCCGTTAGTCTGAGAAGCACGCTCCACTTGATTCCAGGTGTAGTTCCCAAAACGGGAGCAGAAAAGCTCTCTCCGGGAATCGAACAAGGTCGAACAGGGTCACACAAGGTCAGACAAGGTCAAATGAAGATTCTCGTGTCACCTGGCCACGAATTCATCAAAATTTTACTAGAAATTTTCTTAGATTTTTGACAATATCAAATCATTGTTCAGTATACAGTAATTAAATATATTATATTTTTTATATTTTTCTGGGATTGGTGTTTAAGGTTATACGAGAATCTCGACCTTGAGAAGGTTGTATACGTCAGGCAGATGAGGTAATAAGTGTGGTTAAATGCACGGCTCAAGTGTTGTAGATTGTTGTATGGGTAGTTGTTGTCAATGGCGAGCACAGTGTTGTTTACCACTTCCACCACAAAAGCAAATGCAAAGCCAAGCAGCTGCGTCTTCGCTTCTTTTTGTCCCACGAGAAACATACCGCTGAGTCGAAGGTATCACATGTTATCAAATGTTATCATCTGTTATCAGCTGTTATCAGGTGTTATGGAACAGTGCTGCCGGTTGATTAGTGTGTGCGGGTTTTGCGAAGCTTTTGTCAAGAAAACAGACGCACCTTTTGGTCATCGTCAAGGGTGGCCCTTCAACCTCTGCAACACATCAACAACAAACAACCCCTACTACAACAACATCCCCTACAACCTCCTACTACATTGCTAATACCCCTTTTTCATTGATAATCCGTCAAGGAAATGAAATGCTTAAGCCTTAGGTCTCTCTTTTCATCAAAAGCAGACGGAATCTGCATCTGCAGATACCGCTACAACAAACAACAACCTACCAGTAATACCCTTACAACACCCTGCAACCCTACTACCCTGCTACCTCCAGGTTGTTTGGAGTGACTATAGGACGACCCGCTAGGATAATGAAGTGGAACAAAAGGCGGTAAAAGTAAAAAAAAAAAAAAATCTACAGGCCTAGGTTTTTGATATAGGAAAGGCCAATCTAGAAAATGTGGGTCTATTAAGGACACAGCGTGAAGAATTGCTGATATTTGGTAACTGTGCACACTACAGGACACTACGGCACAGTGTATAGCACTTTTGACGTATAACGCGTGAAGTGCCATTAAGGAACCTTTGTTACACGTGTTACTTTGACTCGCCTGCAGAGGAAGTCAGCCATAACACTACTTACTACTTGCTACTTACACTATCGCACTATTAGGCTATACTGTAGATTCGATTACGTAGACTCGTGGGTTATTGAATCTGTCGAGTACGTGGACAGCGTTATAGGCTGTCGCAGTATGTCCACACATTCGACAGATTATGTCTAATATATGTGTTAATACGTAAAAATGATAAGGAAAAGCTAATCTGTCGAGTACGTGGACAACGTTTCAGTATCTCAGGCACAAACTCATAGGCTGTCGCAGTATGTCCACACATTCGACAGATTATGTCTAATATATATGTTAATACGTAAAAATTATAAGGAAAAGCTAATCTGTCGAGTACATGGACAACGTTCAGTATCTCAGGCATATTCTCACAGGCTGTCACAGTTATGTCCACACATTCGACAGATTACATCTAATATATGTTAACATATAAAACTCACGGGGAAAAGCTAGTCTGTCGAGTACGCGGACAACGTTCTGCGTATCGGGCATGCTGTTACAGTCTGTCCACACATTCAGCAGATTAGTGCAGTATGCTCCTAGAGTACTTATTCGAGTTATTACTATTAATATTTAATAAAAAATAAAAAATTGCGAGAAAAAGCTAATCTGTCGAATCAGTGGACACCGTTCAGTATACCAGGTAAATCGTCAGAGCCTGTCCACGGATTCGACAGATTATGTTGCCCTGCGTTTTTAAACGAATTAACTGTGATTAGTATTGTTACGAAATAGTTAGTGATGGTGAAAAAAGTGTGTGGAAGTGTGAAACTGTAAAAGTGTGGCAACAGTTGTAATTGATCGAACTGTGCGAATGAATCAATCGATCAGGATCGTGTCATTACCGGCGTTACGATTCGATACAGCGTTGCCAATCGTCAATCAGTGCGTTACAACGATTTTTCTTCCGTTTTGATTCGCTTTAATACGTTTTCGCCACTGTTGTCTCTGCGACTCACACCTGAATATAATAATAATAATAATAATAATATAATACTAATAGTTCGGATAAGTTATTCAGCAGCAAACTGAGCTAATCTGTCGAATGTGTGGACAAAGTGCGACAGCATATCTGACACGTAGAACGTTGTCCACAGATTCGACAGTTTAGCTTTTCCCCACGAGTTTAAAAGAAACATATATTTGAAACAATCTGTCGAATGAGTGGACAGACTACCACAACACACCTAACGTACAGAGTGCTGTCCACAGATTCGACAGTTTAGCTTTTCCCTACGAGTTCTACATCAACACAAAATAAATATAATCTGTCGGATGAGTGGACAGACCACCACAACACACCTAACGTACAGAATGCTGTCCACAGATTCGACAGTTTAGCTTTTCCCTACGAGTTCTACGTCAACACAAAATAAATATAATCTGTCGAATGAGTGGACAGACCACCACAACACACCTAACGTACAGAATGCTGTCCACAGATTCTACAGTTTAGCTTTTCCCTACGAGTTCTACGTCAACACAAAATAAATATAATCTGTCGAATGAGTGGACAGACCACCACAACACACCTAACATACAGAGTGCTGTCCACAGATTCGACAGTTTAGCTTTTCCCCACGAGTTTAAAAGAAACATATATTTAAAATAATCTGTCGAGTGAGTGGACAGACTACCACAACACACCTAATGTACAGAACGTTTGTCCATTGATTCGACAGTTTAGCTATTTCCCACAACTTCTACATATTAAAATAAAACATAATTAGTGATATTATGTGAAAAGTAGTGATTATTATGTTACATTACAACGGTCATTGAAATGGTTGGCTTGGAGAGGAAAGGGTGTAGGTGCGCTAGTGGCGGACGGGCGGAGTGCGGAAAGACGGAAGTAGTGGATTGACCGATGATGCTCGTCGGACAAATGACCCAAATGACCACCATACCTCAATGTCGCCTATCAATCTATTAACAATCAAACAACAGTTACATTCAACTTGTGTTATCTACATATTATCACCTGTTATCGCTAATTCCTGTTTTACTTTTCCCGCCCTGAGGCGATCTGGATCTTTTGTTCGGGGCGGCCCGAACAATGTTGACCGGGCCAGAGTTGAAAACTTTTCTCCCAAAACTAATTACTAAAAGTGTTGATGAGTCTAAAAGCCCCTCAGTTTCTGACAAGAAGAGGCTCTTCTCTCGCTTAATTAATTTCAGACATTCGCTAACAACCAACTTAAATTATTAACTCATTAATTAGTTCATCAAACTATGGACCAAAACTTCGGCCGGCCGCCATTTGCTTCCAACCTCCACAAGGCCTGGCGGCGTTGCCAGATTTATTCAACTTTAAAATTTATTATTATTATTATTATTATTATTATTATTATTATTATTTATATTATTTATTTTTATATTTTTTGAGACCTGTGGGAATGTTGGATTGGGGTTAAAACGGATGTTTGTCATGAGAGGTTTGTCAAGCTTATTTTCTGCTGGTCACCCAATGTCAAGACCATCAAGAGTTTTTTTGTCAGAAGAGGGTAAAAGTAAAAACTTGCGGGGTAGGCCTGTTGTTGTTGCTAATATTCCTGTTATTATTATTATTAATTGTATACGTTACAGTAGTATGCGACCCTTAGAACAAAATGAGTCTGCCTATTCTGTGGACAGTAATTGAGATTGTAGGTATGCTGACACAGCCTGTCCACAGATTCGACAGATTACTGCAACAGTTTATTATGGGATTCACATTATTGTTGCTGTTGTGGATGCAACATTGATGTATGCTCCTTAGAGTGTAGTAAACTGTCGAATCCGTGGACAACGTTCGATATTGCAGGTAGGCTATGACAGCTTGTCCACGGATTCGACAGATTAGTACAGTACGATTTCGAAGGTGCTTATACTCCTGTAACTACTACTCCTATTATTGCTATAGTCTATATTATATAGACTATAATTACACTAGTATTATTACTACTACTACTAGTCCTACTCCTCCTCCTCCTCCTCCTCCTCCTCCTCCTCCTCCTCCTACTGCTACTACTATACGACCACGATGACTACTCCTGCTTTGACTACTACAGTTACTGTAGCTCGTCCCACTGCTACTGCTTTTACCATTACTAGTACTACTTCTCCTACTACGGCGAACACTACTACTACTAAAGCTAATGCTACTACTGCTTCTTCTGCCGTTAGTAGTACTTTAACTTCTACTACAGCTTCTGTTACTACTTTTACTACTCAAACTACTTGTGTTACTACTACAATAAGTGCAAGTATTATTATAGAAAGGTTTGGGGAGCTTTTAGGCTGAGCAGATGGCAACGCGGGGAGACAAGAGCGTTTGTTGTTTGTTAAAAGGGGAAAAAAGGTCGGAGTTCAAGAGTTTTTCAGTGAATTGGGTCAGCCTGTGGAAAAAGACGAGGTCATTCTATAAGATGCTATTCTTTGACCTTATAACGGGGTCAAATCGTGGGAACAGCTCTTTCCCAAGGTTCTATATAAAGAGACCGGCTTTAACACAGGAAAGAAAGGTAAAGTAAGGTCAACAGCTGATTCCTGAGAGGTTTTTCATAATCCCAAAGGTGACAATTAGTGTTATCAATTGTTATCAGCTGTTATCATCGATTTTTCTCCATATCTTTAAACGAAATGACCATTTTGCCACTTTTATCACTGTTGTATCAATGTCTATAATATATTATCACACGTTATCACGTGTTATCATGCGTTATCACGTGTTATCACACATTAGGGGTCGTCAGGGGACCTTCTATGTTCTGTCGGTGGGGGTTTCGGACCGATCCAAGTCACGCGATCAGCATCTGCGGGGTGGTTTTACGATCCATTCAAACTTTAACCCCCTCCCATAACCACCCCGAACCACCCCACCTCCCCCATAATATGTAGCCTTTACACCCCCCACCCATCCCACACAACCCCCACGATATCCCATGTTTTATTGTGGGGAGACCTCGTGTCACGAGTCGTGGGGTTGAGTATATAGCGCTTAACGAGCGATAATACTACTGGCTTTTGCTTTGGCGGGGGCACTACTAACTTTTGCATGTTGTACTATTATCCGTGGTTATCAAGGTATTATCAAGTTTAATCAAGGTTTTTTACCAGCTTATTATAGTCCGTCCGTATCGAATTTATATAGGACAATCTTGAAAATATCGTAAGAAAATTTGAGAACAGTTTAGGAAAATCTTTGAAAATTTTAGTTGATTTTTCCTAAGTTTCGGGGGAAACGTATTGCAGACCCCTTATTTAGAATCCTATAACGGGAAACGTGTGTCCCCACGTTTCCATTGTCAAGTCGTATTCCACGAACTGGACTCCCAGGTTACTTCCGAAAACACGTATCCCATAACGGACATACTGATTTTCAATAACGGACACTTGATTTGCGTATAACGGACACAGATTCTGCAGTACGTTGATCAGACGATTCTATAGATCCGTAAGCAAGTACTAGGAATCAATCCTGTTGCTACAACAGAATGCAGAGATCTCAATGAATGGATCAGCACGTACGCCTTCGTACGCCTATAGCATTTTTTACATACTAAACCTAACCCGAAAGAAAAGTCATACGGTTTGAATACCGAATGACTAGGTAGCTGAACACTAGCTTCCTTCTGAATCACTAGCTGAACAGTACCTGGACTTTTTTAAAACTAATAAAACTGAACCCTCTGAATAAGGGACTGAATACTGAATGACCGAGTTCTTTCAAAACTCAAGCGTACGAACCGTGTGAAAGTGGGCCAATTTCACACTGTCGTCTAGCTGAATCCATTGGTAGCCATGCAGCATACATACGGTCATTCAGACGGTCATTCAGACGTATGGCTAGCGCATAATTTTTCTATCAGGAACGATTCCTGTATTTTACTTTTACATTTCAAGCAATATAGTGTTTGGGTATAGAGTTTAGGGGCTAAAAAAAAAACAAAAGTGAAGTGAAAAGAATGTAAGATACGAATCAGGGGGCGAAACAAACAAAATGGCGGCGCGGGGGATGCAGACATCTGCCCGACGCGCGCAGCATCTGCGTCCGCTGACACCGCGCCGCCGCGCTTTGAGGTACACAACAAAATAAGCGAAAATTCATCACAATTCAACGCAAAATATACAAATGAATGACTCTAAAATGTTCCTAGAAGACTACTCTACACTTTTAGCTAATTATTTCTGTTACATAGTTAGTTTGTAAGCGTTAAATTTAGTTTCAAAGTTTCAGGTTTTCGGTTTGAAAAATTCTAGCATCCGCTGCTTTGAGGTACACAACAAAATAAGCGAAAATTCATCACAATTCATCGGAAAATCTACAACTGAATTAGTCTAAAATGTTCCTAGAAGACTACTCTACACTTTTAGCTAATTATTTTTGTTACATTGTTAGTTTGTAAGCATTAAATTTAGTTTCAAAAGTTTCAGGTTTTCGGTTTGAAAAATTCTAGCATCCGCTGCTTTGAGGTACACAACAAAATAAGCGAAAATTCGTCACAATTCATCTGAAAATCTACAACTGAATGACTCTAAAATGTTCCTAGAAGACTACTCTACACTTTAAGCTAATTATTTCTGTTACATTGTTAGTTTGTAAGCTTTAAATTTAGTTTCAAAGTTTCAGATTTTCGGTTTGAACATTCTAGCATCCGTTGCTTTGAGGTACACAACAAAATAAGCGAAAATTCGTCACAATTCATCTGAAAATCTACAACTGAATTAGTCTAAAATGTTCCTAGAAGACTACTCTACACTTTTAGCTAATTATTTCTGTTACATTGGTAGTTTGTAAGCGTTAAATTTAGTTTCAAAGTTTCAGGTTTTCGGTTTGAAAAATTCTAGCATCCGCTGCTTTGAGGTACACAACAAAATAAACGAAAATTCATCACAATTCATCGCAAAATATACAACTGAATTAGTCTAAAATGTTCCTAGAAGACTACTCTACACTTTTAACTACTTATAATTATTCAATTTGTTAGTTCATAAGTAGTAAATTTAGATCAAAGTTCTACAGTTTTCTGCGGTTGAACATCACAGCCGAAGTCTTTAATACAAAGTATTGATAATACTGATAATATTGATAACAGTGGATAACACTGATAGTAAACCAAAGCCGCAGACTGTCACAATAACGTATATACAACGTTAAATATAATACTTTTGACAGTAGAGAGAGAGGAAAAAAAAACTTAGAAAAGAAACTGGAAAAAAAAGTTTAAAGCCACAACCAAAGGCTGGAGTCACGCGCCATCAAAATATTCTGTTATTAAATCCAAACATAAAGTTTTATTCCTTTTTAATTCGTTTTTAAGGAAATTCAGATATTGATTTAACTTGTATGTAAATTTTTTTTGTTTGTTTGTTTGGGGAAAGCTTTGGATGACAAAGACGTAATGGACAGACCCCCTCCTTTGAAGATACGACTGTCGCATGTTAGCGCTGACCACACGTGGATACGAGTCATTTATGTCCCTGGTCAACTTGACTGTTAACCGTGGTTAACACAACCAAAGGCCGATAATAACCACTAACAAACACTTGATATAACAATCTGATACGCATAGATTAAAGGATAACTTAACAAAGGGTCAGTAATAAACACAGCTAACGGGTTGATGATAGAATGGCAAAACTGCATAACGTCAGCAACAAGGGGGCGGTAAGTTAATTGACGTCAATTGATGCGTATAGAGCGTAGGGGAACTACTGAGACTTCCATTATGAAGTTGCACAGGCAAATCTGGAGAGTGTATGAAGCGTCAATAGATTCCAAGGGCGTTGGTCAGTTAATACTGGGCGTTGTTTGCAGGCTGCCCGCCATCTTGAATCCTCATAACACCTGATAACAGTTGATAACACGGTGATAACAACGTGACCCATTCCCAGTGGACCGTGGTTTGCTATGAGCAACTAGTGGGGCGTGTGCCCGATAGAGAAATTATTACGACACACTTTTTCGTCCATTGAATTGTGTTACCACATGTTATCACCCTTGTTATCAGTGTTATCACGTGGGTTATCGTCGCTCGTTTGGGATTTTTGGGCGTTTTACTGTATCGATGATATTGTCCATCCACCGTGAACGGAAACTTCAAACTTCCGATTTCCCAATTTGTTTTCTAAAAATTTCCGGTTCGTATTCTAAAAAGTAACTATTATTATAATTGTACTATTTGTTATATTCGAAATTGTTATTTTATTTACTATTATATTATATTTGGATTCATTTTAAACTTAAAAAGAACGTGATATAACTTTTTCTAATAACCGAGGAATCATTATTATAAATAGCAGTAGTAGTAGCAACTAGTAGTAATGGAAGTAATAGTACTAGTAGTAGTACTAGTAGTAGTAGTTGCAGTAGTAGTAGCAGTAATAGTAATGGAAGTAATAGTACTAGTACTAGTATTAGCAGTAGTAGTAGTAGCAGTAGTGGTAGTAGTAATGGAAGTAGTAGTACTAGTGGCAGTAGTAGCAGTAATAGTACTAGTAGTAGTAGTTGCAGTAGTAGTAGCAGTAGTGGTAGTAGTAATGGAAGTAGTAGTACTAGTGGCAGTAGTAGTAGTAGTAGTAGCAGTAATAGCAGTAGTAGTAGCAGTAGTAGTAGTGGCTATATGTAGGATTTCATTAGATAGAAATCAATGCAGTTTCAAATTTCCGGAAGAACGAAAACCTATACTTGACTCATGAAAGGTTCGCTATAAGATTCTTAAGTTATACATATTTTAACTATTAATATATTTAAATATATTAAATAATTTTAATACTTTTTTCATGTTAACTAGTGAATTCGTTCAGTACGTACTTAATTAATTAGAAAACTAACGCTGAATTAAAGGTTGGTTAAAGCGTTCACAGTTTGCTTTAATGAGTCGTGGGAAAAACGTAGTAACTTAAAAAACAAACCTACTACTACTACTACTATTTCAACAACAACAACAACTACTACTACTACTACTACTATTTCAACAACAACAACAACTACTACTACTACTACTATTTCAACAACAACAACTACTACTACTACTACTTTTTCAACAACAATAACTACTACTGCTACTACTACAACTACTATCAGCACTAATATTATTACTACTACTACTACTACTACTCCTACTACTACTACCACTTCTACTACTACTGCTTCTGCTACAACAGCAATAACAAATACGACTACTACTACTAGGACTACTACTACTACTACTACTACTACTACAACAACCACTACTACTCTTTCTACTACTACTACTACTACGCTACTACTATTACTACTACTACTACTACTACTCCTCCTTCTACTACTACTCCTACTACTACTACTACTACTACTACTACCACCACCAATAATAATAATACCAAAAAGATGAAGATGAAAAAGAGAGAGAGAGTGAGAGAGTAATAGGAAACAGAAACCGGAATCGGAACAAACCAAACGGGGTGAAAAGCGGAAGTTGCTTCCGCATGTTCTGCTGCGTTTCCTCTTTTGTCACGCTACCTGCAGGTTACATCCACTTTTGTCCACATCACCTTCAACGCCCCTCCATGGGAAAGCTATGGGATAATCAGGGGAAAGTTGCGGGGAAAAGTTGTGGGGAAAAGTTGCGGGGAAAAGTTGCGGGGAAAAGTGAGACTATGAGAAGCTTTGGGAACATTTTGGGAACGAATACATATCAATACGAAATTAAATTGTAAATTAAATTATCGAAAAAAAAAATTTTAATTTTTCCCACTTTTAGTGTGTTGAGATTTTTCCCTAAAGACTTAGGATAAAAAAATAAAAAAAAAATAAAAACTCTGAAAGGGTGTGGTCCATCGGTCGATACGTAATATTTGACTCACAAGCAAATCGTGTCTATCCCGTAAGATTCAATTACGTTAGTAACACACACACTTAAAAAAAAATGCAATAATGAGTTCGTTTGTGGTATTTAATTAAGTTCAATGAGGAGAATTAGTCCCGTTTAAAAGATCGGGTTTCCGATGATTATGTGTGGAAACAAGGCGTTACTTAGCAACAGGCCCCTGAAACTCAAGATGGCGTCTAGCCGCGCAGAAAAGGGGCGGTTTTTTTCTCTCTCTCCGTTTTCAAGAGATTCAGAAAACCAGAAAACGCCCCTTGTGGTTGACCAAAACCTAATATCTACATTCCTTTAACTAATTATCAACACTAGAATCCATTAAACTAATTAGAACTATTTTTTTTTAAATTAAAATCTTAAAGTTCACCTGGTCTTTAGAACCCACGAGCCAATGGACCAAACGTTGCGGCGTTGCCAGATTTCAGAAAATAAATCGTCTAAAATAAATGATATAATCTTAACTATTAAAATCTATGGCATTTAATTAAACGTTAATTATCTTATTTAATAAATTAATTTTTAGTCCGCCTGGTCTTAGAACCACGAGCCGATGGACCAAACCTTGCGGCGTTGCCAGATTTCAGAAAATAAATTGTCATTAAATAAATTAAATAATCTAAACTATTATAATCTATGGCATTTAATGAAAAATTAATTAAATTTTTTAATAAAATCAAATTTTAGTCCGCGTGGTCTTAGGACCACGAGCCGATGGACCAAACGTTGCGGCGTTGCCAGATTTCAGAAAATAAATCGTCTGAAATAAATTACATAATCTTAACTTTTATAATCTATGGCATTTAATTAAAAATTAATCATCCTATTTAATAAATTAAATTGTAGTCCGCGTGGTCTTAGGACCACAAGCCGATGGACCAAACCGTGCAGCGTTGCCAGATTTCAGAAAATAAATCGTCTAAAATAAACTAAATAATCTAAACTATTATAATCTATGTTATTTAATTAAAAATTAATTAACTTCTTTAATAAATAAAATATTAGTCCGCGTGGTCTTAGGACCACAAGCCGATGGACCAAACATTGCAGCGTTGTCAGATTTCACAAAACAAATTTTTGATCCATCTAAATTAGATAGTCTAAATTATTGTAATTTATTATATTGTAGTTATTAATTACAAATAATTATTATTTTTTTAATTTTTTTTTTTTGACCGGAACTATATCCGATATAGGAAGTATAGTTTTGTTTAGTAAAAAAAAAAGTTTCTAGGAATTTGAAATAAAGGACTTGGGTTTTGTAAATGTGCAGTATAATCCAACGGGGGTTTGCGTGATCTGGTGATGGTCTAATTCATTTCCGTCGCTTTGCGTGTACTTTTTTTCTCTCTCTCTATCTCTCTCTTTGGGTCTTTGGGTCTTTTATATTTCTTTAATTATAGACGTCTAGAAACTACCCACTTCCGTCTCAAAGTTCGTCTCCAAACGGCACCAAGACATGGACAACCCCCACCTTGTTCATCCTTAACCTTCAACCTAACATAAATTCGACTTCCTTCAGTTCCTTTGTTTTATTATTTTTTTTCCTTATTGAAATACATTACATACTATCCAGCCCAGTAGAAAAAAATTATTCAGTCGGTAAGTAAGTAAGTAATCGTACTTAAACACTTGCAAGTACTTACTGTAACATTGTCAGAATAGACTGTAAGACGTAAGCTGTAAGAGCGATTTCAGTAGCTGTAAGACGTCTTACGGGACTTCAATTTGCCGATTTCAGTAGCTGTAAGAAGTCTTAAGGAACTTAAATTTGCAGATTTCAGTAGCTGTAAGAAGTCTTAAGGGACTGAAATTTGCCGATTTCAGTAGCTGTAAGACGTCTTACTGGACTTCAATTTGCAGATTTCAGTAGCTTTAAAACATCTTACTGGACTTAAACTTGCCGATTCCAGTAGCTGTAAGATCTCTTACGGGACTTCAATTTGCCGATTTCAGTAGCTGTAAGACGTCTTACTGGACGTAAATTTGACGATTTCAGTAGCTGTAAGACGTCTTACTGGACTTAACTTTGCAGATTCCAGTAGCGTAAGACGTCTTAAGGAACTTAAATTTGCCGATTTCAGTAGTGTAAGACGTCTTACGGGACTGAAATTTGCCCGCTTTCAGTAGCTGTAAGACGTCTTAAGGAACTTAAATTTACCGATTCCAGTAGCTGTAAGAAGTCTTACGGGACTTAAATTCACCGATTCCAGTAGCTGTAAGAAGTCTTAAGGGACTGAAATTTGCCGATTTCAGTAGTGTAAGACTTCTTACGGGACTTCAATTTGCAGATTTCAGTAGCTGTAAGAAGTCTTACGGGACTGAAATTTGCCCGATTTCAGTAGTGTAAGACGTCTTACGGAACTTAAATTTACCGATTCCAGTAGCTGTAAGAAGTCTTACGGGACTTAAATTTACCGATTCCAGTAGCTGTAAGACGTCTTACGGGACTTAAATTTGCCGATTTCAGTAGCTGTAAGACGTCTTAAGGAACTTAAATTTGCCGATTCCAGTAGCTGTAAGACGTCTTACGGGACTTCAGTTTGCAGATTTCAGTAGCTGTAAGACGTCTTACGGGACTTAAATTTGCCCGATTTCAGTAGCTGTAAGACGTCTTACGGGACTGAAATTTGCAGATTCCAGTAGCTGTAAGACGTCTTACTGGACTAAAATTTACCGATTTCAGTAGCTGTAAGAAGTCTTACGGGACTTAAATTTACCGATTTCAGTAGCTGTAAGACGTCTTACTGGACTTAAATTTGCTGATTTCAGTAGTGTAAGACGTTTTACGGAACTTAAATTTGCCGATTTCAGTAGCTGTAAGAAGTCTTACGGGACTTCAATTTGCAGATTTCAGTAGCTCTAAGAAGTCTTAAAAAACTTAAATGTGCAGATTTCAGTAGCTGTAAGACGTCTTACTGGACTTAAATTTGCCGATTCCAGTAGCTGTAAGACGTCTTACGGGACTTCAATTTGCCGATTTCAGTAGCTGTAAGACCTCTTACAGGACTTAAATTTACCGATTCCAGTAGCTGTAAGACGTCTTACGGGACTGAAATTTGCCGATTTCAGTAGTGTAAGACGTCTTGTTCCGATTAAGTGGTTGTAAGGACCTACCAAAGACTTACTCGTGGATAAGCCGTGGTAGGTAGACCCAAACGTCTTACTTTCAGTAAGCGGTGGTAAGTACCCGAGTCAGCAGAGTCAACACTAGTTAAGCAGCGCAAGAACTACTTACCTGAACTACTTAATTTTATATTTTAAATGTATTATAATACATTTTTATTTTAATATGTTATATTATTGTTTTTTAAATTTAAATATATTCTATGAAAAGTGTTTAGGACTTACTGTTTAGAAATCAAGATTCTTTTAAGATTCTTTTAAGATTCTTTTAAGATTCTTTTGAGATTTATGAGAATCTTTAAAAAAAATGAAATAAAATAAATTGAATTAAATTAGAACTGCCGCGGGGTGTTGGTTTAAGTACTTCTCAGATAACATAGTGACGTTATTAACAATTGACCATATGCTGCGTGTTACCTCCCAACTCCCAACTACTTCCAAACTACTCCCAACTACTCCCAGCTATTCCCAACTACCTCTAATGACTCTTGGTTACTTTTAACTATCCCAACTGATCCCAACTACTTCCAACTGCTACCAAACTACCCCCAACTACTCCCAGCTATTCCCAACTATTCCCAACTACTTCCAAGTTACTTCCAACTACTCCCAGCTATTTCCAACTATTCCCAGCTACTTCCAAGTTACTCCCAACTACTCCCAGCTATTCCCAACTACTTCCAAACTACTCCCAACTACTCCCAACTACTTCCAAGTTGCTCCCAACTACTCCCAGCTATTCCCAACTATTCCCAGCTACTTCCAAGTTACTCCCAACTACTCCCAGCTATTCCCAACTACTTCCAAACTACTCCCAACTACTCCCAACTACTTCCAAGTTGCTCCCAACTACTCCCAGCTATTCCCAACTATTCCCAGCTACTTCCAAGTTACTCCCAACTACTCCCAGCTATTCCCAACTACTTCCAGTTATTCCCAACTACTTCCAAGTTACTCCCAACTACTTCCAGCTATTCCCAACTACTTCCAAGTTACTCCCAACTACTCCCAGCTGTTCCCAACTACTCCCAGCTATTCCCAACTAACTCTAATGACTCTCGGTTACTAACAACTATTCCAACTGATCCCAACTACTCTCATACTATTCTCAAACTAACTCTAATGAATCTAGGTTACTGCCAACTTATCCTCCCAGCTATTCCCAACTACTTCCAAACTACTCCCAACTAGTTCCAAACTACTCCCAACTACTCCCAGCTATTCCCAACTAGTTCCAAACTACTCCCAACTACTCCCAGCTATTCCCAGCTACTTCCAAACTACTCCCAACTACTCCCAGTTATTCCCAGCTACTTCCAAACTAGTCCCAACTACTCCCATATTTAAAATACCTATTTTAACATATTTTCCTATTATACAATTCAATTGATTTTATGTGTTATTCATAGTTCTATCCTATAATATTTCATTATTACTATTTATTATTATTATTATTATTATTATTATTATTATTATTAGATTTTTCTGAATTTTTCCAGTTTTCGGCAAACTCGCAGAAAGCGATGGCTGCGTTTCCGAGATACCGAAGCTCTTCAGCGGTTCGCTGCTCTTCAAGAATCACAAGTTAAGAATCACGAATCAAGATTCACGATTCTCTGAAGAATCTTAGAATAAATACCAGAATTAAACATTTTAATCCAAGGGGTCCGAAACTCCGGCGAAAAAGTGTACGAAGATTATTTGATAACATACGATAACATGGAGACCACAGGCTGATAACAGTGACAACATGTCCTGGGTCTACGAAGATTATTTGATAACACATGATAACATGGACATAACAGGCTGATAACAGTGACGACGTGTCCTAGGTGTACGAAGATTATTTGATAACACATGATAACATGGAGATAACAGGCTGATAACAGTGACAACATGTCCTAGGTGTACGAAGATTATTTGATAACACATGATAACATGGAGATAACAGGCTGATAATAGTGACGACGTGTCCTAGGTGTACGAAGATTATTTGATAACACATGATAACATGGAGATAACAGGCTGATAACAGTGAGAACATGTCCTAGGTGTTTACGAAGATTATTTGATAACACATGATAACATGGAGATAACAGGCTGATAACAGTGATAACATGTCCTAGGTATTTACGAAGATTATTGGAAGTTTCGGACCCCTTGTTTTAATGTAATATTAGCAATATAATAATTTATTATAATATATAAAAATAATCATGTATTAATAAAATTATAATTGTGATGTATCAATTACGTTCTTAATGTCTAAAACTAACCAAAATATATAAAAATTCATAATTTAATATTTATTTTATAATTTATATTTAATAATTAATAAATAATAAGAAATAGATAATTTAGTCGAGTCGCGAACCCCGCCCTTGAAATGTACCGCAGAATCTTAAAGCGACCGGAAACTGATGTTCTCGTCGACATTTGATAATGCAATTAACATTTCTTTCAAATTTTATTAAAATGAATTAAATCTATTTCCTTAATAATAATAATAATAATAATAATAATAATAATAATAATAATAATAATAATAAAAATAATAATAATAATAATAATAATAATAATAATAATAATAATAATAATAATAAAAACAATAATAAAAATAAAAATAATAATAATAATAATAATAATATAAATAATAATAATAATAATAACAATAATAATAATAAAAATAATAATAATAATAATAATAATAATAATAAATAAATAAATAAATATATATAATAATAATAATAATAATGCTTGAAACCAAATATTATGACACAAGAAAAAAGGACAACCGGTGTTAAATATGACGACGTCATGTCTCCAACAATAGGTCATAGGGTAGTAGTGTAGTAGTAGGCCTATAGGCTAGTATTGTTGTAGGCCCAGAAAAATTGTGGAGCGTATGTGGGGCGGGACAACTTTTTCCTCGTGTCACATTTTGCGAACCCACCTGTCCGTTCCTAACTGACGATAACACTAGATAACAAACGATAACAGGTGATAACAAACGGAAAAGATAAAATGACTACCTGTCGGACGAGACCAAGAAATCGCAGGAAATTTCCATCGGTTTAGTTCCGCAGAAACTCGCAAGGGGGTCTGCAACTCTGTTTAAAAATCTACAACTTCCGGTAGTAATATCAACAGAAAATATTAATATTGAACTGAAATATAAAATCCCCAGATATTTTTTACTGTAAGTTGAAATAATATTATTAATAATATAATACATAAATAATAAAATGTATATTTATGAAAGTGATAAGGGCGTGTGTGTATTTGTCCAGTTGAAATGGGATAATTTGTGTCTAGTTTTTTTTTTTTTGGTATGTGTGTTTAAATGATAGAATTGTGGTAGGAATTAAGGCGTTTTTCAGGTGAAGTGGTCAATGAGTTTTACGCTTGAGGAACCAAAGGGGAAATGGAAAACTTCCTTCCTTCCTTCCTTCCGTTTCCAGTGGCTACAAAGCTTTGTCCCTTCTTCTCCCAGCATAGCCGTATAGAATCTGCTAGCTTGTAGCCACTGATAACAGGTGGTACTAATACTACTATTACTACTACTATTGGTGCTGCTGCTACTACTGATACTGCTGCTACTATTGCTGTTTCTATTACAGCTACTGCTACTGTTACTAATGCTGCTACTACTTCTACTGTTTCTGTTACAGCTACTGCTACTATTACTAATGCTAGTACTGCTATTGCTGCTACTATTGCTGTTTCTGTTACAGCTACAGCTACTGTCACTAATGCCAGTACTGCTGCTGCTGCTACTACTACTACTGTTTGTATTAGAGCTACTGCTACTGTTACTAATGCTAGTACTGCTATTGCTGCTACTATTGCTGTTTCTATTACAGCTACTGCTACTGTTACTAATGCTGCCACTACTACTACTGTTTCTGTTACAGCTACTGCTACTGTTACTAATGCTAGTACTGCTGCTGCTGCTACTACTACTGTTTCTGTTACCGCTACTGCTACTATTACTAATGCTACTACTGCTGCTGCTATTACTACTACTGTTTCTATTACTGCTAGTGCTACTGTTACTAATGCTAGAACTGCTACTGCTGCTACTATTGCTGTTTCTGTTACAGCTACTGCTACTGTTACTAATGCCAGTATTGCTGCTGCTGCTACTATTGCTGTTTCTATTACAGCTACTGCTACTGTTACTAATGCTACTACTCCTGCTGCTACTACTGCTACTGCTATTACTACAGGGTTATAATTAGATATTACCAATCATAACAGGTCGTAATACTAATCAACAAAAATTATTTGAAAAAGCTTATAAAAATTTAATTTAATAAATTAGCCAATTTTTACTTAAATAAAACATTAATTAAAATTATTAATTTTTAATTAACGTGGCTCGATTATTACAATAATGACGAATTTATTAAATTAAATTAATATACCATTTAATTAAGAGGATCTTGCTGAAAATTTAACGTAATTATGAAATATTTAATTAAATTGCCTATATTATTAAAATATAATTAAAATCATTATTCATATTAAAGTGAATTATTGTAATATTTTTCTTTTAAAGGTAACCGTTCCGCGTAGGAGATTTAAAGAGGATCTTGTTGTTGGTGGTGGGGGGGCCGGTGGGAAAATTGTTTCCCGCATTGTTTCCCACCGGAGGTTTACCGGATATCCGCACAGATCAGGGTGTGTGATATCCACCAAACTTCCCCTTTTTCAACAATGCGGGGAAAAAAAGAAGCTAGGCTTATACATACAAGTAGTGCTAAGTAGTAGTAGTAGTAGTAGTAGTAGTACTAGTAGTATTAGTAGCAGTAGTAGTAATTGCTGTAGTTGTAGTAGTAGAAGTAGTAGTAGCAGTAGTAGTATTAATTGCTCTAGTTGTAGTAGTAGAAGTAGTAGTAGTAGTATTAGTAGTAGTAGTAGTAGTAGTAGTAGCAGTAGGAGTTGCAGTAGAAGCAGTAGTAGTGGTAGTAATAGTAGCATTAGGAGTGATTGATCTAGTTGTATTAGTAGAAGTAGTACAAGTAATAGTAGTAGCAGTGGCAGTAGAAGCAGTAGTAGTGGTAGTAATAGTAGCATTAGGAGTGATTGCTCTAGTTGTAGTAGTAGAAGTAGTAGTGGTAGTGGCAGTAGAAGTAGTAGTAGAAGTAATAGTAGTAGTGGCAGTAGAAGTAGTAGCAAAGCAGTTCTACCAGTAACGGTAGTAGTCGTACTAGTAGCAGTAGTGGTTATAGTAATTGTTCTAGCTGTATTAATAGTACCAGTGATAATAGCAGTAGTAGTTGTTGTTGTAATAGTAGTAGTTGTGGTGGTAGTAGGTGCTAAGCAAAGCGAATTACGAATTCCCATAAGAAAGAAAGAAGACTAGAAATGGAAACGAAATAAATGAAGCCATACAATCGAAGCTCTGCAGGAAAAAACGACTTATTCTATTTTTTACTATTTTTTTGACTATTTTGTCCCTAAACAAACTTAAGCTTTGCTTCCCCGAAGCGATATGTTATATGCGTGGGACATCAACTCATAGCAACCAAAGATAAACCGCAAAAAACCCACAGAAAAGCTTCACACACTTTTAAACCTTCGTTTAAATGCTCGGTCTGTCGTAGATGTGTGGAAAAGAGTAAAAGTAGCAGTAGCAGTAGTAGCAAGCACTTCTAGTTAGAGTGGTACTCAAAGTAGTATTAAGAGTAATGATGATAATAATAGTAGTAGTAGTGGTATTTATAATAGGCGTGAAGTAGCAGCAGTAGAAGTGGTAGTAGTGGTAGTAGTTGTAGCAGTAGTAGTAGTAGTAGTAATGGTATTTGATATAGGCGTGAAATAATAGAAGTAAGTAGTGGTATAGTGGTAGTAGCACTAGTGGTAGTAGTGCTGGTATTTATAATAGGCGTGAAGTAACAATGGTAAGCAGTTGTATAGTTATAGTACTAGTGGTGGTAGTAGTAATAGTAGTAGCTGTTGTTCTACCATTAATATAAGCGGTAGTGGTACTAGGACTGCCATTTTTATTACTACTACTGGTACTCCTCTTCCTCCTCCTCCTACTACTAAATACTCCTCCTACTACTACTACTCCTGGTACTACTACAACTACTCCTCTTCCTCCTCCTACTACTACTAAATACTCCTCCTACTACTACTACTCCTGGTACTACTACAACTACTCCTCTTCCTCCTCCTCCTACTACTATATACTCCTACTACTACTACTACTCCTGTTACTAGTACAACTACTCCTCCTCCTCCTGGTACTACTACTACTCCCACTACTACTCCTACTACTTCTAATACTTCTACTACTACTACTCCTCCTCCTCCTGGTACTACTACTACTCCCACTACTACTCTTACTACTTCTACTACTCCCACTACTACTCCTACTACTTCTAATACTCCTACTACTAATCCTCCTCCTCCTCTTACTACTACTACTACTCCCACGACCACTCCTACTACTACTACTACTCCTGCTACTCCCACTACTCCTACCGCTACTACTGCTTCCGCTATTATCAAAATAAATATTACTATAAGCAAGTTCGAGTTCTTTGAAGGGGCTCTAGAATATCAAGGAAAGCCGATTGGGACCAGTGCTCTTTGATAATCTCATTAAAGTCTCGGTCACAGGGAAAAACTTGTGCCCGTGTCTTTTCATTTCGTCATTTTTTTCTGTTTTCCCTTTTGTTTTGTTTTCTATCAAAACTTGTAAGTATATTTATGTTTGAGGTTTGCTGCACTGATATGAGTTCCTTCGTGTGGCAATATTGATATACCCAAGACAGTAAGAAATCTAGAGGTTTCGATCCGCTTGATTCAATTAGCAATCCCCCTTCCCCAACACGGTGACGTTTCCTCAGTTCAAAAATCAAATAAAATAATAAATAATATTTATAATAAATCGTAAATATTTTTTTTCGTTACAGATTTAATCATATCGCTTTTTTAATTGAATTAGCAACGGCTACTTGTACGGAACAAATCGAGTTTAAAGGGGAAGTCGTCAAGTCACGGGACCGTTTAAAGGGCCTTGCAAGTCCGTTATAGCCGCAGGGCACGTCGGTTTAAAGGGACGCCACGCGTCTTGAGCAAGCGTCTTTCCCCCATTGAGTTGTACAATCTTTTGTAATGTAACCTACTGCTTAAATGGGCTTCTTCCCTTTAAACCGACCCCCGTCTACTTCATTCAGTCAACACATTCAAGTGAAGGGCGGGGGGGTCCGAAACTCTCCAATTTTCATAAAACTCACCCGACAGAAAAATTCTCATAGGACTATGTCGAATTGGGAACAGAGACTCAGTGAGATCTCAGTGAGAAAGCTCTAAAAGTTGTGAGACTTTTCTACTATTCGTACTACTACTCCTCCTCCTCTTACTACTACTACTACTACTACTCCTGCTACTCCCACTACTCCTACTACTCCTACTAATTTTAGTAGGAGTAGTGGGAGTAGCAGAGATCAGTAGCATAGATCTCAGTGAGAAAGCTCTAAAAGTTGTGAGACTTTTCTACTATTCGTACTGCTACTCCTCCTCCTCTTACTACTACTACTACTACTACTACTACTCCTGCTACTCCCACTACTCCTACTAAAATTAGTAGGAGTAGTGGGAGTAGCAGAGATCAGTAGCATAGATCTCAGTGAGAAAGCTCTAAAAGTTGTGAGACTTTTCTACTATTCGTACTACTACTCCTCCTCTTACTACTACTACTACTACTACTACTACTACTACTACTACTACTACTACTACTACTACTACTCCTGCTACTCCCACTACTCCTACTAAAATTAGTAGTGGGAGTAGCAGAGATCAGTAGCATAGATCTCAGTGAGAAAGCTCTAAAAGTTGTGAGATCTCACTGAGTCTCAGTTCCAAATTCGACACAGTCCTATGAGAATTTTCTGTCGGGCATTATTCATTTTTTTCACAATATTTCTTAATAGCATTAATTATTAATATTTGTTAATTATTTCATTTTTAATTAAGTTTTATTTATTATAACTTATTATTTTATTAATATTATTCATTATTAACTATTGTTTTTATTTTCATTATTTATTATACAGATTTTACTGTTGTAATTTATTTACTACCATTACTGAGGATCGTGTCCGAGAATCTTAGTGTTATCAGTTGTTATCAACGTGTTATCATATTATCACCATTCCATTTCATTCAAGCAAACCCCTCGTTTGTAAGAGAGGGGGGGAGGGGGGTTTGCTGACAAGGTGCAGCATCTGTCGCTTGCGCGTGGCGTCGCGCGACTCGCGTCGGTTACCGCCGCGAGGGCCTTTCCCTCCTTTTTAAATGGCTTGAGAAAAATGAATTGAAAAGGGAAAAAGAAAAGGGAAAAGAAAAGAAAAGAAAAGAAGCGTAAGGGTCCTTGACGTAACGTTTAAAGGGCGTCTTGCGCGTCTTCTATTGTCGGCGTAACGAGCGTCGGTTACGCGCCGCGGGCTTTTTGGGGAAACCCTTACAAGACATTTAAACGGTTTTTCTCACCCAAGGATTCCCTCGTGTCCTTTTAAACGATTTTTCTCCAATTTTCACTAAATCCAACAACAGCAAAATAAATCTGCAAATTAATTATAATTATCAAATATTCATTGTATAAAAATAAACTACTTTCTAACTATCATTTTATATAATCCTACAATATATAACAATAATATATAATAATATAGAATATAATAATAATATGATATATAATCATATAACTATCATTCGCTAAGTTGTATCGCCGTGGCTATACAAGTTTCATGTAAACAGAGCTGGTGAAATAATCATGGGGTAGTTGTTGGCGTATAGCGTAGCAAAGTATCGATGGGTAGGAGGGTGTGGAGGTGGATTCGTAACAGTGGGGCAGATGCATTTTGCATTTAACACACACGCACACAACACATTGCAATAGGGAAACGAGAAAATAGAAGAGAAGAGAAGAGAGACCCAGTCTCACCTGCATCCTCTCCAAAAAGTTTCAGCTTCGCACATACAACACAATACCTAACAAAACAAACGCCAGTCTCTCTATAGCGGACACCGTTATCAAATCAGCCGATCGAAATTTTAAAACTTTCTTTATACGAAAATGTTTCCCGAATTTTTCTGTGATTTTTAGACACATTTCCAGGTTAAATATTAAAATGGAAATATTTTATACGTGCGCCCGTAGTAGCGGGGCTCGTCTCGCTGAAAAATGACCTTTACCAAACCATCTAAAAGCACTGCCTCTCTATAGCGGACACTGTTATCAAATCAGCCGATCGGAACTTTGAAACTTTCTTTATACGAAAATGTTTCTCGAATTTTTCTGTGATTTTTAGACACATTTTCAAGCGAAATATTAAAACGGGAATATTTTATACGTGTGCCCGTAGTAGCGGGGGCTCGTCTTGCCGAGATGTTAGCTTACCGCACCATCCAAACGTCTGTCTCTCTCCTATAGCGGACACCTTTATCAAATCAGCTGACCAAAATTTTAAAATTTTCTTTATACGAAAATGTTTCTCGAATTTTTTTGTGATTTTTAGACACATTTTTAAGTGAACTACTAAAACGGGAATATTTTATACATGTGCCCGTAGTAGCGGGGGCTCGTCTTGCTGGGATATTAGCTTACCGCACCATCCAAACGTCCGTCTCTCTCCTATAGCGGACACCTTTATCAAATCAGCTGATCAAAATTTTAAAACTTTCTTTACACGAAAATGTTTCCCGAATTTTTCTGTGATTTTTAGACATATTTCCAAGCGAAATATTAAAACGGAAATATTTTATACGTGTGCCCGTAGTAGCGGGGTTCGTCTTGCTGAGAATTGTAGCTTTACCAAACCATCTAAAAGTACTGCCTCTCTATAGCGGACACCTCTATCAAATCAGCCGATCAAAATTTTAAAACTTTCTTTATACGAAAATGTTTCTCGAATTTTTCTGTGATTTTTAGACACATTTGCAAGCAAAATTTGGCGGTTTAGCTATTTTATACGACAGTCCGTAGTAGAGGGGCATCTCTGGTCAACAGTTCTTTCTGCTGGAGTCTTTCAATACGGGGCCACCCTTCTCCCAACAATAATGGCTTCAAATATTAATAACTCGTCCAACTCTTCAACAAAAAAATAACTTTCTGTTACAAACAAAAATTAATAATGAATGATAATATTATATATTTACATTTATATAAAATTTATCAATAACTCTATAGAAGTATTTCTAATAAAGATATTGACGCATATTAACACTAAATCCTGCAAGCCAAAAACTGGACTTACCTATGAATATTCTAGCATTTAATTAATTATTTTAGAAAATTATAAATATTAATTTAATTAAGTAAAATCTATTATTATATTATATTCAACCCAAAAGAAAAAAAAAGAATGAAACATAGTCTAAAAACTGGACTTCCTATGAATATTCTAGCATATACTAATTTAATAATTAAATACTAATTTAATCAAGTAAAATCTACTATTCCTACGAATATTCTAGCATATAATAATTATTCTCGAAAATTATAAATACTAATTTAATTAATAAACTCTACAATTATATTACAATCCAACCCAAAAAGGAAAAAAAAGGAAAAAAAGAATGAAATATACGTAATAAATAGTCCATACATAATAATATTAGTCTAAAAACTGGATTTCCTATGAATATTCTAGCATATAGTAATTATTTTCGAAAATTATAAATACTAATTTAGTCAAGTAAAATCTACTATTCCTATGAATATTCTAGCATATACTAATTTAATAATTTAATAATAATACTAATTTAATCAAATAAACTCTACATTCATTCAAACATTCTACATTATTCAACCCACGAAAGGACAAAAAGAAAAAGGGAAAAAAAAGAATGAAACATAGTCTAAGAACTAGACTTCCTACGAATATTCTAGCATATACTAATTTAATAATTTAATAATAAACACTAATTTAATCAAATAAACTCTACATTCATTCAAACATTCTACAATATTCAACCCACGAAAGGACAAAAAGAAAAAGGAAAAAAAAGAATGAAACATAGTCTAACATCTGCTATTGCAGCTTCTCTCTCTCTCTCTCTGTGGCACACAAAAACTGCGTGGGTTGCAGATAAGAACAACCTTTAACTCTGCCCCTTACACACCCTACCCCTTACACACCCTACCCTTTACACCCCCTACCCCTTACACACACCCTACCCCTTACACACACCCTACCCCTTACACACCCTCTACCCTTACACACCCCCTAACATACCCCCTACCCCTTACACACCCCCTACCCCTTACACACACACCCTACCCCTTACACACACCCCCTACCCCTTACACACACCCCTAACATACCCCCTACCCCTTACACACCCCCTACCCCTTACACACACACCCTACCCCTTACACACCCCCTACCCCTTACACACCCTACCCCTTACACACACCCTACCCCTTACACACACCCTACCCCTTACACACACCCTACCCCTTACACACCCCCTACCCCTTACACACCCCCTACCCTTTACACCCCCTACCCCTTACACACCCCTACCCCTTACACACCCCCTACCCCTTACACACCCCCTACCCCTTACACACCCTACCCCTTACACACCCCCTACCCCTTACACACCCCCTACCCCTTACACACCCTACTCATTACACACCCTACCCCTTACACACCCCCTACCCCTTACACACACACCCTACCCCTTACACACCCCCTACCCCTTACACATCCCCGGGCACATGGAACTTACCCACCTCAACACTTTTCCAGATACTTTCAGCAGGAAACGTGAGGTATATAGTGGGGACTGTATAACATCTGACCCGTTGACTTGGGAGTTGGGAGGTTATTGGTGGGTGGTGGTGGTATATATCAGTTGCCATGACGACGCCAAAGACGCTGACGCTTAAACAAGCTGGCAGCTGCTTAGCGTCGGTGGCGTCGGTTCATAGTTTTCCCCTCCACCTCCGCCGTCCCCCCCCAACGTTATCAACATCTGCTCCGTTTTGTGCTTTTTATTTAAAATCACCCTCCACAACAACTCGGTAACATTTTCAACTAAAAATCGACGCCATTTTTCTATTCGACTTCAACTTTTTTATTATTTTATTGTTTTATTTACTATTTATTTTATTTACATTTAATAAACACAGATGGCAGCACTGAACTAGTTGAAAAGTAAACAGTTGCAGAGTAAAACTGTTCAGGGGGGGGATTGCGTGAGAAACATGTTTCCCTTTTTCCTTTTCAGGGGAAAAGCCCAATGGACATACACAAAACTCGAACCCCAAAACTGTCTGAGAAAGTGAAATTATACAGAATCAACAAACTCTCTTGGACTAGTAAATAATTCAATCAATTCATGCCAGCAAGAGAAACGAGAGAACCAAAATCAACCCAATATACAAACAAAAAAAACCCTCCATTTTCAAAGTACAAACTAAACACGCTAACATATTCATTTATTGACTTAATTTACACATTGCGCATTGATAACATATTCATTTATTGACTTAATTTACACATTGCGCATTGAATTATATCAAGCTGTGTTGCGTATTACACATTGCGCATTGAATTATACCAAGCTGTGTTACGTAAAATTTAGCTTAGAGGATTTTTTTTTTGGGCTATTTCAGTTCAGATTCTGCTACAATAAAGACCAAAATGAAGACAAAAATCCCGTGACATGAAGTATTTTTTTCGTCTACCAGTCCCGAAGCAAGGTGCATTGACAATTCCCCTATTGTTTGAAAGTTTCACAAGTACCTGTCACCGAGAAGCTGCATGCACGTTTCTATCTCTCTCTCTCTTTCTCTCGGTTTTCACCTTTCTGAAAATTTACCTGTACCCAGCTTGCTTGACGACTTGATCAATTTTTGTTTGGTCTTGTTCAGCGAGGACCAAGAGAGAAGCAGAGCATCAAAGCTGCTGCAAAAAAGCTGCAGCTCTGCTGTTTCACCTTGTGTGTGTGTGTGCGCTCGAATGTAAAATCGGGGAAAGTCCTCGTCGACGTTTCATCCAAGATTCAGTAGGTTACCTCCTCTCATTTCAACGTACACGTACCCAGTACACACTGGGGCCCATCACACAACTATACATCGAGCCCAAGAAAAAACATTAGATATTTCGTCAATGATTCAAAACACTGGCTGCACTCTCAACCCAACATCACGGCTCATCTCTCATTCCTTCACTCCTCTCACTAAACATTCAAACCGCACACAAATCCAACCTCCACCACATTTTGCATTCAAACTTCTATCGATTAAAATTCAACTGAAATCAACTTGTTTGTTGCGTTAATTACTTGAACTTACTTTCATGGCGTTATTTCCCATCTACTCAAGTTGACAAGACTCAGTTAAGCCGTTAAGTGCAGCAGGGCGACCTTCAATTAAGACCTAGTGTAACACAGCGGGAGTACGAGAGTAGGTAGTCCTGCAGAGAAGTCCACCACGAGACAACCCGTTGTTTCTCTGATGTACTTTCTTCCATTAGCTCTCCAGTTACTCAAAGCAGTCGCTAAAATTATGTTATAGTGTTTATTTGTTTCTCCTTTTCTAGTCGCACTTAGACCCAATTCAAACTTTCAGTTCCGATAATGAAAAACAACGCCATCTAGCGGCACAATTCAGAACTACTTTCAGCCAAAATCTTTTTTGTATTTTTTTCTACATGAATTCTCATTGCTGTTGTTGTGTGTGTTTTCTTTTTCCCCCCAACTGCTTCACTTCTCTAAATTAAAACTAAATCTAAAGAGACAAGAGCAGAGTGCGTGGGTCTTCGACAGCCGATTTGATTTTTCGCAAAAAGGTGACCGCTTCCCTGCCGTCGATGAGGCGATGATCGTAGGTCAACGCAACGTACATCATCGGCCGAATGACAACCTGAATAAACCCATCATTTTGTTAAAACATGTAAAATAAAGAAAATTTGAAAACTTCAGTTGTACAACCTGTCCATTGCGAGCAACGGGTCTGTCGAAGATTCCGTGCATGCCGAGAATAGCCGACTGGGGTGGGTTGATGATCGGGGTTCCGAAAAGCGAGCCGAAAACTCCTCCGTTGGAAATGGTAAAGGTTCCACCGTCCATATCTTCGACTGCTAGCGCATTATTTTTCGCTTTCTCTCCCAGTGCGGCAATGCCCTTTTCGATTTCGGCATAGTTCATGCCTTCCACGTTTCTCAAGACAGGCACGACTAAACCCTGGGCAACGTTAAATCATAGCAATAAAAGTTAAAATGAAGAACCAATTAATTTGGTAATATCGTACCTTAGGAGTAGCGACTGCGACAGAGATGTCGACATAGTCGCGATAAACAATCTCGTTTCCGTCGATGACAGCATTTACTACGGGCTGGTCCTGCAGAGCGTAAGCCGCAGCCTTAACGAACGCGGACATAAAACCAAATTTAATTCCGTGCGTCTTGGTAAATGCTTCCAAGTAAGTTTTTCTCATCTCCATGATATTGCTATAAAATTCAAATTGGAAATTAGAACGTTTGATCAGACATAAGTGAAGAATTAAAACGAACCTCATATCAATCTCGTTGAAAGTTGTGAGCATGGCATTCGTGTTCTGGGCTTCCTTCAATCGCTGAGCGATACGCTGTCTCATGCGGTTCATCTTGACTCGTTGTTCGGTACGAGTTCCGGTAATCTCCTTGCTGTAGTCGGCAGGGGGCACGCGAACAAGTGGAACGGCCTAAAAAGAAAAAACGCTGGAAACAAAATATTCAAACATAAATTTTTCATGAAATTTACTTGGGACTGTGCCATTCCTGATGGTACGGCCTGCCTGGGCTCGACACTTGCTGCTGGTACTGATGTTGCGGGAGCAGCGGGAGTGGGAGGACGGGGTGGAGGAGTCGTGGGGATGGGCCTTGCTGCTTGCTCTGGTTGAGCTTGCTGAGAAGGCGCAGGTGCTTGAGGAGGTTGCGGAGCAGCTTTCACCGGCTCGGCTGCGGCAGCTGGGGCGGGAGCGCTTTTTGGTTTCTCTGCAGCAGCACCAGCGGCTCCTGCAGAAAAATCATGAATAAACACAGACAATATTATTCGATAGTAGCATGACTTACCGATCTTCAAGGAGAAGATTTTGACTCCTGGTTGTACAGTAGCTCCATCTTCAACAAAACGTTCAGCAATAACACCCGCAGCTGGGGATGGGACGGGTATAGAAGTTTTGTCTGTTTCAATCTCGCAAACAACCTCATCTTCTTTCACAGCATCTCCGACAGCTGAATTACAAATATTAAATTAGAAAAAATAATTAAAGATTGAAAAGTGTCGTCTGCAGAATTACAAACCTTTTTCCCATCGGATATCACCCTCCGTTACGGATTCTGCGAAAGGAGGTACTTGGACGATTTTCAACTCATCGCCTAATGATGTAAACGTATTCATAAATAACTGAACGTTACGTGTACTATACACAGAAACGTACCCAACGAAGCTGTTGTCCTGAAGCCCCGCACGATCTGCTGGCCAACGACTGACGGAAACGCTCTTTTCACATTTTCCCGAACAGCGGTAGGTTCGCTGCAGTATTTCGTTACCAGCTAAAAATATAAACTGCATTTAATCAATTTGGAAATCTGGCTGCTCTAGTACAAAACTTCTTCAGGCACGATTTACAAAAACAACTAATTTTGCAGATATAACTGATTTAATCCCGATTTTTTTACCTTGGCCCCGCTTGTTGATAAAAGACGTGCATTTGGCCGTAATGCATAATACAGTTGTTTCGATGAACCCAACGTAACAGGGAGACGAAGAGCCGCCATGGTGTAAAGTCCTAGATCTTGTGGTATTTATTGCAGCATTGCCACTTACGTGATTATATATATCTTTTTTTGTCACAATAATTTCGTAATAAACCTAATATCGACATTATACATAAAAATAGAAATAATTATTAAAAGAAATATTTAATAGATTAATTATTTTGAACTTCGAAACTCTACAGGCAAGCAAGATTCATTTTCCCGCACCTGAATATTTACATCTTTTTACGCATTAAAAAAATTAACACGTTTTAAGTTTTTATTTTGGGTTTAAATAACACAGAAGAAATAAATGAACATCTTCGTTGGTAGATTAAAAAAATTTATTACATCATAAACGTGCAAAATGTTTCATACATTTGATACTTCACGAGACCCAGCTTTTTTCGCTTCCAGTTCGTAGATTAATAAACGCCAAAGTTTCACGACAAACACTTCGGCCTCTTCGTCCAGAACCTGGATAAACGATGCTAATTAGTTAAACACGTAATTATGAAGATAATGAAATAACGAACCATTTGCACGTCACGTAAAATATCGGCCGGTGCACTGCCCGCCAGCACTTTGGAGCAAATAAACTCAACTAAAGTGGGTTCGGGTTCTCCGATATATTCCACAATCTTTTTGTTTACCCAGGGCTTTATACGGCGCTCCATGAGAGACTGGGTTGAAATTCACCAAGATATTAGTTGTACTTTACTTTATCTTACTGCGAGAGTAAATCTAACCTGATCTACTAGGCTCCAGTCGACGGGAAAAGCGAACAGCGATGCTTTGTCCGTTGGAATTTTCTCGATAAGGCTCTTGATATTCTTCCGTTTCTCTTCAGAATTTTTCACTTCCTTTTCTTTCTTGCCTTCTTCTCCATAGTCTGAAAAATGAAGAAAAAATACCAATACAAAAACAATAAAAACAAATCTTGTTATAGCTTACCTAACGGTACGAGCTTTCTTCGTTTGGGTGCTTCGCTATCGTCTTCGTCAGCGTTGAAAACATCTCGTATATCGATTTTCTTCCTTTTCGGCAAAAGTGCATTTCTTCCGGGAGATCCTGCTTACGGATATTGAAAATTTGATTACTTCTCTGGAATATAACTCTAATACAAACACTATACAATAAGCAATCAAACGTACAGTACTAATCAGTTGCTTATCAATGAAAATGATATACCTGTTTTAACGTCAAAACCAGGTGGAGCTGGACTGGGTGTGGACGCGGGTAGAGACGCCATTGTATCTTCCTCCATCGTAGTAACACTTGGCGATGAGGAGACAGTTAATTTAATTCGGTTTTCCGACATTTTCGGGGTGGCCGAGTTTGACGAATCGGCAGGACTTCTGTCTTTGGACAAGAAGTATTCCTCCGAGCCGTAACCCGTTCGTGGTGACATGGGCTGCCGCTTCTCTCGGGGCTGCTCCAGGATGTTCTTGGGTTTGTACTGTTGTTCCCTTTCATGTAAGGCCTATTGGAAAAACAAAACTTCATTTTTCCTGAGCTTAATAATTATGATAAACGAAAAGACCTTTTCAAACGTTGCGGAAGGATCTTCGTGGCCTTCGGCAAAGATTTTGGCCTTTAGTTCAGCGAGCTCCTCCTTTTCCCTCTGTCGATCCCGAGCGTCACCTTCCGTCTCTTTCTTCCGATCACTTAGCCGGCGTTCTAGCTCCTTGCCCTTAAGTTTGCACGATGCCTTAACATACCTTCAAACGAATGTAAATATTTAAAAAGTAATACTTGTAGTATTTGGGATCGTCCCGTTCGTCGTCGTAGTCCTCGAGAAACTGCTTCAACCACTCGGCCTGCTTCCGCTGCTCTTCTTCCCGGTCCTTCTCTTTCTGCTGCTGCTTTTCATACTCGCGTAGTTTCTTACGCTCGCGAGATTCCCACTGATACAAGCGCTCCTAGATAACACCAAGATTTGTAAAGCTGTAAGTCTAACTTCTATCCAGTGCTGTGTATCGGTGTAGCAAATACTTTTTTTTAAAAGATACCCGTAAATCATGCTCATTGCCAACTTAAACTATTTCTTTGTAATTTTCATGAATCCCGTTAGCAATCAGCAGAAGCATTAATGTCAGTTAATATTACATCCAAAAAAGTTTTCCCGCCTTCATTTAAAATTTTTCCGGATCAAATTTTAATTCAGTTTCACCAAGAAAAGTATTTGTAAAGTATCGGCAACCCATCGATACACAACACAGCTTTTATCGCAAATTTGAAAAAAGATTTACCTGATACGCAACTTCTTTTTCCCTAGCTTTCTTTTCAGCCTTCTTCCGTTCAATCGCCTCCTCTTCTTCTTCCTTTTCACGGAGATAGTCTTTCTCCGTTCGCCTGTGGGAGCGGGACTCTGTGTCGGGCTTCTCTACTGATCGACTTCTCCTCGCTTGAGATGGTTCTGGCTGACCTGCAGGTGTTGACGGAGACCTGGAACGGCGGCTCGGTGGGGAACGTCCTCTGGAGGAGCGAGAATTTTCTTTCCCCCGATCTCTCCGGCGTTCGCGGTCCGCTTGCCTGTCTCGATCCTTGTCTCGATCTCGACGTTCTCGGTCGCGGTCTCTATCGCGATCACGTTCCCTGTCGCGGTCTCTTTCCCTGTCCTTTTCCTGTCTCCGACGCTTCTCAGCTTCCTTTTCTTCATCCTGCTTTTTGGCTATCTCGCGGAATTTGCCGATCTCGCGAGTTATCAGGTCTTTCTTGCCGTCTTCCATGTCCATTTCCAGTTTCTAGTTTTTTACAAAAAAGTAAATAAATCAGGTTAAGATAATGATTTCTTTGCCTGTTTTACTCACGTCAAGCGAAGAAGCCTCGTCTTTGCGAAGAGCCCGAGCTTTCTCCTTCTCCTGTTCACGTCGCTCTTTTTCTTCCGCTTTTAGAATATAATCACATTGAGTAATTAATTAACATAAAATTTATTATTCATAAAGTTAAGATAATAGATCACAATGAAGAATTTTACTTACATCTTGCGAGATTGGCCTGCATTTCTATCTCGAATTCTTTGACAGTCTGTCCTATTCTCTCCTTGACCCATTTGTCCTGCACCTTTTGATCAGATGTGAGAAAATCTTCCTCGGTACTGGCAGCTTGACCATTCATTTTAACTCTTTCAGCCGCTAAAAGCAGAACGATGAATGTTAGTCGCACACAACACACACAAAACAAATGAAAATTCCTGTCACAGTACCTTTATAATCGTCAAGCATGGTCTTAGTTTTTGCGTCTACTTTAACGACCAGTTTCTTTCCGCCCACTTCGTGATCGTGAAGGACTCTGATGGCTCGCAGCGCAGATTCAGGAGTACTGAATTCACAGAACCCGAACGCTAAAATAAAGATAACATACATAATGAATTATCACAAATCTTCGCCTGTTATTTTCATACCTTGCAAGACACCTGAGGCTCCTTGTACTCGTTTCCAGCTAACAACATGACCACAGTGCTGTAGTATTTGTTTGATCATGTTATCCGGTGCTACATCTGCGATATTCCCAACAAATACTGTGACTGTGGGACCTGGCGTAGGCTCCTGTGTCAACTTGGGTCCTTTGGCGATGACGGCCGGAGACTGCTGAGGTGCGGGAGGTCGACTGGGCTGCATCATTCCCGGATGTGGCATGGGTCCTGGTCCTTGCGGAGGCATCCCCATCCCCATAGGCCCAGGCATAGGTGGTCCAGGGTACATGGGCATTCCAGGAGGCATTTGGGGTACCATGCCACCCATCATTGGGGGTCCTGGAAAAACGTAAACCAATTATGAGACTGTAAACAAGAATATATGAAATAAGTATACAACCGTGCATGTATGGATGTGGCATTCCATGAGGTGGCCTCGGAGGGAATGACATTTCTATAATATATCTTTTGTTTTCTAATGCAGTTGGTAGCTACTTCGGCAACGTCAACAGTCTACAAAGTAGAAAGGTATCAAGAAAACGGAATTCAATAAAACTCCGCACTGCACTTTGCTGGCGGAAATTTATATTTTATGTGTGAGAGATCTTGCCACCAGCAGTCAACGCAAATACAAAGCGTTGCTCTTGTTATCCCGTTTGTGCTTCCAGCGTTGCAACATGTTTTTAAATTTAAGAAACAAATGTTTCTTGTCAGATTATTTAAATACGAGAAAGCTTAAATTTAAAAGTATATTATATAAGTACAGGTCTCAAAGAATAAAATTAGTAAAAACAAACATACTAAACCTAAAATGAATTCTATTGGAACAAGAAGAGTGTTTTAAGCATTACAAATACGTCAGATTTTTTTAACAGGAAGAATACTGATTAATGTCTTTAAAATTCTCATGTAAAACAGAGTTCGGTAACAAGTATACTGTTAATATTCCTTATTTTTTAATTTTATTATAACTTCCAATTTTAGTGTACATTATTCTATATACCGATAAGTTTTTGCAGGATCTGTGTTATGAAAAGATGACACAACTAGTTTGTAATTGTATATAATTTATTTGAGTTCTTTTTAAGGCCTGCGTTAGATGAACAAACAAAAACCAGCCCTTGTGAATTACAGACCAAATGATCTAGAAATTTGATTATGAAAAATCAATTGGGACAGGAGTCAGAAATCTGACCAGAATTCACTGAAACAAGTGAAGCACTTCGAAGCCAACTTCCACTGTGATCAAAGCGATAATCATCCATTCGAGTCTGGTGTGGTGCCTGTCGGTGAGTTGCCGGGAAATCAGTTCAACCAGTTCGCAGCAGTGGCTTAGCTTTTCATTCATAACCTTCAAGAAAAAAAAGTTTTTTTTTAACAAAGTTCATTAGCCAAATGAAAGGTAAATTACTTTGGTTCGTTTCGCAATGTTAAGATGGTTGCAGGTTTTGTGATACAGCGTCTCCAGATTCTCTCGGTCCCAGTAAAAGTCCGGTGTGTCGAGGAGGTCGGAACTGAGATTGATTAAATGTCTCAGAGTAAATAATTCGCCTTGCTTTTTCAGAACTTCTCCTCGGGATAAGCGAATTTTGCCTCCAGTTTTTAAATCCTATAAAATCAGCTGTTGGTTAGTTCATTTCAACGTTTTGGTTAGCAATACCTCGGTAACAAATTCAATAGATTCTATGTATCTCTCGAGCGAGGCTTCCCATGTCGCCAGTTTAACGGACAGAGCCATGGCGTTGGAAAACGTGTACTTCTCCAAGTCCGTGGAACCCTCAGCGTTCAGCAGGATCTTTCCGTTCATTAAGCGGGTCTTGTTACTAAGACCAAAGGAAAAATTCCAAGTTTGTTCGAGAAAAAAGCAAAAATATAAGAATTACAAGACTTCCGTGTAAGTGTAGACCATCGACTCGTTTTCCTCGTTGACTACCTTATCGTCGTAGCCTCCGTCTTCAAACGGTTTCAAGAATTTGAGCACATTCTGTCGTTCCAGTTCTGAGACGTTCCAGAACACGACAGAGCCCTCGCGGAAGAAATAAATCTCTCGGGGCTCTCGATCAACTTGGTACCGGGCGGACACGTGTAGAACGTCATGAATATCTGACAAACTTAAAATATTAATTTAGCTCATACTTGATGTATTATTATATACCCTCTGACATGGACGAAGGATAATATAAGCCATGTCTCTGTAACGCCTCCACTAATTTCTCCAAATCGTAATCCTCCGCTGTCGAATACGCAACGACTTCCCACTGCTGCAATGTTTCAACGTAAGAGATTACTCTTAAAAAGCCAAATTTACTGAGAAATGGTTACGTTTGGTGAGGTTGGGTCTTCTTTCTCAACGATGGGTCTTCGTTTTCTCTGGGCTCGCTTCTTGGCTTGCAAGGCAGTGGATATACTGGTTTCGATATTGCGGTTTGCGATTTGGTTTTGAAGGGCAATAGAAGCTAGTGTGAATTTCCTAGTATTTAGCTGAGAAAACTTCGGTACTACATTTAAAGTAAGTCCTGAACGAAGGTAATCTTGGCCGTGCTGAAAACGGTTGCTTTTTACTAAATTGGCAATTGTTCTGGGCGAGCAAATATTGTAGAAAATTCGATGGTACGCCATTGTAGCAAGGTAGGAGAAATACTGCATAAGACGTTAGTAGTCCGTATATTTTTCTATGAAAGATTCAGGTGTAATGTTTTCAAAACAACCAGACCTTGAGTTCCTGCAAGTACCGAAAGTGAAAGTGTGCGCCCTAGGCAATGCTTCCACTTTCAAGTTTAGGTAGGAGTCTCTATTTTCCCTTTTTTCCCCTAAGACAAAAAATTTTGATTTTCCCCTATTTTCCCCTCTCATTTTACCTTTTTCCTCGTTCTTCCCTCACATTTATAATGAGTGAAAAATAGTTACTGATATGTAAGCTTTATTTCATGGTCTCCCCTTGGTTTCCCTCTTTTTCCCTTCCTAGTGCCATTTTTCCCTGCAAACAGGGAATTTCCCCTAAAAGGGAGGTGAACTTTGGTTAAGGGTTATGTCTAAAGGGTGAACCTTGAAAAAGATGAACTCCAGTATAGTTCTATGACCTCTATGTCAATCCCCTTGATCCCTTAGTATTATTTAATTTAGAGTAAATGGGCCATTTTTCGTGTAATATTATTACAATAAGATAACTGGATGAGTCAACGTAGGACGAGTTAAATAATAATTGTAAAGAAAATGCTTCTGACTTGTTAATTAAATTACCTCTACCACAATCTTTCCTCTTAGAGTTCTTTAACCTTAACATTCGTGTTTGTTAAGGTGCAAGTTAATTCTCAAATGTTACGTTGTAATTCACGAATTGTCTTCAATAATTTTTAATTTGTCACCACTCCTCGCGTAGCATTAAACTTTTTCCATTTCGTGCAGCCTTTGACTCTGTTCACGTGTAAATTACACGTACAGTTAATAAGTAAATCGCTTGCAATGATTAAGTACAGACTAGAGTTTAGTTACAAAGAGTTATATAAAGAATTCCAGACTTATCAAATTAATTATCTTCACTCATAAACTAAGCAGTGTTCATATTGTAGTTTCAAATTGGTCGTCCACATTACTCGAACAAAGCACGAGTAAATTTTTTCTTAAGACTGAGGTATATATAGCAAGAAATAAATAATTAATATAAATTACTTTAGTAAGTAATCGTCATTTAGTTATTATTTCTGCCACCATTGGCGCTAGCAGTCGCAGCAGCGAGAAAATCATTTCCGAGCAGACGAATAATTTTCGGGTCATCAAATTCTCTTGAAAACATCTTCAGGAGGAACAGGGAATCCAATCTTCACCAATCTGTGTTTTTCCAATAGAAGCTTCTACTGCATTGGTTTTTCAGACAGGGTTTTCTTTTAAGCAAAGAATTTCATTTATATTCCACTGAACACTAGACACGAATCTTCATTAGTTATACCGCACAAATCTAGCAAAATGGAATCTAGTGCTGGCCCTATGCTGAACAATACTGGTCAGTCAGTCAAGCCCAAGTTTTGGGGAGATCTGCGTCAAGCTGTGCGAGAGTTGAGGAGAAATTTTGCCGGTCTATCGTCGAGGGTGCCGTCAACATTTTCCTTCCGACAGCTGACGCCGACAAAGATTCGCCTGTACTTCTTAAGTTCACCAGCGAACGGACGAGAATCGACTCTCTTCTATTCAGACGTCTCCTTAGATGTAGTAAGGTGGGTGAAAGTTTTTATTTAAAAAAGTGCAAGTTAATTTAAAACCTTATAATTTTTACAGGGACCAAGGAACGCTGCCTGTCCTACCGTGGAACCTCGTAATTGACTCAGGTTTCCTCTCTGTTCCATCTTACGGGAAGTTCTCCAAAGAGGAACAGCTTCAGTGGGAACGCAAGCGGCTCGTAACAACAGGAATCACGTCGTATGAGATGCACCCTATGTCAGGAAAGATCAGCTTTCCCGCTGCGAGTAGTTTGTTCCAGTGTAACGATCCTGGTGGCCAGCAGGTATTTTACATGTAATTTCGTCCTCCTCGAGATCATACACGTTTTGCTCGTACAGGGTGGGGTGCTGCTACCTGTGGAAGTAAAAACGAGCAACAGCTCTGCGAGGCTGAATTGCCAGATGTGTCCCCACGATCCAGATCTTGTGGCCTTTGTCAGCCAAGGGGATGTGTGGGCCTGCCACGTACCTTCAGGAACTGAAATTCGCCTGACGTGGGTTCACCGCAACTCAAACAACCTCGCCAGCGATCCGCTCTCTGCCGGCATGCCGTCTTATGTTATTCAAGAAGAATTCAACAGATACCACGGCTTCTGGTGGCAGCCTGTTACTTCAGGTAAGTTCTGTGTTAAGCCCTTCTGCATAAAAAGCAATACTGACAGTTATATTTTAGATGGAGTTTACCGAATCTTGTACGAGGAGGTCAACGAAAGTGACGTCGATATCATCAAGCTGTCGTCAATGGGCGGAGAAGCGTGTTCAGTGGAAGAGTACCGATTTCCTAGGGCCGGAACTCCCAACGCTAAGTCTGATTTAAAGCTGATCTCTTTCCGTATTGACGAACTGGGACGGTTTACCGAGATACAGCAGCTGGAGTTTTCGCAACCGCTTTACAACATGTACCCTTGGTCCGAGTACCTCGTTCGGGCCGGGTGGACTCCCGAAGGCGAATCCGTCTGGATCCAACTTGTCGATCGAAAGCAGCAGCACCTGGAAATGATTCTGGTTCCGCTCGATTGTTTCGCTTTCGTCAACACCAAGAGCAATGCGATTGAAAGGGTTCTGTGCACAAGAGAAAACTGCCGGACTCAAGTGCCTATGCAGACTTTGTGCACTGTGCAAAGCCAAACTTGGGTGAACGTAAGAATCTTTCTCCTCATCTCTTTTCTCCTGATAACGTATTCGTAATATTCCAGGTTCACGACCTGTTGCATTTCTTCCCGGGTAATACTTTATCCGCCTTCCGTTTTATCTACGCTACGGAGGAGACGGGCTTCCGGCATTTGTATCTCTACACGGTTCAGCTGGTCCAGGCCACCAGGCGAGACGTGAACAACCATGCCGCAGAAGTGAACGACCATAGCACTTCTCGTGCAGTCCTCCTCGATAAGCGACCTCTCACGCACGGAGCCTGGGAGGTCCTCAATCAGTGTTTGTATGTTGATCAGCAGCGTAGTTTTGTCTACTTCATGGGGTTGAAGGATACGCCCTTGGCTTCGCATTTATACGTAACATCGTACGCGATACCTGATGCTCCTGTTGTCAGACTTACACTGGACGGCTATTCGCATACTGTTGCCATGAACAAGGTAGCAGATACACCAATGAGCGTATTTCGTTTAGAAATTCCTTATTGTGATTTGAATTCTAGGAATGCACCATCTTTGTATCTGTCTACAGCAATACTCAATCGATGCCTGCGTGCCAAGTATTCGCTCTGAGCGGCGGGCTGTCGGAAGCTTCGCCTGTAGCCTTCTTACTCGAACCCTCTCGTAAGTGTTCAGTAAAATCCTTAACTGATTTGAGTCAAATTAAAATAAATTTTAATTAGTGCCTGATCCTTGGTACCAGCCGCCAGAACTGTTCAGCCACGTCATTTCTTCTGGCGATACGATCTACGGAATGCTTTTCCGCCCGCACAATTTCCGAGAGGGTAAACGATACCCCACCGTGCTGAACATTTACGGAGGGCCAGAAGTGCAGCTCGTAACCAACTCGTTCAAAGTAAAATAAAACTACTTCTTGTAAGTTTCTTAAGTTCTTTTAAGCGTCTTTGTCTTTACAGGGAATGCGACAACTTCGACTGCATATGCTGGCTGCACTGGGCTACTGTGTCGTGGTGATCGATTCGCGCGGCTCACACAATCGGGGAGTTAAGTTCGAGAGCCACATTCGGGGTAAAATGGTAACAATTTCAACTTTTATACCTTTTTGCGTTTTTGGCATCTTTGTTAGAAATAGTGGCATTTTTCTGTTGCAAAAGGGCACGGTGGAACTTCAGGATCAGGTAGAAGTGCTCGTGCAGCTAGCCGAAACCACGGGATGCATTGACATGAACCGAGTTGCTATTCACGGATGGTCCTATGGAGGCTACCTTAGTTTGATGGGACTAGCACAATACCCCAACATTTTTAAGGTAATTTGTGCATATATCACTAAACCAAGTTGTGGTTTCATTATTTATGTCGAATGTACAGCTGGCTATTGCTGGTGCCCCAGTTACTTCGTGGAACCTTTACGATACAGGCTACACGGAACGCTACATGGACTTACCATCCTCTAATCCACAAGGATACAGGGCAGGCTCTGTTCTATCTTACGTCAGCCACCTTCCGGACGAGTAAATAACATATTTCCTATTTTTAAACGAATTGTTATAATAAGCGTTTTCTTCCACAGGGAAAACCGACTGCTCATCATACACGGGCTCATAGATGAGAATGTGCATTTCGCGCACACTAGTCAGTTAGTGAACGCCATTGTGAAAGCGGGAAAACCCTATCAGCTGCAGGTATGTTTTCATGTTCGGGGATTTTAATCATATTTATTAACTGGGTTAAAAATTAATTTAATCTTATTGGTTTTTGTAGGTTTACCCGAACGAACGTCACAGTTTGCGGCATCTAGACGCGAGTGAACACTACGAAACCACTCTTTTGAATTTTCTTCATAATTATCTGTGAGAATGGATGCATCTTCGCTAAACGGTGGAACAGATTTTTTGCTTTTTCTCGGCATTTTCCAAAGATGTTTTTCTAACAATGGATTCTGCAAAGTGATGTTCTTCCACTCTTTTAAATTTTCGCGTTAATACATGATTTGTTACAACTTCGAAAGGCTAAATTTTTCAATGTATTCGCGACTAACATTTACACTTACGTCGAGGCTTGCACGGCTGTTTGCTCGGGAGCCTCTACGATTTCTTTCAAGTAAGTGCGATTTGCGGGTTCCGGCTTGGGCATCCAGTCCGGAATGATCTTCTCGTGGATTCTCCACAGTCCGTACTGGTTGGCCAGATGCTTTTCAAACACCACATACTCGAGAACGTCCTTGGTGACGACTTCACTGCCGTGAGCCAAACGGCCGAATCTGTCATAAACTGCCAGGGTTTGCTGCGTGTGGAAACGGACCGTCACTTGGGCGAAGACATTATCTTTGGTGACTACGTCCGTGCACCTGACGTGGACCACGCGCGGAGGCTCCAGCGATTTGAGGAACTGCCACCGAATAGTCGAGAATCGAGTGTTGTCGACCATGAGAGCGTAGGCGCGTTCTGTAGCGCACTGGTGCAGAGTGTTTTTATCCTTCCTGCAAATATTTTAATGTGATTACAATGATATCGAATGGAGAATGAATAATATAACTTACCCAGCTAACGCTTGATGAGCCTTAATGTAAATATTCTGGGCTTCAGCAGCAAAATCAGTAGCGTCAAAGTCCTCATCAAACGAACGAATCTTCCGCATGGCTAACATGGACTTGCTCTTTTTGGACAGCAGCTCAAGATTCTGCTTTGCCCCACCCAGAGTTACGAGAGAGATTTTTCCATCTCCTTCAGGAGGGACATAGGGTTCGAAGACGCCTCCCGTGCAGCTGATATACATGGGCTTCTCCGACCAGGGTCGAATTGGCTGGATTCCCCGCTCCTTCATCTTGGCCCGAATCTCGTCAGGAGTTAACTTGTCCGAATTTCTGTCTCCATCGAAATCTGGCAGCTCAATCTTGGCGAACTTCCTCCGCCTGAGTTCCTTGAATTTGGGGTCCCAGTGTTTGGTGTGACGGAAGCGAACCTGGGATGCAATGGGGGCGGCTACAACCTATGAACAATAGCTTATATTTATTGTTATCTTAAGAAAAATACAAAAATGACTTACCGAAGTGTAAACTACGTTTCTCAGCAAGTTCTGTACCAAAATCGACATTGTAGAAAATTAATTTTGTTTGATTTCCATGGATAAGCGGACTTCCAAAAACTTATATTCGTCTGCTGTCATTGGCTCTACTATTGCGACATCTGTCTTCGAAAAAAAGCATAAATATGAATATTTCGAAAAAATAACTAGGCCAAGTTGAAGTAATATAATTTTAGATTTTGTTTTGAATAAGAATAAAAAATAAAATTACTATAATAATGCTAATGTAAAAGAACTCCAGTTACTGGTATGCGATAGGTACGCTTTACTAAACCATTATTTAAAAAATATCAAGTTTAATTGTTAATGGTTTTATATAAACTTTATAAAGAATTGGAGTTTTATATAACCGGTAAATCTACTAAAATTTCATCGCTATTCCGCATATTTTACTCAAAGTTTCTAACAAGTCCCGCTAGTGGCGCTGGGTACATGCGTTTTTATTACTCCTTTAAATTACATTCTTTAAATTTTTAATATTTATTTTAAAGTATAATTTACCTTTTTAATTTTGTTAATAATACTGTATGTCGATTTCATGTTATATTTACTGAAAATTTATTTGTTATGTTGCAGCCACCTAGCGGTAAATTTCTGAACTACTTGGAGAATTGGAGGAAAGCAAAGCCATACGCCATAACTGAACCATGAAGCTAGCTAGCTGTCAAACAACGGTACTCCTGCGAAAGGTGTGTGTCTCGCTTGTTAGTGGGTGAACTTCTAGCCGAACGCATGAGTGAATTGTAGTGGTCAGCGCTAACTTTTTAAACATAAAATAGCCACCAGTCTGGATCACTGAACGCACGCTTTTAATTAACTAACCAGAGGAACTTCAGGTAACTTGACATTTTGTGATTTTTTTTTTCGATTTTTGGGAGGTTTAAGGGTTTGATCTAAGGCGGCAAGCATATACTTGCGCTTCAGCTTTATTGTATAACCTTAGGGACGAAGCGAAGGAAATAGTAAATACATAGAAAGTAAATAGTTTTGCGTCTTTAGGACCGAGCGAATAACTCGAACGATAAAGAACGAGCGTTCTGCCGCAGCTGCGGGAAGAAGAAAACACTTTGTATGTTGAACTGAAATTTAAGACAGAATATGTAAAGACTCTCTGACGACAAAAACTGTCTCAGTCGCATGACAGACTAGTTATGTGAGAGTCTACACAGAAAATTTAGCTGCGGGATGGGGTTCTCGTCGATTTTCGTGTCTCGAGTCTTCGTTGCCGCAGAAGCTGCGTTTTTCTGTAGCGAAACAAGCAACCTCTTCCTCAGCTTTTTAGTTGCTCTCAGGAAGGTTTTATCGATCCTTAGTTTAACGTAGTCTTTTTTTGGGTAAACCCGTGTTTCCGTTTTTGTCTTCTGGTTGGGGGACCTCATAGCTACACCTGGACAGTTTCCGATTGAGCCAATTATTGATTGATTGAGAGATCAAACTTCCGCTGTAGCCGTCACAACTCCCTCCTCAGACCGGGAAAAAGAAAATTTTCTTCCTTTTCCAAGGCAACAGATTGGAGTTTGAAAGTTAAATCGAGCGTAGAGTTTAGTTTTGTTATCAGAAAAGCAAATCGATCTTGGACAAAGATATCGCCATTCCTCAGAAGGACAGATGCGGTAGAGGGGGTCGTCCTTTGTTCAACAGCTTTGCCCCCCTCGATTCTTGCTTAGGGCTCTCCGTTCTTGCCCACTAACTATCTATCGAATAGCCAGGAAAAAGACTTAACTCTGGCGGACACAGAAAATTAAAGCTTAGTAACACTACACTTATAGAGTATCTTGTTTCTATGAATTTTTTTTTGAATTTTTCTTTGTGTAGAGAGTAAGATGCCCCTGGAAAGAATTTGAAAGTGAACATTATGTTGGCTCTTTGTCTGCTGGAAAGAAAATCTGTTCGGGGTTTGTGCCTTTCGGCGCTGACAGAGACTCACCTTTTCAAGTGAGCTCTCTTTCAAAGCGGGGTTGCAAACTGCTTTAAAAAATGCATCTTAAAAGATTCTGTCCCCTCCAGTGTGAGAATCCGTCATGTTAAACCACGGTTTAGCATTATAATTACGTTTTAGATTCGTCTGTGTTTGAGTTTCAGGCTTCTGTGGAAGAGCCGCTTTGACTACAAATGATGAGTTGATTACCATGTCTCCTAATGGAAGTGTGTTTTAATCCAGCAAGTGTTCTGACTTGCTCGTGTAACGTCTGTTTAACGCAGGTCTGTTTTTATTGTATTTTTCAGTTGCAGTTGCAGCGACAAAGAAGGCCAAAAGAAGCCAGGACGAGCAGAAAGATGGCGGCCACTGCAATGTGCTGGTTTATGTGTTCGCTAGGGCTGTTTCTGATGGCCCACCTTGATGCTGTTTCCGCTATGGAGCCATTAGTTCCAGGTAATGACTTTATTATTTTCAGTTTTTTCTCTGTTCACCATACAACGAGTGTTGTAAGACAAAAAAGGCGAGAGGTTTCTCCTTTTAAAGTAACACAGCAGTTTGTTAGACGATTTGCATTTTGCGGACGGTGGCCAGCAGATGCCCAGAAGCTGCACTTTAGAGATTTATTCACAAGAACAATAGCCCGGAACCTTGATAGAAGTTCTCATATGATATTAAGAACACTGAGTTTATAACTTGTGATGAGGTTCGATGATATCGTTGGCCGATAATACGAAGGCTGGTGGAGAGTTCTGGAGCCGGGCTAATGATTATTAGAACCAATAAGGGCAACTCGTTGCTCGGGGCGGCTGGAAAACACGCGGGAATAGAGCCGTGAACGTCAGAATTCGTTTTGGAAATGCCTGGAACACGCCCATTTCGTGTTAACACCTTGGCGCGCGGACTCTCGGCTTTTGTTTACAGTGACGAGGGTCTACAACTCGCACCAAAGATCCAACAAAAGAGCTTCAGAACCTATTCCGCTAACTGTTATCACTCTGTTATTGGCTCTGTTATCAGTCGTTCTCTCTCCGTTGGTTGCATCTGGAATCGCCAGATCATCTGAGTTGAGGCCAGAGGGATCGGCATTAGTCCAAGCATCTCCTCCGTGAATCTTGAAGAAACTGAGAATCTTCAATGGACTTGCACTTGGGTGAATAGAGTTTCGAACCCGGCCCGGGAGCGATCACGTGGACGTCCTGATCAAATCCGACGTTGATTGAGAAGATGGACAAGACCTGGACGAGAACAAAAAAGTCAACTGGGATACTTCTGGGTTTTCTTCATAGGAAATTTTTCCCCTTTTTTCCCTCTCTCTTTTTTGCTATGTACCGCTTGCAAGTGATGGATTCGGTTGGGCTCAGAACTCAGGGAACTCGAATGATACGCACATTGATAACACGATGATAGTCAGTAATAATAATTATAGGTTGCTGTTATGGTACTTATAAATTGAGGTGTAGTAGTAGTTTTTCTGTTTAAAAACATAGGTTAATTTATTTTTTGGTAAACGTGAAAGAAAAATCGATAAGTTTTGATTGAAAAAGAGCGTGCGGTGGAAATAGAATTGAAGTGGCTGGGCGAATGGAATTTTTCTAGTGTGACGCTGACCACATGCCACTCTATTTCCGATTACAAAACTTCTTGATAAAGTCCAAAAATTAATTTAAACCCTGTTTTGTGTACGGCTTGGAGAAGGGGCGATAGTGTTAGATAACAAGGCGATTGCACAAAGTTTTGTTTTCGGTGGAGCAATTAAAGAAGAGTTGAGCGAGAAAATCAGCTCTCGTTTGTTCTTGTCTGCAATTTGTTTTTGGTGGCGAGAGGTTCGTGAAAGCTGTGGACTCCAGAAGGTTCGTTGATCAGTTCAAATAAATTGATCAATTTCCTGGAACAAGGGGAAAAAAAAGTGAAAATTGCCTTCACCAGAAGAAAAACAATGAAAAAAGTGTGAACACGTCTTCTAGCACAAGAGAAAAACTAGTGGAAACTGATGGAGAGCAAATAAACAGAACCTCAAGTTTAAATCCTAGTCTTCATCACTCCTGAAAGTTTGCAAGAATGGAACAGTTCTACCAGAACCTCAGTTTTCTGAATCGGATGATGATGTTGTTTGGGCCTGGCTGGAGGATACCTGGCCAATGATTAGCTTTTCTGAGGGTTAGCACCTTTGTAATTAACACAAAAGCGACTGCTGAGATTCGTTCATTACTGCCCTGCCGAAAACCCCCTTGTGAAATATTTCTTTTGATTTATTAATGCAGCCGGCTGCGGCTAAAGTTTCCTGGAATAGTCCACCCTAAATTTTATAAGATAACTCCAGGTCTGGAAGTATGAGAACATAACAGTCTGGTGTTAAGTTTTGTGAGTATTTTGATTGGTGTCAGTAACTTGGTATTGTGTGCAAAATTCAGTGTAAGGTACACAGTATGTAAATGAACTGAAATAGTTTTTCAACACTAGTTGGGATATGGCGATGGTGTAAATATGATCGCCCGGCTTGAATATAAAGCGGGCGTTAGAGTAACACGTGATATTCAGTTGTTACTGGGACGTGGTGCAGTGAAGAGTGTCCTCTTAGTGTCGACATAAAATGCTTTTGAGCTGAGTTGATGAGCAAGTCGTATTCCATATTCACTTTGTGTCAGAAAAATATAGTAATTGGGTCGAAATGGCCTCCAAGTGGCAAGTGTTATTTATGCTCTATCTTCTGGCTACTCCGGAAATCCTAATTATCGCTGATGAACCGGATTGTTGTAACACTCGATCGGTTCATTATAAAGGTAATTAACTATCAATTATTTATCGAAGTGAACCATAACTCTAGTTCGACTTCTACAGTAATAGAACACTTACTGGGCCGTATTGGGGTTTGAAAGAAATACGAAGAAAACCCGAAACTCTTTACGAGAAGCATATTCTGATACCCCACTACGGCCCAGTGCGAGGGGGTATACTGGGCCGTAGTGGGGTTTTAAATGAATTTGAAGAAATCCAAAACTCTTTACGAGAAGCATATTCTTAAATCCCACTACGGCCCAGGGCATCCCCTTGCACTGGGCCGTAGTGGGGTTTTTAAATGAACCTAACTGATAACTCCTGATAACACCTGATAACGTATGATAGCACTTTGATAAGAATCAACACTGCCAGCGAGGCTAAAGGAAACGACAGCTATTTTTTTGTCTGCTTTTATTTTAATTTGCGGATTTTTTCGCTCTGTGTGGGAAGAATGTAATTGAACCACGTTTGCGTGAAGCTCGGTAGAACGTGAGCGTGCATAACGCCCAAAAACCGAAAATAAAACGCACCAAAAATTGATTTAAACCAAACAAAAGCGCAAACCTACTGCAAATATCGAAATTCGTAAACGAGGGAAGCAGCACAGGTCAACGAAAATTGCACTGTGCGGATTACCTCGAATGACCTACTCTAGGTTTGTGACTCGATCTTCGCTATTTTAAAGTCATTAGTGATGAGATGAAAGTAAATAGGCAATTTTGAGGGTTGCGTGGTTTAAAGAGATTCTAAAGAAGACGGGCTTCGATTAAATTTCAATAATTTATGGACTATTCCACGACCCTTTCTTGATTGAGGTCTTCATTTTTTCCCACTATGGGAATGCATTTGCACCAAGGGCTGATTTATGGAATTCACCAATAAAATCTGCGGGAGACGAGGGCTTGTCTCCCGCATCAAATCCTCCATTAAACAGAACCTTTCAAAGAGTTTCGCATTTCTACAAGTTAAGTTTACCTGGAACAGAAAGCACTGTGTCAGATATCAGAAAGAGGGACTTTGATAGTATAACGGTAAACGCTGCATTTAGCACAGAAAGATGATCGTTCGGACTTCTGTTTGATGTCTTCAGAGGATTTGTCGTTTGTGTAGGCGTAAAAGCTTGGGCAAGTGACAAGTTCCGAGTATTCCTGGAAAACCGTGATCGTTTTAAAGGATGAAGGTTTGGCTAGAAAAGGTACCGTTCTGAGATTTGGTGTTTGTTTTCCCAAGAACCTGAGAAGGTTCTTGGGTTCGTAGATTGGGCCAAGTAAAGAGATTCCCTAGGGAATGTAGTCTGATAATGATGGAAGATTCTCTAGGGGAAAATGATTCTGTAAAGTTGATGACGATTCTTGGGGTCATTTCTGTGCAAGTTCAAAGTTAATTTGAACGGGGGCATTGTCGAATCTTCCGGAGAGTTGTGAATTCGTTTGGTCCTTGATTGGATTACTCCACATTAGAGGTGAAACGACCTGCGTGTGTGCTGTCCATAAATCGCACATGTCCTTGGGGCGGTGAGTTCCAAAAGGCATCCAATTCTATTATTTTTTTTTTCTCTCACCCGAAGGGAAAAAATTCTGTTAGTGTTTATTTATTTATGTATTTAATTATATGCATTGATGTGTCGTTGGTTTGAGAAATGTTCTCCTTCATTTTCTCCCCTTTCCTTTATTTGCATACGGCAATGGGAAAAACAGAAAAGGGACCTGGAACTTGAGGGAAAACAGCGTTAGCCAAGATTCTCAGAATCATTCTTACTTTTTGAATGCAAACTCCCAGACAAACTTTGGAGAGAGTACTAAATCGATTATATTAATCGATGGTACAGCGACAGGTTTGGTAGTGATCCATGGGGCGACTGCGATTCTTGGTAAGAATCTTGCGGTTTCATGACGTGCGTATCGGACCCTGCTTTCGAGTTGTAGGCCTGGTGGTCCACCCAGGTCTAAATATTGATTTTGCAATTTAATACCCACGGTCGAAAATCCCCAAACAGAATCCTTGGGGTCAGCAAATATTGGCCGAGGGGAAACCGAAAGAGACATTCTTCGAAGTTTCTAACCAGAAGGGGTTTGTTTGTTGTAGGCCAAATATTTGAACTTGTCAAGTACGAACATTCTTCTTGTTTGTATGCAAATTCGTACACTTTTTCGACTCTTTCCAAATGTCTGAACTCTTCGTTTGTCACGTATGCTCCATGAGAATGAGTCGGTGCATTTCGGCAAAGAGCTTGTTGTGTTGGAAACGCGGAAAGGTCGCTTCAGTTTTTAGTGAGAGGCGAATGCAAATATTGAAAGTGTAAAATGACATTAAGGTGAGTCGGAGTCCTCTCAGAGAGGAGTACTTTTTTGATTATTTATTTAGTTAGTTTTCAAGTTTTCTAAAAAGAAGCAAGCAGGTCTTCCATAACCGCCTTGTCATGGTGCGCACACTCTTGTGTATTTTTCCCTACGTATGGCTGAAGGGCGAAAAAATCTTAGCCTTTTGACGTTCATCCGGATCTGTGGTTGACACCCATACTTGTCTAGAAAGGCTCAGCGTTTTTAGCTTAGCTTCAAGCGTTAGCTTCTTTCATGGTTATCAAATAAATTTACTCTACGAAAGAAACACCTTTCCATGTTTGTTTCACTTTCCTTCAGTCGGATCCCATTTAAGTATTAAGAGAATTTAATCACTGGAATCCTAGCGCGACAAGGAAATACTGGACACTTTTGTTACCAAGTGAACCGTTGATCCTTTTGCGTATGGCCAAGCCACGTACAATAACGAACTAATTCGATAAGAACCTGGTTCACTTTTTTTACAATGGGGCTGTAACCCTCTTCTTTAATGCACAAAAGTTTCTCAGCCATTCAGAGGTGGGAAAAAACGAGAAAAAGTAGCATCCTGTAGTTTTTTTTCTTGTCATACTACTTTACATTTGAAAAGAAATTTTACTGGCTGGTACCAGAAGCTTTCTCACGGTCATTTCCACAGTTCTTAAAGCTGCAAAGATCCCAATCGCATAATGGATCGTTGGGAAAGCTTTTCCGTCGACTTGAACTTCAGAGTCCGTGGGATCTTTTCCTGTCTGCCGCCATCAAAGTTATGTCAAATGTATTAGCGCTTACATAAACGTCTCAATATACTTGACACATTTCGAGGTTATTGCACGTTACTGTGTTGAGTGTGGATGCATAATGTAACGTTTCCCGAGCACAACCTCAACTGCAGTGTGTAATTCAATCCCAACAGTTCGTACATGCTTTGTGTATATCAACCTACAAGCGTGTGAATTTTTCTCTCTGACGCCAACTCGTGAGAATCATTTTATAGACTGGAGCACGTATTGAACTTGCCTAAAGTGTTATGTATGACATTTTGTGAACGCAAGTTCTTATTTTAGGTACCTAATTGAACGTGAGCATTTCTGAGTGGGTTTTGGGAGAAGCTTTTCTCTGGGGCTGTCACCTAGAGTTATGTTTTGTGCATCAACGAAACACTCTGGGAAATATATGCAGTGGTGGTTCGTGTGTTGATGAGGTTATTTAGTTTTAGAATCCTTTAAGGTGGTGTGAAGAGAGAGCACTGATGTATTCGTTACAGACGCGGTACGCGTAAAAGAATGAGCTTTAGAACGTTGGCAAGCATTGATTCATTGGCTTCATTTATATTGCAGAGCACATGCGGAGTTTCACCTGCGGCAAGCTCTATTACCGGACCTTCTACCTGGACAGCAAACGGGATGTTCTATACGTGGGAGCCATGTAAGTCAAGTCTACCAGCTGATTATCACATCGTCGTTTACATAATGAGTACTAGACACACTTCACGATTTGCGATATTATACTGCCTTAGTTACTATCATACGCAGACCGTTTTTCCTAGCCCAGTCACCGTATAGTCGTATCTAAAAGAACCTTAATTGGCACCAGAAAAACCCTCAACTTCAACTGTGAATGTGTCATTTTTTACTCGTGGCAACCATTTTAGATTGGCTCCTTAACGCTCTGAAAGGAGATTTTTTTGGAACTGCACAAGAATTCTAGAATGTAAAAAATAGGCAAAAAATAGTTTCGTCAACCAGCTGTCTCATTATACTGGGTTTCTCAGAGCCTTCTGGTGTCGCAGCTGAAAGCATTATCTTGCAAAGTAGTTTATGACACTCTATTTAATACTTTCTCTCGCATCCTTTTTGTCCTAGTAGCAAAGAGAGTCGAGTCTGTTGCTCAAAATCTCGTACTGAAGTTTCTAGGGCTGTACCTACATCTTCATAGACTCCCTGTGCTTCTCTGTCTACCCAGTGGACGTAAGATAGGCCAGATTTTAGTCTTCAAGACGTCAGGGCTAGTGAAATATAATGAGAATGTATAGTAAGTCAGATGTTGGATTGTAAGTTAAGACCTTGTCGCGGTTGGGCCCTCCCTTCCTCTGTAAGCTTTCACCCTCGTAGATCTTCATTAAAACGTACAAATGCTATTTTAACCTGCCTGGGCTGTGGTTAAGATTGTCAATTATTTTACCCACCTCCGCACTAAGGCGTAATGTATCACACAAGCCTACACTGTAGCGACGAAGAAGTAAGATTCTTGGAAGATTAGCACGTCCCTTTACTTCAGCACGTGTATCTAAATGCTTAATAAGTACTCGGTTTCGCTGTCGTCTGGTGTTCTGCAGTAAGAAAGGGGAAACCTTTTCTAAGCTCCGAAAATAAATTCAGGCTTCGTCAGTTCGGCATTACTCGACGTAGTAAATCCTCCAGCACATACCTCTGCCACGTTCTGGATTTCGTCGTCCGGGAGCTCCCGTTTCCCTTTTCTTCTCAACCCCGTCACCAACGCCGGTTTTTCAGATTTATGTTCCAGTGCCACACCGCCACAAATTCCTTCTTTTCTCTTTTCTGGTGACGTCAAAGAGTAAATTAGTATTGTGCAGCGTAATCCTGGAAGAATCGGGAAGGCTAATTGAGTTTGAAAAGATGTGGAAGAAGAATGGAAGAGATGGAGATAAAAAACTGAAAAGTGACCATGTAATGGAGAATCCCTGTTGTTCACTGGCTCGTTGTTACCTGCTCCTTACTAGGTGAACAAATGACACGCCCAAGCCATTGTGAATTGTACAACACGGTCTCACGTTTTCTTGCCAAGTAACAGTTACTAGGAAAAATCACACGACCGTCCCAGAAGACACCAAAGTTGATTAAAAGTCACAGGCAAAAAAGGAAGGGATAAACCACAGACGTCGTTAAATGTCTTGCTGCTTTTAATCGTTCGCAAAGCAGAAAATTTTCCTTTTGTTTTATCACAAGGTTTCCTAGAAACTTCGCCATTAACGAAAACCGTTAAGAGGAAGTAAGGTCTACTGGTTAGAAATGAACGAGCAATTTATTCGCGTGTAAAAGTTTTCTATGAATTTGAGACGAAGTTGCGATGCGTGAAAAGATTGAAGATGTCATGTTTAAGAGGAACTCGAGTCAAAGTCAACAAAAAAATGTCTCCCTTTTAACTGTGGGGATAGGTGTTTAGAAACGTTTCGTTTTCAGCCGTGTACAACTGCTTATGGTAGCTAAGAATGGTTGTGGTGTGATTTTTATCTTGTTGTTTTATCTTCCATGTAGGGACCGAGTGATTCGACTGAGCCTCTTCAACGTTTCCAGTAGTAACTGCGAGGTAAATATTTTCCCTAAGTTCTTTTAAATAGTAACTTAACCTAGACAAGAAATTCCATTTGACAGTCAAGTCTGTAGTATGTTATATAGTCGTAGATTTTGAATGAATACTGGCAACCATTGATACTTTTGATGGTTGAATGAAGTGAGATTAATTAAACGAACTAGGACTTAGCAAGCACGTAGTTGTGTCTTGTGATCCACGCATTTACTATAGTAATCTTGACTTCTCTTTTGTAGAATGATTCGCTGCTTCTGGAACCATCGCACGTTCCCAACTGTGTCTCCCGGGGAAAAGGCGAAGTAAGTAGAGAGAAAAAAAGAAGTTTTTGATCTCACGTATGACAGCCCTATAGATTATTTACGTTTCACACTCTGGAGAGCTTTCAACGCTGTCACCTAACTTTGAAAACTGTCAACCGATGATTTCCCTTTTTCGTTTTCATGATTTATGTGGTGTTTCTTTTCCGCTTTTCGTACTCGATAAAACGTCTCTTTCATTCCTTAATTAAGAATGTGATTATGCAGTTCCACGTCAAACTCGTGACTGTCTTCTTCAGCATTTTTTTTTTTTTTGCACTTGCGACGTGTGATTCGGTATGAGAGCAGTTCTAGTGAGAAAGAAAGAGAGTTATGTGCGTTCCAGCACATTTGGCAGGGTCTTAAACTTGTGACTTCGTCACTTTGGAAAGCGCATTAAACTCGGAAGGGTGGTAATTTATACCAAACTGTCTCCTAGGAGCTACCAGCGGTGAATGATAATCGAACCAGTCGCCATTGACAAATTTTGAAAGATCACAACTGAATGAAAAGCATGGTGCGTGAAATGGCGCGTGACGTGATTGTCTATTTGGGCTTTCTAGAGGTGACAAGGATAGATTAGAGTCATGGAGAGTTGACTGAAAACAGCGTGAGTAGGAGGAAGGTTGCAAAATTGTTTTACATCTGCGCTGGATACGTGGCAAAAACCACTTGGTTATGCTCGTCGGGGCCAAGGTGCACTCGTACAGAAATGACACCCGTGACCTTCAGAAGGCTACACGACACCTACTTAGACTTGCAGATGTAATTGACTCAATCGTTTACTGGAATTGGCCTATTTATCCTTACACTGTCACGTGAGGCTTCAGACGTTTGGAATAACAACTTTGCTCCCATGTTAAGAATAAGATCTTATCTCTGAAACGCTTCTCCTCGTTGGTAAACATCAGGAAAGTCGCTTCTACTCGATGCAAAGCAAAGCAGGGTATAAATGATTCTAGTCCCTAATGGCCGGGTCGTTCGATTCAATTCTTTTTAGGATCCGAAGGCCTACACAGTGTGATGGGTAGTTTCAGAACTGGTTGGGAAAAGGGCATGGCTGTTTAGATGATCGCCCGTCTTGGAGCCGCAAAATGGGGACGTCCAAGTGGCTCAGCGTGACACCGGACGGTGTCCCGCTGATTTATGTACACTGACTAAATTCCTTTAGACGAATTTACGAGTTTTTAGTGAGAAGGTTTCGCCCGCCAGAAATGTTATCGCCCAAGTTGTTGGTTAGTGTTTGCCAAATGAATAAGTCACCGGCAAGAAATCATAAAATAGTTTTTCTCCCTCCCAGATGACACTCTTCCAAATTTTTTCTTTCGCCATTTCTACACGACACACACAAAAAAAAACATTCCCGAGACCTCTTGGAGAGGAGAAAAAAAGCTGTTGAATTATTACGCTTGATATCCACGGAGACAGGGAGCGGGGCCCTAATGAAATTTCAAAAGGAATGTTCAAAAAGTTTGGGAAGGTAATCCAGGACTTTCCATAAAAGTTTCAAAGTTTGGTGGATAAGACTTGGCTTTTTTTTCTGATTGAAGATTCTGGGTTTGCTGAAATCCATTATGATGTGTTCTGGGCACCAAGAGCAACGCTTGAAAGTGCCTCGTATAGTATTTAGGCAGATATTCTGTTTAACCTCTCAGTTTAGGCGAAACAAGATACCCCGAGCTGGTGTATACGTCTGTCACTCAAAATACTCCCACCAAACAACCAGCCCCCGTCTTCCCCATGTGAAATCTAATGCTCTCTACCTTTGAAAGAAAAGCTCGATTGAATATCCACACGGTTCGTGGTGTGTCAGCGAAGACAGCTCTCCAGTTCACACCTCTAAAAAGAGAAGAACCTGTAAAATTCCGAATTTTCATGTCAGCCCTTGTTTCTCTTCGGTTCAAATTCGTTTGAACGGGCTGTTTTCGCTTCTTTTCTCCCCTTACCAACCCGTTTTGCGATTTGTGTTGTACAAGTCATTCCACTTTAATTTTTCTTCATCAGCTCTCTGTCGTTTTTTGTGTGTGTCATGCGGGCTATCGTCTTACTAATTACAGAGTTTCCTCTTTAATTCTACATGGATTCATACTAACGGTTTGTTTACAGCCAAAGCCTGGCGTGGGTTAGCATTAGTTACACGTCTCCAGTCTGGTTTAATATGTATTGACCCGTGTCGTTTTGTGGCTTTCAGTTCTACGATTGCCGTAACCATATCCGCGTAATTCAACCCATGGGAGACGGAACCAGACTCTACATCTGCGGTACCAATGCTCATAATCCCAAGGACTGGGTTATCTATGTAAGTACACTTTCATGTCTTATATGTTTGAACTGAAGAAGGAGTGCTAATAGCACCGATTTGAGTAACTAGATCTAAGAGCTATAGGTTTCATGTGTGCAAAAGTGTTGGGAAGTCTTTTGAGATAGCTAAGCGTGTAGTCACCAAGTTCGAACGGATTAGAACAGTTTGAGCTTATGTAACTTGCGTTTGAAGCAAGTATTGCTTCCCGCTCCTTGAAGGGCTTTGTGTCTCCATTGCTCCCTACGGTGCATTTGTAATGCCAACTGTTCTGCGAGTCAACGTTAGGAGCTTCAGACGGATTATTAGGATAACACGAGCGCTGCTAGGCAGAGCCTAATTACCCTTACCAGTTGAGCGTATCAGCATAATCCTGATAATCCCGTTACTAACAGAAAGAACTAACTGAGGAACATGTTGACTGTGTTTTCAAGTCTTCGAAATTAACTCCATCGAAAAAAGAGTTCTTTACTGTAAGCAAGAAATCCCAAGACCCGACATGAAAGAGGATGTACCACGAAAGCTTGGTCCTGGTTTGCGATGCAACTTCCCGATAGCATCACTGCCCGTACTTTAGTTCATGTGATGAATCGCACTGGGAAGCTCCTGAGCCACCTATCCTTTAAGTGCTTTCGAACGTCGCTCCAAGTTGCTCAGAGTGATTATGAGTTCAGAATAAGGGTTTGCGCTCATAAGCATCACTTGGGATCATTAATCCGTATTGTCTTGGACGTTGCTCTGTTTTTTCGTCGGACCAGTTCAGTGAAGGAGGTGAGTGCCCACTTCAAGAGAAATACCCTAATCTACCAGGATAAACCTTGCAGTTCTGTTCTGATAGTATCGTTGTAATGGGTCGAATGTTAAGGGCAGATTTGCAGATGCAGTTTCGACAAGAATGTGTTGTGGCACAAGAGATGCTACCTGTTGCTTAATGATGGCAGAAATATGTACAAGCGTCAAGGGATGAATTGCATGACAGCGGCCAATAATGGATTGCCATGTGGAAAAACAAATGATGTACCACTCTGTTGGGGGTAGTCGAACTGAAGAAAAAGATGGTAGTGAAAAAAAAAAATGCCAATCTGCTTCCTTTCTTAACGATGGGTGTGACTCGGCACTGCACTAGGGGCTTGTGAATTCCGTTAACTGAGGAGAAAACTTTTAATGCTACCCAGATTAAAAGTTTCTACCCGATCTTACGGTATCCTAAGTGGATTATCCCTGATGAACTTTTCTTGCTTCTAGAACAAAAACGGTCGTGCGCAAGAATGGCATGAAGTTCGTAGAAGGTTTTGTATTCCTTGCTTCTAGGAATCCTGATTTAAAGAGATAGCCACATAAGGGAAAACTATCTTTAGAGTCATTCTTGAGAGTTCCCACGAACTCGGTCACGAGATCCAAGCTTGTACTTTTTTCTCGATCCTGGCAAAAAGCGAGAAAAAAAGAAGTAATTTGCGGAGGTTGGAGCTCCCAAGCGCTAATCTTGGCCAGCTGCTGTTGTATAGCTTCGAATTACACTTCTCTCTTTGCGTTTTTCTCGTCTTGGTTAATTAGTCACTCCTTTTTCGGTTTGGTCCTTCTAGTACGAGTGTCGTGTAATTGAGAAACGTTCGTTGCGTTGTTCGCAAAGAACAGGGTCATGTTCCGTCGTCTCCGAAATACGAGTTGAAAACTAAAAGATAAAAAATCTTGTACCTAATTTCTTTATCCGTATGATCAGTACAGTAATTTAAGGGGTCAGCTGAAACACCCTTGGATCTGCCGGGATATGCTCTAACCCTTGATTGTAATTCAGTGCCGAACCTTCCTTTCGAGCCATTGCAAGTTTGATTAACAATTCAAGGATACGGTTTGAAGTCCCTTTACCAGACAGAGGTTATGGCCAGGGGGAGAAGAGAACTCTGTGCTTTCATAAACAAATCATCTTTTATTCATTGATTTGTTTATGCTTTTGTACGAAGAGCTAAGACCGCGAGTTAAGACCGGAGGGGTCCAATTAATCAGTATTTTTTTTCCTCGTGTGAAGTATCCGTTCTCGAGACGTTTCGATCCGTCGAAGAAATCGATACGAGTAAACAATTTCTCTGGAGAAACAGCATGGCAGGGGTCATCGACTTGATTCGTGTAAGCCTTGCGGTACTTGTTTGCAGTTGCTCTTTCTGGTTCCTTTGCAATGGTCCGATTATCTCGGAAGTATCACGAGAAGCTCAAAGGGTGTTCTGGATATTTTCGAGCATCACATGGGGCTTATTGCAGTTATCTTTACAAACTTGGCATCTGCAGAAAACTCATTCAAGTTTTTCGAAAGAGGTAGTTACCCCTTGAGAGAAACGGAGAGAATTTTATCCGGACCCATCGTACAGAAATAAGTCTTTCGAGGGGAGGCCATCTTTTTGCAGACGAAAAGTTGGGGAGTAACACGCGGTTCCAAACTGGGTGCTAACAAACTAGAGAAAGCCGCACAAAAGTTGGTTCGGCTTGCCGAAGTACAGGATCACGGTGTCGCAAACATGCTGCAAACCTCGTTAAACCACGATGTCACCTGAAAAACAAAAACACATGTCGTTCACAGTCAATATTTGTTAAAAATATCGCGTAATGTTCACGCCAACAGCGATGAAATCGGCCCAAGACTAAGATGTTGAAAAGCTGCGTTTCTCTACGTGATTCACCGACTCCATTCATCTAGGAGTGATGAAACTTTGTTATGCTAATTTGCCGTGCAGACTTGAAGAAGACGTGTTAGGTAACGACCGAGCTGAACATAACGAAAGAAATGCGTAGTACTTAGGGAACAGTTGAAAAGTATGATTTATGTTTGCACGAGTAGTGAAGTGTGAAGGTGTTGATACTTTTCCTCCAAAGATTGGTTTTAATTGGCTCCCGGTGACGTCAACTCATCCCTTCTCGGTGAAATGTGAAATTGCCAACTTTACGAGGTATATTAGATGCGATGCTGATTAATTTTTTCTCTAATTGGATTCCATAAATCATAAGCGCAACTTGGTACGTCACGGGAGTCTGAAGGTTTCTGCGGGTAATGGTGCCGCCTAACGCCTTCAAAAAATTCCGAACACATGCTGCGAACTGCGAGGGAAAAAATAGCATTAAATAAAAAACTTCTATTACATGTTCCCCTCAAAAGAAAAATAAAATTGCGGGAGTGAGCCACTCTTACATGTCAGTTTTTTTTTTTTAGACAGGATGCTTGACTATTACCAAAACCCCAACGATTACTTCCTTGGCGTGTATTTAAACTAATAGGAGATGGAGGAAGCGGCACCTAATGAACGTGTGCGAACCACAAAAAAAAAAAACAAAAAAAAACAAGGGCACTGTCGTGTGTGGTCGAACAGATTTAGAACTTGGAATAAGAAGACAGCGGTATCGCAGTACTTGAGTACGGAAGTTTACAAGTACCAGAATAACGCACTCGGTGGGATGAAACATTCCAGGGATGTTGTAAAATGGGTATATCTTTACGGGGGTTAACTTATTTGCGATTCTTTCGAGATACTTCAAAAACAAATGCTGAGTTTTTATTTTTATTTTTTATTTTCCTTTATTTTTCTTGCGTGTCTTCGGTTGAAAAGTGAAGTCAAGTTCGCGGTGTTTTGAAGTTGAAGTTTGCGGTCGTCTTTGTTGTGCTGTTGGAGGTAGTTTACGATCGTCGACGAGAGCGAGTCAACAAAGAGGTCGCAACCTACAGGGCAGCCCCAGAACATCGAAACGTATGATTAACTGCAGTGGAAGGCGTGTACAAGGCATGGGTGGTCGCTAGTCCAATGTTACATCCGCATAATCACTATCATTACATATTCCTTTGCATTTCAAATTTACTTTAATCAGCCAGAACCATCTACGTCTTCATAAGACCGCCACCTCGCCAGGCTGCACCGTTCCTGCGCAAGGTTATCCCCAAGATACCCAGAATAAAGCTAAACCATTGCAATTTGTTGCTGATGCATCATGCCTGCAGATGAAACACGGTTTTGTTACCTTAACTGTAACGTTGGAAGCTTTTTGTTTGTTCGTGAAAGTGACATGATATTGGTCGGCCAAGAGGAAAAGTGGTTTTTCCCAAACGATTGTTCTTTGAAGCGGAGGGAGAGAAAAGACTATAGATCATTTTTAAAGGCAAGCCTATCTTGACAAGGGACAAAATGGCGCCTCCTGTTTTGTATCGGGCAGACAAGCTAGGACCGTGCGGACAATTGTGGCTCTTTGACAAAGAATTACACCGTCACACAGATGGAAATTTAGAGGTCAGATAAGCACGGTGCCACGGCAAGGATTTCAAAAATGACAATAGATTTCGTTACGCCAACCACCACTACCTTTTCTCTTTTTCTTCCACGTCTGACGACAAAGCTTCCTCGTTTTCCCTCAGTGGATCGTAGTTTGATTCGTTTGGCGCAAACTTGGTTATCAGCGGACTCGAGTGGTAGAAGTTAAATTAATCCTGGATCTGCAAAGTTTACGATTCTGCACTGTATTTGCCAGCAGAGTAACCTGAATGCTTTATTCTGGTTGGGGAGAGTTGCGGCTAGGATATGGAATTGAATTGCGTGCCGGATCCCGTTTACGTTTTCAAATGGAACGAAGGTCTGCCATTTTGTGGGTTGTACCGATAACTGCATGCGATACCGTGCACGGTCCCGTTCAGCAGTTTCTCTCAAACTTATTCTGACCGTTTTTTTTCCTACCAAAGGGTTCGCTGCTAATCAGAAATGCCTTGATGATCCCAGGTTCGGGGAAGCACCAAATGTGCAAAACTTGTAGTACAGGGTTAACCTTATACCTTCATAGCAGGTGAACTTCTACAATGGGCTGTCCATTTCACGTGGTATAATGTTGTATTGAATTTAAATCTTCGAAGTGCCAGACCCTTTTGGGCTTTTTTTTTTTGTCTGTTTCTGTCGGTGCAACAATTGCAAGGCCCGAAACACGACACACGTGACTCGGCAACTTCGGTTGATCCCCGGAGAGAAGACGGAGCGGGGCGGACTGGGGTGCGTTCAAGTCGATAAGGACTAAAAGAAAAGAAAGTTTTCACAAAGTTCAGTCTACAAAGCTCGGCCCTTATTCCCTGACTTGTACCTAACCTCCGAAAAAGTAAACTTGAGCGAGAGATGATAATCTGAAACAAGTCTCGTTATTGAAGGTATTGTCGTTGATTGAATTCCGACTTTTGAACTTGTAGCGCCGCTCGATATAATTTGCGACCATAAAAAGATGGAAAATTGTTATACGGTGCCGAACAGAATCAAAGGGCTTTATGATCACGCTGTGGAAGGGTTATAAGCCGACAGTTAAATAACTGGGCGTAATTTCTGATCGTTAATCTCTATTCACCATCAATTTCACCCGGTCGTCACGAGCGAGCAGTCAATTATTTACCGATATGCAAATCTTGCCAGCGGCTGTCGAGATAACTCTGGGTCCTCGATGGTCATTTTAAAATAAACAATGCCTGACAACCGACTGCTGATTCTGCGATAACATTCATCTCTGAAAGATTGACTTCTCAACCAGATCTTCAAATGAAAGGTTCAAGAGATCCGTGATTCCTGTTTGCTTGGCCATTATATTGTTGATTTTCAGTTTTATCTCTAAAACTCTGTGTTAAAAATGACAATGCCATCAAGTAGATATACAGTAAAGTTGGGTTGCCTTTTCCTGCTTGTCGTGAGATGTGTATTGATCGGGGCCAAAGCCAACTTACACAACTGCGTAATTTATTTGGTTACTAAGGTATAAATATAACAGATTGTATCAAATAATTCGTCAAATACTCCTCCCGTTCTTAATTCTTAACTATTTATTAGTACTAAACAAAATGTTCTTGTTATTTTTTGATTTTGTAGTCGAACTTGACGCATTTGGGGCGAAACGAATACGTTCCCGGGTTGGCATGGGGATTGCCAAGTGCCCTTTCGATCCCAGCGATAACAGCACGGCGGTGTGGGTAGAGAAGGGCAATCCTGGAGACCTTCCGGCGCTCTATTCCGGAACCAACGCCGAGTTTACTAAAGCCGACGCCGTTATCTTCCGCACTGACATTTACAATTACACCAACGGACGTAGGGAGTATTACTTTAAGCGGACACTGAAGTACGACTCCAAGTGGCTCGACAGTAAGTTACTTTTTGAATTTATTTCACTGTTTTTCGTTCGTCGTTTGACGTAGCGTGTTCCTTTTTCATTTTTCCCAGAGCCGAATTTCGTGGGATCGTACGATATTGGCGATTACGTTTATTTCTTTTTCCGCGAAACGGCCGTCGAGTACATCAACTGCGGCAAAAACGTCTACTCACGGGTGGCTCGAGTCTGCAAGAGAGACAACGGAGGCAAAAACATCCTGGCTCAGAACTGGGCTACTTACCTCAAAGCTCGACTCAACTGCTCCATTCCCGGAGAGTTCCCCTTCTACTTCAACGAAATACGTAAGTATCGAACATAAATTTGCCTTCCCAGTGAGTTTTTTCTGCTCCGTCTCGGCTGCCGTATTTTTATTTTGCAAAATCCTTAGAGGTTAGAGTCACAGTTTATTGCTTAGAAAGAATTTTGCAGTGTAGACCAATGGAGATTTGTAGTTGAGGCTACTCAGATGTACTTTTAGAGAACTTAGTTTAAGGAAAAAGCCTTGTTTCGCTAACGGGGAATGGGTCGTAAAGCGTTGTTTTTGCTGTTGCAGAGAGCGTGTACAAAGTGCCGGGCGACGACACGCGCTTCTACGCCGTCTTTACGACTTGCCAAAATGGATTAACCGGTTCTGCCATTTGCGTCTTCACTACGGCAGACGTCCACGCAGCCTTCATGGGCAAATTCAAGGAGCAGGCCTCCTCCAGTTCCGCCTGGCTCCCGGTTCTCTCGTCCAGAGTCCCAGAACCCAGGCCTGGACAGTGCGTCAATGATACTCAGACTCTACCGGGTATGCATCTTAATTCTTCCAAAAACAAACTTACAGTAGCGTTTCTAACAAACAATTTTCGTGTAGACGCTGTCCTGAATTTTATTCGCAATCACCCGCTAATGGACGAAACCGTTTCGCACGAAAACGGCGCTCCGGTCTTTTATAAGGGCGACGTCAGCTTCTCCAGCCTCGTCGTGGAGCGTCTCCGAGTCCAAGGATTCCCCGACGATAAACACTACACAGTCTACTTCGCAGGAACCGGTAAATTAGAAACAAAATTTCATCTCATCCTTCGTAAAGGGAAATAAATGTTACGTTGTTGCAATTGGTAGTCGACGGAAAAGTCTACAAGATCGTCCAGTGGTTCGACGAGAGTTTGCAGCAAGCGAAATCAGAGCTGTTAGACGTCTTCGAAGTAACTACACCGGAACCTATTCGCATAATGGAGATCTCAACCAAAGTAAATATATATAATCTTAAATACTGGAAAAGGAATAGGAATGGAGAAGAAATGCTGATTGTTTTATGTTATTCTAGCATAAATCGATTTACGTCTCGTCCGACCACCGCATCCGACAAGTCAATACGGTCACTTGTAACGGGCGCTACGATAACTGCTTACGCTGCGTCCGTGATCCTTACTGCGGCTGGGACAAAGAATCCAATTCGTGCAAACCCTACGCTCCAGGGTAACGTATTATGTTTCAAAAAAAGCCACAGCTTTCAAATATGTATATGGCAGTCTTCTCTGGGGATTGGATATCTAATTGAGAAACTAATTGTTACAGTCTTCTGCAAGACGTGTCGAATTCGACACCGGGCATCTGCGACGCCTGCATTGCAAAAAAGCGTCTGCTGGTTACGTACGGTCAGGCAGTTCATCTTTCCTGCGCGATCAAGTTACCTGAGCCCTTGACGTCGTCCCCCATCACGTGGTATCATTACAGCCGAGAGAAAGGACAAAATCAAGTCACCTTCAGGCACGTTATTGTTATTTTCTTCTTTCTTTCTTTTGTTTGAAAACCTCGAGAAAATAATTGATGTTTTAAATAACGCGAAAACAAAAAAGCTAACCAAGCGGAAAACTAATTGGTCTTGGAAACATAATAGGCCGGATAAATATATCCAAACCGCCGAGCAAGGATTGGTCATTATGGGCGTCACGGAGGCGGAATCTGGGCGTTACGATTGTCGTCTGGGTGGCGACACCCTCTGCAGTTATAATATCACTGTTGACCTGCAGCGCTGCGCAGCACCCAGCAAGTCCAACGACTACCAGAAAGTCTATTCGGAATGGTGCCATGAATTTGAAAAGTACAAGACCGCCCTGAAGACCTGGGAGAGAAGACAGGCGGTAAGAAACCTTTGTCAATGTTTAATATATTCAAGATAATACATTTTTTCTTTGTTTGCTGATTTATAGCAATGCAGCACCAGGCAAAACGACAGCGCGAACAATCAGAACACGCATCCCAACGAGATTTACGCTCGCAGCCCGCTGGTGTGAGAACGAAAAAAAAAAGTTGGCAAAATTGATGGCAGCTCAAACAGAAATCAACAAGGAGAAAAGAAAATAAATGACAAAATAATTAATAATAATGAACAGAAGACAGTGCAACAGTGCTACGCGTTTTTTGTTGGACAATTATCTTTTTTTTTTAACGAAAAAAATCCGAGTTATTTTTGCAAGACGTGCAGCTCGGTTCATATCTGAATCTCTGGCAACAATGGAATCTGATGCTGTGTGAGCAGAAAAAAAATCACGTGGATCTGGTGGGAATTTGTGACAGCTCTTTTTTTTTCTTTCTCTCCTTACGTGTATCATGTATATATATATTTCCATGATTCCTCGGTTAATGTTCTTTTGCGAAATGTGTTTTAGGGTTAGTGACTTGCCCAAATGTTCAGTTTCTCATTTTAAAGAGAAGCGAAAGTATTTTCTCATGTTTTTGTTTCATCCTTTTCTTACGTTGAGCTTTCTGTGGAGCAGCCCCTTATTCTTTCTTCGTAACTCCTGTGGGAAGTTTTCCAAATTGCAAAAAAGTGCCCTCCTTTTTCACAGCCCCTTGTTCCCCTTCAGATGCTCTATGGCCAGAAAAGAAAAAAAGCATAGTGTATTGTCTTTTCATCTTCGGACATTCCACCTTCATCTCTTTTAAGTTAACTTTTTACTATTTACAAACATTGATTTTTTTTTGTTAATTTTTTGGCTATTATAACTAGAAAATCGTCTGGCGTACTTTTTATTTCTTTGTAGCTACTTCCCAATACAAAATGAGTGGAACAAAACGTCGAGGATTTCTTCAGTGTGAACGCGTCCCGATATCTTCCCGAGGCTCTTCGCGGCGCTCCGTAACTGTTCCGCAGCGAGAGCCAAATCTATTTTAATGTAATGAGAGAAATTTTGCAGATTTTCTAGGCTTTCGGAAAGATGCAGTCGATGCCTTGAATGGGTTATGCACGGAGCTTCGCTGGAAGGATTAGCGCACCTGGAAAAAGGAAAAAAAGCAGCTATAAGGGCGAGAATGTAAGATTGAATTAAAGGACTTACAGCGAAGCGAGATGTGAAGTAAGATTCTGCAGAAACCTCTCCAGGCCCTGTTGCGTTTTACACGAAACAAAGTCTATGGTGTCGTTCGCTCGAAAGGATTTTCCCGAAGAAACTAGATCCACTTTGTTCACTAAAATGTGATATTTGACATCTGGAAAGACAAACGACTTCATCAAATCATTAGTCGCAACAGCAAAAAATTAACTAGCATATTTTTAAATTTAATTTAATTTAAACTACAAAGACAGGATTGGGTGCGTGTACCATCTCTGTAGTCGATTCCAAGATCCCGTAGTTTGCTTCTAACAATGTCGTTTTTGTGACTGAGGGAAGACAAGTTGCTGAAAGACGCTGCATCTAAGACTAGAACAACTAGATCCGCCTGTCCCGCTCTCTCGCGGGCTCTAGCGAGGCCTTCCAGTTCAACAGGGTCGTGGGTTGGGCGGAGCCCAGCAGTGTCGCAGAGCACAAGCGGGTAGCCTCCAATATCTAACGCTATTTCAAGAACGTCTCGGGTGGTCCCAGCGTACGGAGAAACGATGGCTGCTTGTTTCTGGCTCAAGAGATTCAGCAAACTACTTTTCCCGACATTCGGTTCACCCACTATGGCAACGTGGACTCCATTACAAAGCCTTTCTCCCCGTCTGTTGTCGTTCAAGAATTTTGCTATTTCTACTTGCAAACGTGAAACTGTATTGCAAACAAAATCGACGGCACTTGAGCCGATGTCCTGATCTTCCCCAAAATCAATAAACGCTTCCAAATGAGCCATTCCTTCAATAATTGTGCTCCGCCACTTGGCGTACAGAAGAGCCAACTCTCCGTTTGCTTGTCGTATGGCCTGCTTTCGCTGAGCTTCAGTCTCTGCACGAAGGAGATCCGCTAATCCTTCAACCTCTGTAATGTCCAATTTACCAGCCAGAAATGCTCGTTTAGTGAATTCCCCTACAGAAAAGAAAATTAAATCTGTGCTGACTAAAATATTATTAATAATTACCAGGCTCCGCCATCCGAAATTCAGGTAAACATTTAAGGGCATTTAATAGTGCGGAGATAACTGCAGTTCCTCCATGGACGTGAAGCTCTACAGAATCTTCGCCCGTGTAGCTACGAGGACCTGGGAACCAAAAAACTAAGCCTTTGTCCAGAATGTCCTGTTCGACAGGGTGTTTCAATTGTCGCAAATAAGCAAATCGAGGTGTTATAGTTTCCGGCCTCAAATTTGCCATTTTTTCGAGGACCATGTGGCTCTTTGGTCCCGATATTCGTACAACGGCTACAGCACTACGATTAAAGCCTAACAGAGGGAATCCGCTTAGATAAGATACTTTGATTTATTTTGTGTGAATTACCTGAGGAGAGTGCATAAATTGTCGAGAGTTTTCGAAAACTTTGTTTACTCATAATAATGCATTCCTTGCGAAGAAGGGATGGGAAAAACATTTCTTTAAACCATCCAAAGTTATATAATTTTCCAAAAAAACTGAATGTGAGGCAATACTGTGAAGAGGATTTAGAAATTAATACTGAAGTAAGCTGCAAATCTCACACTGGCCTTGTCATGAGGTCTTGTTATTGTTTACATATCTCAAGCAGACATTTTGCGCCAGTGCTTCCACTTTGCGGCTAAGACTCTCTCCACTTGAGGACTTCGATTTCCCCTTTTTTCCCCTCACAACTGAAACGTACTTTCCCTCTTTTTCCCCCTCGAAAAAAATAAGTTCCCCACTTTTTCCTCCGTAAACTTTACGGACAATAGGTTATATTATTAACTGCCTTTGATTTATAATAAGTTAATTTAAAAACTACGTTAAAAAAAACAACTATTGTTTCAGTTTCGGTAGCAAAATTTGAAACAAGCTCAGTTTCCAGAGCGCAGATTTGACGGGATTCACTTTTGCACAAAGCAGCTTGTAAATGAAATATTATTTTCAGCAAATAAGGTCAGATCGTAAGGTGAAATGTGCAATAAAAAGAAAATGTAAACGTAGTGGGAAAGGGAGGAGTGTAGCCCCTCCAGAAGGTGACAAAATCTTAGAATCTGAAGTATGTTCCCTTGAAGCCTGTCCCCTCTTCAACATGGTTTTTTTTTGCTATGCGAAATTTCCTGTTGCTTCGAATTCACTTTGTAAAGAATTCTCTTTATTTTTCTTTTCCATAAAAAACATATTCTGAACGACAGTTTCTCAAAGAAATATCTGAACTTCGGTCTAGATTCCCCAAGTTTCCCCTTGAAAATCTCAGTTTCCCCTTTTTCCCCTTTGCGGACGTTGGAAAACTCGATTTTCCCCACAAAAGGGGAAAATCCCAGCGAAGTGGAAGTACTGTTTTGCGCAGCGTTTCCGCTTTCAGTTTTCCGTTTAACCTGAAAGAGGGCACAATTTTGCCTTTTCTTCCCTTCCCTTGAGAATATCAAGAAACCCTTTTCCCCTCGATCTAGGATATCAATCTATCCTTCCATTTTTTCCCCTCGTTTTTCCTTTTTTGGCACACAGTTTTCCCTTTTTCAAGGGAATTTCCCTGAATAATAAAAAGCACTGATTTTGTGATTCAAATTCATCCTGATCGAAATCATACATTTTATATCCTTTACTGCATTTTTAAACAGCTAATAATTTTGAAAACGATGAAAATCTGGCAATATTCAATTTATTTATAATAAGCGAGATAAAAAAATATGGACATATGGCAAACTGGCAACCCTGTTAGAATCAGAAAATTACTCTGTTAACATTTTTCGCGCCTTTCTCGTAGTTGTCTACTTCGCGTAAAGGTTGTTCAAATTTTCTCAAATATATTCCGTTAACCCTAAATCTAACCCCAAAAGAAATTAGTGAGGTTAGAAGAGAAAATGGTATCACCGTTTGTCAAGGCCGAGTTAACTGCGGCTTGCAACAGTTTAGGCTCATCAGATGGAGCCAAGTATCACAAGGAAACTTATTGTTTAGGTAAATCATTTTACAGCACTATACAACATCAGGCCATGTTGATCATCTATTTTTCTTGTTTATTTGGTTTGTACAGAGGCCCTCAAGGACCTTATTCGTTACCTACGACGAGATGACGAGAATCATGGGATACGGCGAGAACTCGGCGAAACAAAAGTAGTTGAGACAGATTTGATTCCCATCATATACGAATACTATGAAGACGCAAAGCTGTTCGATGTTACGTTACGGTATTAAGATAAATTTCTGTATTATGGTTATGTATTGACAAATATATGGACTAGGCTTCTTGTAAATTTGACGAATCCTCCGTTGCTGTTGTTTCGTGAGGAACTGCCAGAGGAAAAAGTCACTCGAAACTATTTTCTGCAGATGGTTGGACATGTCCAGTCGTACAAAATAGGGTTTGCCTCTGAAAACTTCTGGAAAGTTTTAACCAAAAAACTCGGGGATCTGCTTCAGCTCGTAATACATTTACGTAATACGTCTGTACTTTACATTACCTGACAATTACTAGGACTGGGAGAAACGTATGGAAGATGATAAACTCGTCATTGAACGAATCTTAATTCTCATCCGAAACATACTGCATATACCTGCAAGCCCGGAAGACGAGAAGCGCACTGAAGACGATGCTAGCGTTCACGATCAGGTAAAATATTTTTACGTTCAGATATATGATACATTATAATTTGTTTTCTTTTTCGTATTAGGTTTTATGGTCGATGCATTTATCGGGTATGGATGACTTGATACTCTACCTGGCCTCTTCAGACAATGAACGTCATTTCTGCATGCATGTAATGGAGATTATCTCCCTGATGCTTCGAGAGCAGAACCCGCAGCACCTAGCACAAGCGGCAGCCAAACGCTCTGCCACGGAGAAGAAAGAGGACGTTGATCATTTGCTGCTTCTCCGTCAAAGGGAGGCTGCCGAAAAAGCTGAACGTATGCGTAAGATTAGTTCTTCCAGATTTTCTCGGTTTGCAGGAACATACACGGTCAAAGATGTCAAATCTATCAGCGACAAGGACATGATAACCCACCGTCCCATTTTCGACACCACGGAGCTCGACTTCAGTCACGACAAGAAACCGCAGAGAAAGCCGAAGAATCGTCTCCCCATGTCGTGTGCGGAGACGACAAGGCGCTCGACTCTGAGCATCCGGCTCTTTCTCAAAGAATTCTGCGTCGAGTTATTGAATGGGGCGTATAACTCTTTGATGCACGCCGTAAAGGACAATTTGGTTCGGATGAGGGCTCAAGAGCACGACGAGAGCTATTATCTCTGGGCCATGAAGTTCTTTATGGAATTCAATCGCACCTATAAATTCCGCGTCGAGCTCGTCAGTGAGACAATGTCGGTAAGTCTCTTCCATTACATCCAGCAGCACTTGGAGAAGTATTCAGAAATGATTCGCCTGGAAAAGAAGAAGGTGGCGCTGTGGTCGCGACGTTTGCATCTAGCGCTGAAAGCCTATCAGGAACTGTTCATGACACTTGGCGTAATGGACAAGTGCCCAGCTGAGAGCGTCAAGGAGTCGGCCAAGGTTATCAAAGCCAATATTTTCTACGTGCTTGAATATCGGGAGCTCTGCCTGGTGCTTCTGCAAAACTTTGACGAAGTCAAGCACTCGAGCGCTTACCTCAAGGATCTCGTCGAGACGACGCACATTTTCCTCAAACTCCTGGAGCAGTTTTGCTCCACCAATAAACACGTCATGGTGCAGAAAAAAGTCCGCAAACGGAAATCCAAGTCGAAGCGGAATCAAAAGAAGAAAATCCAAGGTCCTGAGAACCCTCCCACTGAAGCTACGTGGGACGATATTTCCGGAGATTTGAATTCTGCCCTGCAAGGAGACATGGATGCGATTGAAATCGACGTTGTCCCCTTTGATGCCGCTCTGGAAACGCCTGTAGAAAATCAACAGTACGTTCTTTTCAGCGTTTCCACTTTCATATTTGATTTTCCCTTTTTCCCCTGTTCCCTTATTTTTCCCTTTTTTCCCTCCGTGGCGGAATACAGACTGTACTTTTAGATTCCTTTTCCCTGTTCTCTCATTTTTCCCTTTTCAGACCCCATATTCCTTTTTTTTGCAGGGAATTTTCCTGCTGAGTGGAAACACGGGTTGTTTTCCCTTCTCACATTTGCGAACTTTGGTATCTTAATAACTCTTAATTTATTTTAACAGGACTGTTGCCGTAGGCAAGATTCGTGCAACGCTGAAAAATAACAAGATGAATGAAGCCATAGCCCTGTTACGAGCTTCCCGGTTAGTTAACTATGATTATCTCTTATCTACGATCGTTCGTAATTGTCTTGTGGTACCCTGTAGAAACGTGTGGCCAATGGACGACGTTTTCGGCTCGGCTGAAGCCAAACCGGAAGAGGAGCTATTAATTCTACGCGAGATCTTCCTGGCAGACCTTCCCGGTAAGTTCTTCCGTTCTGCGGAAATAAAGTTCATTGACAATAATATATCATGTATTGACTAGACGTCATAAGACTAGTTGTACAAGGAAGAGGGGGCTAGTTATCGTTTCAAGTCATTATTTGATAGCTAAAATAAGTCGTTCATGTTCACTTTCTGGCGCTTCGTGGGAAGCTAACACAGTGGCACCCCATTGGTCAGCTTCGTCGAACCATCCCAGTTTAACCGAGTCCTTTGGGCGTGAATCAGGGACTGTGGAACGTCTCCAAACGGCAAAGCCCGGCTTAGACTTATAAATCTGTTTCTTAGACAAACAGTTAAGCAACGAGACGATGGCAAAAAGGCCGCTCAGTACGACAGCGCAAATGGCAAACCACCAAAGGATAATTGAGGTCCAGTTGACTGGTGGGGTTAGCTGATTAGTTGGCTTTGGCACGCTTATAGCTTTTTCGCTGGTAATGGGTGTTTTGGTAGTACTTATTACGGCAGTCTCTTTCATCTTGGGCGGCTTTCGCCGGCTCGGCGGGAGAGATTTTTCATCGCTTAATCCCGATCGAGTTGCCGAGAGATTAATGAAGTAGCTGGTTTCCGTTGTGGCGCTGCGGAAAGCCGCCAGGTTTCTTGGCCAGCTTGTCCTACTGGTCGGAACAAAAGGCCCCGTTCTCATTTCCGTCACAGGCTCCGGTCTAAACGTCGTTGTCACAGAAGCCACACTTGACGTCAGATTAAGACTCGCAGTCGGACTTGCGTTTCCCAGTTTCTGGTCGGCGTCCTGGAGAGACACGTTCTGAAACAAATCGATTGTGTTCAATTAGCCCCCTTGGCTGTACGTTTCCTTTGAGGTTTACCTGGTTAATCAACTTGGGGCTAATTAACTTGGGACTATGAACGAAAGCCAGTACATCGACCTGGATGATGGGATTCTCCGACAAGTCGAGAAACTGCAAATTTTCAAGACCGAAAAACATGTCCCGCGTCACTTTGGTTATGTTGTTTTTATGAAGATCTAGAGTCGTTAACCTGGAAAATTACGAAAGGAAATACAATAGTTAGGAGCCTCGCGTTCTAAAATGGAAATCTGCGTTACGTTTGCAAATCTGCGAAAGTGCCAAGTTGGACACTGTCAATACAGTTTCTGGCCAAGTGGAGTTGTTCCAAATGGCTGAGGCCACTCAAATCAAAAGAGCGCAGAGACCGGACCCTATTACCGGACAAGTACAAATGTTTTAAGGAGGCTGCAGGAAGACTCTGCGGTATCTCCTCCAGCAAATTGTCGTTTAGGTAGAGCTTCTCTAATTTATCCATGCGACCGAAAGTGTCCTCTTCCACACCAGTGATGCCATTGTCGTCGAGGACCAGAAGTCGGACGTGTACCAAACTTTCAAAATCGCCTTTGCGCAGCACATCAAACGTGTTACCTTGGAACAAAGTTAATAGAAAAGTGATTAATCCTACTAATTATCTGTGCCGAGTATGTCAGGCCTGTCAGTTTTTTTTGTGTAAGCCTTGATTTAGTGAGCAGCGTCGGAGCATGGCTCAGTTTCAACGTTACACCAGTAAGCAAAAACGTGTGTGATAATTCAGCTGTGGTGGACTGGAAGAGCAATTGCGTGTAGTTGGCCAGCCCGTTGAAAAACGAAAAAAAAGTATTCTGGCAAGAATGCAAAATTTGTGTGGAGTTTCAGGAAAAAACCTTGTGTCGCTTTGTTTTTATAGCTCGAGTGAACATATATTTGTCAACAAATACGACTGAGTTGAACTAGTAACATAACGTTGAAAATAAAAGATAATTAGCGAGTTACCCTGGAGTCTGAAGTCTCGGACGTAGCGAGCCATGAGACCTGGGATGGCATTAAGCTGTGCCGAACTCAGATCAAGGTAGGTGATTCTGGCTGCGAAGAGGTCCAGGTGGAGGAGTCCCGTGAGCGGATTATGACTGAGAATCAAGTGGGCCACACTTGTTAGTTCCTGCAAGGCACTTTCAGCTATCACGCTCAAATTGTTGCCGTCCACGTTGAGAAACTGCAGTCGGTACAGGCCCTAATTGGAAAAGGCGAGTCTTGTAAGTGCTCCTGTTAATTGAAGCTATAGCTTCCGCCAGAGAGAGAGAGAGATGAGAGGGTGGATACTCCAGGTTCTCGTTTCACTCAGCGCTCTTGTTACAAAGCAAAACTGAGTTCCTCAAAGAGAGACGCTCTAAATTAGACTTCAAAGTCCCAACTCGGGAGGTTTACTAAGTTGAAAAGCTACCGAAACTTATCAGAGCGCTGTTCGATCCCTGTATTACCGTGCCAGGCGGCCACGCATGTGATTTGCAAATTGCTACTTGTGCACAAGATTTCTGTACGTGGTTACGGTCTCGGGAGATACTGCTGGTTGATCCATTATGTTGGACTATTCCCCGTACCTTTGTGTAATACAAGTACCGAACGATCTTAGGTTTGATATAAGAAGTTTCCTCAAGTATTGAAGACCCAGCAAAATCTTAACAGTTGTCTGGGCTTCCTTCACAAGTTGCTGTCGCGTGTCTGATGTGTGTTTACGCTTTTTGTTATAGGTCTGGCGAAGCCTTTTTCCCCCCTTGCAGTCTTGCACTATATTCAGTAAAAAGTTGTGAAAACTTGGGAAGTTTGGAAACTTTGTCAGTGAAAACTTTGAATGTTGTCTCATATCACGTATCATATGGCCAAACAGACTTTGGCTATCTGCTGTTTAGCTCTACTTCTGTATAACATTTCAAAAGATACTTAAATTGTTAGTTGTTTCATTACGTAGTCTTTGTAGAAAGAAAAAAATATTACCTTCAAAGAGTATGGACCCAGGACAGTTAGTGCATTATCGCGTAAGTCGAGTTGTTCGAGCGCAGACAGCTGGAGAAAGGCTTCGTCGATCTGGATCAACTTGTTCGATGACAAGTCCAAACTTTTTAGCCGAGCCAGGCCCGTGAACATCGACTATTTTCATAAAGAAGGAAAGCGGAAAACATCAAGCAAATGTGCCATTAGTTTCTCAAGGGTGAAAGGGTTACGAATGCAAATTTTTGGTGGTTTCGCCACCCCGCTACTCCCTTCATTTACCGTATTGAATCCTTTTACGTCCCCTAACGAAGTTGGCTCAAGCAAAGTTTTGACTTCGCTTTAAATCACAAAATGAATGTTTTCCCCCGACTCATACGACATATACCTATGTTGCGAATATGAGCCTTTGTCTTCAGCGAGGATGGAAAAAGTATGTAAGGGCCTTTCAGAGCAACAAAATTGGGTTATGGTAGAAAGTAGAAACTTAAAAGGTGCGGCGTAGTGTCTTCTCGCCAAACTATTAAAAGTCTAATGAATTGTCAAAACTTCTAGAAGAGGGGTTGCGCTATTTTTTTCCGTTCAAGGTGTTCGTACTTAGTCGTAGAACAGTAAAAACTAACTGACTTTTCCATTCTTGTCGTGAAGTTCGTAGTTTCGAGTGGGAACCGTAAGAATGTTTTGTTGTTTTTTTTTACAATGTACCTGTGTAACGACGGTTAAAAAGTTTTGGCTAAGGTCTAGCCTTTCTAAGCGAGCGTTATCGCTGAAGGAATTGTTGGCCACATCGACGAGTTGGCATCGAACGACGCCGAGCTCCCGAAGCTGTGAAGAGTTGTGCAGGAGCCGTGCTTGCCAGCGGTGGATAGCGAAATTGCGAACCTCGACTCGCTCTGCTGCGCTGAGCGTTAAGTCCGCTGTCGGAAATGTGACCCTTCCGTCACCCGAGCAACTAACGATAGCAGAGAAAGGATCGCAGAAACACCATCCGGAGCATCGAATCCGTTCGGGCCCGCTAGGATCCCCGATAGTAGGCTCCACTTCGGTAGCACGGACTGACGCACACGTCACCCACACTAACACAAAAATCCAATTGACCTCCAAGTTTCGCAACATCTTGCGGGGATTCAGATTTAGTGACACTGCCATGCTCCCACTGTGCAGCTCTTTGGCTTCATTTTCGTCTCTTTCAAAAGGGCGCAGAAAGAAAAAATACGAGCGAAAAGGAAAAAATGTCTTGGCGTAAGAGTTGGAGTCAGCAAGGCAAAAAAAAGTAGTAAGCTCCCACCGATTGCGACGCTCTTTATGGTAACACTTTCATTTGGTGCATTGCTATCCCACTTTTTCCCTTGCTGTAAAAGTGAACTGAAAAGTCAAAATTTCCTCTCCCGCATTTGTTTGACTTTTCTCCCCTCGTTCTTTAATCCTAACTTATAAGTAATATCAGTGACCGCTGCAAGGCATCTTTTCAGCGGATTAGCCCGTATCTTGCCAGCTTGAACATCACTGTTTGATGAATCCTATTCTTGTTGACGCACTTGACCTACTCAAACACTGTGTTCAATCTTATCCTACGTTTTAAACGATAAGCCTGTGTGGTGGTCGAAATTTCCTAGTAATAGATACGAAAGAAGGGGGAGACTTGAGCTCAGCTCTAGAGATGCTTTTGCGTCCGTGGCACAGGAGCAACTGAGCTAAGAACGTCTACGAAGCTTTGGTTATCACAGCGCCATAGTCGGAGGCAGGGCAGAGGGTACGCTGTAGCCTGCGATCATAGTGGTGAACTGTTATGAATCATGCGTGTGGTAGGACATAAGGCGCTATATGCATTGTCACCACGTCTCCGGCTCCCGAGTGAATTATCGGTTAATAAGGCGTGAATGTCGAAGATATGCGTAGCAATAAAGGAAACAAATTTTATCGGCCGCATACTGGCCTGAGTCAACTTGCTGTCAGCTCTGACTGGTTCCTAGTGACTTTATTGCAAATTGTCCCGCGCCTACATTTACGCTAGGATCAGAAGAGGAGGAGGATTTGGGGAAAGCGACCATGAATAATTCATAGGCCAAAGCGTAAAGCAATTTACTCGAGTCTCTGTTAAAACATTGCATGTTGAAAATTGATGAAAAGTATGCATGCTGTCTCTTCCCTTGCACGTGTTTCTCCGCTACTAGATTAAAGACAAGAAAAATAAGCTCCAACCAAGAACTGCGGCAAAAAGACCTGCTATACAAGGGAACTTGTGCAAATAGTGGCGTGGGTAGCCAAGAAATGTGGCTTTCGTTCCCGGCTTCTGCGCTAAACTGTGTTATTTTTCTCGCAATCGTTATATCACGCAGAAGTACAAACGTGTACCAGCTATGGTGTAATGTACTGTAACGTGCAGTTTATGGATCTTCGTCACCTTTTTGAAATGCTTTCTTACCAGCTTGGTTAAAGCTTTTAGAAAGATTGCTGTAAATGTATTTCCGTAGAAGCTTATGAAGAGTTACCGTAGTTACAACCCCTGGCTCTGTTTCTGGCTTTAAACGACGAAACGGAGAAGGGGCGGTACACTTCTGATTAGATGTCTGCTGTGATTTTTTGTTGATTTATATCTCGAACCGAGGTAACCTATTGACGTTGGACCGCTACTCGGTTGGAATATGTTAGAGAGCGGTAGCCCCAACAAGACAAAGAATCTATCGTTCTATAGTAGAGAAGGAAAAAAGAATCGGTTTCAAGCCAGAATGGTGAAATTATACTTGAAGCTGACTTCTATCTTAAAGCGAAGGGCGAACAAAAAGCCGAGTTTAGTTATGCAAATGTTGCGAGTCCGAAAGTTAGCGCGACGTCTTGGTGAATCCCCGAATGGGTAATCGTAGAAAAAGGCGTAGGCAGAGCTCTGCATAATGCGAAAACGGCAAGTGCAAAATACACAAAGAGAATTCCATGACCGAGAAAAATATCAAATCCCTACTCGAGTACCCCGAGTTTCCTTCACTGGTTTAGAAATCCAATTTTACAAGGCGATTCTCCTTATTGTACAGTGTTACTTTCTCGTTGTCTGAACAACTGAAGTTTTCAAGTTGAGGCTTTTAAACTTGTGAATTTGTTAAGCTGTAAGGGGCAATTTACGTGAGTAAGCTGGACAGGAACTTATGCGTTGCTGTTAGAGGCTCTCGTTTTATCTTGGTCTCTAAAGTTGTTATTCCATGCAAATTTTCTTCGTTTCTTCAGGGGGAAAGCGGTAGGGGTCTAAATAAAGAAGAGTAACGTTGAAAAGAAAAGGGATTTGGTGAAATCCTCGTTTTGGTTGCCGTGTGTTATGACGCAGTCAAAGTTTCCCTTACAGATACAACGCTTGGTATTTGCTTATCTCTTCTCGTCCCTCTTCCCATTGTATAACCATTTGGCTAGGATCCATTCCACATTCATACCACCTCGTTGATATTCAATCGTGTAAACATTGCTTCAAGGCATACAAGCATCCTAGCTTTCTAGAAATCTGCAGTCAGTAGTTAGAAAAATGCAACCGAAATTTAACAGTGGCAATCACTGGGCGACTTCTTTTCTTCTTTCTGTTTTTACGGCAGGCTTGATTGGGTTGTTGGCTTAGGAGAGCGTGAAAAATTGCGGAAGCCTCGCTTCAGGCCTATCAGGGCCAGTACCCGCTTTGTGGCCCTTCCTCGACGTGAGACGAATCAAGTGTATGAAGACTTCCACGTGGAAATTTTCTCGTCTTCACTGCTGCCAGTTGTGTTCTGTGGACAGCGTTCCCACTTAACGGCATTTTTCCCAACTACCACTTGCAGCAAATAGTGCTTTCGTTACGATTAGCGACGGAGAATTCGTTTCGCAATCGAAGAAAGCATTGGGTGGACGCTTTTGAAAAAAAATGGAGCTACTGATTGGTTAAGTTCTGGAGTATTGAGAAAAGCGTAAGATTCGTAGAACAATTCAGAACTCTTGGTTACTTCAGAGGATGGTTTTGGTCAGCGTAGAACTACATATAGTGTTTATGTTTAAGACTGTCCTTAAGAATACCGTCTCGAGAGAGCACTGATGTTTGCTTTCAAGCGCAAAATCTGCTGAGCCCGAGACACGTATTGTTTGCATTACCTTAAGCTTTTGGTATTCACGTCACCGATCGCTACCAGAAGCGCTTACAATAATAGTCCTTCCTGCATTTGCTGACCTTCTACTCTGTATTTTCAAGGGGCACTAAAGAACGTAGTCGTTTGAAAAACCTCGTAAGGAAAGTTCCAAGAATACAGAATAAGTAAAGTTAGATTTCTTGAGCTAGGCTCTCGTTAAGTGACAATTTGTGAATGGCGTTTATGCCTTGACGAAATCTCGGGTGAGACCAAGTGTTGTTCGCCTATCTTGTTAGGGATAGGGTATCGTTAGGCACCCATGAAATCGGCTTTTGCTGCTGACTACTCCGAAGAAAAGAGAAGACGAGGGAGGGAAAAATCTAAGAAATAAGTGGCTCCAGCTACGAATTTATTGGGTTCGTAACCAAGGCCGAGCTGGCTAATCCGCAATTTTGTTCAACAGAGTCGACGAAGAAAACGGTTTACTCATGGAAGACATGGAAAGCTTTCCTTTTTTGTTTTTAAAGAATTTACTAAAAGCCACTTTCCACAGTCCTTAAAACTAAATGATTTTAATTCCATGCACAAGATGGTAAAATTTAGTATCGAGGCATCAATAACGGGATATGTGAAAAGCTCAAATACGAATCGGTGTCATCAGTAAGTCTGGATTCTAATCCTACCTGTGTTATATCATAACGGCCCGGCGTGCCAGACTGTTTTGAGGGAGGACAAGTACTTGAGTTTTCAAGATTTGAAGGAAAAGTTGGTCGCATGGATTCATGCCATATTCGCACCTGATATGAATTCCAAGAAAAGCTCACCAAGTACTGGCCATATTTCGCCAAGTAGTTCGGTACATGTTTGGGTTCGAATGGTTTTTGCACATTTTATGTTATGTTCCTCTCGGTTATCATGAGCAGTTCTTTCTAAATTATCTCATAACAGGCATATTGCATCGTACTTGCCATGGATATTATTAGGGAAGAAAAAGCACAATGAAATGTTCCTCAACGCAGTCGTTGGTCCCGGGCTGCAGGAATTTCCGCGGTAAAAATGACAAGTGGTTTTATCTTTCGTTTGTGGGAAGAGAGATAAATTTGTGTTGAATCGCATGTGCGATTACTGCACGATTATCCCAGTTTTCACCTTCCAAGTAACTACGTTTAAATACGGTTCTTATGAAAATGACGAACACCCAGTCCGTTATTTAGATGCCTCCATCTGTCCATGAATCCAACCCTCCTCTCTGCCGCGTTTGTCTCCCATTTCCTCTTTGTGAACGACTTTACTACGACATAAATATATCCGAGATGAAGTTTTATCTTGCCCCAGGGATGGTCGAAGCCCGAAAATTGCTCGCTTTAGACTAAGTTTTCAATAGTTTGTGATACGAAATGGGTGTAGATGGGAGATGTTCCAGCTAGGTAGTTTCCGCTGTCGTTCGACTGCCGTTAACTGATTGCTGCTATGGATTTGTAATGTGCCCCGGGCACATGAGTAATGTGTGACCCTCCGTTGCTTTTCACTTAAAAATTCCCCTTGTGCTTTGGTCCCCATTTCCGTCTCTGCTTTTCCTACCATCGTAACATTTTTGTACTCCCTCTTGAAAGCTCAACATTTGATTAAAACAAGTCAGCCAATTGCGACTGAAGGGACTGCTAGGGTCTCTCAAGTGTGATTCCTTCCAAATTCCTCTATGTAACACCCACTTCGACCGATGTTGAGGCTGTTATAATTAGTACTTGATTTCCTTTATCTTGTGTAGTCAATCCTGCCTCATCTTAAAAGTGGGACGAGCAGTAGATATTTTGGGTGATTTATTTGATTGCATGAGGGGGATTGAGGGCGACGAGCACGTTTTCACCCAGAAATCATGGAACCAGTGAACTAAGCCGCAGCAGCTCTCTGTTTAGATATTCTGATGGCGTACTTTCGGCGCGTGGCCAGTTTCTAATCTAACCGCAATTCTCTCAAGTTACTCAGCTTCTCGTTGCATTAATCCCATTAGCCCTTGGCTGGGCTTTTATGACCCCCATTTTTCTCGTTTCTAACGCCCCGTCTTTCGCATCTCCTCGAGTCTTTTATTACTGGTCCGCAAAACGTGTTATTTCAAGAGAAGCTTATCCGTGTTGAGCTGTTCAGAGATTAACTTTTTTCCCCTGGTCACGAGGAGTGACGAGCTGTCGTTTTGTTCCTCCAGCCAGAAAATAATTTTGAGAGACGTTGCTATAATTACGTCAACGTAAACTGAAAGATGTTGACGTAACCAGGCACTTCGGTGTTCTGCCATGATTCATGGAACGAAGCGAAAAAACACTGTAGGAGGGTTTGTCACAACACAAGGGATGTGCAACTTTAATAACATTCTAGTTTGGGACTATTACCACCTAATGCGAAACTTAGGACGAAATTCTTGGTTAAAAAAAAAAAATCAAATTTGTGCATTGGAGAGCAGAACTGGGAAATTCTTTTTCTTCTTTCTACAATTGCTTGTTCATGAAGAGCAAACCCCTCTAGAAGGGAAGGTAAAAATACTTGGTTGAAAGAAAGAGGCGTTTGTTATTTGTGAAGGGATTTTGGACTGTCAGAGAGCCAAAATACTCGTCGTAGCGTGCCAGTATCTTTGATGGAGTGTATCGCCCCCACTCGACCCCACCGCCCATGTTGGGTCAACCCCGTTTCATTACCTGCGCATATGTCTGAATGTTTCAGTGCCAGCGTTTCATTATCCCTTGATAATGCCATTAGCGGCGCTTCGAAGTGGTTAGTTAGGGAATAATGAGAATCATATAATATGAAACTCTCTTGATGCGCCAAACGTGGCTCAACGGGCGACGGAGATACCGAGGATGGGCAGAGAGAAAAAAGACTCGAAATATCTATTATTAACGCTAATTTGGTACTCCACTGGGGCAGAAGCTCCTCGTCAGATTGCTTAAGTTGAGAGGGAGCAAGGCTGGATCATGTGGGAGAGAGCATTGTAATTTGTTTAATGCAGCAGTAAGCCACACTACTGGAGATGCTCGATAAATCTGAAGTGTAAGAAAAATGAAATCCTTGTAAAAATCATTAATATCGCTGTGAAAGTTGAATGTGTTGATCATGGAAGGAAATTTCGGTTGAGTGCAAGCTCGTGTCAACTAAAAGAAACAAAATGCAAAAGTCGATTAATAGAAAACCTCCCCACCTACAGCCAACGCCTCCCGAAATCTACGACCCGCGCATCCAGGATGATCTAGAAGGAATGCAAGGAGCCCCTGAGTGTGATTTGATTTCTTAAGGAGACAAAAGGGTCTTCCCTTCAATCCATACAATCGGCTTGTGAAGCAATTATCTCTTCGCTATACTGCCGGTAGCTTTTGAAGTCTGCTACTTAGAAAAGTTGAGGAATTTCAATAGAGAAACTTGAGGCCAAAAAGATGCGTCGAGTTGAAACTGATGAAAATTTTTATGAATTGATCAGTCTGATGTACGTGGTACGTATTCTGATACGTACAAATAAATGAGATATTAATAATTTCACAAGCTTTGATACGGTTTACTGGATACGCTTTCCAAGATACCTATGCATAAACAGTGTAACGTGATGATTTTGTATAATGTGACAAAGTTACAGGCGCCTGAATGCGTAACTATCTTTGATGTACACTGTTGGGCATCTCCTTTCCTTCGCTGTTATGTCTCTTGTCATTTTTGACGCACATGATACGGTAGATGAAAAGGACTTGTAATGTCTGTCGCGTGACACGTGTTCCCGATTCTTTTATGTAAGGGCTCGTCATAGTAATTTGGAGTAACAATGGCCGAACGGAGTGCCGTATAATTTAATGTGAGTCAAAGAAATTTCTAAGTCAAAGTGCAATATACAACCTTACCTTTGCTAGTTCTTAACTGAGCAGTTAGCGTAAGTATTAGTTCGGTACGTGACTTGGTTGTCCCACTCCTTGTTAGTCTGAGAAAAAAAAGTTACTGACCGTATTTGGTCCCGAAGATGACGATCGAATAAAATTGTTACTACTTCTTAAGAAACTGCAAAAGTTTAGGTTTTCTTCTGTTGTTCTTATAGCCAAGTATAATTTTACACTGTACTGTTGCTTACTTGCATTAAACTGTCGTATATAAACGGTTAAGTACAAGCTAAGTATCTGCAGGCTCAAGAGAGCGAAGTTAGAGTTACGAGTTGGTTGGTTTAATAGTTCATGACATACTTACGTAGGTTACTACTGGGTGCATTTTGGAGGCTCATAACAAGGGTAGTGTTTCAGTAACATAGAGTCGAGTAGCAACGACATTCATGCTGGACAAGAATATTGTGATAACATTCTATAGCAAGGCAGAGCGAATACGAAGATGATTGTAGCTGGCGGTTCGTGTACTCAGTAACGATGTAATGCTCTTCTAATGACCTGGGTGTATTCACTCAGTCATTAAAGGGCTTTATAGTCAAGCACTACTCTTTTTATTGTTTGCGTTATGTTTCTTTTTATTTTCTATTTAGCTGAAGCATACGTGAACGTAACTATGTGAGTCCGTTATTCGGGATTAATTTTGGACATCAACGTAAAGCTGCTGACCCATTATTTATCAAATTCTAATTTTATTATTTGTATGTGTTAAGTATACTCTTAAGTACAGATGTTAACTTCTATCGATAGTTTTTATTACATTGGGCTATGTTTTATGAAGATGTAATTAACTTATATGGTCATTGTTATTGTAATAATCTTTTCTAGAGACCATAATTTGTGAAAGGAGGAGGAGAGAAAGGAGATGAGGAATTTGGCGTTTCATTATATTGGTCCACCGAGACCTTGCCAGTCGGGCAGTCGGGGTTATAAGACATACGAAATGAGCCAAAGAAGAGCTTGTCATTTTCGGACTTGCAGTCGATAAAAAGAATTTTAAGTGACATGACAAGGATTTCTTGTCTCGGCTGTGCTCCCGCTAGATGCATTTTATTGATTGCCAATAGATTCACTGGTACCTCCTCCGCGCTCGTCGTTTCGTAACCCGTGCTGGAAGCTTTTGAAACCCCCCGGAAGAGGAGTTAATGAACTCTACGTAGCTGTCCGTGGTACCCTCTCTTCTTAATTCTGTTTCACCAGATCCTCTCATTCTTCTTCGAATTCTCCAATATATCCCGAGCTAACAGATTGCGAAGATCTGCCCCTTTCCAATCAGTGCTATTGTTAACAGGCCTTAGAGCTGAATTATCTGTACTTTGATGATATAAAATGTTTAGAAGGAATTTCGGGTCCAGTATCTACGTGAATTATGGACAGGAGAACGTCTGCAATACTTGAACGTTCATAAACCATTAGTATTGACCTTTGCTCTAACCGATGTTACTAATTCAGTACTCGGAGTTTTCCAGAAGGCAAAAACTTGTGACAGTTTTTACTGAAGCAGCAAGGATCGCTCTCTTTCTTCTATGCAAGAAGTGAAGTGATGAATTAGAGACTCGTCCCGACAGGAGATTTCTTTGGGACCTGTTCGATTTATCATGGGTGTCGATTCAACCGACTTGCTCGACATGAAAAGTAATCCTCCGGCGTTTCCTGTGTCTGCTTTTCATCCAACTTCCATTAGTTACAAAAGCATACTAGTAAAGCTTTACTTTTTATCGCCTTTATCCCTCAAAAAGGTTTGCAGTACTTGAATCTGTACTTAAGCAATGTTATAAAATCAATTAAACCGAAATCACGGTACTGATGGTTCCTCCGGTATACCGGTACAATGTATTTGAAGACATGGTTTCTACCCTTTAGAATATAATGTACTTTCGCGGAAACGAGTCCAGAATTTTTCTGATACTTTGGTTTCTTTTCGGAGATCTTTTACGTTTATGTTCGAAGGGGAACTTTTTTTTATTTGGGCTCTTCCATATACTTTCATCCCCAGTGCTACAGTTTTTGCGCTGAGGGCTTCCGTGAGACCAGCCATTGGCCCATTAGTGGTGAATAAATGTATCAGCAATCCTTTTCTTAGTCTTTTTCACATGAAGATGAAAGGACCGTTTGGGGCCTGTAACTTGTTCGTCTCGGCCACTCCTTGTCGCAACCAAAACTGGGACTGGGCACAGAAGAATGTAGTACATGTGTTACTCAACGTTATACTGCATTAGACTATTTCAAAACAGTAATGTAGATTCCTCTAGTTAAGAAGTTACGAAGAGGAAGCTATAACACGCAGCGAACTAGAACCAAAAGCACTTCTGTTTCTCGAAATGCTTTAAGCCTGGTCCTGGTTTTAGCAAAATATATTCTTTATTCGAGAGACGGATCAAGGATTTCTTGTAATATTGTTGAAAGTAATGGGGAGCATCTGTTTTTGGGGACTGTCTTGTACCAGAGAAGAGCGGCCATGTAAGGGCCTGAGGTTCGCCACCCCCAGATATTACTGTGCTTTACACGGAATCCTGGATCACTATCAAAACCCTTAGCCACATGCAAATTACCAGAACCAAGTCTAAATCCGTACAATGGATTCTGATCTACAAAACGAAGAAGAATCCTGAATAACGATCCGCTTCTGTCAACGAACAAGTTTGAATATAGGCCGTCTGGTTGCTTGTGTCCAGTGTATCTGGGGTGGCACTTCTCGCTAATAAAGCGCGTCTTTTAATATTGTCGTCTTTGTCTGACGCTGTTGTGTTGCAGCACTCACTATATATATCCCCAATAGAGATGTCAACCGCAGCTGCTGCGGAGAACAACAGAGCCTTTTAGTTAACTTCCATTTAATCAGTTGCTTTGTTAATCTACTTTTTTTCTGCATTTGGCGGTTGTTTCGTATCCTTTCAGTTTCTAGATATGATGACATTCCCGGCACATGTTGCGATGTGTGCGATTCGCATGTCTTCGCGAAGTTGTGTGATTCAGGGAGTGATTCTTGTCCCACAGCTGTCTTGCCCCGTTCTTTCTAAAAGGTCATAATTCCGTTGCGGTTCTTACTGCAGATTGTTAGCGACAGATACGCGTGTCCTCGGAGATATCGAGCGTCTATTGAAGAGAGAGATGTAGATAGATATAGATTTTTTTTCTTGACTGTATTGAGATGCCGCCGTGGTAATTTGACCCTTGTTTCCTTGGTGAAGTGGGCTCCAGAGGCGCATCTATATTCCACTTCTCTGTGTGTGCGTCCCTCGTTATTTGGGGTTCCATAAAAACCACTTGACAGAGAATTTTCACCGAGGAACTAACAAGCTCTCGTCATGGAGATGCCCTCCAGTGAATTCTATCACGTCAACTTTTTATCTTGTTTATTTCTGCGTTTTTTTTTGCCCTCGTCTGGCGCACTCTTTCCCATCTCGTTCCTTGGGACGGATTTTCTGTGGGTTTGTGCACACACTCCTTTAGCTACGAGGATACGGCTGTTGTCAATTGGAAACGTGCTCATTACCAACTGCTTCCCCTTTGTGTACCTAATGAGCGTTGTTGAATCGGCATTAGCAAGGACGTTTCGCCAAAAACTTGTCCCGGGACTCGTAGCTACGTAGCTGTTCCAAGGAAACAAACGAAGCTACTTTAACCCCGGCATCTGATCCCTAAAGCCCTCTCTCTCTCTCTCTCTCTCTCTCTCTCTCTCTCTCTCTCTCTCTCTCTGTCGCACCAACACCCAGGGGTTACCTAGGCAAGGTTTTCGTCCGCACCGGTTTTATATTTAGCTCTTTTGTTTCCGTTATAATTGATCCTGGTTCCGTTGGATGTTATTCGTAGACGTTTCTTGTGTGGCGTGTTATCGAATTTCGGCTAAACACGTCTCTGCTGTTTTTGGCAACTGTTATTGAGTTTTACGTATTACTCTACCTTTTATCCGCTCATCTTTTTTGTGGGTTCTTTTCCGGAGTTTTTTTCTCCTCTCGTTTCCACCAGGTTTTCTAGCTTCAGAGAATATTATTTCTTTTGTTTTGGGCGAGATCCTGGCTCCTTTGTGGGGCTTTTGTTGTATGTCGAGGCTTTCAGCAGCGGCTGTCGTGTGTGAGATGAGCAAGGCAAATATTAGAATGCAGCCTTTCTACTTTCACAGGGCTTCCCCTCAAAGATGCATCGCTGCTTCATTTCACATTTATCCTTGAGGGGGGGGGGGCAAAATGGAATACGGTGTACATTACACCTTATGCATAAAATATAGTTCATACTTCCAGCTCATCACACTCTCCCTATTCCCTGTTCCTCGTTCAGGGCCTTTATTCATGGAGGACAGGAAAAAAATCCCTGGCTTGAGGTCTAACGTCCCCTGAAGATTTATGTTATGAATTCTGGTTCTTTCCCTAAGCAGTTTCGTGCCGTAACTGGTATAAATAGATTAGCGATACTCAAATTAGCTGTGCTGCTCCGTGATGACACTGGACCATTAATGTTGCTGATTTGATACTATGGTTGATGAACTTCTGAAACTAGCTACTCTAGATTACTACTTGTTGTACCCCCACATCGCGGAATCAGTATCCATTATGGTTAGTGTAACTATTACAAGTTAGTTGAATAGTTTGTTATTTAATCTTGACCAATATGCTGATGACTAAGAGCGGCCAGTGCCCTAATTAGCTACTCAACTTGTTGTGTGCTGTTCAAATAACCAGCCGTCATAAACAGACCTCCTTCTTATGCCTAGTATTCCCTGTAGACCAGCAAAACCGGCACCCTAGGCTTTCATGGATAATATATGACACACTACTGGTACTTTGTATTTTCTGTTTGCTTATTTGCATGTAGAGCTATCTGGTCAGTAGGCTTCAAGTGCGAATTTTACAGCACAGTCTGCCATTTATGTCTCGTATGCTGATGTACAGTCATGTTCATTAAAAAAGGGTACAGCATGGGAAGGTTTGAAAGTCCTTTTCGCCGTTTTTTTAAATCATTTATGCACAAAATTTAGTTAAGATAGATTAAAGTAACTGCATTTGAACTAAATTAATGCATGTTATCAAGAAATACTCACTTATTCCTGCCAAAATTAAGGAAAAGTGACGTTTAGCTTTCCCATGCTGTACCCTTTTTTAATGAACAAGACTGTACTGTCTATCACATGTATGTAACAAATGGATACTATTTGGGAACTGATAATTACGTTTTCTCCCAGTCTTCAGTAAAGCCCTTAGGCAACTTATACAGATTATAAAATTACTTGGTGTTTCTGTAGTGTGATTCACAGGAATAGTTAACCATCTGAGCTCTTGAGACACATACTGTACATCTGTGCTCACTTCCAAAAAGGATTACGCATAAGCTACTTAACGATACTTCAGCCTTGTGTGTTGCATCAATGGGACAATAGAGGCTTTACTCTGAACTTCCACTATAGGTCAAGTCTCATGGGTCGCATAAACCCGGGAAAACTAATAAGAGAAAAAGAGAAAATTTGTACCCGGCCATAAGCGAAATGGATTCCTAAGTCTGCTGTATGCTACTGTGTCAGCTTAGTAATAATTCCATTTGTTTTCTAGAAGAGCTACCTGAAGAACGGAACGAAGCAGACGAGCACAACGACCAAGAGATTGGCGACAAAGGTAAGCTCTGCAGATTCTACCATAAACTTTTAAAATAGCCGAAAACAACGAAAGAGTGAGTTTGGAAAAGAATTGAGAAACCCCTATAAATATTGGGGGAAACTCCACTGTGTGCTGTGAAATGGACGATAGGGAGTTACGGGTTTATCTTTAATCATAGCGCTCCTAATTGAAATGTGGGCGTTGCCCCGGATAGGAGGGTTGGGGAAGGTCGTATGGTGCAATTGAAGGGTCGTAGATAAGGTCGGCCCGTCTACTGTGTGGGCAAATGAAGGCTGGACATGTCATTTCGTAGTGCATTTCCCAGGGGAAGATTTTCACACACAAGGCGCACTAGGGGCTAACCCGGTAGTAAACACAACAACGATGTTGAAGCCCCTGACTGGAATAGGTGGTGGAATAAGTTAGTGAAATCAGGAGATGATGACAAAAAATATATTCGAGAAAAACAGTAAAGAAGGAGCGAAATTTTATTTACTGGGAAACTATTGTACCCAGGGTGAAGCCAAGACGAAGAAGAACTACCTGATACAATTGCAAACGGACTGCTACTGAATATAACTGCCCAGCGCCGTAAGAGGTTTCAGTTACCTTTGTCAAGAGAAACAAAGTGACGGCATGTCACCCCCACAGACGCGGAACACGGGAGTTACAAATGCGTCCCGCCATCGGTTGGGTCGAATCTGACTCGTCCCGAAAGTTTTTATTTTATCAGTTGGACTGAGAATTGAAAACCTGAATAGTTTACGGGATTTTGTCGGGGGATACGAGGGAAATGGAGTGAAATGTTTGTTTTGATAGCGCAGCAGCTGTAATGGATGATACATGCTACACGGTTGTCACGCTGACGCCAGGGATCTGTGCTTATTGGATCCCCTACTGTTATTGTATTAGGATCCGGGAAACTCAGAAACCCACCAACAGATACACACTGCCCCGGATACCGTCTCATGACAAAACTATGCTTACATATTTAAGTTAACTGACTGCAGTGCGTTCACTTTGCAGGGAAATTCCCTTAAAAAGGGAAAACGGAAATTTCCAAGTATGAAGATGCACATTTAAGCAGTATACGGCTGAAGTAGGTTTTGACCTCTTATGAAGAGGGAAGGAAAATAGACATTTTAAAAACGGGGGAAAAATGGAAATCGAGTTGTACCGTAGGAAGGGGGAAAAGGGAAAACGGAGCCCACTCGAAGGAAAACCCAAAGTGGAAGCATTGCCTGATTGTAACAATTTGGTAACGTAATATTAAGGTTTGACAATTAGGATATGAGAACAAAGAGCAATTTTCTTTGGTAGTTTTTTCCTTGTGTTTGTGTTTGTTTTTGTTCCATTGAATCTGATACATTAAAAGAAAGAAAGACAGCGAAGGAAAAATCTGCGGTTGTCGTTTCAGCGGACGATAACGTTTTTCCACAACATCCGAGGAACGGTAGCGATTTTGTTCCAGCGAAGGAAGCGGAAAATAAGGCCCAATGTGCTGATTTACGACAGGACCCCCGCAGTTTCGCTTCCCTCGAAACCAGTGAAGAAAGAAACAAACAAAAAAAAATCCACAGTACCCGCAATCTTTGTCATATATCTAACCTTATTTATCACCACTTACATCGCCTCCCTAAGAAGTACGCTGCCTCTAGAACATAGACGAACAATACATGAAGATACATAGGCAATACACTTGATAAGAAGTTAGTGGAGTCTTATCACAGCCATCGCCTGTAACTGGAAAGACACGCGGGGAAAAAACTGATGGAGGGAAAAAGAAGAGAAATAGTGGATGTGTGTTTATCAGCATGCAACATGCCCTTCATCTTGCAAAAGGCTTCTTGATAGCTACCAAAAAAGACAATAGAGCTCTTGTTGTAATGACACTGCTCGACGAGTAATGGCAGCTCTCCTCTCACTGTCTAGGGGATAATGGAGTCATCAATGTCCTATCAGCGACCAATTAAGAGGCTATCGCTGCCAGCCCTCCCTTCTCTCTATAATCCCGCAGGATCCCTCTCTCTTCTCGTCAGAACCTACTATTGTCAGTTGCTCATCAACAACAGGGGAAGATCGAAATTTTTTCCAATCCCCCTCTTAATAACTATCGACGAAAAAACCTGATGAGCTATATCCAAAGTTGACATGAAAGTCTTGAGTGAGAGAATCAACGGTTGGAGAAGTTTGGGTCTTGTGATTGTCTGTTTGGTTTCGGATTTATTTGTGTGTTCTTTATAACGAGTCCTTATTCCCAAGTGTTTGGGAAAAGTGGGCGGTGGGAACACAGTCTGGTTTGCGGGAATAGTGGCAAACTTTTGTGTCAACATCGAATGGAGACCAGCCATAAAAGAAGCTTACTATCACATTGGTGCAGACGTTGAGCCATTTGTCACTTGTGAATTATGAAAAAAAGTACTTCGTAGCGAATATCTCACAGCTCTCGTAATAATTTTTCCTTTTCTTTTCTTCGCTTGCTGAACTCCAGAAGAAGACGATGAACAAGATGAAGAAGAAGAAGAAGCAACAATGGCCTATTCCAGCGTCTCGGAACAAGAACTGGATTTCAAGGATTTCGCCTACAGGTATTTGCAGTTTTTTTTCATGTTCTTTGACAAGTAGTGACTAGTAGTGTAGTTGACAAGTAGAAAAGTCATACGGTTGAATACCGAATGACTAGGTAGCTGATGAGTAGCTGAACTTACTTTAGTTGCTAAAAGTGAACCCCTTGAATTAGGGGTCGAATACTGCATGACTTAGTTCTTTCAAAATTTAGGCGTATGAACCGTGTGAAAGTGGGCCAGTTTCACATTATCATCTAGCTGAATCCATTGGTAATCATGCACCATTAAGTGGGTCTTTCTGACGTTTGTCCGGTATACTTTTTTCCATTTGACGTTTTCCATGAGGAAAACGAACGGCTCGGACCCGGTTCACTACGGTTCATCTAGTAACACGGAAAGTTCGATTCCGGTTCAGTACTGAGCGTTTATAATACTATGAATAGCAGTAATGATAACAATGCAGAATGAACGTTGTAGTTTAGTCATGTGGAATTTTATGGGAGTCCACAGGTGAAGGATATCCTGTTCCATAATGGCAGAGAGCCATTTCTCTTTGTCAACACCTGCTGCCTCGTGTTTAAACATCTCATGCTTGTGGAAGAAAAAAAATTGTTTGCATTTTACAACTGAGCAGCCGTTTCTCTCTTTTATTCATATCTGTAAGCTTATGCTAAGTAAAGAGGTAGTAGTACTAATGGTAGTTATAGCATTAGTAAATAACGCGTAGCAGAAACACTATAGTAGTAGTGCTAATAGAATAGTGGTACAGTAGTTTTTGTTGTAAAGATAGAAGTATACTTACTAACAAAGCTTATGGCGAGTAAAGTGGTAGTAGTACTAATAGTAGCCGTAGCATAATGACACAACACGTAGCAAAAACAGCAGTAAAGTACTGGTGCTAGTAGTAGTAACAGTATATAAGCCACCTAGTACTACTGGAAATAGAACAGTAGTTCTTGTAGTAAGTATATAGAAGCAGGGGTACTAGCAGAACTTATGACAAGTAAAGAGGTAGTAATATTAATGGTATGTTGTAGCATAAGGAAATAACGCGTAGCACAAACAGCGGAGAAAACAGTGATACTTTTAGCCTTGGTATAAAACCCAGCTAGCACTAGTGATAACAGAATTGAAAAATAGGAGTGTACAAGTGTGCTTGCTTACAGGGCCTATGGCAAGAAAAGAGATAGTAGTACTAAGAGTATGTTGTAGCATAGATAAACTACGCGCATAGTAGAAACAGCAGTAAAATACTGGTGCTAGTAGTAGTAACAGTATATAGGGCATCTAATACAAGTGCTAATCGAATATTGGCACAGTAGTTTTTTGTAGTAAGTATATGTTGTACTAACAGAGCTAAAGATAATGCTAAACACGAAGAGTATACTGCAATAGTATTTGCTAGTTTCACATTATTGTTTTTTTTAAGCGTGTAATTCAGTTTTGCGGATTTTTCGGGGACGTTTTTATGCGAATCGTAAAAAGAGTTGTTTACAAGTCAAAGGCAGCTGGGTGTCTATAGGAATGCCATTGCGGATCCCGAGGAAACACCTCCGATAGGAACTTCTTTGGCTACTTGATATCAAAGTCCCCGGGTTATGGAAGCATTTTACGAGCCTCTTCCCTCCCGCGTCCCCATTGAGACTGTGGTAGTCATACACCCAAGTCGGAACTGGGCAACATCGTTACTCCACATGGATCCTCTTTTATTATTTTTCCTTCAGCAAAGGCTTATGGAAGCATTCGTTCATGCTTGGATGGAAATCCTTCCACCGAGGCAACATTTTAAATTGCTTGTACGGAATAACTGAGAAAATTGTGATAACACTGATAACGTAACATGTTCCCCGATAAGGATTTTTCAGTAACTTTCAAACTTGATGCTCAGTGCTCACTGCGCCGTGAAAGATTCGTACAGAGATTTATGTTTTTTAAGCAAAAAATATAGCGAGCTACTATTACTGGGCCGCAATCTAATTTTTCCCCCTCTCTTGTTGCATTCAGAAGATATTAAATTCCAAGGTTGACTGCTTTTTTAGGACCAATTTTATGCTACAGGCTAATAACCAATGTCAGCGTCACGCAAGCGTTTGGCAAATTTTCTCCTCTTATTCTATTGTATACCACCACAAGAGTGAGGCCCGATAGAAACGTCATACGGTTGAGTACCGAATGACAAGGTAGCTGAACGCTAGCTTCCCTCTGAATCACTAGCTGAGGAGTAGCTGAACTTGCTTTAGTTGCCAAAACTGAACCCTCTGAATACGGGGTTGAATACTGCGTGACTAGTTTCTTTTAAAAATTCAAGCGCACGAACTGTGTTAAAGTGGACCAATTTCACACTATCTTCTGGCTGAATCCGCGGTAATCATGCACCATTCAGAGGGTCATTCTGAAGTTTGACTCGCGCATCTTTTTTCTATTGGGGGAGACCGTCACAATTGCAACGTTAGGTGAAACGTCGAGACGCTTCTGATGCATGCATTTACAATGAATGCAACTGAATAGTGCCATTAAGTGCGCGTTGACATATTAATTGAATTCAAACGACAGCCCTTTGACAATGTAGCTTAATGGAGACTCCCCCATTTACCCCCCAGCCGGGTTGTTAAATCTATTACAGGAAAGTCGAGTGGCTTTTATGCTTTGCAATTTTGACGCGTATTCGGCTGATGTGATACGTTTGCTGTGTTTTCCAGGTTCGCCCACCATAAAGTGGTCCAGGGTTACGGGCTGCTCCTGCGGGACTACGCTACCAACTCGGCCTTGACCAATCACTGCATCGCCAAAATGCTGCACCGAATCGCCTTCGACTGCAAACTGCCGGCCATGTTGTTCCAGGCCTCGGTTTTCCGCACTTTCCAGAAGATTCTGCACGACCCCCGCTCTGAAATCGAACCTCCTCTCAAGGTCTTTAGCGACTTTTAAATAAGTTTCGACTGGATCAAATAATAAAGAGGAATATTTGTTTGATGTCCTTTGAAGGAACTTTCCAAGTTCGCCAAGTTTATAGTGGGGAAATTCGTGAAGATATCCACCACCAACCGGAAAGTCTTTATGGAACTTCTTTTCTGGAAGACTGCGCGGGACGCCACGGAGATTGAGCAGGGATATGGATCCTATAAAGAGTTATCAACATTTTTCTTTCCCTTTTTTTTAAAATTCTCTTACAGGATATTGCGTTTTCTGTTTGATTTGTATTTGATTATTATTGATTGTGTTGTTATTGAGAGATGTTGAGTGTAGAGTGCGAGGAGTCTGATGAGGGATAAGGTCGTTAATGTTGTGGTTAATAGGGCTTCGCGTTCATCTCGTTTGCTGTGGACCGAGGAGGAGGAAGATGAATTGGAACGACTCTATCACGAGCTGCGAGTTATTGAAGATCCTGGTAATATCATTTTGCCTCACCTAATTACCTCATTGCACGGAAACTTATGAGTTTTTTTCCCCCTTTTTCCCCTTTTTCCCTGTGTAGAGCGTGATATAGTAGACCGCGTAATGGCCAATCTTATAAATAACAACAAAAGCCGCCGCTTGGTCATTAAGAAAATGCGCGACATGGGACTCATTAACAACGCCAAGGTGATTAACCATTCTTTAGCGCTTCATTTTGCTAGTCACACCACTTGTTTGGATTAGACCAAGTAAATTGACAAATTTATTATGCGGGTTTTTTAAATTGGATTTTGTTGATTAGGACATTGCCAGAAGCAAAAGCGGAGTCAAGATTCGACCTCCAAAGGATTGGCAGGAACAAGAAATTGCCGAACTGAAGCAACTGTTTGAAGAAGTGCGTGAATCGAGTGGTAAGTTTGCTGTAATCTCGATAGAAAAGTCATACGGTTGAGTACCGAATGACAAGGTAGCTGAACGCTAGCTTCCCTCTGAACCACTAGCTGAACAGTAGCTGAACAGTAGCTGAACAGTAGCTGAACTTACTTTAATTGCTAAAAGGGAACCCTCTGAATAAGGGGTTGAATACTGCATGACTTAGTTCTTTCAAACTTCAAGCGTATGAACCGTGTGAAAGTGGACCAGTTTCACACGGTCGTCTAGCTTAACCCATGATAGTCATGCACTATTCAGAGAGTCATTCTGACGTTTGACTAACAACTCTTTTATCTATTTGGGTAGATCCACTTGGGCTTTTGGTTGACCGACTGTCGGTGAAGCGGCCGAAGCGGAGGATCCGAGAGAAAATTTTGGAACTGGGCCTGGTGTCGGATGCGTCAGAGCTGCGCAAAAAACGCTCGTCTAAACGAGGAGCCAAAAAGCTGATTTCCGGAGAAATCTCGGACAACTCATCTGATAGCGAGTCGTCGGATGTGTCGAGCGTCTCGGACTCGGACGACGATGGAGCCTTCCTCAGATTCACGGAATCGATACGAGCTGACAAGAATCGATCCATCGCCAATTTCCAGGCTCAGCTGCTTATTACGCCCATGAAAGAACTCATTAGCAACGGTAAAACTTCTCCCTCAGTATAGTTTTCCATCAAAAAATCCTTTTGAATTATTTTGTTTAATGAATATATTGAAATATTGGGGGAAAAAATACTTTAAAAAACAGGGCACAAAGAAGCGCTTGAATGGCTGGTGGAGTGCCTGGAAGAAACTGTGCAGGATCTCAAAGGCAGTCAAATGGAAGAATCCGTACCATTAGTCCCTCTAATGGAGTCTGCAAACAAAGCCATGGATGATAGATACTTTCTTCAGTTTCTACGAGAAGTGGGAATCGCGTCCCCCGCAAATGAGCAAGTACGTAGATTTCGAAGACTTAAGATTTTGCAACTAAAAACGAATTTACTTAACTTTGAAACTGTACATTTAAAAATCAGTTTTTGTTATTAATGATTATTGTGATTATTGTAATGTATTGATTTATTTTATTAACGTATTTGCATATTGGGAAATTAAATTTAATTTTACGTGTTGGATTTTCAGGAGCAGTTCTGGAGAATTCCGCACGACTTCAGCACTGGCGACCTGGAAAAAAGGATCGAATTTTTACGCCAAGGATTACGGGGCAATCTGGAAACTGCAGGGTCCTCACGAGAAGACGGTATCATTATTGTTCAACTTTAAGTTGATATTCAACTGCTCTTTGCAAAGCAGGAGTTGTTGTATTAGGGAAAGAGGTAGTAGTAGTGGTAGTAGTACTACTAGTAGTGGCACCAGCAATATTAATAATAGCAGTAATAGTAGTATAAGTTATAGAAATGGTAGTAGTAGTAGTGGTAGTACCAGTAACAGTATTACTATTAATTCTTGGTGTAGTTGTGGTAGTAGTATTGGTGCCATTAACAGTATCAGTAGTTGTTGTTCCGGTTGCAGTAACATTAGCAGTAGTAGTCATTGCTGCAGTAGTGGTAGTAGCAGTTGCGCTTATATGAATAGCAAAAGTGGTTGTTTTAGTAGCATTAGCGGTAGTAGCCATCATTGTAGTAGTGGTAATAGTAGTAGCGCTTATACGAATAGCAATAGTGGTTGTTGTCGTAGCATTAGTGGTAGTAGCCATTGCTGTAGTAGTGATGGTAGTGATAATGGTGGGTTAATAGGAATTGTTGCAGTAGCGGTAGTAGTCATAGCTGAAGTAGTGATAGTAGTAATAGCTGTTAATTTGAATTATTGCAGTAGTTGTTGTAGTAGCAGTAGTGTAGTAGCACGTCATGATATTTGATGGAATCTGCTAGTTCTAGCGATTTGCTCACTGATCACGTGGTTTCTTTTCAGTACGTGATACTGCAATCGTTCACTAGATGGCGTTGAAGTCTAAATTTCCCACTGTTACTCCAAACAGATAATCCGGCTGGAGACGACCCAATGGATCAGGACAACCGAGTGGAGGATCACTCAAAAGAAGCCGAAGAAAACACTGGGACATCGAATCGAGTAGCTGGGACTTTAAACGTCAACGAAACAGAAGACATTGACGACGAAGATGGCCCCAGTTTTACGCAGAAAAGACGTCGCTTCGTCCTGGAGGATTCCAGTGACAGTGAAAGCGAACCGCAGCGAGAAGAAGCTGCTGCACAGAAACCCAAAAAGCGAATCGCCATACTGGAAAGCGATTCTGAATGAAAAAAAAACGTTTTGTGTGTTTGGAAAGTCCCAGAAATGCAGCAACAACAACAAAACAGAGTCGTTAATTAAAGTATTCTCCATTGTGTATGAATACCACTTTTCGCCAAAACTTTTCCCCCTCCTCTTTTATTTTGCAACTTTTCTTGTTTACTCGATTCCTTGTTTTCTAATAGACGCGTACCGCCGTTTGAATCCTCTTACGGTGGGGGGTTCGAGATTTGTTCTTTTCATTAGGGAAAAAAACGATTCAGTAAAGTCGAGATTACGTGCACAGCACACGCATAGTGATTAGTTTGTCGCCTTTAAGGACTGCGGAACACAGGTGTACATAACAAGGTAACTAATCAGGAAAAATAAGACTATTCATGTTTGAGGATATACAAGATGTCCAGAGCATGCGCTAGTGCTCATGGAACCTTCGTATAAAAGCTCCAGCGTTCCAGGACACCCACTGCTAACCTATGTTCTAAGCTGCTTCTTACCTGGACAAGCTTAAACATCCTATTGTCATCAGAAACCTCGAAGAAAAGGCAGAGAAAAATGAAAATCGCCATTTGTTTTGCAGTGGTCCTCCTCGTTTTGGCCACGACAGTTTCAGGTATCTTTTCATTTTGCAAATTTTTGCAAGGTCTTTTGTGGAAGCTTTTTTTTTTGTTGAACTATTTGGTGTTGTGTTTGAACGAGGCTATTGTCAGTTAAGTATTTGCCAATGGCTGAAAGCAATTTCACGAGCAAACAGCAAGCGATTTCCTAGTCAATTGGAGTTTGAACTGTCAAGAGCTTCTTCAGAATGTCCTGTAGTGTTATCAGCATGTTATTGTCTTGTTATCAGGCTCGGGATGCGCGTTTTTCGGACATTCCTGTATCGGCGGACACGGAAAACGATCCGGACAAGCTGGACGCGGACAGGAACAGTGGACGGACACTGCAGCAGCACCAAGCAGGACTGGTTTCCATTACCGGCTTGTCCGCAATAGATACGTCTATCCATCACCATTTCCCGTAATACATTACACATATGCCATAGCCAGAAACTAATTTTTTTTTCTCTCTTCTTTTTCTAGATGAAGCAGTCGAGTAATGGAGATTATTATGAATGATTGTATCAAAGGGTCTTTCACACACCCCTGTCAACGTTTCCTGTTTGTCAACCGTGGCGGAAAAGAAATACCCTTTCCAAAAATGTCACCCCCCTATTGTCCCCCTATAGACACCATTGATAGAAATTTTCTGTGTTATCGTATCTATCTGTTATCCGTAGTTAACAATAGCATGGTTAATAACGGGGGAATTCTGGGTTTAAGCTTTCCTTTTGTTATGGGATTCTACAATGAGAAATTCCTAGGGCTATCTTTTCCACTTTTCAAACTACCTGGACTATTATTAGTTGTGAAAATACACGCTTTCATGTGCCAGATACTGGGTACGCACTTATAAATGATGGTGCCTTTTGCGGTGCCTTTTGCGGTGGCCTTGAACAGGCGGTCTAAAGATTTTAAATGCAGGTAAATCTGAAAAGGCACTGTAGTAGTGCCTTTTTACAGTGTTTCTTACGGTATGAAACACCGCTAATTCGGACTTAGTTTGATACGTGGGTAGAAGTCTTTGACGAAGAGATTCTTTAATTAAATCGTAAGAAGATCTACAGTCGTTGATGTGATTTTTTTTTCAGTAATAAGACTGAATTAATGAAGTCTCTGGAGAAGTGTCAAACTTTTCAAGCCATAAAGAAGATAATTTTCAAAGATTTTTTGGGTGATTTAGTAGCGCAAAGATATCCGATTCCCCATTTAGATCTGCCACGTGTAGTATATCCAATAGTCTAGCGAACTTATTAACAAAAAAATAATCATTTATAATGACTTAGTGGTTTAATTAACTGTTAAAAATGATAAATTCGATTTCTGTCATTTTTAAACTTATTTTCAATGAAGCAAATCGTCAAGCAGGCAGTACTAGAATGTGAAAATATTTGCAGTTGATTTTTATAGATTGACTAATGTAATAGTTAATAAATGTAGTTTTTATATTTTATTATTATTATTATTATTATTATTATTATTATTTGGTTTTAAGTTTCTGGAGTTGAGAAAAGCTAGGAATCGATTAATAGAAGGTGATTGTCAAATGTCTATTTTTGGTGGTGCTGCCACCTAGCGGTAGCCTTTGGCACTATTTACCTAATCCATAAAGATTACTGTTATATAATTTCATTACATTTTTCGCGTAATTTTTAAACTAAAATCGAGTTATTAATCGATCATACACAAGAATTTCGTTTAAATATCGATTATTAATTGTCAATTTATTTGTTAGCAAGTTTGAAGCAAATAATCGATTAATAAGGCCCGGCGAAACTTAAACATCGATTACTAAGAATTCAAACATGAATATTTATAATTTAGTATGATTTTTCTTAATAAAATTATACATTTAAATTTATTTTAATGATTAATGTGCATTTTATTCGATTTTAGTCATTTAAAAAGTTAGTTATCGATTACTAAAAGGCGTAAAGTATCGATTATCTAGGGATCCAATTATCAATAATTATATTTTGTTTGGAAAATTCTATAACTAAAATTGTAGATTGAAGTCAATTTTAATATTGGATATCAATTTTTAAACTGTTTCTTTTATGAAATTATAAATTTAAGATTGAAAAAAAGTTAGTAATCGATTACTAAAGACAGGCGATCGTTAAGTATCGATTATTAGAAAAGCGCCGCCACAGCTGCGCCTCGAGCATCACGTCCAGTCGTTGGAGTGGCTTGCCTTGAGGAAGTTGTGGAGCTACGTTAGCTGCTCTTCGCATTATTTTGAATTTCTCCTTCGATTTGAAAGACTTTTTTAAAAACTGAAAACCAACGTTGATTGATTTTTCTTCTTCTGTGTGAAATATTTAGACTCGTTAAAGTAGCAAGCCACTTTCAGGTTGGACTCGAAGCAACGCGTAAGACGAAGAAGGCAATTCCAAACTTTCAAACGCGACCTGCGCGCCCAATTTTGAAACTGGAAACTTTTTTTTTCCTTAAAAATATAAAAGAAAAAATGAATTTGTTGCGGGTATTGCTGGTTGCTACGTGCTGCTACTGCTACGTTTCTGCTGTGGGACCCGTGATGAACGCCCATCCGACCTTGTACGAGCAAATTCAAAATGAACCGGAACTTTCAGAGGTAAGTTCAAGAGAAAAAAAAGCATTTCTAATCTGATTAATTAATATATTCCACTCTATGAAACTGGTTTATTGATATGCTGTAGTACTAATAGTTCAAATAAATGTGAAATAAGCGGGTCTTAGGAATGACGGGACAATGGCATAGCATAGCATTAAACGAATCTCCGAAATCACGGGACAATGGCTAAGGATAGCGTTGGACGAATCTTAGGAAACACGGGACAACGGCTTGAGGATAGCCTCGAAAACTGAATCTTAGGAATGACGGGACAATGGCTTAGCATTACGTGAAAACCTAATCTTAAGAATGACGGGACAATGGCTTCACATGTGCAAATGCTGAATCTTAGGAATGACGGGACAATGGCTTCACATGTGCAAATGCTGAATCTTGGAATGACGGGACAATGGCTTCACATGTGCAAATGCTGAATCTTAGGAATGACGGGACAATCGCTTCACATGTGCAAATGCTGAATCTTGGGAATGACGGGACAATGGCTTCACATGTCCAAATGCGGAATCTTAGGAATCACGGGACAATGTAACTACATCGAATTGTGAACTACTAGCACTTAGCAAGTGCTACTACAAGCTCGTATAACTTTTTGCTGCGGAAAGGGAAAAAGGAAGGGGTTCGCAACTCTGGCTAACTGCTCAGCTGATTTTATTGATAGTATTAATAATAAATTTCGAGTTTGGCAGCCCCCCCCGCCATGGACGCTGTTTATTTACTCCAGCGCGGCACGTGATGCAACAAAACCGAGGCTGCAGAAAAACAGGAAGAGGACAGATGTAGCAGCTACAACATCTACAACAGCTACAACAGCATTATGATTCTGAATTTCCGCTCCATTGAGTTCGTAATTCGCTACTGACGTCCATTGAAAGTCTGAAAGCCCTTCAGCTTAACGTCCAAACGCCCATTATACTTTACTATACCAAAGTCAACGGGGGTCTGCCACTTTCTACCGTGTTATCAACCCTGTTATCATGTGTTATCAGAATTATCTTCATCAATCTCAGCATCAGAGTTGTGGACCCTCGGCCACCCACCCCCATTTTCCTAGGGATTTACCCCAATTTGGGCGGATTTATGGACTTTGGAAAAGAGGGGGGGGGGGAGGGTCACGTGACTAGCCGATGGAATCGATACATCACGTGACCAATCGATTGATGACGAAAGCTTTTTGATCCGTTCAGTTCCGCCTGAATCGCACAGTCCCCCGTGGTTGGAGTTAATCCCGTAGTGATTTGAGTTGAGGTCACGTGATAATTTGATAACACTTTGATAACGTGGTGATAACAGGATGGTAACGTAAAATAAGAAAATAAAAAACGGTAAGCAATTCAATAAATGAGAAATAATAAATCATAAGATAGAAATGAATAACGATTAATAATGATTAAACTAAAAATGACGAATAAAATATTTAGAAATAATACTTTATTTTGAATAAGAATAAAAATTAATTTAGAATGACGGGACAATGGCGTTGCTGTAGCGCAAGGCGAATCTTTGGAATCACGGGACAACGGCTTGAAGATAGCCTCCAAAGCTGAATCTTAGGAATGACGGGACAATGGCTTAGCATTAAGGGAAAGCTGAATCTTAGGAATGACGGGACAACGGCTTAGCATTACGTGAAAGCTGAATCTTAAGAATGACGGGACAATGGCTTAGCATTACGTGAAAGTTGAATCTTAGGAATGACGGGACAAGGGCTTAGCATTACGTGAAAGCTCAATCTCAGGAATGACGGGACAACGGCTTCACATAATGACACACAACTCATTGATAATAATTAACTCGTGATTATATATTGATAAGATAAATAATAAAATAACTCAGGAATAATAATTCATTATGAATAAGATACACAATAAGATAGAAAATAATTATAATTAATAATAAGACAAGTAATATAAATAATGAAATAAATGAAGAGCAATGAATAATAATTCATAGGATTAATTCATCGTAATAATGTAACAAAAAGATTTTTCCCACGTTATGGGATTTTCCTTTGGAAATTTTTTCTCCGCATTGGGAGAAGCGGCTATTGCGAAATGGACCGGGGGAGAAGTTGAGTATCGATCGAGGGACGCTCGGCGCCGCGACGCGTCGCGCCGGGCTCCGGATCAATGAGAACGACGCCGGTGACGTGCGTTCAAAACTGCGTCCAGAGCGTCCGTATGATTCTTATGGAAACGCTCGATGACGCTTACGGTTCAGCACGGTTCGGTTCGGTTCGAATTTCGGTTTGTTGCAAGTCATACGGCATTCGAGAGATCGCCTGAACCGCTTTGTGAACCGTTTTGCGGTTCATCAGAAGAAGACCGACGGTTCGGTTTGAGACGCGTAAGGTTCAACTGATCCGATTCAGCACGGTTCGGTTCAGGTTCGTTGCAAGTCATTCGGCATCCGATGTCCCCTGAACCGTTTTTGTGAACCGTTATGGTCGCTTCAGCTCTCGGTTCATCAGAAGAAGAGCAGCGGTTCGGTTCGGTTCGGTTCGGTTCAGGTTCATTGCAGTCATTCGACATCCAAGACCCTCGTGGACCGGTTTGGTGAACCGTTATGGGCGGTTCAGTTTTCGGTTCATCAGCAACGGTTCGGTTCGGTCCAGGTTTATTGCAGTCATTGGGCATCCGAGAGATCCCCGTGAACCGATTCTGAACCGTTTAACGGTTCATCAGAAGAAGAGTGACGGTTCAGTTTGATCCGCGGTTCATGCAGTTCAACTCGTCTCTTATCCACGGTGACTGTTATCATCTTGTTATCATCTGTTATCAACGTGTTATCAGATTATCAACTACAAGTGGCTCCATAAGCGACTCCAGCGGATGTTTCCTATTGTGTAGTTGACAGTTTGTAGTTGACGTCACATCCTGCAGTCTCTGGCACATATCAATCAAACAATATATTAATTAAAACTAATTAACACAATGTTCATTCAACTTAATTATAATTAACTTTGGTTTTTTTTACCGCGTTTCGAGACTTTCGTGTCTATTTCCCTGCAAAGTTTTATTGTACTTGGGTTACCGTACTATCAAAGGGGGGTCGGTAACTTTCAAGATTCATACGAGAATCTTACGGGATTCTTGAAGAATCTTGCCGGATTTGCAGACCCCCCCCCCACCTTCTCTAGTCTAAAAACTTGCAAAAATCTTTATACACACGAATCATGTTATCAACCTGTTATCAGGTGTTATCAAATAATCTTTGTCAAGTTTTTGTCTGTGTCTCGGACCCCTACCCTTGCTAGTCGCTTGGCTGGTGGATCAATAAATCCGCATTTTGGCTGGAATCCAAACGGGGAGAGTTTTTACTACGATGGTTTTGCATTTGGAAGGCTTTTGATAACATGTGATAACACGGTGATAACAGGATGATAACTTATTGATTACAAACTTGTATTAGAAAACAGTATGTTAATCAGTGTTTTAACATCACTTTTTCTATTTTCCGCCAGGGAATCACAGATTTCCCCCATTTTCCCCCATCAAACTTTTCTCTTGGTTTCCCATCCACTTTTTCCCATGTTTGGTGTCTTTTCCCACATTTTCCTCCAAAATGAAACTCAAAAGTTTCGCGCGTTTTCTTTCCCGTTTTCCCCATTTCTCCTCCGAGAAGTCGATTTTTCCCCCAAACGGGGGAATTTCCCCCATTTGTGAAAACACTGATGTTAATGGGATTTGACTACTAAATTGGATTTGGGGGGCTTCCCGGCTTATTCTGTTGCGTCCGTTACACGTAATAATATTATTAATAAGCAAAATATTAAATTTGTTAGGTTAAATAAAGTTATGAAACAATAATAAAATAGTACAATTTATGATTTTTTTTTGTGTTTGTTAGTTTTTCAACTTGGTGTCGCGCAACGAGCTGGTGGCCACGCTGCTGAAGTATCGTCAAGCGACAGCGTTCGCCCCGACCAACACCGCAGTGCGCAGCTTCTCCGGGAACAAGGACCAGAACTTCCTACTCTATCATCTGGGTTAATAATCAACTATAAATAACATAAACTCTAATACTAATTATAATTATGTGTTTTTTTTTACAGCTAATGTGGCACTGACGACCGATAAACTGGACCGTTCCGTTTCGACCGAGCTGCCGGGGAACTCGCCACTGTGGATCTCGCGACGGGAAGCAAGCTCTTACGACTACGACCTTTACGTCAACAACGCTAAAATTGTGAAAGCCGATATTCTGGCCACTTCCCAGAGCCAGGAAACGCAGGTCTAGCAAAATAAACTTGAAAATACAAAATTAAATAGTGTATATATATATGCCTTATAATAACCAGTAACAGTAATTATAATACGCTAATTAAATAAATAGCATAAACGAAGTTTTTGTACTTGTTTTATATTAATAACACGCAATTGAATAATTTTCACGTTATATGTCTAACAGATATTGGCATAAAATGACATAATTTTTGTATTATATACTTACACGAATTATGATACATTAAGTAAAGAATAAAGAGTGCAGAAACAAAGTTATTGATTGGATTCGTGCTGTTTGGCCCAGGTCCTGCATGTTATTGACAACGTTCTCGAGCCGATGGTAGCTCCGTCGAAGGATCCGTCTCTGTCGAATCCAGACGCGGCTAAGTTTCTCGAGCGGGCCGCCTCTTACAACCTGGGCAACTTCCAGCTGACTGACTTTGTCCAGCAGGTCTCGTTCCACAGGAAAATGCCCGTTTTCGCCACGCCCGGAAGACACACCTTCTTCGTTCCCGTCAACAGAGGCTTCGAAGTAAACTAAATTCATAATAAAAGATGTTAAGAGTTACTATTAACGTGTGCGGGGGGTATGATTTTACGAACAGGCGGTTTCTAGAGACAAGATCGACGCTAAAGTCATCGACGGTCACGTGATTCCCAACGTGGTGCTGTTCACTCGCCCCGCACTCAAGGGGCGTCCCGTCCAGACCCTGGCGTTCACCGATAACCTCAAAGTTACTGTTTCGTTCAGTAACGAATCCTTCTCCGACCAGGGATACCAAGGTCTGTATATTTCACCTTTAGATGTATTTTAATCATATAATTATGTAAATAAATACAGATATCCTGTACAAGTTTCGATATATTATTTCTAATTATATCTCTACATCCAATAGTAACTATAAGTAATATTAATTTATTTATGTAACGTTATTATCTTGTGTAAATAGTTTCCGTTCAGAGCAATACGCTTCTCGGGGACTACCACCACCCGCGCGGAGTCGTCGTGGCCCAGGTGGTCCGAGCCAACATCCCTGTGCAGAACGGAGTGGTCCACTTGATCCACAAGCCGCTAATCGTCATCGACAACGACATCGTTAACTTCCTCAAGGTAAAAAAGAGCAAAGAAATCGCGCGCTGAAGATTTCTATAGGATCGCTAATATTGATGAATATTCCAAGTTTTCGGTTTTTCACTCCTTATTTTTCAAACTCTTGCGTTTTTTTCCATGTCTTGCATTTAACTGTACACGTGACGCATTGACACGCAACTTTTGACAGTCGTTTAAGGTAAAAATTTAGATACAAACTGAAATTCCCTTCCATAATATTTAACCTTGCCATCCGAAACAAACCCAAATAAAAGATTGGCAACTCTGTTATCGTGTATTGTCAACGTGCTACCACTTTTCTGACATTTGATTGATAATTTACGTTAAGAGCTGCCAAACTTTATTACAGTAATTCAGAAAATTTGCATGTTGCCTTACATTCACAGCAGAAATTCCCACGCTCCCGTCATTTTTCCCACGCCCTCGTTTTCCCGAACTAACCATAGATTTCCCCCCACGGAGAAAAATTTAAAGAGAAGATCGATAATCGATAACAAAGACTAATTATCGATTTGTTATCATTTTTTCTCTGTGCATGCCATCCGTTGCGGTGCATGGCCTCTCTCGACGTCTAGAACTTTGTAAGTATCGGCTTCATTTACGACAAAATTTCTTCGTTTTTTCTCGTACTTTTTACTTTTCTTTCACTTTTTGTTTGTCTCATGGCTGCCGGTTTACTGCTTGGTAGTTCATATCCACATTAACGAGCAAAAAATCTTGATATGTTCTATGTTTTTAATTGAATTTTATGGATTTACTTGAATTTTTAAAAAAATTTGTACTTAGGAACAACGCAATGGACGTCTGTACCAGTTCTACCGCGTCTTGAAGGACTACGCCCCTGATTTCATGGAGGAGATCACTCGTGCCGGAGAACTGACGCTTTTGGCCCCGTCCAACGAGGCTTTTCAGCGATTGGGCGAGCAGAACCTGAACTCGATCCTGGGCAACAGTCAGAAACTGGCGGACATCCTCCAGCTTCATTTGGTTCGTCGCAGACTTCCTTCAGAGGAGATCATCCGCAACCCGTTTCTGACCCAAGTCGAATCCGCGGACCGAAACCGACGCCTCTACTTTAACGCGGCCGGACCTGAAGATAACGTTACGCTGACTGTCGAAGGCGGAGGAGTCAACGCTACGATCCTGCAGCCTGATGTCGGAGCTCTGAATGGTATCGTTCATATTATCGATAGAGTTCTGGGTATCCCGTCATCGACTGTACGTGAGAAGCTCAGCACGGATCCCATGATGAGGTAACTATTCTTATTATTTTTATATTTATTATTTGTTAGATTTACCTACGAATTGAAATGTGTTAGAAATACAAAATTGATAGGAAACGCTATTATTTATTATTATTATTTTATTTAGTTACAACTTAATATATCTTAAAAATGTAAACGAACAGAAAATGCAATTGTGGCTATTACGCAGTTAATTTATTATTATTATTCGTAATTATCACTTTTAATTATAAATTGAAATGCAGTAGAAGTAAATGTTTCTTTATTCGAATTTATTTTATTAAATTAAAATTTATCGTCTACTGGAAATTTAATAAAATTAACAGAAAATTCAGTTATGGATATGAATTATTTGAAATTATTGATATGAATTAATTCATTGAATTTTTCTATTATTTTTCCGTAGTGACACTTACAGTCTGACGCTGCAGGGCGACTTCATCTCTCGTCTGGACGAGCCAGTGAACAAGTACAGCTACAGCTACAACAACTACAACGCCCTGCAGAACTACACTTTCTTCGTGCCCAGCAACGAGGCCTGGGAAAGGGTCCAGCGCACCATGGGATCTTCGTACAAGAAGCTTTTTATGGGAGAATTTTCCTATCACGTAAATTATCTGCAACGAAAAATGAGATTTAAATAGTAATTTTGACAATTTTGGCGGGAAAAAAAACAGGTGAAACAGATCCTGGAACGCCATCTGGTTGTGGGACGTGCTCTGCGGATTGCGGATCTAGTGCAACAAGGGCGAGACGCCTATATCCAAACCGTGAGAGGACAAGTGAAAATGTCCTTTGTGGAACGTGGTGGAGGTATTTTGATTCAATATAGTTTAATATATATTATGAACAATTTTTAATTTAATTAATAATTAATAATAAAAGAAGTTATTTTAATGTAATCATTTCTGTTTAAATATTTTGTATAATAATAGAAAATAGTATTTCTAATAGTTTTTAATATCTGTACTCGTAAATACTTTAATGTCTCACCATTTTATCCATTGATTTATTTTTTCGAAGATATGTGGGATCTAAAACTATTCAGATACCATTTTTATTATTATTATTAGTATTAGTAGTAGTAGTAGCAGTAGTAGTATTATTATTAAATGTATGTTACTTATCCTGCTGCTACTCAAAGGCGAGAACGAGGAGCCTATCCGAGGTATCTTTAAACGGACACTAAATTTTACTCATTTTCCTGTGTTATACGTTACACCTTTATTTTGCTTTATTATTATTGAATTCATGCTCCTTCATATTAAAGATAACCTCCTAAGTTTCAGAATTTTATTTAATTTAATCTTCCATTAATTTTCGTAATTGATTTTAATAACTTGAATTCTCACTTGAATTTATTTTTCTATTAAATTTCATACTAATTTATTAAAAGGCCATTAAATTTGTTAATCATTCCCTGTTTTGTTTTGTACAGTTTCTTTTATTATAATTATTTAATTTCCCAATCCTCATGCAGAAAATATTTCCCAAGTTTTAAATTTCCAGTTAATTTAATCTTCCATTAGGTTTTATAATTTATTTGGTAAATTTAACTTTGAACTTCAATTTATTTTTCTATTTAGTTTTATATTAATTCATTAAAAGGCAATTAAATTTGTTAATCGTTTCCTCTTTTGTTTTGTACAATTTCTTTTATTTTATTATTATTTAATTTCCCATTCCTCATATACGGAATATCTCATAAAATTTAAAGTTTTAGTTTAATTTAGCCTTTAGTTTTATTTTAAAATTTATTTCATTAATTTCGGTTTTGATTCCAATTTAATGTGTAATTAAATTTTATTAATTTACTTTAATATTTTCCTTTTTTCCCACTATTTTTCCCCCCTGTAGAATATTTCGTCGAGTGGGAAGGCATCCAGGCCAGGATTTCCCGACCTGATGTTCAATGTACCAACGGCGTGATCCACGTGCTGGACGCCGTGCTGGTCAAGGACAGGGACATCACCGTATCAGGACAAAGCAAAGCTTCGTTGTCGGTCCTGTTGACCTTTGTCCCGTGCTATTTGGCTCTCCTCTGGCTGGGCCATTAGTACCTTTCCCCCCACGAGCTATTAAAGGAGAGGATCAACACTAGAGCATGCTAAAAGAAAAAGAGTAGTTTTTGAGATTTTCCCCACTTCATGGGGATTTTGTTTATACTGCAGTGAGATTTTGAGACATTTTTTCATTATTCGTTCACACGCAAGTCTAATTAACTCCAACATTTGGTTTCAAGTGCAAAAGATCTCGTTTTTTAAAACTTGTAGTAAGTGGCATCTTCACTATAGCTGCAAATCAGACTGAATCTCTACAAATAACAGATTTTGTTGCTTCTCTACAGCTTAAATGACATCTTGCCCATTGAAATTTAGCATTACTGATTTTTTTCCTACTGTGTTGTAATTTTTTCTGTTTCGTACACTTCAGACAGCCCTGTATTCGCAATATATTAATACAAAACAAGTTGCCGTGTTCGTATCTCAGTTTTTATTGCAGTTTAGGTTTAAAACAAAATCAAATTATCTGAAATAATCCCCTTTCCCGAATATGTTTGTAAAATTTTTAAAAATCTATCTAAACGAGGAAGAGTTAAAATTTTATTTGGAATGTTCGCAAGTGCTCGACTTCTCGTTAACTTTGAATTCACGGCTTGGCAGGATAGCGGATAACAAGTGAGTTGGCGTTTCCAGGTTCCGGGTGATACCCCAGCGACTCGTAGAACGGGATCATCTCGTCCTTGCAGTCGAGCGAGATCTTGTAGCCCCCGAGATGCTGCCCCAGCTTGGAAATAATCTCCACTATGCTGAAATACCAAAAAATGTATTTAAAAATCAATTAGTTAATTCAGTTATATTTAAAAAGTTACCATTTGCCTAGCTGTTTGCCTCTGTAGTCATGGCTAACGACAACATCTTCTAATCTCGCTCGCTAAAAAAAACGCGAAATGCAACGATAAATATATTTACGATGCATATTTATTTAGAAATGTGAACACAAAGTACCAGTCCGCAGTTTCTTATGAATTTTCGCTCGAACAACAGAGTGGCAGACCCCACGATTCTGTCGAGGCTAGTGTCTTCTATCACAGTGACGTAATAAGTGCCTTTTGCTGATTTCATGGCTTCGAACTGACCTGGAAAATTGTGGAAAAAAATTATTACCAGTTTAAAAATGATAGTGCCTTTCCCACTGCCTTTTTGGTGACCTCGAACCGACTGCCCAAGCATTGTCTAAAGTGTCAGGGCAATGCAGGCTACCGAAAAAAGGCACTGTAACAAGGCACTGCACAAAGAAACTAACAAAGTATGAAAAGGCATTGTAGTAGTGCCTTTTTATGATAAAAATTGGTTTTTAACTGAACGTTTTTTAACTTACTGCTGAACTCTTCGTACGAGATATCGCCGACGACTGTCAGCTGCTTAAGGAGTTCGAGAAATCCTCGGTAATAGTCGGAGAGTCTCAGCGGACGGACCTTTAAATTAGGGTCGGACCTTAGCGTCTGGTACCGAGGGCCCAGGTCTGCTGTGGCGAGTATTTCAGGGTCGTAGATATAGTCGTTTTCGTCATGGTTGGCAGTTTCTCCATTTGTAGTCACTGTATAACAAAAGAAAAAAAAATGTTAATGTAAATTATATTAATTTACTTTAACTAGTCTGGTCTATTCGTGACTTGTGATATCTTTTTTTTTTGGAGATTTATATTAATTTAACTTACTTTTCGTGATGTGTGCCGTATGTTACAGAAATGGATGAACCCTTTCGGTTGAACCGTGAACCGTCCTTTCACCTTGCTATCTGCTATTGAGCACCTTTTTGATTCATCACAAGGTTAGCAGGTTGATCGAGATACATTCTCCTTACACGTTGCTTGTTTAGTCTAGCAGCGCCATCTAGCTGTAGAGTCTGGAACTAAATTCCATAAATTTGAATAAATATTGTCAGTAATTTACTGCCTTATTTCAATTTGCATTTATTTACAGAATAGGGAAATTATAATGTATTTAATTGATACCGCAATTTTTTCGATATTTTGGGAAATGTACACAGGAATAATCAGTGTTGTTAGTTATTTCGTAGAAAGTATCTCGAAGGTGACTTTCACCTGTAGCTCGCAGCAGCCTGTGTGTGTGTGAGCGGGTGTGTGTTAAGGAGGTGTGTGAGCGAGTGTGTGAGCGGGTGTGTGAGAGGTGTACGTGACGGGGCCTTCCGGCAGAATAGGTTTCAACCGATGTTGTGAGACGCAGTTTGTTTTATTTGGCCTTAGCAAACCGTTCCAAGATGATTCCAGTACAAAATTCTCCAGCAAAGAACTTAAGATTTCACCCAACAGCTTCTTCGGCTACTGTTAATGATTCCAAAAGAAGAGTAGCACTTTCTTCAAGAGTTGAACAGCTCAAAAACCTCAAACTGAAGACCAAGGTATATTACATAACAGATAAATGATACTCAAATTTGTTATTAATATTTTATTTTCGTAGTGTTTGCTGAAGAAAGGAGCCAACTGTATCGGATGGGCCATTATAAGAATCTTCAACAGTCCTGCTGCTGTATATTCACCCGAATCGCTCATTAATGTTTGCTAATTCGACTAATTTTTGTACTGAAAACCTGCATTTAAGATATTCCAACATTTCCGCATAATACATACGTGTGATATAGAGTCCTGTTAAAAAATAGTTTATTTGTTTCTTGTCGTCCCCTAGTGGCAAATCAAGAGAAAGTTTGCCATTTGTTCCGAGAATCTGAGAATCGCCGAGTCCGAACCGAGATTCTAGAAAGTGAGAATCATGAATCCTGGAACTTATTACTGTAATTTATTACCATTGGTTATCAAAGTGTTCTTGTAGACAGCAGATTTGGCTTATCAGCAAGTTCGCTATCTCACTTTTCGGCTTATCAGTTTAAGAAAACCTTGCAGTCATTGGATTTCAGTGCATTTTCAAACAGCAAGGGACTTGAATACACAAGTGACCTGACCTTGCCTTGAGGAGAGGGGAAAACAAGGTCAAAGGTCACAGTTTTAACCTAGTTTTATGGCAAGGTTGACTCTTCTTGTCAAGTCACTTGCTGGTCAGCAGTGGACAAGCTGAGATTGAGACTTGAAGAACAGCTAAAAATGCTGGATTACTTGTACAGCGCACTTGCGAATCCTACGGTTTCTCCAGACGTCGACTGGAACTGGAACCGTTCCAAGCTGACCACTCCCAAGAACAAGAACCAGCAAAAAGTAACCGTTCTCCAGAAACAAACGGAAAGAACCGAGCAAAGATCCGACTATGGCTCCGTCACTTTTGTCAGGAAGCAAGTCACGGAGACCAAGGGAAACTATCAACAACTTGTCGACGGTCTGGACACTATCCCTGGTAAGCAAAATTTAGTAAAATTCCAGTTCCAAAAAGGCTAGATTTCGTAATACCTTCCTGGAAAAAGATGGCTGACCTTTCTTGCTGATCTATTTTTGGTTTATTTTTTTTTTGACAGAAGAAGAAGATGGAGATGAAGAGATGGTCGTCGAAATGTTCTGGGGCAAACTGCGGACTAAACTTTCCGGACAAAATTACCTGAAACTGAAAAACGCAGACAGTCGCAAGTGCTCGGAGGATCATCCACTGATCAGGGAACACCTCTCGAATAAAATACTCTCGTCCAAGGTAATTAAATGTAACAAATGTTAATATTAATTATATTTGAATCTAATTCGCTTCGTCATACAGAAAATAAAGGGAGCAGGAAAACGCATCAGGAAAGCCTTACGAAAATCCATCTCCTATCTCGCCATGGGACTGGCCAACATGACCACTTACGTTCTTGTGCCAACAAATATTCCCAGCCCCATGTACCACTGCAGGAATATAATCCCTATTATTGAATTGATTTTATTTGCTTATTTCTTCCATAAAGTTATTTTTATACTTGATACAGACGTTTTCATTACGAGAAATAAACGAAAACATGTACCACGTGATAGTGTTGTATACTAACACCATCTAGCGGTGAATAGTTGAACTACGTACTCAGAATAATATCATTAAAATTTTTATAAAAGGTTTAATTATTTGGTATTATGAGATTTTGATATGTGATAAGACTATTAAGTAGTGCTTTGATAAGATTCTGAATTTATTTTGAGTAATAGCTTATATGGCAACGCTGGGTGTGATTTAGTATCTAAGGGTGTGCCTGAAGTACTGAAATGGACTAGTGCCAGTCGCACCACTATTGGATTCTTTTGTTGTTTCACTGCGACTCGTTCGTAGCCTAACCAATTTGTGTTTATCTTTTTTTAAAACGGTTTATCGAGATCTTAGATTAGTTTACTTTCGAGAGATCAAGACACTGTTGATTAAATTTGGAGCTTTAAACCTTCTTCGTTTAATATTTTCTCCCATTTTTGCAAGGGGAGAGGCCACAGCTGAGGAAAAGTTTGGCTTTCTTCCTAGCCGTGTAACACTATTTCGTCTGTCACAGCCTAATCCAGGTTGGTATAACCCAATTAAACATTCAGTGGAAAACTTATTTCTAGTTGTTTCAGCTCAAAACCGACTTACGGAAAGCCGTACTTGCTCGAGCGAAACGTGCGGGTTTCTGACTCTGTTTCTTCGGCTCGATTTCATCTCAAGTTGTCATTTAGCTGTGTTTACAGTTCGTAAAAAAGTCCATAAGCTGTAATGTTAAGCTTTTGTAGTAACAAAAGGGTGAAAATGCCTAAAAATGGCTTCCCGATACTCGATACAGCGGCCAGAGAGGGGTATCGTTCACTCGCAGCATGACTCCGCATACATTTGACTTGCATCTTTCTCCAAAAATATATATATTTTTTAAAGAAAGCTAATCTATCAGTGTTTGGTTATATGGTGAATTCTTTTGTTTGGTGTTAAGTGGGGGTTTGTGTAACAAGGGTTCTGTCATCAGTGTTTTAATTTTAACACGGTTAAGAGATACCCCCCTCAGAAGTTTCCCCCAAAACCTCCCCTTTGGTCTTGATTTGGCTTCTGCAGTGTGTGTGTGTAGGTAAAAATAAAGTCGCACACACTTTACACACACACACACACACAGAGGAGACCTTTTCTCACTTTCAGCTAGCTTTCAGTTAGACTCGAGACGAGCTAAAATACTTTTGCAATTTAATATTTTCTGTTTGATTGCAGATTAGGCTCTGGTGAAATGAACCTTACGCATAATTGACTGAGGAAACAGTCATAAGGGATGGCTACTTCAGTTGCAGAGGGGCTTGGGGTAGGCCTGTCGCCTGCCGAGCGACGCCTGAAGGACCTGGAACGATTGCTGGTCTCAAAGCCGAGTCAGGCGAACTGCTGCCTGAGTCTGGAGACGCTGCTCGACGTCTTCTTCGTCATCTACGACGAGTGCTGCTCCTCGGCCCTGCGCCGGGAGAAAAATGTCTCCGATTTCGTCGATATGAGTAAGTCCAGAAGTCCCAGTAGAAAAAAGACGTGCTAGTCAAACGTCAGAATGACCCTCTGAATGATGCATGATTATCGTGGATTCAGCTAGATGATAGTGTGAAACTGGTCCACTTTCAGACGGTTCGTGCGCTTGAATTTTCAAAGAAATTAGTCATGCAGTATTCAGCTCCTTATTCAGAGGGTTCACTTTTAGCAACTAAAGTCGGTTCAGCTACTCTTCAGCTAGTGATTCAGAGGGACGCTAGCGTTCAGCTACCTTGTCATTCGGTATTCAACCGTATGACTTCTCTATCGAACTAGCTGGTCCGTAAAAAAAGGGCACCGCAAAAGGCACCGTACATTTTGACGTGGCTTCTTAATGACGCCACATGGCCAGCAAAAAGCAGCTGAGCGACACGTCTGACCAATTGCTGGGAAAATTGTGAGCAGGTCAACAGCCGCGCGTTAAAAGTTTTTTCCCATGTTTCCCCTCTTTCTCCTAAATGGCGGAAAAAATATTTTTCTTTAATTCTCATTTGTTAATTTTATTTCATGAACGTTATTACAGTGAAGCCGGTGGTGACGCGTATGAAGAGTCTGCGCCTGTGTCGCGACGACTTCGAGATCATCAAGGTGATCGGTCGCGGCGCGTTCGGCGAAGTGTGCGTCGTCAAGATGCGGCACACGGAGCGCGTCTACGCCATGAAGATCCTCAACAAATGGGTGATGCTCAAGCGCGCTGAGGCCGCCTGCTTCCAGGAGGAGAGAGACGTCCTCGTCCGCGGAGATAAACGCTGGATCACCGACCTCCATTATGCCTTCCAGGACGAAAATAACCTGGTACCTACGTAACTAGATTGATACATGCGTTATATGATTATCGATACGTTACATGATTTGTGATACGTATGGGAATGTAGGCGTAGTACCTACGTAACTAGATGGATATGTATTTGTACGTTAGTGGAATAATAATAATGATAATAATACGATAGTGTCACGTGATCTATTATGTATAAATATGTCCATTGCACCTTTCAGGACGAAGATAACATGGTGCTTATATAATGGGATGTATATGTATAAATATTGGTATATTATATTATTTATTGTGTATGAACTGGATTTTATATTCTGTATAAATATAAACTAAGTTAATATTGACGTTTTATTACGTATGGAGTGTAGAAGTGTTGTATTATGTATTTTAATAGTTATGCATATGTAGTCTTCTAATGTGTTGCTACTTATTATTCATTATTATTATTATTATTATTATTATTATTATTGGTACTGGAGGGTGAGGGTAATTTGAATACTGACGTTAAGCAGGTACCCGTTTTTACGTGTTATCCACTTTTTAAGTTTCCGTTATTCCCCTTACAGTTATTACACTAATCCAATTACTAATAATAAAAATAAATACAGTATATGTGGTATATTCTTCATATTGTAACTTTATCAAGACTATGAGTGTTGTGATTTTATTACTAATACTGTCTTAATCACTGGTATAAATGCTATTTTCAATTATTACTATTATATTATTTTTTATTATTATTTATTATTATTATTATTATTAGTATTATTATAAATTATCGTTATTCTTTTATTACGAGTTAACACCTTCATTATTATTTCTCATTTAAAAAAAAGAAGAAAAAGAAATGGTTACACAAAGGCGAATTCACCTGCCCGCGTTTCCCTTTTATGCAAATGGTGGTGTTAACGCAACATCCGCTTCCGGTGATAAACACTTGATAACACCCGATAACACCTGATAACATCGCCACGTGACATCAACAAAATCTTTATGACTTCCTCAGAAAAAGAAAACACTCGAGAGACAAGCTGATAACACTTGATAACAAGATGATAACACGTTGATAACACTCGAAGATGGTCTTATACCCCCGTAACTTTTACCAAAACACCCAACCAGTGTTTCCACTTTCAGTTCCCCTTTTTCCCCTCTTCCCTTATTTTTCCCTTTTTCCCCCTCCATGCTAGAGCTAGGCTCTAGGCTCTAGTTCTAGCTTTTCTCTTTTTTCCTTCTTCTCTTATCTTTCCCCTTTTCAAACCCCATTTTTTCCTCTTCCAGGGACTTTCCCCGCAAAGTGGAAACACTGCACCCAACAGATAAGCTGATAACGTGTGATAACACGTTGATAACCACCGATAACAACTGATTACCGCCAGACCGCATTCAGCATCATGCAGTGCGGCATATTGCAAAGGAGATTTTGGTTATCTCATTACACGCCTCGTTTGTCAGCGTCGCAGACCCTTTCTTCCGGTAAATTAGCATAACTCTTATGGTTAAGTTTAACTACAATTATTTTTAGTGACACAGTGAACTAGCGTTATCTTCCTGTTATCTTGGGTTATCATCGTGTTATCACTGGGCCGAGATTTGGAAGAGTCTACGAGCCCCTCCTCCGGAAGTGAGACGTCAACTTTGGCAAAAGAGAAGCGTGTCGAGGGCTGAACAAATTTCACGCCACTATTTTTAACCCTCGACTGAGAACGCAACCCCTCGACAATTACTTGTCCACATGTGTGGGCCCTACTATCCTACCACCCTACAACCCTGCAACCCTGCAACCCCCGTGCGTTTACACGCCCTGCACAAATTGTGGGAAAATTCCCACATTTTTGGAATTCTCCTGCTCACTGAGGAATTGCTATTATTGTTATTTTTAGTGTTGTTGGTGTCGTTTTAAGGCAAATCTGTCGAATACGTGGACAGTGGGATAGTTATGTGTATGCTTCGTATGGAGTGTCCACAATTTCGGTAGATTGTAATAAAGTGCGGTTGCAGTTACTATAGGTGCACTGGTATTGTTGCTATTAGTACTACTACTACTACTACTCCTTCTGCTACAATTTTTACTAGTACTACTACAACTGCTACTACTGTTACTATTACCGCTAGCTCTAGTATTACCGCAGCTTCTAGTACTACTACTTTATTTGTACTAACATTATTATTACAAGAATCGCTTCAACTGCTTCTACTACCAATATCCCTATAACAACAACTACTACTGCAACCACTATTGTCAGTCAACTATATTGAGCTTTTCATTGTTTGTTTGCAGTATCTAGTGATGGACTACTACTGCGGAGGGGATCTACTGACGCTGCTCTCCAAGTTCGAGGATCGCCTCCCGGAAGACATGGCCAAGTTTTATCTGGCAGAAATGGTGCTGGCCATTGACTCCATCCATCGTCTGCGCTACGTCCACCGTGACATTAAACCGGACAACGTCCTCCTCGACGCCAACGGACACATCCGATTAGCCGATTTCGGGTCCTGTCTCAGACTGCGCGAAGACGGAACCGTCCAGAGCAACGTGGCTATCGGGACACCAGACTACATCTCACCTGAAATCCTCAGAGTATGTTTTAGTCTACTAGTCTGTCTTAAAATAGCGTAGGATTAAAGAAATGAGTGAAAATATAAATTATATTTGATATTATGTTATAGGTATTCAGTTGTGTCTGTCTGTCTGATTAACTGACTGTCTGACTAACTGTTCTAATGACTAACAGACTGACTGGGTGATTGTCTCATTGACTGACACTGTCTGAATGACTGACACTGTCTGAATGACTGACTGTCTGTCTAAATCACTGACTTTCTGAATGACTGACTGAATAACAGTCTAAATCACTGACCGTCTGACTGTTTGACTGACTTACTGTTTGACTAACTGTCTGAATGACTGACTGACTGTCTCAATTACTGATGGGACTTATTGACCAAGTGACTGACTGACTGTCTGACTAGCCGTCTGAATGACTGACAGCAGTTTTGTTACACCATCTCTATCTGTCTATCCGTCGCTTCTCTTCATATCTTTTATTTTCTTACTTTTAACCACCCTTTCATTACAACTTTCTTTAAATTTCCCACTCTTTTTAAACAAATCAAGAAGCTTCCTCAGGTTCGACAATGTTGACAGAACTCTTTTGACGGTCATCTGTCATTTTTTTCACCCCGCACAAAGCAAATATTCAGTAGGAATAACTAAAAATCCTGAACCTTGGACAAACGTGTTTTCAACAAATTGCAGAGTCACCGTATATCGTCACCATTGCAAATCTTTCCTTTTCTACTTTCATATTAACAGGAAAAATGATGAAATATGAATCAAGCGTTATTTGTATATAAAATAATTATAATAAATACTATTTATTAATGAATTATTTTATATTTTTCCAGGCCATGGAAGACGGACAAGGCAGATACGGCCCTGAATGCGATTGGTGGTCCCTGGGAGTTTGCATGTACGAAATGCTGTATGGGGAAACCCCGTTCTACGCGGAGTCTTTAGTGGAAACCTATGGACGAATCATGAATCATAAGGTTCGGGGTTATAATCCAATACTTATACTATTCTAAATTTTCCAGTATAATTATTTTAAATTACTATTAACTGTTTATACGAGCTTATACATATATTCTATATTTATTGTAAATTAGTATACAATATATTTATATCAATTGCTATCATCTATGTAATAAATTTTTACGGTTTTGTTGTTGATATTATTGATTTCGTGTTAACATTTGTTAATTGTTGAGAATAGTAATTATTCGTTGCCCATTATTATTATTGACATTAATTATCCATATTATTAATGATTTGTTTATCGTGATTTTTACGTATATTATAATTTTTAGTCTTAATGATATTAATTCTGTTTTTTATTTGAATTCTGTTAGAGCTGTTTCGATTTCCCCACCGACACGGGGTTCGAGGTTTCCGAAGAAGCCAAGGATCTTATGCGGCGGCTCATCTGCAGCGCGGAGTACCGCCTCGGACAGAACGGTCTCAGCGACTTTCAGGTAACACTAATAACAACAGTAACACTAAGTAACTAACTAATAATGATTATTAATAACTAATATATTACTATTATATATGTATATATATATATATATATTATATAATAATAATAATAGTAACAGTATTAAAAAAATAAATTTTCAATAAGTATTCACCGTAAAGATTTTATTCAATTTTAATATAATTTCCATTTGTAACTCAACAGAATCACCCATGGTTCGTGGGTATCGACTGGGATTCTCTACGGGACAGTACCGCTCCGTACATTCCCGAGGTGAGCAGCCCGACCGATACTTCGAACTTTGACGTGGACGACACGGACCTCCGCAGCGCTGACGTTTTGCCACCAACGTCTAATGCAGTCTTCTCGGCACTTCATTTACCCTTCATCGGCTTCACCTACACACAAGGAAGGTATACAGACATCTTTTTCTGTAGAATTTTTATCACATTAAAATGTTCAAGTTAATTCTTCGATTAAATTATATTTTATTGTTATTGTAATGATGATACGATTGACTAAAATAAGAGGAATATAAATGAAAATTAGTACAGAATTAATTAAGAAATAAAGGCTATATTTTATCCATATATTGGAATCAGTGTTTCCACTTTACAGGGAAATTACCTGAAAAAGAGGAAAATGGCGTCTGGAAAGGGAAAAATAAGTGAAGAGGGAAAAGGGAAAATCTAAACGTACGGCCTGTATTCTGGTGCGGGGTGGGAAAAAAGGAAAAAATGGGAAATGAAAGTGGAAACACTGATTGAATTCTTTAATTGTTGGTTTTAATGTTATTTTTTCTACCTTTCTTTACAAATAAGTTGTGTTGTACTGTAATGGTAATATTTGTCTGCTAATCAATTTTAGCATATTGGCGGATCTGAGTTTGCTGCAGATACATAGTCCGGCCTCTGGCGGATCTTCGAAAGCAGTGGCCAGTGTCGCATCCATTTATGGAGCAAATAACGCAGGCGGTGATAACGATATCCGCCGACTCCAGGATGAAGTCAATCAGCTGACGAAACTCAATGGAGGTACATATTAACACAAATCTGTCGTATACGTGGACAGACCAATATTTTAGAAGAGCAGAGTCCCATTCCGTCCACGTATTCAGCAGATTTAAGCTGAATTATGAATTGTAAAATTTTTGAATTGTAGAACTGATGCAGCAAATCGCCCGACTGGAACAGCAGGCCAAAGAGTACACGGTAATCCAGAAGAACCAGGAGGCGAACGAAGGAGAGAAAAACCAAAAAATTCGAGAAATGGAAAGAATCCAGCGGATCGTCCGACAAGAGAAGGAAGAGTTGGCAAGGGTAATTTATTTCTTTATTAAAATCAAAATAAGTAAACAGATATAGCTCGGAGATCTAGTATATCAAAGCAGAAAACTATGTAGTAAACAACGTAAAAATAAGATATGAAGACCTATTGACGCCAGGTTTATTTACAGGAACTGGCCGAAAGCCAGGAGAAGCTGCGATTGCAGTCCAAGGAACTGAAGGACGCCTTAGCCCAGCGAAAGCTTGCCATGGCCGAATATACTGAAGTGTCGGACAAGTATGTCGTTACTTGCCAAATCAGTGTATTTTTGTAACATCCCCCCTCCACAAGACCATGTCCTATATCTCGAATACAAGATTTTCCTCCCATTTAGTTGTAATATAGCTAATATATATTTTTTCGGTTTGCAGATTATCGGAGTTACGGCAACAGAAGGCGAAACTGTCGCGACAGGTGCGCGACAAGGAAGAGGAACTGGAAACGGCGCTGCAGAAGATGGACGCGTTGCGCAACGACGTCCGGCGCGCGGAAAAACTACGCCACGACCTAGAAGCGCGGGCTGAAGACCTGATGGCGGACGTGGCCCGCGAGCGAAGACTGCGGGAACGTGCGGAAGAAAACTCCAGGTCGCTGCAGGAAGACCTGGAACGCCTTCAGCAGAAAGCCGCTGCCGGAGAGGCTGCCCTCAACTCGCTGGAAGTGAATCAAGAACTTCTAAGGTACTGTATGATTATATAAATATCAATTATTATATATTAATTTTATATTATTTATTTATATTTATGAAACATATATACAATTAATTTATATGATTTCTCCTCTTTTAATGAGGGATAATTCATGTTTTTAATAGATTACGGGGCAAGTTGGAGAAGCAGGAAAACCAGCATAAGGAGGCAATGGCTCTACAGCAGACGAGGTTTACCACAGAGATGGCCGAACTCAGGGATCAGCTCCAGGACGCTGAAAACATGCGAGCTACGTACGAGAAAGAAGTAATAAAACACCTTTCATAAACTTTTAATGTTAAGCTACATATTTAAGAATACGTAAGTAAAAAAAACAGCGTATGAATTAGGCGTTTATAATTTTTTCTGAAGCTATATACGAGAAAGAAGTAAAAAAATTCTTTTATAGACTTGTTAATATTGCGTGATTACATTTTATTTGTTATTTTACTTCTATCTCTACTTACTGTTATTATTTACTCATCTTTTTAAATATTTTCATAGAAGATGTTCGTAATATATTTTCTTAAAACTTTGTGTAGGTGTCGTTACTGAAAGAAAAGCTGGAACAAGTGCGACTGGAGGCCATGATGGAGAGTGAGGAAGCCCTGGCCGAAACCCGACATGCCCACGAACGCGAGAAACAGATTCTGGTCGAAGAATCAAAGGGAGCCCTAGCAGAACTGGAAACGGTATATCTAAAAATAATGTATAATAATGATATATAAATAATAAACATCAATAAAGAAATAATCATTAATCATATTTTATATAATTGTTATTTATGTGCATGTATATATTTTATATTATTTTAATAACGATTTGATGTTATTTTATGAGTAATTTTTTTCTTTTATGAAGCTTTCGGAGACTTGTCAGAGACTTCAGGCCGAGCGGAAGGTCATGGAGGAGGAACTGGAGGATTTGAGGCAGAAGCAGAGCTCCTTAACCCAGTGGGAGGCCCAAGTCAATGAAATCTTACAATGGTATGTTTCCAGATCCTAAAATTGTCTCAAATTATAAGAGTCAATGTGAATTATCTGTAGGGTCAGCGATGAGAAAGACGCGAGAAGTTACTTACAGGCTCTGGCTGGAAAAATGGGCGAAGAACTGGAGAACCTGAAAATGCAGGGAATCACTGGAACTCCCAGCAACGTAATATCGATAATCTACGATTGAATATTTATTTAATTAATATTAATTTAACTTATTTTTTTAATCTTAAATCTTATCTTATTATCTTTAATATCAAATTTGTATTCTGACATGATTGTATTGCAGGAGAAGAACTGGAGGAACAGGCGATCACAGAAACTGGACAAGATGGAGATCCTCAACTTGCAGAGCAGTTTGCAGTCCGAGATACAGGCCAAGGAATCGATACGCAAAGAGTTGACACAAACCAGAGCCGATCTCATCGCTGTTCAAAAGTAAATTGATCAAAAATCGTTCAGAAAATAATCTATTCTTCAGTTTTATCGGTTAATTTCTATCGATTGAAATTTTTATCGTATTTTTCCAGGGAACTGCGTGAGGCTAAACAGCAGCGAGAGGATTTGGCTCGAGAGCTGAAACTCAAAGACGAGCAAATGAAAGAACTGCAACTGCGTTTCGATTCCGGAGATGGATGTAAGTTCCACATATTCGAACTGGAAAACTTTTCCCTTTAGTTTTTTAGAATTTTTCCCCTTTTTTCTTTCGTATATTTTGCCGTTGGTTCCGCCCTTTCCGCCTTTTTGCTTAAGCATTTACCTAACACCCTATCAGCGTTTCTAACTTTATGCAATCTAGTTTTAATTGGTTTACTTAATTTGGCTTTAGTAGATTTGGGTTGCGCTGCTGTAGTTTGATTTTATTTTTTACGAGGAAAAAAACTAATTTTTTTCTTTTCTTTTTTCTTTTTCTTTTCTTTGCCTTTCCCTGCGGTTTCTCCTATACCTCCGCATGAAACATCTCTACGTTAAAAAAAAAAACACACTAGTTAAAATTCCAGTATTCCTCGGTGTCACTAGTTGCGTTTGGGGCCTTATTGTACTTGCTATTCGCTCCCACTTCTGACCAATCACTTGTCCTTAATCTTAACATAGACCAATTAACAAGCTTAGTCCAGTCCAAGTGCCCCACCTCTCGTCCCATTTATCCCAGTAGGATCAATCCATCCTCGTTTCTTCCCATTCATTCGGTCCCGTCGAAGGGTCTCTCTTCTACCTTGAACTAGCAGTTTCTTCGCCGGCCGCTTCTTCCGAGGTTTACTTACCGGTCTTTTACCCATAAAAACACGCAATTTTCAAACAGAAATGCCTACCGGGGTAACGTACTTTGCCTTAGGAGCGTGTTTGATAGCATTGCACCCCTTATCTTGTTAATAAGTACTTTTGAAATCTACTAAATGAGTTCTAGTCAACCAGCTAACAAACTTCTTGGGTCAAGGCTTCTCCAAGAAGAAATCACTAGGGCTTTTTTTCTTGTGTTTTTCTTATGGACCTTCACAGTTTTGTTCGTGTGGCTGTGGATTTTCACATTTCTAACGGCGGAATCTTAATATTTTGGTTTGCTTGTCCCCTTACTACTGCTTTTACTACCGTTTCAAGCATCTCTCAATCTTGTTGTTAAGTTCAATTGAAGTTTAATTTGTTTTTTCTTCCTTTTTTTTAACCAGTTTTGGATCGTCCCCTTCGCAAATGTCCTTCCTGGAACAGTTCCTAAAGGAATCGTCGATGAGGAGAACCGCCTCTGCTGACAGCGAAGAGGGAGACATCGAAGACAACCGCGCACCTTCCATTGTAAATATTTAAAAATATATTAAAAATGTTAATTAAATAATTTATTGAAAGATAATTACGGGCATCTAGTTTCTATTATTAATTGATTAAGGAAAACTGAAAAGTATGTCTCGTTAAGATACATACTAATGTTCAGTTAATAAAATTTTAAAAACTATTCGGAACCATTCATTTATTCGTTCATTCTTATTTCATTATACTTCATTGTACTGGTTTCATTCATTTGTATTATTTTCTTTTCTATTCAAAGTCACTATTCAATCTTGTTTCATTGTTATCAACTTTTTTGTCTAGTAATTATTTCGTAATTAAATGCGGAATTAAATTGTCATTAATCTACAGGTAAGCAGCAAGTCGAACACTTCCGAACGCAGTCCGCACGCCGCTCTCAGCGTAACCACGTCAGAGCCGCACATAATGCCTCACCATCAGTCGACACCTTCGGTTTCTGCAATGTCCGCTCCAGTTCATTCGTTGTCCACCATGAGTAGCACACTGTCGTTAAGGTACTGGAGTAGTAAAGCCATTAAAGCTAAGTTACTAACATAAACGTGCTAACTTAAATTAACGTACTGACGAAATATCTTAAAACTAAGGCCGACACGAATAATAAGTCCAAGTTACCAACTTAAACTTGCTAACTTAGTCTCACGTACCGACTTGAACTAACTGAAAAGTAAGGTGCTAACTGAAACTGCTAACTTAGTCTAACTTACTATCGTACCAACTTGAAACAGGTAAAATATGAAGTAGTAAAACTGAAGTAGTAACTTAAACTTGCTAAACTAAACCAACCTACTAGCGTACTAACTTGAAAATAAGGTAAATATGAGTAATAAAACTAAGGCACTAACTTAAACTTGCTAACTGAACTAGCTTACTAGCGTACCAACTTGGAACTAAGACAAATGCGAGTAGTAAAATTAAGTACTAGCTGAGACTTGCTAACTTTGTCTAACTTACTAACTTAAACCAACAAAAACTAAGGTAAAACGAGTACCACAACTGAGATGGCAACTTAAGCTTTATAACTCTAACTAACTGAAACTAACATAAAAATGAGTAACAAAGGTAACAAACAGAAAAAAGTAACAAACTGAGTTAATAATGAAGGCTTGTTGTTGGTTGATGATACAAGTACGATTCGAGTTATTTCGACAATATGTTAACTGAACAACTTTAGTTTCTGGATGACATTCTTATCATAGTTTCGTTTTATTTTAGTATTATTATTATTATTGCAGATCCAAGTCGCACCAGTTTCTCGTCCGGTCTTTCTCGTCTCCGCTGAAATGTAGTCACTGCACCTCGCTGATGGTGGGACTCGTTCGTCAGGGTGTCGTTTGCGAAGTCTGCGGTTTCGCCTGCCACGTTGGCTGCAAGGAAAAAGTCCCCAGCATTTGCCCGCTACCCGCTGATCAAAGTAAGTTGAACGGAAACCGCTATCTGGTTAGTGTAGACTAAATTATTGTTTTTTGAAATTTTAGCTAAAAGGCCGTTGGGTATCGACCCGACACGGGGTATCGGTACCGCGTACGAGGGTTACGTCAAGGTACCGAAGCCCGGCGGAGTGAAGAAGGGCTGGCTGCGCCAGTTTGTGGTCGTGTGTGATTTTAAGCTGTTTCTCTACGACATCTCGGCGGAGAGGAACGCACTGCCTGCCGTGGCTGTTTCCCAAGTGCTCGACATGAGAGACGACCAGTTTGAAGTCAGTTCAGTCAGAGAGTCGGACGTCATCCACGCCAACAAGAAAGACATACCTTGCATCTTCCGGGTAAAAACTAACATAAGCTTTTCCTTTGATGATTTTTATTTGATTTTAATGTGGATTGAATAGGTAAGCACTTCGATGATGGACCCTCCCGGTGCCCGCAATCAGCTGCTGATGCTGGCCGACTCTGAGAGCGAGAAAACCAAGTGGGTTGTGGCGCTGAACGAACTGCATCGCATTTTGAAGCGAAACAAACTTCCCAGTAAAGCTGTGAGTAAAAAATTTGTTGAGTCTGATAGTTTTTCATATGCAAAAGTTGATTACTGTTGTTTGTGGCAGATTTTTAAAGCGAAGGAGATAATCGACAATACGGTGACGTTACTGAAAACTACCATGACCGGAGCTGTAATCGATACCGATAGACTAGTCCTGGGTACGGAGGAAGGCCTCTTGTGCGTCGATCTCGATCGTGAAGGTAATTTCAAGGGCTATACTTCTACTTTTCCCCTCTCCCTTCCCTTGTGGTTATCAAGTATCCTTTTCTCGGCATCTATGGCGATACTTCTACGTTTTCCCCCTTCTTTTCCCTTTTCCAGGGAATTTCCTTGCAAGGTAGAGCATATCCCAAATGCTCGCCTCTCTACAGCGGATGCCGTTATTAAATCAACTTGAGGGAATTTTGAAACTTTCTTGTACCGAAATGTTTCCCGATTTTTTCCGAGACTTTTGGAAACATCTTGAAAGCGACATTTTGCTGCTAAACTATTTATTCCTCTGTCCGTAGTAGGGGTGTTGATCCACCTTCGGGATAAGTCCTGTAGGGGGACCCCTCTACTAGGGACAGACGAATCAAATGTGCTAACGAGAAAATCTTGCTTAAATTATTTTCAAAAATTGCTAAAAATTTTAGTCAAACAGTTATATGTAAAATAGTTTTGAACATTTTGAAGTTGATTAACAATCATCCATTAGTGCAATTAAACTACTTATTTATTTAATGTTTTTCATGAATTTATTCATTGATGAACAGAAATTGGACGTGTTGGCGACAGCAAACGAATCTACCAAGTAGATTACATACCCGAAGAGCAGCTTCTTATTGCCATTTGCGGCAAGCAGCACCACGTGCGATTAATTCCTGTCAGGGCATTAGATGGTGACGACGTTGAATGGCTCAAAGTGGGCGATACCAAAGGTTGCCTATCATTCACCACGGGACTCCTGAGACAGTCCCAGGGAACACACGCCGCTGTATATTGCCTGTGCGTGGCTGTAAAACGTCAAGTAAGCTGATAATCCGCAAAATTCCTTTAATATATATATATATATATATATATATATAAATTATGGTTAACGTGAACCAGGTGCTGGCGTTCGAGATTACCAGAACCAAAGCCCGCCATAAGAAGCTGAAGGATATCCTCCTACCTGCTCCAGCCCAATGTCTGCAGGTCATTTCAGATGGGCGATTGTGTGTGGGTTACGCTTCAGGATTCGCGGTCTACAGTCTGACTGGAGACCATCATCCACAAGGTTCCAGATAAAATAGTTTTTAATATTTATTAGTGATAACTATGAATAATACGACTCAAAATATATGTTACTAGTTTAGTCAAACTGATAAATTGTGAATATTATTAATTTTTTCATTCAGTTTTGTTTATCTTCTCCATGGAACTTCCCTATGATTTTTATGGCCAATTATTGGAATAATTAATAAATGATGAATTCTTATTTATTTTACCGTTGATATCTTTTAGTGATTAATTAAAATCGCTGATTATTCATATTCATTTTGTAATTTTTTTTTTATTTTTAGCTTTAGTTCAGTTGGATAACCCTTCGTTAGCGTTTTTGTCGCATCAGCCGCTGGACGCCTTGTGCAGCGTGGAGCTGAACAACAGTCAGGAGTACCTTCTAGTGTTTTCTTCACTCGCCGTTTACGTGGACGTCCATGGAAGAAAGTCCCGCGAAAAGGAGATCATGTACCCCGCCCCACCTCTGGCTATCGGTTAGTCCACTCCAGTATTTATAATAATATTCATAACAATTATTACTTCATTTGTTATTTTATTTACTAATTATATGAAATTAATCCAGTTCATAACGATGGACACTTGCTGGTGTATTCCGAGACTCACATTGACGTTATGGAGTGTTCCAGCGGCGAGTGGATTCAGACGGTCAACGTGAAACGCACCAGGCCACTCAGCAGCTCCGGCTTACTAACGGCTAGTTTTGCCAACGAGCTGCCGCATATCATCTATATGAGAAACTTGCTCCGACGTAAATTTTTCTTATTTTTATCTGATTTTCAACGAATGTGAATTAATAATGTTTTTTTTTTCACGCAGCACGAGATTCTGTCAACGTCCCTGAAGCCGAGCTAACACTGTCGAGTCAAAGCCGATCTGGCGGTTCGCAACCCCGCACCCGGCGGAGGTTTTCCGTGAGAGAAAACAATCGGGCAGCTCGTGCACCGTACGACTTTATTCATTCATGAAAATTCCTTAAATTACAATTAATTTTGTATCACAATTTAAATTGAATTATTCATTATTTTTAAAAATCAATTTTATGGATTTTATTTCTTATTTATTTATTATTATTTATTGTTCTAAATTTTAAATTTATTATTTAAATTACAATTAATTTTAATTTTGTTAATCGGAATTACTTAAATTGAATTAACTTGGATTATTTTGCATACAGAGCCAACGACCGGCGCACCAAACTCATTTCGGGCCCTTCCAACTTTAACCATATTAGTCACATGGGCCCCGGAGACGGAATCCAAATGCAGCGTCTACTCGACTTACCCACGGCCATGGAGAAAAACGAACTGGCGTCCCAGTCTCCGACCTATAACCAACCCGCGTATCTGGCTGGCTCTGTCCCTCTACCGGGCATTTCGGGAAGCTCCAGCAATACAAACCTGTCTGGTTCGCCTTCACGGGCCTCGGAATTCCAGCAACAGCAGCAAGGGATGCAGAGGGTATAAAATCATTTTTTTTAAACTTATTTTAATATTGATTTACTATTTTTCAATAAGATATAAATCACATTAATATATTTTAGTGTACTATTTTGAGAAAATGGATTATAGTAAATAAGGTGGAAATTTATTTGTTTATTTTTGTGTGAATTTTTAAGTGAATTTTAGGTAGAATATAAAATCATTTTTGAAAACATATTTCAATATTAATTAAGAATGTTGTATTTTTTAATATTTTTTACGTCACGTTAAATTTGTTTTGGCGTAAAATTATGTACTAATTTGTTTTAATATGTAATTAGGAAATTTACTATTAATTTTTGTTTGAATTTTTAGGTGAGGAGCATGTTCCAGCAGTCCGCGGGTAAGCTGAGCACGGGGAGGTTACCGCCTCAGCCAGCGGATCCTCCAATGCCACGTCGGTCCATATCACACAGTGGAGCTGCAATGCATAATGGTAAGCGTCTTTACTCTAATAAAAATAGTTCTAAAATATTTTATAAATTCGTGGATAACTTTGCAATCGATTCTTAAGCTACTGTGCAGTGTTTCCACTTTCAATTTCCCCTTTTTCCCCTCCGTGCTAGAATACAGGCTGTAGTTCTAGATTTTCCCCTTTTTCCTCCTTTCTTATTTTTCCGTTTTCAGTCCCCATTGCCCCTTGTACAGTGAATTTCCCTGCAAAGTGGAAACACTGCTGCAATGCATAATGGTAAACGTCTTGCGTCTAATATAAATGATTTTAAGAATATTTTATAAATACGTGGATAATTTTGCAATCAACTCTTCAGCTGCTGTGCAGTGTTTCCACTTTCAATTTCTTCTTTTTTCCCTCTGTGCTAGACAGTGCCGTAGAAACGGCTAGGCAGCCTAGGCACCAGCCTAGGAATCTCAAAGGCAAAAGGCGCCGAAAGGCGCCTCTTCCTTTGCCCTTGTACAAATCTGAGTTTGCAATAAAAGCGATCCCGTGGGAGTTGGGTGGTACTAGGTTCAATTTCTTCTTTATTTTCAGTCCCAAGAATGCATTTCGAGCCCCTTTTCTCCCAGGAATCCATTCTACACCCACAGAAGCGACCAAGAATTTTTATGGCTTGACGAAAGTCAAACAAAAGTCTATTGAACGTTTTAAACCCATCTGAGACGAAATTTTGAATCCTTGAGGGCTCAAAGAAACTTCTATTTTTTTATATTTTGTTCAACGTTTAAATTGGCGGGAAAATGTTTTTCCCCTCTTATTAGCAGTAGTCAAGTATTCTATCACTAAGAAAGGTCGCGCACATTTTCGTTCGCCGATGGTTCGCTAAAAACAACATAAAATGAGTGAAAGACAGCTTTCAGGTTACGTGTTTGCAAACAAGAAACAGACGTCAAATCGAAAGAAATCAGTCAGCAGGAAAAGTGAAGAAGTTTCTCATAACCACTGAGATGGAGACAAATTCTTTCAGTAGCATACTAACAAATGAAGTGTCCGACAAGGAAGATGTTGATGTGGCGTCAGATGATTCTTATGTCCAAATAATCGTGGCAATATAAACTCTTCCAGACCAATAAGTGTCAACTTGCTGAACAGTTACGTATTTGCTATTAAACTGTGAAGTTACCATGTGATGATCTTTAAAGTTGTATATTTATCGGCTGAACTTTCGGAAATGAATGACTATTGATTGAACCAACTCTGGCAAGAAATGCCGTATGTAGATGGAATTCTAGACAAGTTCGCTGATTATGACTTTAGGAAGATGACTTTATTGTGCCATGAGTATTTACAATAGGAACTCTTCGTGACACTGATCATTGTAATGCTTCCTGTGTGATTTAATCAGAATTTTTTTTTTCCTTTTTTTATGAATAGAACGTTTTTCTTGGTAATTTATTCATATGTGTGAAAGGCACCATTTTCACCATTTGCCTAGGGCGCCATCTGACCTTACTACGGCACTGGTGCTAGAGTATAGGCTGTACTTCTAGATTTTCCTTTTTCCGTCTTCTCTTATTTTTCCCTTATCAGACCCCATTGTCCCCGTTTTCAGGGAATTTCCTTGCAAAGCGGAAACGCTGCTGCAATGCATAATGGTAAGCGAAACGTCCTCCTAGATTAGTAAAAATTATTAAAATATTTTAGACATTTTAAGATGATTTTGTAACTAATTTTTAAGCTGCTATGCATAATGGTAAGCTTCTTTCGTCTAATATAAATAATTTTAAAAATATTTCAGACATTTTCAGATGATCTTGCGTTTTATTTCTAGGCGTCCCAGCTCCAGGTTTACCTCCACGGCGACCAGCACCTCAGGCACCTCCGCATTCACGGCCTTTCCTTCATATTGGAGGGTCTGCGTCTGGACTACAGTCCGCTCAAAGGTAACTGAATCAGATTGTCTGCTCCCAATTTGTAAAAACTGATTTTTAATATATTCCTGTAGGACTCCAGACGGCCAGATGACTCCAGCAACTCCAGGCAGTGGTCACTTGCAGCAAGTCCCATTCTCCTACCCGCACGACACAGCGAACGGCAGTCCCCGACACTCGATAGCCTCGAACAGCAGCGGCCTGAGCAATCCTCCCAGTCCTGGGATTATCCCAGTTCGAGACCGGGATAATTTTGATACGTAGATTTAGCCCCGAGCAAAAAAAGTCCTGGATTTTGTCCCGGTTCAGGGAGTTGGGATAACTTTTTTTTCGATCCGTACACTTTTTCGATATCGTTCAACTGCGCTACTTTATATCTTTTTCACTGCCCTCCCTTACGTTGAAGATACCCTCTTTGTGTTAGTATTATCCAAATATCTTCATTTACCTTCGGTTTTATTTTGTTTTGGCTCGGTTTATTGTAGTGCAAGCATCCGCTTTGCTTTTTCCCTTTTTTTTTTTTTTTACAACAAACAGCTGATTGGGGGGGGGGAATAATTTAAGCTGGCTTTTTGTCGTGTGGTGCTTTATTTTTTCAACATTATGAATCAAATCACAACGTACTTAATGATAAGAGGTTCATTGATTATTTACCATTGAGTTGGTATCGTGTCCCCTCACCTCACTATCCTACCCCCTTACCCTCTCGTCAAGTGGCTTATTCATATTTAAAAATTACGTTAGAATTTTTTTCTTTTTCCGTTCACTGTCCCATATGAAAAGACAGTCAACAGTGGCATGCGAGCAATGCATAATAAAATTATAGAAAACTTCTCCCCTTTTTGTATTATAGCTTGTCTCATTTGTCTGTACCTCCCCCCCTCCCCCTACTGCGTAATTTCCCCTCTAGTTACATTGTAGTAGCTCAAATTTCTTTATGCTTATATCATGTTAAATCTGTATGTGCTCCAATAGTGGAAAATGGGGAGAAAAATACAACGCCCCAACAAGAAAGAGAATTTTATTGAACTACAAATAATTTGTTTCGTGTTCAAGAAGACGGCAGTCGCTTGTTTCGTTTGCTGAGAATCAAGTAATCGCAATCCGGGTCGTCCACGTTTGTCTCGTCGTGTTCGTACCTGGACAATGAACATATCAAATCTATGACTTATCATTTTGTGCACAGTATAGAGAACATTCAGTAACACAGCAAGTCCTATCTCCCCACGCTAATGCTGCGAGCAGAAAAAGCACCAGATCCCTGCGGATGGCTGCTGTTGGTACTAAGGCTGCATTGAGAAAACTTAAGGCTGGGCGGCTGAGGCTTTCAGCCCTCGTAGTACCGACAACACTCATCCGCAGAAACCTAGCACTAGTTTCGCGCTCGCGGCATTAACATGGGAAGATAGGACTTGCCGTATTACTGAATGTTCTCTATACTGTGGTTTTGTGTTACTATAAGTTTACCCCATTGAACGAAAAAAGTTTAGAGCGTCTTTATTGTGCAAGAAGACTGTTAAAATGACTTTCCGCAGCTCTGCTTTGAAGGCCATCAGTTCGAGGATCTGCAGCATGAACTTTCCGAGGCCTTTGCGTCTGCACTCCTCCTCGAGATGCAGTTCATAACTAAATGGCCAAAAAAACGAGCTTTTAAAGACTACAAAATAAATATTACAAACGTAAATGCTTACCAGTAGAGAACAGCATCGTCAAAGTCCATGTCAAACCTGAAATGCGAAAAGGCGACAGGTTTTCCTTCAGGTGTTGTCGCTATTAAATACCAAGCTGAATCTTCTGTCATTTCGCGTTTTTTCTTAGTGTCGGACCAGCCCCACGAGCTCTGTTCATAACTTTTGAGGTAAAAATTTAGTTGAAAAATATGAATAAAACAGAAACAAACTTGAATTAACTCACAGAACTTGCATATTTTTCTTTAGAAGATCAAACGACCAGTCGATAAGTTCCTTGCTCAGGTTTGTTACTCGACTGCATGTTATGTTGACTGTTAAGTCTCCTTTTGAAAATTTCTGGAAAACAGGGAAAGAAGCGAGTGGATTTTCCTATTTAAAAATCATTTTCAATAAAAAGATTATAAATTCGTGGAAAATGTGTGCTTTACTTGTTCATTAGCATCTCTGATAAGTTTCTGTAGAGCTGCTATTTTCTGCTGCTCTTGTTTGCGTTCGAGTCTCTTTGCTTTTCCTTTGCTGATATTTCCACTCATTTTATCAATAACATTAGTCTTAATACTATAAATAATTTAGAAGAAATAAAATTTTGCTACAGACTTGGGCTGGGATTGACGTTTTCAAACAATGTAAACCCTCCATTGAAGGTTGCTGCTAAAGCGAGCTCTTAATAGAATTATTACATATATCATAAGAAAAAGAAAAAAAATTATATAAAAATAATTAAAAATAATTAAAAATAATTAAAAATATATTAAAATTAATTTAAATAAAAATAATACCCAAATAGTGGCAAAGCAGCTATTTACAAAACCCAGATCGGTACTTTTATATTTTATATTGTTAATTATTTTATTTTTTTTAACATTATAATTACTTTTTTCATAGAAAAACCAAATAATATTATAATTCAAAACTATTTTCTTTTATTTTAAAACAAGTTAAGTATATCTGGCAACTCAGCAAACATTTTAAATTGCCCTTCATTTCAGGATACGGGAAACGCCAAACAGAACCCCAAAGGCCAAAATTGAAGTTTCATTTCTTTTGTATTATTTATCCAGTCACATCAGCGAATTTCCAGAGACCCTGACTTGTTTCAGGCCAAATTGTTAATCAAACCTTATCTCCCTTGCCATATTTAAAAGATGTCGGCACCTCCGGTAACATAAATAAATATAATAAATTTAATTCGATTTTTCTATGTTGACCATACATTTCTATTTCAGACCAAGATTTTTGTTGGAAGACTACCCGTCGACGCTAAGGCAGACGATTTGCGAAATCTGTTCGAGAAGTACGGAGTCGTCACGGAATGCGACGTTTTGAATCGTTTCGGGTTCGTCCACATGAAAACAGAGGACATGGCCAAAAAAGCTATTGATTCGTTACACAATTCTGAATTCATGGGAACCAAGATCACTGTTGAGGTAAATTTTAACATTAAATGAATCCAAACAAGTTTCTGTGTTGCAGTTTTGTTATACACACAAATGACAGTTATTCCTCGCATCGTTAAATTAGTTCTAAGTAATTAAATATAAAATAACCCAAACTATTAATTGGTAGTGAATAGAAATATATACTTTATTTTATTTTTTAGCCCTCCACAGGCAAGAAAGGTTCCGGAGGAGGAGGTGGTCGTCCAGGGGGTGGACGAATGGGAGGAGGCAGCCGCAGTGGAGGGGGTCGTCCTGGAGGTGGTGGTCGTATGGGAGGTGGGCGTCCCACCCCCTACGACCGCCCCATGCGGGATGACCGCTACACTTCACCCAGAAATGGGGAGGTTACTATGACGACTACGACTACTACCCAAGGAGGAGCAGTGGTTCGTCCTACCCTCCTTCCCGCGATCACTACGGACCCCCGCCTCCCTATGAAAGGCGCGCGCCCTACGACCCTTACGACCGCTACCCAAGCGACAGGGACCGCAGGCCCCCGCCTCCCATGAGCAGCAGCTACGATAGGAGGTTGATGGACTACCCTCCTTCCCGAAGCGCCCCTGACTACAGGAGAAGGTCTCCCCCGCCTTCCAGCCTTAGCGATTCATAGTAATTACTCCTTCCAACCTAATTAAATATTTACTGTAGCTGTAAACTATAGTGTGCCACTCTAGTATTTTGCATCATAGTGGACTATAGTTTTACTGTAGTTTTACTTAAGTCCACTACAGTGAATTTTTATTTGAGAATCCATTTCTGCAAATAATTTTGCTATTACTTGTTTCGATACAATTGAATCTTTTCATTCTAGTGGAAGCCGTTACGACAGGGACATGTACGACGCACCTCCCGTAGATCACTACAGTTCCAAACGGTAAGTAATTTATTCGTAAGAAATAACGAGAAAGCGACGATTAACTTTCGCAAGAAAACTTCAGCCGTACTGCGTCTGTTTGAGCGAAACGCGTTTATTAAAAATGGAACCGAGAGAAAAGATACGCGCGAGTTTTTTAAAAATTAATACTTGCGAATACAGGCACAGAGAAAAGTACGAAACTATTTTTGCGAATTTTGTTATATAGTTACGGAGGCGCCGCGCCACTCGACCGTGATTTACCACCTCGTCGCTACTGAAAACGAAAACCTGTAAAAGCGGAAACTTTTCGAGAAAAATGTCGACGTCGACCCATTCCCGTTTGTTCGGAAACTCGAGAATGTTTGAATTGCCCGCCTCTGAAACCTTAAAACAAAATGAAACAATCTATACACGAGAAAGATACTTGTCCAACAACGTTTTTTTTTTTTTTCCTTTCTTCCGAAGTAGAATTTAGGTATCCAGCGGATGAATTTTCGCATTAAAAATGTCTTTAATGAAGTGAATTTTTTCGATTTTTGAGTCGCAAGACTAAAACTGCTTTACCTCTTGCCCCGTTTTTCTTGGATTGGAGAAATAAAATCAATGCGATGATTCGTCCAATCGCAAACCGATTCCAGCGTGTGTTATGACAATTCACCTTACGTAAAGAATGGAGGAGAAAAAACACTCAAAAAAGATACTTCTGAATCATAACGAATCTTAGAAAGGACAACTGCAAGTATCGCCCATTCGTTCACACTGCGCACTATACTGGAATAACTTACGGATAGCTCTCTCTCTCTCTCTTCACTAAACGAGATATTCTCGATTGGCGGTTTATACTGGAATAAGTCCTGCAGTCGGGGCGTCGTCATAGCGTTTGGTAAAAACTTTGTAGAAGTTTTTTAACTCGGTTTTTCAATCGTTTTTAAGCAGCTGCAGTTACAGTCGGAGTCTACACGTGAAGTCGATACTGGAACGATTGGAGGATTCTGTCGGCATCTGGTAACAGGGTATGTATCGTTCGAACATGGGGTAAGTATGTTTTATTAGTATATGTATAATTATGCTTATATGTTGAATTTCTTAATTAGTGTATCGTTAATTAATTCAATGAATGAATTAGTATATTATTATAGATACAAATTAGTACATCTGTAAGTGTATTGCAGTTGAAGATTACTATAATCATTATTATATTTTACGTGCAAACTTGGGTATTTGTCAAGAGGTCCGAAACTCGGAGGAAAAATGTACGAAGATTATTTGATAACATGGGAGATGACAGAATGATAACAGTGATAACATGACCTAGGTGCACAAAGATTATTGGAAGTTTCGGACCCCCTTGGTATTTGTAAGTGAATTAAAATGAAATGATGTATAATGCGTCGAGTCTTGTGTGATATTGTAATATCTAGTAGCATTCTTAAAGATGCGTTTGAAAACGTGAAATCTTGACTGAAATTTCAAGTGTTTAGGTTTGGTGGAATTGGAATACACGGTGAACCTGAATCTAGCGCTGGTTTTGACTATTAACTTACGACACTTAAGCTATTTATGTTCATATGTTAATATTATTATTAATTATTAGTAGTTGGTTCTTTAATTAGTTGGTAAACTATTCAAATGCGTTACATTCAGTCCAGAATTGCAGCTGTAGTAGTATTGTTGTTAGAATTAGCAACATTCTGCTAATTAGTCAAAGTTGTTAGTCATTAGTTCTCTGTGGTAATTAGCAGTAACGAGTAGCGGTTATTTTTTAGCGTTGCTAGTAATCAGCTTGGTTGGTCTGGTGCTTACTAGTAGTTTCGAAGCTTAGCTTAGCTATCTCGTTTTGCTAGTAAGTACATTAGTCAAGTTCATTCAGTTCCCTAATAGCAACGAAGTAGTTGGGTAGTAGTTATTTTTTACTACTATTTAACCAGCTCTAGTTTTACTAATCGGGATCTATCAGTTGCTGCTCTACTAAGTTAAGTCTCAGCTGATTTGCTAACTAGCTAGCAAGCTTATGTCTTGGTCCACCTCAAACTACTGAACCACCAATAATAGTAGAACTTAAGTCTATTCCAGAATAGCTAGCAAGTTTTGGTCAGGTGCTAAGTCCCAGCGTTAGTGCGTGGCTATTTTGGTAGCCCATTGTGAGGTTTGGTCACGTGATCCGTTTGCGTGATAGGTCACCTTGGAGAATGGATTATTTAAATACAATAAAATCATACATAATATATTTTATTTATGTTAGTTACATTTAAATAGTTAAAATATTCGACAACACGTTTTGGAATGGATGGGATACCCCAATCAGTGTTTCCACTTTTCTAGTTTTCCCTTTTTCCCCTCTCCGTGCTAGAATATACAATGTCTAGATTTCCCCTTTTCCCTTCTTTTCCCCTTTTTCGGGGAATTTCCCTGCAAAAGTGGAAACACTGACCCCGATCGACGAAGTAAAATCTTGAAAACTTTCTTCATGAAAATTTGTTTTGTGTGGTGATAACAGGTTGATAACACGGTGATAACATCATTTACGTGTGCTGCTGACACGTGATTCTTCTGTCACGTGACACGTTAACTAAAAACAGGCTAATTATAATACCAAGGGGTCTGAAACTCCGAGGAAAAGTGTACGAAGATTATTTGATAACACGGAGATAACGGGTTGATAACAGCGATAACATTGATCCAGGTGGACGAAGATTGTTGGAAGTTTCGGACCCCATGTATAATACAATACCAGTTCGTGTGTGTATTTAATGCACCACATGATAACAGTTGATAACATGGTGATAACAGATGATAACAAAGCTTGATGGTATCGTGCGTCACATGCTTAAGTCCATAAATCCTTTAATAACCCTGTTTTCAAGCAATTATAGAAATGTTTTAACGTGATATAAAGTAATGGAGAATAGTCCGCCATTTTTATGGTCTGTTATCATCGTGTTATCAACTGTTATCAGACTTTTATCATTGGCCTATCAGATAGTATAGAAACCAGTTGCTGCTCTCCTATTGGTGGATGGGATATTTATTTTACCTATTATAAATAAATAAATATATATATATATATAATATTATATTATAAATTTATTTTATATTTAGGCTAATTTCTCTGAATTGTGATTGGTTTCTCCGTGCTGACGTATGCGCTGCGCCATTGAGGCGCGCATTGGGCTTATGGCGGCTATATAAAGAAGAGCCGAAGCTGATTTCACTTTTGGTGTTTTATTTTATGTTCGGGAAACAAGTATATTATTAATAAAAGTAAATTTTAAAGTCTAAGAGTATTGAATTAATTTAGTAATATATTAAAACACAGTGAACGCTCCTTGGTAAATTACAGCGAGCCGAAATCAGGTATACTGTAGTTAGATTTCATTATTTCAATTAAATTTAAACGATAATATTAATTATAGTTTGTAATGTTTTGTAATATTATAATTGATTTAAGAGTAAAGTGTTGGTTTTACCGCATATTTTACTAATTTAATTTAGGCTGTTGTTTAATATTTAATTTATTGTAGTACAAAAAAATTTAACATAGGAATCAAATGTTCGGTTTGCCGTTATTAATTATTCTTATATTAATTATTATTAATTATGAGCCCGTAAACTGAGATAATTATTTGATTCATTTAAAAATGTAATATTGGTTATAATTTAATGGAGTCGTGAACAGTATTTCGTTCGCCAAACCTCCGCTAGATGGCGCGCGGGTCGCTCACACCCCCTACTCTATGGTGCAGCGCATAGCCAGGTACTGCGAGTTTATTGGGCGTTTTTTGCTTTTCCTTATTGTTGTTGCCACTTGAAGAAAATTTCTTCAGACTGATGACTAATGAAGTCTATGAAGACTTAGTCGGAATTTGTCTGTTTTTTTTAAAAAAGATAATTAAGTAGTATTAAAAGTTTATTGAAGATTTCCAAGACGTATGAAGCGTAAGCTAACTTACGTACAGCTAATACTTCGTCAGGACAGAAACCTATTATGGCCACTACTTGGAACCCATCACAGTGCAAAAGAATATTGCAATCACTAATTCCACTGGGTATATTTTATGCCCAATAGCTAGCCAACAAGAGATCACAACCCAGTGCTTCCACATTGCAGGGAAATTCCCTTAAAAAGGGGAAACTGGGTCTCGAAAAGGGAAAAAATAAGACAGAAGTATTGCTTGATACCATAGATGGAGGGAAACAGGATACTTTGATATCTATAAGGGAAGGGGGGAAAAAAAGGGAAAACCCTGTCCTCTTTAAGGGAAAAGGGAAAACTGAAAGTGGAAGCACTGATTACAAACTATTCAGTTTTTCAAGGTTTCATCTGATGACATTACAAGCTATGTTCTTGGAACAACTTCACGTATTTCATCTCCTAACTTATTTGGCCTGAACTTTGTATGACAAATTGTATTGTAAGTCATTTTTAAGAATGTCCAAGTATATTCGAGTTATACTTCATCAGAACTCAGAGTTCTATTAAAATCGAAAGGAACAAAGTGTACTGGAAATTCTCATAGAGTATGTAGAATTTGGAACAGAGACTCAGTTGGATCTTAGTGAGATCTCAGAACTTGTTAAAGTTTTCTCACTGAGTTTTGAGAATTTGAACTTTTGAATTTGACTGAGAATTTGGAACAGAGACTCAGTTGGATCTTAGTGAGATCTCAGAACTTTTTAAAGTTTTCTCACTGAGTTTTGAGAATTTGAACTTTTGATTTTAAACTTTTGAATTTGACTGAGAATTTGGAACAGAGACTCAGTGAGAAAACTTTAAAAAATTCTGAGATCTCACTAAGATCCAACTGAGTCTCTGTTCCAAAATCTACATACTCTATGAGAATTTCCAGTCGGGTTCATTGAAAGGTAAGTAAATAACCTTGGACTTTGCTTCAAACACAGATTCAGCTACAATAATTTTTCCAACATCCTTAAAAGCTTGAATTCTATGATAGGAACAAGGGTTTGGGTGTCCATTGCGAGTTGTACACAGTATAGGGCCTATTCCAAACGCGCACCTCACTATAGCGGACACTTATATTAAATCAGTTTATTCAAATTTTTAACTTTCTTGGGTACCAAAGTGTTTCTCAGATTTTTTGAAGATTTTTAGACATATTTTCAAGTCAATTAATTGACAATATTATTATACACGAGCGTCCGTAGTAGAGGGGATGGTCTACAAGGACCTTTTTGGAATAAGGTCTATAGTAAGCAACGTAAGGGCATTTTTTAACTAAATAACTTAGGACAACGAGATTAACCTACAGAATATTTATGCAACTAAAACCGCTCAAAAGTTTTAGTTAAGTTACTTAAAATATCGCTAAGCCTAAGAACATAGCTTGTAATGTCATCAGATGAAACCTTGAAAAACTGAATAGTTTGTGATCAGTGCTACCACTTTCAGTTTTCCCTTTTCCCTTAAAGAGGACAGGGTTTTCCCTTTTTTTCCCCCTTCCCTTCTAGATATCAAAGTATCCTGTTTCCCTCCATCTATGGTATCAAGCAATACTTCTATCTTATTTTTCCCTTTTCGAGACCCAGTTTCCCCTTTTTAAGGGAATTTCCCTGCAATGTGGAAGCACTGGTTGTGATCTCTTGTTGGCTGGCTATTGGGCATAAAATATACCCAGTGGAATTAGTGATTGCAATATTCTTTTGTACTGTGATGGGTTCCAAGTAGTGGACATAATAGGTTTCTGTCCTGACGAAGTATTAGCTGTACGTAAGTTAGCTTACGCTTCATACGTCTTGGAAATCTTCAATAAACTTTTAATACTACTTAATTATCTTTTTAAAAAAACCCAGACAAATTCCGACTAAGTCTTCATAGACTTCATTAATCATCAGTCTGAAGAAATTTTCTTCAAGTGGCAACAATAAGGGAAAGCAAAAAACGCCCAATAAACTCGCAGTACCTGGCCATGCGCTGCACCATAGAGTAGGGTGTGAGCGACCCGCACGCCATCTAGCGGAGGTTTGGCGAACGAAAACTGATCACGACAACCATTGTTTTGTAATATAATAATTAATTTCAGAATAAGTGTTGACTTTATTGTAAGATCATGACTACTCCTACTAGTGCTACTGCTATTACTACAACTACTACCGCTACTAGAGTACTGCTACCACATTTACTACTCCTGATGCTTCTACGATTACTACTATGACTACTAGTACTAACTAGTATTACGATAACTAGTTTTGGTTTTAACCGGTAAGTGGCGTTCAGGGCAGCACGTGGCTTCTGGGTAAGTCTTCGACTTGCGTGACAAATCCGCCCTCCTTTCCTCCACTCTTTGCTTCGATGGCGGACAACGTGGACCATGTGCTCATGAACGGCGACAGCCACGTCGTGAATGGAGATGCTCAGATCCACAAAAAACCCCGACTCGCCATCGAGGAACCGCCAGCAAAAGTCACCGTAGTCCTCGGCGCGCAATGGGGCGACGAAGGAAAAGGCAAAGTTGTCGATATGCTCGCTGTTGGTGCGGACGTGGTAGCACGTTGCCAGGTGACTTGCACTGAGACCCTATTTGTAATCAACAGAATAAGTAAAATGGCTAATATAAGTTAGACTTACATTAGTCCGATCTAAGGGGACTTGGTCGCTGCAGTTGCGATCACAGCAACAGGTACCGAGCGACTGGCGTTCACTTGATAGTACTTGGTAGATTAAACTTTTTTATCGATAAACATTGTGTGTATCGCCAAGACGCTCGTTTAGCTTATCAGCCACTCGTGAACTGACCTTTGCAAAGATTGGTTGTCATATTACTGTACATTTTGACAAAAGATAATCAGTAGATATGCGTAACTGAATTTGCTTTAATCTGTATCGCAAAGGGAGGAAATAACGCGGGACACACAGTAGTCGTTGAAGACAAGGAGTACGACTTCCATTTACTGCCTAGCGGGATCATCAACCCTCAGAGCAAGGCCCTGATTGGTAACTATGCTAATATTATCAATACCCAAAATTATGTTTATAGAAAAAAAGGTTTTCATGATGAGAAAATATCGCAGAAATAACCGTGTTGGTTCTAATTTGTTCTCTGAATCAAAATTATGAAATTTCTGCATTCTGTAACGTTTCCAAGCGTTTGCAATTAAAAGTTATGTTTTTTGCCAGGTAATGGTGTCGTGGTTCACCTACCGCAGCTTTTCGAGGAGCTCGCCAAAAACGAAGCCAAAGGTCTGAAACACTGGAGAGAATCACTGCTCATATCCGACAGGGCACATCTCGTGTTCGACTTTCATCAAGTAGTTATTTTATAACTTACCTTTATATTTAATTATCTTAACTTTTATTCAGTAAAATACAGTTTTATCATCTGTCGCTACCTTGAATTAAGGAAAACGACTTATTTTCTTTAACAGCAAGTCGACGGCCTTCAAGAACAAGAAAAGGGCGGCAAGTCGCTGGGGACCACAAAGAAAGGCATCGGACCGGCCTACTCGTCCAAAGCCTCGCGAAACGGCATCCGAGTCACCGACCTGTTGGGCGACTTCAAGATTTTCGAGGAAAAGTTCCGCACCCTGGTGGCCGCCTACCGCAAAATGTTCCCCGAGCTGGAAGTTAACATCGATGGGGAGCTGGAGAAGTATGCTGGCTACGTTGAGATCATCCGTCCCTTGGTTGTCGACAGTATCACGTACCTGCACTACGCGCTCAAGACAGGCAAAAATGTCCTGATCGAGGGAGCTAACGCTTCTATGCTCGACATTGATTTCGGTAATTATTGGGCAGCGCTTCCACTTTGTAGGGACATTCACTCAAAAAGGGAAAACAGTGTCTCAAAAAGGAAACATAAGGGAAAAATGCCACAGAAGTATAGCTTGATATCCTACGTGGAGGGAAAAGGATGATTGTTATCTTCAAAGGAAGGGGGAAAAGGGAAAACCGTGCCCTCTTTTAAGCGACAACGAAAAACTGAAAGTTGAAGCACTGCTATTAGGTTAACTTATTTTCTTTAAGAATCAATTAATAATTTTAATATTTTCAGGCACGTATCCTTATGTGACATCGTCCAATTGCAGCATTGGTGGAGTCATCACTGGCCTGGGTCTGCCGCCAAAATGCCTGGGCGACATCTACGGTGTTGTCAAGGCATACACGACGCGCGTGGGCGACGGTCACTTCCCCACCGAGCAAGTCAACGTAAGAAAATATGAAATATTTCTATCTGTGCTTTAATTTAAACCAAAATTCATTGTATATCCGTCCATTTACCCGTATAGTTGTTATAAATGTTAAAAAGATTAGGAAAAGTAGTAGTATTTCAAGTTAAAATTTGTTAATTCGAAACTTAGGAGGTTGGCGAGATCCTGCAAACGAGGGGAGGCGAGATTGGCGTCACGACGAAGAGAAAACGACGCTGCGGCTGGCTCGACATCCCCGTCCTGCGCCACACGAACATGATCAACGGATACACAGGGTAAGTTGCTACAAATATACTTAAATTACGTTATTTAAGAAAGCATTTAAGTAACTAAGGACTGAATATTTTTTGCAGGATTGCACTGACCAAGCTGGACATCCTCGACGTGTTTGCTGAGATCCAGATTGGAGTCGCCTACCGCCTCGACGGCAAGGTGATCAGCCACTTCCCCGCCAGCATCAACGACCTCGCTAAAGTCGAAGTAAGTATTTGGATTTTAAAGTCCTTCTTTATTAAAGTATTCTTAATATATGCGGTTATATGTATTAACGCATCAGTAGCTGGCGGGGGGGGGGGGGAGAATTCTAGAGTATTTGTATATTTAAATAATTTGAATTTTCAATCTGTGGAAAGTTTGTTAATAGAATAAATATTGAAGAAAATATTACATTTTTGAAGTGAAATAATTAATTGCAATTAATGATTTAACTAAAATAGTTAATAATATAGAAATGATGCAATTTTTTCCGTTTAGGTGGAGTACATTACGCTGCCGGGCTGGTTAACGTCGACGGAGCACGCGAGGACTTTCGAGGACCTGCCAGAAAACGCCCGCAAATACGTTGAAGTCATTGAAGAACAACTTGGTGTACCTGGTACAGTCCACTGAATGAACTATTTTATTTTAAAAAAATCCCTGTCAGGGTTCCCACCGACCTGGAAAATTGGGGAAATTAGGGAAAAGTCAGGGAATATGGGGAAATATCGGGGAACTGGTAATGAATGAGGAAGATGTCAGGGAATTTGAGTTGCTACTCCACTCAGTTTCAGCTAACCTTTGCTCAAGCCTCTAGTGAATAACTTCTAAAAAGCATAATGCGTTTAAAAAGTCAGGGAATTTAATTAAGATTTTCAGTAGGAACCCTGATATATGTATATGTATATGTGTGTGTCACTAAGAATATTATTTGCATAATAAATTATTTTATATATTGCGTTGCTAATATTACACGTTCTTTGTTAATTATTCAAGGTATTATTTATTAGTGAAAATTAATTTTCGAAATAATTTAAAGGTTAAATTAAGCTATAATTATTATGTATTCTCGGGATGCTATCGTTATATATTTTGTACTTGTCGTGTAATAGAATAAGTAATAATATAATAATTGATTGAATAATTTTTTTTTCGTGTTTGCAGTTCGATGGATCGGAGTGGGCAAAGCGAGAAGTTCCATGATCCAGCTCTTCTAAATCTGCTCCAGGATTCGTCAAGATTCTTTTTTTTTTTTAAAGATTCGGTTAAAACCACCATCTGTGTCCGCCGCTTGCCATATTTTTTTTCCCCCAGGAATCTCTACACAACCAATTTTTTTGCTGTCATTTTTAAGATATCTACTAAATGGAAAAATTGGAACGTAATTCAGTGCAGCAACCAACCCGCCACAAGAATCAACAATCTCTCATCTCTTTTAAATGCCCCGTTTTCAAACGTGTTACCCAACAGGGATAATGCCAGAATTTAGTTATCCGTTAAAAAGTAGTTGGTAATTGGAAAGTGACAAACTATTTCAGTACTTGGTCAGATTCTTTTTTTTCCTTTTCCCCATCAGATTTTTAAAAACGTCAGAATTTGTGGGCGGAGAGAGGTCTTATAATTGCCCATGCGCGAGGTACAATTCTCTATCGAATACAACGCGTGTACCCAGTATCATTATCTATTAATTTATTTACCGTTAATTTGTTAGTCAATGATTAATCTGTATTTATTACATAAAGTGCTACCTGTAGTATATCAATATTAGTACATTTCCATCATTGTAATTGTTTACTACTAGCTTGCTTTACTCTACTAGTAAATGACTCCAATGTACAGTCGTGAGCAAAAAAACCTCCCCCACCTAGAATAGAAACGGGCGCTTTGGTCTGACCTTGTCTACTAGTATAGCTATACATCGAGGTCAAAACGAGGTCAGTGAAGCTTAAGCAACGTTAGGTCACCTTAATTTTCAGCCTTGTTAACCATTCGACCTGCTTCTCTAAAACGTTTCTCAAATGGTCAAGTAACAGTGTACTGTTGTTGATACCATAGGCTTCTGTTGAAACTGCTGTAGGCCCTGAAGTTTCCTCTACAGCGCAGTTAGACGGAAGTTCTATTAACCCAACAACATCCTCAGTTGTTGTATCGGTTCTACGTCGTGGAGGTTCAGCTATAGCAGTAGACAAGTTCCGTCCAGAGCACCAGTCTCTTTCCTAGATGGGAGGTTGTTTCGCTCACGACTGTACTATTGTGAATATTAGTATATTAATAACTTTTTATTTTTTTACTCCATGATTAGTATAACTATACATTTTAATATAATTATTGTTTATTACTATAGTTCTTTACTATTCATACTAAATAAGCTTTGCTGCCAGTAATATAATATATATATATATATATATATATATATTATAAATATTATTTAAATTATTATTATAAATAAATTAACGAATTATATTTTTGTATTTTTTCGATTTTTAGAAATTGGAGGCTTGTAGTTGATAGAGACGAGGACCTTTTTTCAGCAGATATCCCTGGACGTTGAGACTGTCGATGAAGTCGGCGAACTGCGCGGGACTCGGTTTGACGAGACCGGCCCGGCTTGCCACTTGTCGCAGCTCGTCCAGTGAGAAGACATTCTTGAAGTTCGCGTCCCCGTAGCTCTGCAGGAACTCGATGAACTTTTTCCCCTAGAAAATTACAGTAGAATTGTTATAAAACCAAATCTGTCGAATCCTTGGACATAATGAGAAGTACGTACTGAGGAATATACCATGTCCAATGATTCGAAAAATTGACCCTTAATATTATTATGATATGCAATTTGTCGAATCCTTGGACACAATGTGAAAATAAGTACTGAGGAAACCCGTCTGTCCACTGATTCGACAGATTCGTCCTTATTTCTTTACTTATTCTCTGAATACAAATCTGTCGAACCCTTGGACATCACGTTCGACTGGCATTCTTGACTCGCCCCGTCCACTGATTCGACAGACTAGCCTTTACCTGGTTCCTGGCGCTCATTCCGGACCCGTTTTGCGACCTGCGAAAATCAATTCCGCCCGTTTCGTCCTTGAAAATATCGTCCATGCTGCTCCGCATCAACTCGATGGCGTCTCTGGCGTCTTCTTCCGTCACTTCTTCCCGTAACTCAGCTTTGGCACGGGCCTATTTATTAAAGCAAATTAAATTAAATTTCATTCAAATGAATATAATTAAGAAAGAGACTTGACAATATATTTGGAGAATAATATATAATAAATAATGATACGTGTAGGTATGAGTACAATTATAATATAAATATACTCAAAATTGCGTTGCAAATAACAAGTGATATTATAAGCACTCCTACTGCTACTACTACTACTACTGCTATTATTAATAGTATTACTACTACTAGCACTACTACTGCTTCTAGTGCTACTCCTACCCGTCCCGTTACTACTCCTACGCCTCCTTCTACTGTTTCTACTACTGAGAATACCACTACTACTACTACCGCACTACTACTACTACCGCACTACTACTACTACTATTATTACTACTAGTACTACTGCTATTACTACTACTATTATTACTACTACTTCTACTACTATTACTACTACTTCTTCCACTAATACTGCTACTACTAGTACTACTACTGCCTCTACTACTACTATTACTGCTTCTACTACTACTACTTCTTCTACTACTACTGCTTCTACTAGTACTACTACTACTACTGTATAAATAGTCTTAAATATATGTTTACAGTGGAAAGTCTTATGAGGGATTCCAGCTGTCGCGTGGTCACAGGAGTCGAATCAGCCGCGTAGTGATTTTTCCGCAGTTTGACGTAGAAATCCTGCAGCTCCGTCTTTGCTGCGCTACTCAAACGCGGACGAACGTATTGCCTTGCGTAGGCGACGTATTTCCGTAGCAACTGCTGCGGTAGCAAATCCAAATCATCAGGGACGCAGCGCAACTTTTCCCTATCAAAATAAAAATGTTCTAAATCAATTATTTTTATATCTTATTAATTAACTAATGAAATACTAGCGTATATTACATAAAAATTAATTAATATAAAAAATTTTATGTTAGAGGATTTTTTATTTACATTATCCTTTATGTATTGTATTATATATATTTTAATTTATAGAAATTATCATTACCGTAGAGTCACTCCCTGTAAGAGTAAAAATGTTTTAAATTAATTGTTCAAATATTTTACTGATTTAATAGAAAATTAAATTATTTTACAGCTAAGGTATTCATTATTTATATTATTCTTTATATACTGTAATATTTGTATTATAATTTTACAGATGTTTTAATTACCGGAGAGTCAGATTGGCTTTATCAATGGCGGAATCGGCGAAATTGCTTGCGGAGTGAGAAACGTTGGCTTTGCGTTTGCTTCCGTGGAGATTCATCAAATGGCTGACTATCACAGAATCCGTTTCCTAGTATTTCAAGAAAAATAATAATTAATTTTATATAAGTAAATCATATAATAAATAATAAAGACAGAATATTTGCCAAAATGTGTAAAAATAGACAATAAAAGAAATAATATGTTAATTAATGAGTGAAAATTACTAAATAAATGAAAAATTGGTAAACAATAACATAAATAATAGGATCAGTGTTTCCACTTTCCGTTTCCTCTTTCTCCCCTCTTCCGTTGTTTTCCCCCTTTCTCCCTCCGTACTAGAATACAAGGCTTTACTTCCAGATTTCCCCTTCTCGTCCTTCCCTATTTTTCCCTTTTTCAGACCCCATCTACCCCGATTTCCCCTTCCCCTCTTCCCTAGTTTTTCCCTTTCAGATCCCATCTTCCCCCTTTCCAGGGAATTTCCCTGCAACGTGGAAACACTGAATAGAATGTATAATCAATAAATTACAAAATATACAATTACAAATAATATCATGAGTAATGAAAAATAATAGACTAAATAACAAAAATGTTCGAATGTGGATAAAAATAAATAATTATACAAATAATGAAATATATATTAAAATAAATTTTAAAAATGTTTTTTAATAATAATAAACCTTGTCCGAGCGGTCGAGCAGTAAGAAGACCAGGTCAAAGCGGGATAGTAGAGCAGGGCTGATTTTCAAATTTTCCGCCACAGTTTTGGCTTTGTTATAGTGTCCGCCGACAGGATTGGCAGCAGACAGGATCGAAGCCCTAGCTGGGAGTGAACAGACGATCCCCGCTTTGGCGATGCTGACACTCTGCTGCTCCATAGCTTCCAGCAATGCCTGCAAATATTAGTACAGAAATGACATCATCTGTAGAATTGATTACAAAATAATTATACGTAAAATTCTTCATGAAATTATAAAATTGTACATAAAATGTATTGTTTTCATCCATTTTAGTATTTCAATAATAATTATCGACAAATTATGAAATGAAAAATTAATAAAATACTATTATTATACGTACGATATTAATTATACATGAATTAAATTCAAAATAATTAATAAACTATACATAATTGTACTGGTATATAATATAAGTTAAAATCTTAGTAACTTTTTAATCAAATCCGTCAGTAAAGCAACAACCCCGATCGGCTATGACAAAAAAATTATTTTAATTATTGATTTCTATATCGTTAGTCAATTAAATTAGAATATAAAACTAAAATTCTTACTCAGTTATCTAGTTTTTAATAAAATTATACTTGATGCTGTCCAGCCATTTTATCAAATTCGTCGATGAAGCAGCAGCCCTGGTCGGCTAGGATCAAAGCTCCAGCTTCCAGGACGTAGTCGCTTCCGTTGCTTTGGTTCCCAGCAGAATCCCGCGTCAAAGTTACCGTCAATCCCGATTTGGTTGAAGTGTTTCCGCAGACGTAAACACCTGACACCAGAAAAATTTCGTAAAATTCAATAAAAATTCAAATAAATACTTAATTTTCAAGTATTTGAATTTACTATTAATTATTATTAATTCTTTCCTTTTTTTAAATCGTGTAGATTGACTCGTTAACTTTATCCAATTCTAATGTTATTCAATTATGAAGTATTATTTATATAATTTATCGAGATTTTTTTACTTCTCGGGACACGAGGGAACAGGCTTGCAGCATCTGCGACTTGCCGAGACCGGGATCTCCGACTACGAGGACGTGGATATCAGACCTGAGCCCTGAAAAATCCTGATTGCCGCCCAGAAGACCAAGTAGAAGTCCTGGAAATAAAATTTCAATACAAATTGAATTATATAATACCTGAATTACTAGATTACGGAATAGTTCGATAAGTAAAATAATTTAGCTATAATATCAATTCAGTTGTCATAAATGGTAATTAAAGATACCCACTGAAGAGAAATTTTAGTGAGGATAGATAAAGAATTATGATCATGAATTCACTATCATCTATTCACTATCACTATTCACTATTCACTATCAGTGGTAGTAAGTTGTAATACGGGAGAATTAGTTACCTGCTTTCACGAGTTCGTTCCCGTAGATGCTCGGGCACAGCGAAGCAACGAGAAGCTGAAAGACGTTGGGTTCCGTATGAATTTTCTGCGAAATAAAATCACAAAAATATAATAATAATAATAACTTTCTCGATATATCCTTTAAGCAATTGAAATATTAAAATATAATATTATAAAAGAAATGATAAAACCTGAATGGCTGAATAGTCGATAGGATTGAAAATAATGGCTCCTTTATTGACCTCCCCATTGGCTGATGCAGTCTGGTTGTCTTTGGTGTTGTAGACGTAGACGGCGTCGATGAAAATGCCGAACATCGTTTTCTCCTTCGTCATGTTGTTCTCCATTACCTACGAGAATACAAATTAGATGACTTAATTAAATACTAAGATGTGGGAATAGTAATAATAATATTATCTTATTATTAGTAATAATGAGACTACCACTACTAGTGATACTAGTATTACTACTAATGCTGCTGGTGCTGCTACTACTACTACTGCTACTTCTACCGCTACTACTATTGCTACTACTAATGCTACTACTAATACTACTACTACTACTACTAGTACTACTAGTACTACTGCTACTACTAGTACTACTGCTACTACTACTGCTACTACTACTACTACTACTACTACTAGTACTTCTACTGCTAGTATTACTACTACTAGTACTACTACTAATACTACTTCTACTGCTAGTACTACTACTGCTACTACTACTAGTACTTCTACTGCTAGTATTACTACTACTATTACTAGTGCTGCTGGTACTGCTGCTACTACTACTGCTGGCGCTGCTACTATACGACTAATACTGCAACTACTGCTACTGCTACTACTCCTACTACTGCTTCCAGCACCACCAATATCACCAATACCAATAATAATAATAATAATGAAATATTATTACATACTTTGACAATGCCTGTCACTGAAATGATGTCGCCAGGGGAACAAATGTCAACCAGTTCGTAAGCGGTTCCGCAGTCAACGTGCCGAGGAACTCTTCCCGCTTCCTGCCAAGACAGAAAGGGATTATTCTTAATTCACCTTATTCCTCTTGAATGCAGTGTTTCCACTTTCAATTTCCCCTTTTTCCGCTCTTCCCTTATTTTCCCCTTTTTACCCTCCGCACTAGAATGCAAGGGTATAGTCCAAATTTTCCCTCCTCCCTCTTCCCTCATTTTTCCCTTTACACGCCCCATTTCCCCCTTTTTTCAGGGAATTTCCCCGCAAAGCGGAAACACTGCTTGAATAGATAAATTTCTCATTATTTGTACCTTAATGTACGTGGCTTTTAAAAAACTGATTTTTTGACTAATTAGTGTCTTAATTTAATCAATTTTGCACATTATACCAAATCATCCGTGAAAGTTTCCTGAACACGTATCGATTGAGAATCAACTGTAACAGTCTTTGACGAACTGGGTAGCGCCTCAAAGCTGTCACCGATGCACCTTAGCCCATCTTCTGTACCTGTAAAGAAAATATCCAAAAAATTCATTAATTATTCATCGGTATTAACCTGTGATTATACGAATTATTTTATTATATCTATATTTCAAATAATTTTGCATTTACTACTGAATTTTTATTTTCTTTTATACATTGGTATAATCGTAAGTCAGCCGTCAATTTATTGACTATTTATGTAACTATCAACTAATATTTCTTTATCAATCATTTTATTATTTCTTATCACTGTCTGTTTACAATTGAGTATTAACTAATTCATTTTTCATTCATTCAAACCTGCCGAGCATCGCAGAGGGTACGTAAACTTGCCGTCCGGCTGATCGGCAGTTATCGTCTGACCACAGGTCTTGCATCGGAAAGCCATTTTAACGCAGGCTGGCTTCATCGGGGCAACTCGGACCACCGTGCCGCAGACAGTGATGAGCTTGCCGCAGAGAGCCGCACCAAGGTTTTTGAACGGAGTCGTCTGGTTGTAGTTGACCAAACGAGGTCTGACGTGTGGAAAATCCGACAATGAACTATTCGAATCAGGAGATTTTTCTGGATCGTCTACTAAAACCTTATTTCCAAAATCAAATGATATTAAAATTCAACAATAGGATTTTATTTAAGCAGGTACCTGGTACATGGAAAGTCCTATGCATGACAGTGTATGTTCTGGCGAATTAATGATATCGTCCTTAATATTCGGCCAGTTCGAGACTAGATTCCCGTTTTGCGTTATTTCTTCATAGTCCACGTCAAAATAGCCACGTTCCTGGATTTCATTGGCGTTTAACGTTACAGAATTATTTCTGAAATAATCTATCAGCCACGTTATTTTGGCAGACGTGACGGAGTGTGCAGCATAGCCTACAGAATAAGATATTTAGCTTTTTATTATTCTAATTTTTTATAATTAAGGTGTACCTTCTTCAGGGAAATAAAGCTTCCATCCCTTAAACGGGCACTCAATTACGTCAAATAAATTCGTGATCTCCTGCTGACGATTTCTTGGTCCCGAAGTGCTAGCGTTTCGCAGAGGATTTCTCAAGTCTTCTGAGCTGTCTCTTGATGGATTTCTGTGATTTCCTTTAAAAAACATGCATAATAGCAATTAATTAAGGCATTTTAAATTTAGTTTAGTAACAGGTAGAAGCGTTACCGAAACTTCCTCTTCGATTTGCCCAGTTGTTATTGTTCCTGCCTCTCTTGTTGTAGTACCATGGTCTCCCTCGATAGCCACGGCCTCTTCCCCGAGATGGTCCATTACTGCCTTCTTCGCTCATCATGAACTTTATTTAGGCTGTAAAACGCCTTAGCAAATAAAGAATAGCTAAATAAAAACTTAGTTTCCTAGTTACGGTGTTAATTTACGTACGACATTTGCCCGCGAATTTTTTATTCGGTCATCAACGCCACCTAGCGTATGGTTGAAAAATCACATGCACAGTTTATAGTTTATTTAATTATGTAATATAATAAATTTCTGAGAAAAATCTGAACAAAAACATTTTAATAGATATATTGCCATGGAAAGATATTTTTGGGTATTTAATTAAGACATATAAAACGTTGACTGAAAATATGCGTGGATCAACGTGTAGGAAGAATTACGACTACGGGGAAAAAAAATTAGGGGACACCCGGGTTTGAACCGGGGACCTCTCGATCTGCAGTCGAATGCTCTACCACTGAGCTATATCCCCATTGACTTATGTAAATATTTTAAAGTATAAATCCAATAAAAGAATTTACTAATTAGTATCAATACGTAATGAATACTAACAAGTAAATAATCGTTAGCATTTCCAAAGGATCTATCAAATTAGCCGATAAACAAGATTATTTTTTAGCATCTTAATTTGTTCAGGTGCTATGAACATCTTTTGAACTGTCCAAGATTTCAGACGTTAATTTGGAGACTGTTCATATAAAAACGTAAGTTAAAACGTCAAGTGGTTGAAAAGAGGTGTCAAGTTGTCAGAGCTCTATACAATATGATAGATCTGAATCTCTTAAGAAATAGAAGCTTTTTTGGTTTAATTTGAATACAGGACTGACCCAGTCAAGTTCTTGAAAGCCCACAAGGTAATGCCATGACGTAAGAACTTTCTATTATTGCCTTGAAAAGCCTTCAGATAATTTGAAATCACTCTGCAAGTTTCATTCAAATGCCAATGACGTCCCACATTCTTGGGTGACAGTGGAAAAATTTGAAAATTCCCGCTCAATGCATTGGCCAAACGTCAAATCTGATAACAGCTGATAACCACTGAAAACACTGAATGATACTGATTCAAGTCAAAAGTCCAACTCTGAATCCTTTGTATTTATCGTTCTGCAAGGAAAACAAAAATCCAAAAAAAAAAAAATAGAAAATCTACTACAAAAGAGTTTGGTCAAAAATAGTGACAACTGCAGCACCACAACCACTGTTTTTTTCTAAAAATTTGCAAATTATAATTAATTCTAAAATTAATATTTTTTTGTCATTTAAAATTTCACCGGAGATCGCTGCGAAGAGACACAAAGACAGAAATTCTATGGATCGTGTATCGGCAAAACACTTTTTTTTTTTCAACACAAAAATTTCTAACTAAAAAATAAGATATAAATTCTATGGGAATTAAGATTCCAAATAGGCACTTTGATATTTGGTTAAGTGGATTTTTCAGTCGATTTAAACCTTCACCGGGCGGTCAGGAATGACATTAAAACTAAATGATAAGAGGAAAAAGTTGAACGAAGAAGAGCACAGAATCCAGGCACTTTTCTTTTTCTAGTAGAAAAAAAAAATCTCAACCGTTGATTGCACATTAAGTTGTATAGGTAGTATCATCAAGTATCGATATGAAGTATTCACTGGTTAAAAAAAAAAAATCTGCTGGCAATATGCCATACTTTTTTAGTGGTTCCACGACAGCTCTGCTCGTTGATTTTACGTCTCCATTTTACAAAGATTCGTTCATATCTACAATTTTTGAATGAAAAAGTTGGTTAAGATTTGAATCTGAATGTTGTTATAGTGTTTATTATACCATGGGGAGTATCATTGACGTCGTAGATATCGTAACGTATCAACGAGTGCGGCGAATCACAGGCCATTTCGAGGGCAGTGGAGATGGCATGGCTCACGGTATCAGCAGTAGCGGTAGCGTGGGTCTGGATGCTCTCGGCGCTGCTACTATTGCTGGTCATCAGGGATGTAATGACCACAGCTTCTGGGAAGGGACGCACTGTTCTTGCAAGGAACTACTCTCGGCGAAAAAAGTCAGAAGCTTGGCTTCTTTGAAATCTGGCGGAGTGGGAGCAGGGGTCAGCACGCAACCCGCGGGAGAAAGATCCGGAATAGTGGTTACGTCAGGAACTCGCTGGACCGTCTCCAGATACCTGTGCGAAGTGACAGCATCCTGGCGGGTTAGGAGCTGATGCTTCTGCGCCAGGAATCGTCCCGCCTGATTCGTCCTCCAGGCTGATAGAGTGGCAGTCCCCGGGGTATCCTGTGCCACGTCCAGATGGTAGACCTGTTCCGCGTCGTCGTAGGTGGCTTCGGAATGATGTTCCAGTCGCGTGATACCTGCTGGGTAGCTGGTGTTGATCCATCCGTTGGCCCAGACCGGAGCGTAGGAATGACCGTGGCCCTCGGAGCGGTTGGTAGCGTGCCAGTCGGACTGCGACTGCTCGCCGGGCGAGAAGTGAGTGGTCGAAGGAGGAACAGAGATATTGATGGTGCGCATCCGCTTCTTTGGCGGAGAAGGTGGGCTGGATTCGTCCTGCAGCTCGTTAGGGTCCGTCTCCTGCTTGACGTGCAAGTGAAGATCGCCTCGGTAGTCTTCAGTATCGGTGGGTTTGGTCTCGATCTTCACGTGGAACTCGCCAAAGTCCTGACGCCGCTGCTCCAGTTTGACGTGCGGCTGGAGGACGTCGCCTCTCGAGGTCCCCGCAGCGAATCCTACATCCGCCGAGGGGAAGAACACTCCGCCAGCAGGACGGAATTCGTGGCCTGAGATGTTGGAAAGCGTGTCCCCGCTCCCAGAGATCCCAGGGTAGTGATGCGAGCTCGGCGAGGAGGTAAAGTTATAGTGAGAGTGCGCTACGGCAGTCGCTGGATTGCCTGTCTGCTGCTGCTGCTGCTGAGGAGATGCTACTTGGTGAAGTGGGTAGTGATACGGTGTGTGGAGCGAGGTATCAAGCACTGGAGTAATGACGTGCGGGTACAAGTGCGGGTGAGTGTACGGTGGGTGCGGAGAAGGAAGCGGCGAGGGAAGGCTGGCCGGGGTTAGTGGATGCGCCTGTGCTACCCCCATACCCAGCGGGTGATACTGCGGATGGTGCTGATGGGTCGGGATTGGAACAGCTATAGGCGTCTCCGGAATACTTGGCGTGGCTGAAGGGGTCGGGCTAACCATCAGAGGCGGGTAGTAAGCTGAAGAACCAGCTCTCGAAGCCGGCTGCTGTCCCTCGTACCCCACGCCGTACTGCATTTTGCTCTGGACCAAGTAATAGTGGTACAGCCAGCTGTTGGTGCGCATGAGATGAGCCTCCCGATCGCTAAATTCAATAAACAATGTAAATGAAAGAAATATATATGTGTATGTGTGTGTATATATAAATATTGAACAGCGCCATCTAGCGGGAGATTTGTGAACTATTTTGAAAGCGCTTGACGTCAATATTATGTTTACAACCTTCGCCTAGTTTCACGGCATGTTGACGAAATAAAAGTGGCAGCTGTGGCTTTTTTTTTTTTTACTTTTCCTAAGTGAAATATCAAGTCAAAACCTCCCAGACGTAGAAAAAGTTGAAATAAGAAAAGGATTGGAATAACAGAAACGAAAAAAAAAAGAGAAGACGGCAAATAATAGTAAGTTTATCGCTTGTCTAGCCAAGCATGTCTACTGCTGTGTTGTGCAGGTTCTCTTTAGACGGGTTAAAAATTTATCCATCCGTGAAGCACTACGAGAGAAATCGGCGATTGATTATCAAGTCTAACGTTATGCTTCTTTGACAAAGTTTCTTCGAGTCCCTCTAATTCTATTCTTGTCGTTACAGGTAGAGTTTTCGGCTCGTTGTCTCGCGACAAACGAACGGGACGAAAAGCGAGACTTACCTCAACACTTGGTTCGTGCAAACAATCACCGGCTGCTGTCCAGCGTCCGTAGCTTCCTTGACCTGGAAAAAATGAACCGGATTCATCGTTACTTCTGAACGTAAAAGTATTCGCTAACTAGTAACTTAGCGATAAGTACGAATATCGAAACAACTAATTTCTCGTTCCGTTTACCTGCAGCACGCAGTGGACCCAGATCCAGTCTCCGTTCCTTCGCTGCAGACGAACCAGCAGAATGCACGAACGATCCTGTTCCGACTGCGTAACTACAGAAAAAAAAACATCGCAAAGCGTTAAATTTCCCGAGGAGTATCGTTGAATCGCGATATCGTACTTAGTCGATGCTTGGTCTGGGCGTCCCGCATGAAGTCGAAGTGGATCAGCTGATACCAGGACACGTTGAGAAGATCCTGACGTGAATATCCCAAGTAGTACTCGCAACTATTGGACAAAAATAAATAAATTATTAATATATATATATATATATATATTTTAATGTGAACGAAATATAAATTAAAAATTTATATAAAATTAAAATTTTTTCTTCGTTGAAAAAGAAGTTGATCTGATTTTTTAAATGTGTTTTGGGATGAATGGCAAGTGAATACTTGCAATCAAGACTCGCCTCGACTCCAACAACAGCTACAACAACAACAACAACAACCGCAGACAACTGTTGTTGTAGCAGATGCTGCATTGGATCGTCTACATAGCAGAGGATTTCCCCTTCTTGCTTTTCTTTTTCTATGATTCTTGTAAGATTCTTCTGATTCTTGGTTTGAAGTTTCGGACCCCCCCTCTTTTGGGTTGTATTTGATTATAAGTTTGGTGTAGTTGTGGTTTTGTGTGCGGATTACTATGGGTGTTGTTGGTTAACAATAAATCAACGCAGCAGTAGACAAAAATAATTATAATTGATAACTGTAGAGGATTTTTGAAATTCTCTATAAAACGAAGCCCACTTCTTTTTTTTTCAACCGGTGTTTTTCCGCAGTGTTTTTTTTTTTCTTCTTCTTCCTCCGGTTCCTTTTTTTGTAGTTGTCCAACAGCGGTGAAAATTACTATGCGGGTTGTTGCTTTGCAGTGTTGTTGCAGGTATAACATATGCAGCTTAACCAAAAACATACCAAGAATCTTATAAGAATCTTTCATGTGCAAATAAGTCAAGAGATCCGGGTCTGAATTTGCGAATATTTTGCCACCTTAAGTGATTACACACTACTGTGCAAATGAATTATAGAGCCGCACTTTGACCAGCATTTGCCAAATAGTCATTACGGGATTTTGCAAAAATATAAATTTGCATGAACCGTAAACCGCAGTGATGGGGAGGTTCTGAACCGTTGACCAAAACGGTTCACCCGCGCCGCTGTAACCGAACCGCTAAGCCAAAACCAGAAGACTCGAATCGAACCGTACCTCAAAGCTGTGAACCGTTTTTTTTGAACCGGTTTGGACTTCTTTACTTTGAATTTTTTTTTCTACAAACCGAACCGTGAACCGAAACCATTGCTTGAACCGTTTTTGAATCGGTTTGGACGTCTTTGCTTTGAATGCTTTACAAACCGAACCGTAACTCGAAGCTGTGAACCGTTTTTGAACCGGTTTGGACTTCTTTGCTTTGAATTCTTTACAAACCGAACCGTGAACCGAAACCATTACTTGAACCGTTTTTGAACCGGTTTGGACTTCTTTGCTTTGAATTCTTTACAAACCGAACCGTGAACCGAAACCATTACTTGAACCGTTTTTGAACCGGTTTGGACTTCTTTGCTTTGAGTTCTTTCCGAACCGTGAACCGTACCTCAAAGCTGTGAACCGTTTTTGAATCGGTTTGGACTTCTTTGCTTTTAATTTTTTTTTTTACAAACCGAACCGTGAACCGTACCTCAAAGCTGTGAACCGTTTTTGAACCGGTTTGGACTTCTTTGCTTTGATTTTTTTTTACAAACCGAACCGTGAGCCGTACCTCAAAGCTGTGAACCGTTTTTAAACCGGTTTGGACTTCTTTGCTTTGAATTTTTCTACGAACCGAACCGTGAACCGTGGACACAACCAGATGAACCGCACTGAACCGGATATGATTATAATTATTATGATAAAGATTTGAGAAATGTAGAAAAATGAATGAAATTTTTACGTTACATTTTTCAAGATAACTTAAAAGGGTGTGGTTCACTTTTTATTCTTAATAACATTTTAAATTTATTCTATTCACTTTTATTTATTCTGCTAAATATAATAATAATAATAATAATAATAATAATAATAATAATAATAATAATAATAATAATAATAATAATAGTTTTATTAATAATCAATTATCTTTAATTATTTCTCCTCCATTTAAATAGCCAAGGCCTCCGCGTTTATCACCTGTTATCATGTGTTATCAACGGCTTGTTGTTGTGTAAGGGGGGGTTGCCGACCAAGGGGGTCCGAAACTCCGAGGAAAAATGTACGAAGATAATTTGATCACATATGATAACAGGGAGATAACATGGAATCAACAGGTTGATAACAGTGATAACACGGCCTAGGTGTACGAAGATTATTCGATAACATATGATAACAGGAGGTAACATGGAATCAACAGGTTGATAACAGTGATAACACGGCCTAGGTGTACGAAGATTATTCGATAACATATGATAACACGGAGGTAACATGGAATCAACAGGTTGATAACAGTGATAACACGGCCTAGGTGTACGAAGATTATTTGATAACATATGATAACACGGAGGTAACATGGAATCAAACAGGTTGATAACAGTGATAACACGGCCTAGGTGTACGAAGATTATCGGAAGTTTCGGACCCCCCTTGTTGCCGACCCCCCGGTGTGAAATTCACAGGTGAAGTGCGAAGGGCTTTATGCAAATGAATCTTTTGTCTCAAAGAGGACGATGATATCGTAAACGAGGCCCTTTTGGTCTCTTCCGATATCCCAGTATCATTAAGAACAACAAGTTTTACCTTACAGCAGCAGTGTTGCCACTTTTTTCAATTTTCCATTTTTCCCCTCTTCCCATATCTTTTCCCCTTTTTTCCCCCTCCCCGTGCAAGAATGTACAGCAGGGTCCAAAATTTTCTCTCTACTCTCTTCTCTTCTGTATCTTCCCTTATCTTTCCCCTTTTCCCCTGCCAATGCAAGATGTACAGCAGGGTCCAAGATTTTCTCTCTACTCTTTTCTCTTCTTCTTCCCTTATCTTTCCCCTTTTCCCTTCTCCCCGTGCAAGAATGTACAGGGTCTAGGTTTCCTCTCTACTCTCTTCTCTTCTTCTTCCCTTATCTTTCCCCTTTTCCCTTCTCCGTACAAGAATGTACAGGGTCTAGATTTCCTCTCTACTCTCTTCTCTTCGTCTCCCCCTTATCTTTCCCCTTTTCCCCTCTCCCCGTGCAAAAATGTGCAGGGTCTAGATTTCCTCTTTACTCTCTTCTCTTCTTCTTCCCTTATCTTTCCCCTTTTCCCTTCTCCGTACAAGAATATACAGCAGGGTCTAGATTTCCTCTTTACTCTCTTCTCTTCTTCTTCCCTTATCTTTCCCCTTTTTCCCCCTCACTCCGTACAAGAATGTACAGGGTCCAAGATTTCCACTTTACTCTCTTCTCTTCGTCTTCCCTTTTTCAGACCCCATTTCCCCCTTTTTCAGGGAATTTCCCTGCAAAAATGGAAACACTGTACACCAGCAACATTCTCATACTCCATCCACTATTCTATATATTTCATATTATAATAATTTTATAGATTTTTTTCTGTCTGTTCTGGAACTTCGGGGAAAAGTCTGAAAGTCTTTTTTTGCTTGTTGCTTGTTGCTGTTTAGTCCCCAAACAGACAACAGACAATTTGGACCTATGGGAATAAGCCGCTAGCTAGAAATATGCTAATAATGACACTCCAGTTATGATTCTATGCTATTTCTATGATATTATTTGATATATTAAGCTTATGGGAAGATAATAGTGGGTAGTGAGAATGAATTAAACGCAAATTTTTGTGCCTTTTGTTTTTGCTAGTTTTGATGGGATGTAGAAGTCACTGGCACCAAATGCGACTAGTCATGCAACGTTTGCTGGGACATCCTATTTACGATAATGACTCCATTGTCTGAAAAGGTGCGTGACAGACTGTATAACACAAACCACTTGATTCAAACCAATATATCTTTCCCCAGAAACATCCTGAAAAAACCACACAAAAAAAATCATAACTACAACCTGCGGAATAAGTTATAAACCCGATAGGAAAGTAAAAAGGTTGAGTACCGAATGAATAGCTAGCTGAACACTAGCGGAATACTAGGTGAACTCACTTTAGTTGCCAAAAAACTGAACCCTCGGAATAAGGGATTGAATGACTTGGTTGTTGACAAATTCAAGCGTACGAACCGTGTGAAAGTCGACCTGTTTCACACTATCATCTAGCTGAATCCGTGATAGTCATGCACCATTCAGAGGGTCATTCAGACGTTTGACTAGTACATCTTGTTCTCATAGTAAAACTCATAGTAAAAAGGTTGAGTACCGAATGACTAGGTAGCTGAACACTAGCTCTCCTCTGAATCACTAGCTGAATACTAGCTGAACTCACTTTAGTTGCCAAAAAACTGAACCCTCGGAATAAGGGATTGAATGGCTTGGTTGTTGACAAATTCAGGCGTAAAGTCGACTTATTTCACACTATCATCTAGCTGAATCGGTGATAGTCATGCACCATTCAGAGGGTCATTCAGACGTTTGGGCTATCCCCATCATATTTCTAGCGGAATAACTGAAGCGTAAAGTCGACCTATTTGACACTATCATCTAGCTGAATCGGTGATAGTCATGCACCATTCAGGGGGTCATTCAGACGTTTGGGCTATCCCCATCATAGCGGAATAACTGATATCTTGGGTTAGAAGACTAGACTTACTTTCGATCGATGCTGGTGAACTTCATGTCCATTGAATGAATGGAGGTAAAGATGTTCGTAGCCCCTTGCACGACACATTCACGGGTCTCAGGCATTGCCACTGGTGTGCACATGGCCACCAGTACCGGTTCGTTACGGGTACACAAGGGCAGGTAAGATACAAAGTGCCCCTGAACCATAATCACCTGTAACATGTCAAATTTCTATGATTATTACTGTAAATAGTAATAGCCGACTGAAAATTCTCATAGAGTATGTAGAATTTGGAACAGAGACTCAGTGAGATCTCACAACTTTTTAGAGATTCTCACTGAGATCTCACTGAGTCTCTGTCCATGTAAAATTTCTATTATTTTTACTGTAAATAGTATTAGCCGACTGAAAATTCTCATAGAGAATGTAGAATTTGGAACAGAGACTCAGTGAGAAACTCTAAAAAGTTCTGAGATCTCACTGAGATCTCACTGAGTCTCTGTTCCAGATTCTTATTCCAAACTTATTCCGACAGAAAATCCTCATAGGACTATGTAGAATTTTGGAACAGAGACTCAGTGAGATCTCAGTAAGAAACTCTAAAAAGTTCTGAGATCTCACTGAGTCTCTGTTCCAAATTCTACGTACTCTATGAGAATTTTCAGTTGGGTACTACACTAAAACTTTACGTATTAATGACAGAATATAATATTTTTTTAGATATTAGTTCTTAGAACTAATGTTCAGGGGGTAGAGAGGCTCAAAGTGTTTCCACTTTTGCAGGGAAATTCCCTGAAAAAGGGAGGAAATGGGGTCTGAAAAGGGAAGACGAAGAGAAGAGAGTAAAGAGGAAATCTAGACCCTGTACATTTTTGCACGGGGAGGGGGAAAAGGGGAAAGATAAGGGAAGACGAAGAGAAGAGAGTAAAGAGGAAATCTTGGACCCTGTACATTTTTGCACGGGGGGAGGGAAAAAAGGGGAAAAATAAGGGAAGATGAAGGGAAGAGAGTAGAGAGGAAATCTAGACCCTGTACATTTTTGCACGGGGAGGGGGGGGAAAGGGGGAAAGATAAGGGAAGAAGGGGGAAAAGGGAAAATTGAAAAGCGGCAACACTGGAGGCTGACCTTTTGATCTCCGAATCGCATTTGTCTGCGGGCGTTCCTGGAGACGTTCATGCGACAAAGGAAGAGGCGGCTGTCATCGGGTCCTGCTGCCGCTGCAGGTCGGCCCATCTCCGCTTGTACCGCCTGATGATCCTGCTTGTCGATGATATCGTACACACTGTCCCCGTGAATAAGCAAATCCTCCTGGAACACAACATAGATTTCAACATTACCATAAGTCCTGCTGCATTTTATACCTAATCAGTGTTTCCACTTTAAGTTCCCCTTCCCACCCCTTCTCCCTTATTTTCCCTTTTTCCCCTCCGTACTAGGATACAAACCGTACTTGCAGATTCTCCCTTTCACCCCTTCTCCCTTATTTTCCCTTTTTCCCTTCTGTATTAGGATACAAACCGTACTTGCAGATTCTCCCTTCCCCCCCTTCTCCCTTATTTTCCCTTTTTTCCCCTCCGTACTAGGATACAAACCGTACTTGCAGATTCTCCTTTTCCCCCCTTCTCCCTTATTTTCCCTTTTTCCCCCTCCGTACTAGGATACAAACCGTACTTGCAGATTCTCCCTTTTCCCCCCTTTTCCCTTATTTTCCCTTTTTTCCCTTCTGTATTAGGATACAAACCGTACTTGCAGATTCTCCCTTTTCCCCCTTCTCCTTATTTTCCCTTTTTTCCCTCCGGACTAGGATACAAACCGTACTTGCAGATTCTCCCTTTTCCCTGTTTTCCGTTCCAGGCACCCATTTGCCCCTGTTTTCAGGAAATTTCCCTGCAAAGTGGAAACACTGCACCTAATCCATTTATTTCTAGTACGGCTGTCCCTTACTGAAGACGTACTCCTCTACTACGGACACAGGTATCAGATACGTTTACCGCACAAATTTCTTCCGAAACATCTTTAAAATTCACAGAAAAAATCGAGAAACATTTTGGCGCAAAGAAAAGTGGAAAATTCCCACGTGTTGATTTTATAATGGTGTCCGCTATAGCGAGACGCTATAGGAATACGCTCTATCAGTGTTACCACTTTGCAGGGAAATTTCCTGTAAAAAGGGGAAAACGGGGCCTGAAAATGGAAACATAAGGAAACAGGGAAAAGGGAAAATGTGTAAGTAGGCTTTGTATCTTAGTATGGAGGGGAAACATAAGGAAACAGGGAAGAGGGAAAATGTGTAAGTAGGCTTTGTATCCTAGTACGGAGGGGAAAAAGGGGAAAACAAGGGATAAGGGAAAATGTGTAAGTGGGCTTTGTATCTTAGTATGGAGGGGAAACATAAGGAAACAGGGAAGAGGGAAAATGTGTAAGCAGGCTTTGTATCCTAGTACGGAAGGGAAAAAGGGGGAAATAAGGGAAGAGGGAAAATGTGTAAGTAGGCTTTGTATCCTAGTATGGAGGGGAAACATTAGGAAACAGGGAAAAGGGAAAATGTGTAAGTAGGCTTTGTATCCTAGTATGGAGGGGAAACATTAGGAAACAGGGAAAAGGGAAAATGTGTATGCAGGCTTTGTATCCTAGTACGGAGGGCGAAAAAGTGGGAAATAAGGGAAGAGGGGGGAAAAAGGGGAAGACTGAAAGTGGCAACACTGCGCTCTATAGTTATATCAGATAGTGAGGTGTATGACTAATACTAAGTGTGGGAACTTATGGTAATACTAGAGTGTGTAGTAAAAATGAAGCCATATGTGAAGATAGTACATCATAAATAGTGGCATAAAGGCTAACCTTTTATTATGGCTAATCATGGATGCATAAATATTGACGGGGCCCATTAAGGTGAAGATTTCATTTGCATTCGTTGAATGCCTATTGCTTTATCAGGCGCCACCATTCACCTTTAGCTCCATTTTTTAAGCCGGTTCACGGTTTAAACCGCTTTCTTATTCCCACAGTCCGTAATTAAGCTTCTTACTTTTTTCAGCCTATCAATCAGTGTTACCACTTTAGAGGGGGATATTCCCTGAAAAAAAAAGAGGAAAATAGGGTCTGAAAAAGGGAAAAATAAGGGATAAAGGGAAAGAGAAGGTGTGGAAGTACACCCTTACATTCTAGTACGGAGGGGAAAAGGGGATAAAAAAGGGAAGAGGGGAAAGAGAAGGTCTGGAAGAACACCCTTACATTCTAATACGGAGGGGAAAACGGGATAAAAAAAAAGGGAAGAGGGGAAAGAGAAGGTCTGGAAGTACACCCTTACATTCTAATACGGAGGGGAAAACGGGAAATCAAGGGAAAAGGGGAAAGAGAACGTTTGGAAGTACACCTTTACATTCTAATACGGCGGGAAAACGGGAAACAAGGGAAGAGGGGAAAAAGAAGGTCTGGAAGTACACCCTTACATTCTAGTGCGGAGGGGAAAACGGGATAAAAAAGGGAAGAGGGGAAAGAGAAGGTCTGGAAGTACACCCTTACATTCTAGTGCGGCGGAGAAAAAACGGGAAACAAGGGAAGAGGGGAAAAAGGGGGAAACTGAAAGTGGCAACACTGCTATCAATTCAGTTTTCGATAGTTTTGGTTTAAAAATAATTAATAGACCGAAATTCTGAGATTCTTCTTTACAAGATTCTTAACTCGGTTTGGAAATATCGATTGAGGTTAACTTGAAATCGAGTTAAATTTCAAGAGTAAAGTTTTGTAGACCCCGCTGTGATTGGGTTTTCGGCATTTTTCCATCACAAGATTGAGAACTAGATTCCCAGAAAGCCAACTTGCATCTGTGGCCGTCAAAAGAAGCCGATAACATGTTGATAACCAGTGATAACATGTTGATAACACGTTGATAAACAGTGATAACTAACAATAGCGGAGCTGGGCGCGCGCGCAATTCAAACGTTTGCTGTAGGCAGTGTTTCCATTTTTCAGTTTTCCCTTTTTCCCCTCTTCACTTATCTTTCCCCTTTTCTCCCTCTCCATGCTAAGAATATACAGGGTCTAGATTTCCCTCTTTACTCTCTTCTCTTCTTCTTCCCTTATCTTTCCCTTTTTTCCCTCTCCGTGCTAAGAATATCCAGGGTCTAGATTTCCCTCTCTACTCTCTTCCCTTATCTTTCCCCTTTTTCCCCTCCCCATGCTAAGAATATACATGTTCTAGATTTCCCTCTCTACTCTCTTCTCTTCTTCTTCCCTTATCTTTCCCCTTTTTCCCCCCTCCGTGCAAGAATGTACAGGGTCTAGATTTCCTCTCTACTCTCTTCTCTTCTTCTTCCCTTATCTTTCCCCTTTTCCCCCCTCCGTGCTAAGAATATACAGGGTCTAGATTTCCCTCTCTACTCTCTTCTCGTTTTCTTCCCTTATCTTTCCCCTTTTTTCCCTGCCCGTGCAAGAATATACAGGGTCTAGATTTCCCTCTCTATTCTCTTCTCTTCTTCTTCCCTTATCTTTCCCCTTTTTTCCCTCCTCGTGCTAAGAATATACAGGTTCTACATCTCCTCTTTACTCTCTTCTCTTCTTCTTCCCTTTCCAGACACAATTTCCCCCGCTTTTTCAGGGAATTTCCCTGTAAAAGTGAAAACATTGGCTGTAGGCCTAAACAAATAGTTTAAAAAATCACTAGTTCGAACTAGAGGATATTTTAAACTATTCAGAAACTATTGGAATGAGAAAAAGTTGAAAAAAATCGTTCGGGGAAAAAGGGATAATCTCCCGCCGAGAATCCGGGAGAGCAAGAATCTTTGCATAATTCTTTCATTTCAATGCACCGGGAAAACCTTAATTTTTTAAAAATAAAATAAATCAAATAAAATGTAGATATTGTAATGTATTGTAATAGTTATAAATAATGCAAGAACAAACATATCAACTAACGGTAGGAAATAGTTGATAAGAACCGAATACAAAAGAAATTTTTCGAATATAATGTATTGTATGGTTAATTATAATATATATATATATATTATAATGTATATATTATATAATTATGAATAAATAAAATATAGATATTGTAATGTATTGTAATAGTTATAAATAATGCAAGAACAAACATATCAACTAACGGTAGGAAATAGTTGATAAGAACCAAATACACGTATACATGTACAGAATATAAAATAATATAGAATAATATAGAGTAATATAGATGATAATAATGTAGAGTAACATAGAATAATATAGATGATAATAATGTAGAATAATGTAGATATTGTAATGTATTGAAATAGTTATAAATAATGCAAGAACAAACATATCAACTAACAGTAGGAATAATAATATGTAGGTTTATAAGAACCACATACACGTATACATATGCAGAATATAAAATAATATAGAGTAATATAGAGTAATATAGATGATAATAATGTAGAATAATATAGATATAATAGTAATAGAATAATGTAGAATATATAAATGGTATAGAACATATACAAAAGAAATTTTTCGAATATAATGTATTGTATGGTTAATTATATTATATATATATTGTATTATTATATAATTATAAAGAAATAGAATATAGATATTGTAATGTATTGTATTAGTTATAAATAATGCAAGAACAAAGATATCAACTAACAATAGGAAATAGTTGATAAGGACCAAATACACGTATACATATACAGAATATAGAATAATATAGTATAATATAGATGATAATAATATAGATGATAATAATATAGATGATAATAATGTAGAATAATATAGAAAAAATAATAATAGAATAATATGGATATTGTAATGTATTGTAATAGTTATAAATCAAACATATCAACTAACGGTAGGAAATAGTTGATAAGAGCCGAATACACATAGACATATGCAGAATACAGGACAATGTAGAATAATACAGATGATAATAATATAGAATAATATAGATAATAATAATATAGAATAAGATGGATATTGTAATGTATTGTGATAGTTATAAATAATTCAAGAACAAACATATCAACTATCAGTAGGAAATAGTTGATAAGAACCAGATACACATATACATATACAGAATAATATAGAGTAATATAGAATAATAATAATATAGAATAATATAGATGATAATAATAATAGAATAATATAGAATAAAAATAATATAGAATAATATAGACAAGAATAATAAAGGATAATATAGATATGATAATAATAGAATAATATAGATAATAATAATAATAGATTAATATAGAATATAAAATATATATAAACAATATAGAACATGTACAAAAGAAATTTTACGAATATAATGTATTATATAATAATAATAATAATGATAATAATATAATAACATAATAATAACAATATAATAACATAATAATATAACGTATTAACAATAATAATAATAATAATATAATAATAACAATAATAACAATAACAATGTTTTAATATATAAAATAATCATATAATAATAATAATAACATAATTTAATAATAATATAATAATAATACAATAAATAAATAAACAATAAACATAATAATAACATGATAATAATAACATGATAATAATAATAAAAATATAAATAATAATAAATGTGAACAAAGCAAATATAGGGATGAATAATGCGAGTGCCCTATATTATGCAAAGACAATGACCACATACCTGCGCTATGCGACCGGCAATGTGACCCTTCTATGCAAATGGCCAGTCAATAATCAGGACCTCAACAAAGAAAACCACTAACATACATAACACATCACATATGAATAATTACCAAGGGGTCCGAAACTCTGAGGAAAAGTGTAGGAAGATTATTTGATAACATATGATAACGCGGGAGATAACAGGTTGATAACTTGACCTAGGTGTACGAAGATCAAGGGTCTGAAACTCCGAGGAAAAGTGTAAGAAGATTATTTGATAACATCTGATAACACGGGAGATAACGTGGAGATAACAGGTTGATAACAGGGATAGCTTGGCCTAGGTGTACGAAGATCGAGGGGTCTGAAACTCCGAGGAAAAGTGTAGGAAGATTATTTGACAACATATGATAACACGGGAGATAACAGGTTGATAACAGTGATAACACGACCTAGGTGTACGAAGATTATTGCGAGTTCCGGACCCCTTGATCAGCGGTTTCCCCGAAAAGCAAACCTGATAGACAAGTCACACGGTTGAGGACCGAATGACTAGGTAGCTGAACACTAGCTTCCCTCTGAATCACTAGCTGAATAATAGCTGAACTGACATGAGTTCCTGACAGCCTATTATCTCCCTGTTATCTACATGTTATCAAATAATCTTTCGTACACTTGACCTCGGAGTTTCGGACCCCTTGATCTTCGTACACCTATGTCAAGTTATCACTGTTATCAACCTGTTATCTCTATTTTATCTCCGTGTTATCATATGTTATCAAATAATCTTCATACACTTGATGTCGGAGTTTCGGACCCCTTGATCTTCGTACACCTAGGTCGTGTTATCACTGTTATCAGCCTATTATCTCCCTGTTATCTACGTGTTATCGCATGTTATCTACATGTTATCAAATAATCGTCGTACACCTAGGTCGTGTTATCACTGTTATCATCCTGTTATCTCTATATTATCTGCCGTGTTATCATATGTTATCAAATAATCTTCCTACACTTTTCCTCGGAGTTTCGGACCCCTTGATATTAATAATAAAACGTGCAGAAAAAAATAGTAAATAAAATAAAATAAAATAAAAAAAATAATAAAAAAAAAAAAATAAAAGTCCTCTTCAACAATCAAGTCGCCATCAACAATGGCGGATGATGCTGCTGTTACGCGCTACTGGTCTTCTTTGATTTCTAATGCTACCATAAGCCACTATACACACAAAGTCCATCAGCACTTTTCCACCTGTTATCACTGTGTTATCAACTGTTATCCACTGTTATCAGCCATGACCCCCCGTTGATGAGATAACAGCCAAGTATAATCATATACAGATAATGATAATATAGAATAATTGAATCAATTTTTTTAAAGTCTTGTGTTATGACTCAGCAGAAAATTAAGGATAGTTTCAGGACCCTGAAAATATCCTAAATAATAAGTCTAATATAATACCATAAATTTATAAGGCTTGTCTTATGACTCAGCAGAAAACTAAGGATAGTTTCAGGACCCTGAAAATATCCTAAATAATAAGTCTAATAGAATACCATGAATGTTTAAGTTTTCAGGACCCTGAAAATATTCTAAACATTAAGTCTAATAGAATACCATGAATTTATAAGTCCTGTGTTATGACCCGGCAGAAAATTAAGGATAGTTTCAGGACTCTGAAAATATCCTGAAAACGACATTTACAGGATGCCAATCAGGACTCTGAGTGCAGTGAAATTGGCCCATTTCCAGGGTGTTCAGGACCCTGACATTGGAAAGCCTGAACAATACATGTTCAGGGTACTTTATAGCGTCCTGAAAAAACGTTTTTCAGGATACTTAATGTTGCCCTCAATAATCAAGATTCACAACTTTCAACACAATTTTCTTTACTCATCCACGATCGGACGTGGTTCGGGATATTCAGGATACGTTACGGATACCGTTCAGGATGTAGCCGACATCCTTAATTTTCCGCTGGGACTTCTTCCAATAGTTATTACAATATTATTCGGTGATATTTCTTGACTAATAGGATTCTATTTGATATTCAGGATATGTTAAGGATATCGCTCAGGATGTAGCCGATATCCTTAATTTTCCGCTGGGGACTTCTTACAATAGTTATTATAATATTATACGAGGATATTTCTTGACTACTAGGATTCTATTTTCTATTCAGGATATGTTAAGGATATCGTTCAGGATGTATTACATCCATGGATAAATCAAAATAAAATAAAATGTGATTTTTCTTAACTAATAGGATTCTAATCGATATTCAAGATATGTTAAGGATATCGGCTACATCCTGAACGATATCCTTAATTTTCCGCTGGGGACTTCTTACAATAGTTATTATAATATCATACGGCGATATTTCTTGACTAATCGATATTCAAGATATGTTAAGGATATCGGCTACATCCTGAACGATATCCTTAATTTTCCGCTGGGGACTTTTTACAATAGTTATTATAATATTATACGGTGATATTTCTTGACTAATAGGATTATAATATTTAATAATACAGAATATAATTCATAATAGTAAAGATTTAGATATAAAAAAAAATATTTATTCTGGAATAACGGGGTTTTTCAATGGAGGATTAGCAAAAGTAGTGAATAGAGGTTTGTTATCAGAGTTTATCTTCAAACATTTTCCCACAACGGGATTGGGAATCGTGATAAGAATCTTGGGGAAGAATCTCGGGAAGAATCCCGGGGAAGAATCCCGGGGAAGAATCCCGGGAAGAATCCGGGGAAGAATCCCGGGAAGAATCCGGGGAAGAATCCCGGGGAAGAATCTTGGGAAGAATCCCGGGAAGAATCCCGGGGAAGAATCTCGGGGAAGAATCTTGGGAAGAATCCCGGGGAAGAATCCCGGGAAAAATTTTCTAAGATTCTCTGGTTATTGTTGAATGGGAAATAAATCCTCTAAATGTGAATAGGACTTTAAAAAAATGTGCTGAGTTCACAAATTTCTCGTTTTCTGTTATTTATTATATCATCTGTTATCATCAGTTATCAAACATTGTTATAATTGATCTGCTAAATAGACAGTGTTTCCACTTTGGCAGGGAAATTCCCTGAAAAAGGGGGGAAAAGGGGTCTGAAAAGAGAAGAAGAAGAGAACAGGGTAAAGGGGAAATGTAGACCCTGTATATTTTCTTGCACGGAGAGGGGAAAAAGGGGAAAGATAAGGGAAGAAGAAGACAAGAGAGTAGAGAAGAAATCTAGACCCTATATAATCTACAATGGAGGAGGGAAAAAGGGAAAGATAAGGACAGAGGGGAAAAAAGGGAAATCTAGACCCTGTATAACCTACAATGGAGGAGGGAAAAAAAAGATAAGGACAGAGGAAAAAAGGGAAATCTAGACCCTGTGTAATCTACAATGGAGGAGGGAAAAGGGAAAGAAAAGGACAGAGGGGAAAAGGGGAAATCTAGACCCTGTATATTCTTGCACGGAGGAGGGGAAAAAGGGGAAAGATAAGGGAAGAAGAAGACAAGACATTTGAGAGGAAATTCTGGACCTTGTATATTCTTGCACGGAGGAGGAGGAAAAAAGGGGAAAGATAAAGGAAGAGGGGAAAAAGGGAAAATTGAAAAGTGGAAACACTGAACAGGTTAAGCAGTTTATCGCGGCCGTAAAAATCTTAGCGGCTGAAATCGATTTGTTCAAATAAGAAAACTTAACGAGGAGTTAATTACTGGTTTCATAATCGATACGCGGCTAATTCAAATTGCTAATTATTTCAACAGTTTTGTCCGTCTAATCGCCATTACACAGAGAGAGAGAGATAGAGAGCATGGGAATCTATTTCACAGGTCAACTAACAACGTTTGATAACTGGTTCAGATTCCAGGATTCTTCAGCTTTTCAAACCGTGTTATCAGGTGTTATCAACCTGTTATCAGCCTTTTATCACATGGTCCTACTAGTCTGATCCTTGAACAACATGATAACACGTTGATAACATCAGCAAACTTGAAAGAAAAGTTAAAATTCACGGATTCTTCAGCTTTTCAAACCGTGTTATCAGGTGTTATCAACCTGTTATCAGTCTTTTATCACATGGTCCTACTAGTCCGATCCTTGAAAAACATGATAACACTTTGATAACACTGACAACACGTTGATAACACGATGATAACACTAGCAAACCCGAGAGAGTAGTTCAGATTTCAGGATTCTTCAGCTTTCAAACCATATTATCAGGTGTTATCAACCTGTCATCAGTCTTTTATCACATGGTCTTAGTAGTCTGATCCTTGAACAACATGATAACACTTTGATAACACTGATAACACGTTGATAACACGATGATAACACTAGCAAACCCGAGAGAGTAGTTCAGATTCCAGGATTCTTCAGCTTTTCAAACCGTGTTATCAGGTGTTATCAACCTGTTATCAGTCTTTTATCACATGGTCCTACTAGTCTGATCCTTGAACAACATGATAACACTTTGATAACACTGATAACACGTTGATAACACGATGATAACACTAGCAAACCCGAGAGAGTAGTTCAGATTTCAGGATTCTTCAGCTTTCAAACCATATTATCAGGTGTTATCAACCTGTCATCAGTCTTTTATCACATGGTATTACTAGTCTAATCCTTGAACAACATGGTAACACTTTGATAACACTGATAACACGTTGATAACACGATGATAACACTAGCAAACCCGAGAGAGTAGTTCAGATTCCAGGATTCTTCAACTTTTAAACCGTGTTATCAGGTGTTATCAACCTGTTATCATTCTTTTATCACATGGTCCTACTAGTCTGATCCTTGAACAACATGATAACACGTTGATAACACGATGATAACAATAGCAAACCCGAGAGAGTAGTTCAGATTTCAGGATTCTTCAGGGTTTGCTAGTGTTATCATCGTGTTATCAACGTGTTATCAGTGTTATCAAAGTGTTATCATGTTGTTCAAGGATCAGACTAGTAAGACCATGTGATAACAGACTGATAACACCTGATAACAGGTTGATAACACGGTGTGAAAGCTGAAGAATCCGTGAATTTTAACTTTTCTTACAAGTTTGCTGATGTTATCAACGTGTTATCAGTGTTATCATGCTGTTCAAGGATCAGACTACTAAGACCATGTGATGATAGACTGATAACAGATTGATAACACCTGATAACAGGTTGATAACATGTCATAAGAGGTGAGCGTGGGAAAGTTGGCCCTTTACCGGTTAGTTAATTGCAGAGTGGAGCTTTAATTTTGCCTTTGTCTCTGTTTTTGGTAATCAACGAACAACAGATTCTTATTATTTCACTTCACAAAATTTTGACTTTCAACTATTTTTAACTACTGTAAATAGTAACGCAACTTTTGACTGTGTTATTATCAATCAGCGCAGGAACCCAGCGGAAAATTAAGGATGTCGGTACATCCTGAACGATATCCTTAACATATCCTGAATATCGATTAGAATCCTATCCTATTAAATCCTATAAGAATCCTATTAATCAAGAAAAATCACCGTATAATATTATAATAACTATACTAAGAAGTCCCCAGCGAAAAATTAAGGATGTCGGTACATCCTGAACGATATCCGTAACATATCCTGAATATCGATTAGAATCCTATCCTATTAAATCCTATAAGAATCCTATTAATCAAGAAGAATCACCGTATAATATTATAATAACTATAGTAAGAAGTCCCCAGCGAAAATTAAGGATGTCGGCTACATCCTGAACGATATCCGTAACATATCCTCAATATTCTGAATCACGTCCGTTCGTGGATGAGTATAAAATTTTTGTTGAGAATTGTGAATCTTGATTATTGAGGGTACCATTAAGTATCCTGAAAAGCGTTTTTTCAGGACGCTGTTAAGTACCCTGAACATGTATTATTCAGGCATTCCAATGTCAGGGTCCTGAACAACCTGGAAGTGGGCCCATTTCACTGCATTCAGAGTCCTGATTGGCATCCTGAAACTCTCCTGAATTTTTTGCTGGGAAGACTCTATGCTATGTCTATTTACTATGTACTTTAATTACTAAATTATTATTACTATTATTATTATTATTATTATTACTAGTTGTTCTTAGGCCCTTTGGGAATTTATAATTTTTTTTCGTGAATAAATAAGCAGGGGAAAATGCCGGGGAAAATGCCGGGGAAAATGTCGGGGAAAAATTTTTTTTTACCATGGAATGGCCCAGGTACTCAGCCGCATTGTCCGAAACGTAGAGCAGTTTCCCATTCTGGGTCATCATCATCAGGAATCCATTCATCGCCTGTTGGAGAAAAAAATACAAAAAAAAAATATTTATAATATAAGTTTTATTAATATTATTGTTTGGTAAGTTGTACTGCTTCCATTCTGTAGGGAAATTCCCTGAAAGTGGGGAAAATGGGGTATGAAAAAAGGGAAAACTGAGGGAAGAAGGAAAAAGGAAAATCTGGAAGTATACAGCCTTATATTCTACTATGGAGGGGAAAAAGGGGAAAATAAGGGAAAAGGGGGAGTCTGGAAGTACAAGCTTGTATTCTACTACGGAGGGGAAAAGGGGGTAATAAGGGAAAATAAGGGAAAAGGGGGAGTCTGGAAGTATAAGTTTGTATCTTACTACGGAGGGGAAAAGGGGGCAATATGGGAAATTAAGGGAAAAGGGGAAATCTGAAAGTACAGGCTTGTATTCTACTATGGAGGGGAAAAGAGGGGAATAAAGGAAGAGGGAAAAGGGGAAATCTGGAAGTATACAGCCTTGTATTCTACTATGGAGGGGAAAAGGGGGGAATAAGGGAAGTGGGAAAAGGGGAAATCTGGAAGTATACAGCCTTATATTCTACTATGGAGGGGAAAAGGGGGGAATAAGGAAGTGGGAAAAGGGGAAATCTGGAAGTGCAACCTTATATTCCACTACAGAGGGAAAAAGGGGGAAAATAAGGGAAGAGAGAAAAAAGGGAAACTGAGAGTAGAAAAACACTAGTAACTTGTTATGGAGGCTATGATTTGCTTAGGTGTTATCATCGTGTTATCAAGTGTTATCAAGTGTTATCAGGCTGTTATCAGTTGGGTTGTAGGTTTTCGGACCCCTGCTATGAGAAGTGACGTAAAATGTGTGAGTGTTGAAGATATGGACCACATAAAACGCAGTGTGAAAAGTCTCCAGCAATGCTCGTATGCTAATCAGTACATCATCCACACACACACACACATACATACACACACACACACACATATACACACACATACACACACACACATAGACACACACACACATATACACACACACATACATATACACACACATATATATATATATATATATATACACACACTATGTGATTCCTGATTCCCAGATTCTGATTCTCAAGATTCTTGAGACTGTGTGTGTATGTCTAATGGCAAAGATTCTTGCAGGATTCTTGCAAGATTCTTGATTAAGATTCTCAGATTCATAGATCTCTTTGTCTAATGGCAGAAGATTCTTGACTAAGATTCTCAGATTCTGATTCCCAAGATTCTTGAGACTGTGTGTGTATGTCTAATGGCAAAGATTCTTGCAGGATTCTTGATTAAGATTCTTGATTAAGATTCTCAGATTCTGATTCTTGAGACTGTGTATATGTCTAATGGCAAAGATTCTTGCAAGATTCTTGACTAAGATTCTCAAATTCTGATTCTCAAGATTCTTGAGACTGTGTATGTGTCTAATGGCAAAGATTCTTGCAAGATTCTTGATTGAGATTCTCAGATTCTGATTCTCAAGATTCTTGAGACTGTGTATAGGTTTAATGGCAAAGATTCTTACAAGATTCTTGATTAAGATTCTCAGATTCATAGATCTCTTTATCTAACTGGTATTAAAGAGTCTTACAGATTCTTGAATTATTCTATAAAATCAATAGGAAATTATGAAATATTTATAATTATAATAAAATATTTAATATAATAATAATATAATAATAATATAATAATATAGTAATTCAATAAAATATAAATAATGTAATAATAATAATAGTATAATAATAATAATAATAATAATAATAATAATAATAATAATATAATATAATAATACAATGTAATATAAATAATGTAATAATATAATATAATAATATAATAATAATATAAATAATGTAATAATATAATAGTATAATAACATAATATAGTAATAATAATAATAATAATATAATAAAATGTGAATGTCTTCATCTGCTTTGTTGATGGATTCATCTATTCTTGTCAGAGTTTCGGTGGTGATGTTTAAATTTTCGCGGGTAATTGACGTTGAACAAGTTATGGATGGCACAGGGTCATCGATTATCGATTATCGCCTAATCGATTATGCATTCCTCCGTAAATTATCCAAGATGGACCAACCAGCCAAATGGTCAGCAAACGGCCCTGTTGACCACTGGAAGACTAGCCTCACAAACTACGGACACGCGAATAAAATACTAATTATGCGAAAAAAATATAAAAAAATTTGCAAAAATTACAGAAAAATTAGCGAAATATTTTCATGCAAAAAAATTTGCAAAATTTTAATAAGATGATTTTATAACGGTGTCCGCTATAGAGAGGTGCGCGTATGGAATATGGTGAACCCCTCAACTGCGGACACTCGTATAAAATACTAATTATGCGAAAAAAATTATAAAAAAATTTGCAAAAATTACAGAAAAATTAGTGAAACATTTCTATGCCAAAAAATTTGCAACATTTTAATAATTTGATTTTATAAGGGTGTCCGCTATAGAGAGGACATCCTTATAAGATCAACGCTGGGTTCAGCCAATTATTATAAATTATTATATTATTATTTATATATTATTATTATTCAATTTCAATTATATTATAAATATTAAATGAAATATATTATATTATTATTCAATTTCAATTATATTATAAATATTAAATGAAATAAATTATATTAATATTCAATTTCAATTAAATTATATATATGTATTAAATCAAATATATTATAATATTAAATAATTTCAATTATATGATATATATTAAATGAAATATATTATATTACTATTCAATTTCAATTATATTATATATATATATTAAATTAAATATATTTTATTATTATTCCAAACTTTGGTGAATAATTGGCAGTATTTGATTTGTAAATGGCAATAATGAATAACGTCTTGGTTAACAAAGGCCAGGCCCTTGGCTAATGAAGATACAAGGGCCCATCTTCATAACTCTTAGCACAAGAACCAGAGGGGGTTGGCAACTCTTCTAAATTTATCCAAGATTCTTGGTGAATCTCAAGATTCTTGGTGAATCTCAGGATTCTTGGTGAATCTCAAGATTCTTGGTGAATCTCCAGATTCTTGGTAAACTTCAAGATTCTTGGTGAATTTCAAGATTCTTTTGTGAATCTCAAGATTCTTGGTGAATCTCCAGATTCTTGGTAAACTTCAAGATTTTTTGTGATTCTCAAGATTCTTTTGTGAATCTCAAGATTCTTGGTGAATCTCAAGATTCTTCAAGACAGTTGACTCTAAGATTCTTGCAGGTTATTTATTTAGTTATTATTCATATATATTAAAAATATTCCACTATATAATAAATATAATATCAATAAATAATATAATAAAATTTAGACATTCCAAGAGCTATTTTACGGTTTTCAGGATGTTATCAGTGTGTTGTCAGTGTTTCTAATATTTATTATAATATTCTGGTATAATCAGAGTTTATAATATAATATTTGGCTACTTAAAAGCGATATTTACGGTTTTCAGGATGTTGTCAGGATGTTATCAGTGTGTTATCAGTGTTTCCAATATACATTATAATATTCCGATATAATCAGAATTTATAATATAACACTTGGCTACTTAAAAGCGCTATTTACGGCTATCAGGATGTTGTCAGGATGTTATCAGTGTGTTATCATCTCAGGCCCTATTGTTATGTACGGTTATCAGGATGTTATCAATGTGTTATCAGTGTCTCTAATATATATTATAATATTCCAATATAATCAGAACTTGTAATATACTTGGCTACCTAAAAGCGCTATTTACGGTTATCAGGATGTTGTCAGGATGTTATCAGTGTGTTATCAGTGTTTCTCATAAATATTATAATATATCAATATAATCAGAACTTGTAGTATAATAATTGGCTACTTAAAAGCGCTATTTACGGTTATCAGGATGTTCTCAGGATGTTGTCAGGATGTTATCAGTGTTTTATCAGTGTTTCCAATATAAATTATAATTTTCCGATATAATCAGAACTTGTAATATAGTATTTGGCTACTTAAAAGCGCTATTTACGGTTATCAGGATGTTGTCAGGATGTTATCAGTGTGTTATCATCTCAGGCCCCATTGTTGTGTAGGTGTTGAAGGGCAGATTGGCAATTAGAAGGACCCTTACATAGTCCTTATGCATAATTCATTAATCACAGGGCTATACCGCAAATCAACTGATTCATCAATAGGTCAACTGACGGGCCGTCAATTACCTGTCAAGCGTATCCTGTTATCAACCTGTTATCAAATTATCACTTTTTATCAGATTTTTTTTGGTGAGAGTTGTCCACCCCCCCCCCCACCCCGTGTCTGAAAACGGTTCACATAAGAACAGCCCGGGATCCAAGGGGGTCTGAAACTTGCAATAATCTTTCGAAACCTAGGTCATGTTATCACTGTTATCATCCTGTTATCAAATTATCACTTTGTCAGAGTTGTCCACCCCTACCCCGTGTTTGAAAACGGTTCACAAAAGAACAGCCCGGATCCAAGGGGGTCCGAAATTTCCAATAATCTTTGGACACCTAGGTCGTGTTATCACTGTTATCATCCTGTTATCTTCATGTTATCGTTGTGTTATCGTATGTTATCAAATAATCTTCCCACACTTTTCCACGAAGTTTCAGACCCTTGAATCAAACGGGGTCCGAAACTTGCAATAATCTTCGGACACCTTAGGTCATGTTATCACTGTTATCTCCATGTTATCTCTGTGTTATCATATGTTATCAAATAATCTTCCTCGGAGTTACGGACCCCTTGCCCGGATCTTTGGTTCGTCCATTTGAATATAAGAGAAACTCTTCCCCGCTGATTTTGCTCCGGAAAAAGTCAATAAAACCAGAAAATTATTACACAGAGCCCAGCGGAAAATTCAGGATGTCGGCAAAGATCCTGAACGATATCCTTAACATATCCTGAATATCAAATAGAATCCTATTAGTCAAGAAATATCGCCGTATAATATTATAATAACTATTGGAAGAAGTCCCCAGCGGAAAATTCAGGATGTCGGCAAACATCCTGAACGATATCCTTAACATGTCCTGAAGATCAATTAAAAATCCTATTAGTGAAGAAAAATCACCGTATAATGTTATAATAACTATAGTAAGAAGACCCCAGCGAAAAATTAAGGATGTCGGCAAACATCCTGAACGATATCCTTAACATATCCTGAATATCAATTGGAATCCTATTAGTCAAGAAAAATCACCGTATAATATTGTAATAACTATAGTAAGAAGTCCCCAGCGGAAAATTCAGGATGTCGGCAAACATCGTGAATGATATCCTGAACATTTCTTGAATATCCTGAACCACGTCCGACCGTGGATGAGTACAAATAGTTATCTACTGTTATCTACTGTCATCATCATTGTTACCACTTGTTACCACATATTATCACTTGTTATTTACTGTTATCATCATTGTTACCACTTGCTATCACTTGTTATCACCTGTTATCATCACTGTTATCTTTGGCAACCCCTTTGGGTACCATATAACATCAAGACGTCGACTAGCCAGGCAATTATCATCATTGTTATCACTTATTCTCTACTGTTATCATCATTATCACCATTATCATCACTTGTTATCACCTGTTATCATCACTGTTATCTTTACCAACCCCTTTGGGTACCATATAACATCGGGGAAGGAAATCATGAATAATAGTTCGATTTTAAGATTGTTCTCTACTATTACCACTTATCATCACTTATTACCACTTCTTACCACTTGTTATCACCTGTTATCACCACTGTTATCTTTACCAACCCCTTTGGGTACCATATAACATCAAGACGTCGACTAGCCAGGCAATTATCATCATTGTTATCACTTATTCTCTACTGTTATCATCATTATCACCATTATCATCACTTGTTATCACCTGTTATCATCACTGTTATCTTTACCAACCCCTTTGGGTACCATATAACATCGGGGAAGGAAATCATGAATAATAGTTCGATTTTAAGATTGTTCTCTACTATTACCACTTATCATCACTTATTACCACTTCTTACCACTTGTTATCACCTGTTATCACCACTGTTATCTTTACCAACCCCTTTGGGTACCATATAACATCAAGACGTCGACTAGCCAGGGAATATCATCATTATCATCACTTCTTACCACTTGTTATCACTTGTTATCATCACTGTTATCTTTACCAACCCCTTTGGGTACCATATAACATCAAGACGTCGACTAGCCAGGGAATTATCATCATTGTTATCACTTGTTCTCTACTGTTATCACCATTATCATCACCTGTTATCATCACTGTTATCTTTACCAACCCCTTTGGGTACCATATAACATCAAGACGTCGACTAGCCAGGGAATTATCATCATTGTTATCACTTGTTCTCTACTGTTATCACCATTATCATCACCTGTTATCATCACTGTTATCTTACCAACCCCTTTGGGTACTATATAACATCGGGGAAGGAAATCATGAATAATAATTTGATTTTATAAACAATAATTGCTCTATATGGCTGCTATTGAAAAGCAATAATCGATAATCGATATACAAGTCGATCTTTATGACTGGGGGTTCGTGGTTCGTTAAGTCCTCGGGGCAATAGGAATCGGGTTAAGGGAAAGGGGGTCCGAAACTACGAGGAAAAGTGTAGGAAGATTATTTGATAACATACGATAACATGGAGATAACAGGTTGATGGAGGAATCAAAGGGGGAACGAAACTTGGTGGAAAAGTGTAGGAAGATTATTTGATAACATGTGATAACACGAGGATAAAATAGAGATAACAGGTTGATAACTGTGATAACATGGCCTAGGTTCTACGAAGATTATTTGATAACATACGATAACACGGAGATAACATGGAGATAACAGGTTGATAACAGTGATAACAAGACCTAAGTTCTACGAAAATTATTTGATAACATGCGATAACACGAGGATAACATGGAGATAACAGGTTGATAACTGTGATAACACGACCTAGGTTCTACGAAGATTACTGAAAGTTTCCGACCCCTCTTGGGTTGGCGGGAAAAAAAAAGAATCTCAAGAATCATGATCAAGAATCACGTGATAATTGCTGTGGTCTTCGATAGCGTGATCGCTTCGTGAATTCACGTTTTCCCAAAAGTTTTATTCCCAAGCAAAGAGAAAAGCGAACCGCCGATATTTATGCCGACCCCGATAGAAAAATGATACGCCAGTCCATGCGTCTGAATGACCCTCTGAATGGTGCATGACTATCAGGGATTCGGGTGGGTGATAGTGAGAGATTGGCCGACTTTCAGACGGTCCGTACGCTTGAAAACTGTTCCGCCGATTTTTTATGTCGACCCCGATAGAAAAATGATACGCCAGTCCATGCGTCTGAATGACCCTCTGAACGGTGCATGACTATCAGGGATTCAGCTAGAGGATAGTGTGAAATTGGCCCACTTTCAGACGGTCCGTACGCTTGAAAAGTGTTGCGCTAGTAATACTTCTGAATGACCCTCTGAATGGTGCATGACTATCAGGGATTCAGCTAGATGATAGTATAGTGAAATTAATCCATTTTCAGACGGTTCGTAGGCTTGAAAACTGTTCCACCGATTTTTATGCCGATCCTGATAGAAAAATGATACGCCAGTCCATGCGTCTGAATGACCCTCTGAATGGTGCATGACTTTCAGGGATTCAGCTAGAGGATATAGTGTGAGATTGGCACACTTTCAGACGGTCCGTACGCTTGAAAAGTGTTGCGCTAGACATACGTCTGAATGACCCTCTGAATGGTGCATGACTATCAGGGATTCAGCTAGAGGATAGTGTGACATTGGCCCACTTTCAGACGGTCCGTACGCTTGAATTTTGTTGCACTAGCCATACGTCTGATTCAGAGAGAAAAAGCGAGGGAAGATTATTTGATAACATGTGATAACACGGAGATAACATGGAGATAACAGGTTGATAACTGGGTGATAAAATGTTGACAAGGGGTCCGAAACTCCCGAAAAAAGTGTAACACGGAGATTACATGGAGATTACAGGCTGATAACAGTGATAACATGACTTAGGTGTACGAAGATTATTGCAAGTTTCGGACCCCCTTGCATATTCTAAAACCGGCAAAACAAGCACACAAAAAAACAACAAAAAAAAAATCTAAAAATAGTAAATAGTCAATAACTGTTGTAGTGAAAAATAGTAACAAAATAGCAAGGGGTCCGAAACTTCCAATAATCTTCGTACACCTAAGTCATGTTATCGCTGTTATCAACCCGTTCGTTATCTCCGTGTTATCATATGTTATCGAATAATCTTCCTACACTTTTTCTCGGAGTTTCGGACCCTTTGCCAACATGTTATCACCTAGTTATCAACCCGTTCGTTATCTCCATGTTATTTCCGTGTTATCATATGTTATCAAATAATCTTCCTACACTTTTCCTCGGGGTTTCGGACCCTTTGCCAACATGTTATCACCTAGTTATCAACCCGTTCGTTATCTCCGTGTTATCATATGTTATCAAATAATCTTCCTACACTTTTCCTCGGAGTTTCGGACCCTTTGCCAACATGTTATCACTCAATTATCAACCCGTCATCTCCATCTTATCTCCGTGTTATCACATGTTATCGAATAATCCTCCTACACTTATCTCCGTCTTACATCTCCATCTTATCTCCGTGTTATCATATGTTATCAAATAATCTTCCCACACTTTTCCTCGGAGTTTCGGACCCCCTTGAGAATGTGTAAATAAACAAAAGCCGCAAGTGGTTTGGGCGATCACGAAATGCGCCCATAGTGAAATGTGATCGCCATCATCAGCATCACGCGCTTTACCGGCGTGAGAAAATCACCGCCGCACTCTGATAACACTGATAACACTGATAACACTCCGATAACACTGATAACAGGATGATAACAGGCAGTGTAGGCAGCAGACCCCGTAGGAAACTGATGCGCTACCCATACGTCTGTGATAACACTTGATAACACTCCGATAACACTGATAACACAGTGATAACATGATGATAACAGGCAGTGTAGGCAGCAGACCCCGTAGGAAACTGATGCGCTACCCATACGTCTGTGATAACACTTGATAACACTCCGATAACACTGATAACACAGTGATAACATGATGATAACAGCAGTGTAGGCAGCAGACCCCGTAGGAAACTGATGCGCTACCCATACGTCTGTGATAACACTTGATAACACTCCGATAACACTGATAACACAGTGATAACATGATGATAACAGGCAGTAAAGGCAGCAGACCCCGTAGGAAACTGATGCGCTACCCATACGTCTGTGATAACACTTGATAACACTCCGATAACACTGATAACACAGTGATAACATGATGATAACAGGCAGTAAAGGCAGCAGACCCCGTAGGAAACTGATGCGCTACCCGTACGTCTGTGATAACACTTGATAACACTCCGATAACACTGATAACACAGTGATAACATGATGATAACAGGCAGTAAAGGCAGCAGACCCCGTAGGAAACTGATGCGCTACCCGTACGTCTGTGATAACACTGATAACATGATGGTAACAGTGGATAACGGCAGCAGACCCCATAGAAAAATGATAAGCCAGCCCATACGTCTGAATGACCCTCTGAATGGTGCGTGACTATCATGGATTCAGCTAGATGACAGTGTGAAATTGTTCCACTTTCACACGGTTCGTACGCTTACATTTTTGAAAGAACTAAGTCATGCGGTATTCAGCCCCTTATTCAGAGGGTGTAGCTTTAGTAACTTAAGACGGTTCAGCTAGTATTCAGCTAGTGATTCAGAGGGGAGCTAGTGTTCAGCTACCTAGTCATTCGGTACTCAACCTTTTTACTATGAGTTTTACTATAAGATAAGATGTTCTAGTCAAACGTCAGAATGACCGTCTGAATGGTGCATGACTATCATGGGTTCAGCTAGATGACAGTGTGAAACCGGCCCACTTTCACACGGTTTGTACGCTTGAATCTCTCAAGAACTTAGTCATGCACTATTCAACCCCCTATTCAGAGAGTGTAGTTTTAGTAACTAAAGTGGGTTCAGCTAGTGTTCAGCTACCTAGTCATTCGGTGAATGACTGTGTGAATCTTAAAGATTGGCGGGATTAACATTGTTTGGGTCTGTCATCGAGTCTCTTATTAACAACTTCATTGATGTGTAAGTTGCATGATTGATGACTTTTTTTCCCTTTTTTCCCCTTTTTTCCCTTTTTAACATTGCTTTTACAACATGATCATCTCAAAGTAACAAAACTTGAGACAAACACAGATCCGGCTTATACGGACTGATTTTTACTACTTACTACTTATTCTTGTAATCAGTTGTTAGAATTAGTAAAACTAACTAAGAAAAATACTAAAAATAGTAAATAGTAATTTACAATGTAAGAAAATAGTAAATAGTAATTTGCAATGTAAGAAAATAGTAAATAAGTAATCAGTAGTTAGAATTAGTAAAATTAACTAAGAAAAATACTAAAAATAGTAAATAGCAATTTACAATGTAAGAAAATAGTAAATAAGTAGTCAGTAGTTAGGATTAGTAAAACTAACTAAGACAAATACTAAAAATAGTAAATAGTGATTTACAATGTAAGAAAATAGTAAATAAGTAATCAGTAGTTGGAATTAGTAAAACTAACTAAGAAAAATACTAAAAGTAGTAAATAGTAAACTATAGCATAAACAAACAGCCAAAAAGTAGTACGGAAAGTAGTTAGTAGTTGATATTAGCAAAAAAAATCAACAGAAAAGTCTAAAAATAGTAAATAGTAAACTATGGTATAAAAGCAGCAAAAAAGTAGTACGGAAAGTAGTTAGTAGTTGAAATTAGCGAAAATATCAACAGAAAGGTTTAAAAATAGTAAATAGTAAACTATAGTATAAAAGCAGCAAAAAAGTAGTACGGAAAGTAGTTAGTAGTTGAAATTAGCAAAACTATAACCAAGAAACAGCGTTCGAACTATTCGTGCAGTCTTGGGTAAAAGTTCAGCTGTTGATAACAAGTGATAACAAGCTGATAATAGGTGATAACAGGCTGATAAAAGGTGATAGCAGGTGATAACAGGTTGATAACAGTTGATAACAGGTTGATAAGAGGTGATAAAACTTGATAACAGGTTGAAAACAGGTGATAACATTTGATAAGAAGTTGATAACAGTTTGATAACAGTTGATAACAATTGATAAAAGGTTGATAACATTTGATAACATTTGATAGCAGTTTGATAACAGTTGATAACAGGTTGATAACAGTTGATAACAGTTGATAACAGTTGATAACAGTTGATAACAGTTGATAACAGGGTGGTAGGGAAGTGCTGATGCTTTTGTTGGACGTTTGGAGCGGATAAGTTTTGGAAAGTTTGATACAAGGGGGTTCGAAACTCCGTGGAAAAGTGTAGGAAGATTATTTGATAACATACGATAACACGGAGATAACATGGAGATAACAGGTTGATAACAGTGATAACATGACCCAAGGTGTACGAAGATTATCTGATAACACATGATAACACGGAGATAACATTGAGATAACAGGTTGATAACAGTGATAACATGACCAAGGTGTACAAAGATTATTGGAAGTTTCGGACCCCGCTAGGTTTGATAAGCCCAAGAAGGAACTATGGAGAGCCCAATTATTCAAACAATGGCAAAAGCCTTTTAAGATTCAGGACCCTTAAAATTCGATAACTGGAACTTTGAAATCAGACCAAAAACCGATGGAATCATATAGAACCATTAAACTGAAGTCTTGTTTGCCCGATAGAAAAGTCATACGGTTGAGTACCGAATGACTAGGTAGCTGAACACTGGCTCCCCTCTGAATTACTAGCTGAATACTAGCTGAACCCACTTTAGTTAATAAAACTACACCCTCTGAATAGGGGTTTGAACACTGCATGACTCAGTTCTTGAGAGATTCAAGCGTACGAACCGTGTGAAAGTAGGCCAATTTCACACTGTCATCTAGCTGAATCCATGATAGTCATGCACCATTCAGACGGTCATTCTGACGTTTGACTAGTACATCTTGTTCTCATAGTAAAACTCATAGTAAAAAGGTTGAGTACCGAATGACTAGGTAGCTGAACACTAGCTGAACCCACTTTAGCTACTAAAACTGAATCCTCTGAATATGTTTTTACAAAACATAAGCTTACGAACCGTCTGAAAATGGATCAATTTCACACTATCGTCTAGCTGAATCCATGATAGTCATGCACCATTCAGACGGTCATTCAGACGTATGGACTGGCGTATCATTTTTCTATAGGGATTGGGCTTAATTGGTGGATTTCCATTAGAAAACACGTAAGTTACCTATTTGTATGTAAATCAGCAGAATGTCTTAATCAAGGAGTCCGAAACTCCGAGGAAAGGTGTAGGAAGATTATCTGATAACATATGATAACACGGAGATAACACGGAAGTAACAGGTTGATAATACTGATAACATGTCCTAGATGTACGAAGATTATTTGATAACACGTGATAACACGAGGATAACATGGAGATTACAGCTGGATAACAGTGATAACATGACCTAGGTTCTACGAAGATTATTTGATAACATGTGATAACACTGAGATAACACCGAATTAACAGGTTGATAACACTGATAACATGACCTAGGTTCTACGAAGATCAAGGGGTCTGAAACTCCGAGGAAAAGTGTAGGAAGATTATCTGATAACATATGATAACACGGAGATAACACCGAAGTAACAGGTTGATAACACTGATAACATGACCTAGGTTCTACGAAGATTATCTGATAACACCTGATAACACCAGGATAACATGGAGATTACAGGTTGATAACATGACCTAGGTGTAGGAAGATTATTTGATAACACGTGATAACACGGAGATAACACCGAATCAACAGGTTGATAACACTGATAACATGACCTAGGTTCTACGAAGATTACTGATAACATGTGATAACACCGAATTAACAGGTTGATAACACTGATAACATGTCCTAGGTTCTACGAAGATTACTTGATAACAGGTTGATAACACTGATAACATGACCTAGGATTCTACAAATATTTTTTAAACAGTTTCGGACCCCCTTGGTCTTAATTAAAACTTGCATACGACACCTCTGAATAAATATTAATTATAATCGAAACTAATAAACTACTCATCACAACTAATAAATTACTACTTCGTTGGTTGAATAATGAATGGCTCTATTATAAGCAACGGCTAATTAATAACGCTAGTCGTTAATCATCCATCGGCCCTTTAACAGGAACGATAACAGCTGATAACAGGTGATAACAAGTGATAACACCCACGCACACCCTCCCTCCCCCGCGACTTACAGAAAACCTAAGGGTCCGAAACTTCCAAGAATCTAGGCCGTGTTATCAAGCTGTTAACTTCGTGTTATCATGTGTTATCAAATAGTCTTCCCACACTTTTCCTCGGAGTTTTGGACCCTTGAATCAAGGGGGTCCGGAACTTCCAATCATCTTCGTAGAACCTAGACCGCGTTATCACTGTTATCAACCTGTTATCTTCGTGTTATCATGTGTCATCAAGTAATCTTCCCACACTTTTCCTCGGAGTTTCGGACCCCCTTGAAGAAAAGTAATAAAATATTAAGATTATTTATTATAATCCTGCTTTTATATATATATATAACATATTAAATATTTAAAATAAAGCATGCTTTAATATTTATAGGATTAATAATAACATAATAATTTATAATAATAATAATAAATAGATAATAATATGATAATAAATCATATATATATATAATGTATTAAATTTATAAAATAAAATATAATAAAAATATATATATATAGGATTACGCAATAGAAGTGGATAAGTTATAAAAGTGGGTATAATCAGCAATAACATGGAAATAGTAAAAAATAGTTGATAGTTAGAAAAAAAAAGAGCCATCCCGGTTTTAATATAAATATTAAATATATTAAATAAAATATACTAAAAATATATGAAATAAAAATATTAAAATGTATTAAAATATATACAATAAAATATGCTTTTATTGTATATATAAGCTTATAAGTATATTATAGGATTAATATATAATACAATAATTTGTATTAACAATAATAAATAGATAATAATATAATAATAAATAATTTATATATATACATAATATAGGATTACGCAATAGAACTGTATAAGTCATAAAAGTGGGTATAATCAGCAATAATATGGAAATGGTAAAAAATAGTTGATAGTTGGAAAAAAAGCCATCCCGGTTTATATATATATATAATGTGTGAAATATAATAACACGTAAATAAAAATAATATACAATACAGGATTAATATATAATATAATAATTAATCATAATAATTATAATAATAATATAATAATGAATAATTTATATATATATTATACATAATATAGGATTACGCTATGGAACTGTATAAGTCATAAAAGTGGGTATAATCAGCAATAATATGGAAATAGTAAAAAATAGTTGATAGTTGGATAGAAAAAAAAAACAGGCATCCCGGATGTAGCTGCTTGCCTTTTGTTCAGTCCGTCATCCATGAGCAAAGCTGTTGCTTCATTTTTCTAACAGTGACTTTTTTTATTATTACTTGCGATTATTTTTCTTTTTTTTTTGGTAACAATTATTTTGCATTATTTTATTTTACGATTTATTATTTCTTATTTTATTATCATTTAAATATTAATGTTAATTAAGATTTTTACAATTATTTTGCACTGTTTTACCTCACTATTTATTATTTCTTATTTTATTATCATTTAAATATTAATTTTATTATTATTTTTACAATTATTTTGCACTATTTTATCTCATTATTTATTGTTAGTTTTTATTACCATTTAAATATTATTTTAATTAAGATTTTTACAATTAGTTACAATTAGCATTAAATTAAATTCAATTATTATAATAATGAAATTAAAATATTAAATATTAATTTGAAATAAATAAATAAATTGCATTGAATTTTATCCCACTATTTATTATTTCTTTTTATCATTTATGATTTAAATGATTAATTTTACTATTACATTTATTAGTATTTTGCACTAAATTTTATTTTACTATTGACTATTTCTATCTATTATTACTGAAATATTGTATTTTACTATTATTTTTAGTAATTACTTTGCACTATTTTATCTATTTATTATCATTATTATTTTTATTATTACTGAAATACAGTACTTTACTATTATTTCAGTAATTACTTTGCACTATTTTATCCAACTATTTGTTATTATTACTATTATTACTATTATTACTATTACTACTATTATTACTATTTCTATCAATTATTACCGAAATACTGTACTTTACTATTATTTTCAGTGATTACTTTGCACTATTTTATCTAACTATTTGTTATTACTATTATTATTATTATTACTATTTCTATCTATTATTACTGAAATACTGTATTTTACTATTATTTTCAGTAATTTGCACTATTTCATCTATTTATTACTATTATAACTGTTATTAATATTATTATTATTATTACTGAAATACTGTACTTTACTATTATTTTCAGTAATTTGCACTATTTTATCTATTTATTACTATTGTTATTATTATTATTATTATTATTATTACTATTTTTTTCATTATTAAATTATTAACGATGTTCTGAAACGGGACCGTTCAAGAAATTTCCCACGCTCTCAATCTACGATCACGTGACCTCTCGCTTCTTGTCCAAACGAGCCAAGAGGGGTCGACAACTTTCATAAACTGTTAACTGTTTACTTTCATAACTGTTATCAACATGCAAGGGGGTCCGAAACTTCTAATAATCTTGGTACACCTAGGTCGTCTTATCACTGTTATCAATCTGTTATCTCCACGTTATCTCCGTGTTATCATATGTTATCAAATAATCTTCGTACACTTTTCCTCGCAGTTTCGGACCCCTTGACTAGGATAAAACTAAATCTGTGGGAAAAAGTCCCACATAATTAAAAATAATATTAATTCTAAATTCCTGATTTAAAAAAAAAAATAATCGAATAGTAAAAGTAATCAAACAGTAAAAGTAATCAAACAGTAAAAGTAATCAAATAGTACAAGTAATCAAAAAGTAAAAGTAATCAAATAGCAAAGTAATCAAATAATAAATTAATCAAATAAATACAAGTAATCTAAAAGTAAAAGTAACCAAATAGTAAAAAGTAATCAAATAGTACAAGTAATCAAAAAGTAAAAGTAGTCAAACAGTAAATGTAATCAAATAGCAAATTAATTCAAAAGTAAAAAGTAATCAAATAATAAAAGTAATCAAATAGTACAAGTAATCAAAAAGTAAAAAGTAATCAAAAAGTAAAAAGTAATCAAATAATAAATTAATCAAATAGTTACAAGTAATCAAATAGTTAGAGTAATCAAAAATTAAATGAAGAATAAATACGTGAGTAAATAAGTAAATTATAGGACGATTCGTCGGCGTCTCGGACGCGTGACGCGTTCTTGACGCGTTCATGACGCGTTCGTGACGCCCTTTGCGTGTCATTTTTTCATCGCCCATCGACTCTTTAAACAAACGAGGCCCTCAATCACCAATAATCAATAATAGCACTTTGGTAACAGCCGATAACAGGTCGATAATAGCTGATAACAGAGTAATGGGGCCCAGTGTCTCTACTTTGCAGGGAAATTCCCTGAAAAAGGGGGGAAAATCGGGTCTGAAAATGGAAAAAAGGAGCGAAAAGGGAAAAGGAAAAAATCTGGATGTAAAACATGTATTCTAGTTCGGAGGGGGAGAAATGGGGAAAATAAGGGAAAGACGAAAAGGGAAAATCTGGACGTGCAACATTATTCTAGTTCGGAGGGGAGAACGGGGAAATAAGGGAAAAGGACAAATCTGGCAGTGCAGCACTATTCTAGTTCAGAGGGAAGAAAGGGGAAATAAGGGAAAAGGACAAATCTGGCAGTGCAGCACTATTCTAGCTCGGAGGGGAGAAAGGGGAAATAAGGGAAAAGAAAAAATTTGGCAGTGCAGCACTATTCTAGCTCGGAGGGAGAACAGGGAAATAAGGGAAAAGGGACACATCCGGAAGTACTGCATCGTTCTAGTTCGGAAGGGGGAAGAACGGCAAAATAAGGGAAGAGGAAAAGGGAAAAATCTGGAAGTACAGCATTATTCTAGTCCGGGGTTGGGGAGGGGGGCGGGAAAAGGGGGAAATAAGGGAAAAAGGGGAAAAAGTGCAGAACTGAAAGTACAGTATCATTCTATTTCGGAGGGGGGAAAAAGTGGGAAAATAAGGGAAGAGGGAAAAGGGAAAAATCAGGAAGTACAGCATTATTCTAGTCCGGCGGGTGGGGAGAGAGAGAGAGAGGGAGAGAGAGAGAAAAGGGGAAAATAAGGGGAAAAGGGGAAAAGGTGGGAAACTGAAAGTGCGAACACTGAATAAGGGGGGGACACATTGGCATCTAATGACAGGTTGGATTTGAGCTACTCCCACTTACCCGCCCACCAGTCGCAATCTTAATGATAACTAATCACGGTCTGCTTATTTTTCTAGACCCCCGACGGTCCTATTTCATAAGTACAGGTCGAGATTTTAACTATCGATATCTTATCGATCGTCTCAATCGATTAGGGCTTATGGTTTTCCCCTCAATTGCACAGCTGCGTCTATAATGGCCCAAAGGGAAAAACTTGACAAAGAAATCTTATTCTTGAATAATATATTAATCGGTGTCTCCACTTTTACAGGGAAATTCCCTGAAAAAAAGGGGGGAAATGGGGGTCTGAAAAGGGAAGAAGAGGAGAAGAGAGTAGAGAGGGAAATCTTGGACCCTGTGTATTCTTGCACGGGGAGGGGAAAAGGGGAAAGAGAAGGGAAGAAGAAGAGAGGAGAGTAGAGAGGGAAATCTGGACCCTGTGTATTCTTGCACGGGAAGGGGGAAAAGGGGAAAGATAAGGGAAGAAGAAGAGAAGAGAGTAGAGAGGGAAATCTGGGACCCTGTGTATTTTTGCACGGCGAGGGGAAAAAAGGGGAAAGATAAGGGAAGAGGAAGAGAAGAGAGTAAAGAGGGAATCTGACCTTGTATATTCGTGTACGTGGAGGGGAAAAAGGGAAAGATAAGGGAAGAAGAAGACAAGACATTAGAGAGGAAATCTTGGACCCTGTACATTCTTGCACGGCGGAGGGGGAAAAAAGGGGAAAGATAAGGGAAGAAGGGGGGAAAATGGCAAATTCAGAAGTGGAAACACTGATAATAATAATAATAATACATAAGATAATCTAAATTAAATATGTTTACTTTAAAGAAATAATTGCGCATTAAAACAGCACGTGGAGGTAATTTTACCAATGGCCACCAACATGGCGCTACACTGCGGGTATTTGGATAACCTGCACACTGCGTACGCAGTTGGAAGTCCGCATTTTTGTTTGGGTAATTTATTTCATATTGTATTATTATTTATTTTATTTATATTTATTATTTTATTATTTTTATTTATATTTTATTTATTTTATTTATATTTATTATTTTATTATTTATACTATTTTTATTTTTTTGTACTTATTATTTTATTATTATTATTTATATTATATTTATGTTATTTATATTTATATTTTTATTATTATTATTTATATTATATTTATTACATTTATGTTATTTATATTTATTATTTTATTATTATTATTATTTATGTTATATTTATTATTTTTATATTTATTTTATAAAGTCCAGGACTGGACTATGTTTCGTAAGTATCAACAATGTAAGTTTTCAAAATTCAAGCGTACGAACCGTGTGAAAGTGGCTCAATTTCCAGACTTTCGTCTAGCTGAATCCATGATAGTCATGCACCATTCAGAGGGTCATTCAGACGTATGGCTAGCGCATCAGTTTTCTATCGGGTATTATTATTATTATGTTATATTATTATATCATTATTATTATATATTATTATTAATTGATTACTATTATATATTTTCTATTTAGGACTTAAATATTAGACGTTAAAAAGCATATGGCGTTTTTACACTTGTTAAATGTCCCTTTTTAAAAGGCCTGATTTATGTGAACTTATTTCAAATTGGATTTGAATGTTTGTCCCACAACAGCTGTTATTACAAGTTTTACCTTCAGATGTACTAGTCAAACGTCAGAATGACCGTCTGAATGGTGCATGACTATCATGGATTCAGCTGGACGATAGTGTGAAACTGGCCCGCTTTCACACGGTTCGTACGCTTGAAAATTGTTGCGCTAGCCATACGTCTGAATGACCCACTGAATGGTGCATGACTATCATGGATTCAGCTAGACGACAGTGTGAAACCGGCCCACTTTCACACGGTTCGTACGCTTGAATTTTGAAAGAACTGAGTCATGCAGTGTTCAAACCCTTATTCAGAGGTCCAGTTGTATTAACCCAAGTGGGTTCAGCTAGTATTCAGCTAGTGATTCAGAGGGAAGCTAGTGTTCAGCTACCTAGTCATTCGGTACTCAACTGTATGACTTTTCTATCGGGGTAATATCAGTATAGCTAAAATAATATTAACTTTTAACACTTATAATTTAACTAATAATATAATATAATACATATATAATAATAATAATAATAATAAAAGTAATAATAATATAATAATAATAATAATATATAATAAGAATAAGAATAAGAATAATAATAATAAGAATAATGATAATAATAATAAGAATAATATCTAATAATATTAATAATAATAATACCTAATAATAATAATAATAATAATAATAATAATAAGAATAACAATAAGAATAAGAATAAGAATAATAATAATACTAATAATAATAATAATAATATAAATAATAATAATAATAATAATACTAATACTACTACTACTACTAATAATAATAACAATAATAATAATTGTAATAATAATAATAATAGTAATAATAATAATAATAATAATAATAATAATATAATATAATTTTGAAGAATAAAATCTAGATCTCCGAATATAGAAATGTTTGTCGTTTCTCGAATCAAGGGACTGTGATAACATTTAAGTGGCATTGGATGTTTTAATTGAATTACTGATAATCGTAAAAGGCGTGTCGCATCCCCTTAATGCAGCACGCGATGCGATTCAAACACTTTTTCAGTCGGTCCAGTCAATTAATCTCTTATTTACAATTAATACTCTTCATAATTGATTTTTTCATTAATTTAGTATTATTATTAGATAATTTTTTTAAAAAAGATAATTTACGATTTTTAAATGACTTCCCAGCAGAAGAATTAAGGATAGTTTCAGGACCCTGAAAATATCCTGAAAAGGACATTTTCAGGATGCCAATCAGGACCCTGAGTTCAGTGAAATTGGCCCACCTCCAGGGTGTTCAGGACCCTGACATTAGAATGCCTGAATAATACATGTTCAGGGTACTTAACAGCGTCCTGAAAAAACGCTTTTCAGGATACTTAATGGTGGTGCCTTCAATATAAAGATTCACAGTTCTCAACATAATATTTTTTTGACTCATCCACGATCAGACGTGGTTCAGGATATTCAGGATATATTACGGATATCGTTCAGGATGTTTGCCGACATCCTTAATTTTTCGCTGGGGACTTCTTACTACAGTTATTATATTATACGTTGATTTTTCTTGACTAATAGGATTCTAATCGATATTCAGGATATGTTCAGGATATCGTTCAGGATGTTTGCCGACATCCTTAATTTTTCGCTGGGGACTTCTTCCAACAGTCATTATAATATTATACGGTGATTTTTCTTGACTAATGGGATTCTAATTGATATTCAGGACATGTTAAGGATATCATTCAGGATGTTTGCCGACATCCTTAATTTTCTGCTGGGGACTTCTTCCAATAGTTATTATAATATTATACGTTTTGATATTCAGGATATGTTAAGGATATCGTTCAGGATGTTTGCCGACATCCTTAATTTTCCGCTGGGGTTATTTTTTAATGGGACTTTGTTTTAGCTCAAGTTATGAACGACTACCGGGCTAAGATCATTAATGACCTTAGAAGAATTTCAGTCCGGGAGAGAGATTATCAAAGCCAAAGTTTGACCTTTGACCCAATACGCTGTTCATTAAGGTCTTGTCTTAAGCTTTTTAAACTACCTTTTGTTTCGGTAGCTTGGCCATAATGAGCTTCGGGTAGGACCCAATCAGAAAATTTAAAAAAATAATAAATAATAAATCTTGAATAGTTCAGTTATTCATAGTTTCATTAAATAGTTCAGAATTGATAAGAAACTAACTATTTGGTTAGTAAATTCAAGTGTTTGCGGATGATTTCCTTTGGTTTGAATAAGACTACCCTGATAACACCTTGATAAGACCCTGATAACATACTGAAAACCTCGGATGATATCCTTTGGTTTGAATAACACTATAGAAGCTTGATTAACTACTGAAAACACCCTGACGACATACTGAAAACCTCGGATGATATTCTTCGATTTGAATAAGACTACCCTGATAACACCTTGATAACACCCTGACAACATACTGAAAACCTCGGATGACATCCTTCGGTTTGAATAAGACTACCCTGATAACACCTTGATAACACCCTGACAACATACTGAAAACCTCGGATGATATCCTTTGGTTTGAATAAGACTACAGAAGCTTGAATAACTACTGATAACACCCTGACAAACATACTGAAAACCTCGGATGATATCCTTCGGTTTGAAAAAGACTACCCTGATAACACCTTGATAACACCCTGACAAACATACTGAAAACCTAAAGGCGGACATAGATGAGATTAGAGGGAGGCTAGGACTGGGATGCAATTAAGAGATGCAATCTGTGGTCAGGCCTCGGAATGAGCTACTCTTTACGCATTGGATTAATTTATATCCTTGATTAACTGATGCTTATCTGCCTTAATGAACAAACTTCTAAATTCTTTTATCTCCCACCAGTGTTTCCACTTTTGCAGGGAAGTTCCCTGAAAAAGGGGAGAAATGGAGTCTGAAAAGGGAAGATGAAGAGAAGAGAGTAAAGAGAGGAAATCTAGACATTCTTGCACGGAAGAAGGAAAAGGGGAAAGATAAGGGAAGAGGGGAAAGAGAGGAAATCTAGACCCTGTACATCCTAGCACGGAGGGGAAAAAGGGGAAAGATAAGGGAAGAGGGGGGAAATGGAGTCTGAAAAGGGAAGACGAAGAGAAGAGAGTAAAGAGAGGAAATCTAGACCTTGTACATCCTTGTACGGAAGAGGGAAAAAGGGGAAAGATAAGGGAAAAGGGGAAAGAGAGGAAATCTAGACCCTGTACATCCTTGCACGGAGGGGGAAAAAGGGAAAGATAAGGGAAGAGGGGGGAAATGGAGTCTGAAAAGGGAAGATGAAGACAAGAGAGTAAAGAGGAAATCTAGACATTCTTGTACGGAAGAGGGAAAAGGGGAAAGATAAGGGAAGAGAGAGGGAAAAGGGAAAACTGAAAAGTGGGAACACTGTCTCCCACACAACAACAACACTACAACACTACAACACTACAATACACAAATTGTTTCAGCCGAATCAGAACTAGTGAATATTACGTAGCCGCACAGTCCTAACGCTCGCCTCTCTATAGCGGACACCGTTATAAAATCAGATTCATACAATTATGGAAATTATTTTACATGAAAATGTTTCCTGATTTTTTCTATGATTTTTAGAATCATTTTCAAACGAAATTTGTAAATCTATATATTTTATACGTGCGTCCGTAGTAGAGGAGTTAGTAGTTCAATGGCGTTTACTCTCTATAGCGGACACCGTTATAAAATCACCTCCATACAATTATGGAAATTTTTTTACATGAAAATGTTTCCTGAATTTTTCTATGATTTTTAGAATCATTTTCAAGCTAGATTTCTGAACCTATATATTTTATACGTGCGTCCGTAGTAGAGGAGTTACTAGTTCAATGGCCTTTCTGGAACACATTCTTTTCTATCTCGTATGTGTTTAGGTTATGAGTGATAACACCCTCTGGGTTGGACTGAAGGTGGGTAGGTGGAGGTAGGAGGTATTTGGGTATCATCGGTGGTGGTATCGATCAAGGATTTTCTCATCTGTGTGGTGAAGTGCACCCCGCTGCGAACAACCAGAACGGCTATTGATGACTGTACAACAGGGCGTCACCTCCAGTCCCAAGAATTAGTCACAAGATCCACACCTTAGACCTAGTACGGTCCATTAGCTACTACTACTAACTAGTAGTAACCATAGTAAAGTGCTAGTAGTAAGTTAGCAAGTGTTACTACTATACCATTGCAAAGAGTTGGAAAATGCTACACCTTAGACTAGTACGGTCCATTAGCTACTATTGCTAACTACTAGTAACCATAGTAAAGTGCTAGTAGTAAGTTAGCAAGTACTACTACTATACCATTGCAAAGAGTTGGAAAATGCTACACATTAGGCTTGTACGTCCATTAGTTCCTGCTGGTACTGCTACTGCTACTACTACTACTATCATTACCACTACTATCACCACTATTATAGTATTACTACTACTATTACTACTAGTAGTAGTACTACTACTGTTACTACTACTTCTACTACTACTACTTTTATCACAACTACTATCGCTACTGTTCCTACTACTGCTACTACAACTATCACTTCTATCACTACTAAACAAACTATCAGTACTACAATACTATCGCTGCTACTACTAACACTACTACTACCACTATACCACTACCAATACTACTACTGCTACTATTACTTCTATCAATACTAAACTACAATCAGTACTACTAATACTATCGCTGCTACTACTACCACTATTACTATTACTATACCACTACCAATACTACTACTACTACTATTACTACTACTATTACTTTCACTATCATTGCTATAATATCATGTATACACGTCTCTAGTACTATCATTTTTTCTACTTCTTGAATATTTACGCCTTCTAACAAGTCAACTTTCCACGCTAGAGAAACTATCGACTAACAAAAAAAACTAGCATAAGTAGTAAAACTGGCCTCCGTGGGAAAAACTTTTCGCTTCCCAACTCATCAACCTAAACGAAAAATTCCACACACTAAAAAAAAACTTAAGTTTTTTTTTTTCTGAGTCTTGATTATAAATGCCATAGGACACAATGAGAAATGATTCCAAAATACAAGTTTTCTCCAGCAATGGATAGCACAGAGAACTATCTGATAATTCGCTAACAAACCCAAGAGACCGGTTTCCATGGGAACCAAAACATTGGCTATATAATAATAATAATCCTACAAGCTCTTTTGCTTACATAGCTGATGGGAAAGCACTGCACTTTTTTCCCAAACAGCCATGGGAAAGTATTCATTTTCAACGTGTTTATAACAGGTTTGATTCATTCATAGAAAAAAAAAATAACTATTAACTATTATATTTCAATCCATTCACTAACCCCGACTGAAAATTCTCATAGAGTATGTAGAATTTTGGAACAGAGACTCAGTGAGAGATCATAAATTTTTAGTGTTTCTTACTGAGATCTCACTTGAGTCTTTGTTCAGAATTTCATAATACTCAGTGAGATCTCATAAATTTTTAGAGTTTCTTATTGAGATCTCACTTGGGTCTCTGTTCCAAAATTCTACATAGTCCTTATATGAGGATTTTCTGTCGGAATAAGTTCGGAATAAGAATCTGGAACAGAGACTCAGTGAGATCTCAGTGAGAAAGCTCTAAAAGTTGTGAGATCTCACTGAGTCTCAATTCTAAATTCTACATAGTCCTATATGAGGATTTTCTGTCGGAATAAGTTTGGAATAAGAATTTGGAACGGAGACTCAGTGAGATCTCACAACTTTTAGAGCTTTCTCACTGAGATCTCACTTGAGATCTCACTTGAGTCTCTGTTCCAAAATTCTACATAGTCCTATATGAGGATTTTCTGTCGGAATTAGTTTGGAATAAGAATCTGGAACACAGACTCAGTGAGATCTCAGTGAGAAAGCTCTAAAAGTTGTGAGATCTCACTGAGTCTCAGTTCTAAATTCTACATAGTCCTATATGAGGATTTTCTGTCGCAATAAGTTTGGAATAAGAATCTGGAACAGAGACTCAGTGAGATCTCACAACTTTTTAGATTTTCTTACTGAGATCTCACTTGAGTCTCTGTTCCAGATTCTACATACTCTTATGAGAATTTTCAGTCGGGAATATTTCCATCATTTTTTTTCTTTTTTCCTATATACAGGAATGGTTCAAGGGGTCCGAAACTGCAATAATCTTCGTACACATGGATCATGTTATCACTTTTATCAACCTCTTATCTCTATGTTATCTCCGTGTTATCATATGTTATCAGATAATCTTCGTACACTTTTCCTCGCAGTTTCAGACCCCTTGCTGCTGATAAATTTGTGATAAAACTTAACATAATCGAATAGTCCGGATTACTGGACGATGAGAAATATGGTAGTTTCACCGGAAATCGGAAGAATCTTGAAGTCTAATCGATAAGAATCGCAATGTAAAATATCGTATGTTCTCAACGTTAGAAACCTTTCAAAATTTCTAAAATAGTTTACGTTTCTGTCGAAAGACTTCTAACCATTCCAAGGGGTCCGAAACTCCGAGGAAAAGTGTACGAAGATTATTTGATAACATATAATAACACGGAGATAACAGATTGATAACAGTGATAACATGACCTAGGTATACGAAGATCAAGGGGTCTGAAACTCCGAGGAAAAGTGTAGGAAGATTATTTGATAACATATGATAACACGGAGATAACGTGGAGATAACAGGTTGATAACAGTGATAACATATGACCGAGGTGTACGAAGAATATTTGGAGTTCCGGACCCCTTGATCAGCGGTTTCCCCCCGAAAAAGCAAACCTGAGAGAAAAGTCATACGGTTGAGGACCGTGTGAATAGGTAGCTGAACACTAGCTTCCCTCTGAAACACTAGCTGAAAAGTAGCTGAACTGATTTGAGTTACTAAAAAATGAGCCATCTGAATAAGGGGTTGAATAGTGCATGACTAAGTTCTTGAGAGATTCAAGCGTACGAACCGTGTGAAAGTGGGCCAATTTCACACTAACACCTAGCTGAATCCATTATAGTCATGCACCATTCAGAGGGTCATTCAGACGAATGGCCAGCGCAACAGTTTTCAAGCGTACGAACCATGTGAAAGTGGGCCGATTTCACACTGTCACCTAGCTGAATCCATGATAGTCATGCACCGTTCAGACGGTCATTCAGACGTACGGCTAGCGCATCAGTTTTCAAGCGTACGAACCGTGTGAAAGTGGTCCAATGTCACACTGTCGTCTAGCTGAATCCATGATAGTCATGCACCATTCAGAGGGTCATTCAGACGTATGACTAGCGCAACAGTTTTCAAGCGTACGAACCGTGTGAAAGTGGGCCAATGTCACACTAACACCTAGCTGAATCCATGATAGTCATTCACCATTCAGAGGGTCATTCAGACGTACGGCTAGTAGGCTCGTCTTATTTCTATTGGGGAAAACACCGCGCGTCCTGTTATCACTGTGTTATCACTTGTTATCAGATTATCTCCATGTGTGGGTAGATTGGGTTGGAGGGACCGCGTTAATTGATTTTCTCTTTTAATTTTCGCTGCTTTGGGTGTTGGAGAAGGTGGGAAGAAGATTTGATGCGGAGATGCGGAGGAATTATATAGTGGACGACTAGTCAAAGGTTCTTTCATAAAGTACCTTCTTCCAAAACAATATGCTCATAACTTGTAAAACACACCATAACCTTCCTTGATATACGTTCAATCAATTTACGAGGGGGTCTTAAACTTTCTCCAAAACACCTAATCCAAGTCTCCAGGACTTCTTAGGTTCTCTATTCCACACTTACAGGGAACTTTTAAGGACCTTTTAAGGACCTTTTTCAGGTTTTTCCTGGGATACGTTCAATCAATTTACGAGGGGGGTCTTAAATTTCTCCAAAACACCTAATCCAAGTCTCCAGGACTTCTTAGGTTCTCTATTCCACACTTACAGGGAACTTTTTAAGGACCTTTTCCAGGTTTTTTTCCCGGGATAAGTTCTTCCACACTTACAGGCAACTTTTAAGGACCTTTTCCAGGTGTTTTTTTTCCCGGGATAAGTTCAATCAATTTACGAGGGGGTCTGAACTTTCTCCAAAACACCTAATCCAAGTCTCCAGGACTTCTTAGGTTCTCTATTCCACACTGACAGGGAACTTTTCAGGACCTTTTCCAGGTTTTTTGCCCTCTCCAAAACACCTAATCCAAGTCTCCAGGACTTCTTAGGTTCTCTGTTCCACACTTACAGGGAACTTTTCAGGACCTTTTCCAGGTTTTTTGCCCTCTCCAAAACACCTAATCCAAGTCTCCAGAACTTCTTAGGTTCTCTATTCCACACTTACAGGGAACTTTTCAGGACCTTTTTCAGGTTTTTTTTCCCGGGATAAGTTCAATCAATTTACGAGGGGGGTCTTAAACTTTCTCCAAAACATCTAATCCAAGTCTCTAGAACTTCTTAGGTTCCCTGCTTCACTTACAGGAGGGATTTTTCAAGGACTTTTCCAGGTTTTTCCCCGGGGGGTTTTTAGAGGTTGATAATCTTGATAACATGTTTGCGTTGGTGTTATACACATACACAGGTGAAATGACAATGTGTTATAGAGCGAGTTACTATCCCCCCCGCCTCACCTCGTGAGTTACGATGGAAGAACCGCGTGTGAGTTAGTAAGGTAACTCACCAGGAGGTCCATCCTCTTCTTATGAGCATCCGCGTACAATTTACATTCACTATGTTCCCATATACTTTACACCTTATCCATTTTATCACTATGTATTAAGTCAAAAAAATTATTTTTCGCTTATATTTACCACGAACCACGGTTCACAAAACCACGGTTCACAAAACCACGGTTCACAAAGCCACGGTTCACAGCCACGGTTCACAGCCATGGTTCACAAAATCACGGTTCACAAAACCATGGTTTACAACCACGGTTCACAGCCATGGCTCACAAAACCACGGTTCACAGCCATGGTTTACAACAACGGTTCACAACCACGGTTCATAGCCATGGCTCACAACCACGGTTCACAGCCATGGTTCACAGCCATGGTTCACAAAACCACGGTTCACAGCCATGGTTCACAGCTATGGTTCACAGCTATGGTTCACAACCATGGTTTACAACAACGGTTCACAGTCATGGTTCACAACCATGGTTCACAACCACGGTTCACAGTCATGGCTCACAAAACCACGGTTCACAGCCACGGTTCACAACCACGGTTCAAACCCCGGCTGGCCCATCTCAATACACAAGTAATGAGAAAGCATTAATTAATGTCCTATGGTGAAAACAAGGCGTGAAAAAAGGGGACATGGGCGTGGAATTAATTAATAATCATTGTATTAAGGACTTGTACAGAAAAAAAAAAATTATCCATCCCAAAGTTGTTGTTGTTTTAAAAAGCTCCAACACAAAATATTAAATATTAAATAATCTAGTCTTTACTAATTTAGCAATATTTACCACAAAGAGAATTATAAACTGTAACATGAAAAAAGGGCCATAATCCAATACTGGATTCCAGGCCTAGAATACACGCTAGAATACACGCTAGAAATAATCTAGTATTCAAACTATATACGGTAAAATCCAAAGAGTAGAAAAATGAGTTATAAAAATCTTTGTTAAGTACCTAGCCCCCACACGTGGGATGCTCTACTATATAATCTTCGAAGCAATATTCATTTTCTACCCAACAGGGGGTCATATCCCAAAACTGGCCATCACAATGGAGAATCTTTAATGATATTCTCCCCAGAATCATTGGCGGTAAATAGAATCTTCATTAGATCCTTATACAGTCAGGGAATAACTTGTAACAAGAATCGGGATAACTCTATTCCGTATGGGATAGTTATTTTGATATATATATTTCTAATTGTACTAATGATATTCCCCCAGAATCATTGAAGTAGTAGAATCTTCATTAGGTCCTTGTACAGTCAGGGTAGAACTTGTAACAAGAATCGGAATAACTCTATTCCTTATGGGATAGTTATTTTGATATATATATATCTAATTGTATTGGGATAGTTATGATTGTTATACATCTTTTAATGATATTCCCTCAGAATCATTGGCGTAGTAGAATCTTCATTAGTTCCTTATACAGTCAGGGAAAAACTTGTAACAAGAATCGGAATAGCTCTATTCCGTACGGGATAAGTTATTTTATGAAACGAAAGCTTAATGGAAACGGATCTGGGTTGTTTTAATAGTTAATCGTTAAATGGCCGGGGCCCGGATTGTTGGGCAGATGCGGTTGCTTGGGCCAGCCAACACCGCATGACCGATCTCCTGCCGAGTGAATTCAAGAGCCGTTTAGCGCCCTTCGCCACTCGGCTGATGGATGGTTTCCCTCTAACATTATCAACCTCTATTCACCTAAATATCCCACCTTTGGTAATAGGCCTTGAGGTCATTTGCGACTGTGGAATTTTCCCTTGCAAATTGAAAAACTCTTGGCTTATATCATGTTTTTTCCCTTGGCCCCCCCAGCGGAAAATTAAGGATGTCGGCTACATCCTGAATATCCTGAACCACGTCCAATCGTGGATGAGTAAAAAAATTGTGTTGAGAGACTTGTGAATCTTGATTATTGAGGGTACCTTTAAGTATCCTGAAAAGAGTTTTTTTCAGGATGCTGTTAAGGACACTGAACACGTATTATTCCGGCATTCAATGTCAGGGTCCTGAACACCCTGGAAGTGGGCCAATTTCACTGCACTCAGAATCCTGATTGGCATCCTGAAAATGTCCTTTTCAAGATATTTTCAGGGTCCTGAAACTATCCTTAATTTTCTGCTGGGCCTATTATATGTTTAATTATGTGTTTAGACTTGTGTGCTTAATTTATTAGTATTCCCCGCTTTTTTTCAGTTTTGACGGCCTTAGTAAGGTAACGTTGTTTTGCATAAGACGTGAAAAGAAAACAATGGAACCATTTTACACTTAAACAAATGTAAATGGCTCAGCTGAATGCCTGAATAGTTTTCCCTATGCAAATGTGTAACGCTAGCTTGTCAGTGTCACCACTTATGCAGAAAATCACAATAACAAACTGTTTCTAAGTCGCCTTGATTACAGGTGTTAAAACAATCTGCACATATTATGGTAATCCTTCACAAACATAATGGTACTCACCTTAGAGAATCCAATGTTGGGCGTGGGCAGATGGCTCAGATCATGACGCTTGAACACTGGAGAGAGAGAAAAAAAACAAGAGTATTAATTTAATTTAATTAATTCATTTCATTTCATTTAAACTATATCAAAATGAACTGCTGGAGTCTCATCGGACAAGACTTCCCGCAGACTCCGAGCACGAGGAAAAATCCCGTCCCGACACGCTGGCTCGCGGGACGTCAGCGGGAAGCGTATCGGGGCACGGAACCAGACAACGGGACAAAATCCAAGCTGTCGTCCTAATTTTTAGCTAACTGAAGCTTCAAAGCACGAAAAATCTGAGAAAGAAAATGTAACGTTCCCCGATACCCCCGAAACGCTGAAATCGACAGTCGCGATACTCGAGAACGGGAAGTCTTCGGTCCGCGACGCTCGGTTCCTCGGGACTCCATGTAAGGACTGCGAGTGGCCACAATGGAAAAGGAGTGAGAAAAAATGTAAACTTTTGGGTCTTAAATTGGCTTATAACAAGAGCTTGTGAACCTTTGCACGCTCCCTAATCTAGCGTCATAAAGCAACCATCAATTGGCCCTTCAAGTTTTCTTTTCTAATTTTTTTTCTATTTTAAGAGTGAGATAGGAAAAAAAAAGAAGCTGAAAAGTTACGCCTTTCGACGATATCATGAATTGGGCAGTCCGGATCTTTTACATTTCCATAGACAAAGGCAAATATTGCCAGGTTTGTTTATCTCTTACTTAAGGATTCCAAACGGTCAGGGGATTTGGTGGAGAGGCGGCCATTTGTATGCACCACGACGCGCCTTGTTTACAGCATTGCCAAGTCGCTTCTATCAGCTTTTCCTTACAAATGACCTGCTCTTAATTTTTATATTCCGTCTACCATCAATTATACGGTTTAATGAACTTAAGCCGAATAATAATCTACATTCTAATACAACCAAACACCAACACATTCAGTCAGAAATAACCCCAAAAGGCCAGTCCATGTTTTCTCTACACTGAAAAAAAAAACCAATACTTAAAACTGAATCTAGTTTACACTATTATTTTGTTAAATTAATTATGATTTTATACCTGAAGATGAATTTTCTTAAAGTGGAAAATGAATTTTTAAAATTTGAAATTAAAAATATTAGTGAAACAAGTCAGGGGCGATGGCGGCACGCAACAACACGTGTCCTGTCCTTACGGCGTTGCCAAATTTACCATTAATTTTTTCCCCTTACATCTTTTAATTAGCACTTTTAAAGGCTGTTTTAGATTAATTGCAGAACATTGAAATAATACTTTTTAATAGGTATTTTCCCTGATTAAAAAAGAAGCCGTTATTAATTTCCGAACGGAGAGTCTGAAAGAGAGAAACAACTTATAATGAGATCTGGCCATCGATAAGCTAAAGTAGTCCATTGTTCCTTCTCCAAGCTATTTGGAGTACCTTTTTTAAACATAGAAATTTTTCAACTATAAGCACTTAATTACTAAGCAAATTAAGTATTTCTGCAAGAATCAATAAGCAATCAATGGGATCTTATAGGCATGGTTAGGAAGTTGACTGTAGAACACAATTACCTGTGAAATTCGTAGAAAATAAAGTGGTTCAATGCAACAAGACGGGTAAAATGTCAATGCAGTTTTTGTTGTCATTGTATTATTTATAGCTTTTTTTCTGAAAATTAATTCGTTCAGGGCGTTCAGGTCGACTACGCAACGTTGCCTCTGCTAGCAAAGCGTGACCAGTCGTAAAGTATTTCAGCCAGTGTATACAACTGAATGTTTCAAATCTAGAGGAAACATCAAGACGTGTGAAGTTTTACATTTCCCATTTAAGAAAAAAAATTCATAATATTTTCCTGGAAATATTTTCAGTTCTCAAATGATTCCCCTGCTGATTCCTGATTTCGCCGGCTGTCGTGGATTCTTGTTAGCGACGCAGTTATTCAGATGACACGGCAAAGTCTATTCACTAGAAAAACGGACCTAGGAATTTCTGTTTTCTAGACATTCTTTGGAGGGATGATTTTGACTGTGGGTAGCAGACCCCCCATGAAAATAATCCATGCTGGTTAACCGTGGTAACTATTGTGACAGGTCCAACAAGCATGAACAAAAGTAAGCGGCCTGATTCTCTTTGTGTAGCTGGCGGCTTGCAGCACTGGCTTCGTTCAGATGTCAATAGCCGCCATTGTTTTCTCATTCATTTATCATTTTTTTTCCCTTACAGAGTCTTCTTTCACTTTTTATTTTGACGATTCCAAGCAACGATAACTCGCTTCTTCTCTCCACCTCGAATTCTTTGACTTAAACCAACAAAAGAAAATGTGTCATCTCTCGGCAAAAATAGTTCCGCTCCAAGCTATCGTTCTATTCACCAAAAAAAGAAATCCAGAACCTTCTTCTCGGGCAAAATGTCGCGACCACCCTTTGAGATATCTTTTAAAAAAAAGCTCCAACTCAATTAATTTAATTGCGAAATTTTATTTCAATCACAAGTTAAAAAGTGCGGGGGGTACTGATAGTTCCGCCGTTCGCCGCCAGGCAGGAGGATAAGTTTTTATATTTTTTTCTTTGATTTATTTTCCGGATCTTTTGGTTTTTGCTTTTTGAGATTTTATTTTAGCCATGGGAGAGTGTATTTGAGAATCCTCCAATAGTGAATAAATTAATTCATTGTGGAAAAATCTCATGACTGATTTCTAAGGGCCATTATTTTCGGCGGAGCCATGATGGATGGTTCCTTTAAAAACACGGCATCGTTCATTACCACTGAAGACGACCAAACAAAAAAAAAAAAAGAAAAAGTATGAAGCATGCGAAAACTGCAATTACCATTGCAAATACCCGAATATCTTATTTAGTAATCAAGCCATTGGTTTTTATTCAGCAAACACAACAAACACGGCCAAATTCAGGATTCATCTGGTCTTGCTGCATCCTCATATCCAGTAATTAAACTCTTTATGGCTTGATTACTGGAGAGAATTTTTAGAAACCGTCTCAGAACCAGTTTACTGCTCATAAAACATCTTTACTACTCGTATAAAAGTCATTAAAGTTATTTTTCCCTCCCGCCACTCTGTTCAAAGAACCGGTTCCATTTCCTGTGCATTTTTCTCTCTTTTGACTGTCCTATAGTAACTTGGTGATGATACTTAGCAGAAAGTAGTACAAGTACAAGTACTCACCTTGTTGGAAGTAGTTAGTCTTTCGTACGTAGACACAGACCAGGGCCATCAGCTGAAGCTGCGACAGTCTCTGCCGAGTGGAGGCCGGCAGAGGTAGCAGGTCACGCAGGTGACCTATCTCGGTGTTGATAAGGTCACGGCGCAGCTTGCTGGCCCCTTTCGTCGACTTGCTCGCATCGAAACTACTGCAACATACAACAACAACAAAAAATATTAATTAAATTTTCTATAATTAACTTCATTCAGTTTTTTTTTTCTTCTCTCCTAAAGGTTTATAAGAAATTTAATGGAGAAATAGAACAGCACAAAAAAGACTGGGACGAAAAACAACAACTCGAAAGCTGTTTTCTTGTATGTAATAACGTGAAATTTTCCGGACTTCCGCTACACTTGCAACACATCAACAAAAATCGGACCCCGCAAGAAATTATAAGAATAATAATCATCACAGTCAAAGAGGGAATTAGTGAGACAACAACCAGAAACTCCCAAAAACTCGACCCAAAAATGAGGAAAAACTTCTAAGTTTTTTTTCGTCTGCTTCTGGAACGGATCAGATCAGTGGAGAATGTCCCATCATTAAACACTGGAGATTCAAATATTTCCCAAGGTATTCAACAACAACAAATGGCGACCTTTGATAGAATTTCCACTGTAATTTCAGTTTTTTTTTGGTGTCTTTTCTACCGGTTGGTGTTCCAGTTTGATGTGTATTCTAGAAATTTAATTTCGTTTCCGTCTAACATTCATCACCGTTGACAGGACATTCTTTTCCCTGAGTATTCTACTTCATTCAAAACCCGGACGAGCGTCAAATAAATTTTTCCACGTAACAAACCCCCGAGATCTTTGATACATCAGAAAAATCTTAACTGGAAAACTCTTCTATGCTGTCTTAAATGTAGAAAAGGTTCTAACCCTGCAGCGTATCCTTCGTTAAGACTAATGAAAGCTGACAAAATTGGTCAATGACCAAAAAGGACTGGACCCTGAACTCTTTGACCTTGACCAAAAATTATAAGTAATTTACTATTTCATTCTCTGTCACACACTGCTCTTCTATACAATAAAGTCATTGTCTTAGACAGAATAAAATTGTCAAAAGTTTTATAATAATTGTTTCACAAAAGTATGAAAGGTTTTAAATAGAACAGAGGAAGAAAAATAAAAAAATCTACAAGACAGAGTATAGGAATTTTGCTCTTGGTAGACGGAGGGCTGGCCGCGAGGTATGAGATTAGCCCGGGGAACGGCGCCGGAAGTGTGGGCCGCAATTGGCGCTTACCAAGGGTCCCTCATTTGAGAAAATTGGACCATTTATAGGATTGTACAGTTAAAAGAGTGCAGCTGAGGTTGAAGGCACTTCATTACCGCCCTACGCCACTTTTCCCTGTGTTGTTTTTACGACGCTCAAATTACCCGCGGACTCTGGGCTTTTTCTTGAGCTTCGCCATCTTTTTCTCTCTGTCTCTCTCTCTCTCTCTATCTCTCTGTCTTTCTCTCAGTCTCTTCTATGTCTTGTCGTATGCAATAAAAAACTAATACACCCTTCTGAGCAATATATGTCTCCTCAATTATTGCTGCTGTGCGCAAACAAAAACCTCCATACTTGTTGTAAAACTGTCCCCGGGGAAAATCTCTGGTCCCTCTCAGTCCTTCCACTTTTTCCCCTTTTTTTTCCCCTCCGTGCTACAGAGTAAAGCTACATTGGTAAATTAACTTTATCCTCCATTTCCCTTTTTCCCTCTTCCCCATTTTCCCCTCCGTGCTACAGAGTAAAGCCACATTGGTAAATTAACTTTATCCTCCATTTCCCTTTTTCCCTCTTCCCCATTTTGCCCTCCGTGCTACAGAGTAAAGCTACATCGGTAAATTAACTTTATCCTCCATTTCCCTTTTTTCCCTCTTCCCCATTTTCCCCTCCGTGCTACAGAGTAAAGCTACATTGGTAAATTGACTTTATCCTCCATTCCCCCTTTTTCCCTCTTCCCCATTTTCCTTATTTAAGGGAATTTCCCTGCAAACTGGAACCACTGGGTCCTCTCCTCTCCGCTTTTTGAGTCGTCTGCTTCGTGTCAGCGGAAACAAGTACAGTGTTGCCAAGTCGTTTTAATTGTCGCGTAACTAAAAACTCTGAATATTCATAAATTGAAATAAAACATTAATTTTTTTCGAAATTTTCTTTGACACTTTCTTAGTTCATTCATTTAAAGAGGGGCAGTTTGTTAGACGTTTATGTTTTGAGTTCATTCATAATTCTTTATGAACTTTTTTAATACTGCAATTAACGGGTAAAGGCAGTAGCTGCTTTTCCAAGTCTAATTGCTGGTCTTTTCATTGAAAAGTAGCACATAAACACTTGATTGCATAGAGGGCAAAGTTGTTTCACCATTGAACTGTGCGGCTTGACTCGTCTCTCTCATTCCTTCGAGACTTTTGGCTCGGGTTCACTGAATTGGTCAGAGGGTCTTCAACCATCAGACCGTTTTAAATGCAATCTTCACATTTCCATGAATGAAAAGTGGCTAAAATAAAATGGGAATAATAAAAAAAAAGTGTACATCTTTTTTTGAGTTTAAACTGTTATATCCTTTCACCAGGAGGCTATGTAATTACACGTAATTGTTTTCTGAACTTTTTGTTTGATCTCTTCATGTACAAAGAGCCAACCAGGGACCCCTCCAACCAAAAAATCCTTCAATATAAAAGGTACTACTAACCAAGTGATTGTATAACTTTATAATAAAATTCAACTAATATGTTAAGTCTTATGAAGACTTAATACTGAAAAAGTAAAAAAATGTGACCAGTAGCTCGTAACACGCGGTACCTACTTTTTTTTGCGCTTTTTTTTTCGGTGGAGGAAGAGAAAAATTACCACAATTAACCGCAATTAAAAAAACCGGGATTAATTTAATTTTAATTGGATAAAATTACATGTTTATGACAGTTTGATGGGTGTGACCCCAGCGCAAAACACTTCCAAACGGACACCGGTACTTTTGCTCTGTAGTGTAACAGAAAATAAGAAAAATAAAAAAAAACACCCAGAGAACTGAATAGAAAACAGTTACAAAAAGAGAAAGGTATGAAATAGTTCTGTTCGAGTCCTACACACTGGAGATTTAAAAAAAAAAAAACAGAGAGGAATAGTTGATGAACTACTGGAATCTACCATTGACGTCCATAGCATAGCAACTTTTTAAATGTTCCGAATACTTTTATAATAAGATTTTTAAGGTTTGTGCTTTTTTTGCAATTGGGGACTTGGGAAGTTAGAAGTTTTCCCCTTGATGAACGTGTGTGAAGTTCTCATGACCTTTGCTACTACTCTTCATTCTTCTGAACCAAGTCTGGAAAACTGTACATATAAAACCTAGCGGGCTGCTGCTGCTGTTGTTGCTGCTGCTGTTGTTGTTGCTGCTGGTGCTGCTGCTGCTGTGATGAGCCGTTGAGAATGAGATCTAGTCTTTTGTGTAAGTTGTTCCCTTTCTGAGTTAAATTAAGACTCTTTTACCCCGAAAGAAGAAAGTGTAGAGAAAAAAAAAAGACAATAGAATTGGAGAATCTTGTAGCGATGTAAATCAACTTCCGTCTGCGAGTCAAATTCACCATGCGATTAGAACATCAAATTCTCACTGGGCGTAAGAGAACATGACAGCTCATAATGCAAAAGAATTGTAGATTATCCAAGTGAAATTCTTCCAAGATTTTCCCATAGCAAATCATTACTTTTTTCCTCAAGTTTTCGCAGACAAAAACTGAATAAAAATGTATTTTTTCCATAAGATTCTTCGTGAATCTTCAGCCCCCACAAGCAAAGATTCTTCCGACGAAATTCCAGGCATCGTGAGAAAAATCCCGGATATTTCTGCGATTCCCAACCATCGGGATTCTTAAGATTCCTACACGAAGAGTTTCAGTGAACTACCAAATCGCATTCCTCTCCCCCGTAAGAAAAAAAAAATCAGGATTTCTTGAAATTCTCAGAGTAGTACTTAAACATTTTCATTTTTAAGATGTCTTACAAAACTGTTTGAAATCTAATTCATTTAAATTCAAGCAGTCAGTCTTAAATCGTAATCTGTGAAAATTTTAAGAGTTCTATTAAGTACAAAATTCAAGCAGTCAGTCTTAAGTCTTAAATCTTTGAAAATTTTAAGAGTTCTATTAAGTACAAAATTCAAGCAGTCAGTCTAAAAATCTTAATCTTTAAAAATGTTAAGAGTTCTATTAAGTACAAAATTTAAGCAGTCAGTCTTAAACCTTAAATCTTTGAAAATTTTAAGAGTTACATCAAGTACAAAATTCAAGCAGTCAGTCTAAAAATCTTAATCTTTGAAAATTTTAAGAGTTCTGTTAAGTACAAAATTCAAGCAGTCAGTCTTAAACCTTAAATCTGTGAAAATTTTAAGAGTTACATCAAGTACAAAATTCAAGCAGTCTAAAAATCTTAATCTTTGAAAATGTTAAAGAGTTCAATTAAGTACAAAATTTAAGCAGTCAGTCTAAAAATCTTAATCTGTGAAAATTTTAAGAGTTCTATCAAGTACAAAATTCAAGGAGTCAGTCTTAAATCTTAAATCTGTGAAAATTTTAAGAGTTCTATTAAGTATAAAGTCGGAAAAAATAAAGTCAAGAAAAAGCCCGACGGTTAGTGTCGTAGCCATTCATTGAAATCACCGCATCAAGCACATCATCAAGTGGTGGTTTCAACTGTGGGCCGGAGCAAAAGCAAATCACCACCACCACTTAACTCCCACCAGTCAATGATGATGGAACAGAGTCTTTCTATAGGACGCAAATCATCAATCCTCCTTCCCCATACAAAAATTACACCAAAGCAGAAAATAAAAAGAAGAAGAGAGAATATATATATACACGTAAAAAGTCAAAAAAAAACGCCCAACAGCTACAAACTCCCTATAGCTACAAGGTTTTCCCGCTAAACAAAGCGGTCAGGGGCTTGTTGCCAGAAGGTGGGAAAACCTTGCGGTTACATCTTCTATATTCAGAGGATCTATTTCCAGCAAAGATCAAAACTCAACAAGGTACAGGACAATTCAGTCCATTACATGATGACAACTTGTATATTCGAGTATCTATTGAGACTAAGCTATTTTCAAATCTTAAACCGTATCCCCTCCTTGGTTTAGTATTAACCCTTGATTTTAATAACACTAGTTCAGATATACTTTTCAGTTTCAAGATAAGGTTGGATGAGTGTATCAAGCTATTGTTTAACTATAGTTTAAAAAAGTAGGCGAGTCGGATGATCTCTTTTACTTTTTTTTCTCTCTTTGGACGGGGAACCCAGCATAGAGGAGATGTCTGGAAGTTTATGAAAAGAGTGTAGCACCGGTAGCAGTCGGGGACGGAGACCCCGAGGGCCCGTGATCTTTGAAAGCCGCATCGCCCAACCCGGATGTACCCGTGGCTATGCGTCCTTCGCGCCTTCCAAAAACCTAAGGGGTCTGCCACTCTTTTCAAACCCGTGTCCCCACAGGAAAACTCTTGAAAAGAGTTGATTTACCTCGGGATTCCCGAAAAACCCTGAATCCCCTGCCCTTTTTTCTTTTGTACCCAATTAGTATTGATAATTATACCATTTACAACAAACTAGTACACAGAACGTTTAGTCTCAATTCTCCAACAGGCTTAGTTCTTAAATTAAACAGACAATAAATGGATTACAATCCAATTTACCTGCACATTTGAATAATATCCTGCATCAAAGGTGCCTTCTTCCAAAAAAAAAATGAAAACAACCAACTTGAAATTCTCAAAGACACACTTCACAACAGTTTTAATTTACCACAGAAGAATCCATCAACCTGAATTTTTGCAACTGGAACATCAAACTTGCCTATAGATGAGTATGCCTAATTAAAAAGGCAATTCAAAATCTGAGTTCTTTTTAATGAGTTCTATTGATAAGGAGTCGAGCCACGTTGTTTGTGCTGCTCAGTGGCCAGGTTGAACAGGTTCTGCTGTGCTTGAAGGAACCCAGTCGACTGAAGCAGGTAAACTGGAGGAACCTTCTCTTATGGCCGCACTGCTTGCACTACAAAACTCTTTCACCACCTTTTTCCAGCCCATACACACATACACAGGGTTCGCTACTCACTCTATATGTTACACTTTCACCATAAACATCACAGTACCGTGAAAAATAAATTCATCGATGCAATTTGCCGTGAAAGTGTCAACTCTTTACCAATTTGCTTATATTTAACACTGGCATTAGCGTGGATCTCAGTTCTATGTAGTAGTTCTAAGTAAAGCGGCCATTCACTGTCCCAGCGGAAAATTAAGGATGTCGGCTACATCCTGAACGATATCCGTAACATTATCCTGAACATCCTGAACCACGTCCGATCGTGGATGAATAGAAAAAATTGTCTTGAGAATTGTGAATCTTGACTATTGAGGGCACCATTAAGTATCCTGAAAAGCGTTTTTTTCAGGACGCTTTTAAGTACCCTGAACACGTATTATTCAGGCATTCCAATCTCAGGGTCCTGAACACCCTGGAAGTGGGCCAATTTCACTGCACTGAGAGTCCTGAATGGCATCCTGAAAATGTCCTTTTCAGGATATTTTCAGGGTCCTGAAACTATCCTTAATTCTTCTGCTGGGGTATAATATCGTTTTCCAAAAGACTTGTTTAATTTCTCATTTCATAATGATTATTATTCTTTTGTTTAGCTCTTACTAAAGAAGAGGTCCTCAAGTTCTCCCAAGAGCTTTTTTTTTTTTAACTTTCTTGTCTAACTCTTCAGATTTTTTCCCTGACACTTTTTAGGTTGTTGGATAGACGTAGAGAACACAATGCAGCCATCATCATCATCATCGATGCCAAATAGCCTTCTCATCTTGGAAAAGAAAAACTCATTTGCATATTTTATGTGTGTGCGATTCAGAAGAAGGGAAACCACCGGTCCCACGCAACATCGTGTCTTATTATGTTCCATAACGTATATATACAGTATGCGTCACAGTCTTCCTAGATCTAGATAACACGTTGATAACACTTTGATAACACTCGGATAACTGATCGATCTGACCAAAAAAGAATCGGCTTGGGGGATATTGGCAAGCCCGGCAATAAATTACTTAACAAGTCACGAAACCCGATAACAACGGTTATGGCACCTCTTCGGTAACATGATGATAACACGGTTGATAACATCGGATAACAACACCTGGTTTTGGGGGGAAAAAAAATTAGTCTTCCGTTGAACGAGTCTTATCGAAAAGCTGTAAAAATACGTGTAAATCTAAATTCATTTCATTCATAAATTTTTATTCATTCATATACTTTAATTCTATAAGAAAATTAAATAGAATTAATTCGTCCATTTTTATCATTGGATTTAATTACGATTTTCCCGGGCAAGGGACAAAAAAGCAGACGAAAACAAGATGGCCGAAAAACCGTTATCAAAATGCGCGGGTGGCTATTAAACTGCAAACTAATCCGCCATCTTTTCAAGGACATTCGCTTCCGTCTACTGTACTAAATACCCTGTTTTTTTTTAAATACACCTTAAAATCTCCTTAATCTCCTTAAAAAAACCTAAAATAATAATTAATAACATTATCAGCATGTTATCTAAATTTATAGCGAAGTATAAAGCCATTTCTTTCAGTGGAAACTTTTCGCCATTTTCTGACCTTCGTTGTTCCAAGTTTTCCAGAAAATAAAACTTGAGGACCAGTGAAGCGGCACCGAAGAAAAGAAGTGATGATAGTTATCACTGGTTAACAATCTATCGTGGTTAACCATGGTTGCCGGGAATCAAAAGCAGTGCCTAGGTGATTTCAACGAACGAACATTTAATATTTCTATTTTAAATCACAGACTATAGAACGACGGTGCCTTTTGCAGTGCCTTTTGCTTCCCTTTGAATCCTGAACGTAGTTGAAATCTTGGAACTTGGGTCCTTGCAGGCAACTGTAGAAAAAGCACTGCAAAAAGAAACCGAGAAAACTACAAAAAGGCACTGTAAAGGTGCTTTTGCTCGGACTTTGGGATTTTTTTTTCTTTCGTGGCTTATCTCAGATAGTAATATCGATTTTGCTTCCCTTTGAATCCTGAACCTAGTCTAAAACTTGGAACTTGGGTCCATGCAGACAACTGTAGAAAAAGCACTGCAAAAAGAAACCGAGAAACTACGAAAAGGCACTGTAATGGTTCCTTTGCTCGGACTTGGATTTTTTTTTCGTGGCTTATCTCAACGTAGTTTCAAACTTGGAACTTAGGTCCACGCAGACAACTGAAGAAAAAGCACTCCAAAAAGAAACCGAGAAACTACGAAAAGGCACTGTAATGGTTCCTTTTGCTCGGACTTTGGGATTTTTTTTTTCTTTTTTCGTGGCTTATCTCAGATAGTAATATCGATTTTGCTTCCCTTGAATCCTGAACGTAGTTTCAAACTTGGAACTTAGGTCCACACAGACAACTGTAGAAAAAGCACTGCAAAAAGAAACCGAGAAACTACGAAAAGACACTGTAATGGTGCCTTTGCTCGGACTTGGATTTTTTTTTCATGGCTTATCTCAACGTAGTTTCAAACTTGGAACTTAGGTCCATGCATTCAACTGTAGAAAAAGCACTGCAAAAAGAAACCGAGAAACTACGAAAAGGCACTGTAATGGTGCTTTTGCTCGGACTTGGGATTTTTTTTTCCGTGGCTTATCTCAACGTAATTTCAAACTTGGAACTTAGGTCCACGCAGGGAACTGTAGAAAAAGCACTGCAAAAAGAAACCGAGAAACTACGAAAAGGCACTGTAATGGTGCTTTTGCTCGGACTTGGATCTTTTTTTTTCGTGGCTTATCTCAGATAGTAATATCAATTTTGCTTCCCTTGAATCCTGAACTTAGTTTCAAACTTGGAACTTGGGTCCATGCAGGCAACTGTAGATAGAAAAAGCACTGCAAAAAGAAACCGAGAAAACTACGAAAAGGCACTGTAATGGTTCCTTTTGCTCGGACTTTTGGGATTTTTTTTTCTTTTTTTTTTCGTGGCTTATCTCAGATAGTAATATCGATTTGCATAACCAAATAAGGTGAAAGGGGGTAACACCCCACACCTTGGCAAAACTTGCACTCAAAACATTGGCCCTAATACATTCGACATTTTCGACATGACCAACACATTAGAATATGGTAGCCGCAAAACCGAGGTCATCCGAGACCCGAACCCGAACCCGACATCCGGGACCTCCCGTTTAAAGGGACGGCAACTCTTTTAATTTTTTTTCCCCAAATCCTCAATAATAATTCTTAAATATGTTGTATTCATATAGACTGCAGTGCTTCCACTTTAAGTTTTCAGTATTCCCTTAAAGAGGTCACAGTTTTCCCTTTTTTTCCCCTTCCTTGTAGATACCAAGTATCGTTTTCCTTTCCACGTAGGATTTTAAGCTATACTTCTATGTTATTTTTCCTTTATTTTTCCTTTTTGAGACCTAGTTTTCCCTTTTTAAGGGAATTTCCCTGCAAAGTGGAAGCACTGATAGACTGTGAGGATTTTATTATAATAGATTTCAGTGGGAAAATAAGTTGATCGAGATATAGTTGAGTTGCTAGAGCTTTACGGGACTTGCCTCTCCATAAGCTATCACAAGGGCAACTCTTTTATTTTTTTTCCAAATCCTCAATAATATTTTATAAATATGTTGTATTCATATAGACTGTGAGGATTTTATTATAATAGATTTCAGTGGGAAAAATAAGTTGATCGAGATATAGTTGAGTTGCTAGAGCTTTACGGGACTTGCCTCTCCATAAGCTGTCACAAGGGAATATCATTAATTTCCCTCGATACTACGTTTGAATTCCTTTGTTGAATAACGATGTGAAATGCCGACGGTGTGTGTTGCACGCAGAAAAGCACCGATTATTCCTCTTTTTTTTCCATTCAATGAACCATAAACACAATAAACATACTAGAAAAAAAAAAACACGACTTCAAATATACACCGCGGCTTCAAACCGAGCAATAATAAAAGAATAAAACTTATCCCAGTCTTCGGTAAATAATTAAAAATAAAATATGAAATATATCCTGGAATATTTTTTAAATATTTTTACAATACGGTTTTGCATTTATGTATTTAATAAATGTTTAAATATCAATAGTTTAGGAATATTTTTAGAAAAGGGCCCTGTGGCAGCGGCGCGCGGTGATCGTCTTTTGTTTTGCCGGGGGAAGTTGTTTATCCCACGCCGCGCTGTTTGACCCCCTGAGACAACAACAGTCGCCATGATAAGTACAAAGGTTTTTGTTTTCTGTCGTTGATATAGTCCACATCTCGTGGATTAACTGTATGAGTAATGATAGACGGGACTGTGCATCATAAATATCTTTGCCGCAAAACTCCCACGGGCATTGTGGAAACAAAAAGGCCACGACCCAAAGTTTTCCTTTTTCCAGACAATTTCAAACAACGCGACCCCCTACCCTCCATCTTTGAAAGCTAAGCCATCCTCACAGTATCAAAATTAATCGATTGTTTCTTTGCCAAAAAATTTGAGATTTTGGGAAAAACCCACTTCCCCTTCACTCCATTCAATCCGCTTATCAATTTTCTAATTAACCCAGCCAAACTGTTTGGGATAAATTGTTTGGAAAAGTATCGTTAAACGTCCTCTCGCTGACAAAAAAAGTGGTTTGACAACGCAAGTAGCCACCACAAACGAGCCATTAATCAGACTGATAAAACCAGTGTTTAAGCTATAAAGTAAAAATAACTCAAAAAATAATGCCACCAATCAAAAACCCTAACATGGCGGACAAAATGGAGCTAATGGCATCGTTTATCTCACTTGAACAAATCCTGGACAAAAAATAATTGGAAAATAATTTGTCCAGCATTTCTATGGATGTTAAGTTAAGTAAAGGTGAGAAATCGGGGAAAACAATGGAACTAGAAATGTATTGTCTGCAAAAATTTCGCGGGTAAATTTAAAATCTGAAAATTATTTTTTAGGTTTATTGGGATCTGCCATGGACTCGAGACGGGCTTTGAGTTCCTTCAGCTCCAGATCGGGGATGTAGCGGACCTCCTCGTACTCGGGCTGGTGCTCGTGAATGGACAGCTCGACTCCTTCGGGTAGAGCCGTGTGAACGACTTCGAAGAAAATGGGTGCGAGAGGAGCTGGTACATCTATAACCTACACACGAAACGATATTAGAACGAACAATGCTGGAACAACTGAAACATTGGGAGTAACGAGCTCGAGTACCTGCACGTTTCTTTCGTAAACGTTCAGAAAGTACTTGTCCTGGAGAATCGTGCTCTGAGGCTTGAAGGTCTGGACTTCGAGCGACTTGCACGGAGTGGCCCAGCTTTGAAAAAGCAAAAATAATAATTAACTAATGAACTACTTTTCCAATAAAACAGATTAAATTGTTGATAAACAGTAAATACCATTCCTCCACTTTGATGCCCAGGTTTTCTGCAGCTTTGTGCACAAAGCTCGAGTAATTCTCCAGAAGCGTGAAGTCATAAGATTTGAGCTGAACGTTCAGTTCATCGTATGTCGGGATCTCCGGCACGTCACTCTATAAGTAAAAACGAAATGAATTTTGATACAGAAGGTGCGGGTTTGAAGCTCAAACGTACGTCAAGGTATTCCGGTTCTTTGGCGACTTTAGGAAACCTCCTCGAACCCCAAGCTGTTGACATCTTTGCCATTCCGCGTGCCGCAGACGTTGCAGTCCGCACAGCCACACAACCCAGTGCCTTGATTAATTAAAAAATTAAGTTATTCTATGAAATCAGCCTAAGACTACAAAAATCAGATTAGCCTCACAATTCTTAACTAAACTGCTATGTGCTGAAAAACTTTCTGAGCTAGTAAGTAGTATCCCAAGTTTTGAGGTTACCATAACAAGAAGAGAAGTGATTTAGCTCTTTCAAAAATGTAATTTATGAATGTAGAGCTAAATTTTTTACAAAAATTTTAACCGAGAATGAAGTGTGGAGGCTTGAAGTAATATAAACAAATTAATTTATTTATTTTAATACCTTTAATGTGAACATGTTTTTGACTAAGAAGCAGACGACTCGCTTCTTCAAGTTGCCATGGTAACGAAAGATTTGCAACCTACCTAATCTAATTATTCACAGTAAAATTCCTTACTTTCCATTATTACGAATAATCTACTTGAATCTTAAGAGTTGTTAGCTCAGGAAACATGGCTTCCATTGCTGCTCGTATCGCTTTCGTCCCGTCCCTCGCGTACAATATCATCATGGAAAAACTAGCGATAAGGAAATGGTACAACCACATTGACGAAAATGTCATTCTCGGAGCCTTGCCGTTTCGATCCATGTCCAAAAAGGTATTTAAATACAAAGATATTACATTGAGTTTTCTTTATACGAGATATGTGTTTAGCTCGTTGAAGAGGAACACGTCCGAGGAGTTGTATCGTTAAATGAGGAGTACGAGCTGCGTTATTTGGCCAACAGTCCTGAGGTACTTGATCGTTTTTGATAATAATAATCAAACTAATCTTCTTTTCATTGATTTATTTATGTTTATATAGGAATGGAAACAGCTAGGAGTCGATGCAGTTCGCTACACCGTTACGGATATGTTCGAGGCTCCGTCCCAAGAAATATTAACAGCGGGAGTTAGTTTCATGGAAAATATTATCAAATCTAATAACGGGAAAGTGTACGTCCACTGTAAAGCTGGACGATCACGAAGCGCAACGATGGTAGGGTGCTACCTCATGAAGGTATGTCTTATTTAATAAATTAATAGTCTTATTTAGAATTTCGTAATTTATTTTCCCGTTTTGCAGAGATACAACATGACGCCGGAGGAAGCGGTATCGTTTATGAAGACGAAGAGACCTCACATTTTACTAGAATCATTCAAAATTGCAGCTCTGGAAACGTTTTATTTAAATAATGTCAAAAAATAGAGAAAGTTTGATGTATAAATTAATTTTTTGTAGATCTTGAATATATTTTTTCTACGAAATATAAAGCCAAGAGACATCTGTTGTCAGTTAAGGGAAATAACAATAAATTAAATAATTAAGAACTCTGATTTCCTCTTTTTATTATTTATCATTATACTTCATATTAATTAAAAATAATTTATTACACAATTTTTAATACTATTTATTTTATTTTTTCTCGTTTTTTTTTAAATCTAAATAGGTATTCATTTAGTTTAAGTATTTGCCACCTGGCACAAGTGCTTCCAATTAGCAGGGAAATTCCCTGAAAAGGGGAAAACTACGTCCAAAAGGGAAAAGGGAAATTTAGAAGCGCGTCTTTCTACTCTTACACCAGATGGGAAAAGGGGGAAATGAGGGAAAAGGGAGAAGGGAACTTAACAAATGTAGGTTTAAGCATGGAAAGGAAAAGGGGAAAAAGGGAAAAGAAAGCCCTCGGTGTTGTTAGCTAATCTAAATTCCGTGCAAGAACGTCTGCTTCTGCTGTGTAGAAAATTTGTTCGCTTATTTTTTGAGAGCCGAAAAATGACCGCCTTCTACAGCACAGCACTGTTGCGTACAGCCTTCACAGGTAATTACAATTACCACAAAATTATTAATCTTTATTCATTTTTCTTTCATGAAAAGGCTCAGGCAGTCGGCTGATGTACAGCAACCCTTGCCTATCCGCACTTGCACGGAAAGCTGTACTTCCAGTTGCTTCAGGACCCAGAATTATCTATGGATCGACAAATTACAGCAATAACTTGTTGCCTCAGATGAGTCAGGCCCAGTCCTTGTATGTTTCGTCCAAATCGATGGTGGCTGTTGGCGCCCAGAACGAGCACGACCACACCAAATTGTGGACGGCCGAACGTTTTCTGAGCATTGCCTTGCTGGGCGTCCTTCCCGCAGCCTTCGCTTTTCCCTCGCCTGCAATGGACTACCTCACAGCGTTAACTTTGACCATCCATTCGCATTGGTAAGGTTTATTCAAACACTGTTACATAATCAGTTACGTCATGACTTTTTATTAATCATTCATGTTTCTTCTAGGGGTATCGAGGCTATAGTTGTGGACTACGTTCGTCCGAAGATTTTCGGCCCGTTTTACCGAAAGTAGCGCTGGCTGCAGTATATGCCTTGTCGGCCTTCACCCTCGGTGGACTTTTCTACTTCAACTATTCGGATGTCGGCCTGGTGAACGCTATCAAGATGCTGTGGAAATTATAAATTAACACATATTCCGCGCACACACGCAACAGATTTGTTAAAAAGACAAAAAGTTTATTGAAAATGAAGGGTTCACGTGTATTACAGTAGTTTGTGAGGAGAAATACAGTTTGGAAAATTTAAGCGGGTTTTTTTAATTCGAGTTCGGGACTCAGCTCGGCGAATAACACTTCCCAGTCCCACACTACGTCAGGCTGTAATATTAAAACAAAATCAAATTATATTTAATAATTAATTATTAACTATCATGAATTTTTTACTTACATCTTTGATTTGCGATCCTGGGAGCAAGTGTCTGGTTAGCGGACGCAAGTCGATGTCGTGGAGGAATGCAAAATTTCCCGAACTTGACATGTCGTCGTCCAACTCTTTGTACGTTGCGACTTTGCTCATGGTTTCCCTGCGTGCAAAAGCTGTCATTTATGATTCCACGTCATAAATACAAAGAAAGTTATTAATCATAAGACATTAATACATTGATTAGTACATTGGTAATAAACTGAGAATGTCAGTAGCGTCCAATATTTATTTAAAGTTGTGTGATGAATTATTTAAAAAGCTTTTTATTAGAGTTATACGATACGTTTTGTTTGGTCCGTCATCAAGGTCTTCGTCGTCTCGCGCACCGAGATCAGGAATATTGTCTACATCTGTAATAAAATAATTTTAAATCATTAGAGATAATTCGCTTCATCTAATTTTCCCGACCTTTGTCCGATTCCTGGCGCTGTAGGCGGAAAGACGAAAGCTGTTTCTCTCTAAAAAAAATACAAATATAAACAAGTCTAGGGTCAAGAATAAAGCCAGAAAATGTAAATTATTAAATAAATTTTTTTAAAAGTACAATTTCGACATTTTTGAAGATTCTTCGGCCCAGCCACCTGTTCGTCGAGGCGGAGGTTTCGGCGGCCTGCTCGCATTGTCCTTACTCACAAGCGACTGTGCTCGAAATACAAAATTAGCCTGTTATTAAAATCTCTAAATTGTATTTATATTGCATTCATTTTATTTCATTACATTTCCAAACATTGGTGAAGTTACAAAATTTTCGCTAGAGAAGTCTTCAGTTCTTTTAGAAACAACAACAAAACCCGGTTGCCATGGCAACGGAGTGGCGCCAAATTCAAACTGCAGGTTGTCATGGCAACGCTGCGGCGCCAAACACAATTAAATATTTACCGCGTAAATCACTAAGATCTGCTGGTAAAATATATTCATTAGGATCTCGTCTTTTCGGATCAATTTCATAAAGATTTAAATTACTTTCATACAAAGATTTAAAGCTCCAAATGGCTAAATGTTTGCTTTTGCCTTGACGACCCAGCAAGAAGAGATCGTCTCGTAGCTCGCAGTCGGAAAATTCAGAAATTTTTTCATTTGAAATACTTTTAGAATCGATCAATTCTGCTGAACCATCAGGGCTGTGTTCGTATTTGGTTTCTTTAATAATAAATCCACAAATTAAAGCCCAGTGGGCTTTGTGTCCTCGCTTGAGACAGGGCTGGTGATTGAAATCAGCATCATACCTGTTGTAAAAAAAATCAGAAATTAATTTTTTTCAAATTAAATACATTGTCTTCTTTAATTTAATTATTATTTAATTTATTTTTGTATTATAACGAACGCTAGGCTTGTCTTACAGTATTACACAAAAAATAATTAATAATAAAAGTAATTATGTTTTACAGTCCTACTTCACGATTTATCATTATCTAAAATTCAATTTTATTATCTAGTAATTTATTCATTATTATTCGTATTTAATTCTTTGGAAATTTGATTACGGAATTAAAATAAGCTTCCTCTGCAGCAGTGAATCAACCATTGTCCTTGGGTTTAAACCGTCCTGACATAGTCCTGAATGAAGACTGAAATGCTTTGCCAAAATTTGCATATTTCCCGCGCTGAACATTTCGCCCTGCTTCGTAAATCCCAACATCTTTGCTGTGGCGAAAATTTCCCCGACATCTACTGAAGTCCCCGCATGGGAAGCCGCCATTGCAAGGCACACCAGACCGCATCTAAAAATGTAATTTTCAAAAAAAATCTATTATTAATTGTATTGAGTTATTGTAAATCAATTCTAATTATAATAAAGTTTGATATTATTATCATCGATTTTGATGAGAATTTTATAGCTGTGATAGAATAGGGCTTAGGCCAAAACTGCCACTGAAGACTAGCCTCTCTACTGCGGACACTGAATAAAATATTTTTATCCAAAATTTACACTTTAAAATATTTCCAAAATTTACAGAAAAATCAGAGAAAGAAATCCATGCAAAGAAATTTGCTAAATTTTAATAAGTAGATTTAATACAAGCGTCCGCTATACAGAGGTGCTAGATAAACCCCGCTACTGCGGACACGCCAATAAAATACCTGTATAGGAAAATCCGACTAAAAATATTTTCAAAAATTACAGAAAAATCAGAGAAACAAATCCTTGCAAAGAAATTTGCTAAATTTAATAAGTAGATTTAATACAAGTGTCCGCTATAGAGAGGTGCGCCTTAGGTACATGTCCTGCAAAGAGATGAATTAGTTACTGCGGTCCGTTCTGAAGGACTACGTCCACATCCTCCACGTAATAAATGAATTTTCCAGTTTTAGAGTTGGACCACTGGGTAATAAAAGATAAGGCAGTTTCAGTAGGTTTCTCCATTAAACAGGATTGTCCATTCCTGATATTTCGTGAAGAAGACAGAGGCGGAGGAGGTGGAGGTATCGTACCGCTCATTGCCTACCTGAGAAGTAAAAAATAATAAGTTAATAAGTTATATTATTTATTTAATTACTAAGAAATGAATTTAAACATGAAGAAATAAAACGCCATTATTTTTAAGCGCATTTCCTATTCATGTAATATTTTTTCCCCACGATTCCAAACGCAAAATATTTCACATAATTATTATTTATAATTTTTTAAAATATATTAATAATTTAAAAAATGATTTAATTAAATAAACTGAAGTTGAAAGATCAGTTATTAAATAAAAATTTTAATTTTGTAAAAAAAAAATTTTGCTGAGAATTAAAAATATTTGGCAACGTTGCAGTTTGTATAATGAAACCATAGACTAATAAAGGTAGACGCGCCAAGCCAATGGAAGGGTCTGGACAAGGGGTCCGAAACTCGGAGGAAAAGTCTACGAAGATTATTTGATAACATATGATAACACGGAGATAATATGAAGATAACAGGTTGATAACAGTGATAACATGACCTAGGTGTACGAAGATTATTGCCAATTTTCCATAAATAAATTATTACATTTATATTTACAGTACATTTTATTACAACTTATATTTATATTAAATTTATACTTATTAAATTTATATTATTATATTACTTTTTATTTTATTTTATTTTATTTACTTTTATTAGTTTTATGTTACTGCCGCCAGGGCGGCGCTTTCGGCGCGTTACTCTATGAATAAAACCAAAACAAATCCCTCAAAAAAGGGAGAAGCTGAGTCTTATGTTCACTGTGAATTGCTGTAAAAGCCCTGCATATTAATAATTTTTAATATTATTATTTATCATAAATCATAAAATAATGTTTTTTAAAACTTTTTGTTATCTGAAAATACTTACTTTTGGTACAGAAACGAATATTCCAACGTGAAAGTGCTGCAACCAAAATTTTCTGAGAGCAGACTAACTACAGATAGTTATTATGGCGCCAAATTCAAACGCAATAATTCTACCCACAACACAGGACAACACTTCCTTTCGTATAGTAATTGAAACACAGGTAAATTTGAAAGGTTAAACTATTAATGGACAAACATCCAAATCTTCATTTACTAATTTATATTCTGAAATAAATTCGTTTGCAGGATGCTGCGTACTTCGCGTGGTTGACGACACCCAACTACCCGCTTTGCAAAGAAATGTCTGTAAATATCTCATGGAACTTGAAGCATCTGCTCAAAAGCGAATTCTCCGATATTGAGACAGTATCGTATTATTAAGATTTATAGACGAAAGATAATATTATGAAATTGTTTTTGCAGATAATCCAAGATGCACGAGACATCACGTCCTTTGCGGAAAGGCTATCAAAATTAATAGTAATAATCCTGTAAATTATTAAAATATTATAATAAATTATTCTCCATAGGAAAGGCATAGTGTACTTCATAAAGATGCTAATAAAAGCGTAACATATGCTCTGGAAACTTGCACTGATCTTTTGGCGAGTATTGACGCAGTCGGGTGGAATCGAGTAAGTCAAATCAGCGAGGATTTTTCGAACGTTACGTTATTTACTGAAGACGAGAAGTCTCGAGTTCACTACATGACGGTCGAGTTCGGCAGCTCGCAACAGCCTCGCGTGACAGTCGACCTGCCCGAAGATTTTGAAGTTGATTTATCAGCAGGACGTGTAAATAAATTACTAGTTACTGGAGCTAGCAAGTATTGATTTTTAAATGTAGAATTTCAGTTTAGTCGAAGCGTTTGAAGAATTTTGTAGTCGAGTCGAAAAATACCAGAAATTTTGGTTGATCATGGACGATTTCGATTCTGTAGCCGCCGTCTTAGAACCGGAGAACCCAACACGCAAAGACGTTCGTCGCAAAATCATGATTAGTAAATTACAATTAATATTCGTGTGAATATAATTCAAATTAAAGCGATCAATTTTGTTTGTAGGTTCAAATGCTTACGCCCTGCTTACTGTGAACCCAAATTACCCCGAGCTGTTTCCCGATATCCAGTGGATTGGTGCGGAAACTGCCGTCGAACCTCTCCGAGCCAAATTAGTCCTCAGCATTGATGTAACAACTTTTTTTCTGCATTTAAGCAAACTAGAATTATGAAAAATACTACATTCTATGTTTCAAGGGCTGGGACCAATCTCTGAGCCTGTTCCAGAACCTGGAAAATCTATTAGAAATTGAACTACCCGTAAAAACATCAACGAGCTCCCCGACATCGGAGGTCTCGTGCGGTATTTGCTACGCCACTCGGCTCGAAGACGAATACCCGTCGCATTCGTGCGATAACTGCAAGCAAAGCTATCACCACCGTTGCTTATACGACGTAATATAAATTCATTTCCATGAATTTTTTAAGTGATAAGAAGTAATACCAATTATGACTAAATTATTATTTGTGGATTTAATTATTATGTTATACATTACACCTAACGTTTTATATCAATAACAAAGTTTTCACTAATATTTTAATTATTTTCCCTAGTGGCTACACGGTCTGTCCACAGCCAAGGTCCTGAGGAATCTTGTATTCGGGGAATGTCCATACTGCAGCATGGTAATTTAAAATCTTTACACAAAAAAACACAAAATTTACTAAAATATTATTATTTTCTTTTACAGTCTATTCACTGTAAACAACCAGACTAAGATGCTCATCCACAAACGAACTTGTATTCTTAATTGCATGGAAAGAAAATAGAAAATTATAATGAAGAAATTTTCCAGTTTCAAATTTTAGCCCATTATTTAATTTTGACGCTCCGCACAGTACTTGTCTTGATTCCGGATATTTCTCCGTCGTAGCGTTTGAGTTCTTTCCTGGCTTCGCGGACCTAGATAGGAAAAATAACATAAAGTTAACAGAAATTTTCACTGAAGAGGTAAAATTGCTAAAAATTCCAGTTTACCTGGCCCTTCCTGCGGATTTTAGCCTTACGGAACTTATTCCTGTGCTTGACACGGGGGTTCCTCTGCTCTTTGCTTCTGTGCGGAGTCAGACCCTTGTTTTTGGCTATCTGGTAGTTAATAGCTCTCTTCTCGTTATCCATTCCCTCTGCTTCGGGCTCTGCGTTTTCTGCGGCTTCTTCGTCTGCGGACTCTTCACTGTTTTCCTCGACTGGTTTCGCGGGCTTCTTAGGCTTCTTCCTCGAACTAATGGCCTCGTAAAGCTCGAGGGCCGACTGCTCGTCCCGAGTCAGCTCTTCCTCTTCCCGCTTCTTCTCGAGCTTTTTCTTCGGGATTGTTTCCTCGTTTTCAGGTTCTTTCCTTACATCTTTTTCTTTGAGCTTCCTCAAGATGCTGAGCTTCTTGCGAGGCGGTTCAGTAACTGCAGGGGACGGTTCGAAATCCTCCCGTTTGACCGTTTGCTTTTTCTTGAGCTTCTGCAGCAAATCGTCTATCTCTGTCTCGAGGGCCGAGCCACCAAGATTTAGCTGGTGGAGCAGGCCGCGAAACTGAACCAACCGCTTGATGACTGAGTGGTTTTGCACCGAGATACGCTTCGACTTCAGCTGGAAGTAGTAACTGATCTGGATGCAGTAACTTAATTCATAAACAAAATTAAATTTAATCTCTAGAAACTGAAATTAGCATTAAATTACTTGATAATGAGTCTATATTTCGTGAGGACATAATCAGTTCCCGGAGTTTGGGGCAGAACGTTTTCGTCAATAAGTTTGACCAGTGGTTCCAGTCGATTCTTCAGTTCGCTCAACTGAACTGTGTTAACGAAAACAGTAGAACCAATGAAACTTTTAAAAAATTAATTAACTACCTTTGAAGTCTTCTATTAAATCTAACAGTTCTGGCGACTCTTTTGCGAGCAACTCGAGCTTTTCTCGCTTCGATAACGAGGCTAGCTCCAGCGAAACTTTTTCCTCCTTCTTCTCCACTTGTTTTGGCTTCTCCGCTTCCTAAAACAAACCAACTGAATATTAAACAATCTTTATAAAATTGATCAACGCAAAAACCTTTAACTGCGTAATGAATTCCAGGCCAAAATCATCGTCCTGCAGCTGCTGGGCGAGGCGTTCCTGAATTGCGAGGGCTTCTTCTTCTTCCCGTTCAGCGACTTCCGCATCAGAGGCATTAGCTTCTGTTTAAAAAAATCACAATAAATTTGTTCAACAAGACAATGTGAATATAAATACCATTCCAGTCCTCGTCCACATAGTCGGCATTGTAATACATGGACCGTTTTTTGCCCCAGTCTTTTGTTATGGCTTCTTCATCATCGTCTACTTTGCCTCCTTCTTCTAGATCGCTGTCTAAAGCTGGAAGAGGTTCGGCTTCGACAAACGATGACTTTTTCTTATTTTTCTTCTTTCTGGCCTGTACTGGTGCGTCCTCGTCTTCCGAAGACGAAGCAACAGCCAAGATTTCATTCTAAATTTAACACAAAATTAATATTAACAAACTAGTTGCAAAAACTTGGTGTAAAAGATGGCACCCTAGTATTTTTGGTATTCTTTTTCATTAGTCTGTTCAGATTTTTCAGGCCCTCCCGTTCTTGCTTCTCGTAATACTCGTCGACTTCGTCGTAAATGAAATCGCGAGCGTTGGGGTCAACCATGTCGTGAAAACTATCGCCTGCAGGTCCCGAACTGCGGTTCCTTTTGTTCTTGCCTCGTGACATGGTGAATCCTATGAGCAGTAAAAGTAGAAATGAACTGAATTATTTTTAACTATGTTATTTGTGTAGTCTTTTATTTGATGAAGCTAAGTGTCCTGCACGTTTTGTGACCCCAGACGTTTTTATTTAATTTCAAAAATGTTTTTTCTGATTGCTTATGGTGAATAATATTAATAGAGATATTAAAGAAAAGTTTTCTTACTTAAAAATATATTACCTTAAAAGAAAAACCTTTAAACAAATCTGCAAACTTTTATCGGGTCTCTCAAGAGCTGTTTTGAAATCCGGTCCAGTTCCACGTGAAACGTCGTTTGTCGTCTGCTAATAACAACGTATATCAGTGTTTCCACTTTCATAGGGGAAATTCCCTGAAAAAGGGGGAAATGGGCAAATGTCTTGTATAGTCTAAGACGGAGGGGGGAAAAGGGGAAAGATAAGGGAGAGGGGAAAAAGGGAAAATTGAAAAGTGGACACTAACCTATATCTCCGAATTATATCAGTAGCACCTTAATGATTGTAGTTATACTTGTACGAATAGTCCAGTGTTTGTAGATCAAAAACTTTTTGTAATCTACAAAATACAGTTGATCTAAATATATATGTAAAAAGTTTAATAATTAAGAAAGTTATTATTTAAAAATGATTCAAAATATTTGCGGAATTTTGAGCGATTATTCCAGTTTTCTTTAAACATGTATAATTCTTTTATGAATTTAATTCATATTTTCGTCACTAGATGGCGCTAGTGTAACCATATTAAAAATTGAAAATCTCACTTGGCTAGTGTTTCCACTTTCAGTTTCCCTTTTTTCCCCTCTTCCCTTATTTTTCCAGTTTTCCCCCTGCCGTGCTAGAATACAGGCTGTACTTCTCGATTTCCCCTTTTCCCTCTTCTCTTATTTTTCCCTTTTCGGACCCCCTTTCCCCCTTTTCCGGGGAATTTCCCTGCAAATTGGAAACACTGCATTTGGTGCTTCCTTTTGTCGAAAGGCTGTTGACTTTAACAAGGGCCTCTTCATTAATGGTGAACTGTCTCCCGTACACAAAAATGACGGTGCCTTTTGTAGTGCCTTTTGGGGTGCCTTTTTGATTACCTTGAACTATAGGTACCATGGACGTAGTGGACGCTTTGGGGACGATTCAGAAAATTGTGAAAACGCCATGTAAAAACAAAACTGAGATACTTACGAAAACGAAATGTAGTGTAGTACCTTTTTACAGTGTTTTGTACGGTATAAAACACTATTGCTCGGACTTAATTTTACACCAACTATCTTCAAATCACATTACTTACTAGTTTACAGAGGCTTCGTAGTTCGGATAATTTCAAACGTACTGAAGATTTACTGAAAAATAACTGAATTATTGATAGCATTAAGCAAATTATATCTATTAAACTTGATTTTACGAGATAATTTTTTACACAAATACACGCAGTATATTCAGATTTAATTGTATAAAATACAGTTCTGCAACATATGTAAAGAAATATTAACCATAGGATTTAAGATATACTGAAATTATAAGATCCACTTGAGTATAACCTATAACTCAGTAAACAGATAAAACATAATATAATAAATATAAATAGGATTTATTATAATATAACAACCTGAATTTAATACGTACCGTATCCAAAGCGACATAAATGAAACTGAACCATAAATAGAATCATATTTTTAATCAATCGTATAATTTGATTCATTTTTTTATTTTGTTAATAATACCAAATTGTATTTAAATTTGATTTATTTTCGTGAACTCAGTATTAGTAGTTACGTACCAGTGCTTCCACTTTGCAGGGAAATTTCCTTAAAAAGGGAAAACTGGGTCTCGAAAAGGAAAACTAAGGGAAAAATAACGTAGAAGTATTGCTTGATACCATAGATGGAGGGAAAAAGGATACTTGATATCTATAAGGGAAGGGGGAAAAAAGGGAAAACCCTGTCCTCTTTAAGGGAAAACGGAAAACTGAAAGTGGAAGCACTGTTACGTACACGCATTACGATGACTTGCAAAACGATGATGCGTTCGAAATCATTTAGAACGCCCTTTTCTCTCGACCAATAGGAGAGCTCGTTACAAACGAAGACAACAAAAAGAAGATTCTATTGGCTGATCCAGTCAGGGGGTCAAGGAAAGGAACTCTTTCGCAGTGCTTCCACTTTGCAGGGAAATTCCCTTAAAAAGGGAAAACTGGGACTCAAAAAAGGAAAAATAAGGGAAAAATAACATAGGTGTATAGCTTGATGATATCTTAGATAGAGGGGAAAAGGATACATGATACCTACAAGGGAAGGGGAAAAAAAGGGAAAATCGTGCGCTCTTTAAGGGAAAACGGAAAACTAAAAGTGGAAGCACTGAGTAACACACAGTTCTAGTTTGATTTATTGCCAGTTCTCGCACTTGACAAAGAAAGATTCAAACAAACTGTTGCTTTGAATGTTTGAAACTTAATTTTATGTTTACGAAATTATTATTCCCTGCAAAACAAGTAAGAAATGACGTTTAGAACTGGAATTGTGTGTGTGTACGTAAAAATGAGGGCTGAAGATTTTTTTTTTTCAAAGATTTTGTACTTGGCGCTGAAGATTTCTGAAAATGTTTGACTTTAGTTCGAAGATTTCCCGCTAGTACCAAGTGGCAACACTGGTCAGGAGCATCTCTCTGAGCTGCTGAAAAACAAGAAGAAATTATTTGTTTCAACTGACACGAACACCAGTGCTTCCACTTTGCAGGGAAATTCCCTTAAAGAGGGAAAATCGGGCCTCAAAAAGGAAAATGAAGGGAAAAGGGAAATGAAGGGAAAACGCAAATTTCCGAGTATGAAACATGTACATCTAACCAGTATACAGCTGAAGTAAGTTATTGAGCTCTTGTGCAGAAGGGAAAAAGGGAAGGAAAGTGGACATTTTAAAAAGGGAAAAAAGGGAAATCAAGTTGTACCGGACGAAGGGAAATAAAGGGGAAACAGAGGCCTCTCGAAGGGAAAACCCAAAAGCCAAAGTGGAAGCACTAACGAACACGGTCTGTACATTTCTTACGTTTACTGGTGGGTAAATATAGTTTATTCAGATATTTTGTTAGTTTTCAAAATTTTTTAAATGTAATTTTATTTCGTTCCGCTAGTTTTATCCCTGCACAGTTGATGTTCCCAGACCCAGTGCTTCGTCGCCATTAACCAGCTTATGTGGTCATATTGGTGTAACAGATTTATATACATAATACTCATAATATTTATACACATCAAGGGGTCCGAAACTTCCAATAACCTTCGTACACCTAGGCTATGTTATCACTGTTATCAGCCCATTATCTCCCTGTTATTTGCTTGTTATCGCATGTTATCAAATAATCTTCGTACACCTAGGTTATGTTATCACTGTTATCAGCCTATTATCTCCCTGTTATCTACGTGTTATCGCATGTTATCAAATAATCTTCGTACACTTGACTTCGGAGTTTCGGACTCCTTGATACACATAATACATAATTGTATTCATCCTTGAGACGATTATACCTCGTTAAAGGTTTGCTGTATTAAGTCTGAATTAGACAGGCTGTCCAAGGATTCGACAGATTATTATTATTATTATTATTATTTATTGTTCACGGTTACAAACAATTCCTTGTACTGAAAGTTGACGTTTCATGTTGCTGAATCTTATTGGTAAGAAAAGTAACAGGTTTGCTTACATGTCAATAGCCAACTGCTTCAGTATATTCAACACAGTGATAACAATACTACTACTACTACTACTACTACTACTACTACTACTACTACTATTACTGCTACTACTACTACTAATAATAAATACATTTAAAAGATCAAATGCGTACGCATTTGATATATATCAAATTCTGATTTTATTTATTAATTTTAGTTATTTTAATTACCGATGGCGTCAAGTGGGATACAAAATAGGTTATGGGAAGGATCGTGTGAAGGATATTTTTCTGTCCGGTGAATCCAGCGCTGATGGCTCCTTTGTCCGACATTATTAGAGAACTGTAGCCAAAATTGTTGGGTTGAACCAGTTTCCTTGCCGGCGAAAATATTTAGCGAAAATTTTTAACATCGGGACGTGACAAAAGTTGAATTTTCGACTGAGCATCGTCCAGTGTTTCCACTTTTGCAGGGAAGTTCCCTGAAAAAGGGGAGAAATGGAGTCTGAAAAGGGAAGACGAAGAGAAGAGAGTAAAGAGGAAATCTAGACCCTGTACATTCTTTGCACGGAGGGAGAAAAAAGGGAAAGATAAGGGAAGAGAGGAAAAATGGAAGATTGAAAAGTGGCAACACTGGCATCGTCGTTTGACTTGAATAGAAATAGTGGGTACGATTTTATTTCAGTTTGAAAATCGAGTCACGTGACTGAAAGCGCGCCAAATTTCAAATCTGCAATCGAATCCCAATTTTTCAAACGGGACTCGTTAATGTTAAAATAAATTAAATTATTGCGTCTATTACTTCAAATGAAGATTATTTTCACTGAACTTGTATATTCTTGTTCAGTATTACCCACGAGGACAGGGAGGGTTTCACGAGGCCAATGCTTCGTTGGAGCTCAGGGTGAGTACTGCACAGTGCTTCCACTTTGCAGGGAAATACCCTTAAATCAGGAAAATGGGGAAGAGGGAAAAGGGGAAATGGAGGATAAAGCGAATTTACCAATGTAGCTTTACTCTGTAGCACGGAGGGGGAAAAGGGGAAATTGATATTTTCAAGCGGAGGGGGAAAAAAGGGGAAAAAGTGGAAGCACTGGTTCTGCACTAAATTCGTCAGCAACTTAATTTTTATCAGTTTTTTCCTACTTCACATAAAAAAAAGATTTTTTCAAGTGTACGCATACATAATACGTGCATAATATGACATCTGTACCAGTGTTGCCACTTTCAGTCTTCCCCTTTCCCCTCTTCCCTTATTTCCCCCTTATTTCCCCTTCATACTAGGATACAAATCCTGCCTACACATTTTCAATTTTCCCTGTTTCCTTGTGTTTCCCTTTTCAGGTCCCGTTTTCCCCTTTTTACAGAAAATTTCCCTGCAAAGTGGTAACACTGATCTGTACACAGTATATATCATTTTATAAATAACTAGGTGTGTACATTCGAGGTACCAAGGTGGGGCTGCCTCGTAGGCCTGGGTAAGGGGTAGGCACCCCCTGATTCTGTTCAGTTACATGTGACCAGGAAGGGCGCGGAATTCAAAAATTTTAGTTCTTAAGCACTATGGTCATAGAAGACGAAATCTAAATGGTGTTAAATAATTTCGTATGAGTACAATTTCACATGTTTTGTAATGTTAACCTAGTTTTAAACATACATTCATTTATACTGAAATTGATAATACTGTAATGTTTCCTTTCGTGTGTCTAATGTTTTGATTAGAAGTCAACATCACATTCGAAAACAATCACGTGACCCAAACGCGCGAAATTCGAGAATTTGTATGAATTTTCACAACCCATTATAAAACGAACATCAATTTTTTAAAACAATTTCGTCATAATAATTGAGAGTTTGCTTTTCTGTTCTTATCTACTTTATTTGTATCTATTTGTACCAGTAACGGAAACTTTAGATCACGTTATCAGGTAGTTTTCAGCTTGGTGCATCACTTAACTAATCAGTTTAACCGAGGTAAGCAACAATACACGAGCTCCAAGCCTGAAACAAGGTATTTTTCCCCTTCTTTTCCGCCATAGTTCGTCCAGAATTTGTCATTTACGATATGCCTGTAGTTTAAGATGAAGTTTTTTTTCCGTAAGTTTTACCGTTCTTGTTAAAGATTTCGTTAAGAAAACGGTTGTTTTGTTCCGTTATTAAATGTCAACTTTCTTATCTGTGTATTTCGATAGTGCAAGATAAGTCGAAAACTGCGCTATCTTCCCCGTGTGCTGAACTGAGCGAAACAGAGTAAAAGGGCGTGCTACTTTGTTCAACACTAAACTTGGACCCACCTAAGATGGCCGAATCGCAAAATGAAAAGATCACAAGAGGAAAAATCGAGTTTTCGAGAGACGATGTCATTGGTACAACTCCGTTTTCGACCATTTTCAAGGGTAAGTTTGAAGGAATGATTGACGTTGCCGTTAAGAGAATTCCACTCCACTTGGCCAAGTTGGCAGAGAACGAAATCGACGTGCTTCTGGTTAAAACTGACCACGACAACGTGATCAAGTATTACTGCAAGGAAGAAGACCGTGATTTCTGGTATGTATGGCTCCCTCCACACAGTTAATCATAAAATGTTTGATCATTCTTATTCTAGCTATATCGCCATTCAACTTTGTCCATGCAACTTGGAAGAATACGTTGAGAAGAAAGGAACCTACCTACGTCATAAGTTAGATTTACCCGACACGCCTGTTGAAGAAATCCTCCGAGGAGCGGCTGAAGGACTTTCTCACATCCACAAGAAAGACATCATCCACCGAGACATCAAACCCAGTAACATCCTTCTCTTCGTCAAGGAAAACAAGTTGGTTGCTAAAATCAGCGATTTCGGCATTTCCCGCATCATACCGGCTCATCAAACTGTCTTAGCCAACTTCAGCGCAGGAACAGACTTGTACAAGGCCCCCGAACTGCTAACTCCGCCGTTTTCATGGCGGAGTGACGTTTATGCTTTCGGCCTTGTCGTCTTCTACGTTCTCAGCAAAGGAAAACACTTGTTTGACGACAATCTTGGCCATGTAATCAAAGGTAACCCTGTGAACCTCCAAGAGCTGAACGGACAGCCGGATGCCCTTTCGCTGATCAAATGGCTGAGTGCTTTCAACCAAGAAGAGAGACCCAGAATGTCTGAAGTGGTTCACCACCCTTTCTTTTGGGACGACGAGAAGAAGCTAAACTTCATCAGAGATGTCCACCAAATAATAGAGGACAAACAGAACGCCTTTCCTAAGGAAGTAATTGACGAAGATTCGCACCACGTCATCTGCTCTTCACCTGCCAACTGTGGAAACCAGCGGAATCCTCCTGATCCTGCCACGTGTGATGACTGGACATCTTCTCTGACGCCTTTAGTAAAAACAGATTTGGGTCGTAAGATAAACATCAAATCCTGCGCAGAGCTGGTCCGCATCATAAGAAATAAGGTAAACGTTAACGTATTATTGCCACACCCAGCAGCTAGTGTCAAGTACAAGATGTATGGGAAGACGGACCACGTTGTGAAAATTCAAATTTCGTAGTAAATTCACTGTATTTCAGTGTTGTTCAATATAGCTTTTGCAATCGTTCGTTAGTTTACATACAACAGATAACAGAGAAAACAAACAGTTTTCAGCACATTTAGTAAATTTTCTCTTTTGTTAACAGTTCATGCACTTCGGCAGTCTCGAGGAAGCTGTGAAAGTGGAATACGGAGGCAGCGTTGAAGGATTTCGGCGTTATTGGTTTGACAGGTTCCCGTCTCTTGTCGTCCATTTGTGGGAAAAGGTGGAAGTAACGCACCTGGCCACCCATTTCAGCGGGTACTATGCACCAGAATTGGTTCGCAGAAAAAATGCAGAAACAGCCTTACTCCGAGCTATGGATGAAGGCACACCAGGAGATCTTCAAGAACTCCCAAAAAAAGTCAAAAGACTGGGAACCACAATATGGAAAAGGGCGTTAGATTTTGCAGTTGTGAAAGGGAGAAAAGAATACGTTGAAGTTTTGCTCAAAGACGGTACCGGCCCTGACGTCGAATATAAACATTTGATTACCAGTCTTCTTGGTGATGCAGCGAGAAACGGTTCCGTGGAAGTCACAGAATTACTCATCGAACGTGGCGCTGAAGTCAATTGCAAAAGCTTTACTGGAGAGACTCCTCTTCATTTAGCCTTATCAGAAGGTCACCCAGAAGTCGCAGAATTACTCATCGAACGTGGCGCTGAAGTCAATTGCAAAGACAAAGATGAAGAGACTCCTCTTCATTTAGCTTTAACAAGACGTCACCCAGAAGTCGCAGAATTACTCATCGAACGTGGCGCTGAAGTCAATTGCAAAAGCTTTACTGGAGAGACTCCTCTTCATTTAGCCGCATCCGAAGGTCTCCCAGAAGTTCCAGAATTACTCATCGAACGTGGCGCTGAAGTCAACTGCAAAAACACAGGCGGATGGACTCCTCTTCATTTCACTGCATCAAGAGGTCACCCAGAAGTTGCAAAATTACTCATCGAACGTGGTGCTGAAGTCAACTGCGAAGACATAGACGGACCGGCTCCTCTTTATTTAGCCGCACTCTATGGTCAACCAGAACTTGCAAAATTACTCATCGAACGTGGCGCTGAAGTCAACTGCAAAGACGGATTTGGACGGAATCCTCTTCATTTTACCGCACTCTATGGTCAACCAGAACTTGCAAAATTACTCATCGAACGTGGTGCTGAAGTCAACTGCGAAGACATAGACGGATGTACTCCTCTTCATTTCGCCGCATCAAGAGGTCACTCAGAAGTTGCAAAATTACTCATCGAACGTGGCGCTGAAGTCAACTGCAAAGATTCGCTGGGAAAAACTCCACTTGATTGTGCCATCGAGAAATCTCACAAAGAAACGATCGAGTTACTCCGCAACCTTCCTGCTGAAAACCTTCCCTCTGAGCCGAACAAGTAAATAACATTATTGTAAATTAGCGCAGTATATTATCGAGTGAACGACCGTAGAATACTTGTCTGAACTCGGCAAAGTGTTCAATTTCACGGTTGTATTTCGCGAGAAGTTCATCAAAGAAACTCCAGAAACAAATTTACACTTACTAGTTTTAAGCATTTTGCGTAAGGAGTCGAGAGCAGCATAAAGTAGGATGTAATATTTTTTGAATATCAACTGAGCTATTTGTAAACGCGAATGCATTACTAATGACTCGAAATTGACTTGCAGCTGAACTCGCACAACCGGAGACAGCTGAAATAAGACGGAGATGTGCCTGCCAATGTAATACGAATCATTCTTGGAATCGCCCATCACTGCTATGTTACCAGTTAGTACAAAGACCTTTGCTCGAGTAAAATGCAGTTTTTTTCCTTTGCTCTATATTGCTTTTCTGTCTGGATCCCTAGTTTCAAGTACCAGTTGTGCAAAAAAAAAAAAGTGAGATAAAAAGTAGAATAACTGTTGTGCAAGTATTTTAATATAGAAATTTGACATTTTCTCCCTATTTGTCAAGTTCATGTATATGATCCGTGATTTGTTCAGAATCAGTAAGTAGCTGGAGCACGGTGTACGAAAAGGAATATATGCATTCATCAATTAAGTAAAAATCAGTAATTTCAATCGTATATTAGTTGTATGTGCAATAAATTCTGTTAGTTACTTATTTTTAATAAATGTAAGGTGTGCCTTGTTTCAACAACTGGTAAAGCTGGCTTTGTTTTGATGTCTGTTTCAAAACAGCCGAACTTCACATTGTGAAACAAAATAATATCAAAATTAATTCAAAATCATTTATAAAACTTATTGAAAAGGGTATTTAAGTTAGTTAAAAAGTGAGCTTCTCTGAAATGCCAAACTCCAGGCAAAGATTACGGTCCAGGGAACGTCATCCCAAAACACTCGAAGAGATCCCGCTCCAGAAGTCAAGAGTCTCGTCACAGGAAACACAAGAAGGAAGAAGATCAAAATCACTAGAATCTACACTGTGGCGAAAAAGGCCCTTTCACCGCAAATTCAGGGGGTGAAAGAAAACTTTCACCGGGTAAAACAGTGTTGAAAAAGACACTTTCACCCCTTGAATTTGCAATGGAAGTTTCTTTCACCGCCTAATTTCCGGTGAACGTTTTTTTTCACCCCCTGAATTTGCGGTGAAAGGGCCTTTTTCGCCACAGTGTAGATCCGTTTACTACGAAGATAAATCCAGAAAACGTCAAGAGTCAAATTCGGCAGAAAAAATGAGAAAAAGACTTTCCCAAGCCCAGTAGAGTCTTCTCGTTTGGCGACTACAACCGTTTCTTTCGAACTCAGCTTTAACATGCTAAAATAAAATACTAAATAATTACATTATATTTCTAAATATACTTGTTCTGAATCAGCATAAAGAACTCTACAAAACAAACATGAACTTGTAATTTTTGAAAGAAGTTTAGTCAATATTTGTTTTGCATTTAAAAACTTGCTGCAGCAAAGCAAAGCGGCAAAGTTTGTGAATCTGGGTTTTCAACAAGTTCGTCTGCTTCTTTTAATAACGAGTTCTTGCTTTCGTTATAACAACAATGCAACTTACGGTAAAACAAGATTTTTATGTTGAATTTATATTGTTTAATAGTTAAAGTAGTTAATTACAGTTAGTAGAAGTAGTTTTAACCGGGCATTGAGACAGTAGTAGATGATTGGATTGATCGTGGAATTGGCCATGACCAGCCAGTAGATTGCCAGGTAAATGTGTTGGATGTATCGGTAGGTAGCGATACCGTTGTCGTGGTATATCCAGATGAAGTGTATATGGTATGGGAACCAGCAAACGGCGAATAGTATCACCAAGACGATTAGCATGCGAACTACCTGAAAATTTTAGTAGCAGTACAAGTTAGAGATGGTTAGTTTGGTAGTAGCAGTAGTAAAAGTAGTAGTAGTAGTAGTAGTAACAATAGTAGTAGCTGTCCCGGATGGAATCCGGAGGAGGATTTTTATTTTATTTTATCTTATTTTGGCTTTGTTTACGAAATTATTCTAGAACATTCCTGCCCCTATTTAGTATAGAAATCCCTGTAGAATATTCCACCGCTAATTACTATCATTGCTCATTATTTGGAATGCGCCACGTGTCATTGCGCCATACGAATTGCGAAATCAGCCCGGTATATAAGGCGGGCTGAACTTTGAGTTGACAGAAGTTGAGTTGAGATACTTCGAGACAATACAATTTTATCGCAACCAGTCGACGTTTTATTTCTCCCTATGTCACCGCGCTTTGGTTAAATTCTATCGGTGACAGTAGCAGTAGGAGTAGTGATAAGTGATAGTAACAGTATTGGTGGTAGTAATATGAATACTACCACTTCTTTGCAACTAGTTACTACTTACTGTTTTGTAGCTACTACTTACTACTTTAGTGTAGCCTCATTAGTACTAAATTCCTAGTCTCCGGGTTTCCGTAGCAACATCATGGAGCTATTTAGTCCACTGTTCGTTGGTTACTTGCTACTTTCATTCACGAGCACTAGCTAGCAACTATTGAGCTAGCTGAATGAAATAGCAGTACTATGGCTTACTAGCTTTTCATGGAACTAAACTGCTCAAGATGTTTATACTTTGGTGCAGAAAAGTGTCGAATATTTGGACACTGTTGTCACTGTCATTTCTGGTTTTAAATGCTGTCCACGCATACGACAGATACATGAGAAAGCTCTACTATCTACTACTAAGTTCAGGTTAGATAAATTTGTCGAATCCTTGGACACTTGAGAAGATCTTGCATTGAAGTTTTAAGTGCTGTCCAGCTATACGACAGATTTATAAAAAAAACAATCCTTATTTTCTAGTACTGAACTTCAACTGTATAAATCTGTCGAATCCTTGGACACGGCTAATATAGTCCATCACTATTCTATACGCATACAAGTGTATTTGTTCCAGCGAACTATTTATCAAGTGAACTACCATTTATTAAGTTCTCCTTATGCGCTTGCATTACTCCTACCACAAACTTTAATTTATCTAGAATAACTATATAATAATCTCGTACTATTTCACTATTATTCTCATTTCTATAAGCTGTACTTCCTCACTTACTAGACTTCATATACTTGAGTGACTAAGCTTTTGCTGATCATTAAGCTAATAATGGGCAATTACTTAACGAGCCAAAAAAGCTCGTTAGCTAATACTTTAACATACATTACATAAACATGCTTACTATTACATGAACATTAATTGTGAAATTAATTAAATAATAACTCTAAACCATGACAAAATTATATTAATTTTATTTAAACAAACTAACACTTATATACTTGATATTATTAATAATAAAACTATATATACATATTAAGTATATCAAAATATAGAGAAAATTTATCAATAAATATTTTTTTAACTTAAAAACTAATATTCATGATTATTACAATCAATTGCTGTATTTTGTTTAACATTTGACAATAAACGCTGTGAAGGTTTTGTTTACACCTTCCGAACTTATTCGAATCCAAGCGTATATAGGCCTTATGCAACAAAACTAGGAGGGGCGGAGCTTACGAGTATCCGCCATGTTGGATGGCAGCTGACCCAGACTGCGTTTTGTCGTTGGTTGAAATTCAGATATAAACAAAGTTGTAATAGTGTTTTCTAATCGGAATGCGTCAAGTTGTTCTTTTTGAATATGCATTTAAACTTGAAGAAATTGGTGAGAAAAATATAAAGTAAAGTTAACGCGATAAAATGGATATTGTCCTAGAAAGTTTAATTCATGCATTGGCGACCATCTGAAAATCCAAGGAAATTTGGCTAAATCCAGAGATTGGCGGATTAAACCGTTTTTGTAAGCCGAACCGTGAATCGGTTCAGTTTGTTCAAAACGTGAACCAAACCGAGCCATGGAATCACTGCCCGATCCTTAAAGTGAACTGAACCGGGACATCAAACCAAGTGAACTTGATTTCGACCCCTTTTTCATTTTATTTTCTTCTCGTTCATTCGGTTCAAAAGCAGAAAGGATAAGTTCCAAACGGGTAAATTCTGGGAAGTAGAATGGTTTCGCACGTTAAAATTTCAGGTGGAAAATGTTGGCTTAGCATACCAGCAGATCCCATGGGACTCCTTGAAAACCTTTGTTGGATTGGTCGTTTGCAATCCCTCAGTTTTTTCCTAAGTTTAGCTACAAAAAATAGGTTTTGAAAATTTTGTCCTCAATCAATCAAAGAAGCCTACTGTTCTATTAGAGCTCCTTTCTTTTGTATCGATGTAAACGTTTTTTTAACCGGAACTTAGCCGAACTGAATGGGAAATTGGTTTTGAGCCACAAGCGTTATCTTTCCGTACGAAGTTCAAATGTTCCCGTTCCCTGTCCTTTAACAGTAGCGGGAAAACGAAAAAAGTGATTATCGCGCCCACTACTGATTGAACAGCCAAATATTCTACAGAAAATTACCGTAATACTATTGTTAACACACCACAATTGCAAGAAACGAATGAACCAGCAAGTAAACAAGCCGTACAGTCATGTTCATTAAAAAAGGGTACAGCATGGGAAGGTTTGAAAGTCCTTTTCGCCGTTTTTTAAATCATTTATGCATAAAATTTAGTTAAGATAGATTAAAGTAACTGCATTTGAACTAAATTAATGCATGTTATCAAGAAATACTCACATATTCCGGCCAAAATTAAGGAAAAGTGACGTTTAGCTTTCCCATGCTGTACCCTTTTTAATGAACAAGACTGTACAAGCTGGCCCAGCTGCCATCCAATATGGCTGACACTCGTTTTATTAGCTCCACCCCTATTTTGTTGCATAAGGCCAATATACAAGGAGAACTTAATAAATGATAAACAGTTGACTCTAATGCTAATAATTAATATTAGTTAGTTAAGTTAGCTTAATAATGCTAACTCGAATCACTTTTATGCGTTTTAAGTCGTATCTCAAACTAGAAATAAAAAAACACTTTGGAACCAGAACATAAGTAAGTAAAATGTTTGTATAAATCAGTTCTCAAGTTATAAGTTTTTGAAAATATTTTCGCAGAACCAGAAATCTACCATGGCAGATTTCAAAGATTTCCCAAGGATCGTTTTGGAACCTCACGGAGGATTTCATTGCCGTTCCGTGCTGTTGTCTCAAGGGGTCCGAAACTGGCAATAATCTTCGTACACCTAGGTCATGTTATCACTGTTATCAACCTGTTATCTCCATGTCATCTCCGTGTTAGCATATGTTATCAAATAATCTTCGTACACTTTTCCTCGGAGTTTCGGACCCCTTGGGTTGTCTCGCTATCTCGAACGATTCAACAACTCCGGAATAAAACGCAGTTACTAGGAATCCGCAATGTCGTACGAGAAAAAATTAATTTTACATTACCCGTTAGCATTTTCAGTATATATTAAACTTCTATCGTTTTCCGCCCCGACTGAAAATTCTCATAGAGTATGTAGAATTTGGAACAGAGACTCGGTGAGACCTCAGTGAGATCTCACAACTTTCTAAAGTTTCTCACTGAGATCTCACTGAGTCTCAGTTCCAAATTCTACATACTCTATGAGAATTTTCAGTCGGGGTAGATGCTGTTAAGTGAACCAAGAAAGTTCTCGTTCTTCCAGCGCCTCTTTTTGCTGGAAGTTTCCCGTCAGATCGGAACGATTCAACTAAACGAAGCCCAGTTTCAAATTTTAAACCAGCAATTCAAGTTTTCTGAAGGAAAAGTTTATCTTTACGTTATCGAACAGCGTCACTCGCTAGATTTAGCCGCTGTTTGGAGAATTTTCCTGTCGGCCGAAACTGCCGAAATATCGATTCTCGTCACCAAAGAATCAGAGTAAACACACATTTCGCATATTTAGTGTTTTTCCAGATTTGTTTCTACATTTTTCAGCAGATTAATTGTTTTGATTATTTTTCAGCAATTTGAAATGGCCTCAGAATTTCTTTGAACATTCCCTATACGCGTGGACGGAGGACGAGCCAGTCTTTTGTTTCTGGACGATACTTTTCCCAAGGGGTCCGAAACTCCCAATAATCTTCGTACACCTAGGGTCGTGTTATCACTGTTATCATCCTGCTATCTCCCCGCTATCTACATGTTATCGCATGTTATCACATGTTATGAAATAATCTTCGTACACTTGACCTCGAAGTTTCGGACCCTTGACTTTTCCGACGATAACCGATGAAGTTTCCGATACAGACACAATCGTCCTCGTTCCTGTGTCGATTGGTTGGGAACTTGCTGGTATAATAAATTATATTAATAAATTATTTTTATACTTGCTGTCTTGCTGTACAGTCCTGTGCATTAAAAAAGAGTACAGCATGGGGAAGCTAAACGTCACTTTTCCTTAATTTTTGCAGGAATATTAGAGTATTTCTTGATAACATGGATTAATTTAGTTTAAGTACAGTTACTTTAATCTATCTTAACTAAATTTTATGCATAAGTGATTTTATAAACTGCAAAAAGGACTTTCAAACCTTCCCATGCTGTACCCGTTTTTTAATGAACATGACTGCACATTATTGTAATTTACTATTGTAAGTTAATCAACTCTACTATGATAGCAAATTTCATACAGCATTTTATGATAGCATTTTAGTTATACATACAAATAAATACAAATTTATAAAATAAAAAACATACGTTTTAAAAACAACATTGCTTATTTACGGTCATGTATAAATACTAGGTTAATAAAATATTAAGTCGCCATATGTTGTGTTGAAATATTAATTTTAAATTATGAATTCAATTTGAAGTGAAAAAGTTAAATTTTATTTCTATGTTCAGATTCGCGAGGAAAGCAAACTGCAAGAAACAATTTTGGTTCTCCAGTCTCGTGGAACGAACAAGGGGTCCGAAACTTCCAATAATCTTCGCACTCTCTTCTCTTCGTCTTCCCTTTTCAGACTCCATTTCCCCCTTTTTCAGGGAACTTCCCTGCAAAAGTGGAAACACTGATCAGGACAATATACAACAAATAAAGTCCTGTCCGGATTCTATCCTGGAACAATATTCATATTACTTTTTGAATTATTGTTATTATTTTTTGTCAGTGTTCTTTTTATTTAATTCGTTCATTTTTCTATCAAGATAATATTTCTATTTATAAATCTTATAATAAGTAACTTCACTTTACTGTCTTATCGGGACTTTTGCTGTTTGCGGGGACGGGCCCAGGATCGCGAAGAACGAACTACTCGACGGAGCCGCTGAACTCGGCGAACCCTTCGGGTTCGAAGCCGAACTCTTCCCGATCTTTCAGGAAAATACCAAAAAATTTACCAAAACCCTGGAACACTTTGTCCACGTTGGGCTACTCTCTTACAAAAAAGTAAAACAATTAAGTTCTACTAGCTGAAATTTTAGTAGCAGTAACTAATACTACTACTTTTACTAAGACTGCTACTGCTATTACTCCTACTCCTACTAAAACTACTCCTCCTCCTCCTCTTACTCCTACTCCTACTACTACTACTACTACTACTACTACTACTCCTACTCGTACTCCTACTACTGCTACTACTACTACTATTCCTACTCCTACTACTACTACTACTCCTACTACTCCTACTACTGCTACTACTACTGCTACTACTCCTACTACTACTACTACTACTACTACTACTGCTGCTGCTGCTACTACTACTACTACTACTCCTACTACTCCTACTACTCCTACTACTACTACTCCTACTACTACTACTACTCCTCTTACTACTACGGAATCATTCCTCGGATTAGAAAACCTGAAGAGATTGTAAGTCTTACAAACACACTAATATTAATGTAGTTAATTTCAATTCAGTTAAGTGAATTAAAACATCAACGTTATTTATGTAATCGATATTTAAAATAAAATTATTATTATTATTAATTCTATTATTGTTACGACGATGTTACAGTATTGAGGTTGATATTTTGTCGCATAATTTAATTTGGCAGGGGACTTCAGGGAAAGAAGATTAAACGTATCGATCCAGGGGCTTTACTGTTTTCATCAAAACTTCCAGTGATGTAAGTCCTGCGTCTAACTTTCATGAATCCCAAGAAATCATTCTATAATTTCCAGATCTTTCGACAACTGGAGGATTTGCTGCATTGCACAGGAATACCGTATCAAGTGTTCGGATTTGTTCAGTATTCCCTTCTCATCGTGTGATGATCTAACGCACAACACTGTGCTCCGTCACACAGTTTGGACTCTTGGGGTCTTTGCCGCGGCTTTTAACGTGGGCGTTCTCCTCTGGAGAATTGCGTCTCGGTCAAAACCTCCAGGAAGCCACTCTCTACAGGAAAGTCGTCAAATCCAGAAGATCCTATCATCCAGTCTGGCTCTGGGTATTTCACTTTTGTTTCGCTCCTAATCAGAAACAGGCTCGTGATTACGCTCCACTTGAATTTCAGGAGATTTCTTCATGGGAGTGTTTCTGCTGATCATCGCATCTGCCGACTGGCACTTTCGCGGATACTATATCCTGCAGGACGAAAACTGGAGGAGCTCGTGGATTTGCAAACTTGCAGGATTTTCCTGCGTCTTTTCCTCCGAGCTCTCCGTATTTACCCTAACAAGTTAGTAGTCGTTCCCTTCCAAGTTACGCTCTCCAGCTAACTGCCTACTCTTTTGTAGTCCTTAGTTTGGAGAGGTTCTGGAAACTGACTAGTCCAGGTGGGGCTAATCGAATTCTTGGAAACTGCTCCCTAATTTGCATAAATTCAAAGCTGTTTTTCTCCCACTGGCTCTCTCTCTTCATTCCTTCATTATGTACAAAAACTACATATATATCTTGTTTCATGAATTTCAAAATAGTCAAAAACGTACGATGAAAGCAGAAGACCTCGATGACGTTTTGCTTAGTTTACGTGAAACTAAATCAATAAACGACACATTGAAGCTTCTATATTAATTTAATTAGACAGACCAACTTATGAAGTTCCCATATACATTACAATATTCACTTAATTTGTTACAGCTAGGACACAATAATTTTTTTAACATCGCACACAAAATCCCTGGCCATAGGAGCCGTTTATCAGAATCCGCACCAGAACTAGTCACGGACGCATTTCGCAAGCCCAGCCAAGCAAGGGCACACTGTTTCAGCTTTCAGTGTGTATTTATGAACTTCTTTTCTATGTCTACTGGTAAAGAATCGAAAATGATTCGCTTCAGAAATAGTTAACCGATTAGTACTGTGACAAGATAAATAGACTCGTATTTGCTTCCAATAACGCTCTGTCCTCTCCAATAACTAACTCCACTGTCTCTTTGTAACTGCCTCTTATCAGTGCTCCCACTTTACAGGGAAATTTGCTGAAAAAAGGGAAAACTGGTCTGAAAATGGGAGAAATAAGGGAAGAGGGAAAAGGAAAATGTACAGCTTCATATCCTAGCATTGCACTGTCGCGAAAAAAATGGACTTAAACGGGGAAAAAAATCGTTTTCACGGATCCGTGAACTGTGAAAACCTGAAGCCGGCCGTTAAAATTAGTCTATCTTTTCAGGGGTTTCCTTTTTTCACGTTTCCCTTGAAAGTCTTAAATCATATGTGATATGCTACACTGAGAATAATGATTATCAGAGCTCAGCAGGGGATAGAATCTACGAGTCACGTCAGTTCTGCAGTCAATAGTCGGGTCCTATTCCAGGTATGCTGGGACTAGGAACGGACCCCGTATCAATGCGGGGTCCTAGATATAACGCGGCATCCGAAATGCTTGAAGGGTACAGTAAAAGGGAGTACTTTTTAAATAGAATTGACATATAACTTAATATATATTGTCTGAAATACGTAAACAGTCATTAACAACTATATTAGATGCATGTACGAACATAATTGTACAGCGATTACAAATTGTAAATTGACTGAAATTATTTATTATTTTTCAGTTGTTAACGTTTAATGAAATCAAACAGAACATGAACACACTCTTATACAATAATATTCTATCATTTAACAATATAAAAATAATAATAAATAATAATATTATATTTTTATCTTAACATAAACGCGAGGAAATTACTAAATGTTTGGTGGAGGGCTGTTTAGCCCCAACCCTGCTCGAGAAGATTCGCCTATGTGCGACTATCACGCACGACCACGAGGCTATCAGAGATTTTCCGCGCACTTTTGTTATGTTTACTGCACGAAATCGGCGTTTTGAACAGACCAAAGTTGTTTGGAAACTCTAGAAAATTGTTGAGGAATGTAACCTTTGATCGTGGTTCAAGAAGGAACTGGTGAGTTAATCATACGTTCATTGGTAAGCCTAGTATGGTGATTGTTTGTCTACATTATACATATTGTAACTCGGATACCGTCTATCTGAACTTTACAGTGCCACGTTAGGCTACAAGGAAACCACATCTTTCATGAAAACTGCTGCTAAACTGATTATGCTGGTATGTAATACTGATGCCGTGATTGCGAGGGACAGCGTTTCTTGCACTTTAACAGGACAGCGCGCAGCGTTGGTATCGGAAGTTAGTTTCAGGAATGGAGTTTGAAAACACTGAAGTGGTAACTTGAAAACAATTTCACAGCACCTATTCCACACTACGCACTTATGTCTTTATTTCGTAATCCAGGATCCGCAGTGAATACAAATGTACACGATATCACCGGTAATGTACAGCTGAAGACGTGCAGTCCATCGATCACCAGAACCAGATTTTTCCTTTCAAAGGTACATACATGATAAATTTCTGACATTTCTTTAATCTACTCATTTTGTTTGGACCTGTAATCATAGGACGCAGTAGTGTAAAGGTAACCGAAAGCTTCGACTTTGTCATGAACTGTTAACAGGCACAAAGCTTCGCGTAATAATATCAACACACTATCCCAGCAGAAAATTAAGGATAGTTTCAGTACCCTGAAAATATCCTGAAAAGGGCATTTTCAGGATGCCAATCAGGACTCTGAGTGCAGTGAAACTGGCCCACTTCCAGGGTGTTCAGGGCCCTGACATTGGAATACCTGAATAATACATGTTCAGGGTACTTAACAGCGTCCTGAAAAATAGCTTTTCAGGATACTTAATGGTGCCCTCAATAATTAAGATTTGCAATTCTCAACACATTCTTTTTTTACTCACCCACGACCGGACGTGGTTCAGGATATGCAGGATATGTTACGAATATCGTTCAGGATGTAGCCGACATCCTTAATTTTCCGCTGGGATATGACGGCATTTTGTGTTTTTAAAGGTTTTCTGATGCTTGCTGCGTAGGAATACGAGTTCGTCGAACATTTCTCGAATTGGTTTAATTCATTTGGCTTATTGAATCCTGTTTCACTAACTACTTTCAATTCTCTTTAGCAGGGACGTTCGGTCTAAGCACTGGACTATTGGATAATATCTCAAAAGAAGCTAGTCCTTTCGCCGTTCTCTAATGAAAGGGACAGCGACCTACCTGATTCTTGCTGATCATGGGTTTCGAAAGCCTCGTCTACACGGGGGTGTAACTGCGTCCGCTACCTCTTTTGACTGCGGCGTGCCTCATCTTTCCCCACTATTTAAAAAATAGCAGCGCTTCTTAAAAATATCCTGTGAGTCTGTAAATTATAAGGTTAATTTTATGAAGCGAACAACATGTATAAATAGGTGTTTTACGCGTTTTTTGTACTTGTCAAAAAATAAACAATCGGCTTCGTGCAATGTGGCAACGTGGCGCCAAGTTTGTTTTCATGACAAATGAGCCTTCGCAAAGGACTTTTTCTGGTTTCAGGAAATCTTTCATTAGCTTGAACGTTTCCTATTGAATCATAAATATCACAGTCTGGTAGAGAATTGAACGGGCTTTCGTCTGAGCCACAGCTTATAATCAGAAACAGTTTCCTGGAAAAGGAGAGAGACATTTTGTGAACCAACCTTAGCCGTCGCACTCTATTTAGCAAAGTCGTAAAATGGCAGAAAAAAATGGATTCCACGAAACAGCGACTTATCAGTTTTATTTTTTTCAATTCCATTTTGATTATTACACCTGCTACTCGTAAGTTTGTTCATCTGGAATGGCCGAGAAGAACGATTCTACAAAACAGTGCATTATGTTTATTGTTTCATTTCCATTTTGTTATTATCATCTGCTATATTTAAGTTCCTTGTTATTCCTGTTAGTTATTCATTTGAACACCAATGCTAATATATGTTTTTTTTGTCTACTTCAGGCAGACCTGTGGCATTTGTCAAGCTGTTATTATGAAGAGAAATATGGCTGCCCATAACCGAATGCATGTGAACTCTCAGAAATATGAGTGCGACGGCTTCTTGAACTGAAACAAGACGTTTCCACCTGCTGTACCATGAAACTTGTCAGAACCCAGGCATAGATCTCGAGGTGTATCAATCTGTAAAAACAAACATTATTTACAGTTTCAAATCCAAGATTAAGTGAAAGATATTTTACAAATACCTCGATAAACTGATTGCTTTCACGATTACATGTACCCGCATCAGGAGTCTGTCATCGAGTCTAACTTTTCTTGTTCCCGCAACTTTCTTCGTTTGGCAAGGGTGCTTGGTTTGTTGCTGCTAGTTCCCCAGTTGTTTCCTCTCTTTCGCTTCTTCGGTATTTTTCAGTGCTTATGTAATCGAACGAAATAAAATTACTTTATCATGCGAAGGAGAAAAAGCACATTACTGGTGTATCGGGCTGTCCAATGTCGTAGTTAATTAGTGGCGTGGTGACATTTTCGCCATGCATGCTGTTACACCTTGTTACTATTTAGGAAATGCTTTACTGAGGCTTCAAGCAAGACAGGCAAAGACAGCCAATGTTTTACCACGACAAAGACAAAAGAGATTTTGCTTATAGTACTTACAAGCAAGGTTGGTTCACAAAATGTCTATCTCCTTTTCCAGGAAACTGTTTCTGGTTATATGCTGTGCTCGGACGAAAGCCCGTTCAATTCTCTACCAGACTGTGATATTTATGATTCAATAGGAAACGTTCAAGCTAATGAAATATTTCCTGAAACCGGAAAAAGTCCTTTGCGAAGGCTCATTTGTCATGAAAACAAACTTGGCGCCACGTTGCCACATTGCACGAAGCCAATTGTTTATTGTTTGACAAGTACAAAAAAACCGTAAAACACCTATTTATACATGCAGTTCGCTTCATAAAATTAACCTTATAATTTACAGACTCACAGGATATTTTTAAGAAGCGCTGCTATTTTTTAAATAGTGGGGAAAGAATGAAACACGCCGCAATCAAAGAGGTAGCGGACGCAGTTACACCCCCGTGGGTATACCGTTCAAACTTTCGCAAAATATCAAAATACGACAAAAATAAAATTACGGGAGCCCGTATAAATACACGCACGCTCACATGAAATAATTTATTATTTTTATATTACTAATTCTATTATTATTTTTATCATTATCAGTTTTATTACTTTTCTTGTTATTATTACTGCTAGTACTAGAAGCATTATTATTCGTCGTAATTCCAAACTTATTTCAATGCTACGGACGGATAGATTCAGTTTATATTCGTAACACTTCCGAAATAACTAACAAATCCACTTAGTAGCTACCCAACTGTTGTTTCATGGCATTGCTCTGCTGTTTACATGTTTGTTTTACTTTTTGTTTTCTCCAAATATTCAACAAGAAGGAAACTGTTAGCTATGATGCTATCACAAGGCTTTTAAAAAATCAAACATTTTATGTGAACGTCCCTGTATTTATACGGGCTCCCGTAATCTTATTTTTGTCGTATTTTGACATTTTACGAAAGTTTGAACGGTATACCCACCAAAGCAAGGAGTTTTTCAATGGCTAAAGCAGTCAAGGTGTAAAATGGGAAGGTGAGCCGCTCAAGGTATTTTTGATAGCGTGACGTCAACCAGCGAAAAGCTGATTTTAGTACCATATACCTCCGTCCGAGCGCTGATTTCCAACCGCGCGGCTTTAACATGGGGAGATAGGGAGCCTTGTCGTGTACTGTATATTTCTATACTGTGGTAGTATTGAACAATCAGGCTGTCAGGCTGCCAATTGTCAGTTCCGCGCGGCGCTCACAATTCGAACAAAACGTTCTAGGTTTGGATCATCATCCCCCACTACCGGTAAGTTTTTTAAATGTTCAAATCACATGCTAGGGTTTTGACAAAAAATTAGTTACAGATAGTTAATTTAATTAAACAAGAAGAGTTATCTGTTAAATGTACCTGAATTTTAGTTCTCAATGAGATCTCCGTTGTAGCGAAATCTTTAAGATTCTGAAACTGTGCCAACAAGAACTAAATATAAAACGTATTAGTTACACTAAAGTTTAAATAAGAAACTGGTGTATGTATATACACATATGTACTGTATTATGCTGTATTATTATATATGCATATATAATATATATATGATGTGTATAGTACCATTATGCAAGTATTTACATCAAAATTAATGTTAAATATTAATGCAGTATTTATGCTACATATATGCTGTCTTCAGTATTTCAAAGTATAAAACAGAGGATCAATTTATACATATTACTTGTAACTGTCGTATTTAATTATGAATATACATGTAGATTCAGGGATCGAAACTTCAAGTAGGTTTTGTACACGTAGGTCGTATAATCACTTTTCTTCAGGTTATCTATACGTGTTGTCACACGTTATCAAATGTTTTCATGTTTAAGCCGGATACAGTCAGGGACGGTTCCCTATTCGTACGGTTACCGTGCGAAGATGGACTCATTGACGATTTTTACGGATGTGTTCTTTTCGACTCAGTTTTTCTTTACGTTTACCTATTATGTCATTCTCATCATCCTGAAATAATCTTACACTTTTCGTGTAAGTTTCGGACCCCTTGATATAGGTATTACATGTATCCTGTGTTCCGGACGATGCCTGAAGTTTTAAGTAAATTTAATTTTGTTATTGCGAGTTTATCGTTAGGAGCCCGAGGTTGACTTCTGATCAGAAATCCTTGTATGCAAATACAAAGCGATCAGGAGTCAACCGAGGGCTTAAAAGGCCTTGCTCGGGGCCGAGCAGGGTCAGAAGGGTAGAGGGAGTCTAGAGTCCACCACAGTGTAATCTACTAGACAGTGAGTTCTCGATTGTATCTTTCCTATTATAGTGTTCTCAGACAGGAAAATGGCGCCGCCTATGGCAGATTTCCAAAGCTTTGCCTATCCTAAAGCGAAGGTAACAATAGCTAAAGATAGAAAAAGCTTCGAAAGTCTACCACCGGCGGCGCCATTTTCCTGTCTCAAAACACTATAATGGGAAAGTTGCAATCGAGAACTCACTGTCTAGTAGATTACCCTGTGGAGTCCGCCTAGGGTCATCGGTGAGTAAAGTTATCCCTCCTTTTGTTGCGCATTCTAAAGTAAATATATTTCGTTCAATTCCTTTTTTCTCTTCGGTAAATTTGGTCATTGTTAATTCTTAGTTAATACAGTTATTTTCAACTGGAATCATTTGTAATCATTTGACACGGAAGCAACAAGGAAAGCATTCTACCACTGAACATCCTGTATATTTTATTCTAGGCGTTATGGATATATTGTACACTCTGAAAGGCTCCTCAAACTCTTAGTGATACGTTTACGAAAAATATATTCCGTATTTCAGTCTTGTCATTCGTATTTGAACTTGCTAGTAAGTATGACTAAAAATAAGGGAAATAAATATATGTTGTACAGAAGGGAAAAGGGAAGGAAAACACACATTTCAAAACGGGAAATCAAGTTTTACCAGGCGAAGGGGAAAAAAGGAAAACAGAGTCCTCTAGAAGGGAAAACCCGAAACTGAGAGTGGAGGCATTGACATTGAGTTAGTTTCTGGAGACCAATAAACAGTATCCAAGAAAATACAATTCTGTTTGTCTTTTCATTTATCTTATCTTGTCACAGTAAGCATTTCTGTGTCCTTGATATTGTAAAATACTAACTCGAATTTTAAATTTTTCACTAACTTCTCAGTTTATGTAACCGTCTTTCAGCTACCGAGTAATCGAAGAGCTCGTTTTCATTCGACAGAACTAGCAGATTACAGAAAAACACATGTGGTCCATATTTTGATGCGTTAGTAAAACATAGTTTACCATTTTTAGGTTCACTTATAAGTTGATGTCATGGCTTCACTTCCCTCAATGGAGGAGGTATCGTCGCTGTCTGCAGTCCCGGCAGGATTTTCGGAGTCATCGGAAGAAGGTACAGATAAAAGCAGTACGAAAAAACTGACAACAAATTTGCAGTTTAATAGATTTTAAAATATTTCATGTCTGAAGGCGACAACAACAGCAGATCTGGAAGCGACCTGGACGCGAGTTATTCGAGTAACTCTAACGATGACACTAGCTGCCGAGTTGTTGATGTTCACCCAGGTAACATATTAAAATTAGCCACAGTCTCTGTTACTTTGATTTCTAGTAAAATGTCAAAACAGGACTTTAACGTCTTGTAATTTCCAGCAGGAACGGAAGAGAACGATCCGCAGCGTCAATCAAGAGGAACTGTTCCGACTCTCGACTTATTCACATGTAAAGAATGTGGGAAAGTATTTACGAAGAAGCCTAGTTTGGCTAACCATCTACGTGCAGTACACAAAAACGACAGAAACTTTACATGCGACGTCTGTGGTAAAAAATTTGGATTAAAATCCACTCTAGCTCATCATCTTAAATCAGTTCATGATGGAGAAAAGTTTCCATGCGGCACCTGTGGCAAGCAGTTCACCACGAAAGGCGACCTGACTCGGCACATGAGCACAGTTCACGATGGAGTGAAAAATTTTGCATGCCACGTCTGTGGTAAAAAATTTGGATTAAAATTCACTCTAGCTCACCATCTTAAATCAGTTCATGATGGAGAAAAGTTTCCATGCGGCACCTGTGGCAAGCAGTTCACCAAGAAAAACAACCTGACTCGGCACATGGGCACAGTTCACGATGGAGTGAAAAGTTTTACATGCGACGTCTGTGGTAAAAAATTTGGATTAAAATGCCATCTAGCTGTCCATCTTAAATCAGTTCATGATGGAGAAAAGTTTCCATGCGGCACCTGTGGCAAGCAGTTCACCAAGAAAAACAACCTGACTCGGCACATGAGCACAGTTCACGATGGAGTGAAAAATTTTGCATGCGACGTCTGTGGCAAGCAGTTCACCCAGAAAGGCAGCCTGACTGTACACATGAGCACAGTTCACAAAAACTGAAGAACTTCGAATGCGACGTCTGCGGACGATTCTGCGGAGAGATTCGGGACGAAAAGCGACTTGGTTAGACACCTTAAATATGTTCACGACGATGTCAAGTTCTGATGCAGAGTTGGTGCGGGGAAGTTCAGTAGGGAAAGTAGCCTGACTCGGCACTTAATATCAGTTCATGGTAGGAAGAAATAGATACCGCTCAAGGACCCTTTTATCGAGTCTGTCATTTCGTTTCTCAATAACAAATTCTTATACCATATTCAATCCATGTTAGAATTCATGCTACTGTTGACAGATGCTGAAAGGGTGGTTTTCTTTCTGTTGATGATGAAATAAAACGTTCAGCATCCACATACCAGTTGACTTAATTTAATTGTTACTTCAGTAACTCGGAAGTGATTTTGGTTTTCGTTGCTTGGACTAATTCACGTCAAGACCAGACAGAAAACACTTAACGAAACTGTTTAGAAACAGCGGAATTAGAGATTAGGTTAGTCAAGTTTCTGCCTTTTGTCATGTTCACGAATATTTCGTTCACTTTTGAGAGCAGTGTATGAGTATAAAATCAACTTTAACTTTGGAATATCTAGATAACTTAGGTGTGTCTGTTTCACACGGCAGTGAACTGGGGAAATTGTGGGGTAAAATGGGAATGCTAGAATCTGAAGCAGTGTTTCCACTTTTATTTCCCCTTTGATTCCTCTTCCCTTGTTTTTCCCTTTTTCTCCTCCGCACTAGAATGCAGGCCGTTCGTTTAGATTTTCCTTTTTTCCTCTTCACTTATTTTTCCCTTTCCAGACCTCATTTTCCCATTTTTCAGGGAATTTCCCTGCAAACTGGAAGCACTGCCTCCCACTAACCTTCACCCACAACTACATGAGTTCAGTCTTCCCCCTTTTTGCTGTTGATTTCTGAGTTAGACACTGCTTCCACTTTTTAGGAAAATTCTCTCAAAAAGGGAAACTGGGGTCTCGAAAGGGAAACACGAGGGAAGAGGGAAAATTGATGGAAAAATGAAATTTTAAGCTAAATATATATTCTATACCATTAGATTTTTTAACAATCAATAGAAACCCTAAAAATAAGTATTCACGGATGGGAAAGAGTAGACAGTGCAATGAGGAAAAAAGGGAAAACTGAAATTTTCAAAGTGATGGAAAAAGAAGGAAAATGCAGCCTTCGTCGAGGGTAAACAGTAAACTGAAATGGAAGCACTGGAGTTAGACTTCCTCACGTTCTACCACAGTGTTGCCACTTTCAGTCTTCCCCTTTCCCCCTCTTCCCTTATTTCCCCCTTTTTCCCCTCCATACTAGGATACAAAGCCTACTTACACATTTCCCCTTTTCCCTTTCCTCTTATGTTTCCCTTTTCAGGCCCCATTTTCCCCTTTTTACAGGAAATTTCCCTGCAAAACGGAAACACTGTCTACTACCTTACAAGCCTCTTGAATAAACATTAGCTTCATTCCTAATTCCCATCCATTCACATGATAACAAATTTCAACTGATATTTCTTTCCGACCGGAGATCCGGTTTTAGTACAGGATTATCTTGAATTAAGTGCTGTTCTCTCATTAACACAAATCATAATATAATAAAGGCAGAAGTGCGTTTCCCGTGTTTCCACTTTATAGGGAAATTCCCTGAAAAAAGGGAAAAGAGGGTCTTAAAAAGGGAAAACCTAAACGTACGGCCTTTATTCTTACACGGGGGGGGGGGAGGGAAAAGTAATGGAAGAGGGGAAAAGAGGAAACTGAAAGTGGAAACACTGTTTGTTATCTTACTTGTTGTAGTGTCTTTGAGGACCACGACAGTATAGTCGTAACTATACTGTTGCGACTATACTATAACGTTAACGTTCTCAGTGTATAGGTTTAGGCGTCCGAAACCCGTTAACACCTTGACCTGCACCACACAAAACATACCCCCGACATTCCGTATTTCCCCTGTACCACTACTTATCCATCCTACAGAACGTTTCTTTTTTTTTTGGTCCTTCCAGATACATGCAAGTCGCTTATTTTATTTTTTGCACTCCTAGATACTAGTGACTCACTTTGTTTGTTTTTTTTTGCACTACAATATACTTGTTTTCTTTTCGGAGCTACTAGCTACTGGCGAATCACTCACCGTTTCAGTTACTACTCTTCTACGATTACAGTTCTGCTCAACTTAATCGTACTTCTTACTTAGATCGCTAAACTGTTCCACTTTGTCATGCAAACATCAGTCTTACGTAAATTACTCATCGAACGTGGTGCTGAAGTCAACTGCGAAGACATAGACGGACCGGCTCCTCTTTATTTAGCCGCACTCTATGGTCAACCAGAACTTGCAAAATTACTCATCGAACGTGGCGCTGAAGTCAACTGCAAAGACGGAGTTGGACGGAATCCTCTTCATTTCACCGCACTCTATGGTCAACCAGAACTTGCAAAATTACTCATCGAACGTGGTGCTGAAGTCAACTGCGAAGACATAGACGGATGTACTCCTCTTCATTTCGCCGCATCAAGAGGTCACTCAGAAGTTGCAAAATTACTCATCGAACGTGGCGCTGAAGTCAACTGCAAAGATTCGCTGGAAAAACTCCACTTGATTGTGCCATCGAGAAATCTCACAAAGAAACGATCGAGTTACTCCGCAACCTTCCTGCTGAAAACCTTCCCTCTGAGCCGAACAAGTAAATAACATTATTGTAAATTAGCGCAGTATATTATCGAGTGAACGACCGTAGAATACTTGTCTGAACTCGGCAAAGTGTTCAATTTCACGGTTGTATTACGCGAGAAGTTCATCAAAGAAACTCCAGAAACAAATTTACACTTACTAGTTTTAAGCATTTTGCGTAAGGAGTCGAGAGCAGCATAAAGTAGGATGTAATATTTTTGAATATCAATTGAGCTATTTGTAAACGCGAATGCATTACTAATGACTCGAAATTGACTTGCAGCTGAACTCGCACAACCGGAGACAGCTGAAATAAGACGGAGATGTGCCTGCCAATGTAATACGAATCATTCTTGGAATCGCCCATCACTGCTATGTTACCAGTTAGTACAAAGACCTTTGCTCGAGTAAAATGCAGTTTTTTTCCTTTGCTCTATATTGTTTTTCTGTCTGGATCCCTAGTTTCAAGTACCAGTTGTGCAAAAAAAAAATGAGGTAAAAAGTAGAATAACTGTTGTGCAGGTATTTTAGTATAGAAATTTGACATTTTCTTCCTATTTGCCAAGTGCATCTATGATCCGTGATTTGTTAGGAATCAATAAATACTTGCGCACGGTGTACAAAAAGGAATATTTGCATTCATCAATTAAGTAAAAATCAGTAATTTCAATCGTATATCAGTTATCTGTACAATAAATTCTGTTAATTACATATTTTGAAGAAATGTAAGGTGTGCCGTGTTTCAACAACTGGCAAAGCTGGCTTTGTTTTGATGTCTGTTTCAAAACAGCCGGACTTCACATTGTGAAACAAAATAATGACAAAAATAATTCAAAATTATTTCTAAAACTTACTGAAAAGGGTATTTAAGTTGGTTAAAAAGTGAGCTTCTCTGAAATGCCAAATTCCAGGCAGAGATTACGGTTCAGAGAACGTCATCCAAAACACTCGAAGAGATCCCGCTCCAGAAGTCAAGAGTCTTAACACAGGAAACACAAAAAGGAAGAAGATCAAAATCACTAGAATCTAGATCCGATTACAACGAAGATAAATCCAGAAAACGTCTAGAGTCAAGTTCGGCGGAAAAAATGAAAAAAGACTATCCCAAGCCGAGTAGAGTCTTCTCGTTTGGCGACTACAACCGTTTCTTTCGAACTCAGCTTGAACATGCTAAAATAAAATACTAAATAATTGCATTATATTTCTAAATATACTTATTCTGAATCAGCATAAAGAACTCTACAAAACAAATTTGAAACTATAATTTTTGAAAGAAGTTCATTTAATATTGGTTTTGCATTTAAAAACGTGGCAACAAAGCAAGGCGGCAAAGTTTGTTAATGTGGGCTATTCAACAAGTTCGTCTGCTTCTTATAATAACGAGTTCTTGCTTTCGTTAGAACAACAATGCAACTTAAGGTAAAACAAGATTTTTATGTTGAATTTATGTTGTTTAATAGTTAAGGTAGTTAATTTTAGTTAATTGAAAGAGTTACCGAACATTGAGACAGTAGAAGATGATTGGATTGATCACGGCATTAGCCATGGCCAGCCAGTAGATTACCAGGTAAATGTGTTGGATGTATTGCTAGGTAGCGATACCGTTGACGTGGTATACCCAGATGAAGGACATGTGGTATAGGAGCCAGCAAATGGCGAATAGTATCACCAAGACGATTAGCATGCGAACTACCTGAAATTTTTAGTAGTAGTGCGAGTTAGACATGGTTAGTTTAGTATTACTAGTAGTAACATTAGTAGAAGTAGAAGTAGCAGCTGTAGTAGTAGTAGTAACAAAAGTAGTAACAGTAGGAGTAGTGGTAAGTGATAGTAACAGTATTGGTAGTAGTAAAATGAATACTACCACTTCTTGGCAACTAGTTACTACTTACTATTTTATAGCTACTATTTAGTTACTACTTTTGTGTAGCCTCATTAGTACTAAATTCCTAGTCTCCGGGTTTCCGTAGCAACATCATGGAGCTATTTAGTCCACAGTTCGTTGGTTACTTGCTACTTTCATTCACGAGCACTAGCTAGCAACTATTGAGCTAGCTAAATGAAATAGCATTACTATGGCTTACTAGCTTTTCATGGAACTAAACTGTTCAAGATATTTATACTTTGGTACAGAAACCTGTCGAATAGTTGAACACTGTTATCACTGCCATTTTCTGGTTTTAAATGCTGTCCACGCATACGATAGATACATGAGAAAACTCTGCTATCTACTACTGAGTTCAGCTTAGATAAATCTGTCGAATCCTTGGACACCAATAAGACTGCCATTGCGCTCTTCAGTGGTGTCCACTTATACGACAGATTTATGAAGAATCATCAGTTTAGGTTAGTACCTATACTAAGTCCAACTGACACAAATCTGTCGAATCTTTGGACACTTGAGAAGATCTTGCATTGCAGTCTTAAGTGCTGTCCAGCTATACGACAGATTTATTTTTAAAAATCCTTATTTTCTAGTACTCAACATCAACTATATGAATCTGTCGAATCCTTGGACACGGCTAATATAGTCCATTACTATTCTATGCGCATCAAAGTGTATTTGTTCCAGTGAACTATTTATCATGTGAACTATCATTTATTGAGTTCTCCTTATGCGCTTGCATTACTCCTACCACAGACTTAAAATTATCTTGAATAACTATATAATTATCTCGTACTATTTCACTATTATTCTCATTTCTTAAAGCAGTACTTCCTCACTTACTATACTTCATATACTTGAGTGACTAAGCTTTTGCTGATCATTAAGCTAATAACTGGCAATTACTTAACGAGCCGAAATGGCTCGTTAGCTAATACTTTAACTTACATTACATAAACATACTTATTATTACATTAACATTAATTGTGAAATTAATCAAATAATAACTGTAAACCATGATAAAATTATATTAATTTTACTGAAACAAACTAACACTTAAATACTTGATATTAATGATAATAACATTATATATATATTAAATATATCAAAATATATACAAAATTTATCAATAAATATTTTTTTAACTTAAAAACTAATATTTGTGATTATTACAATTAATTACTGTATTATTTTTAACGTTTGACAATAAACGCTGTGGTCTTGTTTACACTGTCCGAACTTATTCGAATCCAAGTGCGTATACAAATGGAACTTAATAAATGATGAAATAGTTGACTCTAATGCTAATAATCAATATTAGTTAGTTAGTTAAGTTAGCTTAATAATGCTAACTCGAATCACTTTCCATGCATTTTAAGTCGTATATCAAACTAGCTAAATAAAAAACACTTTGGAACCAGAACATCAGTAAGCAAAATGTTTGTGTGAATCAGTTCTCAAGTTATAAGTTTTTGAAAATATTTTCGCAGAACCAAAATCTACATTTTGTAGATTTCAAAGATTTCCCAAGGATCGCTTTGGAACGTTACCGAGGATTTCACTCCCGTTCCGTGCTGTTGTCTCAAGGGGTCCGAAACTTCCAATAATCTTCGTACACCTAGGTCATGTTATCACTGTTATCAACCTGTTATCTCCATGTCATCTCCGTGTTAGCATATGTTATCAAATAATCTTCGTACACTTTTCCTCGGAGTTTCGGACCCCTTGGGTTGTCTCGCTATTTCGAACGATTCAACGACTCTGGAAAAAAACGCAGTAACTACGAATCCGCAATGTCGTACGAGAAAAAATTAATTTTACATTAACAGTTAGCATTTTCAACATATATTAAACTTCTATCGTTTTTTCGCCCCAACTGAAAATTCTCATAGGTTATGTAGAATTTGGAACAGAGACTCAGTGAGACCTCAGTGAGATCTCACGACTTTTTAGGGTTTCTCACTGAGATCTCACTGAGTCTCCGTTCCAAATTCTACGTGATCTATGAGAATTTTCAGTCCGGGTAGATGCTGTTAAGTGAACTAAGAAAGCTCTCGTTCTTCCAGCGCCTCTGTTTGCTGAAAGTTTCCAGTCAGATCGGAACGATTCACCTAAAACGAAGACCAGTTTCAAATTTTAAACAAGCAATTCAAGTTTTCTGAAGGAAAAGTTGATCTTTAAGTTATCGAACAGCGTCACACCCGCTAGGTTTAGCCGCTGTTTGGAGAATTTTCCTGTCGGCCGAAACTGCCGAAATATCGATTCTCGTCACCAAAGAAACAGAGTAAACACACATTTCGCATATTTAGTGTTTTTCCAGATTTGTTTCTACATTTTTCAGCAGATTAATTGTTTTGATTATTTTTCAGCAATTTCAAATGGCCTCAGAATTTCTTTGAACATTCCCTATACGCGTGGACAGAGGACGAGCCGGTCTTTTGTTTCTGGACGATCCAATAATCTTCGTACACCTAGGGTCGTGTTATCACTGTTATCATCCTGCTATCTCCCCGCTATCTACGTGTTATCTCATGTTATCACATGTTATGAAATAATCTTCGTACACTTGACCTCGAAGTTTCGGACCCCTTGACTTTTGCGACGATAACCGATGAAGTTTCCGATACAGGCAAAATCGTCCTCGTTCCTGTGTCGATTGGTTGAGAAACTTGCTGGTATAATAAATTATATTATTAAATTATTTTTATACTTGCTGTCTTGCTGTACAGTCTTGTTCATTAAAAAAGGGTACAGCATGGGGAACGTCACTTTTCCTTAATTTTTGCAGGAATATTAGAGTATTTCTTGATAACATGGATTAATTTAGTTTAAGTACAGTTACTTTAATTTATCTTAACTAAATTTTATGCATAAGTGATTTTATAAACTGCAAAAAGGAGTTTCAAACCTTCCCATGCTGTACCCGTTTTTTAATGAACATGACTATACATTATCGTAATTTAGTATTGTAAGTTAATCAACTCTAATATGATACCAAATTTCCTACAGTATTTTATGATAGCATTTTAGTTACATACACATAAATACAGATTTTATAAAGTAAAAAGCATACGTTTTATAAACAACATTGATTATTTACCGTCATGTATAAATACAAGGATAATAAAATATTAAGTCTCCATATGTTGTGTTGAAACATTAAATTTGAATGAATGAATTTGAATTAATGAATGAATTAAATTAAAATGAAAAAGTTAAAAATTATTTTTATGTTCAGATTCACGAGGAGAGCCAACCGCAAGAATCACTTTTGGTGTTCCAGTCTCGTGGAACGAACAAGGGGTCCGAAACTTCCAATAATCTTCGCACTCTCTTCTCTTCGTCTTCCCTTTTCAGACTCCATTTTCCCCCTTTTTCAGGGAACTTCCCTGCAAAAGTGGAAACACTGATCAGGACAATATACAACAAATAAAGTCCTGTCCGGATTCTATCCTGGAACAATATTCATATTACTTTTTGAATTATTGTTATTATTTTTTGTCAGTGTTCTTTTTATTTAATTCGTTCATTTTTCTATCAAGGTAATATTTCTATTTATAAATCTTATAATAAGTAACTTCACTTTACTGTCTTATCGGGACTTTTGCTGTTTGCGGGGACGGGCCAGGATCGCGAAGAACGAACTACTCGACGGAGCCGCTGAACTCGGCGAACCCTTCGGGTTCGAAGCCGAACTCTTCCCGATCTTTCAGGAAAATACCAAAAAATTTACCAAAACCCTGGAACACTTTGTCCACGTTGGGCTACTCTCTTACAAAAAAGTAAAACAATTAAGTTCTACTAGCTGAAATTTTAGTAGCAGTAACTAATACTACTACTTTTACTAAGACTGCTACTGCTATTACTCCTACTCCTACTAAAACTACTCCTCCTCCTCCTCTTACTCCTACTCCTACTACTACTACTCCTACTCCTACTACTACTACTACTACTACTACTACTACTACTCCTACTCGTACTCCTACTACTACTACTACTCCTACTACTCCTACTACTGCTACTACTACTACTACTCCTACTCCTACTACTACTACTACTCCTACTACTCCTACTACTGCTACTACTACTACTACTACTACTCCTACTCCTACTACTACTACTACTCCTACTACTCCTACTACTGCTACTACTCCTACTACTACTACTACTACTACTACTGCTGCTGCTGCTACTACTACTACTACTACTCCTACTACTCCTACTACTACTACTCCTACTACTACTACTCCTCCTCTTACTACTACGGAATCATTCCTCGGATTAGAAAACCTGAAGAGATTGTAAGTCTTACAAACACACTAATATTAATGTAGTTAATTTCAATTCAATTAAGTGAATTAAAACATCAACGTTATTTATGTAATCGATATTTAAAATAAAATTATTATTATTATTAATTCTATTATTGTTACGACGATGTTACAGTATTGAGGTTGATATTTTGTCGCATAATTTAATTTGGCAGGGGACTTCAGGGAAAGAAGATTAAACGTATCGATCCAGGGGCTTTACTGTTTTCATCAAAACTTCCAGTGATGTAAGTCCTGCGTCTAACTTTCATGAATCCCAAGAAATCATTCTATAATTTCCAGATCTTTCGACAACTGGAGGATTTGCTGCATTGCACAGGAATACCGTATCAACTGTTCGGATTTGTTCAGTATTCCCTTCTCATCGTGTGATGATTTAACGCACAACACTGTGCTCCGTCACACAGTTTGGACTCTTGGGGTCTTTGCCGCGGCTTTTAACGTGGGCGTTCTCCTCTGGAGAATTGCGTCTCGGTCAAAACCTCCAGGAAGCCACTCTCTACAGGAAAGTCGTCAAATCCAGAAGATCCTATCATCCAGTCTGGCTCTGGGTATTTCCCTTTTGTTTCGCTCCTAATCAGAAACAGGCTCGTGATTACGCTCCACTTGAATTTCAGGAGATTTCTTCATGGGAGTGTTTCTGCTGATCATCGCATCTGCTGATTGGCACTTTCGCGGATACTATATCCTGCAGGACGAACACTGGAGGAGCTCGTGGATTTGCAAACTTGCAGGATTTTCCTGCGTCTTTTCCTCCGAGCTCTCCGTATTTACCTTAACAAGTCAGTAGTCGTTCCCTTCCAAGTTACGCTCTCCAGCTAACTGCCTACTCTTTTGTAGTCCTTAGTTTGGAGAGGTTCTGGAACGGACTAGTCCAGGTGGGGCTAATCGAGTGTCTGCTAGAGGCATCACAATCCTCGTCGGCGTCTCCTCTGGGCTGGCTGTGGTGCTGGCGGGGATACCTCTCATGCCCATCGACTACTTTCGGTAGTATTTGACTAGTAACATCTTCATTTCATTGAAGAAGCATTAAATATAGAGGATGTTATACTGCTACAACACTCGTTAGTCGGGTTACGATAACTGAATGCTTTTATGATGTTACTAGAGATTTCTACGGAAGCTCCAGTGTCAGTCTTGCTCTTCCTCTTACGACAAGCTATTCGGATGCGGATAAAATGACTCATGTCACAAACCAGCAGCCCGGATGGGGGTACTCTTTCTTTGTTTTCGTCGGTAACAGCGTTTTCAACAGACGATTCTTAGATAGAGCGATTTTGTTCTGAATACTGAATTTTTCCGTTCGTTATCCATTTGGCTAACGTGAAGCAAGAGTCTTTTCATGAAGTTCAGGATAAAACAACACTTGTATACTAGCAGAAAAGATTCTTTCAGGGTTTTGCTTTTACTTTCAAGTACTCAATACTTTGTCGATGGTCGTCATTACTTTCTGCTACGTCAGGATACTACGCACTGTGAAACAGTCGACCAGGGAGGCCAGAGTTTGCCGCGACAAAACTGAAACGCTGCTTTTGTGCAGGATCATCTTGATTGTCGGCAAACATATGCTGTGCTGGCTGCCGGTTATGTTCGTCTCCATTGCGAACCTCGTCTCCTTGGAACTATCAATTACGGTTTGATTCAGAAACTTGATTGCAAATATCTGTACTGACGTTTCTTTCAAGCAGGCCTACGCATGGATTGCAGTGTTCGTACTACCAATCAATTCTGCACTCAATCCAATTATCTACTCCTTCTACACCCCGACATTCCGACGAGCTGTTAGCAAAAAGTGGAAAAGGATCAAAGCCATCAAGCTTTTCCAGCCCAACAAAAACTAATAAGCCATTCTCTATTCTAGGATATATAAAAATTTTCCTGAATTTTCCGACAACTGTGAGTAATTTGCATAGATTAAAACGTCAGCTCGAATCACTTGGTAAAACGACTGCAGAATTCTTGGAAATTGCTCCCTAATTTGAATAAATTCAAAGCTGTTTTTGTCCCACTGGCTCTCTCTCTTCATTCCCAACTCAAATTTGTGTACAAAAACTACATATGTATCTTGTTTTATGAATTTTAAATAGTACGATGACGGCAGAAGACTTCGATGACGTTTGGCTTAGTTTATACGTGAAATTAGAATCAATAAACGACACATTGAAGCATCTATAGTAATTTAATTAGATAGGCCAACGTATGAAGTTCCCATGTACATTACAATATTCACTTAATTTGTTACAGCTAGGACACAACAATTTTCTTAACATCGCACACAAAATCCCTGGCCATAGGAGCCGTTTATCAGAATCCGCACCAGAACTAGTCACGGACGCATTTCGCAAGCCCAGCCAAGCACGGGCACACTGTTTCAGCTTTCAGTGTGTATTTATGAACTTCTTTTCTATGCCTACTGGTAAAGAATCGAAAATGATTCGCTTCAGAAGTAGTTAACCGATTAGTACTGTGACGAGATAAATAGACTCGTATTTGCTTCCAATAACGCTCTGTCCTCTCCAATAACTAACTCCACTGTCTCTTTGTAACTGCCTCTTATCAGTGCTCCCACTTTACAGGGAAATTTGCTGAAAAAGGTAAAACTGGGTCTGAAAAGGAGAAATAAGGGAAGAGGGAAAAAGAGAATGTACAGCTTCATATCCTAGCATTGCACTGTCGCGAAAAAAATGGACTTTCGCGGGGAAAAAAATCGTTTTCACGGATCCGTGAACTGTGAAAACCTGAAGCCGGCCGTTAAAATTAGTCTATCTTTTCACGGGTTTCCTTTTTTCACGTTTCCCTTGAAAGTTTTCCATCATATGTGATATGCCTACACTGAGAATAATGATTATCAGAGCTCAGCACGGGATAGAATCTACGAGTCAGGTCATAGTTCTGCAGTCAATAGTCGGGTCCTATTCCAGGTATGCTGGAACTAGGAACGGACCCCGTATCAATGCGGGGTCCTGGATGTAACGTGGCATCCGAAATGCTTGAAGGGTACAGTAAAAGGGAGTACTTTTTAAATAGAATTGACATATAGCTTAATATACATTGTCTGAAATACGTAAACAGTCATTAACAACTAAATTAAATGCATGTAAGAACATAATTGTACATCGATAACAAATTTTAAAGTGGCTGAAATTATTTATTATTTTTCAGTTGTTAACTTTTAATGAAATCAAACAGAACATGAACACACTCTTATACAATAAGATTCTATCATTTAACAATATAAAAATAATAATAAATAATAATATCATATTTTTATCTTAACATAAACGCGAGGAAATTACTAAATGTTTGGTGGAGGGCTGTTTAGCCCCAACCCTGTTCGAGAAGATTCGCCCATGTGCGACTATCACGCACGACCACGAGGCCACCAGAGATTTTCCGCGCACTTTTGTTATGTTTACTGCACCAAACCGGCGTTTTGAACAGACCAAAGTTGTTTGGAAACTCTAGAAAATTGTTGAGGAATGTAACCTTTGATCGTGGTTCAAGAAGGAATTGGTGAGTTAATCATACGTTCATTGGTAAGCCAAGTATGGTGATTGTTTGTGTACATTATACATATTGTAACTCGGATACCGTCTACCTGAACTTTACAGTGCCACGTTAGACTACAAGGAAACCACTGCTTTCATAAAAACTGCTGCCAAACTGATTATGCTGGTATGTTATACTGATGCCGTGATTGCGAGGGACAGCGCTTCTTGCACTTTAACAGGACAGCGCGCAGCGTTGGTATCGCAAGTTAGTTTCAGGAATGGAGTTCGAAAACACTGAAGTGGTAACTTGATAACAATCTCACAGGACCTATTCCACACTACGCACTTATGTCTTTATTTCATAATCCAGGATCCGCAGTGAATACAAATGTACACGATATCACCGGTAATGTACAGCTGAAGACGTGCAGTCCATCGATCACCAGAACCAGATTTTTCCTTTCAAAGGTACATACATGATAAATTTCTGACATTTCTTTAATCTACTCATATTGTTTGGACCTGTAATCATAGGACGCAGTAGTGTAAAGGTAACCGAAAGCTTCGACTTTGTCATGAACTGTTAACAGGCACAAAGCTTCGCGTAATAATATCAACACACTATCCCAGCAGAAAATTAAGGATAGTTCAGTACCCTGAAAATATCCTGAAAAGGACATTTTCAGGATGCCAATCAGGACTCTGAGTGCAGTGAAACTGGCCCACTTCCAGGGTGTTCAGGGCCCTGACATTGGAATACCTGAATAATACATGTTCAGGGTACTTAACAGCGTCCTGAAAAATAGCTTTTCAGGATACTTAATGGTGCCCTCAATAATCAAGATTTGCAATTCTCAACACATTTTTTTTTTACTCACCCACGACCGGACGTGGTTCAGGATATGCAGGATATGTTACGGATATCGTTCAGGATGTAGCCGACATCCTTAATTTTCCGCTGGGATATGACGGCATTTTGTGTTTTTAAAGGTTTTCTGATGCTTGCTGCGTAGGAATACGAGTTCATCGAACGTTTCTCGAATTGGTTTAGTTCATTTGGCTTATTGAATCCTGTTTCACTAACTACTTTCAATTCTCTTTAGCAGGGACGTCCGGTCTAAGCAGTGGACTATTGGATAATATCTCAAAAGAAGCTAGTCCTTTCGCCGTTCTCTAATGAAAGGGACAGCGACCTACCTGATTCTTGATGATCATGGGTTTCGAAAGCCTCGTATACACGGGGGTATAACTGCGTCCGCTACCTCTTTGACTGCGGCCTGCCTCATTCTTTCCCCACTATTTAAAAATAGCAGCGCTTCTTAAAAATATCCTGTGAGTCTGTAAATTATAAGGTTAATTTTATGAAGCAAACTGCATGTATAAATAGGTGTTTTACGCGTTTTTTGTACTTGTCAAACAATAAATAATTGGCTTCGTGCAATGTGGCAACGTCGCGCCAAGTTTGTTTTCATGACAAATGAGCCTTCGGAAAGGACTTTTTCTGGTTTCAGGAAATATTTCATTAGCTTGAACGTTTCCTATTGAACCATAAATATCACAGTCTGGTAGAGAATTGAACGGGCTTTCGTCGGAGCCACAGCTTATAATCAGAAACAATTTCCTGGAAAAGGAGAAAGACATTCTGTGAACCAACCTTAGCCGTCGCACTCTATTTAGCAAAGTCGTAAAATGGCAGAAAAAAAATGGATTCGACAAAACAGCGACTTATTAGTTTTATTTTTTTCATTTCCATTTTGATTATTACACCTGCTACTCGTAAGTTTGTTCATCTGGAATGGCCGAGAAGAACGATTCTACAAAACAGTGCATTATGTTTATTGTTTCATTTCCATTTTGTTATTATTATCTGCTATATTTAAGTTCCTTGTTATTCTTGTTAGTTACTCATTTGAACACCAATGCTAATATATGTTTTTTTTTCTACTTCAGGCAGACCTGTGACATTTGTCAAGCTGTTATTATGAAGAGAAATATGGCTGCCATAACCGAATGCATGTGAACTCTCAGAAATATGAGTGCTACGGCTTCTTGAACTGAAACAAGACGTTTCCACCTGCTGTACCATGAAACTTGTCAGAACCCAGGCATAGGTCTCGAGGTGTATCAATCTGTAAAAACAAACATTATTTACAGTTTCATATCCAAGATTAAGTGAAAGATATTTTACAAATACCTCGATAAACTGATTGCTTTCACGATTACTTGTACCCGCATCAGGAGTCTGCGATGAGTCTAACTTTTCTTGTTCCCGCAACTTTCTTCGTTTGGCAAGGGTGCTTGGTTTGTTGCTGCTAGTTCCCCAGTTGCTTCCTCTCTTTCGCTTCTTCGGTATTTTTCAGTGCTTAGGTAATCGAATGAAATAAAATTACTTTATCATGCGAAGGAAATAAAGCACATTACTGGTGTATCGGGCTGTCCAATGTCGTAGTAAATTAGTGGCGTGGTGACATTTTCGCCATGCATGCTGTTACACCTTGTTACTATTTAGGAAATACTTTACTGAGGTTTCAAGCAAGACAGGCAAAGACAGCCAATGTTTTACCACGACAAAGACAAAAGAAATTTTGCTTATAATACTTACAAGCAAGGTCTATGTTTACACAAAATGTCTATCTCCTTTTCCAGGAAACTGTTTCTGATTATATGCTGTGGCTCAGACGAAAGCCCGTTCAATTCTCTACCAGACTGTGATATTTATGATTCAATTTATTCTTTGATACATTTATTTCACAATTCGAACAAAACGTCCTAGGTTTGGATCATCAGCCCCCACTACCGGTAAGTTTTTTAAATGTTCAAATCACATGCTAAGATTTTAACAAAAAATTTGTTACAGATAGTTAATTTAGTTAAACAAGAAGAGTTATCCGTTAAATGTACCTGAATTTTAGTTCTCAATGAGATCTCCGTTGTAGCGAAGTCTTTAAGATTCTGAAAATGTACCAACAAGAACTAAATATAAAACGTATTAGTTACACTTAAGTTTAAATAAGAAACTGGTGTATGTATATACACAAATGTACTGCATTATGCTGTATTATTATATATGGTTATATAATATATATATGATGTGTATAGTACTATTATAAAATTATTTACATTGAAATTAATATTAAATATTAATACAGTATTTATGCTACATATATGCTGTCTTCAGTATTTCAAAGTATAAAACAGAGGATTATTTTATACATATTACTTGTAACTGTCGTATTTAATTATGAATATACATGTAGATTCAGGGATCGAAACTTCAAGTAGGTTTTTGTACACGTAGGTCGTGTAATCACTTATCTTTAGGTTATCCATACGTGTTGTCACACGTTATCAAATGTTTTCATGTCTATGCCGGATACAGTCAGGGGGGGGGTCCCTATTCGTACGGTTACCGTGCGAAGATGGTCTCATTGACGATTTTTACGGATGTGTTCTTTTCGACTCAGTTTTTCTTTGCGTTTACCTATTATGTCATTCTCATCATACTGAAATAATCTTCTTACACTTTTCATTTAAGTTTCGGACCCCTTGATATAGGTATTACATGTATCCTGTGTCCCGGACGATGCCGGAAGTTTTAAGTTAATTTAATTTTGTTATTGCGAGTTTATCGTTAGGAGCCCGAGGCTGACTTCTGATCAGAAATCCTTGTATGTGAATGCAAAGCGATCAGGAGTCAACGAAGGGCTTCAAAGGCCTTGCTCGGGGCCGAGCAGGGTCAGAAGACTACAGGGAGTCAAGAGTCCACCACAGTGTAATCTACTAGACAGTGAGTTCTTGATTGTATCTTTCCCATTATAGTGTTCTCAGACAGGAAAATGGCGCCGCCCGTGGTAGACTTTCGAAGCTTTGCCTATCTTTGAGCGCTTTCAGAGAGGAAAATGGCGCCGCCTATGGCAGATTCTCGAAGCTTTGCCTATCCTAAAGCGAAGGTAACAATAGCTAAAGATAGACAGAGCTTCGAAAGTGTACCACGGGCGGCGCCATTTTCCTGTCTGAAAACACTATAATGGGAAAGAAACAATCGAGAACTCACTGTCTAGTAGATCACACTGTGGAGTCCACTTGGGGTCGTCGGTGAGTAAAGTTATTCCTCCTTTTTTTGCGCATCCTAAAGTAAATACTTTTCGTTCAATTCCTTTTTCTCTTCGGTAAATACGGTGATTGTTAATTCTTAGTTAATACAGATATTTTCAACTGGAATCATTTGTAATCATTTGACACGGAAGCGACAAGGAAAGCATTCTACCACTGAACATTCTGTATATTTTATTCTAGGCGTTATGGATATATTGTACACCATGAAAGGCTCCTCAAACTCTTAGTGATACGTTTACGAAAAACATATTCCGTATTTCAGTATTGTCATTCGTATTTGAACTTGCTAGTAAGTACGACTAAAAATAAGGGAAATAAATATATGTTGTATAGAAGGGAAAAGGGAAGGAAAACACACATTTCAAAAAGGGGGAAAAAGGGAAATCAAGTTTTACCAGACGAAGGGGAAAAAAGGAAAACAGAATCCTCTAGAAGGGAAAACCCGAAACTGAAAGTGGAGGCATTTACATATAGAGTTAGTTTCTGGAGAACATTAAACAATATCCAAGAAAATACAGTTCTGTTTGTCTTTTCATTTATCTTATCTTGTCACAGTTAGCATTTCTGTGTCCTTGATTTTGTAAAATACTAACTCGAATTTTAAATTTTTCACTTACTTCTCAGTTTATGTAACCGTCTTTCAGTTACGGAGTTATCGAAGAGCTCGTTTTCATTCGACAGAACTAGCAGATTACAGAAAAACATATGTGGTCCATATTTTGATACGTTAGTAAAACATAGTTTACCATTTTTAGGTTCACTTATAAGTTGATGTCATGGCTTCACTTCCTCAATGGAGGAGGTATCGTCGCTGTCTGCAGTCCCGGCAGGATTTTCAGAGTCATCGGAAGAAGGTACAGATAAAAGCAGTACGAAAAAACTGACAACAAATTTGCAGTTTAATAGATTTTCAATTATTTCATGTCTGAAGGCGACAACAACAGTAGATCTGGAAGCGACCTGGACGCGAGTTATTCGAGTAACTCTAACGATGACACTGGCTGCCGAGTTGTTGACGTTCACCCAGGTAACATATTAAAATTAGCCACAGTCTCTGTTACTTTGATTTCTAGTAAAATGTCAAAACAAAACTTTAACGTCTTGTACTTTCCAGCAGGGAAGGAAGAGAACAATCCGCAGCGTCAATCAAGAGGAACTGTTCCGACTCTCGACTTATTCACATGTGAAGAATGCGGGAAAGTATTTACGAAGAAGCCTAGTTTGGCTAAACATCTACGTGCAGTACACAAGAACGACAGAAACTTTACATGCGACGTCTGTGGTAAAAAATTTGGATTAAAATCCCATCTAGCTGTCCATCTCAAATCAGTTCATGATGGAGAAAAGTTTCCATGCGGCACCTGTGGCAAGCAGTTCACCCAGAAAGGCCACCTGACTCGGCACATGAGCACAGTTCACGATGGAGTGAAAAATTTTACATGCGACGTCTGTGGTAAACAATTTGGATTAAAATCCGATCTAGCTGTCCATCTCAAATCAGTTCATGACGGAGTAAAGTTTCCATGCGGCACCTGTGGCAAGCAGTTCACCACGAAAGGCCAGCTGACTGTGCACATGAGCACAGTTCACGATGGAGTGAAAAATTTTGCATGCGACGTCTGTGGTAAAAAATTTGGATTAAAATCCCGTCTAGCTGTCCATCTTAAATCAGTTCATGATGGAGAAAAGTTTCCATGCGGCACCTGTGGCAAGCAGTTCACCAGGAAAGACAGCTTGACTCTGCACATGAGCACAGTTCACGATGGAGTGAAAAATTTTACATGCGACGTCTGTGGTAAAAAATTTGGATTAAAATCCCGTCTAGGTGTCCATCTCAAATCAGTTCATGACGGAGAAAAGTTTCCATGTGGCACCTGTGGCAAACAATTCACCAAGAAAGGCAGCCTGACTGTACACATGAGCACAGTTCACAAAAAGTGAAGAACGTCGAATGCGACGTCTGCGGACAGAGATTTGGGACGAAAAGCGACTTGGTTAGACACCTTAAATATGTTCACGACGATGTCAAGTTCTGATGCAGAGTTTGTGCGGGGAAGTTCAGTGGGGAAAGTAGCCTGACTCGGCACTTAAAATCAGTTCATGGTTGGAAGAAATAGATACCGCTCAAGGACCCTTTTATCGAGTCTCTCATTTCGTTTCTCAATAAGAAATTCCTTTACCATGTTTCAATCCATGTTAGAATTCATGCTACTGTTGACAGATGGTGAACGGGTGGTTTTCTTTCTGTTGATGATGAAATAAAACGTTCAGAATCCACATACCAGTTGACTTAATTTAATTGGTACTTCAGTAACTCGGAAGTGATTACGGTTTCGTCGCTTGGACTAGTTCACGACAAGAACAGACAGAAAATACTTAACGAAACTGTTTAGAAACAGCGGAATTAGAGACTAGGTTATTCATGCCTCGGCCTTTTGTCATATTCACGAATATTTCGTTCACCTTAGAGAGCACTGTAAGAGTAAAAAATTATTTATCTTTGGAACATCTAGATAACTTAGGTGTGTCTATTTCACACGGCAGTGAAATGGGGAAATTGTGGAGGTAATATGGGAATGCTAGAATCTGCAGCAGTGTTTCCACTTTTATTTCCCCCTTTGATTCCTCTTCCCTTGTTTTTCCCTTTTTCTCCTCCGCACTAGAATGCAGGCCGTTCGCTTAGATTTTCCTTTTTTCCTCTTCACTTATTTTTCCCTTTCCTGACCTCATTTTCCCCTTTTTCAGGGAATTTCCCTGCAAAGTGGAAACACTGTTCTGCAGTGGGAAGATTGGGAGTGAAACAAATTTGGTTGGGAAAAGTTGGGAGAGGGTCGAAAGTTCGATTTCACCGACCGTCCAGTACCATTTCTGCTGTCAGTAAACTGAGCATTATTCACCAGTTTCCTTTCTACGACGATTCCCTCTTACGTTGTGTGGCGGACTGCAATGACGCAAACGGACATGTGAATAAAAAATTCAAGTTTTGTTTCGCATAAATGACGTACAAACTCAAGTAAATTGCTGTGCTGATTCCTACTATAAAGTTTTGTAATCCATAAAGTACCACGCAATTTCTAACATAGGCCATACATCTATGCAGCTATTTTGTATGAAGCCAGTCTTCCAAACGTTTGGGGAGAAAAGTTTGAAGAAGGCTGATACGTACTGTGAAAGAGGTAATTACCACGAATCGTTTCTGAATTTTCCACTCTGATTTCAAATCAAAAACACGAAGGAGAGAAAATAATAAACGCCTGTGTGATTTACCGCCTTCTGGCGCGAACAACTTGGAGTCACCTACCGGTAGAATGTGGAACTATGTTCAACTTTCTCATGATTATTCTGAACACTTTTCAGTTTTCTCCCAATAGTATTATTTCTGAAAAGTTACCGCTGATTCATTTTGCAAGAATTTTCCACGGAAATAATGTTAAAATAGCCAGGTTACTTCTACAATGCGAAAAGCCTTTTCTCAACTGATGGTTCACGTTCTGGTCGTCATACTTATTAATCATATTAGTTCAAGTTAAGCAGCAATCTCAGTACAGTTACTAACGATTACAAATCAAAAATAGCAACATAGTGCAAACAAAATAATGTAATTTATAGCCATTGGAATCATAAATAGTAGCAATAATGTGCCAATATTGATAATTCATTGTTTAGCTTTTTTTCTAAAGTTTATTTTGCTATATATATCGATTGAATATCAAAGATGAAGATCTAGATCAAGCAGCAATAATAGTTTATAGTTCTAATAATCATAGTGGTGGATAGAATAGTTTGGAAATACCAACAAATCACATTAATGCCGTTAATTTGCACCAAAATGAACGAATATGTAAAAAAAAGTGTTATAAATTACGTTAAAATTCCCGTGAAATTAAGTAAGGAAATAACGATGTGGTTGAAAAGATGATTCTGTATATTCTCAGTCTCGCTTTCAAACTCATCTCCCGCCAAAACATTCTCTTCAGTATTTCAGTCAACAACAAGTTCACGAAACGCCCGCTAGATGGCGAACATGTAATTCTAACCGATTTTAGGAAAGGGCAAACCTAATCGGGTCTGGGTAAACTGCAAAATGCAAAATGCAAAATGGTAAAATACAAAACGACTGCAAAATGAACGTTGGTTTTGCATTTTACCATTTTGTAAATGGTGTGGATTTTGTATTTTACGTTTTGCAACTACCATTTTGTAGTTGCCGGGAACTTTCTAGGCTTGACAATAATATTGAATTCATGCTAGAATATACAGAGTCTAGATTTATCCTTTACCCTCTTCCTTCCTCTTCCCCTTTCCCCCCCTTCATGCTAGAATATACAGGGTCTAGATTTCCCCTTTACCCTCTTCCCTTCCTCTTCCCCTTTTCCCCCTTCATGCTAGAATGTACAGAGTCTAAATTTATTCTTTACCCTCTTTCCTTCCTCTTCTCTTTTCAAACCCCATTTTCCTCCCTTCTTCAGGGAATTTCCCCGCAAAAGTGGAAACACTGGTTAAAATCCCACTCACCTACGCAGAATGACCGAAATTTCTTGTTGAAAGTGCTCGTGCCAGAGGTTCTAGAAGTTTTCATAAATCCGGAAGCTACCCAAAATTTTGCAAATAGCTGCTCATTCACTGTGGCGAAAAAGGCCCTTTCACCGCAAATCCAGGGGTGAAAAAAACTTTCACCGCAAATTCAGGGGTGAAAAAACTTTCACCGCAACTTAGGTGGTGAAAGAAACTTTCATCACAAATTCAAGGGGTAAAAAAAAACTTTCACCACTGTTTTACCCGGTGAAAGTGTCTTTTTCGCCACAGTGTGGTGGAGAACAAAGACCTGTCTTTCAGTTCCTCTGTCTGGATTAGATATTCGTATGAAAGATACAGGATTCAGTACATGATGCTATCTTAATCCGTTCACTTTTCAGTTTCCCAGGAAAATTATCAAATACAATTTAGAATTACCGAAACACACAGCTTTTGGTCTCGAGTTTTCTTATTTTTCTGAAGCTTGTTTTTCATTAAGTTCATTCATTAATTCATTTCATTCAATTCAATTCAATTCATCATTAATTCATTAAGTAATTCATTCATTCATTTTTAATAAACATTTCATTTCATTCAAATGTTTTCATTAAGAAACTTACAATTTAAAAAAAAAGTCCAATTTACACCACTTGTAGAATTGATTCCAAAGTTGCGATTAAACAAACTAACTAATTAATTATTATTGTTGGTTAATTATTATTAGTTAGTTATTACTAATTATACACAAATTAACTAATTTGTGTATAATTCTTCATTTTGCATGTTTCGTTTTGCATTTTACCCACCGCAGGTAGAAGCAGTGTTTCCACTTTTAGGGAAATTCCCTGTTTTCAGGGGGAAATGGCACTAGGAAGGGAAAGAGAGGGGAAGAGGGGAAAACCAGGGAAACTGAAGAAATCTTATTATCATCGTTAAATTTGACTTTTTCCTATAGCGACATGTTAATTGACGCATTTTTTTCAACAGCAATTAAATTTCCTTTTGGAACTGCAAATTAACCATGAAATAAAGCTTACAAATCAATAAATGTATTTTTCACTACTTATAAGTGGAAGGGAAGGACGAGGGGACACGGGAAAATGAGAGGGGAAAATAGGGGAAAATCCAAAATTTATTATATGAGAGGGAAAAAAAGGGAAAATAAAGGCTCCTACCAGGGAAAGCCCAAATTTGAAAGTGGAACCACTGATGTCGGGCTTCCACGGTAGTGGAAGCCCAGTATATAGATCAAAACATGAAATCGTGGTTTGGTTCTTCTTTCACCTGCCGCTGGCAACATTTTTCTTTCGCCTGCCGCTGCCAACATTTTTCTTTCGCCTGCCGCTAGCTATATTCTTGTGCTGGTTGCCGTAATCAACCGTTAGCAACTAGCAGGAATATAGGAATATTAGGAATAGGTGGTTTCGACGACTCCCACTTGTCCATCCGCTCCCACTGTTTCACTGTTTTCTTTCCTCTTCCTTTGCTTGCTTTCAATCGAATCTTGGCTTTTCATGATCAACCCGTTCATTGCATATATACAGTCAATCGTTTTAGTCATCATCAGGCAGTATATTCCTTTCGCTCGGGCCTCTAACATATTTGTATTCTAATTATTGTACATTTATTCATTTCAAATTGCATTATTATTGAAACAGTTATTTCATGTTTCTTCTCACTTCATTGTGGATTTCGTCTCTTCTTTACCAGTTAGTATAGTACAGCGATTCTTACACTTTTCTAATTAATTTCCTTTCCATTTCTTCTACGAACGAATTTTTTTTTTAGTTTCAAAGAGGACATCCGACGACATATCTACGTCGGCTTACGTTTCACACTTTAAGCAACATTTCCTCTAGCTATCCCCTTTCGCATTTCACTATTTTTATGATGTGTTTCTCACGGCATCCCAATATTAATTCAAATCACTTTACTTTGTTCTTTTTCGTTTATTCCCATCCCCTTTTGATATAACGTAAATGTTTCGTATAAACCAGTGCAGTCTGCCAAGAAGCATTTCTTCTATTCCCCCCCGCCTTTTTCTTTTTCAGGGGGTGATTCTCTATTATACATTGTACAGAGCAATACTGCTTAACTCACTAGTTTGGATCACCATGTGAAATTACATGCAACAGCATAGGTAATTCACGTTTTCGACTGTGTTTTTCCTGTTACATTTACATGGACTCACGCGTTTCTTTACTAATAGGTTTGCAATGTTGAAAGTTATAAGGGTCCTTCCATCAAGGGTCTACTAGACTCGTTTCTAGCAGTCGTGGTTCTCAGTGTACTATGAATGCGTATTGTGCGGTTATTGCTAGTAAATTCAAGATATTTCCACTGGGGAACTCACTACTTGGATACCATTTTGATGGATGGCGATTATCTTTATAACAAGAACAAACATAAACTAAGTGGAACATCATATTTTGCTCCTTCTCAAGTTCCCTTATAGTTCAACTTGCCATTCTCTAAATTTCAGGGTAGAAGCACTATAGAATCGAGCAAATATCCTTGTTTTGGGACCTCAATGATCGCTGTTTCTTGGATTTAGCGAAAACATGAAGAGATTCTATTATGCTTGATCGCCGTTTCGATGGTTGCTTGCTAGTCACATGTAATTATACTGTTGCCATCATAAAAAGCAAATTGGATGACGGGTATTACTTATTTGATTCTCATTCGCGGAACGAGAGAGGCTTTCCCTGTCTTGATGCCCATTCAATTCTTTTACATTTTATCAGTATACAAGTAAACAAAAACCTTCCACAGAAGGCAATTGCCTTTTTTTTCGGACGACCCTAAACCCCTTAAACCTTGACCTGCACCACACAAAATATACCCCGACATTCCGTATTTCCCCTGTACCACTACTTATCCATCCTACAGAACGTTTCTTTTTTTTTTTTTTTGGTCCTTCCAGATACATGCAAGTCGCTTATTTTATTTTTTGCACTCCTAGATACTAGTGACTCACTTTGTTTTGTTTTTGTTTTTTTTCACCATAATATACTTGTTTTCTTTTGGCGCAACTAGCTACTGGCGAATCACTCACCGCTTCAGTTTACTACTCTTCTACGATTACAGTTCTGCTCAGCTTAATCGTACTTCTTACTTAGATCGCTAAACTGTTCCACTTTGTCACGCAGACATCAGTCTTACATGACTTCAAAAGATAATTTGGCTATACATACAAAAATAGTACATACTAGCAAACAAAAACCTTCTTACGAAGGAAGTGTTAGTGCAGTATATAGTTTGCACGTCTGAAAGGCCACATACATGGAAATCACAAAGTTCCCAATTCACCACTTGAACTATACATTCGACGCCCCTCTTTGTAAACCGTAAAACCATTTGAAATGTTGCACACACTAACAACCGCAGATGTAGCTACCACGCTACACTTATTCCCTGCGAACATTTCAAGTAATTTCTAACAATTCGATACTGCATATTCCCTTTAGGTAAATACTGCTACCAGTATAACTGACTACACAAATACTAAGCTATTGAGCATTCTTCTACATACACCTATCCCACCACGCATAATCCGTCCAATGGCGAAAGTTACTAACGGTACCAGCTTCGCATACACACCAAACTGACAACAATCCAACAACTCACGACATAAAAGAAAACGCCAAACCAACGTGGTACGAAATCAGCTTCCAGTTAAATGACAAGGAAAAGTTACTAACACCATAAACCCCACGCATTCACTACAAATCTCGAAAGCAGACGCCAATAAAGTGACGAAGAGGGGCGTCGAATATATAGTTCAAGTGGTGAATTGGGAACTTTGTGATTTTCATGTATGTGGCCTTTCAGACGTGCAAACTATATACTGCACTAACACTTCCTTCGTAAGAAGGTTTTTTTTTGCTAGTAAATAAATACGTTACAAATGATCAAATATTGATTGGTATCCTGAACAAGTCCTTTTCAGGATATTTTCAAGGTCCTCCACGGACCGTTAATCTTAGATTGATGTTTGTAGCCTTCTCAGTGTCTTTATGTGCTTCCTTCACTTTCTGAAATTTTTGTCCAAACATTCTTTGTTCTGTTCCAGAGTTATACCCAAGTAAAAATTTACTATAGTGCACTATAGTAAAACTATGTACTATGTTGCAAAATACTAGAGTATCACACTATAGTGCCACACTATAGTTGAAAACTAAAGTATTGCACTTGAGTAAAACTATAGTTTAACTATAGTGCCCTATAGTAAAACTATAGTGTCCTATAGTTAAACTAGAGTAAAACTATAGTGCACTATGTTACAAAATACTAGAGTGCCACACTATAGTTTACAGCTATAGTAAATTTTTACTTGGGTAGTACTGGAATAGTCTCTTTTATTTCCACAAATGTTTACTACATAACTTTCATGTTCATTAAAAATGGGTACAGCGTGGATGAAGTTCGAAGACGTTTTTTCGCTATTTATAAAGTTATGATACAATTAATTGAGATAATTATGATAAAATAAAGTATACTTTGACTAAATATACATGCATCATCAAATAATATACAAACATTCTCGTAAAAACAAAGAAAAAGTGGCGTAGAACCTTCCCGTGCTGTTCCCTTTTTTAATGAACATGACTGTACCTCGGTAGCTTTAGTAGTTTACTTTCCAGTAAGTTAGTATGTGGTGGCGGGTCTTATTTCACGGGAATTGAGTAGTTTTTAAATTAATTTGTTAGCAATTTGAAAAGTGATCCATATCAGCTATGTAAATGTCCAAAGTTATGCAGTGTGGCAATAGGCCATAGGCCTGAGCCGAGAACAATAAACAGATAAACAGATAGTAATTATAAAAATTAATAATAGTAACACTCATAATAATAATAATAATAATGTAAGTATTTAAGTATATCATTTTTAATCTATATTTTAAATTTATAACAGAGGAATGTTCATCTAGGACTTTTGTCGAGAACGCTGTCCGCTTCATGGGTCTGGAACTCCGAGGAAAAGTGCAGGAAGATTTTTGATGACATATGATAACATGGAGATAACATAAGGATAACAGGCGGATAACAGTGATAACATGACCTAGGTGTACGAGGATTATTGGAAGTTTCGGACCCCTTGGTCCGCTTCTTCACTGATATCGGGGGTTCTTGAGACTTGCTCGCGCTCGCGCATCCGCGTCGTTTACTGGAAGGCCGACCACATGGAACAAAACGCAATTTACGATTTGATTGCTCAAATAGCAAAATTCCGTTTATTTTAATACGTTTTCTAAGTATTTTGTCTAAGGCCCATGAGAAGGACAAACATGACTTTTTTTCAGAATTCTTGCTAGAATAGTACAATATTACTTAGTAATATACGTTGATTTAATTAAAATAAAGTTAATTTAATCTATATTAACTAGATTTTTTGCACAAATAATCTTTTAAAGTTCAGAAAACGACCTCCAGCGTTCATAGTTCTGAGCTGGTAAAGCCCACGGCGCTAGATTGCGAACTTTTTCAGGCCCTGTCCATCGCTTCCAAGGGTCTCAAGTGACAATTCCATTTACAAGAGTCCCCATATGGAAACTGCGGAGTCCAATGGGTGATCGGGAAATCGACGAAGAAGAGCTGGAATACATGAGACAGGATTTCGAACAGCAAAGGACGCTGAAGATGATCCAGCAGCTGGAGGATATCGAATCCAGCGAGGTATACGGTTAACTTACTGTACGTTTCATACTTCCTAGAGTTAATTAGATTTAAGTTAAGTTATATCTGTCTGTTACAGTCCGCCGCAGATCTCACCAATCTCCTTAAACCGCCGATTGTCATACTGTTACTGCTACTGTCATAGTACTGTTACATCATGAAAATGTATGATATATAATATGAAATAAATAATATAATATATGTTAATATCATACTGTTACATCATGCTTCATACTGTTAGATGATTTCATGGATGAAATAGGCAATCCGACAGGAGAAATAGTCTGAGGGGAACCCTGAACACAAACCTTATGGCTCGGACTCTGTGCAACTTCGTAGCTTTCAATTCGAAATGCCCAACATTAAAATGAATAACACTTAATAAATCTAACATTGAAATACTTAATGAAAATGATAGTTTCTATTTATTCTGATAGAGAGCTACCGTTTCACAAAGGAGACATCATCTACAGACGTCGTCGTATCGATAAAAACTGGTACGAGGACGAACACAATGCAATGAACATCCGCACCAACTACATTGAGGTAGCATCAATGGCGTCTAAAATCAAATCATTTATTACTTAAATGACTTTCTCTTTGAAGATCACAATCTATTGACGGTACACAGGTAATAGGCAAGAACCGCGATGAAGGGCACGCTCGGGTCAAGTACAACTTTGCTAGACAAAGTCCTATGGAACTCTCATTCATCAGAGGTAGTTAACTTAGCTACGTTTTGAAATATTCATACGTTTTAGTTAATTTACAAATATGTACTGTAATATTTTTTAACAGGATAGTCAGTAATTTTAAGTCGTCAAGCTTTCCCAATTAAAAATTTAGAAATATCCAGTATGCTGAACAACGTCTGGACAAGTTCTGAAACTATGGCGTTTCAGCATTCTGAAGGTGCTGAAATTGGGCGGTTTTCAGTACGTCTTAGCATGGTGAATTGTTTTCGGCGAAAAGAAAAGAAAAGAAAAGAAAAGAGAAAAGAAAAGTTAGAAAAGTTCAGGTAAGATTGAGGATACTGAACAACGTCTGAAAATGTTCAGCATCCTCAATCTTATCTAAAATTTTCACCGAAAACAATTCAGCATGGTGATACGTACTGAAAGTTACTAAGTTTGATATAATTTTGGTTGACAGTGTGAAGTTTTTCTGTTTTGAAATAGTGATCAAAACAACTTCAGCGTTGCCAGTTGTTCGAATAAAGCGCAATTTACCTTCATTAAAATTAACAGAATTTATTGTATAGCTCAAGTCTAAGATTTAAATTACTGATTTTTTATCATTTCTAAATGAATTTATGTATTTTTCTAAAGCCTTCCCGAATTGTTTATTGATTCTTAAAATACGAAAATATAAAATATGATGGATGCACGATACTCCAAGTAAAAGTTTACTACGACTGTAAACTATAGTGTGGCACTCTAATATTTTGCAACATAGTGCACTATAGTTTTACACTAGTTTTACTCTAGCGCAATACTATAGTTTTCAACTACGGTGTGACACTGTAGACTGGTAGTCTAGTATTTTACAACACGGTACTTAGTTTTACTAGAGTGCACTTTAGTAAATTTTTGCTCGGGACATGAACTTGACATATAAGGCGGGGAACGTCTGAGTGACCCTCCTGTGCGGGATAATAAAGAGGAGTTTCTCCATATTTGTCTTTGCAGTTGATTTCAGCGTCATGTTCGATGAGTAACTGTGCAAATGCTGAGTGACCCTCCTGTGTGGCATAACGAAGAGGAGTCCTTCCATATTTGTCTTTGCAGTTGACTTCAGCGCCACGTTCAATGAGTAACTGTGCAAATGCTGAGTGACCCTCCAGTGCGGCATGATGAAGAGGAGTTTCTCTATTTTTGTCTTTGCAGTTGATTACAGCCTTACGTTCGATGAGTAACTGTGCCACTGCTGAGTGACCCTCCTGTGCGGCATAAAGAAGAGGAGTCCTTCGATCTTCGTTTTTGCAGTTGACTTCAGCGCCACGTTCGATGAGTAACTGTGCAACTGCTGAGTGACCTTTCCATGCGGCAAAATGAAGAGGAGTTTCTCCATTTTTTTTTTGCAGTTGACTTCAGCGTCATGTTCGATGAGTAACTGTGCGATTTCTACGACACCCTTTATCGCGGCTTCACTAAGAAGACTGTTGATCAAATCTTTATATCCGACGTCAGGGCCGGTACCGTCTTTAAGCAAACCTTCAACGTGCTATTTGCTCCCTTTGCCAACTGCGGAACATAACGCTCTTTCCCACATTATTTCGCTCCCCAGTCGTTTAACTTTGTTCAGAAGCTCTTGAGGATCTCCCAGTTCGCCTTCGTCTACAGCACGGATTAACGTTGTTTCCGCATTTCTTCTGCGACCCGATTCTGGTGCAAAGTATCCACTTAAAAGGGCAGTCAGATGCGTTATTTCCACTTTTTCCCACAAATGGACGACAAGAGACGGGAATCTTTCCATCCAGTAACGCCGAAATCCTTCAATGTTGCCCCGTACTCTGCTTTCACAGCTTCCTTCAGATCGTAGAAGTGAGTTAACTGTCAAAAAGAAAAAAAATGTCCAGTTTTGTTGAAAAATGTTTTTTTTATAGCATCAAAAGCAAACTAACATATGATGGCAAAAGATTAACAATAAAACCTTAATTACTGTGGAATTTAAATTTGCACAATCTGGTCTATCTTCCGCTGCATCTTCTACTTGGTACTAGCTGCTGGATTGGGAAATAATTCTTTTACCTTATTTCTTACGATGGGGACCAGCTCTGCGCAGGATTTGATGTTTACGTTACGAGGACAATCTGCTCTTACTGAAGGCGTCAGAGAAGTTGTCCAGTCAGCACACGCGGCAGGATCAGGAGGAGTTTGCTGATTTCCGCATTTTCGGGGTGAAGAGCAGATGATGTGATGAGAATCTTCTTCTATCACTTCCTTGATGAGAAGGCCGTTCTGTTTGTCCTCGGTTTTTTGGTGTACATCTCTGATAAAATTTAACTTCTTCTCGTCGTCCCAAAAGAAAGGGTGGTGAACCACTTCAGTCATCCTGGCTCTCGCTTCTTGGTTGAAAGCAGTTAGCCATTTGACCAGCGAAAGAGCGGTCGGCTGTCCGTTCAACTCTTGGAGGTTAACAGGGTTGCCTTTGATTATTTGGCTAAGATTGTTGCCAAACAAGTGTTTCCCTCTGCTGAGCACGTAGAAGACGACAAGGCCGAAAGCATAAACGTCACTCCGCCATGAAAACGGCGGAGTCAGCAGTTCGGGGGCCTTGTACAAGTCTGTTCCTGCGCTGAAGTTGGCCAAGACAGTTTGATGAGCCGGTATGATGCGGGAAATGCCAAAATCGCTGATTTTAGCAACCAACTTGTTTTCCTTGACGAAGAGAAGGATGTTACTCGGTTTGATGTCTCGGTGGATGATGTCTTTCTTGTGGATGTGAGAAAGTCCTTCAGCCGCTCCTCGGAGGATTTCTTCAACAGGAGTGTTGGGTAAACTGGAGTTGTACTTTCCCTTCTTCTCAACGTATTCTTCCAAGTTCCACGGACAAAGTTGCATGGCGATATAGCTAGAATAAGAGTGATCAAACATTTTATGATTAACTGTGTGGAGGGAGCCATACATACCAGAAATCACGGTCTTCTTCCTTGCAGTAATACTTGATCACGTTGTCGTGGTCAGTTTTAACCAGAAGCACGTCGATTTCGTTCTCTGCCAACTTGGCCAAGTCGAGTGGAATTCTCTCGATGGCAACTTCAATCTTTCCTTCAAAAGTGCCCTTGAAAATAGTCGATAACGGAGTTTTACCGAAAACATTGTTTCTCCAAAACTCGATTTTTCCTTTTGTGATCTTCTCATTTATCAAGTCAGCCATCTTAGTTTGATTCAAACTTAGTGTTGAACAAAGTACCACGCCCTTTTGGTCTGCTACGCTCAGTTCAGTACAAGGGGAAGACAGCGCAGTTCTCGACTTGTCTGCACTATCGAAATATAGATAAGAAAGTTACCATAAAAAAACGGGAAAAAGATAATCGTTTCTGGATGAAACCTTTAGCAAGAATGGTAAAACCTACAAAAGAAACTTCATTTTATATTACAGGGATAGTCTAAGACAAATTTTGGATGAACTAAAGCAGAAAAGAAGGGGAAAATACCTTTTTTCAAGGGCTAGATTTCGTGTGCTGTTATTCCTTGGTTAAACTGATAAGTAAGTGTTGCAAGCTTGGGGCATTTATCAGGCTTAAATACACCTGATAACGTGACTTGAATTCCCCGTTTCTTATCAATTAGATAAAAATAAAATAGATAAGATCACAAAAGCAAACTAAAAATTATCATAATAAAATTAAATTAAAACATTAAAGTTCGTGCTGCATGATCGGTTGCAAAAATTCATTCAGAGTCTCGAAATTTTCTTTACGTTTACCTATTATGTCATTCTCATCATACTGAAATAATTTTCTTACACTTTTCATGTAAGTTTCGGACCCCTTGATATAGGTATTACATGTATCCTGTGTTCCGGACGATGCCGGAAGTTTTAAGTTAATTTAATTTTGTTATTGCGAGTTTATCGTTAGGAGCCCGAGGTTGACTTCTGACCAGAAATCCTTGTATGCGAATGCAAAGCGATCAGGGGTCAACCGAGGGCTTCAAAGGCCTTGCTCGGGGCCGAGCAGGGTCAGAAGACTACAGGGAGTCAAAAGTCCACCACAGTGTAATCTACTAGACAGTGAGTTCTCGATTGTATCTTTCCCATTATAGTGTTCTCAGAGAGAAAAATGGCGCCACCGGTGGTAGACTTTCGAAGCTTTGCCTATCTTTGAGCGCTTACAGACAGGAAAATGGCGCCGCCTATGGCAGATTTTCGAAGCTTTGCCTATCTTCGAGCGCTTTCAGACAGGAAAATGGCGCAGCCTATGGCAGATTCTCGAAGCTTTGCCTATCCTAAAGCGAAGATAACAGTAGCTGAAGAAAGACAAAGCTTCGAAAGTCTACCACCGGCGGCGCCATTTCCCTGTCAGAAAACACTTTAATGGGAAAGATACAATCGAGAACTCACTGTCTAGTAGATCACACTGTGGAGTCCACCTAGGGTCGTCGGTGAGTAAAGTTATTCCCTCCTTTTGTTGCGCATTCTAAAGTAAATATTTTTCGTTCAATACCTTTTTTCTCTTCGGATAATTTGGTCATTGTTAATTCTTAGTTAATACAGATATTTTCAGTTGGAATCATTTGTAATCATTTGACACGGAAGCGACAAGGAAAGCATTCTACCACTGAACATCCAGTATATTTTATTCTAGGCGTTATGGATACATTGTACACTATGAAAGGGTCCTCAAACTCTTAGTGATACGTTTACGAAAAATATATTCCGTATTTCAGTCTTGTCATTCGTATTTGAACTTGCTAGTAAGTACGACTAAAAATAAGGGAAATAAATATATGTTGTGTAGAAGGGAAAAGGGAAGGAAAACACACATTTCAAAAAGGGGAAAAAAGAGAAATCAAATTTTACCAGACAAAGGGAAAAAAAAGGAAAACAGAGTCCTCTAGAGGGGAAAACCCGAAACTGAAAGTGGATGCATTGACAAATAGAGTTAGTTTCTGGAGAGCAATAAACAGTATCCAAAAAATACAATTCTGTTTGTCTTTTCATTTATCTTATCTTGTCACAGTAAGCATTTCTGTGTCCTTGATTTTGTAAAATACTAACTCAAATTTTAAAATTTTCACTCACTTCTCAGTTTATGTAACTGTCTTTGAGATACCGAGTTATCGAAGAGCTCGTTTTCCTTCGACAGAACTAGCAGATTACAGAAAAACACATGTGGTCCATATTTTGATACGTTAGTAAAACATAGTTTACCATTTTTAGGTTCACTTATAAGTTGGTGTCATGGCTTCACTTCCCTCAATGGAAGAGGTATCGTCGCTGTCTGCAGTCCCGGCAGGATTTTCAGAGTCATCGGAAGAAGGTACAGATAAAAGCAGTACGAAAAAACTGACAACAAATTTGCAGTTTAATAGATTTTCAATTATTTCATGTCTGAAGGCGACAACAACAGTAGATCTGGAAGCGACCTGGACGCGAGTTATTCGAGTAACTCTAACGATGACACTGGCTGCCGAGTTGTTGATGTTCACCCAGGTAACATATTAAAATTAGGCACAGTCTCTGTTACTTTGATTTCTAGTAAAATGTCAAAACAGGACTTTAACGTCTTGTACTTTCCAGCAGGGAAGGAAGAGAACGATCTGCAGCGCCAATCAAGAGGAACTGTTCCGACTCTCGACTTATTCACATGTAAAGAATGTGGGAAAGTATTTACGAAGAAGCCTAGTTTGGCTAACCATCTACGTGCAGTACACAAAAACGACAGAAACTTTACATGCGACGTCTGTGGTAAAAAATTTGGATTAAAATCCACTCTAGCTGTCCATCTTAAATCAGTTCATGATGGAGAAAAGTTTCCATGCGGCACCTGTGGCAAGCAGTTCACCACGAAAGGCGACCTGACTCGGCACATGAGCACAGTTCACGATGGAGTGAAAAATTTTGCATGCGACGTCTGTGGTAAAAAATTTGGATTAAAATTCACTCTAGCTCACCATCTTAAATCAGTTCATGATGGAGAAAAGTTTCCATGCGGCACCTGTGGCAAGCAGTTCACCAAGAAAGGCAGCCTGACTCGGCACATGGGCACAGTTCACGATGGAGTGAAAAGTTTTACATGCGACGTCTGTGGTAAAAAATTTGGATTAAAATCCCGTCTAGCTGTCCATCTTAAATCAGTTCATGATGGAGAAAAGTTTCCATGCGGCACCTGTGGCAAGCAGTTCACCCAGAAAGGCGACCTGACTCGGCACATGAGCACAGTTCACGATGGAGTGAAAAATTTTGCATGCGACGTCTGTGGTAAAAAATTTGGAAAAAAATCCACTCTAGCTCTCCATCTTAAATCAGTTCATGATGGAGAAAAGTTTCCATGCGGCACCTGTGGCAAGCAGTTCACCAGGAAAGGCAGCTTGACTATGCACATGAGCACAATTCACGATGGAGTGAAAAATTTTACATGCGACGTCTGTGGTAAAAAATTTGGAAAAAAATCCGATCTAGGTGTCCATCTCAAATCGGTTCATGACGGAGTAAAGTTTCCATGCGGCACCTGTGGCAAGCAGTTCACCACGAAAGGCAACCTGACTAAGCACATGAGCACAGTCCACGATGGAGTGAAAAATTTTGCATGCGATGTCTGTGGTAAAAAATTTGGATTAAAATCGTGTCTAGCTGTCCATCTCACATCAGTTCATGACGGAGTAAAGTTTCCATGCGGCACCTGTAGCAAGCAGTTCACCACGAAAGGCCACCTGACTGTACACATGAGCACAGTTCACAAAAAGTGAAGACCTTCGAATACGACGTCTGCAGACAGTGATTCGGGACGAAAAGCGACTTGGTTAGACACCTTAAATATGTTCACGACGATGTCAAGTTCTGATGCAGAGTTTGTGCGGGGAAGTTCAGTAGGGAAAGTAGCCTGACTCGGCACTTAAAATTAGTTATTGTTTGAGGAAGAAATAGATATCGCTCAAGGACTCTTTTTTCAAGTCAGTCATTTCGTTTCTCAACAAGAAATTCCTATACTATTTTTCAATCCATTTTAAAATTCATGCTACTGTTGACAGATGCTGAAAGGGTGGTTTTCTTTCTGTTGATGATGAAATAAAACGTTCAGCATCCACATACCAGTTGACTTAATTTAATTGTTACTTCAGTAACTTGGAAGTGATTTTGGTTTTCGTCGCTTGGACTAGTTCACGTCAAGACCAGACAGAAAATACTTAACGAAACTATTTAGAAACATCGGAATTAGAGACTAGGTTACTCATGCCTCGGCCTTCTGTCATGTTCACGAATATTTCGTTCACTTTTGAGAGCAGTGTATGAGTATAAAATCAACTTTAACTTTGGAATATCTAGATAACTTAGGTGTGTCTGTTTCACACGGCAGTGAACTGGGGAAATTGTGGGGGTAAAATGGGAATGCTAGAATCTGAAGCAGTGTTTCCACTTTTATTTCCCCCTTTGATTCCTCTTCCCTTGTTTTTCCCTTTTTCTCCTCCGCACTAGAATGCAGGCCGTTCGTTTAGATTTTCCTTTTTTCCTTTTCACTTATTTTTCCCTTTCCAGACCTCATTTTCCCATTTTTCAGGGAATTTCCCTGCAAACTGGAACCACTGCCTCCCACTAACCTTCACCCACAACTACATGAGTTCAGTCTTCCCCCTTTGTGCTGTTCATTTCTGAGTTAGACACTGCTTCCACTTTTGAGGAAAATTCCCTCAAAAAGGGAGACTGGGGTCTCGCAAGGGAAACACGAGAGAAGAGGGAAAATTGATGGAAAAATGAAATTTTCAGCTAAATATATATTCTATACCATGAGACTTTTTTAACAATCAATAGAAACCCTAAAAATAAGTATTCACGGATGGGAAAGAGTAGACAGTGCAATGAGGAAAAAAGGGAAAACTGAAATTTTCAAAGTGATGGAAAAAGAAGGAAAATGCAGCCTTCGTCGAGGGTAAACAGTAAACTGAAATGGAAGCACTGGAGTTAGACTTCCTCACGTTCTACTACAGTGTTGCCACTTTCAGTCTTCCCCTTTCCCCCTCTTCCCTTATTTCCCCCTTTTTCCCCTCCATACTAGGATACAAAGCCTATTTACACATTTCCCCTTTTCCCTTTCCTCTTATGTTTCCCTTTTCAGGCCCCGTTTTCCTCTTTTTACAGGAAATTTCCCTGCAAAACGGAAACACTGTTCTACTACCTTACAAGCCTCTTAAATAAACATTAGCTTCATTCCGAATTCCCATCCATTCACATGATAGCAAATTTCAACTGATATTTCTTTCCGACCGGAGATCCGGTTTTAGTACAGGATTATCTTGAATTAAGTGCTGTTCTCTCATTAACACAAATCATAATATAATAAAGGCAGAAGTGCGTTTCCCGTGTTTCCACTTTATAGGGAAATTCCCTGAAAAAAGGGAAAAGAGGGTCTTAAAAAGGGAAAACCTAAACGTACGGCCTTTATTCTAACACGGGGGGGGGGGAGGGAAAAGTAATGGAAGAGGGGAAAAGAGGAAACTGAAAGTGGAAACACTGTTTGTTATCTTACTTGTTGTAGTGTCTTTGAGGACCACGACAGTATAGTCGTAACTATACTGTTGCGAATATACTATAACGTTAACGTTCTCAGTGTATAGGTTTAGGCGTCCGAAACCCGTTAACACCTTGACCTTCTCCACACAAAACATACCCCCGACATTCCGTATTTCCCCTGTACCACTACTTATCCATCCTACAGAACGTTTCTTTTTTTTTTTTTTTTTGGTCCTTCCAGATACATGCAAGTCGCTTATTTTATTTTTTGCACTCCTAGATACTAGTGACTCACTTTGTTTTTTTTTTTTTTTTTTTGCACTACAATATACTGGTTTTCTTTTCGGGGCTACTAGCTACTGGCGAATCACTCACCGTTTCAGTTACTACTCTTCTACGATTACAGTTCTGCTCAGCTTAATCGTACTTCTTACTTAGATCGCTAAACTGTTCCACTTTGTCACGCAGACATCAGTCTTACATGACTTCAAAAGATAATTTGGCTATACATACAAAAATAGTACATACTAGCAAACAAAAACCTTCTTACGAAGGAAGTGTTAGTGCAGTATATAGTTTGCACGTCTGAAAGGCCACATACATGGAAATCACAAAGTTCCCAATTCACCACTTGAACTATACATTCGACGCCCCTCTTTGTAAACCGTAAAACCATTTGAAATGTTGCACACACTAACAACCGCAGATGTAGCTACCACGCTACACTTATTCCCTGCGAACATTTCAAGTAATTTCTAACAATTCGATACTGCATATTCCCTTTAGGTAAATACTGCTACCAGTATAACTGACTACACAAATACTAAGCTATTGAGCATTCTTCTACATACACCTATCCCACCCACGCATAATCCGTCCAATGGCGAAAGTTACTAACGGTACCAGCTTCGCATACACACCTAACTGACAACAATTCAACAACTCACGACATAAAAGAAAACACCAAACCAACGTGGTACGAAATCAGCTTCCAGTTAAATGACAAGGAAAAGTTACTAACACCATCAACCGCACGCATTCACTACAAATCTCGAAAGCAGACGCCAATAAAGTGACGAAGAGGGGCGTCGAATATATAGTTCAAGTGGTGAGTTGGGAACTTTGTGATTTCCATGTATGTGGGCTTTCAGACGTGCAATCTATATACTGCACTAACACTACCTTCGTAAGAAGGTTTTTTTTGCTAGTAAATAAATACGTTACAAATGATCAAATATACGTAATGTAAACTGAATATATGACAGTTCAGTAGTTACCACATCTGGGTGATGTTTATTTCAAAATTGGTTACCTTTTTCTTTGCGTACTTCACCAGACTTCATTTTTCTCTGTTAGAATGAAAGTAAATTGGAAACTTCCAAAGGAAAATTAATGCTTTTTTGTAGACAAGAAATCCAAAATCAAATTTCACGATTCGGGTGGATTATAAACACAGCGGAGCCTGGACTTCACTTAGTACATGGTAAGACTACTAGGTCGCATAAACTCGCCCATACAAAAACTCACAGGCCACAGACAACGGTCTGATCGGCAGCGGCGCCAAGGTACGGCCGTTTTTATGGCCGGTTGGTGAAACCCGTTATAAGGGTCTGGGTAAACTGCAGAATGCAAAATGCAGAATCGTAAAATGCAAAACGACTGCAGAACGAACGTTCGTTCTGCATTTTACCATTTTTGCATACGCCAGGTATTTTGCATTTCATGTTTTGCAATTGACATTTTGCACTTGCCCAGAAACTTTTTGGACTCGACAATAAAATTGAAAGCCATTGCCTCTGTGAAGAAAGAATCAATTTGCAACGAAGTTTCGAAATAAATCAATCAAAAGAAACAAATAAAAAATTGAACAAATAAAAAAGTAATAATACAAAATAAAAGTTAAATAGATAGGTACTTAATCTGTGCATGATTTCAAGTAACTTATAACAAGTTTTGCTTCGTAGCTCTATAAACAAGAAAATAACTAGTTGTTTGTTTTTCAATTTACATTTCTTTTCGATCGGAAAACCGGTCTCAATACAGGATAATTTTGAACTATTGTTAAATACTATTTCCTTATTAACACAATAATAATATAGTAACGGCAGAAGTATGTTTTCCTACTTGTTCTTGCGTCTTGGTGGAACACGATTAGAGGATTTAGTAATTTACCGAAAATATACGAAGAAGGTGCATTTCGAACACCAACTCCCGAGTTTTCTGTTGTGAACTTATTTCCGCTCTTGATAATCCTATAATTAGACAAGATATTCGTATGAAAGATTTAGGCTTGAGTATACGATGCTGTCTCGTTCCGCTCACTTTTCAGAGTTTCCCAGAAAAATTATGAAATGCAATGCAAGTGAGAATACCGAACCGCAGCTTTGGTCTCAAGTTTTAGTTTTCTGAAACAAAAACGTTTTCATAGCAAAACTAGAATAAAATGTCCAAGTTAGACGACTCTTGTAGAATTGATTCTGAAGTTGCCAAAATGATTTGGGTACAAATTTCCATTTTGCATGTTTCCTTTTGCATTCTACCATTTTAATAGCCGTTGGCACATTTTGCAGAGTTGTCAATTTCGCATTTTACCCACCGCGGGTAGAAGCTTTATGCAGTAGTTTTGCATTAAACCATTTTGCATTTTGCAGTTTATCCACACCCTTTATTTTCAGTGTTACCACTTCCGGTTTCCTCTTTTTCCGGTCTTTCCTTATTTTCCCCTTTTTACCTTCCGTACTAGAATACAAGGGTACAGTCCAGATTTTCCCTTCTCCCTCTTCCCTTATTTTTCCCTTTTCATACCCCATCTCCCCTTTACTTAGGAGATTTCCCCGCAAAGTGGAAAATGTTTATTTTCCTCATTCGCGTCTTTGGTTTTACATCAGACGAAGGAAACTAGATTTTATTTTGCGGTAATTGCTTTTTTCAGTACACGTATTGGTCTGCTTGTGAAGTTAATCCAAAATATTCTAAGTGCTACACTAGAACCAAAGTAAATAGCAGCATTGATGGAAAACTGTGTGGTAATATCTTGTTGTACCGAAAACGTGATACTAAATGGACCACAAAACTTATACCAATAGGAGTTAATGTAACGAGTTCCAAAGAAGTGGGCTTCGTGGAAGTTGGCTCGTTGAAAGTAGAGCGAGTTCCATGAAGCCGATTAAATAGTCATTAATAGCCAGGTCAAGCCAAGGCAATAAGAGGCAGTTGAGGAGGAGAACATAGAGCAGTGCTTCCACTTTGCAAGGAAATTCCCTTAAAAAAGGAAAACGGGGTCCTAAAAAGGAAAATGAAGGGAAAAGGGAAAATGAAGGGAAAACTGAAATTTCCAAGTATGGACAAATACATTTCAGTCCTATGTTGTCAAAACAAACCTCAGAAGATTACTTTTCTGGGTAAAGATTGGAAAATAATATAAAAAAATAAGCAGGAAAGAATTACTGGACCATAAGTTGTCTAGGATTCATAAGAACTAATTTAAAGTAGACGCGTGGATGGACAATTCGCCAGAAAACTTTCTGTTTTATTGCGAAAAGTGTTACTTATTGATGTCAACCACTGGTATAAAAAGGTCGCAAGGTTTGCCAAACAAATCCAGTAGTAGCACAGTATAGAAATATACAGTACGACAAGGCTCCCTATCTCCCCATGTTAAAGCCGCGCTGTTGGAAATCAGCGCTCGGACGGAGGTATATGGTACTAAAACCAGCTTTTTGCTGGTTGACGTCACGCTATCAAAATGCCTTGAGCGCCTCACCTTCCCATTTTACACCTTGACTGCTTTAGCCATTGAAAAACTCCTTGCTTGGGTGGGTATGCCGTTCAAACTTTCGCAAAAGCCCAAAATACGACAAAAATAAGATTGCGGGAGCCCGTATAAATACACGCACGTTCACATAAAATATTTGATTTTTTAAAAGCCTTGTGATGGCATCATAGCTGACAGTTTCCTTCTTGTTGAATATTTGGTTGAAACAAAAAGTAAAACAAACATGTAAACAGCAGAGCAATGCCATGAAACAATAGTTGGGTAGCTACTAAGTGGATTTGTTAGTTATTTCGGAAGTGTTGCGAATATAAACTGAAGCTATCCGTCCGTAGCACTGAAATAAGTTTGGAATTACGAAGAATAATAATGCTACTAGTACTAGCAGTAATAACAACAAGAAAAGTAATAAAACTGATAATGATAAAAATAATAAAACATTTTATGCGAGCGTGCGTGTATTTATACGGGCTCCCGTAATTTTAGTTTTGTCGTATTTTGACATTTTGCGAAAGTTTGAACGGCATACCCACCCAAGCAAGGAGTTTTTCAATGGCTAAAGCAGTCAAGGTGTAAAATGAAAAGGTGAGGCGCTCAAGGTATTTTTGATAGCGTGACGTCAACCAGCGAAAAGCTGGTTTTAGTACCATATACCTCCGTCCGAGCGCTGATATCCAACCGCGCTGCTTTAACATGTGGAGATAGGGAGCCTTGTCGTACTGTATATTTCTATACTGTGGTAGTAGTGAACAATCAGGCTGTCAGGCTGCCAACTGTCAGTTCCACGCGTCGCTCACAATTCGAACAAAACGTCCTAGGGTTTGGATCATCAGCCCCCAACTACCGGTAAGTTTTTTAAATGTTCAAATCACATGCTAAGGTTTTAAAAAAAATTTAGTTGCGGATAGTTAATTTAATTAAACAAGAAGAGTTATCCATTAAATGTACCTGAATTTTAGTTCTCTATGAGATCTCCGTTGTAGCGAAGTCTTTAAGATTCTGAAACTGTACCAACAAGAACTAAATATAAAACGTATTAGTTACACTTCAGTTTAAATAAGAAACTGGTGTATGTATATACACATATGTAAACACATGTATGTTATGCTGTATTATTATATATGCATATATAATATATATATCATGTGTATAGTGCTATATTAAAATTATTTACATTAAAATTAATATTAAATATTAATACAGTATTTATGCTACATATATGCTGTCTTCAGTATTTCAAAGTATAAAACAGAGATTCATTTTATACATATAACTTGTAACTGTAGTATTTAATTATGAATCTACATGTAGATTCAGGGATCGAAACTGCAAGTAAGTTTTTTACGCGTAGGTCGTGTAATCACTTATCTTCAGGTTATCTAAACGAGTTGTAACACGTTATTAAATGTTTTCATGTCTATGCCGGATACAGTCAGGGGGGGGGGTCCCTATTCGTACGGTTACCGTGCGAAGATGGTCTCATTGACGATTTTTACGGATGTGTTCTTTTCGACTCAGTTTTTCTTTACGTTTACCTATTATGTCATTCTCATCATACTGAAATAATCTTACACTTTTCGTGTAAGTTTCGGACCCTTGATATAGGTATTACATGTATCCTGTGTTCCGGACAATGCCGGAACTTTTAAGTTAATTTAATTTTGTTATTGCGAGTTTATTGTTAGGAGCCCGAGGTTGACTTCTGATCAGAAATCTTTGTATGCGAATGCAAAGCGATCAGGAGTCAACCAAGGGCTTAAAAGGCCTTTGCTCGGGGCCGAACAGGGTCAGAAGACTACAGGGAGTCAAGAGTCCACCACAGTGTAATCTACTAGACAGTGAGTTCTCGATTGTTTCTTTCCCATTATAGTGTTTACAGACAGGAAAATGGCGCCCCCTATGGCACATTTTCGAAGCTTTGCCTATCCTAAAGCGAAGGTAACAATAGCTGAAGATAGGCAAAGCTTCGAAAGTCTACCACCGGCGGCGCCATTTTCCTGTCTGAAAACACTTTAATGGGAAAGATACAATCGAGAACACACTGTCTAGTAGATTACACTGTGGAGTCCGCCTAGGGTCATCGGTGAGTAAAGTTATCCCTCCTTTTGTTGCGCATTCTAAAGTAAATATATTTCGTTCAATTCCTTTTTTCTCTTCGGTAAATTTGGTCATTGTTAATTCTTAGTTAATACAGTTATTTTCAACTGGAATCATTTGTAATCATTTGACACGGAAGCGACAAGGAAAGCATTCTACCACTGAACATCCTGTATATTTTATTCTAGGCGTTATGGATACATTGTACACTATGAAAGGGTCCTCAAACTCTTAGTGATACGTTTACGAAAAATATATTCCGTATTTCAGTCTTGTCATTCGTATTTCAACTTGCTAGTAAGTATGACTAAAAATAAGGGAAATAAATATATGTTGTACAGAAGGGAAAAGGGAAGGAAAATACACATTTCAAAACGGGAAATCAAGTTTTACCAGGCGAAGGGGAAAAAAGGAAAACAGAGTCCTCTAGAAGGGAAAACCCGAAACTGAGAGTGGAGGCATTGACATTGAGTTAGTTTCTGGAGACCAATAAACAGTATCCAAGAAAATACAATTCTGTTTGTCTTTTAATTTATCTTATTTTGTCACAGTAAGCATTTCTGTGTCCTTGATATTGTAAAATACTAAATCGAATTTTAAATTTTTCACTAACTTCTCAGTTTATGTAACCGTCTTTCAGTTACGGAGTAATCGAAGAGCTCGTTTTCATTCGACAGAACTAGCAGATTACAGAAAAACACATGTGGTCCATATTTTGATACGTTAGTAAAACGTAGTTTACCATTTTTAGGTTCACTTATAAGTTGATGTCATGGCTTCACTTCCCTCAATGGAGGAGGTATCGTCGCTGTCTGCAGTCCCGGCAGGATTTTCAGAGTCATCGGAAGAAGGTACAGATAAAAGCAGTACGAAAAAACTGACAACAAATTTGCAGTTTAATAGATTTTAAAATATTTCATGTCTGAAGGCGACAACAACAGCAGATCTGGAAGCGACGTGGACGCGAGTTATTCGAGTAACTCTAACGATGACACTGGCTGCCGAGTTGTTGATGTTCACCCAGGTAACATATTAAAATTAGCCACAGTCTCTGTTACTTTGATTTCTAGTAAAATGTCAAAACAGGACTTTAACGTCTTGTAATTTCCAGCAGGGAAGGAAGAGAACGATCTGCAGCGTCAATCAAGAGGAACTGTTCCGACTCTCGACTTATTCACATGTAAAGAATGTGGGAAAGTATTTACGAAGAAGCCTAGTTTGGCTAAACATCTGCATGCAGTACACAAGAACGACAGAAACTTTACATGCGACGTCTGTGGTAAAAAATTTGGATTAAAATCCCGTCTAGCTGTCCATCTTAAATCAGTTCATGATGGAGAAAAGTTTCCATGCGGCACCTGTGGCAAGCAGTTCACCCAGAAAGGCAACCTGACAATGCACATGAGCACAGTTCACGATGGAGTGAAAAATTTTGCGTGCGATGTCTGTGGTAAAAAATTTGGATTTAAATCCGATCTAGCTGTCCATCTCAGATCAGTTCATGATGGAGAAAAGTTTCCATGCGGCACCTGTGGCAAGCAGTTCACCACGAAAGGCAACCTGACTATGCACATGAGCACAGTTCACGATGGAGTGAAAAATTTTGCGTGCGACGTCTGTGGTAAAAAATTTGGAAAAAAATCCAATCTAGCTGTCCATCTCAAATCAGTTCATGATGGAGAAAAGTTTCCATGCGGCACCTGTGGCAAGCAGTTCACCCGGAAAGGCCACCTGACTGTACACATGAGCACAGTTCACAAAAAGTGAAGAACTTCGAATGCGACGTCTGCGGACAGAGATTCGGGACGAAAAGCGACTTGGTTAGACACCTTAAACACGTTCACGACGATGTCAAGTTCTGATGCAGAGTTGGTGCGGGGAAGTTCAGTAGGGAAAGTAGCCTGACTCGGCACTTAAAATCATTTCATGGTTGAGGAAGAAGTAGATACCGCTCAAGGACCCTTTTTTCGAGTCAGTCATTTCGTTTCTCAATTAGAATTCTTATCCCATTTTTCAATCCATGTTAGAATTCATGCTACTGTTGACAGATGCTGAAAGGGTGGTTTTCTTTCTGTTGATGATGAAATAAAACGTTCAGCATCCACATACCAGTTGACTTAATTTAATTGTTACTTCAGTAACTCGGAAGTGATTTTGGTTTTCGTCGCTTGGACTAGTTCACGCCAAGACCAGACAGAAAATACTTAACGAAACTATTTAGAAACATCGGAATTAGAGACTAGGTTAGTCATGCCTCGGCCTTTTGTCATGTTCACGAATATTTCGTTCACTTTTGAGAGCAGTGTATGAGTATAAAATTAACTTTAACTTTGGAATATCTAGATAACTTAGGTGTGTCTATTTCACACGGGAGTGAAATGGGGAAAAGTGTGGGGGTCAATGGGAATGCTAGAATCTAAAGCAGTGTTTCCACTTTTATTTCCCCGTTTGATTCCTCTTCCCTTATTTTTCCCTTTTTCTCCTCCGCACTAGAATGCAGGCCGTTCGTTTAGATTTTCCTTTTTTCCTCTTCACTTATTTTTCCCTATCCAGACCACATTTTCCCATTTTTCAGGGAATTTTCCTGCAAACTGGAAGCACTGCCTCCCACTAACCTTCACCCACAACTACATGAGTTCAGTCTTCCCTCTTTTTGCTGTTCATTTCTGAGTTAGACACTGCTTCCACTTTTGAGGGAAATTCCTCAAAAAGGGAAACTGTGGTCTCGAAAGGGAAACACGAGGGAAGAGGGAAAAATGATGGAAAAATGAAATTTTAAGCTAAATATATGTTCTATACCATTAGATTTGTTTAACAATCAATAGAAACCCTAAAAATAAGTATTCACGGAGGGGAAAGAGTAGACAGTGCAATGGGGAAAAAAGGGAAAACTGAAATTTTCAAAATGAAGGAAAAAGAAGGAAAATGGAGCCTTCGTCGAGGGTAAACAGTAAACTGAAATGGAAGCACTGGAGTTAGACTTCCTCACGTTCTACTACGGTGTTGCCACTTTCAGTCTTCCCCTTTCCCCTCTTCCCTTATTTCCCCCTTTTCCCCCTCCATACTAGGATACAAAGCCTATTAAGCAGAAGTAGTAGTAGTAGAAATAGTAGTAGTGGCAGTAGTAGTAGTAGTGGGATCAGTGCTAGTAATAACAGTAGTAGTAATAGTAGTAGCGGAAGTAGAAAGAGTACTAGTAGAGGATCAGTACTAGTAGTAGCAGTAGTAGAAGTAGTAGCAATAGTAGCAGTAGTGGCAGTACTAGTAATAACAGTAGTATTAGTAGTAGAAGCAGAAGTAGAAGTAGTATCAGTAGCAGTAGTATAAGTAGTAGTAATAGTAGTAATTTTAGTAGTACTAGTAGCAGTAACAGGATCAGTACTAGTAATAACAGTAGTAGTGGTAGAAGCAGAAGTAGTAGTAGTAGTAGAAATAGTAATAGTAGTAGCATTAGCAGCAGTAGAAGTAGCAGTAATATCCTTAGTGGCAGTATAAGTTGTAGTAGAAGTAGTACCAGTTGCACTAGTACTAGTAGTGGTATCAGTACTAGCAATAACAGTAGTAGTAGCAGTAGAAGCAGAAGTAGAAGTAGAATCAGTACTAGTACAAATCATTGGTACTAGTATTACCATTACCAATGTATTATTATCAATTACTATAATTATTATTCTTATTTATCATCATCATTATCATTACCAGTGCTGCCACTTAGGAGGGAAAATCCCTAGAAAAGGGAGAAATGGGGTCTAAAAAGAGAACAAAAAGGGAATAGGGGAAAAGGGGAAATCTAGAAATATACCCTTATATTATAGAACGGACGGGAAAAAGAGAAAAAACAAAGGAACAGGGGAAAAGGGGAAATCTAGAAATATACCCTTATATTATAGAACGGACGGGAACAAGGAAAAAACAAAGGAAGAGGGGAAAAGGGGAAAACGAAAAGGGGAAACACTGGTCATTACTACAATGAAAATTTCTTCGACTATCAGAACTCTGGATTTCAACAAACTGGAAAGTGTACAGAACGGGACATTCAACCAACTCAGCTCACTGGAAACGTTGTACGTCCCTTTCACAATCACCAATATATATTATATTCTATTTAAATAACTTAATTAGATTTAATTTATTAATAATAATTAATTAATTGTTGTAATTAAATATTTCAGGAGACTGAACGACAACTCCATTACCCGGATTCAGGACGAAAGCTTCAAAGGACTGGAGAACCTGAAAACTTTGTAATTATAGTATTTAATTAATAATAAATTTAAATTTAATTTAATTTTAATTAAACTTAATTATTCCAGTTTTATTTAGAAATCTGTTGATTTTTTGTTTATATTGTAATTTTTTATATTTATAATAAATTGTATTAATAATGTAATATATAACAGATGAGATTCCATTCCTGCCATCCGTATTAGGGCTTCCACTTTTTTCCCGTTTTTTCCCCTCCGCTTGAAGATATCAATTTCCCCTTTTTCGCCTCCGTGTTACAGAGTAAAGCTACATTGGTAAATTCACTTTATCCTCCATTTCCCCCTTTCCCTCTTCCCCATTTTCCTGATTTGAGGGAATTTCCCTGCAAAGTGGAAGCATTGATCCGCACACCGACCTGGAAAACAGGGAAATCAGGGAAAATTCAGGGAATACAGGGGAAATATCAGGGAATCGGTCCTTTGTCCCTCGGCCTAGTCTTTTTAGCCTTGCTACTCTAAACCTTTGCCTGGACCTACATCTGCAGGGTTCCTACCGACCTGGAAAACTGGAAATCAGGGAAAAGTCAGGGAATACAAGGGAAATATCAGCGAATCGGTCCTTTGTCCCTCGGCCTACGCTTTTTAGCTTTGCTACTCTGTACCTTTGCCTGGACCTACATCTGCAGGGATCCCACCGACCTGGAAAACAGGGAAATCAGGGAAAAGTCAGGGAATACAGGGAAATATCAGGGAATGGGTAATGAATCAGGAAAAGGTCAGGGAATTTGAGTTGCCATGCTCGATGTCACTCCGATCTTGCCTGGATACCACAAACGTCCAAGTGCTGCAGGCGTTATTCAAACTCTTCAGTACCCACACTGAGATCTTTAAATCATCATCCCGATCCACAGACGTACTCTCAACGGCTAACAACCAGATTTCCATTAAGGACAACCAAAAAATTACCACATAGTACTTTCAAACCTTAATGTATTTTCTTCAAATAACTGATTACTTACTCCATGATTTGATCTCAATCATCATTGCTCTTTCTTTTTTCTCTTTTTTTGAATTCCAAAATTGTGAACAACAAAAATTTCCACACAATCGAACAATTTCTTTGAAGTGTATGCAAATCCTATGTGGCAATAGGCCTACGGCCTAAGCCGAGAAGAAATAAATAAATAAATAATAATATACTGATAATATCCAAAAGTGTCGAAATAACTTTATTCTGGGTTCCTGGTCACAAAGGCATTGTAGGCAATAAAATGGCGGATATTCCGGCCAACCAGGGTTCGTCGTCGCATCAACCTGATACAGTGGCAAGGAAGACGGGGCTACCTAAGTCTTACATCAAACAGTCGGTGAAAAACCGTGTCAACGAGTTGCACCAAACTGTTTGATGTAACAAATACGGTAGGAAGGTCCTTCTTCGCTATGCAGCCGACAGTTTCCGACTGTCTTTTGTACTCATCTGCCAACGCCCAAGACTCATGCCGCCATCTTCATGGAACACTAAGAGCAACTGCTACCCTACGCCGAAGTACCTCCGTTCTATGAAGAAGGGAAGCTCTCCGCTTTGTCCAACGTGTCAAATAGTAGCAGATACTAATCATATCTTACTCCAATACTCCGTGTCAACGAGTTACACCAAACTGATTGGTGTAACAGTACGGTAGGAAGGTCCCTCTTCGCTATGCAGCCGACAGTTTCCGACCGTCCTTTGTACTCCTCTGCCAATGCCCAAGACTCATGCCGCCTTCTTCATGGAACACTAAGAGCAACTGCTACCCTACGCCGAAGTACCTTCATTGTATGAAGATGGAAAGCTCTCCGCTTTATCCAGCGTGTCAAATAGTAGCAGATACTAATCATATCTTACTCCAGTGCAGAGCGGTCCCTTCAGAGAGACGAGAACTCTTCAACCTACTGTACAACTATGACCACAAACAATGAATTTCTATCGGGGATTGTTTTACAAATTTTAATGTGTATATAGTCAAAGGTCTTTTCGCCGTCTTTAACACGTTTAAGAAAATCCAGAAGAATACTGTTATTGTAAGTTAGTTTAGTTAGTTAAGTTAGTGTAAGCGTATTTGTGTTAGTATAGGCAACAGTGTTCTTTTATGGATCCGAGTGTAGACTAAAATATGTTTACTTTTGATTTTCAGAGTCCTTACACTTCCTACTTTTGATTTCATTTATTTTTCTTTTCTTTTTCGGTGCTGGAAGACTAGTTGCGGGTGTAGAGGCTATCTTTAGTATAACAGAGTAGGTAACTTGTGCTTTCGGATCCAAATTTTGATGCGAGTTTATATGCGTTGTGACAATAGGCTTTATGAGCCTTAGCCGACATTTAAGCAATAAACAATATACAGATAATAATAATAATAATAATAATAATAATAATAATAATAATAATAATAATAATAATAATAATATAATAATTCGGTGGTGGTTAATTGGGAACAGTAGTTTTAGCGTTTTAGCAAATAGTTAAATTACTTCTTATTCACATTCACTTGTCATATGTTTTGTGTGGCAATAGGCGAAAAGCCTTGGCCGAGAGAAATAAATAAATAAATAAATAAATAAATAATATAATAATAATAATAATAATATAATAATAATAATAATAATATAATAATAATAATATAATAATAATAATATAATGATAATTAGTGATTAAAAAATTAAATAATCCTAATGACTATAGGAGGGATTTAAATATTTAAAATTCCTCGTTATACACTGCCCTACATATATTCGTCTAAGATAACAGAGAACCTGAATTAACACTGAACTTCTCGTATCGGATCCGCATAAGGTCAGAAGTGCATTTTATTCTGGAATAAATATTGTGAAGAATCCCGTGTTTCCATTTTTCATTTCCCCTTTTTCCCTTCTTCCTTTATTTCTACATGTTCCTCCTTCATACTAGAATACAGGCCATGCGTTTAGGTTTTCCCTTTTCCCCCTCTTCCCTTATTTCTACACTTTTTCCCCTCCATACTAGAATAGAGGTCATGCGTTTAGGTTTTCCCTTTTTCCCCTCTTCCCTTATTTCTACATTTCCCCCCTTCATACTAGAATAGAGGCCATGCGTTTAGGTTTTCCCTTTTCCCCCTCTTCCCTTATTTCTACATTTTTCCCCCTTCATACTAGGATAGAGGCCATGCGTTTAGGTTTTCCCTTTTTTTCCCTCTTCTTTTATCTTTCCTTTTCCACACTCCAGTTTCCCCTTTTTCAGGGAATTTCCCTGCCAAGTGGAAACACTGGAAGAATCAGAGTACGTAGACCGCGTACCGTTACGGGTCCGACTGTCTCGGCACGGACTTTGAATCGAAACTTCGACTTTCAGTGGAGGTCTGGAGGAAGCTCCAAACACCCTTGCTCTTTGACCTACGCTGGAGAGAAAGCCAGCTCTGAACCCGAGACCCAGGCGTCTGTCAATACTCTGATGAAAGTCAAGGACAACGTGGAGATGTACGTCAGCTTGCACGCCTATTCACGGATGTGGTTGCTACCGTGGGGCTATACCCGTGATAAACCTGAGGATTTCTCCGACCTTTTCTCGCTAACTAGGGTTGGTGCCAAGGCCCTGGAGAGAAGCTACAATACTAGCTACCTTATCGGTAGTATCCCTGATCTCCTTTACGTGACTTCAGGTACCACAAACAGCATTTAGTTCAACCTTTGCTCAACAGATGGCGCTGGCTTTACGAAACAAATTGGCGTTCACGAAGTTATGAAAACATGACTTCATGTATATTTTATAAATATTTTGAAATATTTCATAACTTTTTACAGTATGTTGATTTTTCTTGTTTGAATGGAATTTTGCAGGAAGTTCGCAAGACTGGGCCAAAGGAGTGGCTGGTATCAAATACTCTTACACGCTGGAGCTTCGCGATGCTGGAGATTACGGATTCGTGTTGCCAGCTTCACAGGTTTGCATTCTACAGATCTAACTTGATCCTATCGTACTGATGAGCGTTAATTTTTTCCAGATCGTCCCGAGCGGAGAAGAAACGTGGGCCGGACTGTTCGCTTCAGCCAAAGTGTTGGCCAGACGGATCTACAGCGGTGGAGGATTGTGCTGAACACTGAAAAACAATTCTTAAAAAAAACACGGTTTTCTCATTTTTAAATCTTGGTTTTCACATCCCCGTGAACTTTTCCTAGTTCTGTGCTAATTTTTGACGTTTTTCCCTCGTAACGTATTTGATTTTTTAACTTTGGGTGAGTCTTTTTTTTTTAATCTGCAACTTTTTTTGATAAGTCATTTACAAAGTAAATGGTTGGTGTTAACTCTTGTACTATAATCCAGCACATTATACGTATAAATGAAACGATAGTTCGTGGTTTTCCGCGAGACATTATCGTAACGCAGTAATCTAATATAAGCAGAGTGCTGAGAATTTTTTGCGAAGAGATGTTTCAGGTTTCTGTTCTGCTCTGCGGGAATGGGATTGGCGGGAGCGGGATCCCAACACCTCGGCCTTGGGATTGTTCGAAAGAAAACAAGTTACGACTGGCAACAGGGTCGAGGCATTGCGTCCAACAAGGGATCAGCAACTTAATAAAGCCATCAAGGAGGGAACTAGAAAAGGCATCGACAAACAAGGATATTGTAAAATTTGCTTCTAAGTTCAAGTCCGGAGGACCATTGAAAAAAATAGACAAAAATATTAAGGATAATACTTCTGTATTGCCGATTCAAAGTTTTGCGAAGAACTAACTTCTGTCTGGTCAAAAGTCGTCGTCGTCCGGGTAAAAGTTCAAAGTCAAAAAACGTTGTCAAATCGTGTCAGTCGTCGAATTCAGAGAATTTGAAGTCAACGTTCTGTTTCTGTGCCCAGAGGGTCCAAACGTCCGTAGTACACAAAGCAATCGTCTAAAAACGTCCGAATCGTGTAACGTTGTACAATCGTCTGTGAAGTCCAAATCGTTAAATGCTAGGTATTTACAATTTAAATCTCAGGGGTAACCGGACGGTTCGCCCTGAGCGAGATCTACTGATCTCGGGAGTTTCCTCGGATATATCATTATTCAGCTATGGCATATTGCCTCTATACAGCATTTTCCTTTTTTTTATCTCTCAAAAATTTTACGTTAATAATCATTCCTGGAACGGTTTGTCGCAATCCTGGAACCAAGAAACAACGTCAAAGATCATGAAGTGTCCGTCCGATTTTCTTTTGTGTTTTAACCGCTGAGTTCATCTGGAAATTATGCGTATTGCACACCAGAAACAACAATGACGACAAACGTATCGGGAAAAAAAGATTCTTGGGATTCCTTAAGATTCTCAAAAAGTTCCGTAATTTTGTGAAGGAACCGGATTGAATGAGATCCGTCGTCGGATAGCAAGGGAGGTAAGGATGCAGCGAGGCCAGCGCGACTGCAGCGCCACTGCGGCGGAGCTCTGCTTTAAAAGTAGGACAACTTGGGCTGGTAGCTTCAGAAGTCTTCCTTTTGGTTTTTTCAGTGAATACCAAATCAAGCGCGAGGATAAGATTTAACTTGACACGTAACTCTGTTAGTATTCATTCACTTTTTGATCCACAAAGTGCTGGAAAGTGCAATCATGGCTTCCAAGATTCTGCTGCTGATCTACATTGCCGGTGACCGCGACCTCTGGCCGCGTTTACCAAACTGCCGACTCGATTGTTGTTGAAGGTATTTTCTGTTTTTTAATTGTAGTTTGAACAAAAAAAAAATACTTTTAAGAGTTAAAATAAGAAACGGTCAGTTCACGGACCAGGAAGAATGTGCTCTAAATATAATTGGAAGGCATGGAAAAAGTAATAAAACTATGGAAAACTTCAATGACCCGCGGTGTCTAAAATAAAAACAAGCTTGTCTTCCAGTTGTAGCTTAGGGCTCCGCAGTGCCGTTGTAAGGTAAAATGGCGCCCTAGGCAAGTGGTGAAAATGGCGCCTTTCACACATATGAATAAATTACCAAGAAAAACGTTATATTCTTCATAAAAAAGGAAAAAAATCTGATTAAATCACACAGGAAGCATTACAATGATCAGTGTCACGAAGAGTTCCTATTGTAAATACTCATGGCACAATAAAGTCATCTTCCTAAAGTCATAATCAGCGAACTTGTCTAGAATTCCATCTACATCGACATTTCTTGCCAGAGTTGGTTCAATCAATAGTCATTCATTTCCGAAAGTTCAGCCGATAAATATACAACTTTAACGATCATCACATGGTAACTTCACAGTTTAATAGCAAATACGTAACTGTTCAGCAAGTTGACACTTATTGGTCTGGAAGAGTTTATATTGCCACGATTATTTGGACATCAGAATCATCTGACGCCACATCAACATCTTCCTTGTCGGCCACTTCGTTTGTTAGTATGCTACTGACAGAATTTGTCTCCATCTCAGTGGTTATGAGAAACTTCTTCACTTTTCCTGCTGACTGATTTCTTTCGATTTGGCGTCTGTTTCTTGTTTGCAAACACGTAACCTGAAAGCTTTCTTTCACTCATTTTGTGTTGTTTTTAGCTAACAATCGGCGAACGAAAATGTGCGCGACCTTTCTTAATGATAGAATACTTGACTACTGCTAAATAAGAGGGGAAAAACATTTTCCCGCCAATTAAAACGTTGAACAAAATAAAAAAAAATAGAAGTTTCTTTGAGCCCTCAAGGATTCGAATTTTCGTCTCAGATGGGTTTAAAACGTTCAATAGACTTTTGTTTGACTTTCGTCAAGCCATAAAAATTCTTGGTCGCTTCTGTGGGTGTAGAATGGATTCCTGGGAGAAAAGGGGCTCGAAATGCATTCTTGGGACTGAAAATAAAGAAGAAATTGAACCTAGTAACACCCAACTCCCACGGGATCGCTTTTATTGCAAACTCAGACTTGTACAAGGGCAAAGGAAGTGGCGCCTTTCGGCGCCTTTTGTCTTTGAGATTCCTAGGCTGGTGCCTAGGCTGCCTAGCCGTTTCTACGGCACTGGTCTAAACTGAGGAACGATACTGTATACCTGTACGACAGCTTAAATCAGAAGCCGATCGACAAATGCATTATATTTCAACTGTCAAGGATTTACGGTTACGAACAGGAATCCATTGATATCAGCAGTTCTCGTTTCAATTTTAATTCTAAATTTACGTTTTTCATTTACGTTATACAGTTTCAGTTTGTCCCGCCGCAACAACAGCACAACCTCCATGACTGCGCGGTATATGCGATCGCAAATGCTGTTTGGATAGCGAACGGTTTAGACCGGAACAATATTACCTACGAACCGGCAACAACATGATGAGGAGACACCTGATGACATGCTTTGAACAGAGGAGCATGACGTTGTTTCCTATAAAGCTGCATGAAGCCCATGGAGATCCCGAAAATAAATCTTACGGCTTACTTTGGGATTGCCGGCTACCTGGATTCTATGACGAAGAGGTGGTCGAATGCTCCAAGAAGGAAACTGTTAGCTATGATGCCATCACAGTGCTTTTAAAAAATCAAACATTTTATGTGAACGTGCGTGTATTCATACGGGCTCCCGTAATCTTATTTCTGTCGTATTTTGACATTTTGCGAAAGTTTGAACGGTATACCCACCCAAGCAAGGACTTTTTCAATGGCTAAAGGAGTCAAGGTGTAAAATGGAAAGGTGAGGCGCTCAAGGTATTTTGATAGCGTGACGTCAACCAGCGAAAAGCTGGTTTTAGTACCATATACCTCCGTCCGAGCGCTGATTTCCAACCGCGCGGCTTTAACATGGGGAGATAGGGAACCTTGTCGTGTACTGTATATTTCTATACTGTGGTAGTAGTGAACAATCAGGCTGTCAGGCTGCCAATTGTCAGTTACGCGCGGCGCTCACAATTCGAACAAAACGTCCCAGGTTTGGATCATCACCCCCCACTACCGGTAAGTTTTTTAAATGTTCAAATCACATGCTAGGGTTTTGACAAAAAATTAGTTGCAGATAGTTAATTTAATTAAACAAGAAGAGTTATTCAATAAATGTACCTGAATTTTAGTTTTCAATGAGATCTCCGTTGTAGCGAAGTCTTTAAGATTCTGAAACTGTACCAACAAGAACTAAATATAAAACGTATTGGTTACACTTAAGTTTCAATAAGAAACTGGTGTATGTATTTACACATGCACTATATTATGCTGTATTATTATATATGCGTATATAATATATATGATCTGTATAGTAATATTATAAAATTATTTATATTGAAATTAATATTAAATATTAATACATTATTTATGCTACATAAATGCTGTCTTCAGTATTTCAAAGTATAAAACAGACGATCATTTTATACATATTACTTGTAACTGTCGTATTTAATTATGAATGTACATGTAGATTCAGGGATCGAAACTTCAAGTAAGTTTTGTACACGTAGGTTGTGTAATCACTTATCTTCAGGTTAACTATACGTGTTGTCAAAACGTTATCAAATGTTTTCATGTCTATGCCGGATACAGTCAGGGTGGGGGGGGGGGGGGTCCCTATTTGTACGGTTACCGTGCGAAGATGGACTCATTGACGATTTTTACGGATGTGTTCTTTTCGACTCAGTTTTTCTTTACGTTTACCTATTATGTCATTCTCATCACACTGAAATAATCTTACACTTTTCGTGTAAGTTTCGGACCCCTTGATATAGGTATTACATGTATCCTGTGTTCCGGACGATGCCGGAAGTTTTAAGTTAATTTAATTTTTTTATTGCGAGTTTATCGTTAGGAGCCCGAGGTTGACTTCTGATCAGAAATCCTTGTATGCAAATGCAAAGCGATCAGGAGTGAACCGAGGGCTTAAAAGGCCTTGCTCGGGGCCGAGCAGGGTCAGAAGACTACAGGGAGTCAAGAGTCCACCACAGTGTAATCTACTAGACAGTGAGTTCTCGATTGTATCTTTCCCATTATAGTGTTCTCAGACAGGAAAATGGCGCCGCCTACGGCAGATTTTCGAAGCTTTGCCTATCCTAAAGCGAAGGTAACAATAGCTGAAGATAGGAAAAGCTTCGAAAGTCTACCACTGGCGGCGCCATTTTCTTGTCTGAAAACACTATAATGGGAAAGAAACAATCGAGAACTCACTGTCTAGTAGATTACCCTGTGGAGTCCGCCTAGGGTCATCGGTGAGTAAAGTTATCCCTCCTTTTGTTGCGCATTCTAAAGTAAATATTTTTCGTTCAATTCCTTTTTTCTCTTCGGTAAATACGGTGATTGTTAATTCTTATTTAACACAGATATTTTCAGTTGGAATCATTTGTAATCATTTGACACGGAAGCGACAAGGAAAACATTCTACCACTGAACATCCTGTATATTTTATTCTAGGCGTTATGGATATATTGTACACTATGAAATGGTCCTCAAACTCTTAGTGATACGTTTACGAAAAATATGTTCCGTATTTCAGTCTTTTCATTCGTATTTGAACTTGCTAGTAAGTACGACTAAAAATAAGGGAAATAGATATATTTGTATAGAAGGGAAAAGGGAAGGAAAACACACGTTTCAAAAAGGGAAAAAAAGGGAAATCAAGTTTTACCAGACGAAGGGGAAAAAAGGAAAACAGAGTCCTCTAGAGGGGAAAACCCCAAACTGAAAGTGGAGGCATTGACATAGAGTTGATTTCTGGAGACCAATAAACAGTATCCAAAAAAATACAATTCTGTTTGTCTTTTCATTTATCTTGTCTTGTCACAGTTAGCATTTCTGTGTACTTCATTTTGTAAAATACTAACTCGAATTTTAAATTTTTCACTCACTTCTCAGTTTATGTAACCGTCTTTCAGTTACGGAGTTATCGAAGAGCTCGTTTTCCTTCGACAGAACTAGCAGATTACAGAAAAACACATGTGGTCCATATTTTGATACGTTAGTAAAACATAGTTTACCATTTTTAGGTTCACTTATAAGTTGATGTCATGGCTTCACTTCCCTTAATGGAGGAGGTATCGTCGCTGTCTGCAGTCCCGGCAGGATTTTTAGAGTCATCGGAAGAAGGTACAGATAAAAGCAGTACGAAAAAAATGACAACAAATTTTCAGTTTAAAAGATTTTCAATTATTCATGTCTGAAGGCGACAACGACAGTAGATCTGGAAGCGACCTGGACGGGAGTTATTCGAGTAACTCTAACGATGACACTGGCTGCCGAGTTGTTGATGTTCACCCAGGTAACATATTACAATTAGCCACAGTCTCTGTTACTTTGATTTCTAGTAAAATGTCAAAACAGGACTTTAACGTCTTGTACTTTCCAGCAGGGAAGGAAGAGAACGATCTGCAGCGCCAATCAAGAGGAACTGTTCCGACTCTCGACTTATTCACATGTGAAGAATGTGGGAAAGTATTTACGAAGAAGCCTAGTTTGGCTAAACATCAATATGCAGTACACAAAAACGACAGAAACTTTACATGCGACGTCTGTGGTAAAAAATTTGGATTAAAATCCACTCTAGCTCTCCATCTTAAATCAGTACATGATGGAGAAAAGTTTCCATGCGGCACCTGTGGCAAGCAGTTCACCCAGAAAGGCGACCTGACTCGGCACATGAGCACAGTTCACGATGGAGTGAAAAATTTTGCATGCGACGTCTGTGGTAAAAAATTTGGAAAAAAATCCCATCTAGCTGTCCATCTTAAATCAGTTCATGATGGAGAAAAGTTTCCATGCGGCACCTGTGGCAAGCAGTTCTCCCAGAAAGGCCACCTGACTGTGCACATGAGCACAGTTCACGTTGGATTGAAAAATTTTACATGCGACGTCTGTGGTAAAAAATTTGGAAAAAAATCCGATCTAGCTGTCCATCTCAAATCAGTTCATGACGGAGTAAAGTTTCCATGCGGCACCTGTGGCAAGCAGTTCACCACGAAAGGCAACCTGACTATGCACATGAGCACAGTTCACGATGGAGTGAAAAATTTTGGATGCGACGTCTGTGGTAAAAAATTTGGATTAAAATCCCGTCTAGCTGTCCATCTTAAATCAGTTCATGATGGAGAAAAGTTTCCATGCGGCACCTGTGGCAAGCAGTTCACCAGGAAAGGCAGCTTGACTCTGCACATGAGCACAATTCACGATGGAGTGAAAAATTTTGGATGCGACGTCTGTGGTAAAAAATTTGGAAAAAAATCCGATCTAGCTGTCCATCTCAAATCAGTTCATGACGGAGTAAAGTTTCCATGCGGCACCTGTGGCAAGCAGTTCACCACGAAAGGCAACCTGACTATGCACATGAGCACAGTTCACGATGGAGTGAAAAATTTTGGATGCGACGTCTGTGGTAAAAAATTTGGATTAAAATCCCGTCTAGCTGTCCATCTTAAATCAGTTCATGATGGAGAAAAGTTTCCATGCGGCACCTGTGGCAAGCAGTTCACCAGGAAAGGCAGCTTGACTCTGCACATGAGCACAATTCACGATGGAGTGAAAAGTTTTGGATGCGACGTCTGTGGTAAAAAATTTGGAAAAAAATCCGATCTAGCTGTCCATCTCAAATCAGTTCATGACGGAGTAAAGTTTCCATGCGGCACCTGTGGCAAGCAGTTCACCACGAAAGGCCACCTGACTGTACACATGAGCACAGTTCACAAAAAGTGAAGACCTTCGAATACGACGTCTGCAGACAGTGATTCGGGACGAAAAGCGACTTGGTTAGACACCTTAAATATGTTCACGACGATGTCAAGTTCTGATGCAGAGTTTGTGCGGGCAAGTTCAGTAGGGAAAGTAGCCTGACTCGGCACTTAAAATTAGTTATTGTTTGAGGAAGAAATAGATACCGCTCAAGGACTCTTTTTTCAAGTCAGTCATTTCGTTTCTCAATAAGAAATTCCTTTACTATTTTTCAATCCATGTAAAGATTCATGCTACTGTTGACAGATGCTGAAAGGGTGGTTTTCTTTCTGTTGATGATGAAATAAAACGTTCAGCATCCACATACCAGTTGACTTAATTTAATTGTTACTTCAGTAACTTGGAAGTGATTTTGGTTTTCGTCGCTTGGACTAGTCAAGACCAGACAGAAAATACTTAACGAAACTATTTAGAAACATCGGAATTAGAGACTAGGTTACTCATGCCTCGGCCTTCTGTCATGTTCACGAATATTTCGTTCACTTTTGAGAGCAGTGTATGAGTATAAAATCAACTTTAACTTTGGAATATCTAGATAACTTAGGTGTGTCTGTTTCACACTGCAGTGAAATGGGGAAATTGTGGGGGTAAAATGGGAATGCTAGAATCTGAAGCAGTGTTTCCACTTTTATTTCCCCCTTTGATTCCTCTTCCCTTGTTTTTCCCTTTTTCTCCTCCGCACTAGAATGCAGGCCGTTCGTTTAGATATTCCTTTTTTCCTCTTCACTTATTTTTCCCTTTCCAGACCTCATTTTCCCATTTGTCAGGGAATTTCCCTGCAAACTGGAACCACTGCCTCCCACTAACCTTCACCCACAACTACATGAGTTCAGTCTTCCCCCTTTTTGCTGTTCATTTCTGAGTTAGACACTGCTTCCACTTTTGAGGAAAATTCCCTCAAAAAGGGAGACTGGGGTCTCGAAAGGGAAACACGAGGGAAGAGGGAAAATTGATGGAAAAATGAAATTTTAAGCTAAATATATGTTCTATACCATTAGATTTGTTTAACAATCAATAGAAACCCTAAAAATAAGTATTCACGGATGGGAAAGAGTAGACAGTGCAATGAGGAAAAAAGGGAAAACTGAAATTTTCAAAGTGATGGAAAAAGAAGGAAAATGGAGCCTTCTTCGAGGGTAAACAGTAAACTGAAATGGAAGCACTGGAGTTAGACTTCCTGACGTTCTACTACAGTGTTGCCACTTTCAGTCTTCCCTTTCCCCCTCTTCCCTTATTTCCCCCTTTTTCCCCTCCATACTAGGATACAAAGCCTACTTACACATTTCCCCTTTTCCCTTTCCACTTATGTTTCCCTTTTCAGGCCCCATTTTCCCCTTTTTACAGGAAATTTCCCTGCAAAACGGAAACACTGTTCTACTACCTTACAAGCCTCTTGAATAAACATTAGCTTCATTCCTAATTCCAATCCATTCACATCATAACAAATTTCAACTGATATTTCTTTCCGACCGGAGATCCGGTTTTAGTACAGGGTTATCTTGAATTAAGTGCTGTTCTCTCATTAACACAAATCATAATATAATAAAGGCAGAAGTGCGTTTCCCGTGTTTCCACTTTATAGGGAAATTCCCTGAAAAAAGGGAAAAGAGGGTCTTAAAAAGGGAAAACCTAAACGTACGGCCTTTATTCTAACACGGGGGGGGGGGGGAGGGAAAAGTAATGGAAGAGGGGAAAAGAGGAAACTGAAAGTGGAAACACTGTTTGTTATCTTACTTGTTGTAGTGTCTTTGAGGACCACGACAGTATAGTCGTAACTATACTGTTGCGACTATACTATAACGTTAACGTTCTCAGTGTATAGGTTTAGGCGTCCGAAACCCGTTAACACCTTGACCTGCACCACACAAAACATACCCCCGATATTCCGTATTTCCCCTGTACCACTACTTATCCATCCTACAGAACGTTTCTTTTTTTTTGGTCCTTCCAGATACATGCAAGTCGCTTATTTTATTTTTTGCACTCCTAGATACTAGTGACTCACTTTGTTTGTTTTTTTTTTTGCACTACAATATACTTGTTTTCTTTTCGGAGCTACTAGCTACTGGCGAATCACTCACCGTTTCAGTTACTACTCTTCTACGATTACAGTTCTGCTCAACTTAATCGTACTTCTTACTTAGATCGCTAAACTGTTCCACTTTGTCATGCAAACATCAGTCTTACATAAATTACTCATCGAACGTGGTGCTGAATTCAACTGCGAAGACATAGACGGACCGGCTCCTCTTTATTTAGCCGCACTCTATGGTCAACCAGAACTTGCAAAATTACTCATCGAACGTGGCGCTGAAGTCAACTGCAAAGACGGAGTTGGACGGAATCCTCTTCATTTCACCGCACTCTATGGTCAACCAGAACTTGCAAAATTACTCATCGAACGTGGTGCTGAAGTCAACTGCGAAGACATAGACGGATGTAGTCCTCTTCATTTCGCCGCATCAAGAGGTCACTCAGAAGTTGCAAAATTACTCATCGAACGTGGCGCTGAAGTCAACTGCAAAGATTCGCTGGGAAAAACTCCACTTGATTGTGCCATCGAGAAATCTCACAAAGAAACGATCGAGTTACTCCGCAACCTTCCTGCTGAAAACCTTCCCTCTGAGCCGAACAAGTAAATAACATTATTGTAAATTAGCGCAGTATATTATCGAGTGAACGACCGTAGAATACTTGTCTGAACTCGGCAAAGTGTTCAATTTCACGGTTGTATTTCGCGAGAAGTTCATCAAAGAAACTCCAGAAACAAATTTACACTTACTAGTTTGAAGCATTTTGCGTAAGGAGTCGAGAGCAGCATAAAGTAGGATGTAATATTTTTTGAATATCAATTGAGCTATTTGTAAACGCGAATGCATTACTAATGACTCGAAATTGACTTGCAGCTGAACTCGCACAACCGGAGACAGCTGAAATAAGACGGAGATGTGCCTGCCAATGTAATACGAATCATTCTTGGAATCGCCCATCACTGCTATGTTACCAGTTAGTACAAAGACCTTTGCTCGAGTAAAATGCAGTTTTTTTCCTTTGCTCTATATTGTTTTTCTGTCTGGATCCCTAGTTTCAAGTACCAGTTGTGCAAAAAAAGAAACAAAAAAAAAATGAGATAAAAAGTAGAATAACTGTTGTGCAGGTATTTTAATATAGAAATTTGACATTTTCTTCCTATTTGCCAAGTGCATGTATGATCCGTGATTTGTTAAGAATCAATAAATACTTGGCGCACGGTGTACAAAAAGGAATATTTGCATTCATCAATTAAGTAAAAATCAGTAATTTCAATCGTATATCAGTTATCTGTGCAATAAATTCTGTTAATTACTTAAATTTTAATAAATGTAAGGTGTGCCTTGTTTCAACAACTGGCAAAGCTGGCTTTGTTTTGATGTCTGTTTCAAAACAGCCGGACTTCACATGGTGAAAAAAATAATGACAAAAATGATTCAAAATTATTTATAAAACTTAGTGAAAAGGGTATTTAAGTTAGTTAAAAAGTGAGCTTCTCTGAAATGCCAAACTCCAAGCAAAGATTACAGTCCAAGGAACGTGATCCCAGACATTCGAAGAGATCCCGCTCCAGAAGTCAAGAGTCTCGTCACAGGAAACACAAGAAGGAAGAAGATCAAAATCACTAGAATCTACACTGTGGCGAAGAAGGCCCTTTCACCGCAAATTCAGGGGTGAAAAAAACTTTCACCGGGTAAAACAGTGTTGAAAAAGACACTTTGACCCCTTGAATTTGCGATGAAAGTTTCTTTCGCCGCCTTATTTGCGGTGAAAGTTTTTTTCACTCCCTGAATTTGCGGTGAAAGGGCCTTTTACGCCACAGTGTAGATCTGCCTAGTACGAAGATAAATCCAGAAAACGTCAAGAGTCAAATTCGGCAAAAAAATTGAGAAAAAGACTTTCCCAAGCCCAGTAGAGTCTTCTCGTTTGGCGACTACAACTGTTTCTTTCGAACTCAGACTTAACATGCTAAAATAAAATACTAAATAACTACATTATGTTTCTAAATATACTTATTCTGAATCAGCCTAAAGAACTCTACAAAACAAACATGAAATTGTATTTTTTGAAAGAATTTTTGTCAGTATTTGCTTTGCATTTAAAAACTTACGGTAACAAAGGCAAATTATGTTAATGTGGGCTTTTCAACATGTTCGTCTGCTTCTTATAATAACGAGTTCTTGCTTTCGTTAGAACAACAATGAAACTTAAGGTAAAACAAGATTTTTATGTTGAATTTATATTGTTTAATAGTTAAGGTAGTTAATTTTAGTTAATTGAAATAGTTACCGAACAATGAGACAGTAGTAGATGATTGGATTCGTCATGGAATTAGCCATGGCCAGCCAGTAGATTGCCAGGTAAATGTGTTGGATGTATCGGTAGGTAGCGATACCGTTGTCGTGGTATACCCAGATGAAGTATATGTGGTATGGGAACCAGCAAACGGCGAATAGTATCACCAAGACGATTAGCATGCGAACTACCTGAAGTTTTTTAGTAGTAGTACAAGTTAGAGATGGTTAGTTTGGTAGTAGCAGTAGTACAAGTAGTAGTAGTAGTAACAATAGTAGTAGCAGTCGGAGTAGTGGTAAGGGATAGTAACAGTACTGGTGGTAGTAATATGAATACTACCACTTCTTAGCAATTTGTTACTACTTACTATTTTGTAGCTACTATTTAGTTACTACTTTCATGTAGCCTCATTAGTACTAAATTCCTAGTCTCCGGGTTTCCGTAGCAAAATCATGGAGCTATTCAGTCCACAGTTCGTTGGTTACTTGCTACTTTCATTCACGAGCACTAGCTAGCAACTTTTGAGCTAGCTGAATGAAATAGCAGTACTGCGGCTTACCAGTTTTTCATGGAAGTAAACTGTTCAAGATATTAAGTTCAGCTGACACAAGTCTGTCGAATCTTTGGACACTTGAGAAGATCTTGTTGCAGTTTTAAGTGCCGTCCAGCTATACGACAGATTTATAAAAAGAATCCTAATTTTCTAGTACTAAACTTCAACTGTATACATCTGTCGAATCCTTGGACACGGCTAATATAGTCCATCACTATTCTATACGCATAAAAGTGTATTTGTTCGAGCGAACTATTTACCATGTGAACTATCATTTATTAAGTTCTCCTTTTGCGCTTGCATTACTCCTACCACAAACTTTAATTTGTCTAGAATAACTATATAATAATCTCGTACTATTTCACTATTATTCTCATTTCTATAAGCAGTACTTCCTCACTTACTAGACTTCTTATACTTGAGTGACTAAGCTTTTGCTGATCATTGAGCTAAGAACTGCCTGTTACTTAATGAGCCAAAAAAGCTCGTTAGCTAATACTTTAACTTACATTACATAAATATGCTTATCAATACATTAACATTAATTGTGAAATTAAACAAATAATAACTCTAAACCATGACAAAATTATATAAATTTTATTTAAACACTTACATACTTGATATTAATAATAATAATTTTATATATATATTAAATGTATCAAAATATATACAAAAATTTATCAATAAATATTTTTTTAACTTAAAAACTAATATTTGTGATTATTACAATTAATTACTGTATTATTTTTAACGTTTGACAATAAACGCTGTGGTCTTGTTTACACTGTCCGAACTTATTCGAATCCAAGTGCGTATACAAATGGAACTTAATAAATGATGGAATAGTTGACTCTAATGCTAATAATCAATATTAGTTAGTTAGTTAAGTTAGCTTAATAATGCTAACTCGAATCACTTTCCATGCATTTTAAGTCGTATCTCAAACTAGCTAAATAAAAAACACTTTGGAACCAGAACATCAGTAAGTAAAATGTTTGTGTGAATCAGTTCTCAAGTTATAAAATTTTGAAAATATTTTCGCAGAACCAGAAATCTACCATGGCAGGTTTCAAAGATTTCCCAAGGATCGCTTGGAACCTCACGGAGGATTTCATTGCCGTTCCGTGCTGTTGTCTCAAGGGGTCCGAAACTTCCAATAATCTTCGTACACCTAGGTCATGTTATCACTGTTATCAACCTGTTATCTCCATGTCATCTCCGTGTTAGCATATGTTATCAAATAATCTTCGTACACTATTCCTCGGAGTTTTGGACCCCTTGGGTTGTCTCGCTATCTCGAACGATTCAACAACTCCGGAATAAAACGCAGTTACTAGGAATCCGCAATGTCGTACGAGAAAAAATTAATTTTACGTTACCCGTTAGCATTTTCAATATATGTTAAACTTCTATCGTTTTCCGTCCCGACTGAGAATTCTCATAGAGTATGTAGAATTTGGAACAGAGACTCAGTGAGACCTCAGTGAGATCTCACGACTTTTTAGAGTTTCTCACTGAGATCTCACTGAGTCTCCGTTCCAAATTCTACGTGCTCTATGAGAATTTTCAGTCGGGGTAGATGCTGTTAAGTGAACCAAGAAAGCTCTCGTTCTTCCAGCGCCTCTGATTGCTGGAAGTTTCCAGTCAGATCGGAACGATTCAACTAAAACGAAGACCAGTTTCAAATTTTAAACAAGCAATTCAAGTTTTCTGACGGAAAAGTTTGTCTTTACTTTATGGAACAGCGTCACTCGCTAGATTTACCCGCTGTTTGGAGAATTTTCCTGTCGGCCGAAACTGCCGAAATACCGATTCTCGTCACCAAAGAAACAGAGTAAACACACATTTCGCATATTAAGTATTTTTCCGTATTTGTTTCTACATTATTCAGCAGATTAATTGTTGTGATTACTTTTCAGCAATTTGAAATGGCCTCAGAATTTCTTTGAACATTCCCTACGCGTGGACGGAGGACGAGCCAGTCTTTTGTTTCTGGACGATACTTTTCCCAAGGGGTCCGAAACTCCCAATAATCTTCGTACACCTAGGGTCGTGTTATCACTGTTATCATCCTGCTATCTCCCCGCTATCTACGTGTTATCTCATGTTATCACATGTTATGAAATAATCTTCGTACACTTGACCTCGAAGTTTCGGACCCCTTGACTTTTGCGACGATAACCGATGAAGTTTCCGATACAGGCAAAATCGTCCTCGTTCCCGTGTCGATTGGTTGGGAACTTGCTGGTATAATAAATTATATTAATAAATTATTTTTATACTTGCTGTCTTGCTGTACAGTCCTGTGCATTAAAAAAGAGTACAGCATGGGGAAGCTAAACGTCACTTTTCCTTAATTTTTGCAGGAATATTAGAGTATTTCTTGATAACATGGATTAATTTAGTTTAAGTACAGTTACTTTAATCTATCTTAACTAAATTTCATGCATAAATGATTTTATAAACTGCAAAAAGGACTTTCAAACCTTCCCATGCTGTAGCCTTTTTTAATGAACATGACTATACATTATTGTAATTTAGTATTGTAAGTTAATCAACTCTAATATGATACCAAATTTCCTACAGTATTTTATGATAGCATTTTAGTTACATACACATAAATACAGAATTTATAAAGTAAAAAGCATACGTTTTATAAACAACATTGATTATTTACCGTCATGTATAAATACAAGGATAACAAAATATTAAGTCGCCGTGTGTTGTGTTGAAATATTAATTTTAAATTATTAATTAAATTACAATGAAAAAGTTAGAAATTATTTCTGTGTTCAGATTCGCCAAGGAAAGCCAACCGTAAGAGTCAGTTTTGGTGTTCCAGTCTCCTGGAACGAACAAGGGGGTCCGAAACTTCCAATAATCTTCGCACGCCTGGATCATGTTATCACTGTTATCAACCCGTTATCTCCATGTTATCTCTGTGTTATCACGTGTTATCAAATAATCTTCGTACACTTTTCCTCCCAGTTTCGGACCCCTTGGGAACGAATTCCAGCAAAAGCGAGACTCTTTGTCGTTCATACCAGAAATTGCACGTTACTTCGCCCAGCATCTTCGACATGGTATAAAAGTTAATAGTGAACTTAGAAATGTTTGAAATGTAATAATTATTAATAATGATAATTAATTAAGAGTTTATTAACTTTGATTGAATAATACTATTCTATAAATAATTAAATGTTTCGAATTACAATAATATTTCGCTTTAGTGTATTATAAACAGTATATTTCCACTTTCAGTGTTTCGTTTTTCGCCTCTTCCCTTTTTTCCCCCTTTCCCCTCTCTGTAGCAGAATGTTAGGCTATGCTTCCTGATTTTCCCTCTTCCCTCGTCCCTTATTTTCCCCTTTCCCTACATTTATTTATTCAAACTTGAAATTACTTTTGCAGATATTCCCCGCAACCGTCCCGTAATCTGGACGTCTCTGCATTCGTTCATAAATGACTTCTCGTGATGTCCTACAAACGAAGTCCACGACAGATTTTGATGACCTCGTCGTCCACATCATCCTTAACCGAACACGCGACATCGGCTTCATTGGCAGAACGGAGCAGTGTTTCCACTTTGCAGGGAAATTCTGTGAAAATAAGTGGAAACGAAGTCTGAAAAGGGGAAAAGAAGAGAAGAGAGGAAAGGTAAAATCTTGGAAGCACAGTCTGTATTCTAACACGGAGGGGAAAAGGGGAAAAGAAGAGAAGAGGGGACAGGTAAAATCTTAGAAGTACAGCCTGTATTCTAGCACAGAGGAGAAAAGGGGAAAAAACCGAAAGAGGGAAACAGTGCGAAATTCAAAGTGGAAACACTGGAACGGAGCATATCTTCAACTGTTCTAGGATAAGACTGGAACTAAACCCGAATAAGAATATGATTTACGAAGCTGAGCGAAGTGCTACCGAACCGTTTTTCCTTGACGGTATATTCAGTAACTATTTTATTTATTTATTTATTTCATTAAGGGCATTCGGGCTTGCGCCCATTGCTCTACCAAGTGTAAATACGCTTCTGTTATAAAGTTAAAGAATCTTTCTCGTCACTCGTAAAAAAAAAACAAAAAAAAAAAACAAATCGCTTGTTGTCTACTGTGATGTACTGAGACGGTTATTAAAAATCCATGATTGCCTAAAAATGAGGGCAACGTTAGCGAGAACATGGGGATTTGTAAAACGATTCGCCATGGTAAAAGCTAGGTTTTGACCTCTCAGGTTTCTGATTAAGATTGCCCGTTCACGATTTAAGAGACGGCAGTTGAATAAAATGTGTCCTACCGTATGAAATGCAGAGTTACACCGGCAGAGCCTGTCTTGGTTAAAAGAGAATTTTTCCGAGTGCATCTTTGTGTTAAAATTGTTTGAACGAAGGCGGAGTAAAGTTGCTGTGACCAGTCTAGGTAGGTTTAAATGAGACAGGCTGGACGAAGTGCTTGGCCCTTCAACTTTCCCCTTCATTTAGTTTAATTTTAAATGCAGCACTCAGTAATTAGTTCGTACCAATGAACTAGTTTAATTAAAGTTAAATTATTACTTATAATTTCAGTTTTGATACTAATAATTTAATTTAATTTATTTGATTTATCCATTCAATTTTTGTCACCGATAGAAGTTAACAGTTAAGTGTCAGATGGAAAACCGCCTCTACTGGAAATTTTTTTACGAAGCCTAGGGGTCGAGCCATTAAAAAATCCCATCTGCCGGTTACCCTTACCAAAATCTGTTGTTACCACCCTAGTCAATCTAAGATCTCTCATTTTCCCTGTGAAAACATTTTTATCCAAATTCAAAACCGGTATTGACAAATTGTGCCGCTGCGGACAGAATTTCCACACCATCTCCCATATTCTTTTCCATTGCCCACTGTTAAACAAAGAACGGGCAATTCTTATCAGACAAACAAAACGGTCCTCGCTTCTTTTTACTCGTACAATTTGTTTTACAAAACAAGAGCTTTTCATTTACGTAGCAAATCTTTTTAAATGCAGTCTGTATCTGAACTCAAGTTAGCTAAGGTTTTAGATGTACTAAAAACATGAATCACTTTTAAATCGCCAGGAACATACAGGGTGAGGCCATGGGCGGAAGCCTGCATGCCTCCAAATGAATTAAAGAAAAAAATATATATAAATCCACTATTTGGCAAACTATTTTCATTTGCATTATTTTAATTTAATTTAAATTATATTAAATATAGATACAGGGTGAGGCCATGGGCGGAAGCCTGCATGCCTCCAAATGAATTAAGTAAAAATAAAATAGATCCATTTTTTGGCAAAATATTTTCATCTGAATTATTTTAATATAAATTAAATTGTATAAAATATAGATCAATTATTTGGCAAGATATTTTCAGTTTAATTATTTTAATATAATTTAAATTATATTAAATATAGATCAATTTTTTAAACGCATAATAAAGGTTTCTAATTTTAATCTCTATTTCAGAGTTATTGTTTCACTAAAAAACAATTTAAAATAAATTCATTTTAAGGAATGATTAAATTTTCTTATTTCTTTCCCTTTTTTAAGAATGTAACATTTGAATTTAACGTAATTTACATTTTACATTAATTAAATTTAAAATTAATTAAATTGAAAATGTAAATTTTTAATTTCATGTAACAACAGTTGAATTATTTAAAGATATTTTTTTAAAATTACGGGCGGTTCACGTTTGGCGGAAGGGAGATTCCGGTTCCCCTAGCGGAGCCGCTCTCCGCTTCTGAGCCCGCTAGCCGGTGGAGGCGGCCGAAAATTTCAAAGCAAATAAAAAATAATTTAAAAAAAACTGCTACAAAGAGTAGCAGAGAGAGTAGAAGAGTAGTAGTAGTAGCAGAGGGTAGTAGAGAGATCTTACGAGATCGCCGAGCAAGGGGGTTTGCAACTCCCCAAAATAATGTGTACAACAACTAAAAGACTTGGGAATTCCCATAGGTTATCAGATTATCAAAATGTGACAGAGATTATCAAGAGTATCCCAACATTATTATTATTATTATTATCATTATTTATTTATTTATTTATTTATTTATTCTCGGCTTAGGCCACAGGCCTATTGCCACGTAAGATTTGCATACACTTCTAAGAAGTTGTTCGATTGTATGGGGATTTATTATCATTATTATTATTATTATTATTATTATTATTATTATTATTATTATTTATAGATTATTATTATTATTGATGATTATTAAATATTATCACAGACTTTTCTCTGATCTCACCAACAAAGTTTACAAATTATTGGAGTAGGACACAAACGATGTTTCTAACGTATATCGTGAATACAAGCCTCTTCAAGATAAATCATTCATACTAAAACATAAATCTATAAACTAGAATAATAATTGGCAAATCAATACTTTCGCAATAGCTTGTTCCCAGCAGTACAGAAGTTTCTAAGGAGTATCACAAAAATGTATTAATTAATTAATTAATTATTAATTAAAAATATATTAAAATTAAGCTCGAATATTTTCTATTTTATATAATAATTTATTTTTGCATTTCATTTCCCTGGGCAGTTAAATTGCCTCCTTCATTAACTGATTGATTTTAATATATAACCTAACCTAACGTATATCGTGAATACAAGCCTCTTCACGAAAAATCATTCATACTAGAACTTAAATCTATAAACTAGAATAATAAATTGGCAAATCAATACTTTCCCAATAGCTTGTTCCCAGCAGTACAGAAGTTTCTAAAGAGTTTCTCAAAAATGTATTAAAATTAAGGTGGAATTTTTTCTATTTTATATCATTTTTAATATACTATAATCATATTATATGTATTATATAATATAATTTTAATCTCCCTGGGCATTTATATTGCCTTCTGCACCATTGATTTGACTTGTTCTTCACTTAATGTCATTACTAACCAGTGTTGCCACTTTTCAATCTTCCATTTCCCCCCTCTTCCCTTATATTTCCCCTTTTCCCCACTTCATGCTAGAATGTACAGGGTCTAGATTTCCTCTTTGCTTTGTTCTCTTTGTCTTCCCTTTTCAGACTCCATTTCCCCCTTTTTCAGGGAAATTCCCTGCAAAAGTGGAAACACTGGAACAGCCACTTGGTCCAGGGGGAAGCAAAAATGAAAGCGGGATTTCAGCCAGTGTTGCCACCTTTCAATCTTCCATTTTTCCCCTCTTCCCTTATCTTTCCCCTTTTCCCCCCTCCGTGCAAGAATGTACAGGGTCTCGATCAGGAGCGTAGCCAAGGGGGGGGGGCCAGGGGGCCATGGCCCCCCCTTCCGTTTTTAAATACTGTTTAATAGTTCGTAAAATTAAGGAAAATCTTGCGTTTCAAAATGCTGAAAGTGACATTTTTCAGTTTATATCACATTTACGTGCGAAAAATAGATTCTTAAAAAGATATTTTTACGGGAAACTTGCGATCTTGCGAAGGAAGAAACAGGAGAAAGCGCTTTGGCTTCGTGGGTGCAAGAGTCTCACCGTATTTTGCGCAATATAGCAACAAAAACATTAACTGTTTAACTGTTTGTCGCAATTTAAGTATCAACAATGGAATTAAACGACTAGCCGTGATTAAATATATGTTTCGTAATAACTTTCAGCTCATTTTTACTTTTTTTCCAAAAAAAAACTAAACTTCAAGTAAAGGGAAAAATACAGAATCTTGAAAAAAATGAAACGAAATAAAATTTAAAGAATAGAAATAATGTAATGAAAATGCAGCGTGATTTCAAAACGCGAGTCGAGAGACATACAAAGTGAGGAAGAAGCCCAGGTTGAGGAGACAGAGCCTCGTGCCAAAAAATCAAGGGCTCGTCCACAGGCTGAAATTATTAGTCCAAACATCGATATAGGAAAGGGACTAAAACCCTGGATTATCTGACCATGACAGGTAATATAGACGTGTTGATTAAACAATGTAAGCATGTTTCATGTTAACCTTGTCATGTTTTTGCTTTATCAGGTACCAGTTACTAACACATTGCTGGGTACCTGACGAGGCCTACGCATTTCCGGTATACCTGTCTGGAACTGGGAAAAATAAAAGACAACGAAATTTTCAGCTTCCATACTTGAAGACATTCAGTTGGCCGTCTTATAGCCATGAGCTTGAAGGGGCACTTTGCAGGTTTTGCGTGCTTTTCTCTCCAGAGTCCCCGAGCAGTGCAAAAGGGCAGCAACTCAAAAGCTTGGTAAGAGAGCCGTTTCGGAAGTATAAAGATGCGACTACAACTTTCCGTGAACATGAACAAAAAGGCTACCACACGGACGCATTGAAAAAGGCAGAAGCTTTCCTTTCATGCTACCAAGGGCAAAGGAACAAAATAGTCAATGTCATAGACTCTGCTCGAAACAGGCAAATCCAAGACAATCGTCAAAGGTAAATTACGATGCATAGAATGCACTGCATGTTTAACAGCTTCAATTTTGTAGGCTGCTACCTATTATCGAAACCATCTTGTTCTGCGGTCGACACGAATTGCCCTTTAGGGGCCACAGAGATCATGGGGCAGTGAGTTTCGATGACCCCGATTCAAATGACGGGATATTTCGAGGAGCTCTGAGATTTCGACTCCGAGGTGGAGACTATCTACTATCTCGACACTTGATGTCTGCAGCTGGGAATGTGACTTACCTGAGCCCCCAAATTCAGAACGAATTAATCTGCGAGTCCGGCCTGCTTGTCACCGAAAAGTTTCTTCAAAAAATCAGAGAAGGGGGTATCTTTAGTGTTCTCGCTGACGAAACAACAGACGTATCAACGAAAGACCAGTGCTCGATCTGCCTACGAACTATCTATCAAGGACAAATCATAGAAGGGTTTCTGGCTTTTGTGGAGGTACAAGATCGTACAGGAAAGGGATTGGCGGAAGTTATTTTGAGGACACTTCGAGAACATAAACTTGATACCAGTCTGTTAAGGGGACAAGGATATGACGGTTGCAGCACAATGAGCGGGAAATTTAATGGGGTTCACGTCGAAGTGAAAAAAGAGTGTCCTACTGCATTCTACACTCATTGCTCTAGTCATGTTTTGAGCCTGGCAGTCAATCATTCATGCGAGTTAGTGTGTGTGCGCAATGCTGTGGGTATTATTAAAGAAGTTTGCAATTTTATGTCTGCGTCAGCTCAGCGATTGGCTATATTCAGTAAGCATCTTGAAACCCTTAAAACACGCCAAGGAAACCAGTCCAGGGCATGCAAATTAATTTCCCCCTCACCTACACGGTGGGTAGAAAAGCACAATGCGATAATTAGATTTCTTGAGTTTATCGAACCGATTTCCAGTTCTCTGGAAGATCTAGTCGTATGGCGTGACAAAGACACGGCTGTGAAGGCACAGGGTTTGCTTACTTCTATTCAGAATTCAGATTTCGTTATTTCGTTGCACGTTCTTGAAAGTTTGTCCCTCTTGCTGTTAACAAAATCACAAGTGCTGCAGTCAGCCAAAGCAGATTTCGTCCAAGTCGGTAGCGAAGTCTCTCTTCTGATAGGCATGTTGGAAGAGAAGCGGAGTTCTGCCGAGGAAACTTTCCACGAACTGTTTATGAATGCCAGAGAAACTGCTAAATTTCAAGACCCTGAAATTAAAATTTCGCGAAGGGCTCAACGACAAACAAATAGAGCGAATTATACGTCGGATGACCCTGAAACTTTCTTCCGGCAATCTATTTACATTCCTTACCTGGATCATTTAATCCAGGAACTTAAAGGTCGGTTTTGATGACTTTAACAATAGAGCTGCCTCGTTGCAATGTCTGATCCCGGCATTTCTGAACTCGGCAAAAGATTCTACTGTCGACAAATGCTTAGAAACCTACAAGCTAGATATCGACAACTCCCGAATTGTCAGAATTGAGTATGAAAGATGGCAGGCGAAGTGGAGTGAAGTTCCCGACTCCGAAAAACCAACAAACGCATGCGAAGCTCTGAACTCGTGTGACCATTCTTTTTTCCCGAATCTTTACGTTCTCCTAAAAATTTTTTGCGTCCTACCTGTCAGCAGCGCGACACCCGAGCGCACCTTTAGTTGTCTGCGTCGCTTAAAATCGTATTCAACGGCAACAATGGGTCAAGAGCGGTTGCAGGGTCTTGCTTCGCTTGCTTTGCACAAGGAAATTCATTTAAACCCAGAAGAAGTACTGGAAAGATTTGCGAGGAAACCTCGACGCCTACTACTGAAGTGATTTGGATAAACATTATTGCTTGTCGGTGCATTACTCATCTTCACTTTTATGTTTGGCCAGACAAAGAGGAATAAAAATAACTGATCAATTTGTATATCTCGTTTCATTCTTTTAATAACAGGTGCAACACGAATAAATTGTATTATATAGACCTTAAAAATTTTAGGCCTGGCCCTCCCCCCTTACCTGAATCCTGGCTACGCCCCTGATATACACATATGTACTGTATTATGTTGTATTATTATATACGCATATATAATATAGATATGATGTGTATAGTACTATTATAAAATTATTTACATTAAAATTAATATTAAATATTAATACATTATTTATGCTACAGATATGCTATCTTCAGTATTTCAAAGTATAAAACAGAGATTCATTTTATACATATTACTTGTAACTGTCGTATTTAATTATGAATATACATGTAGATTCAGGGATCGAAACTTCAAGTAGGTTTTGTACACGTAGGTCGTGTAATCACTCATCTTCAGGCTATCTATACGTGTTGTCACACGTTATTAAATGTTTTCATGTTTATGCCGGATATAGTCAGGGGGGGATCCCTATTTGTACGGTTACCGTGCGAAGATGGACTCATTGACGATTTTTACGGATGTGTTCTTTTCGACTCAGTTTTTCTTTACGTTTACCTATTATGTCATTCTCATCATACTGAAATAATCTTCTTACACTGTTCATGTAAGTTTCGGACCCCTTGATATAGGTATTACATGTATCCTGTGTTCCGAACGATGCCGGAAGTTTTAAGTTAATTTAATTTCGTTATTGCGAGTTTATCGTTAGGAGCCCGAGGTTGACTTCTGATCAGAAATCCTTGTATGCGAATGCAAAGCGATCAGGAGTCAACCGAGGGCTTCAAAGGCCTTGCTCGGGCCGAGCAGGGTCAGAAGGCTACAGGGAGTCAAGAGTCCACCACAGTGTAATCTGCTAGACAGTGAGTTCTCGATTGTGTCTTTCCCATTATAGTGTTCTCAGACAGGAAAATGGCGCCGCCTATGGCAGATTTTCGAAGCTTTGCCTATTCTAAAGCGAAGGTAACAATAGCTGAAGATAGGCAAAGCTTCGAAAGTCTACCACGGGCGGCGCCATTTTCGTGTCTGAAAATACAATAATGGGAAAGTTACAATCGAGAACTCACTGTCTAGTAGATTACACCGTGGAGTCCACCTAGGGTCGTCGGTGAGTAAAGTTATCCCTCCTTTTGTTGCGCATTCTAAAGTAAATATTTTTCGTTCAATTCCTTTTTTCTCTTCGGTAAATACGGTAATTGTTAATTCTTAGTTAATACAGATATTTTCAGTTGGAATCATTTGTAATCATTTGACACGGAAGCGACAAGGAAAGCATTCTACCACTGAACATCCTGTATATTTTATTCTAGGCGTTATGGATATATTGCACACTATGAAAGGGTCCTCAAACTCTTAGTGATACGTTTACGAAAAACATATTCAGTATTTCAGTCTTGTCATTCGTATTTGAACTTGCTAGTAAGTACGACTAAAAATAAGGGAAATAAATATATGTTGTATAGAAGGGAAAAGGGAAGGAAAACACACATTTCAAAAAGGGGAAAAAGGGAAATCAAGTTTTACCAGACGAAGGGGAAAAAAGAAAAACAGAGTCCTCAAGAGGGGAAAACCCGAAACTGAAAGTGGAGGCATTGACGTATAGAGTCAGTTTCTGGAGAACAATAAACAATATCCAAGAAAATACAATTCTGTTTGTCTTTTCATTTATCTTGTCTTGTCAAAGTAAGCATTTCTGTGTCCTTGATTTTGTAAAATACTAACTCGTATTTTAAATTTTTCACTCACTTCTCAGTTTATGTAACCGTCTTTCAGTTACGGAGTTATCGAAAAGCTCGTTTTCCTTCGTCAGAACTAGCAGATTACAGAAAAACACATGTGGTCCATATTTTGATACGTTAGTAAAACATAGTTTACCATTTTTAGGTTCACTTATAAGTTGATGTCATGGCTTCACTTCCCTCAGTGGAGGAGGTATCGTCGCTGTCTGCAGTCCCGGCAGGTTTTTCAGAGTCATCGGAAGAAGGTACAGATAAAAGCAGTACGAAAAAACTGACAACAACTTTGCAGTTTAATAGATTTTAAATTATTTCATGTCTGAAGGCGACAACAACAGTAGATCTGGAAGCGACCTGGATACGAGTTATTCGAGTAACTCTAACGATAACACTGGCTGCCGAGTTGTTGATGTTCACCCAGGTAACATATTAAAATTAGCCACAGTCTCTGTTACTTTGATTTCTAGTAAAATGTCAAAACAGGACTTTAACGTCTTGTAATTTCCAGCAGGGAAGGAAGAGAACGATCTGCAGCGTCAATCAAGAGGAACTGTTCCGACTCTCGACTTATTCACATGTAAAGAATGTGGGAGGGTATTTACGAAGAAGCCTAGTTTGGCTAAACATCTACATGCAGTACACAAGAACGACAGAAACTTTAAATGCGACGTCTGTGGTAAAAAATTTGGATTAAAATCCACTCTAGCTGTCCATCTTAAATCAGTTCATGATGGAGAAAAGTTTCCATGCGGCACCTGTGGCAAGCAGTTCACCAAGAAATGCAACCTGACTGCACACATGAGCGTAGTTCACGATGGAGTGAAAAAATTTGCATGCGACGTCTGTGGTAAAAAATTTGGAATAAAATCCACTCTAGCTGTCCATCTTAAATCAGTTCATGATGGAGAAAAGTTTCCATGCGGCACCTGTGGCAAGCAGTTCACCACGAAAAGCCACCTGACTCGCCACAAGACCACAGTTCACGATGGAGTGAAAAATTTTGCATGCGACGTCTGTGGTAAAAAATTTGGAAGAAAATCCACTCTAGCTCTCCATCTTAAATCAGTTCATGATGGAGAAAAGTTTCCATGCAGCACCTGTGGCAAGCAGTTCACCGCGAAAGGCAGCCTGACTAAGCACATGAGCACAGTTCACGATGGAGTGAAAAATTTTACATGCGACGTCTGTGGTAAAAAATTTGGATTAAAAACCCATATAGCTGTCCATCTCAAATCAATTCATGACGGAGTAAAGTTTCCATGCGGTACCTGTGGCAAGCAGTTCACCAGGAAAGGCCACCTGACTTTGCACATGAGCACAATTCACAAAAACTGAAGAACTTCGAATTCGACGTCTGCAGACAGTGATTCGGGACGAAAAGCGACTTGGTTAGACACCTTAAACATGTTCACGACGATGTCAAGTTCTGATGCAGAGTTTGTGCGGGGAAGTTCAGTAGGGAAAGTAGCCTGACTCGGCACTTAAAATCAGTTCATGGTTGAGGAAGAAATAGATACCGCTCAAGGACCCTTTTTTCGAGTCAGTTATTTCGTTTCTCAATTAGAATTCTTATACCATTTTTCAATCCATGTTAGAATTCATGCTACTGTTGACAGATGCTGAAAGGGTGGTTTTCTTTCTGCTGATGATGAAATAAAACGTTCAGCATCCACATACCAGTTGACTTAATTTAATTGTTACTTCAGTAACTCGGAAGTGATTATGGTTTTCGTCGCTTGGACTAGTTCACGTCAAGACCAGACAGAAAACACTTAACGAAACTGTTTAGAAACAGCGGAATTAGAGATTAGGTTAGTCATGCCTCGGCCTATTGTCATGTTCACGAATATTTCGTTCACTTTTGAGAGCAGTGTAAGAGGATAAAATCAAATTTAACTTTGGAATATCTAGATAACTTAGGTGTGTCTATTTCACACGGCAGTGAAATGGAGAAATTGTGGGGGTAAAATGGGAATGCTAGAATCTGAAGCAGTGTTTCCACTTTTATTTCCCCCTTTGATTCCTCCTCCCTTGTTTTTCCCTTTTTCTCCTCCGCACTAGAATGCAGGCCGTTCGTTTAGATTTTCCTTTTTTCCTCTTCACTTATTTTTCCCTTTCCAGGCCTCATTTTTCCCATTTTTCAGGGAATTTCCCTGCAGAGTGGAAACACTCTTCTGCAGTGGGAAGATTGGGAGTGAAACAAATTTGGTTAGGAAAAGTCGGGAAAAGTTGGGAGAGGGTCGAAAGTTCGATTTCAACGACCGTCCACTACCATTTCTGCTGTAAGTAAACTGAGCATTATTCACCAGTTTCCTTTCTACGACGATTCCCCCTTACGTTGTGTGGCGGACTGCCATGACGCAAACGGACATGTGAATAAAAAATTCAAGTTTTTTTTCGCATAAATGACGTACAAACTCAAGTAAATTGCTGTGCTGATTCTTACTCATAAATTTTTGTAATCCATAAAGTACCAAGCGATTTTTAACATACGCCATACATTCATGCAGCTATTTTGTATGAAGCCAGTCTTCCAAACATTTGGGGATAAAAGTTTGAAGAAGGCTGATACGTACTGTGAAAGAGGTAATTACCACGAATCGTTCTTAATTTTCCATTCTGATTTCAAATCAAAAACACGAAGGAGAGAAAATAATAAACGCCTGTGTGATTTACTGTCCTCTGGCGCAAACAACTTGAAGCCACCTACCGGTAGAATGTGGAACAATGTTCGACTTTCTCATGATTATTCTGAACACTTTTCAGTTTTTCCCCAATAACATTTATTTCTGAAAAGTTACCACTGCTTCATTTTGTAAAAATTCTCTACGGGAATAATGCTAAAATAGCCAGATTACTTCTACAATGCGAAAAGCCTTTTCTCTACTGATGGTTCACGTTCTGGTCATCATACTTATTAATCATATTAGTTCAAGTTAAGCAGCAATCTCAATACAGTTACTAGCGATTACAAATTAAAAATACCAACATAGTGCAAACAAAATGAATAGTAATTTATAGCCATTGGAATCATAAATAGTAGCAATAATATGCCAATATTGATAATTCATTGTTTAGCTTTTTTTAAAGTTTATTTTGCTATATATATCGATTGAATATAAAAGATGAAGATCTAGATCAAGCAGCAATAACAGTTTATACTTCCAATAATCATAATGGTGGATAAAATAGTTTGGAAATACCAACAAATCACATTAACGCCTTTAATTTGCACCAAAATGAACGAATATGTAAAAAAAAGTGTTGTAAATTACGTTAAAAATCCCGTGAAATTAAGTAAGGAAATAACGATGAGGTTGAAAAGATGATTCTGTATATTCTCCGTCTCGCTTTCAAACTCATCTCCCGCCAAAACATTCTCTTCAGTATTTCATTCAACAACAAGTTCACGAAACGCCCGCTAGATGGCGAACATGTAATTCTAACAGATTTTAGGAAAGGGCAAACCTAATCGGGTCGGGGTAAACTGCAAAATGCAAAATGCAAAATGGTAAAATACAAAACGACTGCAAAATGAACGTTGGTTTTGCATTTTACCATTTTGCAAAAGGTATGGATTTTGTATTTTACGTTTTGCAACTACCATTTTGTAGTTGCCCGGGAACTTTCTAGGCTTGACAATAATATTCAAAGGTTTTTCCTCTTTAAAGAAAGAATCAATTTGCAACAAAGTTTCGAAATAAATCAGTCAAAAGAAATAAGTCAAAAAACTGAATAAATAAAAAAATGATATAAATAAAAAAAATAATACAAAATCAAGCGGTCCGAAACTTCCAGTAATTTACGTACACTTAGGCCCTATTATCACTGTTATCAACCTGTTACCTCCATGTTATCCCCGTTGTTATCGTATGTTATCAAATAATCTTCGTACACTTTTCCACGGAGTTTCGGACCCCTTGTACAAAATAAAGGTTAATTAGATAGATAGTTAATCTGTGCATGATTGAAATGGTTTCAGAATAGCTTTGAGCTTAACATAATATTTATGGGAAGGAAAATTGTGGCGATGGCTTTGTAGTTTGTTTCAGTTTCTATTATATTCACATTTAACATAAGCAACTGTTATTTATTTTGTCAGTTGTTTTTCCGCCATTTGCAAGATCCTCGAGACCAGCATGAAGGAAGTTAAAATCAGTGTTCCACTTTTCAATCTTCCCTTTTTCCTCTCTTCCCTCATCTTTCCCCTTTTCCTCCCCTTCATGTTAGAATATACAGGGTCTAGATTTCCCCTTTACCCTCTTCCCTTCCTTTTCTCTTTTCAAACCCCATTTTCCCCCTTCTTCAGGGAATTTCCCCGCAAAAGTGGAAACACCGGTTAAAATCCTACCCCCACGCAGAATGACCGAAATTTCTTGCTGAACGTGCTCGTGCCAGAGGTTCTAGTAGTTATCATAAATCCGGAATTTACCCAAAATTCTGCAAATAGCTGCTCATTCACTGTGGCGAAAAAGGCCCTTTCACCGCAAATTCAGGGGGTGAAAAAAACTTTCACCGCAAATCCAAGGGGTAAAAAAAACTTTCACCGCTAATTCAGGGGGCGAAAAATACTTTCATTGCAAACTGAAGGGTTGAAAAAAAAACTTTCACCACTGTTTTACCTGGTGAAAGTGTCTTTCTCGCCACAGTGTGGTGGAGAACAAAGACCTGTCTTTGAGTTCCTTGGTCTGGGATTAGATATTCGTAGGAAAGATTCAGGATTCAGTACTCGATGCTATCTTTATCCGCTCACTTTTCAGTTTTCCCAGGAAAATTATCAACTACAATTTAGAATTACCGAAACACAGCTTTTTTCGTCTCGAGTTTTCTTATTTTTCTGAAGCTTGTTTTTCATTAAGTTCATTCATTCATTCAATTCAATTCAATTCATCATTAATTCATTAAGTAATTCATTCATTCATTTTTTATAAACATTTCATTTCATTCAAATGTTTTCATTAAGAAACTTACAATTTAAAAAAAAAGTCCAATTTACACGACTTGTAGAATTCATTCCAAAGTTGGCCAAGTTAATATGTGTATAATTCTTCGTTTTGCATGTTTCTTTTGCATTTTACCCACCGCAGGTAGAAGCAGTGTTTCCACTTTTAGGGGAAATTCCCTGTTTTTAGGGGAAAATGGCACTAGGAAGGGAAAAAGAGGGGAAGAGGGGAAAACCAGGGAATCTGAAGAAATTTTAAAATCATCGTTAAATTTGACTTTTTCCTATAGCGACATGTTAATTGACGCATTTTTTTCAACAGTAATTAAATTTCCCTTTGGAACTGCAAATTAACCATGAAATAAAGCTTACAAATCAATAAATGTATTTTTCACTACTTATAAGTGGAAGGGAAGAACGAGGGGAAACGGGAAAATGAGAGGGGAAAATAGGGGAAAATCCAAAATTTATTATCTGAGAGGGTAAAAAAGGGAAAATAAAGGCTCCTACCAGGGAAAGCCCAAATTTGAAAGTGGAACCACTGATGTCGGGCTTCCACGGTAGTGGAAGCCCAGTATATAGATCAAAACATGAAATCGTGGTTTGGTTCTTCTTTCACCTGCCGCTGGCAACATTTTTCTTTCGCCTGCCGCTGCCAACATTTTTCTTTCGCCTGCCGCTAGGTATATTCTTGTGCTAGTTGCCGTAAGCAACCGTTAGCAACTCGCAGAAATATGGGAATATTAGGAATAGGTGGTTTCGACGACTCCCACTTGTCCATCCGCTCCCACTGTTTCACTGTTTTCTTTCCTCTTCCTTTGCTTGCTTTCAATCGAATCTTGGCTTTTCATGATCAACCCGTTAATTGCATATATACAGTCAATCGTTTTAGTCATCATCAGGCAGTATATTCCTTTCGCTCGGGCCTGTAACATATTTGTATTCTAATTATTGTACATTTATTCATTTCAAATTGCATTATTATTGAAACAGTTATTTCATGTTTCTTCTCACTTCATTGTGGATTTCGTCTCTTCTTTACCAGTTAGTATAGTACAGCGATTCTTACACTTTTCTAATTCATTTCCTTTCCATTTCTTCTACGAACGATTTTTTTTTTAGTTTCAAAGAAGACATCCGACGACATATCTACGTCGACTTACGTTTCACACTTTAAGTAACATTTCCTCTAGCTATCCCCTTTCGCATTTCACTATTTTTATGATGTGTTTCTCACGGCACCCAATATTAATTCAAATCACTTTACTTTGTCCTTTTTCGTTTATTCCCATCCCCTTTTGATATAACGTAAATGTTTCGTATAAACCAGTGCAGTCTCGCAAGAAGCATTTCTTCTATTCCCCCCCTCCCTTTTTCTTTTTCAAGGGGTGATTCTCTATTGTACAATGTACAGAGAAATACTGCTTAACTCACTAGTTTGGATCACCATGTGAAATTACATACAACAGCATAGGTAATTCACGTTTTCGACTGTGTTTTTCCTGTTACATTTACATGGACTGACGCGTTTCTTTACTAATAGGTTTGCAATGTTGAAAGTTATAAGGGTCCTTCCATCAAGGGTCTACTAGACTCGTTTCTAGCAGTCGTGGTTCTCAGTGTACTCTGAATGCGTATTGTGCAGTTATTGCTAGTAAATTCAAGATATTTCCGCTGGGGAACTGACTGCTTGGATACCATTTTGATGGTGGCGATTATCTTTATAACGAGAACAAACATAAACTAAGTGGAACATCATATTTTGCTCCTTCTCAAGTTCCCTTACAGTTCAACTTGCCATTCTCTAAATTTCAGGGTAGAAGCACTATAGAATCGAGCAAATATCCTTGTTTTGGGACCCTCAATGATCGCTGTTTCTTGGATTTAGCGAAAACATGAAGAGATTCTATTATGCTTGATCGCCGTTTCGATGGTTGCTTGCTAGTCACATGTAATTATACTGTTGCCATCATAAAAAGCAAATTGGATGACGGGTATTACTTATTTGATTCTCATTCGCGGAACGAGAGAGGCTTTCCCTGTCTTGATGCCCATTCAATTCTTTTACATTTTATCAGTATACAAGTAAACAAAAACCTTCCACAGAACCTTTGCCTTTTTTTTCGGACGACCCTAAACCCGTTAACACCTTAACCTGCACCACACAAAACATAGCCCCCGACATTCCGTATTTCCCCTGTACCACTACTTATCCATCCTACAGAACGTTTCTTTTTTTTTTTTGTCCTTCCAGATACATGCAAGTCGCTTATTTTATTTTTTGCACTCCTAGATACTAGTGACTCACTTTGTTTGTTTTTTTTTTTGCACTACAATATACTTGTTTTCTTTTCGGAGCTACTAGCTACTGGCGAATCACTCACCGTTTCAGTTACTACCCTTCTACGATTACAGTTCTGCTCAACTTAATCGTACTTCTTACTTAGATCGCTAAACTGTTCCACTTTGTCATGCAAACATCAGTCTTACATGACTTCAAAAGATAATTTGGCTATACATACAAAAATAGTACATACTAGCAAACAAAAACCTTCTTACGAAGGTAGTGTTAGTGCAGTATAAAGATTGCACGTCTGAAAGCCCACATACATGGAAATCACAAAGTTCCCAATTCACCACTTGAACTATATATTCGACGCCCCTCTTTGTAAACCATAAAACCATTTGAAATGTTGCACACACTAACAACCGCAGATGTAGCTAACACACTACACTTATTCCCTGCGAATACTTCAAGTAATTTCCAACAATTCGATACTGCATATTTCCTTTAGGTAAATACTGCTACCAGTATAACTGACTACACAAATACTAAGCTACTTAGCATTCTTCTACATACACCTATCCCACCCACGCATAATCCGTCCAATGGCGAAAGTTACTAATGGTACCAGCTTCGCATACACACCAAACTGACAACAATTCAACAACTCACGACATAAAAGAAAACACCAAACCAACGTGGTACGAAATCAGCTTCCAGTTAAATGACAAGGAAAAGTTACTAACACCATAAACCCCACGCATTCACTACAAATCTCGAAAGCAGACGCCAAAAAAGTGACGAAGAGGGGCGTCGAATATATAGTTCAAGTGGTGAATTGGGAACTTTGTGATTTCCATGTATGTGGGCTTTCAGACGTGCAATCTATATACTGCACTAACACTACCTTCGTAAGAAGGTTTTTTTTTTGCTAGTAAATAAATACGTTACAAATGATCAAATATACGTAATCTAAACAGAATATATGACAGTTCAGTAGTTACCACATCTGGGTGATGTTTATTTCATAATTGGTTACCTTTTTCTTTGCGTACGTCACCAGACTTCATTTTTCTCTGTTAGAATGAAAGTAAATTGGAAACTTGCAAAGGAAAATTAATGCTTTTTTGTAGACAAGAAATCCAAAATCAAATTTCACGATTCGGGCGGATTATAAACACAGCGGAGCCTGGACTTCACTTGGTACATGGTAAGACTACTAGGTCGCGTAAACTCGCCCTTACAAAAACTCACAAGCCACAGACAACGGTCTGATCGGCAGCGGCGCCAAGGTACGGCCGTTTTTATGGCCGGTTGGTGAAACCCACCCATTATAAGGGTCTGGGTAAACTGCAGAATGCAAAACGACTGCAGAACGAACGTTCGTTCTGCATTTTACCATTTTTGCATACGGCAGGTAGTTTGCATTTTATGTTTTGCAATTGACATTTTGCATTTGCCCAGAAACTTTTTGGGCTCGACAATAAAATTGAAAGCCATTTCCTCTGTGAAGAAAGAATCAATTTGCAACGAAGTTTCGAAATAAATCAATCAAAAGAAACAAATAAAAAACTGAACAAATAAAAAAGTAATAATACAAAGTAAAAGTTCAATAGATAGGTACTTAATCTGTGCATGATTTCAAGTAACTTATAACAAGTTTTGCTTCGTAGCTCTATAAACAAGAAAATAACTAGTTGTTTGTTTTTCAATTTACATTTCTTTTCGATCGGAAAACCGGTCACAATACAGGATAATTTTGAACTATTGTTACATACGATTTCCTTATTAACACAATAATAATATAGTAACGGCAGAAGTATGTTTTCCTACTTGTTCTTGCGTCTTGGTGGAACACGATTAGAGGATTTAGTAATTTACCGAAAATATACGAAGAAGGTGCATTTCGAACACCAACTCCCGAGTTTTCTGTTGTGAACTTATTTCCGCTCTTGATAATCCTATAATTAGACTAGATATTCGTATGAAAGATTTAGGCTTGAGTATACGATGCTGTCTCGTTCCGCTCACTTTTCAGAGTTTCCCAGAAAAATTATGAAATGCAATGCAAGTGAGAATACCGAACCGCAGCTTTGGTCTCAAGTTTTAGTTTTCTGAAACAAAAATGTTTTCATAGCAAAACGTATCTCAATTAGAATAAAATGTCCAAGTTAGACGATTCTTGTAGAATTGATTCTGAAGTTGCCAAAATGATTTGAGTATAAATTTCCATTTTGCATGTTTCCTTTTGCATTCTACCCTTTTAATAGCCGTTGGCACATTTTGCAGAGTTGTTAATTTTGCATTTTACCCACCGCAGGTAGAAGCGTTTTGCAGTCGTTTTGCATTTTACCATTTTGCATTTTGCAGTTTACCCACATCCTTTATTTTCAGCGTTCCCACTTCCAGTTTCCCCTTTTTCCGGTCTTCCCTTATTTTACCCTTTTTACCCTCCGTACTAGAATACAAAGGGTATAGTCCAGATTTTCCCTTCTCCCTCTTCCCTTATTTTTCCCTTTTCATACCCCATCTCCCCTTTACTTAGGAGATTTCCCCGCAAAGTGGAAACTGTTTATTTTCCTCATTCGCGTCTTTGGTTTTACATCAGACGAAGGAAACTAGATTTTATTTTGCGGTAACTGCTTTTTTCAGTACACGTATTGGTCTGCTTGTGAAGTTAATCCCAAAATATTCTAAGTGCTACACTAGAACCAAAGTAAATAGCAGCATTGATGGAAAACTGTGTGGTAATATCTTGTTGTACCGAAGACGTGATACTAAATGGACCACAAAACTTGTACCAATAGGAGTTAATGTAACGAGTTCCAAAGAAGTGGGCTTCGTGGAAGTTGGCTCGGTGAAAGTAGAGCGAGTTCCACGAAGCCGATTAAATAGTCATTAATAGCCAGGTCAAGCCAAGGCAATAAGAGGCAGTTGAGGAGGAGAACATAGAGCAGTGCTTCCACTTTGCAAGGAAATTCCCTTAAAAAAGGAAAACGGGGTCCTAAACAGGAAAATGAAGGGAAAAGGGAAAATGAAGGGAAAACTGAAATTTCCAAGTATGGACAAATACATTTCAGTCCTATGTTGTCAAAACAAACCTCAGAAGATTATTTTTCTAGGTAAAGATTGGAAAATAATATAAAAAAATAAGCAGGAAAGAATTACTGGACCATAAGTTGTCTAGGATTCATAAGAACTAATTTAAAGTAGACGCGTGGATGGACAATTCGCCAGAAAACTTTCTGTTTTATTGCGAAAAGTGTTACTTATTGATGTCAACCACTGGTATAAAAAGGTCGCAAAGTTTGCCAAACAAATCCAGTAGTAGCACAGTATAGAAATATACAGTACGACAAGGTTCCGTATCTCCCCATGTTAAAGCCGCGCTGTTGGAAATCAGCGCTCGGACGGAGGTATATGGTACTAAAACCAGCTTTTTGCTGGTTGACGTCACGCTATCAAAATGCCTTGAGCGCCTCACGTTTTCATTTTACACCTTGACTGCTTTAGCCATTGAAAAACTCCTTGCTTGGGTGGGTATGCCGTTCAAACTTTCGCAAAAGGCCAAAATACGACAAAAATAAGATTGCGGGAGCCCGTATAAATACACGCACGTTCACATAAAATATTTGATTTTTTAAAAGCCTTGTGATGGCATCATAGCTGACAGTTTCCTTCTTGTTGAATATTTGGTTAAAAACAAAAAGTAAAACAAACATGTAAACAGCAGAGCAATGCCATGAAACAAAGGTTGGGTAGCTACTAAGTGGATTTGTTAGTTATTTCGGAAGTGTTGCGAATATAAACTGAATCTATCCGTCCGTAGCACTGAAATAAGTTTGGAATTACGAAGAATAATAATGCTACTAGTACTAGCAGTAATAATAACAAGAAAAGTAATAAAACTGATAATGATAAAAATAATAATAAAATTAGTAATATAAAAATAATAAAACATTTTATGCGAGCGTGCGTGTATTTATACGGGCTCCCGTAATTTTAGTTTTGTCGTATTTTGACATTTTGCGAAAGTTTGAACGGCATACCCACCCAAGCAAGGAGTTTTTCAATGGCTAAAGCAGTCAAGGTGTAAAATGAAAAGGTGAGGCGCTCAAGGCATTTTGATAGCGTGACGTCAACCAGCGAAACGCTGGTTTTAGTACCATATACCTCCGTCCGAGCGCTGATATCCAACCGCGCGGCTTTAACATGTGGAGATAGGGAGCCTTGTCGTACTGTATATTTCTACACTGTGGTAGTAGTGAACAATCAGGCTGTCAGGCTGCCAATTGTCAGTTCCGCGCGTCGCTCACAATTCGAACAAAACGTCCTAGGTTTGGATCATCAGCCCCCCACTACCGGTAAGTTTTTTAAATGTTCAAATCACATGCTAAGGTTTTAAAAAAAATTTAGTTGCGGATAGTTAATTTAATTAAACAAGAAGAGTTATCCATTAAATGTACCTGAATTTTAGTTCTCTATGAGATCTCCGTTGTAGCGAAGTCTTTAAGATTCTGAAACTGTACCAACAAGAACTAAATATAAAACGTATTGGTTACACTTAAGTTTCAATAAGAAACTGGTGTATGTATTTACACATGCACTATATTATGCTGTATTATTATATATGCGTATATAATATATATGATCTGTATAGTACTATTATAAAATTATTTATATTGAAATTAATATTAAATATTAATACATTATTTATGCTACATAAATGCTGTCTTCAGTATTTCAAAGTATAAAACAGACGATCATTTTATACATATTACTTGTAACTGTCGTATTTAATTATGAATGTACATGTAGATTCAGGGATCGAAACTTCAAGTAGGTTTTGTACACGTAGGTCGTGTAATCACTTATCTTCAGGTTAACTATACGTGTTGTCAAAACGTTATCAAATGTTTTCATGTCTATGCCGGATACAGTCAGGGTGGGGGGGGGGGGTCCCTATTTGTACGGTTACCGTGCGAAGATGGACTCATTGACGATTTTTACGGATGTGTTCTTTTCGACTCAGTTTTTCTTTACGTTTACCTATTATGTCATTCTCATCACACTGAAATAATCTTACCCTTTTCGTGTAAGTTTCGGACCCCTTGATATAGGTATTACATGTATCCTGTGTTCCGGACGATGCCGGAAGTTTTAAGTTAATTTAATTTTTTTATTGCGAGTTTATCGTTAGGAGCCCGAGGATGACTTCTGATCAGAAATCCTTGTATGCAAATGCAAAGCGATCAGGAGTGAACCGAGGGCTTAAAAGGCCTTGCTCGGGGCAGAGCAGGGTCAGAAGACTACAGGGTGTCAAGAGTCCACCACAGTGTAATCTGCTAGACAGTGAGTTCTCGATTGTATCTTTCCCATTATAGTGTTCTCAGACAGGAAAATGACGCCACCGGTGGTAGACTTTCGAAGCTTTGCCTATCTTTGAGCGCTTTCAGACAGGAAAATGGCGCCGCCTATGGCAGATTTTCGAAGCCTTGCCTATCTTCGAGCGCTTTCAGACAGGAAAATGGCGCCGCCTATGGCAGATTTTCGAAGCTTTGCCTATCTTCGAGCGCTTTCAGACAGGAAAATGGCGCAGCCTATGGCAGATTCTCGAAGCTTTGCCTATCCTAAAGCGAAGGTAACAGTAGCTGAAGAAAGACAAAGCTTCGAAAGTCTAGCACGGGCGGCGCCATTTTCCTGTCAGAAAACACTTTAATGGGAAAGATACAATCGAGAACTCACTGTCTAGTAGATCACACTGTGGAGTCCACCTAGGGTCGTCGGTGAGTAAAGTTATTCCCTCCTTTTGTTGCGCATTCTAAAGTAAATATTTTTCGTTCAATTCCTTTTTTCTCTTCGGTAAATTTGGTCATTGTTAATTCTTAGTTAATACAGATATTTTCAGTTGGAATCATTTGTAATCATTTGACACGGAAGCGACAAGGAAAGCATTCTACCACTGAACATCCTGTATATTTTATTCTAGGCGTTATGGATACATTGTACACTATGAAAGGGTCCTCAAACTCTTAGTGATACGTTTACGAAAAATATATTCCTTATTTCAGTCTTGTCATTCGTATTTGAACTTGCTAGTAAGTACGACTAAAAATAAGGGAAATAAATATATGTTGTGTAGAAGGGAAAAGGGAAGGAAAACACACATTTCAAAAAGGGGAAAAAAGAGAAATCAAGTTTTACCAGACAAAGAGAAAAAAAGGAAAACAGAGTCCTCTAGAGGGGAAAACCCGAAACTGAAAGTGGAGGCATTGACATGTAGAGTTAGTTTCTGGAGAGCAATAAACAGTATCCAAGAAAATACAATTCTGTTTGTCTTTTCATTTATCTTGTCTTGTCACAGTTAGCATTTCTGTGTCCTTGATTTTGTAAAATACTAACTCGAATTTTAAATTTTTCACTCACTTCTCAGTTTATGTAACCGTCTTTCAGTTAGGGAGTTATCGAAGAGCTCGTTTTCCTTCGACAGAACTAGCAGATTACAGAAAAACACATGTGGTCCATATTTTGATACGTTAGTAAAACATAGTTTACCATTTTTAGGTTCACTTATAAGTTGATGTCATGGCTTCACTTCCCTCAATGGAGGAGGTATCGTCGCTGTCTGCAGTCCCGGCAGGATTTTCAGAGTCATCGGAAGAAGGTACAGATAAAAGCAGTACGAAAAAACTGACAACAAATTTGCAGTATAATAGATTTTAAAATATTTCATGTCTGAAGGCGACAACAACAGTAGATCTGGAAGCGACGTGGACGCGAGTTATTCGAGTAACTCTAACGATGACACTGGCTGCCGAGTTGTTGATGTTCACCCAGGTAACATATTAAAATTAGCCACAGTCTCTGTTACTTTGATTTCTAGTAAAATGTCAAAACAGGATTTTAACGTCTTGTAATTTCCAGCAGGAAAGGAAGAGAACGATCTGCAGCGTCAATCAAGAAGAAATGTTCCGACTCTCGACTTGTTCACATGTAAATGTGGGAAAGTATTTACGAAGAAGCCTAGTTTGGCTAACCATCTACGTGCAGTACACAAGAACGACAGAAACTTTACATGCGACGTCTGTGGTAAAAATTTTGGATTAAAATCCACTCTAGCTGTCCATCTTAAATCAGTTCATGATGGAGAAAAGTTTCCATGCGGCACCTGTGGCAAGCAGTTCACCCAGAAAGGCGACCTGACTCGGCACATGAGCACAGTTCACGATGGAGTGAAAAATTTTGCATGCGACGTCTGTGGTAAAAAATTTGGAAGAAAATCCACTCTAGCTCTCCATCTTAAATCAGTTCATGATGGAGAAAAGTTTCCATGCGGCAGGTGTGGCAAGCAGTTCACCAGGAAAGGCAGCTTGACTCTGCACATGAGCACAGTTCACGATGGAGTGAAAAATTTTGCATGCGACGTCTGTGGTAAAAAATTTGGATTAAAATCCCATCTAGCTGTCCATCTCAAATCAGTTCATGACGGAGTAAAGTTTCCATGCGGCACCTGTGGCAAGCAGTTCACCACAAAAGGCAGCCTGACTGTACACATGAGCACAGTTCACAAAAAGTGAAGAACTTCGAATGCGACGTCTGCGGACAGAGATTCGGGACGAAAAGCGACTTGGTTAGACACCTTAAATATGTTCACGACGATGTCAAGTTCTGAAGCAGAGTTTGTGCGGGGAAGTTCAGTAGGGAAAGTAGCCTGACTCGGCACTTAAAATCAGTTCATGGTTGAGGAAGAAATAGATACCGCTCAAGGACCCTTTTTTCGAGAAAGTCATTTCGTTTCTCAATAAGAAATTCCTTTACTATTTTTCAATCCATGTTAAAACTCATGCTACTGTTGACAGATGCTGAAAGGGTGTTTCTTTCTGTTGATGATGAAATAAAACGTTCAGCATCCACATACCAGTTGACTTAATTTAATTGTTACTTCAGTAACTCGGAAGTGATTATGGTTTTCGTCGCTTGGACTAGTTCACGTCAAGACAAGACAGAAAATACTTAACGAAACTATTTAGAAACATCGGAATTAGAGACTAGGTTACTCATGCCTCGGCCTTTTGTCATGTTCACGAATATTTCGTTCACTTTTGAGAGCAGTGTAAGAGTATAAAAATAATTTTGACTTTGGAATATCTAGATAACTTAGGTGTGTCTATTTCACACGGCAGTGAAATGGGGAAATTGTGGGGGTAAAATGGGAACGCTAGAATCTGAAGCAGTGTTTCCACTTTTATTTCCCCCTTTGATTCCTCTTCCCTTGTTTTTCCCTTTTTCTCCTCCGCACTAGAATGCAGGCCGTTCGCTTAGATTTTCCTTTTTTCCTCTTCACTTATTTTTCCCTTTCCAGACCTCATTTTCCCATTTTTCAGGGAATTTCCCTGCAAAGCGGAAACACTGTTCTGCAGTGGGGAAGATTGGGAGTGAAACAAATTTGGTTGGGAAAAATCGGGAAAAGTCGGGAGAGGATCGAAAGTTCGATTTCACCGACCGCCCACTACCATTTCTGCTGTCAGTAAACTGAGCAGTATTCACCAGTTTCCTTTCTACGACGATTCCTCTTACGTTGTGTGGCGGACTGCCATGACGCAAACGGACATGTGAATAAAAAATTCAAGTTTTGTTTCGCATAAATGACGTACAAACTCAAGTAAATTGCTGTGCTGATTCCTACTGTAAAGTTTTGTAATCCATAAAGTACCACGCGATTTTTAACATACGCCATACATCTATGCAGCTATTTTGTTTGAAGCCAGTCTTCCAAACATTTGGGGATAAAAGTTTGAAGAAGGCTGATACGTACTGTGAAAGAGGTAATTACCACGAATCGTTTCTGAATTTTCCATTCTGATTTCAAATCAAAAACACGAAGGAGAGAAAACAATAAACGCCTGTGTGATTTACCGTCTTCTGGCGCGAACAACTTGGAGCCACCTACCGGTAGAATGTGGAACTATGTTCGACTTTCTCATGATTATTCTGAACACTTTTCAGTTTCCTCCCAATAACATTATTTCTGAAAAGTTACCGCTGCTTCATTTTGCAAAAATTCTCTACGGGAATAATGCTAAAATAGCCAGATTACTTCTACAATGCGAAAAGCCTTTTCTCAACTGATGGTTCACGTTCTGGTCATCGTACTTATTAATCATATTAGTTCAAGTTAAGCAGCATTCTCAATACAGTTACTAGCGATAAAAAATTAAAAATAGCAACATAGTGCAAACAAAATGAATAGTAATTTATAGCAACTGGAATCATAAATAGTAGCAATAATGTGCCAATATTGATAATTCATTGTTTAGGTTTTTTTTAAAGTTTATTTTGCTATATATATCGATTAAATATAAAAGATGAAGATCTAGATCAAGCAGCAAGAATAGTTTACAGTTCCAATAATCATAATGGTGGATAGAATAGTTTGGAAATACCAACAAATCACATTAATGCCGTTTATTTGCTCCAAAATGAACGAATATGTAAAAAAAAGTGTTGTAAATTACGTTAAAAATCCCGTGAAATTAAGTAAGGAAATAACGATGAGGTTGAAAAGATGATTCTGTATATTCTTCGTCTCGCTTCAAACTCATCTCCCGCCAAAACATTCTCTTTTGTATTTCAGTCAACAACACGTTCACGAAACGCCCGCTAGATGGCGAGCATATAATTCTAACAGATTATAGGACAGGCAAATGTAATCGGGTCTGGGTAAACTGCAAAATGCAAAATGCAAAATGGTAGAATGCAAAACGACTGCAAAATGAACGTTGGTTTTGCATTTTACCATTTTGCAAATGTATAGATTTTGTATTTTACGTTTTGCAACTACCATTTCGTAGTTGCCCAGAAACTTTTAGGCCTGACAGTAATACTGAAAGGTATTTCCTCTTTAAAGAGAAAATACATTTGCAACAAAGTTTAGAGATAATACAATCAAAGAAATAATTACCAAAAATTGAATAAATAAGAAATAAAACACAAAATAAAAGTTAAGTGTATATAAACTTAATAGGGGCATGACTTAAATGATTTGAAAGTTGCTTTGAGATTAACACAATATTTGTGGGAACGAAAACTGTGACGATCGCTTTGTTGTATCTCTCTTCTCTCCTTGTTTTTAACGAGCGTGGCTGGAGATACTGCATACATACACACATATTCCATTCAAACACTTCTAGACTGGTTACCGCATCTCGTCGAACCTTTGCTCCAACACAAGTGGAAGTTAATTGTAAAAGAAATTGACATCAGTAGTGTTATGGGGCTATCTGTATTAGAACCAAAATAACAAGTGACGATAATAGAGAGCAGTTCTGAATACCCGTCGTAATGCATCTAACTATATCATTGGCAGTTTTATTTATCGTGCGGTAGCAGTCCGATAATTTGGAAGCATAAGCATTTTCATAGCACACTTCATAATATATGTAAAAACTCGTGGTTTTTATAGTTCCTTCTTAGGCGTATGCTTGCATTACAGCACTTCATGCCGTATATGTTGGACGTAATATGGAAACTGATGAAAAAACTACCAACGTTGAAATCTGTGTTGAATTCGTTGAAACGCTTGTTCCTTTTTGCCGACCCGGAGATACCGGGTATACGGGCTTGCGGCCGGCTTCCCCACCAGTGCTTCCAGTTTGCAGGGAAATTCCCTCAAATGAGGAAAATGGGGAAGAGAGAAAAGGGGAAATGGAGGATAAGTGAATTTACCAATGTAGCTTTACTCTGTAGCACGAAGCGGAAAAAAAGGGAAATTAATATTTTGAAGCAGAGGAGGGAAAAGGGGGAAAAATGTGGAAGCACTGTTCCCCACAAAGACAAGCCACGTAGTCCCAAGTCTCAAGGGACTGGTGGCTCTTTTCTAGTGCCATAGTATGCAGGGGATACTAGAATGAACAGAAAATTCTCTAGGGATCTACCTGGAGAGCGAACATTTTCTTTTAACGGGCGAAGTTATGTTTGAGAGAATACGTAAAGAACCAAATTTGAATGTCTAATGCGTAAATAGGATGGCTAGAACTTGGAAATGTTCACACAAGATTGATAGGTTGAGACAAAGCGTCAGAAAAAGTTGCCATAACACTTGCTGGGAAAAAAGAAATTTATTTGTTTAGTGGTGGGATCGTACCCGGACCAGCTCAGGTGCAAATTTTCAGGTGTTCTCTCCTGAGATTTACCAAGGGTCTTCCAAACGTTAGTCTACCTGAAGGTGTTAAAATCTGCTATATAAATTGGGAGACTAGCTTTGAAGACCTTCACTTCTCAAACTGAAAAAGTAAAACAGAGTCAAGTTTTCTCCGCAAGAGCACATTATGTCAAACGACGGAAATGTGGGAAACAGTGCAGCTTTTTGGTACGCTTACACCTACCCGTGAGATGCCATCACAGTGTAGTCTACTAGACAGTGAGTTCTCGATTGTATCTTTCCCATTATAGTGTTTTCAGACAGGAAAATGCCGCCGCCTATGGCAGATTTTCGAACCTTTACCTATCCTAGAGCGAAGGTAACAATTCTTGAAGATAGGAAAAGCTTCGAAAGTCTACCACGGGCGGCGCCATTTTCCTGTCTGAAAACACTATAATGGGAAAGACACAATCGAGAACTCACTGTCTAGTAGATTACGTTGTGGATGCCATTTAGACCCAGGGCAGGTGAAGGAATCTTATTTACATGGGACACAGAAGAAAGAAGAGGCATTACAGTTAAAGCGTATTTTCATTACAAATTTCTAGTCAGAAGGAACTGATGTACAGTACTGTACAGTACCAATACTAATGTAACACTTAATCTATTGTGGTGTTTCATACGTGAACGTTAGCCTTGCTTATATTTTCATGTACTGAGATATATTCTTATGAATATCGTCGTACACAGCTTTAGATGCTTTAGATAATTTTTCCAGTTGCTCGGCTAGATTCTGTTATACTTCTAACACGTAATGTTGCAGGGAATATGTACTAAAGTTATAAGCGACTTAGTCTGGTCGGTAACAGTAAGGATTCTGAGAAGCATAGAGAGAATCGTAACCGATGTGCCCTCCACAATGCAAAATCTAGGGTGACAAAGAATCTAGCGTTTAAATCAATATGCTTTTGTTTTTTTGCAGATGACTGGAAGGCGGACGGGTACAGATGGCGCCAGGGAGCCAAAATGAATTTTTTCTCCTCGGTAGGATCCCAAGTTGAGAAAAATTTTTTCCTCCGTTTACGTTGGACCCAAGGAAACATCAGCAGCGTTTAAACGCCATTCGTATATACATCCTTCCTACTCGAAATGCGTGTTGATCACGTATATCGGGGATGAGACTGCTGCCGGCTTATTTTGCCACGGAAACTCTAGAAAAAACGTAAAAATTAATCGCCCATTTGTTCGCTCCCAGCCTTCGTTACTGAGGGAGCTGCAAGATCATGATGGGAAACCGCGTTCTGTACATCAGAAAATGGTTTCATCAGGGCCAGAAGAGTTAAATCATCACGCTGTAGCAGTACCGCGCGATCTGGAGCAAGTCCGTAATGCTCAGAAGTATGCCAGGTCAAAGGTCTGACTCTCAAGGGACGATTTGTACAATCTAATCGAACTGGCTCACGACCTAGACTTTATCGAAACGATGACCGTTCACAAAGACCTGCTCGCAATTGTATATGCGAAGGAGTTACTGGCAACGTTTAAAGGACTACTTGGTCGGTCAGATCTTCCAGTTATGACCGTGACTTGCGATATAACCTTCATCTAGGAGATTTCTACGTTACTATTTTAGTGTACCAGGAAACCGAGTTTGTTTCAGCTCCGTCTATGGCCTTTTCTACATGATAAATGAAAGGAAACGGCAGAGAGTCACGATTTTTTCTGGAGAAAAGTCGTCGAATTGGTCCCAGAATTGAACACAGTAGATCCTTCATTGGTTTACTTTGTTACCGACCAAGAGCACGCAATAGTAAACGCAATCTGCCAAAATGTTCCCCAGATAAAACTTTTTCGCTGCTGGAATCACGTTAAGAGCGACGCAAAGTTCCAGCTCAGAAAAATGGGGCTAGGTCATGAACCTTACATGGCTGATTTGCACATTCTGATTACGCAAGCTGCTAAGGAGAAATACATGGAAAAGTCGCTTGAAGTTTCGCAGCTTCGGGACAAAAAATTTTACAACTATTATTACAGAAATATTCACGTAGACATAGACAGGACAGGAGCTTGGATGCTGAAGCCATTCGGTGTGTTGACAGCCACGATCAAATTCTTCAGAATCGCTCCACGCAGTCATTAAGCGCCTTCAGGAATGGAACGAAGTACCAGTGGACAGTATGGTTCTAAGCTCTTATAGGTTATCTAAGTACTATCACCACCAAACGGTCCGAGGACGCTACGGACTTGGAGACTGGGAAGTAAGGAACCATCTGCACAACTTGTACAGCTTGTCTCTTGACGCCCCAATTCTCGAAAAAGCCATCCCGCCGGAGGACATTGTGGGCCGCATAAAGGAATCAGCATCCTTAGTGGGCAATTTCAACAACGAAACTTGTCCCGCAGCTGTGAATCCCACAGCCAGCACTGAAACAATCCGACCTCAAGTATCCGATTTCGGAGTATATGAGCGGGCTTTGTCAGTTATCCAAGAGGGTCGGATCACGCTGGACCCCAAACTGAAGGCATTTGTCGTGCAGGGTTCTAACATTAGTGCCCATGTGGTACAGTTATACCCCCAGGTTAGATGCTCATGCCCGGGAGTTGGTAGATGTTACCACGTGCTCGCAGCAAAGCTTTCCCTTGGAATGAATCAAAGCGACAAACCAAGGAAGCCCCAAATTGTGCATCATACTGGAGACGTCATCAGAAACGCCAAAAGAAGCGGTCAGGACGCAAAAAACCTCGCAGACCTCCTTTAACCCAGGAGGAATTTGCAGTTCCGGTAGAAGCGAGTAACAAAGACGAATCTTCTGCAGATGCTTTCGAGCTAGTGGTTAATTAAAGCAAGGTATTCTTAATAAATTGCTTACCATTTAATTCTTAAATTAAAAATTTTCTGTGCAGGGCAAACAAAAAACTTACAGCCCAAGTAAAGGAAAAAATCCAGCGACAAGCAGTACCAAATCCAATGGGCGATCTTCCGAACCAGATAAGATGATGCAAGAGGTAATTTTTAGAATTAAACATACACTTTTATGGAACTTGGCATAATCGTAATTTTTAGACACCTACTTGTTCGGGGACTACGACAAGTACTACAACATTGCTTGACGCCAGCAGCAGGTTTCTTGCTCCAGCTTATGTGGATCTTGAGCTGGAATTCCAGTCTGACGTTTCTATTGAGTCTTACTGGATTAAAGAGTACGGCTTAGCGATGCAAGATAAACGTGCAATAGAGAATGGTGAGAACCTGTCGGACAGTCACATGTGGTGCGCCGGGTCTTTGCTGAAAAAGGCTTTCCCCAACTTGCAGGGCTTTCAGCCTACTTTCTTCTCTCAGTCCCACAAGTTGGAGGCTTACATGCCATGCAAAGAAGCTGACAGTTTTCATATGGAATTCCACTATAATTCCAACTTAGAGCACTGGGTCCTATCGTCTAAACTGAGGAACGATACTGTATGCCTGTACGACAGCTTAAATCAGAAGCCGATCGACAAATGCATTATATTTCAACTGTCAAGGATTTACGGTTACGAACAGGAATCCATTGATATCAGCAGTTCTCGTTTCAATTTTAATTCTAAATTTACGTTTTTCATTTACGTCATACAGTTTCAGTTTGTCCCGCCGCAACAACAGCACAACCTCCATGACTGCGCGGTATATGCGATCGCAAATGCTGTTTGGATAGCGAACGGTTTAGACCGGAACAATATTACCTACGAACCGGCAACAACATGATGAGGAGACACCTGATGACATGCTTTGAACTGAGGAGCATGACGTTGTTTCCTATAAAGCTGCATGAAGCCCATGGAGATCCCGAAAATAAATCTTACGGCTTACTTTGGGATTGCCGGCTACCTGGATTCTATGACGAAGAAGTGGTCGAATGCTCCAAGAAGGAAACTGTTAGCTTTGATGCCATCACAGTGCTTTTAAAAAATCAAACATTTTATGTGAACGTGCGTGTATTTATACGGGCTCCCGTAATCTTATTTTTGTCGTATTTTGACATTTTGCGAAAGTTTGAACGGTATACCCACCCAAGCAAGGAGTTTTTCAGTGGCTAAAGCAGTCAAGGTGTAAAATGGGAAGGTGAGGCGCTCAAGGTATTTTGATAGCGTGACGTCAACTAGCGAAACGCTGGTTTTAGTACCATATACCTCCGTCCGAGCGCTGATTTCCAACCGCGCGGCTTTAACATGGGGAGATAGGGAGCCTTGTCGTACTGTATATTTCTATACTGTGGTAGTAGGGAACAATCAGGCTGTCAGGCTGCCAACTGTCAGTTCCGCGCGTCGCTCACAATTCGAACAAAACGTCCTAGGTTTGGATCATCAGCCCCCAACTACCGGTAAGTTTTTTAAATGTTCAAATCACATGCTAAGGTTTTAAAAAAAATTTAGTTGCGGATAGTGAATTTAATTAAACAAGAAGAGTTATCCATTAAATGTACCTGAATTTTAGTTCTCAATGAGATCTCCGCTGTAGCGAAGTCTTTAAGATTTTGAAACTGTACCAACAAGAACTAAATATAAAACGTATTAGTTACACTTAAGTTTAAGTAAGAAACTGGTGTATGTTTATACACATATGTAAACACATGTATGTTATGCTGTATTATTATATATGCATATATAATATATATATGATGTGTATAGTACTATTATAAAATTATTTAGATTAAAATTAATATTAAATATTAATACAGTATTTATGCTACATATATGCTGTCTTCAGTATTTCAAAGTATAAAACAGAGATTCATTTTATACATATTACTTGTAACTGTCGTATTTAATTATGAATATACATGTAGATTCAGGGATCGAAACTGCAAGTAGGTTTTGTACGCGTAGGTCGTGTAATCACTTATCTTCAGGTTATCTATACGTGTTGTCACACATTATCAAATGTTTTCATGTTTATGCCGGATATAGTCAGGGGGTTTCTCTATTTGTACGGTTACCGTGCGAAGATGGACTCATTGACGATTTTTACGGATGTGTTCTTTTCGACTCAGTTTTTCTTTACGTTTACCTATTATGTCATTCTCATCATAATGAAATAATCTTCTTACACTACTCATGTAAGTTTCGGACCCCTTGATATAGGTATTACATTTATCCTGTGTTCCGGACGATGCCGGAAGTTTTAAGTTAATTTAATTTTGTTATTGCGAGTTTATCGTTAGGAGCCCGAGGTTGACTTCTGATCAGAAATCCTTGTCTGCAAATGCAAAGCGATCAGGAGTCAACCGAGGGCTTAAAAGGCCTTGCTCGGGGCCGAGCAGGGTCAGAAGGCTACAGGGAGTCAAGAGTCCACCAGAGTGTAATCTGCTAGACAGTGAGTTCTCGATTGTGTCTTTCCCATTATAGTGTTCTCAGACAGGAAAATGGCGCCGCCGGTGGTAGACTTTCGAAGCTTTGCCTATCTTTGAGCGCTTTCAGACAGGAAAATGGCGCCGCCTATGGCAGATTTTCGAAGCTTTGCCTATCCTAAAGTGAAGTTAACAATAGCTGAAGATAGGAAAAGCTTCGAAAGTCTACCACGGGCGGCGCCATTTTCCTTTCTGAAAACACTATAATGGGAAAGTTACAATCCAGAACTCACTGTCTAGTAGATTACACTGTGGAGTACATCTAGGGTCGTCGGTGAGAAAAGTTATCCCTCCTTTTGTTGCGCATTCTAAAGTAAATATTTTTCGTTCAATTCCTTTTTTCTCTTCGGTAAATACGGTGATTGTTAATTCTTAGTTAATACAGATATTTTCAACTGGAATCATTTGTAATCATTTGACACGGAAGCGACAAGGAAAGCATTCTACCACTGAACATCCTGTATATTTTATCCTAGGCGTTATGGATATATTGTACACTATGAATGCGTCCTCAAACTCTTAGTGATACGTTTACGAAAAATATATTCCGTATTTCAGTATTGTCATTCGTATTTGAACTTGCTAGTAAGTATGACTAAAAATTAGGGAAATAAATATATGTTGTATAGAAGGGAAAAGGGAAGGAAAACACACATTTCAAAACGGGAAATCAAGTTTTACCAGGCGAAGGGGAAAAAAGGAAAACAGAGTCCTCTAGAAGGGAAAACCCGAAACTGAGAGTGGAGGCATTGACATAGAGTTAGTTTCTGGAGACCAATAAACAGTATCCAAGAAAATACAATTCTGTTTGTCTTTTAATTTATCTTATCTTGTCACAGTAAGCATTTCTGTGTCCTTGATATTGTAAAATACTAAATCGAATTTTAAATTTTTCACTCACTTCTCAGTTTATGTAACCGTCTTTCAGCTACCGAGTAATCGAAGAGCTCGTTTTCATTCGACAGAACTAGCAGATTACAGAAAAACATATGTGGTCCATATTTAGATACGTTAGTAAAACATAGTTTACCATTTTTAGGTTCACTTATAAGTTGATGTCATGGCTTCACTTCCCTCAATGGAGGAGGTATCGTCGCTGTCTGCAGTCCCGGCAGGATTTTCGGAGTCATCGGAAGAAGGTACAGATAAAAGCAGTACGAAAAAACTGACAACAAATTTGCAGTTTAATAGATTTTCAATTATTTCATGTCTGAAGGCGACAACAACAGCAGATCTGGAAGCGACCTGGACGCGAGTTATTCGAGTAACTCTAACGATGACACTGGCTGCCGAGTTGTTGATGTTCACCCAGGTAACATATTAAAATTAGCCACAGTCTCGGTTACTTTGATTTCTAGTAAAATGTCAAAACAGGACTTTAACGTCTTGTACTTTCCAGCAGGGAAGGAAGAGAACAATCCGCAGCGTCAATCAAGAGGAACTGTTCCGACTCTCGACTTATTCACATGTGAAGAATGCGGGAAAGTATTTACGAAGAAGCCTAGTTTGGCTAAACATCTACGTGCAGTACACAAGAACGACAGAAACTTTACATGCGACGTCTGTGGTAAAAAATTTGGATTAAAATCCCATCTAGCTGTCCATCTCAAATCAGTTCATGATGGAGAAAAGTTTCCATGCGGCACCTGTGGCAAGCAGTTCACCCAGAAAGGCCACCTGACTCGGCACATGAGCACAGTTCACGATGGAGTGAAAAATTTTACATGCGACGTCTGTGGTAAACAATTTGGATTAAAATCCGATCTAGCTGTCCATCTCAAATCAGTTCATGACGGAGTAAAGTTTCCATGCGGCACCTGTGGCAAGCAGTTCACCACGAAAGGCCAGCTGACTGTGCACATGAGCACAGTTCACGATGGAGTGAAAAATTTTACATGCGACGTCTGTGGTAAAAAATTTGGATTAAAATCCCGTCTAGCTGTCCATCTTAAATCAGTTCATGATGGAGAAAAGTTTCCATGCGGCACCTGTGGCAAGCAGTTCACCAGGAAAGACAGCTTGACTCTGCACATGAGCACAGTTCACGATGGAGTGAAAAATTTTACATGCGACGTCTGTGGTAAAAAATTTGGATTAAAATTCCGTCTAGGTGTCCATCTTAAATCAGTTCATGACGGAGAAAAGTTTCAATGTGGCACCTGTGGCAAACAATTCACCAAGAAAGGCAACCTGACTGTGCACATGAGCACAGTTCACGATGGAGTGAAAAATTTTGCATGCGACGTCTGTGGTAAAAAATTTGGATTAAAATCGTGTCTAGCTGTCCATCTCAAATCAGTTCATGACGGAGTAAAGTTTCCATGCGGCACCTGTGGCAAGCAGTTCACCACGAAAGGCCACCTGACTGTACACATGAGCACAGTTCACAAAAAGTGAAGACCTTCGAATACGACGTCTGCAGACAGTGATTCGGGACGAAAAGCGACTTGGTTAGACACCTTAAATATGTTCACGACGATGTAAAGTTCTGATGCAGAGTTTGTGCGCGGAAGTTCAGTAGGGAAAGTAGCCTGACTCGGCACTTAAAATTAGTTATTGTTTGAGGAAGAAATAGATACCGCTCAAGGACTCTTTTTTCAAGTCAGTCATTTCGTTTCTCAATAAGAAATTCCTATACTATTTTTCAATCCATGTTAAAATTCATGCTACTGTTGACAGATGCTGAAAGGGTGGTTTTCTTTCTGTTGATGATGAAATAAAACGTTCAGCATCCACATACCAGTTGACTTAATTTAATTGTTACTTCAGTAACTTGGAAGTGATTTTGGTTTTCGTCGCTTGGACTAGTTCACGTCAAGACCAGACAGAAAATACTTAACGAAACTATATAGAAACATCGGAATTAGAGACTAGGTTAGTCATGCCTCGGCCTTCTGTCATGTTCACGAATATTTCGTTCACTTTTGAGAGCAGTGTATGAGTATAAAATCAACTTTAACTTTGGAATATCTAGATAACTTAGGTGTGTCTGTTTCACACGGCAGTGAAATGGGGAAATTGTGGGGGTAAAATTGGAATGCTAGAATCTGAAGCAGTGTTTCCACTTTTATTTCCCCCTTTGATTCCTCTTCCCTTGTTTTTCCCTTTTTCTCCTCCGCACTAGAATGCAGGCCGTTCGTTTAGATTTTCCTTTTTTCCTCTTCACTTATTTTTCCCTTTCCAGACCTCATTTTCCCATTTTTCAGGGAATTTCCCTGCAAACTGGAACCACTGCCTCCCACTAACCTTCACCCACAACTACATGAGTTCAGTCTTCCCCCTTTTTGCTGTTCATTTCTGAGTTAGACACTGCTTCCACTTTTGAGGAAAATTCCCTCAAAAAGGGAAACTGGGGTCTCGAAAGGGAAACACGAGGGAAGAGGGAAAATTGATGGAAAAATGAAATTTTAAGCTAAATATATATTCTATACCATTAGATTTGTTTAACAATCAATAGAAACCCTAAAAATAAGTATTCACGGATGGGAAAGAGTAGACAGTGCAATGAGGAAAAAAGGGAAAACTGAAATTTTCAAAGTGATGGAAAAAGAAGGAAAATGCAGCCTTCGTCGAGGGTAAACAGTAAACTGAAATGGAAGCACTGGAGTTAGACTTCCTGACGTTCTACTACAGTGTTGCCACTTTCAGTCTTCCCCTTTCCCCCTCTTCCCTTATTTCCCCCTTTTCCCCCTCCATACTAGGATGCAAAGCCTACTTACACATTTCCCCTTTTCCCTGTCCTCTTATGTTTCCCTTTTCAGGCCCCGTTTTCCCCTTTTTACAGGAAATTTCCCTGCAAAACGGAAACACTGTTCTACTACCTTACAAGCCTCTTGAATAAACATTAGCTTCATTCCTAATTCCCATCCATTCACATGATAACATATTTCAACTGACATTTCTTTCCGACCGGAGATCCGGTTTTAGTACAGGATTATTTTGAATTAAGTGCTGTTCTCTCATTAACACAAATCATAATATAATAAAGGCAGAAGTGCGTTTCCCGTGTTTCCACTTTATAGGGAAATTCCCTGAAAAAAGGGAAAACAGGGTCTTAAAAAGGGAAAACCTAAACGTACGGCCTTTATTCTAACACGGGGGGGGGGGGGGGAGGGAAAAGTAAGGGAAGAGGGGAAAAGAGGAAACTGAAAGTGGAAACACTGTTTGTTATCTTACTTGTTGTAGTGTCTTTGAGGACCACGATTGAAGAATTCACTAATTTACCGAAAATGTACGGAGGAGGTGCACTTCGAAGACTGACTGCTGAGTATTTCTTTTGTGAACTCTGTATTTCCGCCCTGGATAATCCTAAATAAATCAAGGGGTCCGAAACTTCCAATAATCTTCGTACACCTAAGTCGTGTTATCACTGTTATCAGCCTGTTATCTCCCCGTCATCTACATGTTATCGCATGTTATCACATAATCTTCGTACATTTGTCCTCGGAGTTTCGGACCCCTTGAAATAAATAGACTAGATCCCAGACCAAGGAACTCATAGACGGGGCATAGCCAAGGGGTCCGAAACTTGCAATAATCTTCGTACACCTAGGTCATGTTATCACTGTTATCAATCTGTTATCTCGGTGTTATCGTATGTTATCAAATAATCTTCGTACACTTTTCCTCGGAGTTTCGGATCCCTTTGGAACAGCCTAAGAGTTAGGTTAGGCTCCACCCGTGATGGGATTTTTCGACTGCAAAGACATCTACAGTAGGCCACTCTCTGGTGGAGAACAAAGGCCTGTCTTTGAGTTCCTTGGTCTGGGACAGTGTTTCCACTTTTGCAGGGAAGTTCCCCGAAAAAGGGGGGAAATGGAGTCTGAAAAGGGAAGACGAAGAGAAGGGAGTAAAGAGGAAATCTAGACCCTGTACATTCTTGCACGGAGGGGGAAAAAGGGGAAAGATACGGGAAGAGGGGAAAAATGGAAGATTGAAAAGTGGCAACACTGGTCTGGGATTAGATATAGGGCCTATTCCAAAACGCGCACCTCACTATAGCGGACACTTCTATTATATCAGTTTATTAAAATTTTGAACTTTTGTGGGTATCAAAGTGTTTCTTAGATTTTTTGACGATTATTAGTTATATTTTCAAGTCGATTCATTGACAAGATTATTTTACACGAGCGTCCGTAGTAGAGAGGATGGTATACAGAGGCCTTTTTGGAATAAGGTCTATTCGTATGAAAGATTCAGGCTTCAGTACACGATGCTTTCTTAATCCGTTCACTTTTTCAGTTTCCCAGAAAAATTATCAAATATAATTTAGAATTACCGAAACACAGCTTTTGGTCTCGAGTTTTCTAATTTTTCTGAAGCTAAAATATTTTCATTAAGAAACTTACAATTTAAAGAAAAAGTCCAAGTTACACGACTTGTAGAATTGATTCCAAAGTTGCCATTAAACAAATTAACTAATTAATTATTATTGTTGGTTAATTATTATTAGTTAGTTATTACTAATTATACACAAATTAACTAATTTGTGTATAATTCTTCGTTTTGCATGTTTCGTTTTGCATTTTACCCACCGCAGGTAGAAGCAGTGTTTCCACTTTTAGGAGAAATTCCCTGTTTTAAGGGGAAAATGGCACTAGGAAGGAAAAAAGAGGGGAAGAGGGGAAAACCAGGGAAACTGAAGAAATCTTACATTCATCGTTAAATTTGACTTTTTCCTACAGCGACATGTTAATTGACGCATTTTTATTCAACAGTAATTAAATTTCCCTTTGGAACTGCAAATTAATCATGAAATAAAGCTTACAAATCAATAAATGTATTTTTCACTACTTATAAGTAGAAGGGAAGAACCAGGGGAAACGGGAAAATGAGAGGGGGAAATAGGGGAAAATCCAAAATTTACTATCTGAGAGGGAAAAAAAAGAGAAAATAAAGGCTCCTACCAGGGAAAGCCCAAATTTGAAAGTGGAACCACTGATGTCGGGCTTCCACGGAAGTGGAAGCCCAGTATATAGATCAAAACATGAAATCGTGGTTTGGTTCTTCTTTCACCTGCCGCTGGCAATATTTTTCTTTCGCCTGCCGCTAGTATTCTTGTGCTGGTTGCCGTAAGCAACCGTTAGCAACTAGCAGGAATATAGGAATATTAGTAATAGGTGGTTTCGACGACTCCCACTTGTCCACCCGCTCCCACTGTTTCACTGTTTTCTTTCCTCTTTCTTTGCTTGCTTTCAATCGAATCTTGGCTTTTGATGATCAACCCGTTGATTGCATATATACGGTCAATCGTTTTAGTCATCATCAGGCAGTAAATTCCATTCGCACGGGCCTCTAACACAATTGTGTTGTATATTCGACGCCCCTCTTTGTAAACCATAAAACCATTTGAAATGTTGCACACACTAACAACCGCAGATGTAGCTACCACGCTACACTTATTCCCTGCGAATATTTCAAGTAATTTCTAACAATTCGATACTGCATATTCCCTTTAGGTAAATACTGCTACCAGTATAACTGACTACACAAATACTAAGCTACTGAGCATTCTTCTACATACACCTATCCCACCCACGCATAATCCGTCCAATGGCGAAAGTTACTAACGGTACCAGCTTCGCATACACACCTAACTGACAACAATCCAACAACTCACGACATTAAAGAAAACACCAAACCAACGTGGTACGAAATCAGCTTCCAGTTAAATGACAAGGAAAAGTTACTAACACCATAAACCCCACGCATTCACTACAAATCTCGAAAGCAGACGCCAATAAAGTGACGAAGAGGGGCGTCGAATATATAGTTCAAGTGGTGAATTGGGAACTTTGTGATTTCCATGTATGTGGGCTTTCAGACGTGCAATCTATATACTGCACTAACACTTCCTTCGTAAGAAGGTTTTTGTTTGCTAGTACATAAATACGTTACAAATGATCAAATATACGTAATGTAAACAGAATATATGACAGTTCAGTAGTTACCACATCTGGGTGATGTTTATTTCATAATTGGTTACCTTTTTCTTTGCGTACGTCACCAGACTTCATTTTTCTCTGTTAGAATGAAAGTAAATTGGAAACTTCCAAAGGAAAATTAATGCTTTTTTGTAGACAAGAAATCCAAAATCAAATTTCACGATTCGGGCGGATTATAAACACAGCGGAGCCTGGACTTCACTTGGTACATGGTAAGACTACTAGGTCGCGTAAACTCGCCCTTACAAAAACTCACAAGCCACAGACAACGGTCTGATCGGCAGCGGCGCCAAGGTACGGCCGTTTTTATGGCCGGTTGGTGAAACCCACCCATTATAAGGGTCTGGGTAAACTGCAGAATGCAAAACGACTGCAGAACGAACGTTCGTTCTGCATTTTACCATTTTTGCATACGCCAGGTATTTTGCATTTTATGTTTTGCAATTGACATTTTGCACTTGCCCAGAAACTTTTTGGGCTCGACAATAAAATTGAAAGCCATTGCCTCTGTGAAGAAAGAATCAATTTGCAACGAAGTTTCGAAATAAATCAATTAAAAGAAACAAATAAAAAATTGAACAAATAAAAAAGTAATAATACAAAATAAAAGTTAAATAGATAGGTACTTAATCTGTGCATGATTTCAAGTAACTTATAACAAGTTTTGCTTCGTAGCTCTATAAACAAGAAAATAACTAGTTGTTTGTTTTTCAATTTACATTTCTTTTCGATCGGAAAACCGGTCACAATACAGGATAATTTTGAACTATTGTTAAATACGATTTCCTTATTAACACAATAATAATATAGTAACGGCAGAAGTATGTTTTCCTACTTGTTCTTGCGTCTTGGTGGAACACGATTAGAGGATTTAGTAGTTTACCGAAAATATACGAAGAAGGTGCATTTCGAACACCAACTCCCGAGTTTTCTGTTGTGAACTTATTTCCGCTCTTGATAATCCTATAATTAGACTAGATATTCGTATGAAAGATTTAGGCTTGAGTATACGATGCTGTCTCGTTCCGCTCACTTTTCAGAGTTTCCCAGAAAAATTATGAAATGCAATGCAAGTGAGAATACCGAACCGCAGCTTTGGTCTCAAGTTTTAGTTTTCTGAAACAAAAACGTTTTCATAGCAAAACGTGTCGCAATTAGAATAAAATGTCTAAGTTAGACGACTCTTGTAGAATTGATTCTGAAGTTGCCAAAATGATTTGGGTACAAATTTCCATTTTGCATGTTTCCTTTTGCATTCTACCCTTTTAATAGCCGTTGGCACATTTTGCAGAGTTGTCAATTTTGCATTTTACCCACCGCGGGTAGAAGCATTATGCAGTCCTTTTGCATTAAACCATTTTGCATTTTGCAGTTTACCCACACCCTTTATTTTCAGTGTTACCACTTCCGGTTTCCTCTTTTCCGGTCTTTCCTTATTTTCCCCTTTTTACCTTCCGTACTAGAATACAAAGGGTATAGTCCAGATTTTCCCTTCTCCCTCTTCCCTTATTTTTCCCTTTTCATACCCCATCTCCCCTTTATTTAGGAGATTTCCCCGCAAAGTGGAAACTGTTTATTTTCTTCATTCGCGTCTTTGGTTTTACATCAGACGAAGGAAACTAGAAATTATTTTGCGGTAATTGCTTTTTTCAGTACACGTATTGGTCTGCTTGTGAAGTTAATCCAAAAATATTCTAAGTGCTACACTAGAACCAAAGTAAATAGCAGCATTGATGGAAAACTGTGTGGTAATATCTTGTTGTACCGAAAACGTGATACTAAATGGACCACAAAACTTATACCAATAGGAGTTAATGTAACGAGTTCCAAAGAAGTCGGCTTCGTGGAAGTTGGCTCGGTGAAAGTAGAGCGAGTGCCACGAAGCCGATTAAATAGTCATTAATACCCAGGTCAAGCCAAGGCAATAAGAGGCAGTTGAGGAGAAGAACATAGAGCAGTTCTTCCACTTTGCAAGGAAATTCCCTTAAAAAAGGAAAACGGGGTCCTAAAAAGGAAAATGAAGAGAAAAGGGAAAATGAAGGGAAAACTGAAATTTCCAAGTATGTACAAATACATTTCAGTCCTATGTTGTCAAAACAAACCTCAGAAGATTACTTTTCTAGGTAAAGATTGGAAAATAATATAAAAAAATAAGCAGGAAAGAATTACTGGACCATAAGTTGTCTAGGATTCATAAGAACTAATTTAAAGTAGACGCGTGGATGGACAATTCGCCAGAAAACTTTCTGTTTTATTGCGAAAAGTGTTACTTATTGATGTCAACCACTGGTATAAAAAGGTCGCAAAGTTTGCCAAACAAATCCAGTAGTAGCACAGTATAGAAATATACAGTACGACAAGGTTCCGTATCTCCCCATGTTAAAGCCGCGCTGTTGGAAATCAGCGCTCGGACGGAGGTATATGGTACTAAAACCAGCTTTTTGCTGGTTGACGTCACGCTATCAAAATGCCTTGAGCGCCTCACCTTCCCATTTTACACCTTGACTGCTTTAGCCATTGAAAAACTCCTTGCTTGGGTGGGTATGCCGTTCAAACTTTCGCAAAAGGCCAAAATACGACAAAAATAAGATTGCGGGAGCCCGTATAAATACACGCACGTTCACATAAAATATTTGATTTTTTAAAAGCCTTGTGATGGCATCATAGCTGACAGTTTCCTTCTTGTTGAATATTTGGTTGAAACAAAAAGTAAAACAAACATGTAAACAGCAGAGCAATGCCATGAAACAATAGTTGGGTAGCTACTAAGTGGATTTGCTAGTTATTTCGGAAGTGTTGCGAATATAAAATGAATCTATCCGTCCGTAGCACTGAAATAAGTTTGGAATTACGAAGAATAATAATGCTACTAGTACTAGCAGTAATAATAACAAGAAAAGTAATAAAACTGATAATGATAAAAATAATAATAAAATTAGTAATATAAAAATAATAAAACATTTTATGCGAGCGTGCGTGTATTTATACGGGCTCCCGTAATTTTAGTTTTGTCGTATTTTGACATTTTGCGAAAGTTTGAACGGCATACCCACCCAAGCAAGGAGTTTTTCAATGGCTAAAGCAGTCAAGGTGTAAAATCAAAACGTGAGGCGCTCAAGGTATTTTTGATAGCGTGACGTCAACCAGCGAAACGCTGGTTTTAGTACCATATACCTCCGTCCGAGCGCTGATATCCAACCGCGCTGCTTTAACATGTGGAGATAGGGAGCCTTGTCGTGTACTGTATATTTCTATACTGTGGTAGTAGTGAACAATCAGGCTGTCAGGCTGCCAACTGTCAGTTCCGCGCGTCGCTCGCAATTCGAACAAAACGTCCTAGGGTTTGGATCATCAGCCCCCAACTACCGGTAAGTTTTTTAAATGTTCAAATCACATGCTAAGGTTTTAAAAAAAATTTAGTTGCGGATAGTTAATTTAATTAAACAAGAAGAGTTATCCATTAAATGTACCTGAATTTTAGTTCTCTATGAGATCTCCGTTGTAGCGAAGTCTTTAAGATTCTGAAACTGTACCAACAAGAACTAAATATAAAACGTATTAGTTACACTTCAGTTTAAATAAGAAACTGGTGTATGTATATACACATATGTAAACACATGTATGTTATGCTGTATTATTATATATGCATATAAAATATATATATCATGTGTATAGTGCTATATTAAAATTATTTACATTAAAATTAATATTAAATATTAATACAGTATTTATGCTACATATATGCTGTCTTCAGTATTTCAAAGTATAAAACAGAGATTCATTTTATACATATTACTTGTAACTGTAGTATTTAATTATGAATATACATGTAGATTCAGGGATCGAAACTTCAAGTAGGTTTTTGTACACGTAGGTCGTGTAATCAATTATCTTCAGGTTATCTTAACGAGTTGTAACACGTTATTAAATGTTTTCATGTCTATGCCGGATACAGTCAGGGGGGGGGGGGTCACTATTCGTACGGTTACCGTGCGAAGATGGTCTCATTGACGATTTTTACGGATGTGTTCTTTTCGACTCTTTTCTTTACGTTTACCTATTATGTCATTCTCATCATACTGAAATAATCTTACACTTTTCGTGTAAGTTTCGGACCCCTTGATATAGGTATTACATGTATCCTGTGTTCCGGACAATGCCGGAAGTTTTAAGCAAATTTAATTTTGTTATTGCGAGTTTATTGTTAGGAGCCCGAGGTTGACTTCTGATCAGAAATCTTTGTATGCGAATGCAAAGCGATCAGGAGTCAACCGAGGGCTTAAAAGGCCTTGCTCGGGGCCGAGCAGGGTCAGAAGACTACAGGGAGTCAAGAGTCCACCACAGTGTAATCTACTAGATAGTGAGTTCTCGATTGTTTCTTTCCCATTATAGTGTTTACAGACAGGAAAATGGCGCCCCCTATGGCAGATTTTCGAAGCTTTGCCTATCCTAAAGCGAAGGTAACAATAGCTGAAGATAGGCAAAGCTTCGAAAGTCTACCACCGGCGGCGCCATTTTCCTGTCTGAAAACACTTTAATGGGAAAGATACAATCGAGAACTCACTGTCTAGTAGATTACACTGTGGAGTACATCTAGGGTCGTCGGTGAGTAAAGTTATCCCTCCTTTTGTTGCGCATTCTAAAGTAAATATATTTCGTTCAATTCCTTTTTTCTCTTCGGTAAATTTGGTCATTGTTAATTCTTAGTTAATACAGATATTTTCAGTTGGAATCATTTGTAATCATTTGACACGGAAGCGACAAGGAAAGCATTCTACCACTGAACATCCTGTATATTTTATCCTAGGCGTTATGGATATATTGTACACTATGAATGGGTCCTCAAACTCTTAGTGATACGTTTACGAAAAATATATTCCGTATTTCAGTCTTGTCATTCGTATTTGAACTTGCTAGTAAGTATGACCAAAAATAAGGGAAATAAATATATGTTGTACAGAAGGGAAAAGGGAAGGAAAATACACATTTCAAAACGGGAAATCAAGTTTTACCAGGCGAAGGGGAAAAAAGGAAAACAGAGTCCTCTAGAAGGGAAAACCCGAAACTGAGAGTGGAGGCATTGACATTGAGTTAGTTTCTGGAGACCAATAAACAGTATCCAAGAAAATACAATTCTGTTTGTCTTTTAATTTATCTTATTTTGTCACAGTAAGCATTTCTGTGTCCTTGATTTTGTAAAATACTAAATCGAATTTTAAAAGTTTCACTAACTTCTCAGTTTATGTAACCGTCTTTCAGCTACCGAGTTATCGAAGAGCTCGTTTTCCTTCGACAGAACTAGCAGATTACAGAAAAACACATGTGGTCCATATTTTGATACGTTAGTAAAACATTGTTTACCATTATTAGGTTCACTTAAAAGTTGATGTCATGGCTTCACTTCCCTCAATGGAGGAGGTATCGTCGCTGTCTGCAGTCCCGGCAGGTTTTTCAGAGTCATCGGAAGAAGGTACAGATAAAAGCAGTACGAAAAAACTGACAACAAATTTGCAGTTTAATAGATTTTCAATTATTTCATGTCTGAAGGCGACAACAACAGTAGATCTGGAAGCGACCTGGACGGGAGTTATTCGAGTAACTCTAACGATGACACTGGCTGCCGAGTTGTTGATGTTCACCCAGGTAACATATTAAAATTAGCCACAGTCTCTGTTACTTTGATTTCTAGTAAAATGTCAAAACAGGACTTTAACGTCTTGTACTTTCCAGCAGGAAAGGAAGAGAACGATCTGCAGCGTCAATCAAGAGGAACTGTTCCGACTCTCGACTTATTCACATGTAAAGAATGCGGGAAAGTATTTACGAAGAAGCCTAGTTTGGCTAACCATCTGCATGCAGTACACAAGAACGACAGAAACTTTACATGCGACGTCTGTGGTAAAAAATTTGGATTAAAATCTTGTCTAGCTCTCCATCTTAAATCAGTTCATGATGGAGAAAAGTTTCCATGCGGCACCTGTGGCAAGCAGTTCACCACGAAAGGCAACCTGACTCGGCACATGAGCGTAGTTCACGATGGAGTGAAAAATTTTGCATGCGATGTCTGTGGTAAAAAATTTGGATTAAAATCCCATCTAGCTGTCCATCTTAAATCAGTTCATGATGGAGAAAAGTTTCCATGCGGCACCTGTGGCAAGCAGTTCACCGCGAAAGGCAACCTGACTAAGCACATGAGCGTAGTTCACGATGGAGTGAAAAATTTTGCATGCGATGTCTGTGGTAAAAAATTTGGATTAAAATCCAATCTAGCTGTCCATCTCAAATCAGTTCATGATGGAGAAAAGTTTCCATGCGGCACCTGTGGCAAGCAGTTCACCACGGAAGGCAGCTTGACTCTGCACATGAGCACAGTTCACGATGGAGTGAAAAATTTTACATGCGACGTCTGCGGTAAAAAATTTGGAAAAAAATCCCATCTAGCTGTCCACCTTAAATCAGTTCATGACGGAGTAAAGTTTCCATGCGGCACCTGTGGCAAGCAGTTCACCCGGAAAGGCCACCTGACTGTACACATGAGCACAGTTCACAAAAAGTGAAGAACTTCGAATGCGACGTCTGCGGACAGAGATTCGGGACGAAAAGCGACTTGGTTAGGCACCTTAAACACGTTCACGACGATGTCAAGTTCTGATGCAGAGTTTGTGCGGGGAAGTTCAGTAGGGAAAGTAGCCTGACTCGGCACTTAAAATCAGTTCATGGTAGGAAGAAATAGATACCGCTCAAGGACCCTTTTTTCGAGTCAGTCATTTCGTTTCTCAATTAGAATTCTTATCCCATTTTTCAATCCATGTTAGAATTCATGCTACTGTTGACAGATGCTGAAAGGGTGGTTTTCTTTCTGTTGATGATGAAATAAAACGTTCAGCATCCACATACCAGTTGACTTAATTTAATTGTTACTTCAGTAACTCGGAAGTGATTTTGGTTTTCGTCGCTTGGACTAGTTCACGCCAAGACCAGACAGAAAATACTTAACGAAACTATTTAGAAACATCGGAATTAGAGACTAGGTTAGTCATGCCTCGGCCTTTTGTCATGTTCACGAATATTTCGTTCACTTTTGAGAGCAGTGTAAGAGTATAAAATTAACTTTAACTTTGGAATATCTAGATAACTTAGGTGTGTCTATTTCACACGGGAGTGAAATGGGGAAAAGTGTGGGGGTCAATGGGAATGCTAGAATCTAAAGCAGTGTTTCCACTTTTATTTCCCCGTTTGATTCCTCTTCCCTTATTTTTCCCTTTTTCTCCTCCGCACTAGAATGCAGGCCGTTCGTTTAGATTTTCCTTTTTTCCTCTTCACTTATTTTTCCCTATCCAGACCTCATTTTCCCATTTTTCAGGGAATTTTCCTGCAAACTGGAAGCACTGCCTCCCACTAACCTTCACCCACAACTACATGAGTTCAGTCTTCCCTCTTTTTGCTGTTCATTTCTGAGTTAGACACTGCTTCCACTTTTAAGGGAAATTCCCTCAAAAAGGGAAACTGGGGTCTCGAAAGGGAAACACGAGGGAAGAGGGAAAAATGATGGAAAAATGAAATTTTAAGCTAAATATATGTTCTATACCATTAGATTTGTTTAACAATCAATAGAAACCCTAAAAATAAGTATTCACGGATGGGAAAGAGTAGACAGTGCAATGGGGAAAAAAGGGAAAACTGAAATTTTCAAAATGAAGGAAAAAGAAGGAAAATGGAGCCTTCTTCGAGGGTAAACAGTAAACTGAAATGGAAGCACTGGAGTTAGACTTCCTCACGTTCTACTACGGTGTTGCCACTTTCAGTCTTCCCCTTTCCCCTCTTCCCCTTATTTCCCCCTTTTCCCCCTCCATACTAGGATACAAAGCCTATTAAGCAGAAGTAGTAGTAGTAGAAATAGTAGTAGTGGCAGTAGTAGTAGTAGTGGGATCAGTGCTAGTAATAACAGTAGTAGTAATAGTAGTAGCGGAAGTAGAAAGAGTACTAGTAGAGGATCAGTACTAGTAGTAGCAGTAGTAGAAGTAGTAGCAATAGTAGCAGTAGTGGCAGTACTAGTAATAACAGTAGTATTAGTAGTAGAAGCAGAAGTAGAACTAGTATCAGTAGCAGTAGTATAAGTAGTAGTAATAGTAGTAATTTTAGTAGTACTAGTAGCAGTAACAGGATCAGTACTAGTAATAACAGTAGTAGTGGTAGAAGCAGAAGTAGTAGTAGTAGTAGAAATAGTAATAGTAGTAGCATTAGCAGCAGTAGAAGTAGCAGTAATATCCTTAGTGGCAGTATAAGTTGTAGTAGAAGTAGTACCAGTTGCACTAGTACTAGTAGTGGTATCAGTACTAGCAATAACAGTAGTAGTAGCAGTAGAAGCAGAAGTAGAAGTAGAATCAGTACTAGTACAAATCATTGGTACTAGTATTACCATTACCAATGTATTATTATCAATTACTATAATTATTATTCTTATTTATCATCATCATTATCATTACCAGTGCTGCCACTTAGGAGGGAAAATCCCTAGAAAAGGGAGAAATGGGGTCTAAAAAGAGAACAAAAAGGGAATAGGGGAAAAGGGGAAATCTAGAAATATACCCTTATATTATAGAACGGACGGGAACAAGGAAAAAACAAAGGAAGAGGGGAAAAGGGGAAAACGAAAAGGGGAAACACTGGTCATTACTACAATGAAAATTTCTTCGACTATCAGAACTCTGGATTTCAACAAACTGGAAAGTGTACAGAACGGGACATTCAACCAACTCAGCTCACTGGAAACGCTGTACGTCCCTTTCACAATCACCAATATATATTATATTCTATTTAAATAACTTAATTAGATTTAATTTATTAATAATAATTAATTAATTGTTGTAATTAAATATTTCAGGAGACTGAACGACAACTCCATTACCCGGATTCAGGACGAAAGCTTTAAAGGACTGGAGAACCTGAAAACTTTGTAATTATAGTAATTAATTAATAATAAATTTAAATTTAATTTAATTTAATTTAATTTAACTTAATTATTCCAGCTTTATTTAGAAATCTGTTGATTTTTTGTTTATATTGTAATTTTAAATATTTATAATAAATTTTATTAATAATGTAATATATAACAGATGAGATTCCATTCCTGCCATCCGTATCGGGGCTTCCACTTTTTTCCCCTTTTTTCCCCTCCGCTTGAAGATATCAATTTCCCCTTTTTCGCCTCCGTGTTACAGAGTAAAGCTACATTGGTAAATTCACTTTATCCTCCATTTCCCCTTTTCTGCCTTCCCCATTTTCCTTATTTGAGGCAATTTCCCTGCAAAGTGGAAGCACTGATCCGCACACCGACCTGGAAAACAGGGAAATCAGGGAAAAGTCAGGGAATACAGGGGAAATATCAGGGAATCGGTCCTTTGTCCCTCGGCCTAGTCTTTTTAGCCTTGCTACTCTATACCTTTGCCTGGACCTACATCTGCAGGGATCCCACCGACCTGGAAAACAGGGAAATCAGGGAAAAGTCAGGGAATACAAGGGAAATATCAGCGAATTTGTCCTTTGTCCCTCGGTCTACGCTTTTTAGCTTTGCTACTCTGTACCTTTGCCTGGACCTACATCTGCAGGGATCCCACCGACCTGGAAAACAGGGAAATCAGGGAAAAGTCAGGGAATACAGGGAAATATCAGGGAATGGGTAATAAATCAGGAAAAGGTCAGGGAATTTGAGTTGCCATGCTCGACCCAGTGAAAAAATGAGGGTGCGTTAAGGAGCCTGAGACATATCCTCAACGCATCCCGACTGGTCACATAAAGTATAGGCACATTCAGGTTCCCGAACCTACTGAAATTGGCCCGTTTGCAGATGTTTCGAGTACCTGATTTTGTTCCCTTTTATGTTTGTTAAGTATGGATTTAGGACACTTGCAGCGTCCTGAATCAAATAAATTTGGTATCCCGAGGATATCCTACGTGGCACTAGTTCAGCTTCCTTCAAATATCCTGAACTGAATGAATTCAGGATCCCTAGAACATACTGAGTGAAGGAAATTCAGAGTCTCTAAAACTCCCCGAATTACATCAATTCAGGATCCCTAGTACATAGTGAATGATCTGTTTTAGGGTCCTTAGAGTATCCGAATTCGAGAATGGAAGGATCCTTAACCCATACTGAACGTGCAAGGAATCAGGATCCTTCCACTACTCTGAACCACGTGAAGTAAGCATCCTAACTATGTCCTGAATAATCTGAATTTTGAATTCTTAAATCATCCTGAATTATGAGGATTAAGTATCCTTCTAATATCCTTAATTCAATAGTTTCAGAGTCCTTAAACTATTCTTAATGCATCCTAACAAATGATTTACCTCATGACCTTTTAGCGTCTAAAATACTATATGATTTCATAACAAACATATTGTCGAATTGTGTATTGAACATGTTTATAAGAGTTTAAAAGTACGTATAAAATGCTGATGAAAACAATAATTATAAACAGAAGTATTCAAAACAAAAGCATTTCTTCTGATGTGTTGAATCCGTCCATTTGGTCCTGGTCATCGGAAAGTTCGTGTCCAACATCTCGTTGGTCCCGCAAAGCCTAATCTCCATTACGGTCCTGATGTTCGTACAGTCGTCGTTATCGAACGATGACGAACATGTAAATACGAGATTTGCTTCTGGAGTCTGCTTACTCTTCGGGGTTTCACGGGCGCTTTCTGGCCTTCCCTGATTGTTTCCTCTTATGGTGTGAGGCCCTGTTGTCCAGTAACCTTCGGGTTTTGCAGCGGATGATCCGTTTGATGCCCTTCCGTTCCATAGTGCTGCGGCAAAAACATGACGTACCCTGTAGTAAAATAACAAAGGCCTTTTAATTTGGTAGACCATACGCGAATTGCTTATCGGGTAATATGCGGGTGATAACATGGAAATAACAGAATGATAACAGTGTTAACATGACTAAGGACTAAGAAGACTGTTAGGGTTGCGGATCCCTTGTAATATAACACGTAAACTAGCGGATTGAAAAAAAATGTTAAACCGGTTCAGGTTTAAAAACTAACATTGTAGTGCTCAAGGAAGGTGGAAACACAGCTTGGCTCTATTTCTTCTAACTGGTTTGTCTTGAAATAATCCTTTTACTTTGAAATCTTTCCCTTGAGTCAGTTCACAGATTTGAAAAATATTATACCGCTTCTGTGACTCGGCACCAAACATAAGTCCAATCCACTCGTATTTCTTATATTACCACATTTGAAATAATAGCGTTAAACTATACTATTCAATATATCACTACTGTATGAATCTGCTTTGTATGTCTATGTTGTATATACTTCTCATCTTTGACCCACGTAACTATTACCCAACTTACCACAGTGGCAGAAGTTGTTTCTGTGCTGCAACCACCATGTTTTGCTGTTTCCCCTTTCGGATTCCTGCTCGAATAAAGAAAATAAATTTTACGGAATTCGTACACTCCAAAAGCATAAAACATGAAAATTCATTAAGTGATGAGTTTAGACTCACCGTTAGTTTTGTTGTTTCCTGCTATTTTGAATCAAATTTACTTTAACTTGATAGAGACTGTTTGATGTGGTTTACTCACAGAGACGAGGTAACTGTAACTGCCGCCAATTAAGTGGCCAAGTGAAAGCGTAACGGTCAAGATGACCTTATTTTGACCTTTGATTATTTGAACCTTGAAGCGTTGTTGTCATATAACTTATTTAATACTCCATAATGCGACATAAATTGTCAGATAGTTGCAACGCGATAATTTATATATTGTTGAGATTCTGTACTTTCAAAATTGTGGCTGAATCACGTTAAAATACTATAATTTAATGAACTGAATAAACAATTTAAAACTGTTTTAAACATCAGTTAATTGAATGAGTTGGATTCGTCTTTGATTGTACTAAGAATAAGTGATTTTTTAGTTGCAAAATCCTTAGTATTCTATAGTATAGTTTTGCAGTATAGTTTATATAAAATAGTGTAACTGCGGCGGGAATCACGTAGCGATATGCTGCATCCACAAGCTGCTAGCATGGACTAATAAAGACACTTTTAAGATTACAAGTACATAAATAGATACTACAGTTTAGGTATATGTAGAAGAGAGGAGACGCTGTCAGACTTGATTCAACCAACAAAAATCATTCTAAGATGTATGATCCTATTATATTACAAAGTAGTATGAATGTGTGCATCACCGACAGTATCAGAATAATTGTATTCTTATGAGACTGCAGTACGTAAAACATAAGCAATGAGATTTTTCCACTCTTAAACAAGGATTCTTCGAGTTCTTAAATGTATGAAATATTGCCACTCAAAACCACGGTCCGGATGATTACTTAAAGATTACTCAGTTAGCATGATTCATCGGTTCTTCAAGAGGATTTTTAAATGATTAAGCTTAAACCCAAGATTCGTAATCGTAAGATTATTTCGCTCTAAATTAAGATTGTCTGGTTCTAAGCGACAAAAACACGTTAAGATTCTTCTAGGCTAATAACGTAGAGGTTAAGGAGACACGAGCAAGATTCTTTCATGCGAAACAAAAATCTTTTGGTTTCACAGTAACACAAAGAAACTAGATTTTTCGATTTTAGATTATTGAATATTTAAATCTAAAATTTCTCTATTTATAAACCTATATCAGAAATTCTTTTACGCTGAGTCTAGGATATTATACAACCCTGGATTTTCGGGAATTATCCAAATTAATCTAGCGAAATTTACACTGGAAAGAGGGTTTCAGGTATGTGAACGTTATGGGTGAACTACTTCAGCATTACGGAGAAGCCTAGGTCAAGCTTCTACGACGAAAATTTACCAGAGCGAAAACAGTTTGGTCGACACTGTGAAGCCCCAAGTTTTATTATTCTTTCTTTTCTTTATTGTGTTTCCATAGGAGACAGTTTCCGAATCTGGTATATTTCTATTTAGAAACGAGATCACTGAAGTGCATGCCACACTTTTGCAGCTATAACTGTGTAGATTCCATCTGTCAATGTACTGTCTTTTTAATCTTAACCTGATCCCACATGATCTGTTCAATTTGATTGCCACTATTTAACGTGCAAAAGCCCCTTATGTTTTCCGATGAATAAACTAAATGCTTACCCGACAGAAAATTCTCATAGGACTATGTAGAATTTGGAACAGAGACTCAGTGAGATCTCATAACTTTTAGAGCTTTCTCACTGAGATCTCACTGAGTCTCTGTTCCAAATTCTACATAGTCCTATGAGAATTTTCTGTCGGGTAATGTTGCACTAGTTTTCCAGCACATTGTTCGGGTTTTATTCATCTTCAATAATTTTTTTCCGAGTTTTACTAGGATATCGTATTGCCTCTAGGATACAGTCAGGACTGCTACAATCTCATTTTTATTCTGAATTGGTATCTTGTACTATCAATTATCAATAATTAACAATATCAATAATTTCTGACATCATTGATGTCAGAAATTTCAGTGTCTCTTCAGGACATCAGAAATATACGACATATATTCAGTTTGCAATCAGTCTGCATTCTGTTCAAAAAAATTTTAAGTGCGTGTTCAGGGTGCCATTCAGGTTTGACCTTTCAGTGTCTCTTCAGGACACCAGAAGGTTACGACATATATTCAGTATGCAATCAGGCTGCATTCTGTGCAAACAAATTTTAAGGACGTTTTTCAGGGTGTCGTTCAGGTAAAACTTTCAGAGTCTTGTTCATTAAAAAGAAAGGGTACAGCATGGGAAAGTCTAAACGTCCCTTTTCCTTCATTTTTACTGGAATATTAGAGTATTTCTTGATAACATGCATTCATTTAGTTTAAGTATACAGTTACTTTAATCTAGCTTAACTAAATTTTATGCATAAATGATTTTATAAACTGTAAAATGGACTTTCAAACCTTCCCATTGCTGTAGCCTTTTTTTAATGAACATGAATGTGCAAGTCTAATTATGGAACAACTGCATTTGACTAAGTTACAAGTATCTTATGCATGTGTAATTATGCTTTACAGTGTTTGTATTGGCTTTTAAAAGATTCATTCATGTTGTTAGTAATCTGCTAGAACTCTAGGGCCTATTCCAAAAGGCCCCACCTCTGTATAGCGGACGCTGTTATCAAATCAACTTAAAATAATTTTTCGACTTTCTTTGCACCAAAATGTTTCTGGAATTTTTCTGTGATTTTTAGAAATATTTTAAAGCGAGTTTTGAATGTGGAAATATTTTATACGACTGTCCTCAGTAAAGGAGTTAGTCTTGAGACTGGCCTTTTTAGGAATATGGCCTCTAGTGTATTCAACAATGCACACTGACTATACAAAATCAGATGAATTTGCAAAACTAGATGCACATACGAAAGACCTGAAGCACTTGATCTTGGTTCGGAGGAATACTAAAAGTAAAACTGACTTCTACAGAAACACGCCAGCAAACTAGACGAGCCACTTCAAACACCATGAAAAATTCAAATGTGACTGTTAAGCAATCCAGTATTCTGCCAGCCCGGCAATATGTGGCGGTCTTCTACATTTGGGCCACCACGTAAGTGGAAACACAATCAACGTCAGGGCCAGTTTTAAAACACCGTTAAAAAACACAATAACACCAGGAACCCACGAAAAATAGCAATAGATCCCTTTCAGAATGGTGCAGTGAATCCAGTTTCCGAGCTGGACCCTCGAAATGAACAGGGGTACCTCCAAGTCCAGAACCCAGAAGATGTACATGAATAGACCTTCGAATGAATAGCCGGGCAAGTAGAATCGCATCCCGTCAGCGATAGCCGATGTCATGTGTTCGCTCTCAGCACTGAAGTGTTTCAGACTGGGTTTCATTAAGTTGTCCAGAGTGAACTGAGATAGTTGTCTCGTAAAATCGAGATTGTCTTCGTTGCAGAAATTGAAACGGTCCTCGATTCCTAGAAGGTATCCTACACACCTCCAGAAATGAATAAGGCCTTCTAGATCTTCTTCCCGAGGACTGGGAATCCCAAACTTGTGCGGGTAAACCAGAACGAGACCCAGAAAGGCAAACTGAGTTATGGCCATTTCGTACTGATTAACAAACGGCGCTTTTTCATAGACTTTGGCTGAAGTACCAGCAATCAAATCAGCAAAGGGACAGTTTCCGATATGTTTGAGATCAGCTCGAATGGCGTATCTCAGTGGTTTGTTATTATTTACAGAAACTCCGCAATCGTCTAGTGTTATTTTCTCAACCAGGGGACGTGTTTCTGGTCTGTTCATCATCAAGGCTGCCCGGCTGTGGTACTGCTTCACTTTGCGGATACTTTTTCTCGCAGGGTCTCCTTCCCGCCAGATATCGCCCAGATACCAGGACTTGACATGTATCACTGTGGCTACATAGCGTCTGAAAGCTTTCCAAGGGGTTTCTGATTTTCTAGTAAAGATTAAAGGCTTCAGAACATGCGGGGAAATGAGAAGCATTAACAAACAACACAAATTCGACAAGCAAATCCCCGAAAAGTTGTGACGGAACAGTAGTTGACCCCGTTTGAATTTTTCTGCATCGTACCACAAGGGTTTGTGTTTCGGTAGCTCGTCCGAACAGTCCACAAGGACATTCTGCCCTTCGATCAGCTCCAGGAATCGCTTTTCCACGCTAACTCCATGAGCCATGACAATAAACTACGTCATCCGTCAGTAGTCGATTTCAGTAAGAAAAACAAAATCCAGATTCCCTATTAAATAACAAGTATGTTACAAACGATAATTTTTTGGTTTACATATAAATTTAGTAAAATTTAGTATTATAGACAAGTATTTGTACCAAGGATATACTGATGATAGAAGTTCGAGTGCTTCGTTCCTCGTCTTCCTTGCAAGTAAATGTCAATACGTTAAACTCCGATTGCAGGGATAACTGGAGATCTGGGAAAATAGTATTAACAATACAGATATTATTATAGGAATATATCTGTAATAATATAACACTAATATTAATTAATAATGCTGTAATTTGTGGAGTCTGATATGTAATACATTTTTTTAACTTATACTACTTACTTCGTATCATTCAAAGTAAAGAGGTATATTCAGTTTCACAATTAAACTGAAATGACAAAAATGATGCTGTATTATATAAAAATTATTCTAGTTATTAAAATATACTAAAATTATAAGAAACTTAAATCCTTAATATAATACAAACTAACTTTCATTTGTTTACATCCCACTAGCGCCACCTATGCTCCATTACATAACACAGACAAACAATCACGCTACGTATTATTTTTAACATAAATTAAAAACTTATTTAAAACTTTCTTTACTCAAATTAGTAATATGAATTAATTTATCTTTAAAAATAAATTGATTATACTGTGTAACGTAGCTTAGTAAAAACTGAAGTTGCGAGTTAATAAAAGCTTCAAACTTCTGCCGCTAGATGGCGGTCAAAAATTTTATTTCCAAGTTCTGTTTCCCATATTCTAGAAATTTGAGTCAATGGCGCAGAAATCAAATTACACTGCCAAAAATTTTATGCCGGACAAAAAAGTCAAACCTCTTGATAAAATGACGACCCAAGAGCTGAAGGAGATGTTCGCCCGACAAAGCAAGTTGCTCAACAACAGGCAACAACAAATATTTCAAACGTTCGAGCCGCGTTTATTTGACGTTTACTGTTTGTTGTGTCAGGTCATTTTTAGACAAACTGCCGGACAAAGGAAACAAAATCAAAGAGAGCCAAACCAAAATCCAAGATTTACTGAAAAAGCAAGAAGAAGCTGACCGACTGTCTGATCTCTTGTCGGGACTCGCGCTTAAAGGGAAAACACAGCCTGACGTCAACAAGATGGAGTGGAACTCTGGTTTAAGGCAGAATTACGATTTTAGAGAAAACGCAAAAGAGCCGAAGGACGAGGCTGATGAAGCCGATCCTATCAAAATTCTGGCAACTACGAACCAGCTGTTAAAAACGACGCAAACAGAAAAGTATGCAAATCGCTCAGTTGTTGACTGATAATTATTGGAATTTTTATTCACAGAGTTCATAGAGTAGACGCTAAAGAACTGGAAGTCCTAGAAGAAGATAAATTCTCTCGAGAACTGGTTGATAGGGTTGAACACCATCATCCCGAGCATTCGATCCACAAAGAACGTTTTCTGCCATACAAGTATGTCATAACGTAAAAATATATACATGTTGGTGTAAACAAAGATTTTTAGATCCCTGAGACACGATCACCTAACCCCAGAGCTGGAGAAAAGTCTACCGCACACAGAATCGCCCGCTCGGGAAAGAGGACAGCACCCCCGCCACAGAACAGACGATGTTACATCTGCCTACGAACCTCCGCCTAAATACGATCACGTCAAGCCACTAAGTCTCGAGGAATCTATGGCACTGCAGCTCGAAATGCAGGAAAAGCTTAAGGTATGATTTATCCTACACGTTTTAATAAACTGCTACAAGTTAACGATTACAGCAAATCGAGTTGAAACGAGCGGAGGAAAAGCTTGCCGAGAAGTTTGGTTTCCAGCTTGAAGTGCCGGGACACCTGACGACCGACATGAAACACCGTGGGAGAGCAGAAGACGCTGACGACATTTTAGACGACCTTCGTGATCAGGTCAATCGAGAAATCGAAGAAGAGGAAGTCTTCGATGAAGATGACGTCAAAGATTCTGGCGGTGTCACATACACCTACACCGAGTTCGAGTGATCCTCGAAACAAGATCCACCGAATCTGATATCCTCGTTTAAACATTTCCCGAAAAAAAAGAAGAAAACTTTGTAATATTTTTGTATGAAGATATAAAAGTTTCAAGTAAATGTACTTAAAAGTTGACTATGGTATAGTCTCCATTGTTTGACAAAGAAACATAAACGAGCTTTTTATGTAGTTTATATGCTCTGCAGCATTACGACGTCACGTGATAAAAAATCACAGAAGAAAAAACGCCCAGTTTTGTTAAAATGTTTGCCCGGATTTTTATTAAGTTACGTTGGGAAACGCCGATCGACTGATGTTTGGACGCGTGCGCCGTCAACGTGGCGTCGGAGAGTCGCAAGGTTTTGGCCGGCAGTTTGTTGGCGGATGTTTTTGTTTAGATTTTCCCTAACGGTTTCTGTCTGAAAATCTGCAAATAGATCTTTCGTTTCGGTGGATTAGTTTATATCACTCGTAAGAATTTGTGTCGTCTTGCGGGGGACTGAGCTATTCAGATCCTTTCATAACAAGATTGAATCGTGAAATATTTCAGTGTGTCTTGCATCATGGCACCGGTCTTTGTGGACAGTCAGCTTCTGTAAAAAAAAATAAAATAAAAGAAATACACTCCGCATTAATCAGCAGGTTTATCTGATCCGGAATAATGGTATGAATTTTATTATTCGTATTTAATGACAGTAATAATTGCTCTTGTTACAGCTCGGCCATTTAGTAACAGGTTTCTGCACTAATAAATGATGTGTTAAATCACCGTATTACGAGTATTATTAAATCGTTACGATATTAATAAATAATTAATATTATTACGATATATAATTACGATGAAGATTCGTGACTGGAATCAAAGAATTCATGAAATACTATCATTAGGCGAGTCGTAACGGATTTGGAAGTACATTGCATACTAATGAGATAAATTTCCTAGAATATGACTGTAATTTACAGTTCACGTGATGTGCAAGTTTCAGTCTACGTCATTTTGTTGGGCACGGAGCCAAAATATTTGACATCATTTTGTGTTTTAAATTTAAAACTCAACAAACCCGTAGCGTTTGTGGAGCTCCCCGCCATCACGTGGTGAAACCTCAGGGGGTGTGTATCGCTCAGTGTTGCCACTTTTGCAGGGAAATTCCCTGAAAAAAGGGGAGAAATGGGGTCTGTGTAAAGGGAAGAAGAAGAAGAGAAGAGGGTAAAGGGGAAATCTAGACATTGTATATTCTAGCACGGAGAGGGGAAAAGGGGAAAGATAAGGGAAGAAGAAGAGAAGAGGGCAAAGGGGAAATCTAGACATTGCATATTCTAGCACGGAGGGGGAAAAGGGGAAAGATAAGGGAAGAAGAAGAGAAGGGAGTAGAGGGGAAATCTAGACCCTGTATATTCTTGCACGGAGAGGGGAAAAAGGGGAAAGATAAGGGAAGAAGAAGAGAAGAGGGTAAAGGGGAAATCTAGACATTGCATATTCTAGCACGGAGGGGGGGGGAGGGGATAGATAAGGGAAGAGGGGAAAAAGGGAAAACTGAAAAGTGGAAACACTGGTATCGCTGTGGAGACCAGTGCTTCCACTTTCAGTTTTCCCTTTTTCCCCTCAAAGAGGACCCCCGTTTTCCTTCTTTTTTCCTCATTCTAAAAATTTCAGTTTTCCCCTTTTTCCCCCTTTACACTGTCTAGTCTTTCCCATCCGTAAATATATATTTGTAGGGTTTCTAACGATTACTTTTAAAAAAATCTAACGGTAAAATAAACATTTAACTTACAAATTTCATTCTTCCTCACTTTTCCCTTTTGAGACCCCATTTTCCCTTTTTGAGGGAATTTCCCCCAAATGTGGAAGCACTGGTGGAGACTGGAGAACAGTTAGAAAGAGAACTTGCATTTCCTTTTTGAGACCCCATTTTCCCTTTTTGAGGGAATTTCCCCCAAATGTGGAAGCACTGGTGGAGACTGGAGAACAGTTAGAAAGAGAACTTGCATTTCCCTTTTGAGAGCCCATTTTCCCTTTTTGAGGGAATTTCCCCCAAAGTGGAATCACTGGTGGAGACTGGAGACAAGTTAGAAAGAGAACTTGCATTTCCCTTTTTGAGGGAATTTCCCCCCAAAAGGTGGAATCACTGGTGGAGACTGGAGAGAATTAAGAAACAGAACTTGCATTTCCCTTTTTGAGGGAATTTCCCCCCCCCCCAAAAGGTGGAATCACTGGTGGAGACTGGAGACAATTTAGAAAGAGAACTTGCATTTCCTTTTTTGAGAGCCCATTTTCCCTTTTTGAGGGAATTTCCCCCCAAAAGGTGGAATCACTGGTGGAGACTGGAGACAAGTTAGAAAGAGAACTTGCATTTCCCTTTTTCAGAGCCCATTTTCCCTTTTTGAGGGAATTTCCCCAAAAAGTGGAATCACTGGTGGAGACTGGAGACAAGTTAGAAAGAGAACTTGCATTTCCCTTTTTCAGAGCCCATTTTCCCTTTTTGAGGGAATTTCCCCCCAAAAGGTGGAATCACTGGTGGAGACTGGAGAACAGTTAGAGAGAGAACTTGCATTTCCCTTTTTGAGACCACATTTTCCCTTTTTGAGGGAATTTCCCCCAAAAAGTGGAAGCACTAGTGGAGAATTTAGAAAGAGAACTTACACAAATGAGAGTTCTTACTATTTCTCTATGCTTTTTGTTTTTTGTTTTCTATTCTAAACTAATGAACACACGCCCATTCTTTCTGCAGAAAAATGCGTAACCCATTTTTGACGTTAGACCAAAAACTTGGAAGAGAAAGCTGCCAGGACTGGCTGGACCAAATGTGTACAACTAAAAATATAAAAGTTTACCCAGCTCTTTTCTGGACGCCTTTTAAAGTATTATCACAGGTTGCTGTTTCCCTTATAGCCCAATGATAGTAGAAAAGATAATCAGATATACGATAAAGAGTTAATATACTTTGATGATAATCAATAGGAATGAATAGGTTTGGTGTGCTAGCGTCAAACACTTTGTGGATTACATCATGCAGGTTTAACTCTATCACCTGAGCTAAATTATTCCAGGATAAAAATAGACTGAAATTTATACGAGTCTAGATAGCGGACTGTACAATCCTTGCAATAAAGTGAATTCAGTACGAAAGCCTACAATATATGGAAATTATATTTTTCGATAATATATATATATAAATATATAACAGGAAACGTACTTGCGGTTTTCGATTTTTTTCCAACCGTGGAAACCTTACCAAAAAATGAGGAATAATTTGTTCCTGTTCACTAATCACGTTAACTTAGGCATAGAATCTATCATTCACAAGAGCGCCACAAGGTGGCGCTGAATTCGCGCCGATTAGGGCTAGTGCCAAAAATTGCCGCTCAAGACCGACCCCCTCTACTGCGGACAGGGGAATCGCATACCTTCGTGAAAAAATTTTGATTAAAATACTTCTGAAAAAATCACAAAAAATCCGAGAAACACGTTCACGTTAACAAACTTTTACAATGTATTGAAGTTGATTTAGGAATGGTGTCCGTTATAGGGGGGTGCGCGTTTAGCCTATACCTTGCAAAGGAGTCCACATTTCTCCCGCTTGAATATGTTTTCCAGAAAAAAAATTATTGCTTTTGATATAATTAGTAGTATTTAGAATATTAACTATTTTTGTATAATTATCAGATATTTATGTGAATTCAGATTTTCCTATAGTGGTTCAATTCATTCAAAGGGTTTTGGTATATCGATTTTCGTGTTTTTAAATTTGTGCGCTCTTGCATTTAGTTCAAACTTTCACCGCTAGATGGCGTTTTGCCCTGAGGGGAAGGAGAGTAGTTACGCATTCGCTGCTGCAAGCACGTCCGTGAGGTTCATTGCGGCACTGCCGGCGTCAGCATATGGTAGTGTGAGGACAGGGACCCCGCTCCGTAGGCCGCAAAATTTCTCGCGTTTTCTTGTGTAATGTACAGTGCAAATTAATCGATTTTAGTCCAATCGATTTTGTAATCCAATCTTATCCACACCCCAGTCTCGAGGAAGTTAAATTAAATCCAATCAAAAATGAAAAAGAAAGCGGTAAGTCTTTCAGTACTAAGTTATATCTGTGAATAATCTCTATTTTTTAATTTACATTATTTTTTTACGTATGGCGAGTTAAAGTGAAGGTTTAGATGAGAAAATGGAGACTTTCTGCGATATTTTACGTTTTCTGCGTAAAAACCAGGGCGTAGTGGGAGAGCCACGTGGTTGCTGGGGGTTAAAAAGCCGCAGAACAGGGCGGAAAAATTTCTCTTGCGTAAGCAATGGAGGAAACAGATAAAATAAAATAATTTGTTAATTCAGTTGGAGAAGCTGTATTGTTGAAAGGAAAATGGGATTTAATATATTCAAAGGCAGTTGCCGGTGTTTTATACGAGTTAACCTTGAGTGTCATATTACCCGCACTAAATATGGCGCTTTTATTCTATTGGCATCACTACAAAGCCGGTCAAGACTAGATTCTCACAAAAAAATAATGTCTTCTGTGAAAGTAATTAAAAATATTTTCCACTTTGTTTCTTTCAAAACTTGTATAAAAGTGTTAATAGTATAATATATAATGTATAGTATAATAGTTTAATAGTATAGAACCGAGAATAAGTTTCTTATCATAAATCAAACTTGAAGTAACATTGTAGTTTAACCTTTAGATTTTCCGTTGGGTCAGCTGCTGACTTTTGAATAATATCACCTTGATGTTTGACACTTTAAACTTTACGTTCCCAAGCAAATAAAGACAATCAGAGATAAGAGCATTTAATCATCTTTGTCAAGTTCCCCAATACGAGAGTACATAGGAGAGTACAAGTCCCAAGGACATTTTGTATTTGCTATAGGTTATCATCGGTTGTTAACAAACTATCAATGTTATCGGGCTGTTGTTGTTTGGTAGACGGGCGGTAGATTTGCTGTATGTTATCATCGGTTATTAGCACTGTATCAGTGTTATCGGGCTGTTGTTGTTTGGTAGACGGGCGGTAGATTTGCTGTATGTTATCATCGGTTATTAGCACTGTATCAGTGTTATCAGGCTGTTGTTGTTTGGTAGACGGGCGGTAGATTTACTGTACGTTATCATCGGTTATTAGCACTGTATCAATGTTATCGGGCTGTTGTTGTTGGTAGACGGGCGGTAGATTTGCTGTAGGTTATCATCGGTTATTAACAAACTATCAATGTTATCAAGGTGTTGTTGGTAGACGGGCGGTAGATTTGCTCTATGTTATCATCGGTTGTTAGCACGTTATCAATGTTAACGGGCTGTTGTTGTTTGGTAGACGGGTGGTAGATTTGCTGTATGTTATCATCGGTTATTAACAAATTATCAATGTTATCGGGCTGTTGTTGTTGTTTGGTAGACGGGCGGTAGATTTGCTGTAGGTTATCATCGGTTATTAGCAAATTATCAGTGTTATCAAGGTGTTGTTGTTGGTAGACGGGCGGTAGATTTGCTGTAGGTTATCATCGGTTATTAGCAAACTATCAGTGTTATCGGGTTGTTGTTGTTGGTAGACGGGCGGTAGACTTGCTGTATGGTATCATCGGTTATTAACAAATTATCAATGTTATCAAGGTGTTGTTGGTAGACGACGGGAGATTTGCTGTATGTTATCATCGGTTAATAACAAACTATCACTGTTATCGGGCTGTTGTTGTTGATAGACGGGCGGTAGATTTGCTGTATGTTATCATCGGTTAATAACAAATTATCAATGTTATCGGGCTGTTATTGTTGGTAGACGGGCGGGAGGGGTTGTTCACCCCTGGCGCGGTCCGCGGTCCCGTGCGGATCGGGGAGAAAGGGCGAGACGGACGTCAATACGCGGAGGGGGGAGGGACAGGGTCGTTGACCTCGACGTTTTTGCCCATTTGCTAACGCAATCCGCCGCAATTTGCGAAAAAATTAGGCTTCGGGGTCATCGAACTCCATAGGCCTACGTGGCGAAATCGTAAATTTGCAATATTAGTAATAATATGATTTAAAGTAAATAGTTCATTTATAATGCTAACGCAATCTGCCGCAATTTGCGCAAAAATTAGGCTTCGGGGTCATCGAACTCTATAGGCCTACGTGGTGAAATCGTAAATTTGCAATATTAGTAATAATATGATTTAACGTAAATAGTTTATTTATAATGCTAACGCAATCCGCCGCAATTTGCGAAAAAATTAGGCTTCGGGTCATCGAACTCTATAGGCCTACGTAGCGAAATCGTAAATTCGCAATATTATTAATAATATGATTTTAAGTAAATAGTTCATTTATAATGCTAACGCAATCCGCCGCAATTTGCGCAAAAATTAGGCTTCGGGGTCATCGAAGTCTATAGGCCTACGTAGCGAAATCGTAAATTTGCAATATTAGTAATAATATGATTTAAAGTAAATAGTTAATTTTTAATGATAATTGTGAATTGAAATGAGTGTTAGGCTTCGAGGTCATCGAATTCTATAGGCCTACGTGGCGAAATCGTAAATTTGCAATACTAGTAATAATATGATTTAAAGTAAATAGTTCATTTATAATGATTATTATGAATTGAAATGAATGTTAGGCTTCGAGGTCATCGAATTCTATAGGCCTATGTGGCGAAATTGTAAATTTGCAATATTAGTAATAATATTATTTAAGGTAATTAGTTCATTTATAATGATTATTATGAATTTAAATGAATGTTAGGCTTCGAGGTCATCGAACTCTGTAGGCCTACGTGGCGAAATCGTAAATTTGCAATATTAGTAATATGATTTAACGTAATAGTTCAATTAAAATGATTATTATGAATTGAAATGAATTATTTTTTGATTTGATTTCAGGCGGATGAAGTGAATGCCGAAGAGAACCGTGAAGATGTGGAAGCCACTAGTCCCGAATGTGATGGAGGCTCCGTCTGCGAAGTACTGAATCTAAAATAATTTTAACTAATATAATTAAGAAATAACAAATAACTGAAAAAATCTTTAAAAAAAATCCTGAAATTTGACTGAGAACCTGAAAAATGTATAGTTCAGTGTGTAATAGTCTGTAATTAACTGAATGGTTTAAATGGACGGTAATTTTAATATAATTATAATTATTTAATATGACTTAAAAATAACTGGAAAAAATCTTTAAAAAATTAAATAACATATAAATTTAATTTCTGATACATTTTTAAAAATAATTAATTTAATAAATTATTTAGAAGCGAATTAAACGAGGCCCCGTCTGCGAAGTATGAACTTGAAAATAATTAAAATTAATTGAAAATAATGATAAAATAATTATAATGAACAAAATTTTGAAATTTAATTAGATTAAAAAATATGATGAATTGAGTTATAATTATTTTGTATTTTACCAGGTACACGATATTCCGGTTCCTCCGGACGGCGGATGGGGTTGGGTGATCGTCCTGTGCTCTTTTATGTGTAATCTCATCGTGGACGGCATTGCGTACACCTTCGGTGTATTCCTCCCCGAATTCGTGCGCTACTTCAACGAAGGCAAAGGAACTGTCGCCTGGGTGGGATCTCTGCTTGCCGGAGTCTATCTCAGCTGCGGTATTTAACACTCATTCATTTTGAATTGCTATTAATTAGTCTAATTATGCCATTGCGTTGATTGCAGGACCTATTGTGAGCGCACTGACCAACAAATTCGGCTGTCGTACCACTTGCATCATCGGCAGTGGGATCGGGTGCGTGGCTTTCGCCCTGAGCTCTCTCTCCGGATCCGTGACTGCGCTGATGATTACTTACGGTATCGTCGGAGGAATCGGATTTGGACTGATCTACCTGCCGGCCATCGTGTCTGTCGGTTACTACTTTGAGAAGAAGCGAGCCCTGGCCACTGGTATCGCCGTCTGCGGCTCGGGTTTCGGTACCTTCGTCTTCGCACCCCTGGCCAATCAGCTGCTGGAGAACTTTGACTGGAAAGGAGCCAACTTGATCTTGGCAGGAGTCATTCTGAACTGCGCCGTAAGTTTATTCATAACCGTCAATAATAATACGATAGGCAAAACAGTAAAGTGATGTTAACAGACCCGATAGAAAAGTCAAACGGTTGAATACCGAGTGAATAGGTAGCTGAACATTAGCTTCCCTCTGAACCACTAGCTGAAGAGTAGCTGAACTGACTTCAGTTGCTGAAAGTAAGCCATCTGAATAAGAGGTTTAATACTGCATGACTAACTTCTTGAGAGATTCAAGCGTACGAACCGTGTGAAAGTAGGCCAATTTCACACTATCGTCTTGCTGAATCTGTGGTAATCATGCACCATCCAGAGGGTCATTCTGACGTTTGACTAGCCCATCTTTTCTTATTGGGTACTAAGAAACTAATATAAGTTATGCTATTTTAATATTATTTATTCATATATGTAACAGTCATATTAATTAAAAAAACGTATATTTAATTATATTTAAATATCTTAACTTCATTAATTAATTATTTAATTTTATTTATACTTTTTAAACACAGTTAAATCCATTTACGCATTGAATAAGTTATTTAATGAATTATACCATATTTGTTTTTATATTTTCTAGGTTTTCGGGTCTTTGATGCGTCCGCTGGAGAGTCCGAAGAAGCGCTGCAAGCCCCTGCTTCAACGCATGGCCGAAGACAAGGCGCTGCAGATGGAACGTGGATCTCTGATGGGATCGTCCTACTTCATGGTCCAACTGCCCGACGGCACTTACGAGAAAAGACTTAAAGTCCCTGTCAATGTCGACCCTGGAGTCCATTCCAGTTTCAATCTCGACCAGGTATCACCTTTTTTTTTTAAAAAAAAAATTACATTTCCTTCGAAGCATTAGGCCTATGGCTGGTTCAAACATTACATTGACTTCAGGGTATAATGTCAAAATATGGAAGTAAAAATCATGAGGAACAAAACAAATCAGCAGTCTAAATAGAATTTCTTTAAATTTGAGAATATACGAACAAAATGTAAAAGTAGCCATCGTGGAAAAACATGAACAAGTCTAGAACAGTCTAAAGAAAATGTCAACATACGCCGAGGATATGGAGGACAGAAAATACTATAATATATGTTTTAAATGGATCATATATATAATATATACATGATTCGTTAATAATCGACATAATCCCGATAGAAAAGTCATACGGTTGAGTACCGAATGACTAGGTAGCTGAACGCTAGCTTTCCTCTGAATCACTAGCTGAAAAGTAGCTGAACTCACTTTAGTCACTGAAAAACTGAACCCTTTGAATAAGGGGTTGAATACTGCATGACGCTTTCAAACTTCAATACGAACCGTGTGAAAGTAGTCCAATTTCATACTACATCTAGCTGAAACCATGATAGTCATGCAGCATTCAGAGGGTCATTCAGACGTATGGCTAGCGCATCATTTTTCTATCGGGATTATATTCCTGTCTATTTGAATGAGAATTTATTTCTGTCTATTTGAATGATGTCTATTTTATCTATTGAATTTTATTAAATAACTATAATTAGTTTAATCTATTTTAGTTACGAGTTCGGAAATTGATATTTGCAGGGTTATTAAACATTTTTTGTTACATTTGATTATTATAATTTAACAATTTGTTTATTAGAAAACATGTAGATAACCAACAAATCTATTAAATATTATTTTTCATGTCCTACAGTTGGCCCAGCAGGCCCCTGGAGCTTCAGCTACGGGCCATCCGCACCCCGTGCCGCCTAGTTTGCCGACAATCAGCGAGTCGAAAGCCACGGACGCAGCCGCCGAGACGCTGAGCGGCACGTCGCACGCCTCCGACAGCCCCGCTCACAAGGACCACAAGGAAAGCGACGAATCTGAAGCCAAGGAAAGCGACAAGCTCATCGAAAATGGTATAATTGACTTCTTTTTTTTTTCTCTATAATTCAGTTAAGTTTTATTTGAGTAATTTAAGAAAATTAATTTTTTGATTTCAAGAAATTTTGATGGAAGTTTTCGTTTTTTCAAATTAATTTTAAACTGAATTTTGAATAAGAAAATCTTTTTTCTTAATAATTTATTCATTTTTTAGTAAGGAAATATTTTCTGGATTTTGCGCTAATTAAAAATAAGTTTTTATTTTAAAAAATTACCTCTTCCAGATTGTTGTATTATTATTAATGGTTTTTCCAGGCAAGACGGCTGTAGCAGCAATGCGCGAAAGCCGCGGAAGTCTGGGAAAGAGCGAAACTGCCCTGAAGAGGAGGTCTGGAGTCAGTGCTGGAAGTAAGGACGACGTCTCCAGCTTATCCGCATCCAAATCGACCCTCTCGAAAGCCGAGAAGAAAGACCTGGCTCGCCCGTTGGCTCGTCAAGACGTCTTGTACACTGGAAGCGTCACTAAGCTGCCGGAATACCAGAGCCAGAAGTCACTGGCTTCGTTCAGGCAGAGCATGGTGTCCCTACCCAAGGCTGCTGCGGCACAGAGAGGCGGAGAAGACGCTCAAAAAGAAGAGAGTACGCATACAGCAATGCCCTTTTAAATCATAATAATAAATATAATCTCCATACAACGAAGTCCGTGATAATAAGCTCGAAATAAAGTATAAGTTAATGAAGGAAAGAATAAAACAATAGGTATATTATAAGAGTAATTCAAAAATGCAGGTATATAATACAGTGATAATATAAATAACAATATAGTTTATTATTCGTTTGATTAAGTTTTACGTTAATTATTTCCTACCAATATTTAATACAATTTTTAAAATTTTTTTTTCTAAATGAAAGAATGCTGCTTCTGCTTACCGGCCTCGCTTGGAAACCTGATGGACTTTTCGCTGATGAAGGACGCAGTTTTCCTCTTTCTGGGCGTGTCCAACGTCTTCGGTATGCTCGGCTTCTACGTGCCCTTCGTCTACATCATCGACTCTGCACAACTCAAGGTAACCAGAGCTAACCTAGCAGTTTTATTGATATTAATGAAGTATTAATAAGCAAGGCTCAAAGGCTAAGGATAAAATGAAGATAATAATACAAAAATAAGAACAAAAAAATTGTGTTAAATAATAATAATAACGACCTAGTAATTTAACAGATTTATCCATATTAATTAAGCATTAATCATAAGCAAGGATAAATAAAAATAAAAATATCTATTCTTTATAAAATCTGGTATTTAATTTGTTTGTTTGTTTAGTAATATATAATAATTATCTTATAACACTGAAATGATATTTGCAATTATTAATTCGCGAATATTTGCTTAATTTTGTAAATTTTTGGTTAACAGGGTGTTGATAGCGATTCCGCCTCTTTCTTGCTATCCATCATCGGTATCACCAACACAGTGGGTCGTGTTATCTCTGGCTACATTTCCGACTTCCCCGCCGTCGATTCGCTATTGGTCACCAACATTTGCATCACTGTCAGCGGATTGGCTGTTTTTTGCGTCCCCTTCTGCAGTGGCTACATCGCCTACTGCTTTGCTGCAGGCATCTTTGGACTCTTCTCTTGTAAAAAAAAATTATTAAAATTAAATTTAATTACAATTTAGTTAACTAAGAGTTTTAATTTTCGCAGCTGCTTTCATCGCCTTGACTTCTATCGTCCTGGTGGATCTGTTGGGCATTCAGCAACTGACCAATGCCTTTGGTCTGCTCTGCTTGCTGAGAGGTGTAGCAGCTATCATTGGTCCGCCCCTTGCCGGTACGTTTCAACCAATCAGAACTCTGCTTCAATAATTAAAATTGTTTGATTGGTCTAGGCTCTGTTTATGACGCAACCTCGAGCTACGACGTCCCCTTCTGGTTGGCTGGTGTTTTCCTGTTCATTTCGGCGGCTATTTCGTTCATGGTACCTTTCGTGCGTCGCTACGTCAGTCGCAAAAATGCCGCCAAAGCCAGGGCTATCGAATCTGGTAGATAACCGTTTAGACTCCTACTAATTAGCACAGTTAGTTTCATTAGTCCCCTACTAATTTGACTTACTAACTGGCCATGTAAACCTTTGACTAACACAGGCGAACTGAAAGAGCTGAAACGCAACGATTCAGAAGTCCCGCGAGTGGTTCAGACGCAAGCGACGCCACCGACGAGTCCAGTGAAAGTGTAGTTTAATTTTTTTCATTTCAAAATTTAAGATAAAAAATCATTTGAAAATTAAGTAGGAAAAAGAAAAAAAAACAACTTATTAATGTTTGGGGGAAATCAAAGGCAGAAAAAATTGAGTACTTTTCTTACAAAGCGTTTTATTTTGTGAATAAATTAATTTCTGAGTTACTTTTCTTTCAAGCAAATCAATAGTGAATGAAGTCAGGTTCCTCAAAAAAATACAAAGTCACAAACCCGTATAATTTGTCAATGGAAAAGACAAAACTTGAAAGTGAGAATCAACTGAAAAATTCATAATTGTCCTGTTTTCTTTTGCTGTCATTGGGCGTCTTGACGCCACATTTGGACCCGGAAAAAAAAATTTGTTTGTTTCTTTTATTTTTGTAATTACAAGGATTTTAGAAATGTATCCAAATCTTCATTTTTCTATCGTATTAAATTCATAAATTAAAGAATTAAGGACAGTTGAATATAAAAGCCAGCAGGTAAACGTACAAATAGTTCGAATTTCCACCGCTAGATGGCGTTGTATCCACATGATGTAAACGTTGCGTCATTACAAACGAAGACCAGCCCCTCTACTACGGACAGAGAAATGAAATAAACTAACATCCAGAAATCGCTTTAAAGTATCTTAAAAAATTTGAAAAAATCAGTGGAATATTTTTAAGCGGAATTTTTTTACAAATTGACAATAGTTTATTTATTAGAGGTGTCCGCTATAGCGGGGCGCGCTTATGTGTAGTCTACACTGGAATCAATAGATGGCATTGCGTGTCTGTCCTCCCCACCCCCACCCACCACCTGCCGTGTCCCGCTTGCGTGAAGGGCCGCATTGGCTTGTCAGAGGCCGCAGAGCGAAGAAGCCGCAAGAAACGGCTCTACCGGCAAGGCTCTTTACGAAATTTTTACGCGTCGGTTCGTCCCGGTTTTTTTTCATCCTCTTCTAAATAAAAAAGGTTAGTTTACTAGAATACTACAAACATGTTTGAATATAAATTTAGAATTTTGTAGTAGAGTGGGAAAAAAAAAGTTGCCCACGAAAACGAAAGCTATTTACGGTACGCTATAACATCTCGGGGGGGGGGGTGTGTGTGTAAAACCTGAATCACAAGAAAAAGAAAATTATTTTTTTCCATTGATTTACTGTTCGTGAATTATATTTCTAAGTTAAAAAGGTCAAAGTTTAAGCAGAAAATAGTAAAATTTCTGAATAGCTAAGTCAAGTTGAGAAAACGGCTGACGTTATCATAGACTTTTTTGCTGACGGTTGATTGACCAAAGTATCTTATATTTTGTGAAATAATAATATAATCTAGATTTTTTTTGTTATGGGAATCTGATATCTTTCAGTTTAGATTTTACGTGTGAAAGCAAAAATAAAATACACAGGGAAAATGTAGCGATCGTCTTTTGTTTTTCGTCTCCGTTGAATTCAGTGTCTTGTCAAATCAAATCTACTCACGCACTGTTTTCTTAATTAGATTCAATCAAATAAATTGAGATTACCAAAGATGTCTGTATATATATATATTTAATTGTTGTTAAAATATCTAATTGATTTTTTTTTTCTGTTAATTATTTAGATTTTGCCCGGAAAAGGTCAACGGGGACGAAAGCTGCTGCGACTCGTTTTCGGGTATTTTTGGGACCGAATGCGCAATTTTCTCCGCCAAGTATCGATTTGTCCGTCCTCTGGTAAATCGATAGTTTAGTGCTGAAGTCCACGGTAGAGCCGGAATAATCGATTCAGAGTAAATAATCGATTATTTAAAAAAAAATCGATTTTCGGGCATGAGAATAATTGCTGCAGTTTTGACCTCTCGCTGAAGAAAACTTTCACAATAGAAAGGTATTACAAAATCACGGAAATTTTTATTTGGTAATTTCTAAATATAATTTATTAATTTCATAACTTGGTTCAATAAAAAATCTTATTTGTGGATAAATGTATAAATAGATTTTATTGTAATATATATATATATTTTTAATTATTTTCGTTATTGAAGAATAAATGATTTTTATTAGAAATGCAGTTATCAAATAGTTATAAAATAGTTAAATAGTTTGTTATCTGGGGATCTTTGGACCCTCCCATTGAGTTGGAGGAGAAAAGTAGGTCGTTAATAATAGTTAAACAATAGTTTGAGACGCCCTAGATATTTGAGAGAAATACTAATGACGTCACACAAGCTCGGGTTCCAGTAAATTGGCGAAACCTTGAAACTGTCGAATACGGGGACACCTTAGAAACGACGTTCACCTCCAATTGACTTTTTCCTCTTGTTTGTCTCCCCCGTCTCGTTTGTAGAGCATGGCGCCCAAGAAGCAGGACGACGCAAAGGACCAGGGAAAAGCCGGGGAAAAATCAGGGGAAAACCAAGAGGAAAATACCGAAAGCTACGTGGTACCACCCGATGGAGGATGGGGCTGGGTAGTGATGATCGCTTCGTTTTTCTGCAACGTCATCGTGGACGGTACCATCTTCTCTTCCGGACTGATGATGACGGAACTTGTCCAGTCTTTCGGAGAATCCACGTCTAAAACAGCTTGGGTAGGATCGCTACTCCAAGGGTTCTATCTCATGGCAGGTATCAATTTCTGCTAAAAAGTTAATTTTTCATTTAATTAATAGTAATTTTTTAAAAATTCAAAGGTCCTATGGTGTCAGCCATTGCCAACCGTTTCGGGTTCCGCGCGGTAGCAGTGACGGGTAGCGTCATAGCTTGCTTGGCGCTGGTAGCGTCTTCGTTTGCTACTTCCCTGGACTTTTTGTTCGTCTCTTACGGATTCCTGGGCGGAATCGGATTCGGCATGGTCTACGTACCGGCTGTGATTGCTGTGGGTTTCTATTTCGAGAAGAAACGCGCCTTAGCCACCGGCATCGCTGTTTGCGGCTCGGGAATAGGCACTTTCATTTTTGCTCCACTCACCAGTTGGCTGATTGAAACTTTCGCCTGGCGTGGCACTCTGCTCATTCAAGTATGAAAAATATTGACTCACACAAAAATGCGAGTCTTAGATTTAAACCCTACGATAAATAATAGTCATAAAAATGTATTTTATACAGTGTTTCCACTTTTCAATTTCCCCTTTTCTCCCCTCTTCCCTTATCTTTCCCTGCTTTCCCCTCCGTGCTAGAGTATACAGCATCTAGATTTTCCCTTTTCCCCACCTCTCTTATTTTGCCCTTCTCAGAATCCATCTTCCCCTATTTCAGGGAATTTCCCTGCAAAGTGGAAACGCTGATTTTATAGTTGTAGTTAACAACATAGTGAGAATGCGACTAAACTGCAATATAGGATATGGTTATAATATTAGATTTAATCGTTTGATAAAATAATAGTCGTAAAATAGTGTACAAATTCCATTTAAGTATGAAATAAATAATGGAAGAAATTTAGAGATTTTTAACTGATGGTAATAGTTAGTCATAAAAATGTGTATAAAATCCATTCAAGTATGAAATAATTTCTGCAAAAATCCTAGATTTATAACTGATGATAAAATAATAGTCATAAAATGTACATAGTAATATTAAAAATATATTGGTATAATTGTACACAATATAATATGAATGAGAATAATAGTTAAATTTATTATAATTATTCAGTAGCAGCAGTGGTAGAAGTAGTAGTATCAGTATAGTAGTAGCAGCAGAAGCATTAGTTAGTTGTAGTGGTAGTAATAGTAGTTCGTAACAATAATATTATTAATAATTATTTTATTTTAGGCTGGTCTGATTCTGAACTGCGCTGTATTCGGTGCTTTGTTCCGGCCACTGGAACCCGTACGGAGGAAAAAGCCTTCAGACAACGAAGCTGTAGAATCACAGGGCACTCCACTGATGCAGCGCATTAAGAAAGCCCGTGACGAAGAGCTCCGAGTAAATTATAATAATAATTAACGTTAATTTGAATTATTTTAATGAGCTAAACCTTTGAAAACAGAGTGAAGCAGCACAGAATGCAGACAACGGCGACTTCAAATCGTCGGCTCACTCGCTGAACATGGTCAAACTGATCGCCATCAAGCAGAAGAGGTCTTCAGTGGTCACAGCTTCTTCCCCATCCATCGGTCCGGAGCAGGAGACCCTGCTGGAGCAAAAGAAAATCTCTGGAAGCCGCAGGTCGATCCAAGGCAGTCAGAAAAGCCTGGCCAGGGAAACGGGGCCTGGGCCTTTCGATCGGGAAGACGTTTTCTTCACCGGCAGCCTGCAGCGTTTGCCGCAGTACAAGAACCAAACGGCTGAACAGTATCACGCATCTGTTACGCATATCGCTGATTCGGGACCTGATGCTGCTGAAGATGAAAAGAAAAATTGCTGTCAGAGCTTTTTGTCGGGGTCTGCGATCCGCACGCTGACGACTATCTTCGATTTCAGTCTTTTAAAGTCCGTCTCGTTCCTCTGCATCTGCGCCTCGGGATTCTTGACTTTTCTCGGATTCTTTGTGCCGTTCATGTTCCTTGCAGGTATATAGCAAAAAATTACCCGGTATTTCAACTGATTTTAAATCTATCTTACTTATCTTATTCTCGATTTTTACCCTTTATTTGCCTTATTTTTACCCCGTTTTACCCTACATTTTACCTTGTTATTATCTAAATTTTACCCTATTTCTACTTAATTTTTACCCTATTTTTACCCTATTTTTTCCCTATTTTTTCCTTATTTTTACCGAATTTTTTACCTTAGTTTTATCCTATTTTAACTTATTTTTACCCCATTTAACTTTAATTTTATTTAAAAACTACCCTGTCAAAATTAACGAAGGCTTTTTCTAAATTTTTTTCCCCGTAAATTTGCTGGTTAGTAGAATTTTAATTAAATCAATTTTGGCTATTTTCAGACCGAGCAGTTGCTTATGGAGTCGACAAGGAAAGTGCATCTATCTTGCTTTCCATTATCGGGGTCACGAATACTATCGGACGTGTAGGCTCTGGATGGCTGTCTGATCACCCCAAAGTATCAAACCCTATTTATTATAATTTATTATAATTTCCTATTATTTGTGGTTATTTATTATTGTTTTATCATTATTTTCGATTATTTATCATTACTCACCTCTATTTATTGTTATTCACTACTATCTACTATTATTTGTTACTATTTTATATTATTTACTATCTCATTAACTCATGTAATTACTATTAATTTAACTATTTATGGTTTCTTTAACTGATTTATACACTTACTCTAGTTTAATATTTACTATTTTATATTATAATTAATATAATATCCAATCTAATTTCTTCCTAATGTTAAATTATTTATATTCAGTCGTAAAAATATATTTTGAAAAATATAAGAAGAACTTATTGCGTGTCTAAAGTATGTTAGGTATTTTGTATCATTCAAACAGAGTTTCATTTAATATCAAGTCTTCTGTTTATATTGACTTAATTAGTTTTATTAACTTTGGTAAATAAATATTTTTGTAGGTTAGCGTACTGCTGATCAATAACGTGGCACTGACCGTTTGCGGGCTAATCACGGTCGCTAGCCCCTTCCTGTCCTCCTACGCCATGCTCATCGTTTATTCCTGTCTCTTTGGACTCTGCATCGGTAAGAATAGTAATAGTAATAATAATGATACAGTAATAATAGAAGCAGTATTAGTAATAGTAGTAGTAGTAGTAATAGTAGTAGTAGTAGTAGAAGTAGTAGTAGTAATAGTAGTAGTAGTAGTAGAAGTAGAAGTAGTAGTAGTAATAGTAGTAGTAGTAGTAGAAGTAGAAGTAGTATTAGTAATAGTAATAGTAGTAGTAGTAGTAGAAGCAGTAGTAGTAGTAGTAGTAGTAGTAGTAGTAGTAGTAGTAGTAGTAGTAGTAAAGATAGTAGATACAGGACTGTAATCCTATAATGGATTCCAAGCCTAAGAATACACGCTTGAATAAAAATAGTAGCAACAGTAGCAATAGTAATGATTGTAATAGTAATATTGGCTGAAATGGTAGTAGTAGTAGCAGTAGTAGTAGTAGTAATCTTCGAAAAAACCAAATTGTATAGTAGTAGTAGTAGTAGTAAAATAAGCATAACAATAATACCACTCAAGATATTATGCCAACATAACTCATTACAAGGTATTTACAACACTGTAGTAATATCTCCCACTTTACCTAACGACGTTCCTTAAATACTAGAAAAATTATTAAAAATTCACTTAACTTCGATTGAAATCGTATACTTATATATCTATCTAGCCTGCATAGCTTCGTTACGTTCCATTCTGTTGGTCGAACTTCTGGGACTGCACCGTTTAACCAACGCCTTTGGACTGATGCTTCTGTTCTACGGTATCGCTGCTACCGTCGGCTCACCTCTGGCAGGTATCATACCCCTTAATACCTCCAGCTGTTTGTACTTTGCTTAATTTACCCGTTTTTGTCGTTCAGCTATGTTCTACGACGCCACGGGAAGCTACGACGCCTCGTTTTACTTGTCGGGCTCGATGATCTTCGTCTCGGGTCTTCTGTGCTACCCGCTGGGGTACATCAACCGCTGGGAGAAACGACGACAGGATCGAGTAGCTCCCACAGCCGAACCTCCAATAACTTCTGCTTGAATTTAGCATTTAAAAATAGCTTCGTATTTTTCTTCCCGCTTCCCTGAAAGAAACTATTTTTTTAAATATGTGCCTTTCTTTCTGTTAGCAATCATAACAGTGCATCTAAATGAGTTTCGTGCGAAAAAAGACGAGCGAAAGATCAGCCCGATGAAGATGAATAATTCAACCAGTGAGTTTTCCAGTGCAGATTGATATTAGATTTGAAATTATACCACTACTGGTGTTAGAATCTTTTATTTGTATACCGTGTATTTCTGAAGAAAAAATTTGATACATTAAAAATACTGTGGTCCAAACGTCGTCATTTATATTAAAAATCTGAAAAATTCTGGGTAAAATAAAAAAAAATTAAAAACCTAAATACGTTTCTCCACGCTGGAGGAGCTGGAGCAGAGTTGCGACGTTTTGTGTTGTCCCGTTTGTTCGTATACTTTCGGCTGCGGCTTTCAGATCGCTCCAGATCACTCGCAGTTGTTTTCGTTTGTCGTCTGAGGAGTTGCAACGAGCTTGCTTGAAGCAGTCTATTGCAGACAGTAGCTTTTTGCGAGCACCCCACGAACTGATACCTACCTCCTTCATATCGTCTTCAGTCATAGTTAGGAAAACCAGCAGGTCGATGTCGTTATCCCGGAAATGCTGTTCGTACTTGGTGAGTCCTAGTTCTTGTAGCAAACTCGATAGATCTTTGGGTAGTTGCTCAACTTCTTTCCAAGGATAATGTTCGGTGATATCTTTCGGAGGATCCTGATCTTCGATTGCGGGACTTTTGGCCGTGGCTTGTTTGAAAACGATCGACGTTCCCGGCCACGCGGTGAACGGGTTGATATTTTCTTTATCGTCCAAGTCTCGTTTTTCGTTCAGTCGATCGAAGAAAGTCGAGTACGGCGACTTCGGCTTGTACTGCGAAGGTAGGTACAAATCGCTGTCATCATCGAAAGTGTAAATCGCCGGTATCGACTTCTGAGCAGGTGGTAGAAGATTGGGTAGCGAGAAAAAGCTGTTCTGGTGTTGGTGAATCAAATTAGCCGCGGTGGCGTAGCCATTACGTTCCGCTAAATTGTACGCATTTTCGCCGCTAGATGTCAGCACATTCGCGTCGGCTCCGCTTTTCAACAGCGCGCGAATTAGGGGAACCTGACCCGTTTGCGCGGCAAAATGCAAAGCGGTAAAGCCGTATACACCATCCCTGGTGTACGCAACTGTGTTATTTTAAATTTTAAAGATTTATTTATGAATTAAAGGTTTACCTAACGTTCAGATTGGCCCCTGCGTCTATGAGGAGAAGAGCCGTTTCGGTGTGAGCCGCACAAACAGCGTGCAGCAGTGGAGTGTAGTCGTTGACATCTCGTTGATCTAGCGCAGCTCCCCGCTTTGGTAAAAAAAAAAGTTGTTATTAAAACTAATAGTGAAGTAGAAAAATTGCTAAATTTACCTTTAGAAGGATCTTGACGATATCGTCATGTCCGCACATTGCAGCAAGCATCAGCGAACTTCTGCCCAGCTTGTTCTGAGCGTTGACTTTTGCATACATCTCGAGCAAGTACGATACGGTCGACTCGTGTTTGTAGAGACTGGCGTACATGAGGCTCGTCCAGCATTCCTCGCTCTGCACGTTCGGATCGACACACGATCTACAAACGATAAGGTTTCGTTATTCTTTCGTTAGACAGTTGCGTTTAAGTTTTGACTACCTTTCGATCAAATAGGACACGAACGACACGTCCCCGATACTCGCTGCCGTCAGAAGATCCAGCGGGACGAACTCGTCGGTGCACATGAGCTTCTCGAACACTTGGCCGTAGTCTTCCTCTCGCGGAACTTCATCGTCGAGATGGCTGACCGAGTTGCCGAGCTCTGGAAGCACAGACGGCACTTGGAGTAGAAGCTCTTCCTCGTTCACTGAAGGAATCAGAGACCAAATATCATACTGGTAAGGATCCTCAGGACTGTTGACCAGCATCAGAGGTGGAGGCCTGTGCCTTACACTTCTCTGCATCGTTTTAGCAGTACCTTTTTAGTCAAGTCTAACTGCATTAAGTATAAAAGATTACGCATATAAAACACTAGAATAATGTTGGTTTAAAACTTTGAATTAAAATTGGCAGAGCGCATTGGCTTGCGAATTCCTCAAAGGCTTTTCGCGAACTGATATTTAAAAATCCCCTGGACGTTACTAACATTTTTGCCAAAGGCCTTTTAAATATTTTGCCTGAAGGTATTTAGATAAAACAGGAATTTTGTTATTTAATTTTAATGTGATATTATGCAAATACATTTAAATTTAATAATATAATAAATAGTCCATAATAATGAAGATTAATAGATAATCTAAAATATTTTAGTAATTCAGTTTAAATGGCGTATGTTAATTTTCGTAGAAAAACGGAATAGCTGGTAGTTTCAACTTTCAATTTTCCCCCTTTTTCCCCTCTTTCCTTATTTTCTCCTTTTACCCCTTCGTAATAGAATACAAGACTATACTTCCAGACACTCCCTTTTCACTTATTTTTCCCTTTTCCGACCTCATTTTCCCCTTTTTTTAGGAAATTTCCCTGCACAGTGGAAACACTTAAAACTGGACCAGGTGCTTGTTATGATTGTTATCACCGTGTTATCGCATGTTATCACCTGTAGCCAATACTGTAGTGTTTCCACTTTCAGTTTCCCTCTTTTCCCTATTCCCTTATTTTCCCCTTTTCTCCCTCTGTACACTAGAATACGAGGCTGTACTTCTAGATTTTCCCTTTTCCGTCTTATTTTTTTCCCCTTATCAAACCCCATTTTTTCTTCCTTTTCGGGGAGTTTCCCCGTAAGGGGAAACAGTGCACTTCTGTCTACTTTAGTCGCTAAGTTGGATGTCCATTATGGATCCCAGTTACAGAAACCCACCACCAGAGGGCATATGCCAAATACGGGCCTCTCTATAGCGGACACTTGTGTTAAATCAACTAAGAAGAATTTTTAAAATTTCTTTATACCAAAATGCTCCGTGAATTTTTCTGTGAATTCTAAAAATATTCCCAATTAGGATTTCGATGTAAAAATATTTTATATAGGTGTCCGCAGTAGAGAGGCTAGCCCGAAAAGTCAATTTAGTATTGAAAACTGCGTGTTTCAGGTAAATTCTTATCTGTAAAATTAAAAAATTACAATTAAAATGCTTCTTAATTATACATTAGCTAATTAATAATAAAATTATCACAAAAATAGATCAAACTCAGTGCTCCCACTTTTAGTTCTCCCTTTTTCCCTTAAAAAGGGCATGGATTTTCCCTTTTTTCCCTTCCCTTGTAGGTATCACTTCCCCCCTCCATCTAGGATATCAAGCTATACTTCTGTTTTTTCCCCTTTGAGGCCCAGTTTTCCCTTTTTAAGGGAATTTCCCTGCTAAGTGGAACTGATCAAATTCATGTTTTATCAAAAATTAGCGTATTATCCTCACATATTACAGGATCTTATAATATATTATTGTTATTTATTATTATTATTATTATTATTATTATCATGTGTTATGGCGGCAGGATATAGGCATAGAGAGACAATTACGGGTTATAAAGTTAGCAGCCCTATTCAGTGCAACGCGAGAAGCCATAACACGGCCATAAACGCCTCCTGTCCCCACACACTGTCCCGTATGTGTGTTATCAGTGGTTATCAACGTGTTATCAAGTGTTATCGCCTGATCTTTCCCACAAGTTGCGGACCTCTGCTGGTGTCGTATAGTTCAGCAGACCGTGTCACTTTGTCGCTTGATCCCGCGGCTCTCACGGCATCTGTGTCAAGTCGATAACAGGTGATAACACATGATAACACTTGATAACAGATGATAACAGGACCTCAAGAAGTCGATCGTATGGTAAGAGAACGTTAAAATTATAGCAGATATCTTATAACTTAGATGATAATCAAGTACTACGTTATCCACCTGTTATCAGGGGTTATCAAAGCGCCTATCTGTGGTTAACCTTTTCAAGCAAACAAAATGAATGTGTGGCAAAACAATTGAGAGTCGATCAAACTTCTTGATAAAGTGGCCGCAGACAAACAATGGACTCTCTCTTCAGGCCTTAGAGGGGGGGTCCAGTAATCAGTTGATAACACATGATAACAGGTTGATAACAGTAGATAGCTGGTTGATAACACTTGATAACAACATCTGAAGGCTACTGAAACGGAGTACAGTTGATGGTTGAACTTAGATCACTTGTTAACCGATGATAACAGGTGAACAAAGTGTTGGTAATAGATGATAACAGTAGATAACAGGTTGGTAACTCTTGATAACAACATCTGAAGGCTACTGAAACGGAGTACAGTTGATGGCTGAACTTAGATCACTTGTTATCCGATGATAACAGGTGGATAACAGTAGATAACAGGTTGGTAACACTTGATAACAACATCTAAGGCTACTGAAACGGGGTACAGTTGATGGCTGAACTTAGATTACTTGTTAATCAATGATAACAGGTTGATAACAGTAGATAACAGGTTGTTAATACTTGATAACAACATCTGAAGGCTACTGAAACGGAGTACAGTTGATGGCTGAACGTAGATCACTTGTTAACCGATGATAACAGGTGAACAGAGTGTTGGTAATATATGATAACAGTAGATAACTAGTTGATAACACTTGATAACAACATCTGAAGGCTACTGAAACGGGAGTACAGTATATGGTTGGACTTAAGATTACTTGTTAACCGATGATAACAGGTGGATAAAGTGTTGATAATAGATGATAATAGTAAAATGGTGTTTATTTAAGATTACTGAAACACTTGGAGGTCCATTGATGAATTAATAATATTTTATTTCAAATTTTTTTGGCGGGTAAAGTTTGAAATGGAAGTTTCTTGAGTCCAGTAATTAGTTGATAACACATGATAACAGGTTGGTAACAGTAGATAACTGGTTGTTAACAGGTTGATAACAACATCTGAAGGCTACTGAAACGGGAGTACAGTTGATGGTTGGACTTAACATTACTTGTTAACCGATGATAACAGGTGGATAAAGCGTTGATAATAGATGATAATAGTAAAATGGGGTTTATTTAAGATCACTGAAACACTTGGAGGTCCATTGATGAATTAATAATATTTTATTTCAAATTTTTTTGGCGGGTAAAGTTTGAAATGGAAGTCGTGATGCGGGAGCGTTTCTTGCGTTACGGAAACGTCAACACTGACACTTCAAAGGACGGAAATGTTTATCTTAGAATATTTACTTATTGTTCTCTCTGTGACAACTTACTGTAAATAGTAATAGTAATAGTGATAGTAAATGATGAATAGTAAGTAGTGGAAGTAGTAGTAGCGATAGTAGTAGTAGTAATGGTAATGGTAATGGTAGGGATATAGTATAGAAGTAAAGCTTAAAAGATACTAATAAAAAACCATGATAGTAGTAGCAGTAGCAATGGTGACGGTAAATGATTAATAGTAGTAGTAGCAGTAGTAGTAGTAATGGTAATGGTAATGGTAATGGTAGGGGTATAGTATAGAAGTAAAGCTTAAAAGATACTAATAAAAAACCATGATAGTAGTAGCAGTAGCAATAGTGACGGTAAATGATTAATAGTAGTAGTAGCAGTAGTAGTAGTAATGGTAATGGTAATGGTAATGGTAGGGGTATAGTATAGAAGTAAAGCTTAAAAGATAATAATGAAAAACCATAATAGTAGTAGCAGTTGTAGAGGTAGTATAGGTAGTAAGAGTAGTAAGCTAAAAATATTAATAAATAACCGTAACAGTAGTAATAGTAGCAATAGTAGAAGTAGTAGAGGTAGTAGAGGTAGTAGTAATAGTAGTAGCAGTAGTATAGGTAGTAGTAGTAAAGCTAAAAATATTAATAAATAACACTATTAATACTACTAGTACTACTACTGTTAGTAGTATTACTACCAATAGGACTACTAATAGTACTACTACTACTCGTAAAATTACTGCTAGTACTATATTACAGTTGCTGCTGCTGCTGCTACTACTTTTACTACCACTATTTATTCTACTACCAGCACTACTACTTTTTCTGATACCGTCATTTCTGCTGCTACTACCATTATTAATACTACTTCTACTACAACTACCACTTCTACTTCAACTGCGGATTCTCCTATCACTACTACTTCTACTGCTACCATCACTTCTGCTGCCACTATTAGCACTACTACAACAGCTACTATTACTATTATTACCGTTGCTACCACTGCTATTGCTACTGCTTCTACTACTATAACTATCACTACTACTGCTGCCACTACTACTACTACTACTACTACTACTACATCCACTATAACAACTATAACCGTCACTATTATTATTATCACAATGCTACTGTTACTAATACTTCTACTACTACCACTGCACTACTAGTACTAGTACTCCTTCTTCTACTACTATCATTACTCATAATCCTTCACTTGTAGCTACTACTACTACTACTACTTCTACTATATCCACTACGCCTACTATCACCACCACTACTACTCCTCCTCGTCCTTCTACTAGTACTTCTACTTCGACTAGAACTACTACTCCTACTACTGTTGTTGAAGTTTCATATCCTCTGTTACTACTATCCTTTCTCATGGGTGGTGGGAGGTGTTTATTATTACTGTACATATTATTACTATTTATTAAGGTTGTATTGTCTATTGATTGTTGTTGTTTGAACAGTTGTAGGGAGACATACTGACCAATTGGCAAGTGTCTTGTGTGGATTAGACGGTCCTTTTGGCGGGGGACCGACTTTTCAGTGTCAACTGAGTAGCCCGACACACACAAAGCAACATGCCGACAGTGTTTCGACATTGCGGGGAAATTCCCTGATAAAAGGGGAGAATGGGGTCTGAAAAGGGAAAAATAAAGGAAGAGGGAAAACGTGGAAGTATACAGCCTTGTGTTCTAGTACTATGGGGAAAATGGGGAAAATTAGGGAAGAGGGAAAAGGGAAATCTAGAGTACAGCCTTGTATTCTAGTACTATGGGGAAAATGGGGAATATAAGGAAACAGGGAAAAGGGAAAATCTGGAAGCATAGCCTTCTATGCTTAGTACGAAGGGGAAAATGGGAAAATTAGGGACGAGGGAAGAGGGAAAATCTGGAAGTACAGCCTTGTATTCTAATAATATGGGGAAAATGGGGAAAATTAGGGAAGAGGGAAAAGGAAAAATCTGCAAGTATAGCCTTGCATTCTTGTACGAGGGGAAAATGGGGAAAATACGGGAAGGGGAAAATCTGGAAGTACAGCCTTGTATTCTAGTACGGAGGGAAAATGGGGAAAATTAGGTAAGAGGGAAAATCTGGAAGTATAGCCTTGCATTCTTGTACGGAGGGGAAAATGGGGAAAATTAGGGAAAAGGGGAAAAAAAGGAGAAACTGAAAGTTTTTTTTTTATTCCCTATGCGATTATCATCAACTGTTATCAAACAAGCCTAACTTTTTGATAGTTTCAGACCCTGTATTGGGATAATCAGTTGATTTGTAATCCAGTCAGTGTCTTATTCTGGAATAAATCAGCGCTACAATATCGGGCAAACAGGCCAACTTGCCACCATAATCGATAGTTTAAAGATAGTAATCGATAATTAAAGAGCCCGGTCCAAACAACACTCTGATATACGACCTCCATTCAGCCCTCATGTGTTGATAACTCTCTAATAACATAAGATAACACGTTGATAACACTCGATAACATCTCTATGGTTGAACAAGATGGCGGATAAGATGTTGGTTGTGGTTCAGAAACTAATGAAAAGACGGGACCCCGTAAACCCTGCTGTTGAACTAAAGCGATAATTTAGTTATAAACTATGTCTTCACTCAGTTATTAACTTAATATACACTTTTCAGAGTCCTTAAGAGCTCCTTAGTAACCTGTTATCAGTGTTATCAACGTGGTATTGAGCTTTTTTGAACCGAACCGTGAACCGGAATCGAACCGCGGCCACTACAAGATGAACCGTACTGTATTTTCTGTTAATAATTATTTATTTAATTGAAAATAATTCATTAAAATAATTCAGCGGATGATATTATGATGTTTTCCCAAAACCCCACTACGGTGCAGTGTAGGCGCCTGAAGGGGGTATGCACTGGGCCGTAGTGGGGTTTGGGGAAAATGACGAATTATGTTTGCCGAGAAAGTGTGTGAAAATCAAGCAAATAGGAAACAATGAATTACAACCGAAAGGGGTTTGCAGAAAATTCTGCAAAATTTTGCGATGTTATCAGTGTTATCAACATGTTATCAACTTGTTATCAAATTATCATTAATCGTGATTATTGCATTGCCAGAAAAAAATTTAAATTCCCAGGGAAAGCAAATGGATTTACCAAGGGGTCCGAAACTTCCAGTAATCTTCGTATACCTGGGTCATGTTATCGCTGTTATCAACCCGTTATCTTCATGTTATCTCCGTGTTATCATATGTTATCAAATAATCTTCGTGCGCTTTTCCTCGGAGTTTCGGACCCCTTGGAATTTACACAACGCAGTGTAATTAATAGTCATTATAAATAATTAGTAAAATAATAATAAAATAAATTTAAATAAATATTAAATAATAATTTTGCTTTATTTTATTACAGGAATTCATAAATAATTAAAATTTATTAATAATAATTAATAAAATAATTATAAAATTAATTTGCATAAATTAGATCATAAGAAATGTATATTAAAGATAAATTAAATTTTAACTTCAAATAAGGTTAAATAAATAATGAATTAATTATATTTTATTAAAATAATTAATCAGAAATTAATGTAATAATAATATAAATAATTTAAATGAAAATAATATATTGTAAAGTATAAAAGTATATGAACATAAGATAAATTAAATTTTGATTTCAAATGAAGTTAAATAAATAATAAATTAATTATATTTTATTAAAATAATTAATCAGAAATTATTTTAATAATAATAGAATTACTTTAAATGAAAATAATATATTAGCTGTATTTAATATATATTGAAACTAAAATTTAGAGTCAACGTCTACTAAAAAATTATTTTATTCATTATTTAAAAAATTATGATTAATTTATGAATTATTAAAAATCTATTAAAATGTAAAACCAATAATCTACAATCAAAAATTATTATATAATCAGTGATTAGATGTTAATATTGCTAATATAATATTAATATAATTAATAATCATAATTAATTATTAATTTATTAATATTAATATTGCTAATAATGTATTATTTGAATTGGTTTTTAGAAAGCAAAGTGAACAGTCCGAGGAACGGGGCAAAAGAGCCTCGGGTGGTAGCAGGTGGTAGTGGTCATCACCAGAAGCAGCTACCACTGCCACTGTCAGTCGCCTACTGGCCGTCCACGAGTGCGGTGGTGTGTTTTCATTCGCTCATTCATTCGCTTCCCATCTCATTCAAACACTCAGCTTCTTCTTCTTCTTACGGTGACTTGAACGCAGCGACGTCTAATGAAAATAAATCCTTTTGAATAGAGCAGTGCTTTTTCATGGTGCCTTTTTGTGGTTTCATTTTTTGCTTAGAGAATGGAGAATTATGTGAATATTGACAGTCATTTGAATAATGTGAAGGGAATGCTCAGTGAAATGGAACCTCGTCTCGCGATGGCCACTCTGCAAGGTTTACGCTACCTGCCTCCTTTTATCGATAATCGCCACCACCACTCGACAGATTTTAATCACCAGGTGAGAATTCCCTCACGTCAAACCATTTCTTTTTTACAATATTTCATCCAAAAATTCTGTTCCAGTTGCCTCCAATGGAGACTCGGATGTTGATTCCTCCGGAACTATCGCTGGTAGTTTCTTGCGAAGCAAGCAACGAATCCAGTGTTCCAGAATCTCCGAAAGCATCCGCAGAAGTCGCCAGGATCTGGACTCGGGTCCCAGTACCTCAAGGACGAAGATGGTCTCCGTTCCAGGGAACTGTGAGACTAGGAATCGTTCCAGCGGATCATCCTTATCTGGAAGATGTAAGTCTGGTGCTAAGAGTTCTGGTGTAATTAGGCTTTCATTCAGACAAGTGAATGAGTTATGCGATGAAAGTTGAGTCGAATTACCCGGTTGTTCCGCATTGTCAGGAATGCGAAGTAACTGCAGAAGCACATGCAAAGATATGGCCACTGGAATTGACTGGATAATTTCTGTCCCGTTTCAGTAAATAATTCATTTTTTTTTTCTTCTTTTACTGGAGGAAAGTGTCAGGATTCATTGATATATTTCTACGAGAAAAAAAACTTTAAGGATATGTGATTACAACTTTTGGGGGTAGAGCTACTGTTTCCGCACGAGGTAGCGCTTATTCGCTCAAACATACCCGCCAAACAATGTCGACGTATAACAGTTCTTCAAATTGGAAAAATTTTCTCTGGGTTTTTCCCCAAACACTTGGAAAGACTGTGTGCGATAACCGCATGATAACTGGGTGATAACTGTTTGATTGCAAGCCTTAAGATAATCATGGGGAAATCTACTTTGTGCTGCCTGTGTGGGAAACACGTTTTCTACAATTGCAAAAAAAAAACTGTCTTAATTTATTTTATAAGAATTAGTTTAGTTCATTTAATAATAATAAATGAATAAGTTAAATATGTTAAATTTTGGGTTATTAGATTTAACTACATTTTATCTTTTATTACTGTATAAGTATCGATTTATTGGAACTGATCGAACCGGGTATCCATTAACCTATAACTTGAATAATGTATATATATAACCTGGAGTAAAGTAGTAAATTTAATATTAATAAATAGTCGTTAGTTATAGTTATTATTTATTATTAATTATTAATTTGAATTGTAGGTTCGTTCCAGTTACGGGTGTTACGAAGAAATCAGCGGCTGCCGGGTTCGCCATTGCAACTGGGTCCGATTTCTGCGCTACTCTCCGGTATTCACGCAAGAAGTCAACGTCATTTGTTCAAGAATTAAAGGTCAGTAACCAATTGCTACCACTACCACTACTACTATTGCTAATACCGCTACTGCTACTGCTATCACTCTTAATACAGTTGCTACTATAGAACTTCTACTGCTGCTGCTAATACTACTACTACTGTCACCAACATTCATGTTGTCACTGTTACTACTATACAACTACTGTTTCTGCTACTACACGTGTTAATATTCTTACTACTACCACTGCCACCGGTACTACTACTATTACTCCTAGCACTAACATTCATGTTGTCACTGTTACTACTATACAACTACTGTTTCTGCTACTACACGTGTTAATATTCTTACTACTACCACTGCCACCGGTACTACTACTATTACTACTAGCACTAACATTCATGTTGTCACTGTTACTACTATACTACTACTGTTACTGCCACTACTACTACAAGTATTAGTTTTCTTACTACTATACTACCACCACTGCTACTGTGCTACAACTGCCACTACTACTACCACTACTGCTACTTTTACTAATACTACTACTACCACTACCTCCACCACTACTAGCACTACTACTACAACCACCGCTGCTACAACTACTGCTACTGTACTACTACTACTTTTACCATGACTCAAAATTTGACTTTACTTCATATATGAATTAATTTTAGGCGAGCCTGTTTACGAGGTTATCAGACCAATACCTGCACATACTGAATTAGTAGTATTCTACCTACCCAATCACAACGAAGAAGAAGAGGAAATATTTTTACCCGCTGTCAAGTCGCTAAGATCTTCACTATTCAGACGAACAATGGGACTCATTCTTCAAGGTAACACTTAAATAGTTAGTGGTTTAGATAGTTGGAGTAACCGTTCAGTAGTTCAGTCCTTCCACTTTGCAGGGAAATTCGCTTAAAAAGGGAAGACTAGGTCTCAAAAGGGAAAACTAAGGGAACAAACGTAGAAATGCAGCTTGGTATCCTACAAGGAGGGGAAAAGAATACTTGATATCTATAAGGGAAGGGAAAAAAGGGAAAAAGGTTCAGTAGATCAGTCCCTCCTTTTTGCAGGGAAATTCCCTTAAAAAAGGAAAACTGGATCTCAAAAGGGAAAAATAAGGGGAAAACATAGAAATACAGCTTGATATCCTACAAGGAGGGTAAAAGGATACTTTATATCTATAAGGGAAGGGGAAAAAAAGGAAAAGGGGAAAACTGAAAGTGGAAGCATAGCAATAGATACTTGCAGTAGTTTAGATAGCTAGAGTATTAGTTTAGGTAGTTGGGCTAGTAATCTAGTTAAGAATTCACTAGTTTGCACAGTTGGACTGATAGCTGAAGTAGTAATTATGATAGTTTAGATAGCTGGACTAATAATTTGCTAAAATTTTTCACAGAGAGTCCGTTAGATCTCTCAATGTCCCTGTTGTCGCGGGTGTTTGTCCCAGCGTCCGGATCAGATGGCCGACAGTCCGTCTCCAGCGAGTCGGTCATCTCCTCAGCCGGGGACGCGGAGCCGGAGTCGGCCCGGGCCTCCAGCGCGTCGCGTCCAGCCAGACAGAGACCCTTGCTTCCTTGCCAGGTGTGCGGGAAATCCTTTGACAGACCGTCTCTACTCAACCGCCATATGCGAACACATACAGGTAACATCCCGATAGAAAAGTCATACGGTTGAGTACCGAATGACTGGGTAGCTGAACACTAGTTTTCCTCTCAATCACTAACTGAAAAGTAGCTCAACTGACTTTAGTTGCTAAAAGTGAACCCTCTGAATAAAGGCATTGAATAACTGAATGACTTGGTTCTTGAAAAATTCAAGTGTACGAACCGTGTGAAAGTGGGCCAATTTTACACTATCATCTAACTGAATCCGTGGTAATCATGCACCATTCAGACGGTCATTCCGACGTTTGACTATCGCATCTTCTTCTATTGGGATCCTCCACTTTAAAGCTGAATATTAGTATTCCTATGTACTAGTATTATATACTTTATTATATTATATAGTATAAATATTAGTATTATACGGAATAGAAGTATTATGTCTGGTAGACTTTGTCTGGAACTGATCAAGTCTCAATTTGCAGGTGAGAAGCCACACGTTTGCGATATCTGCGGCAAAGGGTTCTCGACATCGAGTTCGCTCAACACTCACCGGAGGATTCACAGCGGGGAGAAACCGCACCAGTGCCCCGTTTGCGGTAAACGATTCACCGCCTCGTCTAATCTCTACTACCACAGGATGACACACATCAAGGTAAACTATTTCATCCCGTTTGATGAGCTTCTCTACTACCATGATCCGAAAATAGCAAGAGAAAACTATGTAGTGAGCCTACAGGCTTGATGCCACAGGTTTAAGTGCAACTTTCTTATAGAAATTCCTGGAAATTCTTAGAGGTTCTTGAGAGTGCACTGGGGCGTAGTGGGGTTAAGATGTAGAGACCCCACTAGGGCCCAGTGCAACTTTTTTATAGAAATTTCTGAAAATTCCCAGAGATTCTTGAGAGTGCACTGGGGTATAGTGGGGTCGAGAAGTAGAGACCCTACTACGGCCCAGTGCAACTTCTTTATAGAGATTCCTGAAGATACTTTGAGATTCTTGAGAGTGCTCTGGGTCGTAGTGGGCTTGAGAAGTAGAGACCCCACTACGGCCCAGTGTAATTTCTTTATAGAGATTCCTGAAGATACTTAGAGATTCTTGAGAGTGCTGTGGGTCGTAGTGCGCTTGAGAAGTAGAGACTCCACTACGGCCCAGTGCAACTTCTTTATAGAGATTCCTGAAGATTTTTATAGATCTTGAGAGTACACTGGGCCGTAGTGATTTGTAAGTTGAGGCCAGAGCAGGCGTGGTCGGTCAATAGGTTCTTGCAGGTGAAATGCCAAGGCAGAGAGTTTGCCATTAAAAAAGACCATCATTAATTAGACGCCCATAAGTGAACTTTCCAGAAGATATACCCAAAACAACGCCAGCAACGCCGCCATTTAAAATCCATTCCAACCCCCTGGCGGCTCCTTATCGAAAAGGTCCCAGGGATTCTCGGTGTTATCAAAGGTTATCAAAGCCTCTAGAAGTGTCCAGGACCCCCGTAAAAGAGCTTGATAAGATGGGGTAACATGTTAACATTGATAACAGGTGGATGGCCTATGCTGGACTCCATAGCGGCGTTGCTTTCAATTGTTTGAAGTGATTCTTTTGTCTTTGGGTGTCACGAGTAAAGTTTTCAACCATTGTTCTCTAATTTCCTTCTTAATTTATCAAAAATATCATCAAATTTATCAATTATTATAATAATGATATAATAAATTTTACATAAATTAATACATTATAAAAGTATACTGCAACTGTTCGAGCGTTGAAGTCACTGAAAATTCAACTTAAGTTTTTAACGAATTGTATTAAATTTGATGTATTAATTTAAGATACAATTATTTTAATATCTAATTAATATTGAACTGTTAATTAATTCATGGATAAAATTATTAGGAGAAGCCACACAAGTGCAGTTTGTGCTCGAAATCCTTTCCGACCCCGGGTGACTTGAAATCGCACATGTATGTGCACAACGGTTCGTGGCCCTTCAAATGTCACGTCTGCAGTCGAGGCTTCAGCAAACACACCAACCTCAAGAACCATCTCTTCTTACACACAGGTCAGTACTAACAACAAGTCCTAGGTGGTGGGCTGCACTGGGCCGTAGTGGGGTCTCTACTTCTCGACCCCACTACGGCCCAGTGCAGCTTCCTTGGAGATTTTTGAAGATTCCCAGAGATTCTTGAGAGTGCACTGGGCTGTAGTGGGGTTAGGAAGAAGAGACCCCGCTACGGCCCAGTGCAACTCCTTTAGAGATTCTTGGAGAGTGTCAAATGATCGGCGTGATGTGGTGCGGTATATAAGAATCTTTTTCAATAAATCACCTGCAGAGGCAGAACAACACCAACAATTCTCATCAATAAATCTCGGTCGATTCTTTTTCACGGGAAAATTTCTCCGGTGCTTGGGATCCCCGCAGGAGGGGCAACCTACTCCCAGAACTCCCGGCGGAGGTCCTCCCGATCCCCCGATGTAATTTTCACGCGCTGCGGGACGCCCCCCGCGTTCAGCAGATGCTCTGCTCCCCGGCTATCCGAGAGAGACCTTCAGCCCACACCGCACACCCCCAGATCTTGTTATCCATGTATTATCGCCCGATAGAAAAAATGATGCGCTAGCCACACGTCTGAAGAACCCTCTGAATACTGCATGACTGTCACGGATTCGGCTAGATGATAGTGTGAATTTAGCCCATTTTCACACAGTTCGTACACTTTGAGTTTTTACAGAATTAAGGCAGTATTCAACCCCTTTGATTCAAAGGGTTCAGTTTTAGTAACTAAAGTGAGTTCACCTGCTATTCAGCTAGCGATTCAGAGGGGAGCTAGTGTTCAGCTAGCTAGTCATTCGGTACTCAACCGTATGACTTTTCCATCGAGTAACCTGTTACCCGATGAGTTAACATATGTTAACTTAATTTAACTTAATTAGAGTTCAGTTATAGTAAGCCGATATGTTTTGGGGGCTATGGGAAGATTAAGAAGAATTCCTGGGAAACTGTTCGCCAAAGGAGATAAGCGCAGTTTTAACGTTTTAACGTCACTCACATCACAACTCCCAAGTCGAAGGTTAACAACTAAAAATCCCCAGATTAAAAATTTCTCTCCAGGAAAAAAAAAACTTAAAAATAGTAGAAAATATTTGAATTTAATCATATATTATTAGTATAAGTTAAAATGTAAATTTATTATAAATATATTTATATTTATTTATTTATTTATTTGTGGGGAGTTCAAATGGCGCGGGGCAGCGGGGTTTCATGTAAAGCGTGTGAAGCGTGAAAATAAAGTTGATTGAAGTCAGAGTGCGTAACAGGTTTCTTGCGTTACAGACCCAGCAGAGTGTATTTCTTTTTAAATGATTAAATAAATAATAATAATAATAATTTTAAGTTGGCTGGATGTGATAGATATTGTTTAATATTGATATAATACATTAGAAATGGTTAAATGTTTGCTGCTGTTGAGAAGAAGAAAGTGGACGGACGATGAAAGAAGGAGAGCATTGCGTGCAACTTACTTTTCGTACGGCTAATGGGCGTTCACCTGCGAAAATTCTCCTCCGACTTTTTACTGCCTTTGATTTATTCACTTTTTTTCGCTGTTCCTGTTGCCGCCAAACCAGTGGAGGAACATCAAGAAGGTAACCAGAAAGCAGAAGAACAAGCAGAAGAAGGAGGAGGAAGAAGTTAAAGAGTAGGAAGAAATGGAGGAACCTGAAGGAGACGAAGAAGTAGAAGAAGTGAAAGAGTAAGAAGTTTACCGAGAAGAGTGGACGAACAAGAAGATTAACACTAAGAAGTGGAGGAATCAGAAGAAGAAGTAGAAGTGAAAGAGTAAGAAGTTTACCGAGAAGAGTGGACGAACAAGAAGATTAACACTAAGCAGAAGCGGAGGAATCAGAAGAAGAAGTGGAAGAACAAGAAAGATGTTGATTAACACTAAGAAGAAGTGAAAGAGTAAGATGACCGAGAAGAGTGGACGAACAAGAAGATTAACACTAAGAAGAAGTGGAGGAATCAGAAGAAGAAGTGGAAGAAGAAGATGATGATGAACACCAAGAAGAAGTGAAAGAGTAAGAAGATGACCGAGAAGAGTGGACCAACAAGAAGGTGAACACTAAGAAGTGGAGGAATCAGAAGAAGAAGTGGAAGAACAAGAAAGGTGTTGATGAACAGCAAGAAGAAGTGAAAGAGTAAGAAGATGATGATTAGTACTAAGAAGTGGAGGACTCAGAAGAAGAAGTGGAAGAATAAGTAGATGATGCTCAACACTAAGAAGTGGAGGAATCAGCAAAAGATGAAGACGTGGAAGAACCAGTTGAAGAAGAACTGGAAGAACACATACTGATGATACTTAACACTAAGAAGAAGCTCAAGAACAAGCAGTGGAGGAACCTGTTGAAGAAGAACTGGAAGAAGATTGTGAAGATGAACAAGCAGTTGAAGAAGAACTGGAAGAACACATACTGATGACACTTAACTCTAACAAGCTCAAGAACAAGCAGTGGAGGAACCAACTGAAGAAGAACTGGAAGAACACATACTGATGATACTTAACACTAAGAACAAGCTCAAGAACAAGAAGTGGAGGAACCAGTTGAAGAAGAACTGGAAGAAGATGTTGAAGATGAACAAGCAGTTGAAGAACCAGTTGAAGAAGAACTGGAAAAAGATGATGAAGATGAACAAGCAGTTGAAGAACCAGTTGAAGAAGAACTAGAAGAACACATACTGATGATACTTAACACTAAGAACAAGCTCAAGAACAAGAAGTGGAGGAACCAACTGAAGAAGAACTGGAAGAAGATGATGAAGATGAACAAGCAGTTGAAGAAGAACTAGAAGAACACATACTGAAGATACTTAACACTAAGAACAAGCTCAAGAACAAGAAGTGGAGGAACCAGTTGAAGAAGAACTGGAAGACGCTAGTGTAAAAGAAGTTGAACGATTTAAATACTACGTAACTCTGTTTTTCTCTTTCAACTGCGAGCAAAAAATTCGATTTTAGTGGCAAAAAATCGATACACTTCTCTTACCTCGGTTTCGGCGCCATCTTGATACAAGAAACACATTCATTCATCATTTTACCGCTTCACTGCTAATCACTAAATTACTGCAATTAAGAAATCTTTTTTTAAAAAAAACATAAATTAATTACAAGTATATTCAAATGAATTACTTCTTATCTCAACTGCAGTAAGTATTCTTATGAATGGATTTATAGTATTAAATTAATTTAGATTGAAGTTTTAGATTTATGCAGTTAAAGGAGGATTTCGACGAGGTTAGATATTTTATGAGAAAGTTAAGAGTTTACTAAGTATTCTTATGAATGGACTTATAGTATTAAATTAATTTAGATTGAAGTTTTAGATTTATGCAGTTGAGGGTTGGATATTTTATGAGAAAGTTAAAGAATTTAGTAAGTATTCTTATGAATGGATTGATAGAATTAAATTAAATTTAGATTGAAGGTTTAGATTTATGCGGTTGAAGGAGAATTTCGACGGGGGTTGGATATTTTATGAGAAAGTTAAGAGTTTACTAAGTATTCTTATGAATGGACTTATAGAATTAAATTAATTTAGATTGAGGTTTTAGATTTATGCAGTTGAGGGGTTGGATATTTTATGTGAAAGTTAAAGAGTTTAGTAAATATTCTTATGAATGGATTTGTAGAATTAAATTAAATTTAGATTGAAGTTTTAGATTTATGCGGTTGAAGGAGGATTTCGACGAGGTTAGATATTTTATGTGAAAGTTAAAGAGTTCGGTTCAGATAATTGTCTATGTATAGTAATTTAAATTTGCCAGAACTTTACGAGAATCGCGAACCGGCTTGAAAACGGTTCACTGTTCTGAGGTACGGTTCGGGTTGGGTTCAGTAGTTCGCGCTATTATATTTTATATTAACTAATTTATTTATTTAGCTTACCGTGTAAAGATACAAACTAGCAAATAATGAATTTGGACGGGGGTTGGATATTTTATGTGAAAGTTAAAGAGTTTACTAAGTATTCTTATGAATGGATTTATAGAATTAAATTAATTTAGATACTGAAGTTTAGATTTATGCGGTTGAAGGAAAATTTCGACTAGGCTAGATATTTTATGAGAAAGTTAAAGAGTTTAGTAAATATTCGTATGAATGGATTTATAGAATTAAATTAAATTTAGATATTGAAGTCTTAGATTTATGCGGTTGAAGGAGGATTTCGACGGGGGTTTGGATATTTTATGAGAAAGTTAAAGAGTTTGATGCGTTTTCTTCAATGGGTTTTATATGGCTCACTCTGACCTGCATGGTGAAAAACTCTTTGGGAAGGTGGAGTACCTTATTTAGCACGATTAATTTTTTATTTACCTTTGCCAAGAATAAATAAAAGCCCCAAAGTGCTGGGCCAGGTGTGAAACTCAAACTATCTGATAGTTCAGAGATGGGGGGTCCGCTACTTTCCATAACCTTCAGAAGCATGTTATCAGTGTGTTATCAGTGTGTTATCAGGTGGTTACGGTTTGCGGCGGTTTGCGCTGTAAACGTCAAAGTGGGACTTTTAGTTTACAATGGGGCCCCCAAAATGGCGCTGCTCGTAATCGAAGTTGCATATACGATTCTTCATTCATTTCTGTTCTCGTTTCGAAATATTTCACATTTTATCGTTGGCCCACGCGAACCTTTATTAACATTTGAAAAAAAAAATTAACTGCAAATCCGTAGTGAATTATAATAATATATATTATTATTATATATAACTATAAACTATTTCTCAAGTATTTAACACTGGGGGAAAAATAAATTTACGGAATATTTTATTATTATTATAATTAAAATAAATATAATTAATATATTTATAAATATTATTATATTATAATATAATTATAAATATATATAATTTAAATATATTAGAATAAAATATTTAACTGCAAATTCGTAGTGAATTATAATAATATAACTATAAACTATCTCTCTCAAGTATTAAATTTACGAAATATTTTGTTATTATTATAATATATTTAAAATAATTAAATTACAGGCTACCTATTAACATTTGAAGAAAAAAAATTAACTGCAAATTCGTAGTGAATTATAATAATATAACTATAAACTATCTCTCCAAGTATTTAACACTGGAGAAAAAAAATAAATTTACGAAATATTTTGTTATTATTATAATATATTTTATAAAAAAAAAATTAAATAATGTAATAAATATTAACAGCGCAATTAAGTTGAATTAGCGTTTTTTTGTAAATTTTGAAAAGCCCTTTACACGCGCCGGAAACTAAAGCGCCTCTAGCGGGCAATACTCAATTTTTATATATCGTAATTATTTTATTATATATAAATATTAATATAATAATTATATTAATTATGATAGTATCTTTTTTACTTTAATTTAATATATTATTATTTTGCTATAATATTAATTTTCTCAAGATTTATTTATTATTTATTATTATTATTATTATTATTATTATTATTATTATTATTATTATTATTATTATTGATTGTTATTTTTGGATTATTTATTTGTAAACTATCGGATAACACCGACAATAGAAAGTAGTTGGTTGTAGTTGGGCAAATTTACTTTTCGTTACGGACCTGACCTTTGACCTGAACTACATTTTTTCTTGGAAAAAAATTGAAAAAATTACAAAAAAAATGGATGATAACACTGATAACATGATGATAACAGGCGATAACTGATTTTTAATTTAAAAAAAGTAAATTTCGACTGAACTTTAAAACTAATTATTAATTAACAGTAACTAAATAAAACTAATTAATTATTACAAATAATTAATTAATTTTTATTTATTACATGAACTAATAATATTATTAAAATACTATATTTATTTAGAAAATAATTAAAATTATAATAAAGCGCCGCCCTCTTAATTGGACTGCGGTGACTCAGCAAAAAAAAACTTGTACAAAAAAACTATAAGATTTAATATGAGATATATTTAATTAAATCAAAGTTGTTAAAACCAAACTTATTATTAATAAGCAAATAATTAAATTATAATTAATAAAATAAAAATATTGAATTAAGTTATTCAAATACCTGTTTCGAAGCTAAGTGTTGCAGCGGACCCTGGTAGTTGTACTACAACCAGAGGGCGTAGATTGTTGTAGCCAGTGCCCATAGTGTGTGTTGTAAGTGTAGTACAACCAGAGGGCATAGATTGTTGTAGCCAGTGCCCATAGTGTGAGTTGTAAGTGTAGTACAACCAGAGGGCGTAGATTGTTGTAGCCAAAATGCCTATAGTATGTGTTGTAAGTGTAGTACGACCAGAGGGCGTAGATTGTTGTAGCCAAATGCCCATACTGTGTGTTGTAAGTATACTACAACCAGAGGGCGTAGATTGTTGTAGCCAAAATGCCCATACTGTATGTTGTAAGTGTAGTACAACCAGAGGGCGTAGATTGTTGTAGCCAAATGCCTATAGTGTGTGTTGTAAATATACTACAACCAGAGGGCGTAGATTGTTGTAGCCAGTGCCCATAGTGTGTGTTGTAAGTATACTACAACCAGAGGGCATAGATTGTTGTAGCCAAATGCCCATAGTATGTGTTATAAGTATACTACAACCAGAGGGCGTAGATTGTTGTAGCCAGTGCCCATACTGTATGTTGTAAGTGTAGTACAACCAGAGGGCATAGATTGTTGTAGCCAAAATGCCCATAGTGTGAGTTGTAAGTGTAGTACAACCAGAGGGCGTAGATTGTTGTAGCCAAATGCCCATAGTATATGTTGTAAGTATACTACAACCAGAGGGGTAGACTGTTGTAGCCAAATGTCCATAGTGTGTGTTGTAAGTGTACTACAACCAGAGGGCATAGATTGTTGTAGCCAAAATGCCCATACTGTATGTTGTAAGTGTAGTACAACCAGAGGGCATAGATTGTTGTAGCCAAATGCCCATAGTGTGTGTTGTAAGTACACTACAACCAGAGGGCATAGATTGTTGTAGCCAAATGCCCATACTGTATGTTGTAAGTGTAGTACAACCAGAGGGCGTAGATTGTTGTAGCCAGTGCCTATAGTGTGTGTTGTAAGTGTACTACAACCAGAGGCGTGCGGCGGTCTATAATGGATTCATGCATAATTCAACAGCAATTTTTGGCATTTCTTTTTCTTTTATTCTGATTTTTTTTTTTGATTCTCTGTTTCGAGTTTCTCGGTTTTCGTCTGCAACCATAAGTCTGTAATTGTCAATAAAAACCTACAATCTGGCAAGAATTTCTCCAAACTTTTGCCTTGCCCTCTCTATAATCAACAATGGAGCGTGCCTTCGCTATCGGAAAAATTTCCACCCAAAAAAAAAAAAATTATATTACAGGGTCACGAACCCCCTCCCAGACATGTTATCAAGTGTTATCAATATATTTATACATACAAATATTATAATAAAGTTTTTTTTGGATCCGTTTTCTGGTGTGGCTGTTGTTGTGTAATGGCAGATTCTAGATTCCAAATTTCCACCCAGAAAAAATATATTACAGGGTCACGAACCCCCCTCCTAGACATGTTATCAAGTGTTATCAGTATATTTATACATACAAATATTATTATAATAATTTTTTTTTCGGGGGGTCCGTTTTCTGGTGTGGCTATTGTAGTGTAATGGCAGATTCCAAATTTCCACCCAAAAAATTTATATTACAGGGTCACGAACCCCCCTCCCAGACATGTTATCAAGTGTTATCAATATATTTATACATACAAATATTATAATATATTTTTTTGGGTCCGTTTCTGGTGTGGCTGTTGTTGTGTAATGGCAGAAGAGGACATGATAGGCGTGTGCCCTGTTTGATTTGCCCAACCAAATTTGGGGGCTAATCTCTGGCACAATATCTATTTTTTTAATATTAAAAAAACATAAATAATGTCGTAAATAAATAGTCCGTATTAAATTTAATTAAATTAACTGACAATAAATATAACTTCAACTATACAGCCCCGCTACCAGTGTTTCCACTATTGGAAGGGAAGTTCCCTGAAAAAGGGGGAAAAGGACTCTGAGAAGGGAAGACAAGGTGAAGAGAGTAAAGAGGAAATCTAGACCCTGTACTATTCTTGCACGGAGGGGGGGGAAGGGAAAAGATAAGGGAAGAGGGGAAAAATGAAAGATTGAAAAGTGGCAACACTGCCCCCGCTACAACGGGCGGCCGTATAAAATACTTCTACACGAATTTAGCACTTGAAAATGTAACTAAAATTCACGCAAAAAATCGCGAAATATTTTCGTATAAGTCAAGTTTGCAAATTATTTTTCCCTGATTTTATAACAGTGTCCGCTACAGAGAGGTGGGCCTTTAGAATAGGCCCTTTAAATCTTGATCCGTTCAACCAGTGCTTCCACTTTTTTCCCCTTTTTCCCCCCGTCCGCTTGAAAATATCAATTTCCCCTTTTTCCCTTCCATGCTACAGAGTAAAGCTATATTGGTAAATTCACTTTATCCTCCATTTCCCCTTTTTCCCTCTTCTGCATTTTCCTTATTTAAGTGAATTGCACTGCAATATCAATTTCCCCTTTTTCACCTCCGTACTACAGAGTAAAGCTACATTGGTAAATTCACTTTATCCTCCATTTCCCCTTTTCCCTCTTCTCCATTTTCCTTATTTAAGGGAATTGCCGTGCAATATCAATTTCCCCCTTTTCCCCTCCGTGCTACAGACTAAAGCTACATTGGTAAATTCAATTTATCCTCCATTTTCCCCTTTTCCCTCTTCTCCATTTTCCTTTATTTAAGGGAATTGCCCTGCAATATCGATTTCCCCTTTTTCCCCTCCGTGCTACAGAGTAAAGCTACTTTGGTGAATTCACTTTATCCTCCATTTTCCCCTTTTCCCTCTTCTCCATTTTCCTTATTAAAGGGAATTGCCCTGCAATATCAATTTCCCCTTTTCCCCCTCCGTGCTACAGAGTAAAGCTACATTGGTAAATTCACCTTATCCTCCATTTTCCTTATTTAAGGGAATTTCCCTGCAAAGTGGAAGTACTGCGTTCAGCATTTGATTTCTGCAAGTTATTGTTAAGAAATGACTTTATCATTATTCAAATAACCGGGTTATGTCTTGATAGTTTGGCAAGAATAGTTGGAATAGTTCAGTACACGGTAAGGCCTCGTTTGAAAATTACAAGGTTTTCCCGCCGCTTTTTGCCGTTTCCGCTATGCAAATCAGGTTGCAGTGATAAACGGCGGGAGCGTGCGCCATTCCAATGGCCACTTATTTTTTTAAAATTTATTATTATATATTTATTTATTTATTTATTATAATATATATATATTTTATTTATTTATCTATTATATATATATATATATTCATTTATTTATCTATTATTATATATTTTATTTATTTATTTATCTATTATTATTTATTTATTTATTTATTATTATTATATATATATATATTTATTTATTATTATATATATTTTACATATTTCACTTTATTTTGTTCGGTTGTTATTATTATTTATAATTATGTTATTCGATGTTGGGCGGAAATTTGTAGAGAATAATTAACAAATCTGTCGAATGTGTGGACAGCGTTCAGTGAGATCAGATATGCTGTCACAGGTTGTCCACTGATTCGACAGATTACTGAATTACTTGTAGTGTTTATTATTATTATTAAACTTAATGATGCTTTGTCTGAGAAGAGCAAATCTGTCGAATGTGTGGACAGCGTTCAGTGGATCAGATATCCTCTCACAGGTTGTCCACTGATTCGACAGATTACTAATTATTCTATTCTATGCGACTGAACTCTACTTATCTGAATTATCGTTGTTATTATTGTTATTATACTTTTTGATGCTTTGTCTATAAGAATAGCAAATCTGTCGAACGTGTGGACAGCGTTCAGTAGTCCACGTATGCTGTCACAGGTTGTCCACTGATTCGACAGATTACTGGATTACTTATAGTGATTATTATTATTCCTTAACTTTATGATGCTTTGTCTGAGAATAGCAATTCTATCGAATGTGTGGACAGTGTTCAGTAGTCCACGTATGCTATCACAGGTTGTCCACTGATTCGACAGATTATTAATACTCTATTCCACGGGACTGAACTCTACTTATCTGAATTATTGTTATTACTATTATACTTTATGATGCTTTGTCTCTAAGAATAGCAATTCTGTCGAACGTGTGGACAGCGTTCAGTAGTCCACGTACGCTGTCACAGGTTGTCCACTGATTCGACAGATTACTAATTACTCTATTCACCTGAATTATTATTATAATAATTATTTATTCAAACAGGTGATAAGCCGCATGCCTGCGAGTTATGCCATAAACGTTTCGCCTTATCCTGCAATTTGAGGGCCCATATGAAAACGCACGAAGGTAATTTCACTATTAGTTAACAACTGATGATAACTATCGAGGGGGGTCTGAAACTCCGAGGAAAAAGTGTACGAAGATTATCTGATAACACATGATAACGCGGAGATAACATAGAGATAACAGGTTGATAAGGGATTCGAAACTCCCGAGGAAAAAGTGTACGAAGATTATCTGATAACCTATGATAACACGGAGATAACATGGAGATAACAGGTTGATTAATGGGTGATAACATGATGACAAGGGTTTCGAAACTCCCGAGGAAAAAGTGTACGAAGATTATCTGATAACCTATGATAACACGGAGATAACATGGAGATAACAGGTTGATTAATGGGTGATAACATGTTGACAAGGGATTCGAAACTCCCGAGGAAAAAAGTGTAGGAAGATTATCTGATAACACGGAGATAACAGGTTGATAACAGTGATAACATGGCATAGGTGTACGAAGATTATTGGAAGTTTCCGACCCCTTGCTAACTAACGCCAAACTAGCATTACTCGTTGAGCCTCTGAAAGCTTTATTTAGTTTTCGTTTAGTCAAATAGTTAGTCGAATAGCTAAGTAGTAAATTAGTCCAAGTGGTAGAATGGCTATTAGTTTTTTTTTATTGTACTACTACTACTACTACTACTATTATTATTATTATTATTATTATTAAATATTTTTGTCATAATATTTGTATTTTTATCATCTGTTTTATTCATTCATTCAGTCATTCATTCTGTTTTCACTCACATTTATTCACTTGTTCTTGCAGTTCACTCAACCGTTCATTCGCTCATTCAGTCATTCATTCATTCACTTACCCATTCAATCTTTTAATCATTCGTTCAGTTACTTAGTCAGTACTTCATTCACTCACTCATTCACTCAATCATTCGTTTAGTCACTTCCTCACCCGTTCATCCATCCATTCATTCACTCATTCACTCACTCATTCACTCAGTCATTCGTTCAGTGACTTCCTTGCCCGTTCATCCATCCATTCATTCACTCGTTCTTCCATTCACTCACTCAATCATTCGTTCAGTCACTTCCTCACCCATTCATTAACCCATTCATTCATTCACTCGTTCATCCATTCACTCACTCGCTCACCCACCAATTCATTCGTTCATCTCCCACATTCATCTACACACTCCTCCGTTATCTATCATTTTTCTTCTCAAATTACTACTTTTACTATTACATTATCCACTCATTCATTCATTCACTCATTCATTCATTCATTCATTCATCCATAACCTTCATTAAATAACTAATTTTCTTCTTCTTTTTTGTGAACTTTTCAAAGGCGAAGCGCAGGACGAGTGCAGCGGCTGCGGCAAACACTTTCTGCTCAGCGGCGCCGACGCCGACGCTGACGGACTCTGCGGCGAATGTCTCCACACCAACAAACAATCAAATTAAAAAATAAATTAAAACTTTACAAAAATATTTTTCTCTTTAAATTTTATCTATTAATCAATTAAATGAAATTAAAATAATTATTCACTTTTGTGTAATTCATTAAAACTAATTAATTCAATTAATTAGATTCTGTTAAAATAATCGAAATTTTTATGTGGGAAAAAAATCCAAAGTGCAAAATAAAATATTAATTTAACGAAAAAAATTACACAATATTTCATATAATTATTATTATTTTAATATGAACAGTAGGACATTACCAGTGCTTCCCCCTTTTTCCCCTTTTCCCCCCTTTCCCCCCTTTTTCCCCTCCGTGCTACAGAGTGAAGCTACATTGGTAAATTCACTTTATCCTCCATTTCCCCCTTTTCCCTCTTCCCCCATTTTCCTTATTTTAAGGGAATTTCCCTGCAAAAGTGGAAGCACTGTACATTACAATGTTATTTGAATATATTGGCTTTAATTAGCTTATGGTAATCAACGCCATCTATTATCGGTATTGTTAACAAGTTAATATTTTGTTAACAGGACCCGGGGGACACGTGATTTAGTGTGCGGTGAGTGAAGCGGTGCCGCTTATTTACCAAATAACGCATAATTGCGTTTTGAAAGAAGTTTTTTTTTTAAAAAAAAAACTTTTCCTTTTCGGTTTTTGGTTCAAGTTTAATTTATTACACGTCATAAAATATCAACTTAATTAGAGCCTAAGCCATTTTTCCCACATGAAATTCTATCTCCGCTGTATAAACGTTCACACACCTTCGTATACACGCAAACTTGTAAGCTTTCCCTAGGAATTTTCGAACGAGGCCCTAAATTCTAGAAAAAGGTTTCAAATTGTGAAATGACGTCCTATATTGTAAGACAAAGGTCTAGAATTGTAAAAAGAGGTCCTGAATTTTTAAGCGAGGTCCTAAATTCTAGAAAAAGGTTTAAAATTGTGAAGTGACGTCCTAAACTGTAAAACAAAGGTCTAGAATTATATAAGAAAACGAGGTCCTGAATTTTCAAGTGAGGTCCTAAATTCTAGAAAAAGGTTCAAAATTGTGAGACGAGGCCCTGAATTGTAAAATGACGTCCTAAATTGTAACACAAGGTCTAGAATTATAAAACGAGGTCCTGAATTTTTAAGCGAGGTCCTAAATTCTAGAAAAAGGTTTAAAATTGTGAATTGACGTCCTAAATGTAAGACAAAGGTCTAGAATTGTAAAATGAGGTCCTGAATTGTAAACTGACGTCCTAAATTGTAAAACAAAGGTCTAAAATTATAAAACAAAGGTCTAGAATTATAAAACGAGGCCCTAAATTCTAGAAAAAGTTTTCAAATTGTGAAACGAGGTCCTGCATTGTAAAATGACGTCCTAAATTGTAAAACATAGGTCTCGCATTGTAACACAAGGTTTAGAATTGTAAGAAGAGGTCTGAAATTAACAACTAATGTCCTAAATTGTAACACAAGGTCTAGAATTGTAAACTGAGGTCCTGAACTGTGAACCGACGTCCTATATTCTAAGACGGGGTCCTAAATTTCTTAATAACGTCCAGAAATTACGGATTTAACTCTTAATACAAAGAATTATCCTACTTGACATACTAGACAAATCAGTTAAATACTTTCTATGCTTCTTAAATTCTTCATTTTATTTCATACGTAATTATTAATTCATAGTTCTATTAATAATTACAGTAATTAAAAATGATAACTGTTAATACTAATGCATAATACGGCCCCGACAGAAAATCCTCATAAGACTATGTAGAATTTGGAACAGAGACTCAGTGAGATCTCACAACTTTTAGAGCTTTCTCACTGAGTCTCTGTTCCAAATTCTTGTTCCAAACTTATTCCGACAGAATGTGAACTAGAATCTGGAACAGAAACTCAGTGAGACCTCACAACTTTTAAAGCTTTCTCACTGAGATCTCACTGAGTCTCTGTTCTAAATTCTACATAGTCTTATGAGAATTTTCTGTCGGAATAAGTTTGGAATAAGAATCTGGAGCGGAGACTCAGTGAGATCTCAGTGAGAAAGCTCCAAAAGTTGTGAGGTCTCACTGAGTCTCTGTTCCAGATTCTACATAGTCCTATGAGAATTTTCTGCCGGAATAAGTTTGGAATAAGAATCTGGAACGGAGACTCAGTGAGATCTCAGTGAGAAAGCTCTAAAAAGTGCTGAGATCTGACTGAGTCTCTGTTCTAAGTTCCACACACTCTATGAGGATTTTCTGTCGGAATAAGTTTGGAATAAGAATTTGGAGCGGAGACTCAGTGAGATCTCAGTGAGAAAGCTCCAAAAGTTGTGAGGTCTCACTGAGTCTCTGTTCCAGATTCTACATAGTCCTATGAGAATTTTCTGTCGGAATAAGTTTGGAATAAGAATTTGGAACGGAGACTCAGTGAGATCTCAGTGAGAAAGCTCAGAAAGTTCTGATGTAGAATCTGTTCTAAATTCCACACACTCTATGAGGATTTTCTGTCGGAATAAATTTGGAATAAGAATTTGAAACAGAGACTCAGTGAGATCTCAGTGAGAAAGCTCAGAAAGTTGTGAGGTCTCACTAAGTCTCTGTTCCAGATTCTACATAGTCCTATGAGAATTTTCTGTCGTCTAGAATTCTATAACATAATTAACAATACTACTAATTACAGTCATAAATGATGATACTGCTATTACTGAAGCATAAAACGGAACCTAGAATTGTGTAGGTTGTTTGGTAGGGAAATAAACGATCGGGATCAGTGCCGCCCAGAGGAGGAGGGACAAAAGGGACAATCTGCCCCGGGGCCCCAGCATTCTACGGGCCCCTGTCGTTGTGCTACGTCGTATCTTGGTATGTGCTAATGGGGGCCCCGTGTCCTAGTGCTACGGTATATCTTGCTATGTGGTAATGGGGGGCCCCTGTCCTAGTGCTACGGTGTATCTTGCTATGTCCTAATAGGAGGCCCCTGTCCTAGTACTACGGTATATCTTGCTATGCTCTAATGGGGGGCCCCCTGTCCTAGTGCTACGGTGTATCTTACTAAGTGTTAATAGGGGGGGGGGGCCTGTCCTAGTGCTACGGTGTTTCTTGCTATGTGCTAGTAGGGGGGGGCCCCTGTCCTTGTGCTACGGTACATCTTGCTATGTGCTAATGGGGGGGGGGCCCTGTCCTAGTGCTATGATGTATCTTGCTATGTGCTAGTAGGGGGGGCCCCTGTCCTAGTGCTATGATGTATCTTGCTATGTGCTAGTAGGGGGGGCCCTGTCCTAGTGCTACGGTATATCTTGCTATGTTCTAATGGGGGGGCCTGTCCTAGTGCTACGGTATATCTTGCTATGGTCTAATGGAGGGCCCCTGTCCTAGTGCTACGGTATATCTTGCTATGTGCTAATAGGGGGGCCCCTGTCCTAGTGCTACAGTATGTCTTGCTATGTTCTAAAGGGGGGCCCCTGTCCTAGTGCTACGGTATATCTTACTATGTTCTAATAGGGGGCCCCTGTTTGACTATTGCCCCGGGCCTCGCGAAACCTCTGGGCGGCCCTGATTGGGATCTTTGGCTGCGATGGTCAGGCGACGGAGAACCGTTAAAACTCGAAGCGCAGCCGCACGATTTTCACACAGACCCGCTAAATCCGAGTGCAGCCTTTCAATCATTCGCCTCGTTCCTTCTTTAAACACTTTAATTACATCCGATAATATCTAACAAGCACGGATAACATCCGATAATGTCTAACAACCAAGGATAACATCCGATAATGTCTAACAAGCACGGATAACATCTGATAATATCTAACAAGCAAGGATAACACACGATAATATATAACAAGCAAGGATAACACACGATAATACTGAGAGATAGATAACGCGTTGAGACCCAGCGGAAAATGAAGGATGCCGGCTTACATCCTGAACGATATCCGTAACATATCCTGAATATCCCGTACCGCGTCCTTTCGTGGATGGGTCAAAAAATTGTGCTGAGAATTGTGAATCTTGATTATTGAGGGTATACCATTAAGTATCCTGAAAAGCGTTTTTTTCAGGATGCTGTTAAGTACCCTGAAAGTGTATTATTCACGCATTCCAATGTCAGGGTCCTGAACACCCTGGAAGTGGGCCGATTTCATTGCACTCAGAGTCCTGATTGGCCTCCTGAAAATGTCCTTTTCAGGATATTTTCAGGGTCCTGAAACTATCCTTAATTTTCAGCTGGGTTGATAACACGTTTTCAACACAATAATAATAAGTGGATAGTAATAATATATGATAGATACTTAATAACTAACAGTAGTAATATATAATAAATAGTTAATTAATTTATACATTACTAATAATTAATAATAGTTACTACTTATATATTAATTTATTTATTATATTATTTATTTATTTTTTATTTACAATTATTATAATAATATTATTATTTATTTATTTATTAATACTATTTATATTAATGAATACTTACTAATAGTAAATAAGTTAATTAATAGTACATCTTTTAAATATTATTTGGGGGTGAAAATATAATAAATAATATATTAATATAATAAATATAATAATTACTAATAATATATATTAATTTTAAATATATAAATAATACAATAATATATGAATATAATAATTAATATTAATAAATGTATATTAATATTACATATATAAATAATATAATAATATATAAATGTAATAATTAATATTAATAAATATATATTAATATTAATCGAGTAGGCTGACTAATTTTACACAAAAAATACTAATATTAAATATATAAATAATACAATAATGTATGAATATAATAATTAAAATTAATAAATTATATTAATAATAAATATATAAATAATACAATATTATATATTAATATTAATCGAGTAGGCTGACTAATTTTATATAAAAAATATTAATATTAAATATATAAATAATACAATAATATATGAATACAATAATTAATATTAATAAATTATATTAATATTAAATATATAAATTATACAATAATATATCAATACAATAATAATTATTAATAAATTATATTAATATGAAATATATAAATAATACAATAATATATCAATACAATAATCAATATTAATAAATATAATAATTAATATTAATATAATAAATATTAATTAATAATAAATAATATAATAAATAAATATAATAATTAATATTAATATAATAAATATTAATTAATAATAAATAATATAATAAATAAATAATATTTGTGGGTTGAAGGTGTATTTCTGGAGAAGGGGTACCTTTTTATTAATTATCATAAATTCCGGAAGCTCCGAAAAAATTTTTCGTTGGCAGTTAATGAGTCCTGCAGGGCGGAAAGCCATTACACGTGCACACCGATTCATTCTCAAACACGTGCAATACCCTTATCATACACTAATCTGTCGAATGTGTGGACAGGCTGTTACAGAATACCTGCTGTCTTGAACGCTGTCCACCTACTCAGCAGTTTCTCTTTCGCGCTAATACAAAAACTATGGTAGTAATAATAACAAGTGTGCCGGCTGTATAGTAATCTGTCGAATGTGTGGACAGGCTATAGCAGCATACCTGTTAACTCAAACGCTGTCCACCTACTCAGCAGATTCACTTTCGCGTTAGTACAAAACTATAGTCTATAAAAACAAGTGTCCCGGCAGTATACTAATCTGTCGAATGTGTGGACAGGCTATAGCAGCATACCTGTTGACTCAAACGCTGTCCACCTACTCAGCAGATTCACTTTCGCGTTAGTACAAAACTATAGTCTATAAAAACAAGTGTCCCGGCAGTATACTAATCTGTCGAATGTGTGGACAGGCTATAGCAGCATACCTGTTGACTCAAACGCTGTCCACCTACTCAGCAGATTCACTTTCGCGTTAGTACAAAACTATAGTCTATAAAAACAAGTGTCCCGGCAGTATACTAATCTGTCGAATGTGTGGACAGGCTATAGCAGCATACCTGTTGACTCAAACGCTGTCCACCTACTCAGCAGATTCACTTTCGCGTTAGTACAAAACTATAGTCTATAAAAACAAGTGTCCCGGCAGTATACTAATCTGTCGAATGTGTGGACAGGCTATAGCAGCATACCTGCTATCTTGAACGCTGTCCACCTACTCGGCAGTTTCTCTTTCGCGTTAATACAGAACTATAGTCTATAATAACAAGTGTCCCGGCAGTACAGTAATCTGTCGAATGTGTGGACAGGCTATAGCAGCATACACGATATCTCAAACGCTGTCCACCTACTCAGCAGATTCTCTCTCGCGCTAATAGAAATCTATAGTAACCATAATAACAAGTGTCCCGGCAGTACAGTAATCTGTCGTATGTGTGGACAGGCTGTTACAGAATACCCGATATCTCAAACTCTGTCCACCTACTCAGCAGATTACCTATAGCAACACCAACGATTATTATTATATTATTATTACTATTATACACAGGATTTATTATAAATAGTAAAAATATAACAATATATAATAATTATAATTATAATAGTTAGTCTATGTACAATAATGTGAATGGCGTTTTAAGAGTAGTTGATAGTAGATAATTGATAATAGTTGATAATAATTGATAATAGTGGATAATTGATAATGGTTGATAATAATTGATAATAGTGGATAACTGATAATATTTGATCATAATTGATAATAGTTGATAGTAATTGATAATAGTGGATAATTGATAATGGTTGATAATAGTTGATAATAATTGATAATAGTGGATAATTGATAACAGTTGATAATAATTGATAATAGTGGATAATTGATAATAGTGGATAATTGATAACAGTTGATAATAATTGATAATAGTGGATATTTGATAATAATTGATAATAATGGATAATAGTGGACAACTGATAATAGTTGATAATAATTGATAATAGTGGATAACTGATAATATTTGATAATAATTGATAATACTGGATAATTGTTAATAGTTGACAAGAATTGATAATAATGGATAATAGTGGACAACTGATAATAGTTGATAATAATTGATAATAGTGGATAACTGATAATATTTGATAATAATTGATAATACTGGATAATTGTTAATAGTTGACAAGAATTGATAATAATGGATAATTGATAACAGTTGATAAAAATTGATAATAGTGGATATTTGATAATAATTGATAATATTTGATAATTGATAATATTTGATAATATTTGATAATAATTGATAATAGTGGATAACTGATAATATTTGATAACAATTGATAATAGTTTATAGTGGATAGTTACACGAGGAAGAGAAACTAACACAAAGGCGCCATTTCTGACCAATGGGCTCCAACAATCCACCAATAGGCCTAATAAATTACAATAATATTGAATATAATATTAATAAATGATAACAGGATAATCCTATCAGTCACGGATTACTATTAAATTTAAACTCTGACGAATTTTAGGACCTCTGCTAACAATTCTAGACCTTATTCTTCCCTTTTCCCCCTCCGCACTAGTATACAGGTAGTCCGTTCAAATTTTCCCCTTTTTTCCTTCTTCCCTTATTCTTCCCTTTTCCCCGTCCGCACTAGAATACAGGCCGTCTTTGAAATTTCCCCCTTTTTCCCTCTTCCTTTATTCTTCCTCTTTTCCCGTCCGCACTAAAATACAGGCCGTCTTTGAAATTTTCCCCTTTTCTCCTTCTTCCCTTATTCTTCCCTTTTTCCCGTCCGTACTGGAATACAGGCCGTCTTTGAAATTTCCCCCTTTTTTCCATCTTCCCTTATTCTTCCCTTTTTCCCGTCCGTACTGGAATACGGGCCATCCATTTAAATTTTCCCCTTTCTCCTTCTTCCCTTATTCTTCCCTTTTCCCCCTCCGCACTAGAATACAGGCCGTCCATTTGAATTTTCCCCTTTTCTCCTTCTTCCCTTATTCTTCCCTTTTCCCCGTCCGCACTAGAATACAGGCCGTCCGTTTGAGTTTCCCCCTTTTTTCCTTCTTCCTTTTTTCCCGTCCGCACTAGAATACAGGCCGTCTTTGAAATTTCCCCCTTTTTTCCCTTCTTCCCTTATTCTTCCCTTTTTCCCGCCCCGCACTAGAATTTAGTCCGTCCATTTAAATTCTCCCCTTTCTCCTTCTTCCCTTATTCTTCCCCTCTTTCCCGCCCCGCACTAAAATACAGGCCGTCCGTTTAAAATTTCCCTTTGCTTTCCTTCTTCCCTTATTTTTTTTTTCCTTTCTAGATTCCGTTTTCCCCTTTTTCAGGGAATTTCCCTTCACAGTGGAAACTTTTTTTTTCTTTCTAGACTCCATTTTCCCCTTTTTTTCAGGGAATTTCCCTCCACACAGTGGAAACACCTTGGACAGGGTACGTGGAAACTGAATCCAAATGCATAAACGTCGAGGATGAGTTGACTGAAAGCAAAGTGCATAGTGTTGTTTTTCTTCTTATAGTTTTATATGGCCACTGATAAGAAATCAATTTTTCACTCGTAAAATCTTTTACGAGGTTCTTTTTCCGGTGCCTTTTTTCATTTTTCATTTTCCTCTTTTCAAATTCCAAGTGCCATTTTATAATACAAGTCGATTGAATCGCAAGTCTTTAGTTTTGGCTGCTGTCCAGCCCAATTCCAGTCAGAACTTTTTGAAAGTATAGGAAAGGAAACAGTGTTGCCACTTTTCAATCTTCCATTTTTCCCCTCTTCCCTTATCTTTCCCCTTTTTCCCCCTCCGTGCAAGAATGTACAGGGTTTAAGATTTCCCTCTTTACTCTCTTCCCTTATCTTTCCCCGTTTTCCTCCTCTCCGTGCAAGAATGTACAAGGTCTAGATTTCCTCTTTCCCCTCTCCCCCCCCCTCTTCCCTTATCTTTCCCCTTATTCCCCCTCTCCGTGCAAGAATGTACAGGGTTTAAGATTTCCCTCTTTACTCTCCTCCCTTATCTTTCCCCCTTTTCCCCCCTCCGTGCAAGACTGTACAGGGTCTAAGATTTCCCTCTTTACTTTCTTCCCTTATCTTTCCCCTTCCCCCCCCCTCCGTGCAAGAATGTACATAAGTCTAGATTTCCTCTTTCTCCTCTTCCCTTATCTTTCCCCCTTTTCCCACCTCCGTGCAAGAATGTACAAGGTCTAGATTTCCTCTTTCCCCTCTTTCCTTATCTTTCCCCTCCCCCCCCCTCCGTGCAAGAATGTACGTAAGTCTAGATTTCCTCTTTCCCCTCTTCCCTTATCTTTCCCCTCCCCCCCCCCTCCGTGCAAGAATGTACAAGGTCTAGATTTCCTCTTTCCCCTCTTCCCTTATCTTTCCCCCTTTTCCCCCTCTCCGTGCAAGAATGTACAGGGTCTAGATTTCCTCTTTCCCCCTTTTCCCCTTCTCCGTGGAAGAATGTACAGGGTCTAGATTTCCTCTTTCCCCTCTTCCCTTATCTTTCCCCCTTTTCCCCCTCTCCGTGCAAGAATGTACAGGGTCTAGATTTCCCTCTTTACTCTCTTCTCCTTCGTCTTCCCTTTTCAAACTCCATTTCCCCCCTTTTTCGGGGAACTTTCCTGCAAAAGTGGAAACACTGGAAGGAAACAGAACAAAGAATATAATATATACTATACCAATATATAAATACAAAATATATATATATATATATATATAATAAATACAAAATATATACAAAAGAATAATAATACACTTATACCAACCATATTACTAATGGTAATTGGTAATATTAAGAATATTAAGGTTACTATGGTATTATACCATAGGGTAATAAAATATAAATAATAATAATAAAATAATAATAATGTAAATCATAAATATAATATAATATAATATAATAATGAAATAAAAATAAATATAATATAATATAATAAAATAATAATAAAATAAAATAATATAAATAATAAGTATAATATAATATAAATAATAAATATAATATAATAAAATAAATAATAAATATAATATAATATAAATAATAAATATAATATAATAAAATAATCAAATATTAATAACATAATAATAAAATAATAATAATATAAATAATGAATATAATATAAAATAATAAATATAATATAATATAATATAATATAATAATAAAATAATGATAAAATAATAATAAAATAAAATAAAATAATTATAACATAAAAATAATAAATATAATATAATATAATATAATAATAATGATAATAATAAAATAAATCATAAAATAATAATAACTAAAAATATAAAATAATAAAAAGAATAATCAGACACAAAGTAAAACAAGAGGAATAATTTCTGTGTTGAATTTATATTGACTGACCTCCTGTCGATATTGTCTCGACTGGAAATCTAATGAAATTCAAATGGCGGTTTCCAGTGGCTGGAACTTGTGAATAAATTTCCAGCACGCAGCTACTGGAACATCACAAACTTGTAAGGCTATCGACATCTACTCCCACTGATAAATTCATACATTCAGCCCACCCTCTGAACCACCGACTGAAAAACACCCGTCCGCTTGAAATAAAGTCGGAATGGTGTGTGAATTTGTTTTCGTCATCGGAGAAAAACCATCTGAATTACACACTGACTGTAGAGTAATGTACTCTGAATTTTTTTTTTTCGAACTGAAAATAAGTCATGATGCATGAGACCGTCTGAAAATAGGACAATTTCACACGTTTCAGGCGTCGGAAACATGTCCTTGATAAAGAATGTTTCAGTGGGTGATTCAGGCGTCAGACAACCGTCTGATTTTATTTATGAATAAATTAATAAATAATAGCTTCCATTTCTTCACATTTTTCAGTGCTTTTATCATCTGAACTTATCATCTGAACTTATCATCTATACACTGTCTATTATCCGTTATAATATTATTTAAATTATATAAATAGTATTAATAGATTAATAAATAATAGCTTCCATTTCTTCACATTTTTCAGTGCCCTTATCATCGAAACTTATCATCTGAACTTATCATCCGAACTTATCATCTATACACTGTCTATTATCCGTTATAATATTATTTAAATTATATAAATAGTATGAATAAATTAATAAATAATAGCTTCCATTTCTTCACATTTTTCAGTGCTTTTATCATCTGAACTTATCATCTAAACTTATCATCCGAACTTATCATCTATACACTGTCTATTATCCGTTATAATATTATTTAAATTATATAAATAGTATTAATAGATTAATAAATAATAGCTTCCATTTCTTCACATTTTTCAGTGCCCTTATCATCGAAACTTATCATCTGAACTTATCATCCGAACTTATCATCTATACACTGTCTATTATCCGTTATAATATTATTTAAATTATATAAATAGTATGAATAAATTAATAAATAATAGCTACCATTTCTTCATATTTTTCAGTGCTTTTATCATCTGGACTTATCATCTGAACTTATCATCCGAACTTATCATCTATACACTGTCTATTATCCGTTATAATATTATTTAAATTATATAAATAGTATTAATAGATTAATAAATAATAGCTTCCATTTCTTCACATTTTTCAGTGCCCTTATCATCGAAACTTATCATCTGAACTTATCATCCGAACTTATCATCTATACACTGTCTATTATCCGTTATAATATTATTTAAATTATATAAATAGTATGAATAAATTAATAAATAATAGCTTCCATTTCTTCACATTTTTCAGTGCTTTTATCATCTGAACTTATCATCTAAACTTATCATCCGAACTTATCATCTATACACTGTCTATTATCCGTTATAATATTATTTAAATTATATAAATAGTATTAATAGATTAATAAATAATAGCTTCCATTTCTTCACATTTTTCAGTGCCCTTATCATCGAAACTTATCATCTGAACTTATCATCCGAACTTATCATCTATACACTGTCTATTATCCGTTATAATATTATTTAAATTATATAAATAGTATGAATAAATTAATAAATAATAGCTACCATTTCTTCATATTTTTCAGTGCTTTTATCATCTGGACTTATCATCTGAACTTATCATCCGAACTTATCATCTATACACTGTCTATTATCCGTTATAATATTATTTAAATTATATAAATAGTATTAATAGATTAATAAATAATAGCTTCCATTTCTTCACATTTTTCAGTGCCCTTATCATCGAAACTTATCATCTGAACTTATCATCCGAACTTATCATCTATACACTGTCTATTATCCGTTATAATATTATTTAAATTATATAAATAGTATGAATAAATTAATAAATAATAGCTTCCATTTCTTCACATTTTTCAGTGCTTTTATCATCTGAACTTATCATCTAAACTTATCATCCGAACTTATCATCTATACACTGTCTATTATCCGTTATAATATTATTTAAATTATATAAATAGTATTAATAGATTAATAAATAATAGCTTCCATTTCTTCACATTTTTCAGTGCCCTTATCATCGAAACTTATCATCTGAACTTATCATCCGAACTTATCATCTATACACTGTCTATTATCCGTTATAATATTATTTAAATTATATAAATAGTATGAATAAATTAATAAATAATAGCTACCATTTCTTCATATTTTTCAGTGCTTTTATCATCTGGACTTATCATCTGAACTTATCATCCGAACTTATCATCTATACACTGTCTATTATCCGTTATAATATTATTTAAATTATATAAATAGTATTAATAGATTAATAAATAATAGCTTCCATTTCTTCACATTTTTCAGTGCCCTTATCATCGAAACTTATCATCTGAACTTATCATCCGAACTTATCATCTATACACTGTCTATTATCCGTTATAATATTATTTAAATTATATAAATAGTATGAATAAATTAATAAATAATAGCTTCCATTTCTTCACATTTTTCAGTGCTTTTATCATCTGAACTTATCATCTAAACTTATCATCCGAACTTATCATCTATACACTGTCTATTATCCGTTATAATATTATTTAAATTATATAAATAGTATTAATAGATTAATAAATAATAGCTTCCATTTCTTCACATTTTTCAGTGCCCTTATCATCGAAACTTATCATCTGAACTTATCATCCGAACTTATCATCTATACACTGTCTATTATCCGTTATAATATTATTTAAATTATATAAATAGTATGAATAAATTAATAAATAATAGCTACCATTTCTTCATATTTTTCAGTGCTTTTATCATCTGGACTTATCATCTGAACTTATCATCCGAACTTATCATCTATACACTGTCTATTATCCGTTATAATATTATTTAAATTATATAAATAGTATGAATAAATTAATAAATAATAGCTTCCATTTCTTCACATTTTTCAGTGCTTTTATCATCTGGACTTATCATCTGAACTTATCATCCGAACTTATCATCTATACACTGTCTATTATCCGTTATAATATTATTTAAATTATATAAATAGTATGAATAAATTAATAAATAATAGCTTCCATTTCTTCACATTTTTCAGTGCTTTTATCATCTGAACTTATCATCTAAACTTATCATCCGAACTTATCATCTATACACTGTCTATTATCCGTTATAATATTATTTAAATTATATAAATAGTATTAATAGATTAATAAATAATAGCTTCCATTTCTTCACATTTTTCAGTGCCCTTATCATCGAAACTTATCATCTGAACTTATCATCCGAACTTATCATCTATACACTGTCTATTATCCGTTATAATATTATTTAAATTATATAAATAGTATTAATAGATTAATAAATAATAGCTTCCATTTCTTCACATTTTTCAGTGCTTTTATCATCTGGACTTATCATCTGAACTTATCATCCGAACTTATCATCTATACACTGTCTATTATCCGTTATAATATTATTTAAATTATATAAATAGTATGAATAAATTAATAAATAATAGCTACCATTTCTTCATATTTTTCAGTGCTTTTATCATCTGGACTTATCATCTGAACTTATCATCCGAACTTATCATCTATACACTGTCTATTATCCGTTATAATATTATTTAAATTATATAAATAGTATTAATAGATTAATAAATAATAGCTTCCATTTCTTCACATTTTTCAGTGCTTTTATCATCTGAACTTATCATCCGAACTTATCATCTATACACTGTCTATTATCCGTTATAATATTATTTAAATTATATAAATAGTATGAATAAATTAATAAATAATAGCTTCCATTTCTTCACATTTTTCAGTGCTTTTATCATCTGAACTTATCATCTAAACTTATCATCCGAACTTATCATCTATACACTGTCTATTATCCGTTATAATATTATTTAAATTATATAAATAGTATTAATAGATTAATAAATAATAGCTTCCATTTCTTCACATTTTTCAGTGCCCTTATCATCGAAACTTATCATCTGAACTTATCATCCGAACTTATCATCTATACACTGTCTATTATCCGTTATAATATTATTTAAATTATATAAATAGTATGAATAAATTAATAAATAATAGCTTCCATTTCTTCACATTTTTCAGTGCTTTTATCATCTGGACTTATCATCTGAACTTATCATCCGAACTTATCATCTATACACTGTCTATTATCCGTTATAATATTATTTAAATTATATAAATAGTATGAATAAATTAATAAATAATAGCTTCCATTTCTTCACATTTTTCAGTGCTTTTATCATCTGAACTTATCATCTAAACTTATCATCCGAACTTATCATCTATACACTGTCTATTATCCGTTATAATATTATTTAAATTATATAAATAGTATTAATAGATTAATAAATAATAGCTTCCATTTCTTCACATTTTTCAGTGCCCTTATCATCGAAACTTATCATCTGAACTTATCATCCGAACTTATCATCTATACACTGTCTATTATCCGTTATAATATTATTTAAATTATATAAATAGTATGAATAAATTAATAAATAATAGCTTCCATTTCTTCACATTTTTCAGTGCTTTTATCATCTGGACTTATCATCTGAACTTATCATCCGAACTTATCATCTATACACTGTCTATTATCCGTTATAATATTATTTAAATTATATAAATAGTATGAATAAATTAATAAATAATAGCTTCCATTTCTTCACATTTTTCAGTGCTTTTATCATCTGAACTTATCATCTAAACTTATCATCTATACACTGTCTATTATCCGTTATAATATTATTTATACATAGTATGAATAAATTAATAAGTAATAGCTTCCATTTCTTCACATTTTTCAGTGCCCTTATCTGAACTTATCATCTATACAATGTCTATTATCCGTTATAGTATTATTTAAATTAAATAAATAGTATTAATAGATTAATAAATTAATAAATAATAAATTAATAGTAAATAAATTATATTAAATAGTATATATATAGTATTATTTAAATACACTGTTTTCATATTATCATAGGATTTTCTGCATTTATAGAGAATTTTCTAGTATTTTCCCAATATTTTTTGGCATAAAAGTGTGCAGGATTAAACGTAGCCCGTAGTCGCGGGGAAATTCCCTTAAAAAGGGAAAACTGGTCTTAAAAGGGAGAAATAAGGGGAGAAAAGAAAAGTACAGTTTGATGGATGGAAGGAGAAAGTGATATCTACAAGCGAAGGGAAAAAAGGGGAAAAACCCGAAGTACTGTTTGATATCCTAGACGGAGGGAAAAAGGGAAAATCCAGCCCTTTTTAGGGGAAAAAGGAACACTGAAGTGGAAGCATAGTTGTCAAGCAGTCCTTCCACTTGGCAGGGAAATTCCCTTAAGAAGGGAAAACCGGGTCTCAAAAGGGGAAAATAAGGGAAAAAATGAAGCATAGCTTAATATCCTAGATGGAGGAGAAAAAAACGGTATCTACAAGGGAAGGGAAAAAAGGGGAAAAACCGAAGTATAGTTTGATATCCTAGACGGAGGGAAAAAGGGAAAATCCAGCCCTTTTTAGGGGGAAAAGGAAAACTGAAGGTGGAAGCATAGTTGTCAAGCAGTCCTTCCACTTGGCAGGGAAATTCCCTTAAGAAGGGAAAACCGGATCTCAAAAGGGGAAAAAATTGAAGCATAGCTTAATATCTTAGATGGAGGGAGAGAAAAAAACGGTATCTACAAGGGAAGGGAAAAAAGGGGGAAAATCCGCGCCCTCTTTAAGGAAAATAGGGAAAACTTACTGTCAAGGTTGTTAATATGGCTCTTTGTTTACGTTTTATTTATTTTATTCTTTCTTTCATTTTTGGTGGGGTCCTTTCTTCTTTTTCTGTTTCTTGATGGACTAACAACTCAATCCTCGCGCCACTTTTGACATATGCAAATGAAATGAATCTCGGCCGCCTGAGATAATGCGCACGAAAAACACACATCACGAAACGCATTATCATATGTGCAGCAGTCCAACAGCAGCAGCAGCAAGCAGCAGCACTTGTAGCAGCTTCACTTTTTTTCCCCTCCACTGTTGGACTTTGGATTTTTCTTTTATATTTTTTCAACCAGAAGACTTACAAACCAGTTTGCCGGACCGTGGCTCGACTTCTTCGACTGCTTTAACGTTAGTCGACCGCAGGTTCTATTTTTTTGTTTTTTTGTTTTTTTACTGAACTGGCTAGTTATATTCCAAAGAATCAATCAAATTACAAACCGAGAAGAAATATCGAACAGACACGGGGCTAGTAGAACTATAGAGAAGAGGAGGTAAAGTCTCGAATGTACACAAACGCAAACGTATTACAAGGAATGAGTGAATGGAAAAATTTGACACGGAAAGCTTGAGTATTGCGATTAATTTCAAATATTCTATATACACTGAAAAATAAACCAGAAACGGGAAAACATATTGGGGCAGTTCTTTTTTTCCCGAACATTGAAGTTTCTAGCCTAACAAGACGATAATAAAAAGACTGGAAAAAGGAAGAGAGCAGGAAAAATCGTAAAAAAAAAGACCAAAACAGTTCAAATGAATATTTTATACAATTATAACATATCCAGTATTCGCTATGTAATTTTTTTTTCTTTAAATTCAGCCTCCAGAAAACCATCAAGTTGCATGGAGTTTTCCAACCTATAAGACGTTAAATGTGGAGTTCACGTCCACGTTTACAAACAGAAATGAGCGGAGAGTAAAGCAGCAATTCCGGCTACGAAGAAGCTATTCAGACTGACTTGACTGCGACTCTGACTGCCGGACCCAGTGCTGATCGGGGCAGCAGTAGCGGCTACTTTCAACGTGCGAGCGTCTCTCTTGTCGGAAAACTCGCCCACCCCGGCCGCTGTGCGGGCTGCCACCCTCAGTTCGTACGGGGTGTCCCGTTCCATTCCAACGACGATGTAGGGTTTGCCTGCTTGGATATTCGCAATCAGTAAGACGGGATTATTTTCGCTGATTCAGTTATACCATTACTTGTATCCAGATCCATTTCCTTTGCTTCTTCCCAGCGCTGTGAGGGCAGTTTGAACTGGACACGATACCCCAGGACTTCCAGGTTGACTCCGGCATCGTCCGAGCCTTGATCCGACTGAACTTCCGATGCTGTGATCTCGAGAACCATGCTGTCTGGACGGGGTACCTTCGTAACAAAAAATATCGATAATAAAAATTATTATTTAAACACGAAGTTTACGGCCAGCGCGTCTACTTTTAGTTTTCCTTTTTCACTTAAAGAGGCCACGGATTTTCCCTTTTTTTCCCTTACCTTGTAGATACCACTTTTCTTCTCCATCTAGGATACCAAGCTATACTTCTGTTTTTTCCCCTTATTTTTCTCTTTTAAGACCCAGTTTTCCCCTTTTTAAGGGAATAACCCTGCGCAGTGGAAGCACTGTTTACGGCGTACCTTGATGCGGAACACTGGAGCTGGTGGTTTGAGCGCTTTTCCCAGCACGATAACTCGAGCCATCGTTCCAAGCGAATTGCGGGCTTTGCATTCGTAGTCTCCGAACACGGAGTCATCATCTATGTAGAGCTGCAGAATGCTCTGGTGTTCCGAGCTGAAGATTTTGACCGAGTCTTCGTAAGGTTCCACAGTTTTGTTGTCCCGAATCCACTCGAACTGAGCTCCCGGCTCGGCCGTTGCCGAGCAAGTCAGGTTAACAGTCCCGCCGATGAAACCGTGCGCTTCCAGCTGGTGATTCGGCACCCAGCGTGGTTCGTCTAAGTAAACGAAGGAACAGCAGTAAGTAAAACCACACAAAAACTGCAATATTAATGAAACATACGTTGTATCTTGAGCGTGACCATCATTTCCTTGTAGTCAGTGAGAAGCGCGCTGTACTGAACGGCTTTGCACATGTACTTTCCTCCATCTTCGAGCGAGACGTTCTTGATGAGCAGACCACTCGACGTGACGTTGTATTTCGAGGCTGCGTAAAAATTTTTCTCTCAAACTTTGTGGCAAATTTTTTGCTTAATGAATTAATTACCGAGCTTCATATTGCGGTTGGGACTCCTCCACGAAACGGACGGCTGCGGGTCTCCGCCGACATTGCAACGGAGCAGAAAATCAGCTCCTTCAGGGGCGTACTGCACTTCCTGTGTGTCCAGGAATGTTATGGACTCTAAAATAAACAGTGGTGTTTTAAAATCTAGACTTGTATGCAGTAAGGAAATAACAGCTTACTGAAGACGGAAAGCATGAAGGACGTTTTCACTTCCTGGCCATTGACTTTTGCTTTGCAAACATATTCGCCGATGTCCTTCTTGCGGATGCTTTCGAAAACCAGGTCGAGTCCTTCTGAGTCCTTGGTATCTTCGATATGGATCCTGAACGTTACTTAAACATTACGACGGCTCAAGTAATTTCAATAGAAGTTTATCAAACCTTCCAGAGTATTTTTCATCAATGATTTTGCCGTCGGGTTTGGTCCACACGATACTCTCGCTGTTGTTGGCCCTGCACGAGACGAAGTAGCTCTGGTTGGCGAATACCGCCACTTCTCGACGGTCGGGAATCAGGACAATCGCCTGACAACATGTCGTGTGTAGACCTGGATGTTTTAATGAAATATTATATTTGACCAAAAAATTATTTTTTGAAAATCTATTGTCATTATAACAAGAAAAATATATTACGGTGTAACAAATTTCATTCTACATGTAAATATGTTTGTACGAAAACGAAATAAATCGTGCATGTAGTCACAAAATTCACCGCTAGATGGCGTTAGTATAATTAATTTAAACTATTTCATTCATACATATGCTTGGGTTATCAAAAATATTATATTATGCTATCGTTTATTCTACATAGATCATTAAAGATGAATCTGGACCTCAGTAACCTAAAATACGATTTAATTTGCTTTATTATCTCCATAAAGGAACTATAAAAGTCTGAAGTGTCCTCTCAAGTCTCCTCTCATATGGGATCCTTACGATACTTCAGATTTAACGTGTTTCATCTTGAAACCGGGATATTTATAACACACCAAGTGCCTTTACAACTTATGTAAGGTTTTAATACATGATATAAAGCCACACTTTTATGTAGACGCCTTTCACAAGGGTTGGTCCCAGCGAATTCAGATAATTTTTCCCTTTTTACATAGCCTGGATGGAGGCCATTTTTTTTTTCTCTGCTAAAACGGAAAGAGTCCTGACTTTTAACGTTGAAAACTTTTCAACATCGTTTAAAAGGCCGAATAAAAAAAAAAATTAGCGTCAGGAAAATATCCCTAGAAAAGAAGCTGGGAGAGCTATATCGATCCTCATCCCTGCTGTGTGTTGCGCACACCAGCACAGGAATTCTTCAAGCTGAACATTTCCAAGATTCTTTAACATATCTATTAGATCTATAGCGATGGACCAAGATTCAAAAGCAGGCAATGCCGGTTGTGTCATCAGGACGCCATGCGAAAGACCTCTCACTCTACGTAGTTCTCATTTCTGCCGCTGCGTGGCGCTCATTTGGCAAAAGCCCCTGACCAACATCATGGCTAATCCGCTTCCCTTTCTCTTAGCCCCCTAATGAAATTTTCAGTCAGTTCCTGGGTTTATTAAGTCATATAGGTTGTTGGGGGCACGTGGATTTCCCCTAGTGAATTAATCGCATAGTTCACCGTTCAGTAACGCCATTGTTGTTTGTGCTGGGGGTCTGGTCCATGTGGTAGTTTGCACTACGGTCAAACTTAAGCTACCCCAATTCTATAACCCATACACTATTCCAAATGACAATAATAATTTATCCCTATTACGGAGATCTCTGTTTTACTGAAATAACACAAGTTGAAATCTTCACTGTATAATCAAGATTTGTTTTCTCGTTGAATGGTACAAGTTTTTTAATGAATAAAAATTTTAAACGCGTCCTAGTATACAAGGATTTTCGGAGCAAAAATCAATACTTTGGGGGGGTCCCTTGGTTGGGTCCTACATAATCGATTTACAGTTGGAAGCCCTAAGCGTGTACACGAAGAATTGACCCCAAGCCTTTTTCCCCTTTTATAGCCCCCAATCCATCTATTGCCGCTTCGTTGTGTTCACAGAACCAAAGGAAAAATCCCCACCCTTCCCCTTCCCCTATATGTACTGGAACAAATGGTCAGAGTCACGTGTTGTTTTCTGTTTTCTTTTTATGCTTTTCTTTTTTTCGTAGAAAAAATAACTACAACAGTAGTTTGGGTTGTAGAACAGCAGCATGTATATATGCACGCAGCACGCACGTATGATACAACTTGTCTTTTGTGCGTGGATCTTTCATGTTGTTTGTGTGTACTACAAGAGCAGTATTATGCATATTTACAATATGGAAATGGAGAAGCATAAGCAACTGTCATCTCAATCAATACAGGACTACAGGCAAAGTGCAACGGAGCTGTCAAAAGTAAAGCCACTCGGCTTAGAATAGTCCAGATGAATCAGGGTAAACGAGGTAATCGATACTTTCTGACGCCATCAATCGATTTTTGCTCGATTGTTTGGGCCAATACTGAGTCAAACTAAAGCAAAAGCGATCCTGGATTCCCATCAATCCTGCACCAACATCTAATATCCTTAATGGGTCCTATTACAATTCAGTCGAGTACGCAGTCTTTTGCTTCTCAAAATCTAGAACCTTCTACATAACGCACTCAAACTTACAAGCCTATATGGCGTAATATACAGTGATGGATTTAATTTCCTGCTTGGTAGTTAAATTCAAAAATTGCTGCCTGCTTCCGTTGACAGACTCGGAAACTTTTTTTTTTCTAGAGTTCAAAATCAACGTGGGAGGTTAGAACGAGAAAAAAAAAGTACTTCATTATCGTCATCAGTACTAGGACCTTCATTCTTTAAAATTCACTTAATGTATATTAATTAAAAAGTTGTTAAAATATCGATATAGATTGAGAATACATTGATCGATATCTGTTCATGGAACTAGAGGAAGAGAGAGAAAATGTTGATAAAAACTGTGAACATGTCATACAAACGGCGGAGGAAGAGGAAGTCTCTTGTTGACGCTTACAACAACTATAATAACTACTCCAACTACAGAACGCAAAGCTTTGTACTGAAGGCGTGTGTGTCAAAGAGAAGCATATGATGGGCGATAAGCACGCAAGCGATATTTAGTAATTGATATGATTACCTGCCGTGATGAAGGTAATCAGGATCAGTGCCGTGTCCATCTTGGCCATGACTGACAAGCAAGAATCAAGTGCTGATTTACTTGGATTCTTCCGGGAGATCCTACCGAAAAAGCAAGAATATATAGTTGATAATATTACACACTCTCTTCTCGTGGTAGCTTTGTTGAAAATCAATATTTGCTGTGTTAGCGTCCAGCCCGCCTACAGTCGACCCACACACAATTTAACAAGCAACACAGGCAATTTTTTCATCAAAAGTCAGATCTCGAGAAACAATATTCTTAACTCGAATACTTTAACTGAACTTTAGATTTACTTTTAAGCGGACTGAAGATGAATGAATCTCCGGCTCCCTGGTTTGAATAGGTTTTCAGTGGGAACGAAACACAGCGTTTACTTGGAACTGTACACGTTTGCGTTAGCAGAAAGGACAAGACTTGGAAGTAAGTGACAGAACTTACGAGAAGTCCTGCAAACACCACTTAGCCAAAGCAGAGAATGAAGCCAAATGGATCTTCCTCGGGCTGCACAAGGGGGGTGCGGCCTGCGAGCTGCTGGAAGTCCGGGGAGGGTTCTGCCTGCATAGACTAACATAGCATAGACCCTACGACACCTCGCGGCTGAATGCTAAGCCGGTTTGGATCAACCAACATGGCGGGGTGGCATTCTATTGGCTCCCAGTTTCAGCTGCTGGCTCTCATTGGTTGAGCAGGGACTAAGGGCGTTGTTTAGCGAGTTCGGTACCTTCTTAATGTCGACTGAGAAAGAGACGGTTGCAGTGAGGTCTGTGGTGTTGTTATATAGTTCGAAGGGTGGGATTTGTGGTAGTGGAACCTATGGCAACTGTGTATTGATCTGTCGAGTCAACTCAGCGCAACAGACCTAATGCTTCTTCTATTCTTACGATATTTTCCAGCGTAGCGTAACAATCAACCTCCATCAAGCAAAAGATTGCTTAATGGTAATACGATAATCCGCATAATGATTTGACAACATGATGATAACAGAGAATTCAGTTCTATCCACCACTGAATATTCGCTCGAATTTCGAACTATTTATTTAACTTTCTATGTGTTTAGGTTTCATTTATACAGAGACAGTGACTTTTTCAGTGTTTTTGTAGGTCAACCAAAGAATCTGTTGGGTAATTTCTTCAGTAATAAGATTATTTGGGCAGTTTTCCAATAGAGACTATGGCGGGTGTACTGACACAAGCAAGGGACAGGGCCAATCCTACTCCATCCAAATCAAATCCTTCTCTAATTAATATTATTAAAACTTTCAACAACAGAAACGACACAGTAATTTTCAGTATATTTTTTTATTCTATCGACTGGTGTAAACAGATAGTGGGAAACATTTAAGATTCGGATGGATTCAGTGGAGGTCTTTACAGCGTGAAACCCGAGACTTGGTATCGGTTCTTTCACTCTGCCACTACACACACAGCGTATAGAGAGAAACATGTTTTGGCCGAGGATTGAAATGCCTTGCAGAAGTATATTGAAGCGATGACATGTTCACCCGTAAACATTCAATATTGTCCAAACACTTGTTTCTTTCCCAAGCTTTTGCTGACATTTTTCAAGAAGGCCAAGTTTTGTGTAGTACTGTAAGACGAACCTCTCTTCTTCTCAGAACGGACAGTCATGGCTTATGCATAGATTTTTCCAGTATATTGCAGCTGTTTGTTTTTTTTTTAACGTGTTGGTCTTCTGTAAAAGGACAAAAATTTTCTTTTAACTTTTAATGCCGCGGGTTTGTATATAAGGGAAGAGCAGAGATGTGTTGTTGGATACGCACACCATATGCACATCTGCTTCTGTCACAGCCTCATGAAACATGGTGCGAAGGTGCTACGCATATCTCATTACATCAGACCAATCTACATTTACACAAAGTACTCTTTTGTTAAGTCGTATGGATGTTTTGCAATGGCGAAAATACGAGACTCGCCAGTTGCTATAATAGAGGACAAAACGTAATTCTCTTCCCAAATGCAAAAATTTGTCCGCACTTTGTCACTCATGCCAGTAGTGTTTCCACTTCGATTTTCCCCTTTTTCCCCCTTTTCCCCCCTCCGTACTAAAATACAGTCCGTACGTTTAGATTTTCCCCTTTGCCTCTTCCCTTATTTTCCCCTTTTCCCCCCGCTCCGTACTAAAATACAGTCCGTATGTTTAGATTTTCCCCTTTGCCTCTTCCCTTATTTTCCCCTTTCCCCCCCCCCCCCCCTTCGTACTAAAATATAGTCGTACGTTTAGATTTTCCCCTTTGCCTCTTCACTTATTTTCCCCTTTTCCCCCCCTCCGTACTAAAATACAGTCCGTACGCTTAGATTTTCCCCTTTGCCTCTTCACTTATTTTTCCCTTTCTAGACCCTATTTTTCCCCTTTTCAGGGAATTTCCTGCCAAGTTGAAACACTGGATACCAGTAATGCGTAATTTGATTATAAAGGATTTGCATCTTCACTGAAAATTAAATTAGGAAACAAATAAATTAAAAATCTATTCTAAATATTACATTTATGAAGCATATATATAAATTAGTGCAAAAAAAAACAGAAGCAAATCAAGTTATCTAGAAAAAAATTTACTTAAATTAAAAAATAAGTAATAGAAATACGATTTAAAATTTAAATTTAATAGATAATCAAACTGATAATTAATTAAGCTTAATAATAAACATGTTATTATTAAATAATTATTTCAGGTTAACTTAAATGAAAAATCTGGCAACGTTGCATTGTTGATGTTTTGACGTGGCGTTCAGTAGTCTGCTAGCTTTTTAATGAAAAATGCAAGCCGAGAATCAAGAAAATGTACTGAAATTAGTCTACGGAAACGATGGTATATATATATATAATAATAAAAATAATATATATGCCTATATAGTTAATTTTGACTAGATCCCAAGTATCCCGTCGAGAGTGTCGTTTCATATCTCGAAGAACTTTGCTCCTATGGCCTGGATAAATCAAGTAACACTATGATTAATAGTATTTTGAAGTATGAATTTATTTAATGGATATATTCAGCAAAGGAACCTGATAGAATTGGCGAAGAGAAACAGTCAGTCACGCAACAAAGTCGAGAACTGGCATACCAGAACTATCCAACGTTTATTGAAACAGCCCAGTCTTCTAAGGAATTAATATGCAATGTAAAAAAAAAAAAAAAAAATCCATAAAATCTAAACTAAAAAGTATTTATTAAAATCTGTCCATTTTTTGTGATTTTCCAACAGTTTAGCAAAATCGACGGATCCACAGTAGAACTAGCAGGCAACCTTGAAAAACTGAAAGCGAGATGCTCCGAATTCTCCGAAAAGGCAAAGTCGCTGAACGGTGCGCGCCGTCTAACATCACTAGCCCTTTCCCGTCACACCCAGCTCTTGGAAATCCTCGAACTTCCTCAGTTGATGGACACTTGTGTTCGGAACGGTTACTGGGAAGAAGCCCTGGAGCTTTCTGCATACGTGAGCAGGCTCGAACGGAAGCTAGGCCACATACCGTTAATTGCTGTAACATTAAATGGCGTAAAAATAACAATATGTGTATTTGCTACTTTTGTCGTTGCAGAGTATCGCACAAGAAGTACAGTCTTGCACACGACTCATGCTCAGCCAGCTGATTGGTCAGCTCCGCATGCCGGCTCAGCTACCGCATTGTCTGAAGGTTATGGGGTACCTGAGACGCATAGGCGTTTTTAGCGAGGAAGAGCTGCGGCTGAAATTCCTTCAGGCTCGGGACTCGTGGTTCCGTTTAACGCTGAGCGAGATACCCAGGGATGATGGTAAACTAAATATTTTTTTTCTCGTACCTTATTTTAGTTTTCTAATATATTCTACATAGCATACCAGCATATTCTGAAGACGATCGAGGCTAGCAGAATTCACTTGTTCGATATCGCCACTCAGTACCGAGCAATTTTCAGCGACGAAGACCCGCTCGTTCTTGCAAACCAAGATCCTTCTATCAACGAATGCGGCATTTTTCATTCGTGGATCGTCCAGAAGGTACAATCAAATAGTCGTTATGTTATAAATGTATCCTTAATGCAATTTGCAATTAGGTGAGAGGCTTTGTATCTGTTTTGGAGACGGATTTAGCACGCCTATCGCCAACTTTGCTCGAATCGGTTCTGGGACAGTGCATGTACTTTGGACTCAGTTTCGGGCGGATCGGCTTCGATTTCCGAGCCTTGCTGATGCCGGCTTTTGTTCAAGTGGTTCGCGATCGGTTCGACCATGCCGTAGGCACAGCCGAAATGCAGTTTGCAAATTCAGTGGCCAGCATAAGCCTGTCGCGAATGTCGTCTCTCGGTAGTATTCCAGCGGCCACTTCCACAGCGGATCAGTTACAGCCTCCCTATTCGTTGATGGAATTCCGTCCTCTGGCGGAACTTTGCAACGGACTCATCAGCGCCTTCAGCGATCTGCGGCTCTGCGCCCCGCTGACGCTTGTCGACCATATCGTCCACAAACTGAGTTCAAGCTTGCACAACTGCGCCCAGCTTTTGGCCGATTTCTACCGGCACGAACAAGAGGCGTTCTCTTCGACAGAAAAGAAAAACTTTTCAAGGTTCCTTCAGCTCTTCTCCAGCGATTTTCTCCGTTACCTCCAGAAAGTTATCGATGCAGTTTTCCCGCCCACTCAGCTGGCTCTGCAGGCTTCTCTAACCACTAACGAACTTCAGAAACAAGTAAATAAATTCAATCAAACCTCTCAGTATCAATAAAATGTAATCGTCGGTTGTCTTTTTTATTTACCCAGGGTCTCGGGGTGTTGGAAACTGACAAAATACTGAAAAGCATCGAGCAGTTTGTCAAACCGAAGACTGACAGCCTCTCTAGCAGTCTCAGTGCAGCATTAAACCAGCGTTCTGTGAACAGTGAAGCGAAACTTGAAAGTGTTGCAGCTGATCCAGCCGTTCCAGAAGCTGAGAAAAATCCAATCGAGCAAGATACTGCGAATATTGAACCGGCCGACGAGATATCTTCTAACCCAGAACCTCGAGAAGCTAATCAAGTAGAAGACAGTAGCGACTCAAAAGAATTTAATGAAGAAAGTAACGCACGTCCACCAGAAAACTGAAGCCCCAATGTTGAACAGTGAAAAAATATAACGTTTTCCTCTGCACGTGCTGTTTATTATAAAATTTTCCAAGCCAAACTTGTAATGGAAGATAATAAAGAAATTACAATATCAAGAAAACCAGGTTTCTCGAAAGACAGTATATAAAAATCAATAGTAGCAAAATTTATGAAACCGTATTTTTCCGTAGTAGAACATTTTTTAGTTTCTCAGGTTACGTTTTTGGTTGCGGTTTGTCGTTTCCTCTTTTTCTTCAGCGTTGGCAATGCGGGTGTAGTACGGGGACTGCGGATCCTGGGCCGGGGACCTCTTCAAACTAACCACAAAACCAAAAACATCAAGAAAAATCGTAAAATTTTATCTAAGAATTGTCATTACGTGGTGGTTGATTGCGGCAGAGTCAGTGGGTTGAACTGTTGAGTAGCCAGTCCATTGCTAAGTACGTTTCGGTTCATCAGGAGCAGGCTCAAATCATTAGACGTCAGCCCGTTAGTGTAGAGGTTCTGATTTCCAAAGGCTGTGCGGCCGTAGTAACTTGGGTTGTTAGCGAGAAGCTGCAAGGTCGAAGCATCCAGGTTGCCGAGATTAGAATTCAGAAGAAGAGGGTTTGAAAGCTGGGACCAGTTCAGCGATCCAAGAGTCGCAGGATTGTTCCAGGTGTTACCAGTGCTCAACAAAGAGTTCCCGTTGAGGAAGCCCGGATTGAAAAGCGAATTGCTGCGGTACATAGGATTCATGTTGTCAAAGTTTGATCCCATAAGACCGAATCTAGAGGCTCCCAGTCCCGACAGTCCGTAATTGTTCAGTCCCATAAACCCAAGGGAGGATCCAGCAAATCCTGAACCGAGTCCGTAGCCCAGACTCGTCCCCGCAAGACTGGCAGTCGGCGAACCTGCGAAGTTACCCAAGCTGAATGCCGAGGGATCGTACGGTGGAATACTACGACGGTTGATCTGCTGTCTGCGGTTGAGATCACCTTCGGCAGCGTAAATGACAACGGGATCCTGCGAGGCTTCTCCCACTCTGTCGCTACTGTCCGGGAGACGTTCACCAAACACGTGGCTGGTCCCAATAACCTTAAAATTATTAAAATTATCATCATGATTTTTGAGAAGTATTTTAATTAAATACAACTACTGGCAAAATATTAAATATGAATTACCAAGATTACTGCAAGACGAAACATTTTCAGCTGCGATCTGCTACGAACTCGTTGCTGTTTCTGACTACGACGTTTTCGGTCGATATTTATATTACCGCAGTTTGAACAGACACATGAAACATGCAAGAGGAAGGTCGAAGGTCATGGAAAATGTTAGAGTCTTGGCGTTTTCGGGTTTGTTTGAAGTTTTGTGACACGAAAAGGTTTGAAAGGTCACTTGGTCAGTGAATTGCAGGGTAGACCTACTACTTCCTCCTCGAGCACAATACCTGCGAATGTAGAACAGGAAATCATAACAGAACTGCCATTAAGATAATATCACATAAAATATATGCAAGACTTTCACCTTTCGGCATAAACATATCCAAAATATTAATTAATTAAGCATTACTGAACTTATTTATGAAATCATGCAAACGTAAAATTTAATCTGAAATGGATATTTTACTCCCACGTAAAAATGAGTCCGAGCAACGGTGTTTTATGCCGTACAGAACACTGTAAATAGGCACCATTGCGATACCTTTGTAAGGGTGATTGTTCGTAGTAGTTGTAGGTCCCACCAAAAAAAGGCACCTCAAAACGCACCGTCAGTTTTATGTGGGTTGTTGCAAGGAAATATCACTGAAATAAGTTCAATAATAGCTAAGTGTTTAATTTATTGCTTAAATATATAACAGAAAAACAATCATCCTTCAGATTCCGTTGCGTACTTAAATGAACTAAATTCTGTAAAATATATCTCCGCTACGTTTTTATTGGTACCAATTTTAACTTGAAACAAGTTATTCAGTTTGTAATACGGGCACGTGATACACAATTACCAAGAGTTTCCTGTTCCTTGTATTATCCACCAACTTTCACTGTGTAGACCTTACAAGAACCCAAAGTTTTTCCTTGTACTCTGGTCAGTATATAAGATCTGTTTGCACAGTCGTTCAGCATCAGTTCACATTTCAGCTTTCAGTTGAACAATTTCCTTTGAAGAAAATGAAATCTTTTGCAACAGTAAGCTTAATTTCTAAAATTACATTCACCATACAACAAATTCAATAAATTTTCTGTACAGGTCATCCTTATGGCAGTATTGGCGTCCTCCATGGCGCAGGATTCGGCAAGCGAAAAGCTCGTCCAACAGGGAGGAGCTTTGACGGGCGCCGCATCTCAGCTCTACGGTCGCTCGTTGAACTACGCCGGTTTGCCTTACCAGAACAACTTCGGTTTGGGTTTCGACTACGGTAACTCACCGTATGGCGGGTTCGGTAACGGATTTGGGGCTCCCTTTCTTCCCAGCCAGTTGCTGTCCGTCGGTTACGACTACCCTTCATACGCAACCGGGTCTTACGGGGGTTCCTACAACCCGAACTACGGGGGACTTAACAGCTACGGGTATTCCAACACGAATGCTTTCGGCGCTTATCCACCGTACTCCTCATCTTCCGTCTACGGTGCAGCGGGAAGCTACGGTGGCTACGGACTCCAGCGCCCGGTTGGCGCCTACGGCGGATACCGCTACTCAGGCGCCGGCTACAGGACGGGCGGCTATGGCGCAGGCGCTCGGTATTAACGAGACAAATCTATTGTACGTCGAATACGCAGCCATTTTTATTGGGTGTAGTGTCTTAGTGTTTCTTGTTTGCTTTGTCTTTGCCAAGTTCAGGTTTTTGTACTGACAGAAAAACGCGACAAATTCCTTCTATTGGTATTTTTCTATAATAAACCCATCTGAAAATTTACTTTTAATTCTTGTACTAACTTTTTTAGTATCTTGTCTAGAGTTACGTAATTCAAATCACAAACCTTGAACCAAACGGCTGTGTACAACTGACTCAAATCTGTTACTATGACTTGGATAGGTGGACTCGCTCCTTAATCTATTAGTTATATTATGTTATATTGCGAATATATTGTTATGAATTATATTGCGTTTGTTATATTCCACTTCGTCTTGAAAGTGTTGAACTATAAAACGTGCTAAGAAGACGTTTCAACGACCCGTTCATTTACTTTATTGTGTTTCTTTTGTATCATCTTTCGCAAAAATAAGTTGATTTGGGTAAAATATGTCTTCCCTCAATCCACTCATCTCCCTAGCCGGACCTTCAATAATGCGTTGCAGTCAACACGTCTACACAAGGTAAAAGAATGTTCGTATTGGCAAATCGAGAAGTAATTTTAACTTGCCCGACTGGAGTTAGCGGCTCTTTAACTGTGGCAGTTTCACAGGGTAGCTCCTATCCAGTTATGGTGACCTTCCATGCCATAAAGTAACTTGAGAAGTGGTGATCCAGGTGTCCGTTATTGGAACCCAAGGATCCACTAGCAACGAAAGATGGATCCACCAGTTTTTCACAGCCTTTGCAATTACACTATTGCTCCTAAGCAATTACCTGTGGTTTAAAGTTAAATTTTACTAAATGCTTCATATGACTGGAAACTAGTAGTTGGGGGCTGGAGGAGTTCGACACCGGTGAACTGAGCAGGTACCATGGGGTTAGTGAAGTTATAGACTCCTCAGGCCACAGAACATCCAGGAGTCTTGGGCAAAAGCAACCTAGTGAAAAAATTCGGGGGTCTGGAACCATCCGAGTGACATCTCGAACACAGCCTTAATAGCCTCAACCACACCTGAAGGACGCCTGAGTAAAAGATTTAAACGACTCCTACATTTCCTGAAAAGCATCCTAGTAATATCCTGAAAAAGTGTCGCATCCTTATTGTGTCCTGAGGAGACACCGAACGCACTTGATAATTATCGCAGGGAATACAGCCTGACTTTGCACTGAAAAAATGTCACATCCTTGTAGTATCCCGAAGAGACACTGAAGGGTGCAGGAACCGGGAGGGGGGGGAGGGAGAGGAGAGGTACCTGCCCGTCCTATCTGCATGGTGAGCAGTGCCCCCACCCCCCACAATTTTTACAACAGCTAACTTCATAAAATGCCGTGAGAGCACTGGCTGGCGAAAAACAACTTAAGTCCATATACGTTCATTGCACAAATCATGCTTTTTGGCCTTGCTGTTAAGGAAATCATAAAAGAATGTCAATTTACGTGTGGTGTGATGGTTGCAGTACGAGAAATAAGCAACATTTCTCGGAAGTTTGCAAAAAGAAAAGATCTCACAATGATAAGGAAATCTTGTTGGTACTGCACCAGGAGGTTGACGAAGAAAATGAACCCTCTTTTGGTGGTACTCAACATTTCACATTAGAAAACTTTCTCGGAGTTAATTGCTTAGTACTTGAAACGGTGGACGGTCATCCGGATTTCACCAGATTCATCGAAAACTACGAACGAGCAAGGTACCTTGGGCAAAACCGTGTCTGATAAGGGAACAGAACTTGAAACTAGGTGTAAGCTTTCTAGGTACAGAAACAAAGTGGACACGGTTGAGTTTTACTTCGGTTTTGTTGCGACTGGCAGATAATCGACGCCTTGCGAGATATTAGCCTGTGTTCTACAGAGGCCCTCCACAACTGCAGCAGGAGCCAAATTAGCATCAGGCATATTTTTAAACTGCAAGATGTTCGTTCTGGGTTTTCTAGTATATGGGAAGATACCGGTAAAGCGAAGCACATAATCCCAGTCTTCAAGATCCAAAACCAAAGGGACATGTAAAGTCCACACGCGCTACGTGCACTGACTCGCTGAATTTGGAAACACCCTTCCGAAGATCGCTTAAGGAGAGCATAGGTAAGCTTATGTCGGTTATAATCCAACGTTTCGATTAAAGTGGCTTGAACTCGCTTGTCTCACTGAAAAGCTTAATAGTGAATTCAGCTCTGGGGAGAAAAAGATTTAGCTTTGAAGAACTATCCAGTCTACTTGGAGATCGCAAGGAAGATTTCGACGTCCAGTTGCTCTTAACAGAACTTTCCATAGTTCTCCACGTGTATCTTGCTATCGGTGAACCTAATATAGGGAAAATTTTCTAGATTTCGACAGTCGCTGTTGTTGGAGCTACTATGGCAGACCTACCGTCATTCGTGCGATCATCTTTTCCCTCAAACTAGTATAAGGCTTTTAAAGCTACGGTGCCTGCGTCTTCAGCTCCTTAACTCGTCTGCAACAGAATTAAGAACAGCAATGGGACAATCCCGGTTGACGCAGTTTATGTTACTACTCGTCCACAATAAGGATATGGCAAATATCGACACTGAAGTAATTTACCAACTATTGGATTCGAAAACAAGTTAGCACACATCTAGGTCATCTTGAATAATCTCCGAAACTAAAGAACTTGAAGCTCGAATTGCCTAAAGGAAAGGCGATCGTTGGTTAAATTTACGAAACCGTCAGATGCAATCTTTTCCCGGCCACAATGAAAGTTCTTAGTATCGCTGTAATGAGATCGCAGGTTAATGAAGAAACGAAAGTAGTCGCAGAATCACCGAAAAGTGTGGCGAGAGCCTTGTCTTTCGCTAATCCGGAATTCTATCCTGGCACCACAACCTGCTCCGCAATTTAGAAACTCTTCTGGTCAATAGGAGCGAGCATTCAGTGCGCTACGGCAAATCAAAACTTGCTTGAGAAACAAAGCAGGGTAAAGTCGCTTAACTGGCATTGCTCCGCTGCCTCTTCATCTCGATAAAAACGTTAGTGTACTTGAATTCGGTCTTAGTAACACAAAACGTATACGCTTAAGCGCTTCAAAATAAACAAACCGGTAAGCAATCTAGTCTCGTTTTTTTTTCTGAATTCGGTATGATGCTAATTGCAATATTAAATGAGAATGCCTTAAGTCCGGTATATGGGGGGGGGGAGGGCAGGTAAAGCCTCATCTACGTATAGCAGGTGTGCAGTTGTCTGCTACCCGTATTTCGCCTACAGTCCGGCATTCTTATGAACACTGTGTGTGAAAGTATAGTTTGTCAAACTGTGCCGAAAATCTTGATCAGAGTACCAAAGCAAGACGTTGAAAAGCTCTCAATTATTAAAAGTGACTGTCCTTACCATATAGAAACGACTTGTGGATTTCAGGGGACGATTTGGTGAAGCCGGGAGTGTTACCCGAAATTGAATTTCCTGACATCGTTATGTACCTTGGAGACAAACGCTTTTTCGAAAAAGCGTACGGAAGCGTATAAAAGTTTTGGTGGATATTTGTGTGCTGAGAGTTGTGTCGTTGGGGACGTGTAACTGCATCAAGTCCGTCGTTCGAGGCACCTGATTAAAGGACGGGAAAGTTAAAACAAAACAAATCAGTAGATATTTGAAACTATACTACTTTATCATTTACAATTTCGTTACTATCACTAAATAGTAAATCGTCTGATTGCACTCTGAACATACAATATACCATTGAATTTTTCTAATTTTGAATGACGGCAGTTAAAATTCAATCAGGGTTATTTCCCTCGAATATTTGAACATGTATAACGGTCAAATCTGGCATATATGAAAGAGGTCGACCAAGTTCACCAAGTCAGTTACTCTTCCAGTCGTATCGAAACAACATATCAGACGACTGTGCTTATTGTGGGAAGATAGTTGGAGCATGGCAGCAAGCTCTCCAGTGTAAACTCCTGTGGCAAATGGCAGCATAGAACCTGCAATACTGGTAATGTAATTTAAACTTAATCTAAATAAACTAAACTTATTTGATTCAAAATGATAAGGTATGTCCCAAGCTGAATACCGGCGACTTGTATCAAGTCAGAAGACTTTTAACTATAATTGTAGGGCGTATGTAGTCAGTATGAAATAAGACAAGGAAGGAGCTATTTACAACTTGTCAACCGCTTCCAATTAGGGACATAGTATTGATCATTCAGGAGACCTTTCCGAGTAACCTACAAAGTAATTGATTCAGGCATTCCGCTGCACAAGTACTGACTGTACCGAAGCAACACCGACCAGCGAGACTGTTCCTCCTTCGAACACCGGGGTCTGTTCCGCTGCACAAGCTTCGAAGGATCCTAATTCAGCAGGTGCAAATGAGGGGTTCTACGGTTCCACCAGCATTGGTGTGAAGATTACCAATCCTGATCTATCAGCTAGTTCAGCAACCGGCGCTGAAGCCGATTTCGTCAATGGGATGCCACCACCATCTGACTGTGCTCGGCCAGAAAGGTAACGTAGAATACCGAATAATATATTTTTTATTGAATTTGCTTTTTGAATTTTATGATTTAGGAGAAGGAAACTTCCGGTGAAGTTATTACGGTCTGGTGCCACGGCTGATCCTCCGCTGTCTAAAAGAAACACTAAAAGGTATTCTATAGAAGAGCAATTTGCTATTAACCGTTAAATTTTAATTATGATTTGCAATATCTTTTACTATCAAGGCGAAAATCACAAATGCTCCGGTTGACGATCAGCACACCGCGAAAAGCACGACTCCCTGCACGTTGGAACCTTCGTTGTCCGGGCGCAATTAAGCTCCAGCCCTGGCTTCATCTACGGATGTATTTACAGAGGAATATTGTAGTGCCCTTAAAAAAGAAAAGCAAGTCCCAATAACATTTTTCTCCGTTCCATAGGATGTGCCCAAGGAGCCGCCATCAATTCCTATTTCGCACGACGAATCCTCGTTGAACGTCAGGAGTCCTTCAACGTTGTAATCTGAGGCTAACAATACTCCAAAGATTCGTGATGGTTAATGATCTCTAACAAAAGAAAGCCATGCCTGATGGACACGCATGGTTTCAAGTTCGTCGTGAAGGAGCGGAGTTGAAAGGCAATATGCAGATGTTCCGTCCGGTCTAAAACAAAAGACAAGACATGCTACGCAACAAATTATTTAACGAAAAATATTATAATAGGTAGACTTGTATGTGGTAACATTATAATAATGTATAAAATATTTGTAACTTAAATATAATTAATTCAGTTGTTAATTACTTGAACCAAAGAGCCTCAGTTTAACAACCCATACCTGCACTTGTCATTCATTTCAGGTCGAATATTGAACATGGCGAGCGAAACAAAACAAATTGAGGAAATCTTGTATAAAATACGGGGTCCCGAGCTGATCACCGCCTTCAGGAATGAGCTGATAACTGACGCAGTCATAACGGAGCTCACGGACAAACATTTGATTGGGGTGGGGCTGAAGCAGATTGGTGCCCGTCTGGAATTAACGAACTTGCGAAGCAGTTGACGCGAGAGAGGAAAGCCGAGAACGACGCTGAAAAGCCAGGGCCCAGCCGAAACAGCTCTACTCCAGTTTTGGGTATTGCAAAATCGATAAATCGCTTGTACTCTGTTAACTACAGAAGTAAAACACTACGTGCCTTTCATAGCTGTATCTTCATATCTCAAGTTGGCTGGTTAGTAGAGCGCCTCTTGACATAGTAGGCGATCAATAAAAACTCTTTTTGTCTTACTGCTCCGAGTTTAGTCTAACAATCAATCTCTTACTTCGCTTCAATCTACAGACGGCGCTGGGCACTCGAACGCATCTGCTAAAAAGACGCTGCTAGAAAAGGAGCAGACAGAATTTCTCTCCTTATCCACCAGCGAAGAACCCCTCTAGCGGGTGGGCATTCTAAGAAAAACGTGGCAGCTACAGCTTCCATCCAGAAGTATATAGACATATATGAACATCTACCATCTAAAGATTATCTTGAATTTTAATTTTTACTTATTCGTTCCCAGGAAACAGGAAAAAGCTGTTCCCGAGGAAAAGTCCCGGCACTTGGTGATTCCGGTTAAAGCTTGTCGGACCCGGCCTCAAATGCTTCGAAAATCTGACGCTTATCTCCTGCACCAGCTGCGAAATTGAAACAAATTTTGAGGAGTATCATGTCAAACAAGCCATTTTCGACGGGCTGCATTTAACTCAAGGTAAATGGCATAAAATAAATGGTCTCCATCCTTTCAGTTTCACACACAAACTTCATATGTTTACAATTCAATGCGATTGAAAATTTCGTTACTGATACAAAAATATTTCTTGCAGCTTTGCTCCGAAACTCAGCCATCGGATATAGCCCTTTACGTTAAAATAAGTGGATTACATGGGCTTGTTGAATTGTTCAACCTTCGTGGAGAAACCTTTAAAATCTACCAACGATCCGGCATTTTCGTCCAAGTTGTAGAGAAGGACCAATACTTGGACGCAGATGCATACGAAGATACAAATGGTGGGAACAGCAACAGCAGCGGCACCGGCAACGGCACTGGCAGCGGCAGTGGCAACGGCAAAGGTAACCGTAGCGGTACTGGCAGCGGCAGCACCAGCAGCAGCGACGACGACAACAGGTAACTGCGAAGCATTATGGTGCGAATGACACGCGCGCTTACTTCACGAAAATTTGTTGATCTCAACGTGGTCACAGTGACTCAGATCCTGGTCTTGACTTTTTTGACGTCACAGGAGCAGCTTTGGACAGAGTCGTGCCGCAATTCCACCAGAGATATATTCGTTGCCCATTCTGAGAGGTTTGCTTGAAAGCAATCCGGGAACTGATGGATCAGGGGAGGCAAGTTTTGGAATTTTAGTTCTCTGCCCTAGAGAGTCCTGAACGAGCCCTCACTCCAGAGAATTCGAAAATCGTAGTTCTAGAAGAAGAGAAGGTTAACTTATTAACATTTTGGCTGGGTTTACGACGAAGGACCTAGGAGTCATAAGCATGTGCCGCTGCAAGACGTTTGAAAGTCAGTTGTGACAATTACCGCAATCAAGCAAACGGGGTCGGTAAATGTGTTCCAGCTAGCGCAACACATCGTGGAGAAAGCCATCGTTGATGTGAAGAACTTCAGTTCCCGGCCGAAGCTTCCGGCGTTGGTGAGACGGGTACACCGCGGTAGGGCGAACGGTAGGCCAAAACCCCCAATCGCTGGACTTCACACTGAACGGAAACATCGTCCCTGCTGACCTCCTTCACGCAGACCTTGTGCTCAGCGATCAACCCTACCTGTTGTTTGCTTCCAAAGTTCAGTTGGATCAACTTTGGAAAAACAAGCGATGGCTCTGCGATGGAACGTTAAGGCTGTCCGTGCTCCCTTTCAGCAGGGTTCCGGCATTCACTCCTTCATTCGTTCTTCAGGCGAAATCAAGCAAGTCCCGCTAATGTTCGCATTAATGTCGCGGCGAACAACTCTGGCTTACGTGAAAGTCTTCCGGAAGCTACTGAAACAGCTGCCAACCACTCCGTGCATAAACGAGTTTGTAATGCACTTTGAAAAAGCGATTTGGTCAGCAATAGCCGAAGTTTTCCCTTCAGCAGCACGCAAGGGGTGCGCCTTTCACTAGGCATAAGCTGTGTGGAGGCAGATCCAAGAACTAGGTCAGCAGTGCAATTTCACGGACAACTGCGAAGCGAAGAGATTCTGCCGCTATCTCTCCGCCCTCCCCCGGTCCCGAGTGAGGTTATTTCTACTCAATCCGCTGTTTTTACTCAATCAAATGGTACAACAGAAAGGCAGGGATTCACAAAGCGGAACAGACGTGCACATTTTTTTAAAAATAAAAGCAAACCTACCTTTTTCCATCAGCACACAGAACATGCACGTTATAGATATGCCCTTGAACAAAGCTGTATTTCTGCTTTAGAGCACCAATCACTCTTTCTACGTAAATCTGGGCATGTGAAATACTCTGGCTTTCCTGAATTTATTCTGGATCAGCCGACTCTTTCCTTTCGTAAAGGCTGGAATTCTGAAATCGCGCGTACAGCTGCAAACGATCCTTGTTATCGAACCCTCGATCCACCAAAACGAGGTATCCAGGAACAAGCTGTTCCAAAAACTTGGTAACTGAAGTGACGAACTTATCGCTCACACGTCCTGGGTATGGCTGGAAAAATAAAGGTGACTGCATCTTGCGAATAAACTAAAATGAGAGACTTTATCGTAATGTGTTCTTGCTGCTTGAATAAGTTATTGCTCGGACGAGTTTCTTGGACTTGGTAATAAAAAGCTCGAAACAATTAATGATTGCGACGCAGATTCTGAATGAATCTTGGAAACACATCGACATCGGCACAGGGAGGCTTTCACGGTTAGGCCAAGTTACAAACTCGTCACGTAATCTCTGATACCTTAAGCTCCACCTTGTTAATACACCCTGAAGATCCTAAATGGTACTACAAAGGAATGACATGAACTTGCTCGCATTTCGCGACGTGTAGGAACAGGGCTGCCCACAGGTTTTTCGGGGCCCGGCACAAAAGTCGAACAGGGCCTTTAACACATACCATAACACTGGTACAAAGACAGGGGCCCCTTGAATGGATGGACGTGTAATGTGATACTTGCTTTTGTTACCTGTTTGATGGGGCGTTCGTTCATTAATATCGATACGTTTCGACACAGAACTGCACCAGCTAGTATTGTGAACACCACTTCTTCTGCCTTGATCGTCGGAGCTGCTCCGACGATGATAGAAAAACGTTGGTTGCGAACGTAGTACCCCACTGAAGGACATTTAAAACCTAAAACATAAGCTTACAGGCTATACGTCCAAGGGATGGGACGAAACGTGCACAGTTCTCACCGAGTTCTTGTCTGATAGCATTAGCAATCTTTTGCAAGAGCGGCAACATCATGTGAGCGATCCTTTGGCAGCGTTCACTTTATTCGAAGTTCGGAGAAACATTTCACATCGAGGGAATTTGCAAGATGGACAAGCCAGGAATGTCTCTTTATTCCATACTATGAAGGATAGGAATGGGAACGGTACACCTGTTTGTCATTTCTTTGCTCGAGAAAAACTGGCATCATTCTGGAGGAGTGTCGAAACATTTTTCTAAAGGCAATCAAGTGTAAGAAGGGGATTAATGTTTATTTTTAAATCAAACTTTCTTCACAGCATGACGACGGTAGTAAAAGTCCGTCCTGTAATAAACGTTAAAAACATGAGTGAGATTCGTCACTTGATAACAGAATCTTCCAAAACGTATCGAAGGTATTTTGTCAGTTTCACGCGCTGAAAACTGTAACCACCAAGAGTAACGTAAACTAACCTGGATTTCAATAGCAGACAGTATGTACGAAGTTGTTTAAAACAGCCGTTTTTACGAAACACCAGCACAAGTTTAACTGCAACTGGTACTCAAGAGCACATCGTACCTAATTATTTTTAACCTTTAAACGTACTAATTGCTTTCTGTTTATCATAGATCAACACAGCGTGGCTAAGTACTTTCGCATGTACTGGTTTTCGTGCTCAGCCAAGTGGAGGTGCCTAGGGAGAACTGCTGTTTTCACAGGAATGGGCAGTACAAAGAATAGTATCGGGTACTACTACAGGACTCTGAAGGTCATTCGTAGAGACTAACGATTTCCAGTTCCCATCCAGACTCTTCTAAACCATACACTGGTAACGAGGAGGAAAATAAAAAAAATGAGAAATCCTTGATCTACAAAGAACTTAAAAGTCTCTGTCGTGGCGAAGAATAGGCGCCATGTGCCGCTTCCCAAGTAGTTGAGGCGCTACGCCTTGCAGTTGGTCGGTAAGCTGTACAGATTAGCCATTTCGGTATCATGTGATTTTGCTGAGGTGGACCCCTTCACTTACTTAAACATTTAGGAATCATTAATAACGAACAACTCCACTTTCCAGCGCTATGAGTCCGGCTTTACTATTGCCGTGACGAAACCGGAAGGCATCATCAAATGACGGCTTCAGTGGATTGAGTTAGGAATTCTACTAGTGTTGACTGCCTTGAATGACCTTAAATAAACTTCGCTTTTAACGTAGAATACCTCTTGATGAAAAGGTTCGAACTAACGAACGAATAGCTTCGCAAAGGCTGTATTTATACATTTTAATTTCATCTGAAACCTCACTAATAACTTTCTCGCATGCTTATGGTGGCGAAAATACCCCGATATTCAGCCGCATCACAATTACGGAGCAACTGATTGATAAAGGTTGCGCCCTGATGACAAAAACGGAGAAGTTCCCGGAGGTGTTGTCAGTTGTTGAAGATATCGCAGATTTTGTCTTCTCTTTAGGTGAATTCAAGCAGAGGATGGAACTCCTGCGTCAACTCGACATTGAAATAGAGGAAAACCAATCAGTTACGATACTAGTAACCGAGTCATCGGCCACGCTAACGCTGTCCGATCATATAGCGCTCGGGGTAGTTGCTGGTTCTTTGTGGAAAAGTGATTTATTTTTAGGAAAATTGTTGTCTCCTCTACCACCCGATGAGTATTAGTTTACGAAATGTGTCGAAGGGGAGTTAGAGGAACTAAAATTAGTTCCTTAAAAACGCACCTTGAAAGACCACCTAAAAGACCGATTTTAAAGTTTTCTTTGGGTCACTACCCTTTATTACGAAGAACTTTTGGAGTGCAAGTAACTTGTCAGCTTTCGGGTGACCCTTGATTTTAGCTCATACCCACTATTAGTTTTTCAGCCATTGTGTGATGGCGAACTGGTTAAAATGCCTATACTGCCGTTCTGTGTATCTCTTCAGAATAAGGTAAAAGCCGACTCAGCGGAACTTGTCCGGAACATACAAACGCAGCTGTTAATATCAACCTGGCCAAAAAAAACTATAGTGACGACGCAGGGGCCTCAGTCGAAAGTTTAGATAATTCCAAAAGTTTTGGCGAACCAATCTACTTTCTTTCAATTCGCTAGCTATAAGGAGGACTTTTCAATTCAAAGTCTATAGGGGAAAGGGTTATAAGATAACTGTCCTAACGGATGGGTCACCCACGAGGCGTTTATCGCTGCCACCGACAGACCGTGTGGATCTGCTGACGTAGCTTAATCCGGCGAACACAATCATTTCCACGGCCTAGATTAGGGCATTCGGGCGGTGAAAGATGCTAGCGAGCTCGCTTTAAAACAGGTATGCCCACATCAAGAACTGCCCAGAATGAAAAGAAGAAAGCTTATAGCAATACGAATCGGGATGAAACTCTTACAGAGATCATATTCTCCCTATCAAGGATCTTCACGTTTTCCAGAGGGCCAGAGAAGTCGCCCGAAAAAAGACGGAGAAATGGAAGCTATAACTCAACGGGACCACCAAGACCGTCTTTGGCTAGAAAGAGCTGTGTCAAGTGGGGTATTAAATGTTTTGTACAAACCTGTAATTGAACTTGAATGATTTGCATGGACAAGATGTATAACGCGTGGTTTTCACTTGAGCCTGGGTACCCCGGCCGCCATGAGGCTGACAGTCGAGCCCGCCATTCCTCTTGCCTGGACCCCCGCCACCCTAGCATCAGTCCTCGCGTCTATCGATTAGGTGAAAGTGGTGCGGCGCCGGACGTGAAGAGGCTTCGAATTTGGTTGCCCGGAGTAGCGTCTTTTTGGTTATTGGACTTCGCGATCAATTTCAACTCGATTTATCTCTGAAAATGTCAGTTCCTAATTTACAAATTACCCCAAGATCATCATCAAGTGTGGTTACAGCATGGAAGGTTATAAAGCGGAAGCTACTGATGATAATTTCTTTGTTATCACTGTGGTTGGTCGGAAAATGGCGGAATCCCAAACGATTTTGGGTTCGCCATCTGTACATTCAACGCAATCGACTCGGAACATTTCGTATGTTAGTGACCGAACTTCAACCAAGAGACGAAGACCTTTTTTCACGTATACTCGAAAGACACAGCAGCAATTTACAGATTTCCTTAACTAGCTATGTTTCAAACTGGAAAGGCAAACGACCAAGTTTAGAGAACCAGTCACTCCAGAAGAAGATTTTGGTCACGTTGCGATTCTTGGCTAAGGGAGCCAATGTTCTTTGTCTCTCCAGTTTGGCCTCGGTCGGGCCGCAATGTCAGAAATTATCAGAGCCACTTGTGCTGCAATCTGGGAAGTTGCGGGTCCCATAGCCCTGCCTCAGCTGAGCCCAGGATTGTTTGTGCAATCAGCAGCGCGGTTTCGGGAACTGTGGAATTTCCCCAACTGCACTGGTGTAATTGATGAAAAATATGGCAGGATTCAACGCCCAAAAAAAGTGACCCCGAGTACTTCAACTATAAGAAATTTTTCTCTGTCGTGCTGCTTGGCGTCTGTGATGCCGATTATTGTTTCATAAACATTGATGTTCGTGCCCCAGGACGAGTGGGTGATAGATCACTGTTGTCCCCAAATACATATTTCGGGAGATTTCTTGGGAGGAAAGTTAGAGCTACCACAGGCATCCGGTCTTTCAGGAACTAGCATCTTAACGCCGCATGTACTCATCGGGGACGATGCCTTTCCCCCGAAAAAAAACTAATGAAACCGTATTGAGGAGATCATCTCGACTACGAAAAACGCGTGTTCCACTACAGGTGTTTAGTTACCGTTATATCAGTATTAAACAGTAGGACCGAAGCTAACTTTTTTTATTTGAATTTCACTATTCCAGGCTGTCACGAGCTTGAAAAGTAATAGAAAACACGTTCGGCAGTTTAGTTGCTCTTCGGAGGATATTGAAATCCGAGATCAACACTTCAGTTCCAACAGCAACTCGCATGATTGAAGCCTGCTGTTGCTTGCACGATTAATTTCAGACTGCATCTATGATAAAGAGAACATCGTAATGCCCACCTGGCTTCGTTGAGGCTGAAGGTGACTAACGCATGGAATAATTCCTGCACAGTGGAGACGATCCCACTCGACGGTGAATTTAAAAAATGGAACGGAAGAGCAAAAATTATGATAGACGTGCTGGAAAAATTCGAGATGTATACGCCAAGTACTTGTCAGTGAATATGGCCTGGTCCCGTGGCATGGAGCGCAGGGATGAGTCATTCGAAACGTTCTTCACTTACTGTGCAAGAATGCGGGGAGGTTGAAAACTGATTGCTGTTATGCTATATAAAGATGGTCGAAGAACATTTCAAATCAACTCTTGGGTACAACAGTGGCTCGCAAGTTCGCTCAGAACAAGAACCAAAATACAGAACTGCGTTCAGTTGAGATAACAACAGATCCAGCGTTATTCCTCACGACTACAGTTTTAAGTTTGTCAGATATGGATTAATTATTAAAACTAATTATTAATCCAAGGTCAAGGCCATAGGCTTAATCACCCGACTCACGACTTTTGTTCAACAACAGCGTTATATTACGAAATAGCAAAAGCCTTTGTCGAGTTTCAGAAGGAAACAGAAGAGCTGTTTAAAAAGACCCGATACATCTGTTAGACTGCAGATATTTGGAGTTCGTTGCACGTAAGTTTCATGGGTTCGAGCCCAACTTGATTTTACCCTTAGTCCGAGCCCTACCATCCCCACTTCACCCCTACAATGGATCGTCCATAGACCTACTCAACTGGCAGGGTCTACTCTACCTTTTCATCCCCAGTGGTATTTTTCTTAGGGTCCATTTTGAGGGGTGCATTTTGCCCAGGGTCCATTTCTTCCAGATACCCCCGCCGCCTGCAGTTCATGCCAGAGGGGCGCAAGTCCTCCCTTAAAGTCCATTATGCCTGTCCGAGGTCCATTTTGTCATTGGCTTATTCAGCGATGAAATTTCCAGTGTCCATTTTGGGACGGCCCATTTGTTCCAAATACCAGACGAATCTGATCTCCTGGATTTCCCTCAGAGATCTAAGAAATCGATGCTGAGGCCATGCTGGAGGAATACCTTTACAACCCAGGAAAGGACGTTTTGATTCAGAACTGTTTTCCAGCACTGAAGGAGGTCTTAATAAAATATAGCACCACAGTTCTTTCGAATGGGACAGTCGAAAGGCTCTTCAACATGGTGTCGCTGGTCTTGACTGTGCGGAGGAATCGTCTATCGGATTCTATGCTGGGGGTTTTAATCTTGTTAAAAATAAACAGGAATGTGGAAAAAATGTATCAATGTTCGAATCCTTCTTTAAAATTGATTGAAACTCAAGTAGTTGTTGACAATATCCGTGAGGAAACCATGGAGTTAAAAGTTATCAGTAATTTTGATTTGTAAAAAATTTGAGTCACTTAACAAACGTGTTGAATCATTCGACTTAAATAACGCTTTAAATCACCCGCACAGAAGTGATTGATGATCAATGATTCATATAATTTTTGAAGCGATTTACACAAAACTGGTTGAAGTTTTTTATGTTAAGTTACCCCGACGTTGTGGGAACCTTGAGAAGTGTAGTAATCGAAAAAGGATGAACTTTATCACTGTTAAGATCATTCAAGAAACTGTTAATACGGTTTTGTTGGATAACGGCTGTAGCACGCGTTTCAGTCACCAAAAAAAGTTTTGGAAAGATTTCCAAAATAATTTCGTAGATGTACTGCTACGCTATCTTCCAGGATGGAAATATGCCGGCATGTGGCTCTTTTCTTAATTCTGAATAATTTCCTTAAATCACGCATCGATTCAGGCAAGTTGCTATCTTGCATTGGAAACTGAAAAGGGTTATCTGCTAAACTGACTGCAATGAAAAAATACTGAGCATCCCTACGTCTAGAAATGTACGCGAGTTTGAGCCATACAGTGGGAGGCGACTCTCAGCTCTGGAATGAGGTATGACCATATCTGTTCTTCCCGATTTTTGAGAGAGATAAGTATAAATGTATGCTAGGCTTTTGAAGGCAGACCGTTAACAGTAGTGATTTAAAACAATCAAGGGCAAATAGATCTTGCAGATTTCAAAGATGATGAGCATTCCCCTCGTGTACTACAAGGGATTTGTTGACTGAATTAAGAGATTTTGTTACAGTTCTCTCTTTCTCATCATTGTCATTCTGGAGCTGCAAGCGAACTTGTCAGATTAGTAAAGAAAGCTTCAAATTCTCCTAGACAGAGCCGAAGCCAAACCAGTTTCAGATCCTACAGGGAATCTAACACCCGTGCTGCAACATGCTCGATGGCGACGAAGGTGTGATCACTGGGAGAGCTATACACACTACACTGAGCGTAGCGCGCAGATTGTGTAAACTAGCGGTTAAGTTCGATTTCTCATTCTTGTTTACAGACCGTGTCCCTGCACGAAACTCTGTTGTATCGGGCACTTTCAACCGGGGACGAGAGACTTTACCAGCTCGAGGTAGTAGAACGACAACTGGTGATGCAAAGGACCGCTGCTTGGCTCCACCTTTATGATTATAAGAATTAACGGCTAGCACACTGGGTACGTTTAGAAATCAAACCTCAGAAAATAAATCGAGCGTGAGATTACTTTCCGGGACACATGCCCGAACTTTCAGGTCCTACTTCCTCCACTGCCGATGCCTTTGACAACATGGCGACATTAACATGGTATCGAGAGGGAACCGAATTTTGCTCCCGAAGTATCAGGGAGACTGCGGTTCCATTTTTAAAATTGGGTTCTTACACTGCGGATATCAGTGAACATGCAACACTCCTCGCACTGCTAATAGGAACTGTCCGTGATGCGTCCGGAGAAAGCAGTTTGAACTGTCAAAATCAGATGCGCCTTCTCAGCAGTTCATTCTTCCCTCTCTGACCGTAATCACACACGAGTAATGATCAGAATCGTGCCCACTGAGAGTTGGTTAACGTGTGGATCTGTTGATTCGTGTCTCAATGACGACAGGATAACGAAAGCGTTCAGGATAGACTTTAATCTAAAGTTTGGATTCTTGCCAATCGACTACCTGCGTGGGTTACACCATTTCAACAACCCATTTCGTTGGTCCCTTGTGGGCTCGACAGAACGAAAGGCCCTCACAAAGAAAAGTTTACCTTTCATGACGCGTATTACGGAATCGTGGCTACCGTAAAAACTATAACTACAGTACGCCCATCCACTGTAGACGGAGGAATCAGAGCTGAAATACTGCAACAACCTCCCACTCCCTGAAACGAAAGAAATTTTTCATCAGCGACGTGCTGCATCTGTTTGAATGCACGAACAACCATATCTTCGAAAAAAAAAATTTTCAAGCAAGAAGACGAAAGCACTCCAGTAAGAGTAATAGATGGAGGATGGGTACGTTGGGACCCGTACCGCAGCCGAAGACGGCCATGACCTTTAAGGGTATCTGTAGAGCGGAGCTTTGTACGTCAGCTGATCACGTAAGCTGTAAAAGCAGACAATTTTTACCACTGATTTAATGTGGCATCATTTTATTGTTTTCAAAAGTTGCATTATTATGCCCAGAACCTATCTAAATGGTCGTAAGTTGCACCATTCCTGGATGCATATCTAATTTAATGAAAGGAAACGGAACTACATTTTACAAGTAAGGAAGTCACATTTCACAAGTTAAAGTTGTTTATTTTTCATTATTTCTTTTTAAAAACTAATCTGTAACTTGGGTTTTCGTTCCGAGATCTTCTGATATTCAAGAAATTGAATGAAGTTCTTGCTCCATTCAAACCTCCGAACTGGACACCAAGTACTGCTATGCCGACATGCGTATTCCTTTCGAGAACATTCATATTACTCTAGCGGGGAACATGTATATATAGAAGAAGAGCGATCCCAAGTCTGTTACTTCCTGCTCGTCCAAACACTACGCCATTTACGAGAAAGGCTTTTCCGTAAATATACCAAACTATAAGAGGTATGTGTACCGCAGCAAAATGTAACAACCAGCTGATAAACCCTAAATTTCGGTTCCTTCATATAGTGAGATCCAGTACCACCGTCAGACAAGCAAGACAGGGAACCGTCAATGCCCCTTTGTTAACTAAAACGGCTTGAACCGCAGAAGCAAACATTCCTGGCAGCTCTGTTAATTGCAATTTAGAAGTCTATTCTGCATCAGCTAATTTCGTCCCGCTTACAAATAAGTCAAATGCGGCCATGAGAGACAGCATAACTGCTACCTCAGGTGACAGTAGTGATTTGGAGGACTTTGAAGTCTTAATGCTGGACGACGGGTGTTCTGTATCGACACCGTTGTCCAGCACTCTTAGTTCTGAAGTATCGTCAACGGCTTCAGTCTCCTATGAAACGCTTGTTTATGTTACCAGAAAACAGGTTCACATGGGTAAACTGCAAGTCATTAGACGTCGATACTCCACGAACTACAAGAAGGAAATAAGAAAAATGTTAATCATTTTATCCAAATTCAAGGGTTGATTGGAATTTGATGCAGAAGTTTCGTGGGTTACGCAAACGTCACGAAAACTTCACTGGGCTAAGTAAGTCGCTGACACAAAAGGAACGCGCTGAAAAGTGAGTTGCAACCCGAACGAATGCAGGATTCTTTAGGGAACCGAGAGAGCTATTCGAGCGAAGAATGAACGTTAGTTCTGGGACCATATCACTCAAAGGAAAGGTACACCCCAGGAATTGGCGTCTTCGTCATGACGCTTAACTATACCTCCAAATGAAGCTTACGCTTACGTTCGTAAAGCATTTGAAGACGTCCTGCCAAACCCGACAATTTTGCAGAAGTGGATAAGGGGCTTTGAATGTTATGCCAGAGTTCAGCAGCGAAACGCCATAAATGCCAGGTAAAGCACCTGAAAGCACCTGTAGTCATGTTATTTTCACTTAAATAACTTTAACCAACATTTTTTCGCATATGCTTCAAACCTTCGTAGAAGCTAAGCCAAACCAAAAGTTATTATGCAGCCTGGTTTTGGATTGAATGCCCATAAAGAATCCATTTCGACAAACCACGAAACAAAGTCTAGGGTTACGTAGATTTGGGTACAGGAACGACCGAGGCAGTTATCCATCAAGCTCTTCCGATAATACCTTGAAGTAAATGTTGAACAGCGAGCAACCTATGCCCTCATGCTAATGTACATAAATGGTCACAGGAAGGTACTTATAGCATACTTTATTTTTCAATGAACACTGATGACATGGAACAGGCAAGTCTTATTACGGAGGTACTGGCATTTGCTGCACGAAACAAGCGTTGTTGTCATGAATGTTATGTTCAACGGATATCTAATCAACTCGGCGACGAGCGAAATTATAGGAGAAAGTTTAACGCCGAACAATTTGCAGACCCGGTTTCAACATCCAGTCATATTGCAGGATGTGATTCATTGTCTACAACCTATGTCATATGATCGAACTCGTAAGGAGTACGCTTGGGACTAAAACGGTCACTTACTATGAGGACAAAGTAAGTTATAGGATATATTTTGTTCTGAATCTTGCTTTATTCGTTCTCTCCAGTCTACTAATTGATGTCACATCCTCCCTTGAGTACGGCAGAGAGACAAAGTGTTCCACGCTACGAATAAACTGCGGAAAGCACATTTCCAGTACCAAAAACATATCAAAGTAGAATTAACAGCACAAATAATAGGCGCCTCAGTAGCAACTGCTATCGAGTCCTGTACCGGGCTTAGCAACAAGGAAGGAAACCAACTCCCTGCATCACGTTCTCGGGATTGAGTTTCTTAAGGAAATTAAATTTTGCTTTACGACTACTGCAACTCGCGATCGCCAAGCCAGCCCACAGACAAGCGACCAATTCCCCAGACTAACTTCCCCAGCTTTGTTGCATTCTTCCACGACTTCCGAATATATGTCGTAGAACTTCGTCTTGCTCCAAATGGGGTTAGAATAACTGACAGCACGAATTCAACAGAGTTATTAGGGTTCCTGGCAGACTTGACCGTGATAGAAAGAATTTATCAAAAATAAATCGCAGGGAATGGTTCTGAGCCAAAGTAAGTTCATCTGAAACAGTTTTTGAATATCTGTGCACAATTCGCTTTTTACGTTCCTCCCCATCCACAAGCTCAGCCAGGTTTACCGAGAAGTCTTCTTCGGCATGATTCGCCCATTTGGTGACCACTCCAACAAACCGATGCAGAAACAATTTATGATGGCCTACAGAGGGCTTCTTCTGCATGGTAAAGTTAAACCTGTAGCTACTGGGAATTATATGAGTATAGAAGACTTCACAGTCCTTCGTGTTTCTTCCGCTGGTCAGACTCGAAAACAGATTAAACGGCTTCTTATAAAGGAGTATGAGACGGAAGAAGCATTAATTGTTGCTCTGAACCCTTGTACAGATAAGGTCGTCGCGCACATTGCAGTTCAGGAGCAGTGATGGGTGGCTCAGAACTGTTTTTTTTAACAGCTCTTGAACGGCTCAATTCCGCTGAACCGAACCGTTGAACCGGAACCGTGCTCTGGAGAACTGAACCACAAACCGAACTAGAACCGCAGCTCCAAGCTGTGAACCGCTTTTCAACCGGTTCACGGTTCCACTACGGTTTCAGCAAATAAAAAGAAAAAAATCTAATAATCAGATCTCGCCGGATAATTGTGCTTGAGGCGCTTTGCAGAAGTACAAGCTGGGTTGGCGGTACGCGTGACCTTGAATCGATCAATTACAACTGGTCTTGCATAACTGCGCGGAACCAATCATATTTGTTTTCTTAGGTGGGATCGCATCTGGCTACCCCAGTTTTCGTTGTCGCGTAGAGCATTGAAGGTCAACGTGTTTTTTCTCTTACACCGAGAGTGAGACAATCATGATACATATCGTCTTTTTCGTGTGAGGCGGTTGAACAATGGAGATTGACGGACCAAATAAACATACAAATGCTGACATTCTTGACGATACTTTGAGTGAAGTGAACTCAGTGACTGAAGACAATTGAAGCGATGTTGATGAACAAGATGGCTCAGGTAAGCGAACTGTCTGGTCCAAAGGTTTCAAACTTAATTGTGTAATGAATTAAACTTATAAGTTTACTTTAGGTGTACCGAAAAATCCGCAAGGTTTTCTTGTTTTTCTTGCTAACGCGAAAAACCAGAGAAAGTGTGGGGCGCTTAGCAAAATCCTTAAATGTGTAACATGCGGGAAAAAATTCACCTCCAGTGGTGCGTCGACAGCCAACTTTACTCGCCATTCAAGGGTACGAAGGTAAGTTATTCAGCATGTAAAACACCAAGAATAAGACAATCAAAAAAAGGAACAAGTCTGTTTTCTGTAAGCTGTACAATGAGCCAGTAACACAATAACATTGATGTAATTGCAAATATACCTGAAGGTACAACTTGAGTGCTTTTTAAAGCAAATCCCCAAAGTCTATAGATGTTGCCTCTTAACCATGCTTTTTGGTCGTGCTCTCCCGTGAACGTGTTGTCCAGGTTGTAAACGAAGTTTTGCCCGTGTCAAATCATTTAACTGTAGTTGAAACGGCGGCTAACGAAACTTTCATCTTATTTAATTTAGAAACATTCAGATCGTTACGAGGAATATCTAGAAAGGAAAATGGCAAAGGAGAAAGAAGAGAATACCACGAGCAAGCGGCCCTCCGAACAGCAGACGATTTCGAACATGCTGGGGAACACGGCTCCAGTGAAATACTACCCGAGTGATTCCACAAAACTCAAACGAATTAATGATAAACTGACGAAAGCAATCACTAAAGGGACGCTGCCTCTCAGCTTAGTAGACATGGACGACTTCCGTGAGTTCGTAAATGAGTTGGATGAACGTTATAGAACGCCACCACGCAGACTCCTTGTTCGATTTATAGAAGATAAAGTCAGTCAGAAAAAAGGTATCAGTAATTTAATGTTATGTTTTGGTAAGTAGCTCCAACATTCTCTTGATCAGAATAAGTTGGGTCCGTTCTAGGACAACTTGTCTTGAATACGGACGTGCATCTTACTTGTGACATCTGGAGCAGCCGAGCGAAACAAAGCGCTCTTGGCGTACGCGTGCATATCATCGACAATGCCTGGAACCTGAGGCGAATAACTCTAGCAACTCAACATTTCAATACTAAACATACGGGGGAAAATATCCTGAAAACGGTGCGAGCAGTTGTCCGGGATTATGGTTTTGAGTTGCACAATGTCGGATTCTGCGTAACAGACAACGCATCAAATATGTTGAGGGCGTTTTCTAATGAAGAAGTCGCTAATGTCGCAATAAGACAGCAGCAGAAATCTTTAGGAATCAGCAAAGCAGAAGTGAATGATACCGATTTCAGTACTGATGACAGGGACACTAACGATGAGGAAGCTTCCGACATCAACAGGTAAGCGACGTTGTACGACAAGTTTTAGCCATTTGCTATATTTCTACCTTTTACCTAGTACTGACGATGATTCCGATACAGAAGAGCGAGTGTTCGCTGAAATAGTCCACCCTGACTCGGATGAACTGATCGGGATCAACGTCGGAAATTTTGATACTTTAAGCGTGTTTCGACTGCCATGTATTATCTATACGCTAATGTCGGCCCTCAAGTATGCATTCAAGAATTCTTCCCAAACCCGCACCCTTAAAAACATACAAACGATTGCTGCATACTTTTCCCGATCGGTTAAATATGCAGAACGGCTGGAAAAGGCTTCGGGACTAAAGCTACTACTGCCAGTAGTCACTCGGTGGAACTCTACCTACTTCATGCTAGAGCGTTTCTTGAAACTATTAAAATATTCGTTATGCTGACCTACTCAGACGTAACGACTTGAATACTTGGCCTTGTTTCACAGATTATACGCACGTTCCAGGTGTTTGGAATGAGGCACTTTCGGAGAAAAGAGACAAAGAAAAAGTTCCCAAATTTCCTAGAACCGATCCTGAAAATTTGGAGCTGCTGAAGATATTGCAAGTCTTCACAGACGGTACCAACAAACTGCAAGGAGATTATGTCACCTCGTCCATGGTCATTCCCACAATCTTTGGAATCAGTCATGGTGCTGCATAAATCTGTAAATCGTTGAACGCCTAATCTGATCCTGTGCGTTTCTTGCCTACCCTCTCAAGTCTTGTCGGAAATAACCAAGCAGTGTAGATACGAAGAAAATGCATCATTAATTGGTCGACTCCAGTCTGCGATGCACAGCCGATTTCAGGGTATGATGGGCAAGGAAACCTGGGTCTTGCCTACTATGTTGGATCCTAGATTTACTAGCCTGGTAGGTGGAAACGTTTGTTTACATGAATGTGTTTTAATTTTTCGATTTTCCCTGAAAATACCCCAGGTATTCAAGAATGCCGAAAGACTCAGGGAGAAGGACAGGTCCCTTTATTCGCCTTCCGTCATACGCAGAAGCAATCAAATTTTGAAGGAGGAAATTGCCACATGTTTTCCTTGGGTGGACAATGAACGACTCAGTAGCCTGCAGGCCGGGATCCACACCAAACGAAGCAGGCCTAGCCTATTCTCATTTGCTGACTGATTCACTTCACGACACCGAAGAATCTTTCGCTGGCACAGTGAGTGAAATGGGTTTGTATCTAAGGATCACGAGAGATCCAAATGCCGACACACTGGAGTTCTGGAAAAGATCGGAAACTCGACTCCCGAGACTGTGCACGCTCGCAAAGAAATTTCTGTCGGTCGCAGCAACTACGTCTGACGTTTAACGTTTTTTTCCTGTTGCAGAGGGGCTTATCCGAGCCAGGAGAGCGCGGCTTTCCTTAAAAAAACACAGAAAACCTCGTGTTCTTCAGAGAAGTCTCTAGCCGTTGATGAAGTTTTTCTTTCTTCGGCATTATTTACAGATTCACCAAGCGGTGTCAAAAACATTAATTTCGTGCCTGTTTGCCTCTCGTTCCCGTTTCAGTACAATTTGTCTCAGATCATTTAAATTGTCTATTTTCTCTGGGTTTTCTATCAACTAAGCCTTTCTATCATTTCTTAACATTTCTATCAACTAATCTCTTCAGGCGCGCTGATTGAAGCAATCACCAACACCAGCAACGAATTCACGAATTCTTGGGGTTAAAACCATGAAATGAATAATTCTCTTAATAGGCGTATGCTAAATCAAACACGAAATGTAACACTGAAGCGTAGCAAACACGACAACTGGTGAATCGACAGGATATGTTTAGTATACCTTCGCCTCTGTATAATGTTAAATGCATCAATAACGATTGGAGGCTACCTTTAAACATAAACCCTCACAGTACTAATTCATCTGTCTATAGGGGGTATTCTTAGAAAGAAGTACTTTTTGAACCGAACCGTGAACCGAAACTGAACCAAATGGACTGCTGAACCTGAACCGGGACCGTACCGTGGGTGATACAGAATGGACCGTGCTGAACCGGAGCCGCAGTTGAAAGAAGTTACTGAACCGGAACCGGAGTCGTTCATTTCGTAGACTGAACCTCCCATAACTGTTCAGGAGTAAACATTGTCAGAATAATCACACACGTGAAGTACCTTGATGGGGAACGAGAAAATGTCATTCGGGAATTACTGCCGGTCACTGCATTGTTGGCTGTGAAAAGGTGTATTGGGAGGATCACACTTCGTCCAGTACCGCTTATTTAATTTTACCGAAAATAATGGAGGTCTGATTCATTCTTCAAAATATGTTGTATAAGTTTAAAATACGGTCTGGGAGTATCCCCGCACCACGCTACTTTCAGTCGCAATACCAGACCTCAAAGTGCACTTTCTTTGATCGCGTTTTGCGGCTCTTGTATTTGACAATAAAATATGAAAAAAATAGTTTTGGTTAGAGTTAAGACAGCTCTACAAAGTTCATTATTTTTTCAAGTTTCCGCAAGCGGTTTGTTCGTAATATGAACTTGACATTAAAGGAAAAAATGGGCATTTTTTCGAGTTTTTCCAAATTTGCCCTTAAACTATCTTAAAGCGTGAAACTTTCTTCGTGCCAACTTGTTCGTCTTGCGAAGACAAACAAAGATTTTTTTAATTTTTGTTCTACGACCAAAAATAAGGGCGCTAAAAATTTTTTTCTGTTTCGGAGTTCGGAAAATTCGCGTTTTTTTGCGATTCTGCGGCAAGCCGGTATACATTTTTTCCCCAAACCGACGGGAATGAAAACTTCATGAGAAAACGCGTTTTTTTGACACTAAGAACATTGTTTTTGAGCGATTCCTTTGGCCTCCAGAGTTAAAAGAAAGTTGTCGGTCGGCTCCGTTTCGCTCCTCACCCAATAGATGGCGTTCGGGAGCAGCGTCAGCAGACGAAATCAACCATTATTTTGACAGTTCTGACTATTACAGCTAATGAGAATGATATAGATCGACTTTTTGAAAATATATCTGAAAGAAATGGTTCTACATTGTTTTGTAGTAGGTTGCAATCATAGTTCAAAGAATAAGAGTGAATGCGATTTTTTTGCTTTTCCAACAAACGCAACGGAAAAGAAAAAAAAAGGATTAAAATGATACGGTAAGCCCATTATCAAATCATTTGAAAGATACGAGCAATCCTTTGACTTCGTATTAACTCTTATTTTTCTTATGACAGACGTATGGATAAAGCACCAACAAAGAGCGACTCAGTATGTGACTGCCACTTCCCTCACAAAGATAGCAGACAAGGCCCACAGCTTCTGCCTCATAACAATTCAAAGCGATTTACGTTCTCTTCACCTCCAAACGGAACAAGGTAAAACAACTTTGCACTTTCAAGATCAACATACTTTCTGTAGCCTTTGTCTTGAAATAGACGTCACCTGTCTCGTGAAATCTCTCCTTCCTCCGAGGACCCTACTACTCAGGTAAAAATTTAGTATACTTCCACTATACTAAAGTATACTTCTAGTATATTGTAGTATACTTGAAGTATACTTGAAGTATACTCCCTCCAAACTCAAAAAAAGGTTTTTAACGATCCTTCGAAATGAAGTAATGTACACGTCAAAGGTAAATTTAGATAAGGCTGTCTATTTAAGTGCTCCCAAGCAATTTCGAGGCTCAGAAGGCAATCAACTTAAAAATGCCCGAAAACAAATAGATTTGTTACGCAGAACATTAGGGGGGGGAATTCACAGAAAATGATACAGTTAATGACAAATAGTAACTCTGAAAGTGTATGAACTGCGCATTAAAACACATAACTAGATATTGAATGGGAAGTCAAGCAATGTATTTTATACAATGGATTGTCGAAAAGATGTAATACAGGGCAGTTAAAATAGGCAAAAAATTCACTCCAAGTGTTTCTTGGAATCAAATTACAGCATGGTGTGACAGATGGATCAACTGAAAATAAAAATGCACGGAAAGCCATACAGAACTTTTTATACAGAATAATATACATACATACAAAAATACAACTCTTATATGAAATAATAAAAAGGTTCACCAAGTGTTTAAGTTCATAGGCTAAAAAAACTGTTTATCTTCCTCGAATCTAATTTCCGACACATTAAGACAAAATTGTATCCCCTCTTTCTGAATTAAAATACCTTTGCCGATAAGTTCGCTAGGCTGAAGAGGAACTAGTCCCCCTTCCCCTTGAACTTTGAACACAAAATTCAAAAGGTTTCTCTTCAAATGCGGGTCGACGAGTAGGGATACGCGAGCCAGCTTCAACTGCTTGGCCAACACAACGACGATTATGTCAGAACTCTCATGATTGGCAGTGCAAGCCATGGTCGGAGTAATGCTGCAGGTGCAGGATCGGGATGCACTTAATATTTGAACAATTCTGAACATGGTCCCACCCTTGGTAACCGCGACAGAGTTATCCCTTTTGAATCTTGAGGCGTACTCTGCCATACAATAGAGTTTACCGTTTATCCCGATTCGGTTATACAAAACCCCAGAAGAACATTGGTGGACGGACTGAAAGAAATTTTGCAGAGCCACTTTATGATTTAGGTCCAGAACCACGGGAGTTCCTGCTCCGAAGCAATGAGTGGGGGGTGGTTCTCCACTAAAACTATAATCTTGATTTACAAAGTTTGAAAACAGATCCTTCAGTTCTTCACTGGAATCTGCCATATGACTGGATGCGTAATGGATTACTTGTTTCCTCGCAAGAAAAAAGGAAAAAATTTGTTCTGGGACGTATGTTGTTCCAGCATAAAGCTTTTTAAGTGACCCCAACAAATCTTTAAACACAAACCCTGAAGTTGACCAGAGCGCACCCCAGTCTTCTACTGCTTCCACAACGTGTATGAGTTGGTGGACGTTATACGAACAGTGTTCAATCCCGTATAGATCCTCCACGTCACCGCATAATTTTAACGCAAGCAACTTAGCCGATTGCAAATCTGATACAGAGATCTCTCGCTGAAGCAAAATACGTAATAGGTTTACAACCAGCATCCAATGTTCGAAGTATTTGCGGGGCAGGGGACCCCTCAGAACGACTGGCGAGTAGAAGAGCGTAAAGGTTCGAAGCTCACTCGCTTTGAGAAACCTGTGCGCATTCTGAAAGGACCTTGGCTCCCGTTCGATTTCATCTGGAGGTTTCACGGTTAGGATCACAGCGTCTATGTCGTTCAGATTTCGAATGTTGAATGGTTCTCCGTTAGTATCTAACCAAAGAGACAACATTTGCCTGCAAACCCCCAAGACGATACAATGCATGTAGTCTGTGGGCATACATTTTGTAATGTCGAATTTTTGAAGCAGCCACAAGCAACTCAGTCCTCTAACGCCATTGTGACCCTCTGAATTGTCTGTGGCTGCTTGAATTCCAGCTTTACGTGTCTCTCCTTTGCTCCGTAATGGTGGTAGTGGATGGCGAAGAGGAAAGACAGTCACGCTACCTCCACCTTTCTGGACTCGCAAACCTGGATGCAAGCATTTCTCGCACCCACAGTAACCGCTGAAATACTTCATCTCCATTACGAGCGCGCGAGCAGGAGCGTCGCAGAGGCCTGTGGTCACAAGTACTTTGGAATTCCGTGGCTTCCCAAACTTATCATTCCAGCAGAAACCACTGGAGTAAACTTTGTGCATTTCTTTTATGAATGCAGCCATGAGTGTGGTTGCATCTGCCGGCTTCGCCCCATACCATATGGAGCTCAGCACAGAAAATTTGGTCTTTTCCTGGAATTTCACCTCGTTTACGGTGCAAAGTATGGGCCACATAGAAAAGTTTGATGAGCTGAACACTGGGACCCCGTCTACGTTGAAGGTAAGGGAGAGGTTCTTCCCGCTGAAAATGAAACGTTTTACTCTTTCGCTCTGGTACAGGTTTCCGGTGTATATTTCACTCTTTGATTCTGAAGGATTCATCCTCTCCTGGGCAGTACTTTCTATTCTTTCCCACAGGCCGTGCTGCTCCATCATACCTCTTAGCTGGCCCTCAATGCTGCCGACAACTAAATAGTTACCTTTTTTTTAGCGACTCTCGGGATTGAAAAACGTACCCACTGTCACACTCATCTCCATCCGTGACATTTTCGGCCAGATAAGTGTTACAGCTGATACAGTAGTAGTGCCTGGGGTGTCTTTCTTCCTCGACTTTTTCGACATTCCCGAGGAAGTTCGAGCAATGAATAACGCTGCGAAATCAAGAATCAGTGTACTTACCCAGCAGTGCAAGTGCAGTGTTCACTAGTTATTTTATTTCCAGTAATAACAAAGCTTAATTTGCACTGCTCCTGATTATTCCTCATACTGTGATAGCATTGCCCTGCCACCAACACGTCAGAGTTTTCTCCTTGTATTTTTATTTCTGACAAATAATTTTCGGCAAAAAACTTTGCAGCCCTTTTCCTGACCCTTAAGTTTAGTCGAAAATAAAAAAAAACTGGGGTTTAAACTTCGCTGTATTAAAGTAATATCGTTTGAAATTTGCATGGTGGCTTATGGGGAATGGCTCAACTTGTCCACCGTTCGGGTCGAGCCTAAAATGCATCCCGCGATGCGCATCGCTGTGGGCGGCGCGCAAAAAAGTGGGTGGAGACTGGAAACGTCTATTGGGTGTCCATAAGGCTTAATAAAGTAAGAAAACTCCATTCAAAGAGGCAAATTTTGCTGATTTCGCAGCATCCCTGAGTATGTTCAAACAATACGTACAGAACTTGTACTTGGCGCCAAATGGGAGAAAAGTGATAGAAGTGCCCATGCTACAGGCTTCCTTGGGTTCCTGCTTGATTTTCTTTGCATGGAGAAAATATCCAATTATATTCTAAATCCGTATTGCAAATAAATAGCTTTTTTCCTTTTCAGAATGCTCCCAATGTATATACTACGGATCAAGGATCATCCCGAATCACTTTCGGGGTGATAAGACAACATGGCGGATACAACAATAACTCAACGCAGCAGCAGTTTAAGGGAGCATATAGGAGATTACTCCAGCACAACAAGGTGAAACCAGTTTCAACAGAAAATTGTTTCAGATTGAAGGACTTCAGCGTACTTCACTTTTCATCAGCTGTAACACCAAGGTCCTCATTGAAGAGATCCCCACCGAGGAAGAGGAAGAGATCGACGATGCCTTCATCACAGTTATAAATGTATTCGTGGTAAACACTGTCAGTTTTGTAGCCGGTGGTTCTTTTTGTATTTTAATTAGTTTTAGTAATCCGCATATTTCTGTTTTGTTGGAGCTGTGAAACACAAAATTGTGCAGAGGTTACAATGCACAAGTTGCAATCAGTCCTTGGTGATTACAGTTCATCAGACCTTCTACTGCGGGACAACGGCGGTCTCATTCACCTCTCAACTTCAGGAATTGAGATACGCAGCTATGCTAGAAAGGCAGTTCGCTCCAAAGGAACTCGAGGGAACAGATCAATTCAGCACTACCTGCGCTCTAATATGAATGTTGAACATTGAAACATTTGTTCCAAAATATTTTTTTCCAGTCAGTCATTACTAACGTTCGTTCGTACGAGTGTTCTTAAAACTACAGTGTCGTGTTGTGATAGCTTAACTATAATGAATTTTATTCTAGGCGTTGCATTGGAGAGTAAATATAGTGTAGCTGACTATTATGTATTTACCATTCTTTCCTACCCCTTGGCCAGGATATCTCCAGAAACCTGAGCTTCGTAACCTGTCCCGTAGGGCTATGCGTAATATAGACACGAGATTGCAGAAAACCAGCAATGCGAAGTATGTAACCAGGTCTGTTTGTAGGAACAGAATATTTAATAACCGAGGTTAGCAGAATCAAATCTGTATACTTTCTGCCAGAACCATATGAACAGGAAGTAAACTTTATTAAGATCTAGAGGCATTATGACAAAAACTTACCCTTATGCCGACTACGTTTCATTAGATCAGAGATACTTTTTTACTGAGATTGTCGTCTGATCGTCATTTCTGAAATAAACACTTCCAAGAATAGAACTGCCGATCCGAGACGCGCAAATGATGAGCTGTGGAAATTGCAACACAAGACGATTTCTGTCGACTGCTGCGGCAGTGCTTCCACTTTCAAGTTTGGGCTTTCCCTGGTAGGAGCCTCTATTTCCCCTTTTTTCCCCTCTCATTTTCCCGTTTTCCCTCGTTCTTCCCTTCCATTTATAATTATTGAAAAACACAGTTATTAATTTGTAAGATTTATTTCATGATTAATTTGCAGTTCCAAATAGAAGTCCAATTGTGCTGCTTAAGAAAAAGCCAACTTTAGCGATGATTTTAAGATTTCTTCAGTTTCCCTGATTTTTCCCCTCTTCCCCTCTTTTTCCCTTCCTTGTGCCATTTTTTCCTGAAAACAGGGAATTTCCCTAAAAGTGGAAGCGCTGTGCTGCGGATAGCTGCAGCGCTGTTGCCAGATTACTCATCGATTTGTTATTAAATTAAATGGAAAAATGAATTCAGACTAAACTGCCATTAAATCGAACAATTATGATTATAAATAAATATTTTAAAAATTATAAAATAATGTTACTTACGTGAAAATCCAATTTAAATATAAATAACTGAGTCTTTAATTTAAAGTTACGAAAAGACTATCCTACCTAAATTACGAATATACATGCAGGTCGAAATTTTAATTGTCAATGGTTGAAGTTCTTAGTTGCCCATAAGGAAGAATTTAACTGAGTTGAATTAAGATCTGATATTTAATTCGAATACTTGTACACTCGAAACATATTGCATAAACTACGTGCATTCAACCAGGAAATAGCATTGCTTTTTGCGAAAGATGGCTCTGTATTTTTGTCTCTTCTCGAACTGTCGTTCCCGCCAAAACTCTTGTCTGCTACCAATACAGTACTAGTTTCAAAAAGTCTCGCTAGATGGCGAAAGCAAATAGTCCTAACAATACCTATAAGAGGAAAGAATAGTAAAATAATTAGAATAGCTCACACAAACTCGTACTCGATCGGGTGTAAAGACTTTCTTCATGCACCTGCCTGTGCGAGTAGCACTTCTTGTTTTTATATATTGTACCCACGCAAAACTTAATTGAAACAATCAGAAAGATCTTGAGCGTTTAGTATTACTGCTATAAACTGAAGAACTAATTTTACTGGCAAACAGTAAATGCGATGTTTTGATAATCTTGGTCAGTACAATCGTCAAGGAAGAGAGAAAATGTGACAATGAAATTTCAACTCGTGTTCACTATGTACCAACTATCTGGTTTCCGAAAAAAAAAAAAATCTGAATTACCTCATACGGTAAAAGTAGTTACTATCACCATTTTATCTAACCTGTAACCTTGAACCTAAATACTTCATCATTTATTCGATTTTTCATTCCCCCGAAATAGAAATACTACATTTCATTAACACTTCTAAATATGAAACTTTCGTGCACTTCTGAGCGGTTATAGATCTGTCCACAATATCTTTGTATTCGCACATCTGGCATAACTCGGTAGAAGTTCAGGAATTCATTACGACTCTAGAATGATGTTCATCTCTATTGATTAGTATGTCCTTGCATATAAAAACATGCATATTGTAGATTAATTAAAGGGAATGTATTAAATAATCATGATTCAATATGTAATGATTATAATAATATTGTAAGAATAATGATAACGTAGTACAATAATAATACAACGTGATGAATCTAAGTAAATGTGAATATACAATTACTGAACACATAATAAATGAAGTGAATGAATTAAAGGAAATGTATGGCGATCGAAGTTTCAGTTGTGCAGTACGAATCTAACTAATTGCCTTCGGTAAATTCGGACCACAGCTCCGTTTTATAAATGCAGCTAAGAACGAACAGATGCCATATGCGTTTTTACAACTGCCTTTATATATAAACAAAATAGTGCCTCCGTGTGTATTTATTCCCTTTAAAACACAATTGTATATCTGAAACCACTTTCACAAGAATGTTAAAGTGTATCGTTCTTTTTACTATTTAAATTTATCAAATAAGTTCTTACATAGTGTCAAATAGTCCTAAACATAACGGTAGGAGGCGTAAACAGCCATGGCCTTCTAGACAAACTAACAAGGCCGGATTGATGGCTATTCTCTCCGTGCATTTAGTTTGAGGCTGGCGTAACATAGCCATCTATATTATACCAAACCGGCGACAAGGGATATTTCTCCCGTGTTAAAGCCTGAAACCTATTTTTCGTGGCCCCATCCTAGCGCCGCTACGGAGGCTTTCGGAAGCTCGTACTCGGAGCCCCAGGATATCATGTACTCGCTTCACTTTTGCGATAGAGGAAAGCCGTCTTTTTTGGAAAAAAAAATAAAAAATAAAATAGAATAACGGATGCTTCTTTTATTCTGAGAATTTACGTTATTTCTATGATTTCTTCTGATTTGTTTGAGTCATCTAAAACAAAACGTTTGTGTCACCTTTCAAATAATTCCGTTTTCCATATACTTGATCAGGGCCGCACAGAGGGTAGGGCAACTGGTAAATTTCTCCCCGGGCCACAGGGTCCAGGGGGCCTCACATGGGACCAAGAGTCAGAAAAACTTGTGGGCTTAAAACATGAGTAAGAACAAAAAGACGAGTGAAGAGAAAGAGAGACAGAATGAAAGAAGGAGAATGATAGTTCGCAAAAATCCCTGGTATCCGTTGGATCTGCCGAAAGATCCTCCAGCAAACTTACACTCGGCAAAAATCATTGCGTTCAACTATGGGGTAAGAGCGCCTCAATGATTTATTGGTTCTTTCTACGGCCGGATTAACCTTCTCGAGGGCCCTAGTCTTTTCCTTATGCTTCGCAATATTCTTCAAATTTATTCATCCAGTTAAACATACGCACTTATCTCGAAATATGTTGGAACACTGGCATGGAGGAGCCAAGATAAGCCGCTTTCTATAAAAACATGTTGAGACTTGCTAGAGAATACTGGAAGATAAAATTGTTAATGCTGTTACTTTGGCTGGATCTCTTCTAGTACTGATGCTGCCTGACAGTGACGATAAACTACAATCAAATAGGGAACAAGACAGGGTGACTGGGCTAACGATAAAAACAATGACTACAAATAAATGCCATGTGACAGAATGATTTTCTAAGTGAAAACACTGCGTTGATTAGGATCAACTAAGACACTAAACAGACTTTGGCGAAACAAACATCCAAGACCCCAGTAATTTTGTAGGATTAGAATGAACTAATTCTTTACTTATACTTAGTCGTAAATGCCGTTTATAGAATTGACACAGTTACAATGGATATATACATGTGGAGGATCTTTTAATTTGAAATAGATGCAACTTCTCTAGTTCCAGAGTTTACAAAATTATTGATGATGCTCATCAAAGAAAGATCATTTAAAATAGTTTTTATAAAGGGCGATAATCGCTTTTCATTCTGGATGACTTTAGCTTGGAAATGCTCTTTCACCCCAGCCAATGAGACCATCAAGCAATAAGTAAATTCGAGACGCCATTTCAACATTAGGGCAGATAATAGGCAGATCTCCTTCGAAAGCAAGAGAGTAGATATTCACAGAAGAAGCCAGAGTGGAGAGGAAATCGCTCCGACCCGGGTACTGCAGCTTTGTACAGCCCATAGTACGAATAACGGCCAAATATTTTATACTTCGTGCGAAATAGCCCCTACAGTTTTTGGAAGCGTTTTGGGAGAAGTTCGAATGTAAACTGAGGAACCTTTTTGAAAATACGCGCGAGCCACGGTTATGTGCACCTTGGACGGGGGCCAAAATGGGGCATAAGATCTAAGGGTCCTCTAGTTTCCGGATGTTCCAAAATTCATCTGGTCAAGGGTCGGCTTTAAATTATAGAGGTTCAATATATATATATAATATGTGAAGATATTACATATCATCAGTTTTCATCGAATAAAGAACGACGGGAAAAGTGGTTAATTAAAATCTTGGAAAAGTCAGCCTGAAGGTGGATATTCACCAGCTGAAAGATGGCCACTGCGTGTGTAGCGAGCATTTTGAAGAGGTATGTTACGTGGAAGATACTAAACGACAGACGGTGTTTGCTGTCCCCAGTGTTTCCACTTTCCAGGATTTCTCCTGAAATCCCAGGATTTTTGAGCTGTCTTATGAGACTTTTCTGAATTCCAGGATTTCAGGATTTTTAATATTTTTTTCCAGGATTTTTTGGTCCCAGACAACTTATGTGACTGTAAAGACGACAGTTCACTAGAAATTAAAGGGAACATGAAAACGAAGATGAAAATAGTAATAATAGATAATAGTAATACATGATCTAACAGAAAACCACATGTATGGGGAACAATCCGCGAGACTAGCTGCCAGCGGCAGCCGTGCCAATGGGCGGGGCCCACTCCGACTACCTCAGATATAGCGCGGATCGAGGCACGACGATATCCCAAGGGCAAATGGAAAAGCCGAGGAGATATTACATTTTCCGAGATTAGATTATTTTCCCGTACTTATATCGAACCTTGCATAGTTTGCTTATGTTTTACATGCCAAAGTTAGTCATTTAAAAATCTCTAGATGGCTTTCTCTGGTCTTAGGAATGCAGGGGTTAGCAGGAGCTCAAACTCTCCAAGCCTTGAGCTCGGAGAATTTTTCCCATATTCGCAGTTACCAGCTATACTGTTATCCGAATGAGACACATTATCAATTCTCTTTTCGCCGTTCATAAAATAAACAAACAAACAAACCCCAAAAAAAATGGATGCAGACGAAGATCAAGACACTTTGAGTAAAGCTAGTGGTTCGCAGAAAAGGTCTAGTAACAGTGCTGATTTACCCGCATGTAAGAAAAGTAAAGTCAATTTTAACCCCGAATGGGCAAACGACAAGGATTTAAAGTCTTGGGTAAAACCTAGAAATGGGGCTGTGCAGTGTGCGATATGCCTGAAACCTGTTACATTCTCGTGTAAAAACGATGTGATGAAGCATTCCAAAACTGCAGTTTACCAATCAAATGTCAGGAAATATGCAAATGAGCAATCTAAGTTACAGCCGATTTCGAATTTCGTGAACAATTCTTTAGAAAATCAGATTTTGGATGCGGAAGCTAGAATTGCCGTTTATTTTACAGCAAATAACGTACCTTTCTCGCAGGTGGAAGAATTTTAAAAATTTATCCAAGCTCTTCCACCAAAAGCTGTATTAGAGAAAGTAAAAATGGGGAAACAAAAGTTGGTCAATGTGACGGGGCAAGGTCTTGCCCCATACTTCAGCGAGAAGTTGGCTTAAACACTGAAAGAAGTTCCATTCTCCGTGGTCATTGACGAAACGACAAACTCAACAACCAACAAGCACTTGGCTGTGTGCGTCACGTTCGTAAACGATAATTTGGAAAAGGAAGTCGATGTCATCGACGTTATCGCTTGTCCAGATGGAACGCACCAGACGATCTACGAGAAAATGATTGAGGCAATAAAAAACACAGGTGTTCCCATGACCAACTGGATTGGATTCTGTGCAGACACTACCAATTCGATGATGGGGTCAAAAAACTCTGTTGCGACATTAATTAAAAAGAACTACCCTCACGTCGTGGTTGTCAAGTGCTCGTGTCACATGATACATTTGGCTGCTTCAAATGCATGTTTAAAACTTCCCTCAAGTTTGGAAGACCTTACCAAAAACATTTATAATTATTTTAGCTCAAGTACCAAAAGAGCAGCAAATTTTAAAGAATTTCCACAATTCTGCAACAAAAAAGTCCACAAAATGTTGGCCCCTGGCCAGACACGATGGTTGTCGGTCAAAAACTGTGTCGACCATCGGCTGGAATAGTGGGCCCCTCTAGAACTTTACTTCACAAACGCCGGGCTCGAAGATCCCATCCACGTGAACAACAGCATACTTTCTCAGTTACGAAACCCGTACATGAAAGTCTTGCTGCTGTTCTTAAGTGACGCGCTGGGAAAATTCACTCGATTTAATTTGCTGTTCCAGACGGATGCTCCTGTTTTCCATCTGATCAAACCTAAAACCGAGTATTTGCCGCTTCAAAATGTGTATCTTGGGGAAAGTGCCAAAGAGGAGATGGAAAGACTCAAAGAAGCTGATCTGAATATAACCGAAGAAGAAACGAAGAAAATTTACCTTAGTGTTAGGGAATTCTGCAAGGAGGGAATCAAAGAAATCAAAAAGCGATTTAAATTTGACGACCCCATATATGAGGACTCAAAAATCTTGGAGCTCACCAGTGCCCAGAATTTGAACCCGCCCAGTATCAAACCTATTGCTTCCAAATACGCGTTACCCCACTGGGACACAAACGCGATTTGCAAGGAATGGAGGGCACAAGGTTTGACTTCGCTTCCGGATACCATGGACCTGAACAAGATTATCTCAAGACATTACTGGAAGCACATTCTGACCATTAAAGAGCCAAATGGGGAGATACTGTTCAACATCTAAACAAGCTCATTTCTCTGTTGTTTACTATTCCGTATTCGAATGTTGTCGCGGAGCGTTTATTCAGCGTCCTGAAGGAAGTCAAGTCTGACAAATGCAATAGGCTAGCCAACGTTATGCTCAAGTCTCTCCTACAGTCAAAATTAGGAATCAATAGAACAGGCCAATCAGCGTCAAATCTGGAAGCAGAAGAAGGGTTAAGGAGGAAGATTAGGGAGGTAAAATCGAATGCAACTGCCACCGAAGTTGCGACACGAGAATAGTGCGGCTACAGATTGAATGATTCTGCTTTCTAAACTGTTCGTGTTTTTCATTTTCCATTGAACCAGCATTGTAGGGTGCGAAATAATTATGTTATTTTTTTTTATCACTTAATCCGGTTTTGAAATACAGTTTGAACTCAGTGCCATCTAGGAGTCGTTTATAGACTAAACCAGAAGTTCATGATTTTCTGTTGACTTTTTCAGGTTGATATTCATGTTTTGTTCCTGAAAAAAATTTTGTGATCCATTTTTAATGCAAAAATATTCATTAGGATTTTCAAAAGAGTTTAGAAAATATTTTCAGGGTTTTTCAGGATTTTTGGGAGTTTTGGCCAGGATATCTGAGCCGGGCGAGTGGAAACACTGGCTGTCCCCTTCTTATTTCGAAGCTGTCTTGGAGAATGCCCCTCTCCCGTGAAAAGAAGGACAGCTCACGCAGGTTGTAAACCAATTGTGCACTTTTCTATAATTTAAAACTGCATCCCCTAAAATAAATATTTGTTCATATCAGGGCCTAGTATATTGATAAAACGGCTTAAAACAGGATTAGCTTTCATGAAAATTTTTGGGCTGCTCATTTTCTTTTTCTGAACAACTTCGGAGCTGCCGTCAACAAAGCCTCGCTGAAGAAGGGTATTTATTGTAATCTAATATTGGCAATAACCAGTTGTAATTTACAGATGACGCACATATTGAAAATTCGGCTGATCAGCGCACAGCAACTGCAGACTACTAAATGAATATGCTAACCAATGAACAAAGTAACCAGGGTATGTCATCAAATACCAGCAGTAAAATGGATGAGTGTGTTAACGCGGTCTTTTCAGGAGCGTCAGCTGATTCGAATCCATGCCTCTACGTAGAACAAAATGACACGAGCCAGGAATCAGATCAATCTCCAAAAACTGCAGTTCCCACCGCTCCACCGCAACGGAAATCAACGTCTGGCGGCGTTTTGAGAAAGGCACAGACCATTCGTGTGCTTCGACAAAAGCTAAGAAGGCAGCAGGAATCATAAGGGGCATTGAAAGACAAAATCAACCAACTACGAGCACGACTCTGCAAAATAGAGGAGCTAGTACCTGCCTTTGAAGGGGTCATCAATGGGGCTGCTAAAGGCGAAACGCATGCTGCAATTCTTCTGGATCAAGTAAGGTCCCCTCTATTACCATTTGATATGGATGCAAACTTCTTTTTATCTTTGCAGCTGAGGAACCGCGTTCGAGAGAGAAACGTCTTGAGCGAAACGTCCATAAAACACGTTAACATATTTCAATCCAGAAGTCCGCCTACATTTGAGCACATTAGAAAATCCGATATCCTGCGTCTGCCCTGCAGAAAAACTCTTACGTCATACACCGGTAAGTTTACCGGTGAGGTAGGCTGCACTCCTCTCGCGAAGAAACGTCTCGAGACTGAAGCCGAGAATCTGAAGGGAATTGAGAAAAAAGGATCGCTTATTGTAGATGAGATGTCAATCGCTCCCAAGAAACAATATGTAAAGAATCTTGACAAGTATATTGGTATTGGTGCAGTCGACATGGGAGGAATCCTTGAGGGTGACAATGGGAGTGTACCGTTAGCGGATAAAATGCTGTCGTACCAATTCACTGGGCTCTCGACTCCATTCAATATCCCAGCAGCGTTTTTCCTAGTGAAGGATTTAACGGGACATCAGCTGAAACAGTTGACAATCCAGGTGATCAAGGTCATCAAGTCAACTGGATTTGAAGTTGTGCGTTTAGTGACCGACAACTTATCCACCAATGTTAAGATGTTCGTCGGAACGAAGCATTGGCAACTTCACCACATTGTCCCACATCCCGTAGACCACTTGCGTGAAGGCCGTCTTTCACGCAGTATATTTAGACCCTTGTTCTTTCATTTGATTATTGTCGCATAAAAAAGAATGTGAGAAAACAATTTGTTGACAAAGATTTCTTCATAAATCAGAAAGCGTCTCTTTCACTCCTATTCGAAAGCTATACGAGGTCCAAAAGAATTTACTTTTTCGTCCTGTTGGGCATCTGTCGAAAAAAAAATGTTATGCCAAGTAATTTGGAACGACAGAAGGTCAACTAAGCCGTTGACATCTTCAGACCAGACGTCACATCTGCTATAAAAAGTTTGGCTGCCACGGGCATCCCAGGGTTTCAAGACACTGACCAAACTATTGTTTTCATGGAAACCATGCATCGACAGTTTGCCCTGCATGATGTTTCTGATTTAACCCAGCACTGGAGGTTACTTCCCAGACAAGAAACCCTAGTCTGATGTTGACGACGATCGCTTACTGTTGCTCGAAAATAACTTCACAGAATATATTAACAACTGGAACAAGACCAGCTTCGACCAAGTAGGGCAGCAGCAGAGCAAAGCGAAGCCGGGAAAAGAGGGGGAAGAGGTAGGAATCAAAAGTTCCTGAGTAAGGAAACCTATGAAGCCCTCACGCTCACAAATCAGTCGACCATTGCTTGCACACGGCATTTACTAGATGCTGTTTTTTTCTCTTTTTTTTACGTGCCGACCGGTAGGTTCTCCAGCGTCAAAATTGTAGGACACTTCGGAGCTATCCGACGAATGTTAGGAGACAATTTTCAGGGCGATGTAGTCGCTGTAACTTACACGTTTGAAAAATACTTCGCACGGGAATCGCGTATACGTCAATAAACGGAAAGAACAGTAAACGAAAAGAAAAGGAGTGAGATACAGACTCATCCGCGCCATCAATTCCACAAGAAGACCAGTATCAGAAGTTTTGGGTTCCCTGTCGACAATTGTGCTTAACATTCTAAAAGAGCTGAAAGCACTACCAAGTATGATGAATTTAGTAATATATTGAGATAATTTCTAAATTATGTTTCGTCTTAAATTGCACAGGCCATTCCTTTACTACCTGAATCTGCCAGTTTGTCCTTAGTCGGTGGATTCATTTTACGAGTATTGCTCGAGCAGAACTGTTGTGCTGTTTGCTGTTCGATTTTGGAGCAGCCCAGGTCTGCAGCCCCTTTGTTTTCAATTAGTGTATCTTCAAGGTAAACTCCACCTGCTTCAACTTTTACACAACAGTACACATTATGACAGTTTTCATGCTTTATTGATTCAAATATTTATACAGAGGGGGCCTCATCTACCCCAGAAATGAACTTCTTGCTCGGCTCTGGACCTTGTACAAATTTTGTTCCAAAATAGTACAGAATCTGAAAAGACAACTAACGTCCCTAGAGATATGGTCGGCTTTCTAGTTCCACATCTCGAAGAATGCAGCACGTTTGTGTGCAATCATAGAGGAGTTCCTGGGCGTAACAGCGATTTTTTACGCATCATCCTTCAGAAACCGTTTTCTCCTTTCCTTGACAACAAAACACGCTCTAATTGCTGGATACCGCCACCGAATACTATTGTGCCACAGTCAAAGAAACGGCGTTTAAAATCCTTGCGCCACTAGTTTGGGAATGTTCGGCCCTTATGTTTCACATTCCCAATGTGATAGCACAAACATATTAATTACTTTGTAGTAACAATATCACTAGAATTACCTGGGCGTCATGCTGCATCCACCATTATGGTCTTGAAACACAGCACGAACAGTTATCAAGAATAGCTTGCATATACTCGGAAGCTATCTCTAGAAATTCAGTACATATTATATAACCTTACGTTAAATAAGTGAATAAATAAAACATAACCATAGTTATCAGTTTTTCCACATACTTAAGGTGAGAATAAGAATGTCACACCCACATCATTTGTATCATCGGCAGAGCATCCATGGGTTTTCCCAATAACTGTGTGGATTTCGTATCATAAGCAAGATAACCAGTACTGCTTTGTTAATCCGTTTGGCCTACTATTTGGAAATAGTCACATAATTTTTTTTCTCTCTTAGTTTTCAATCCTGAAACCACATTATTCATTAACAAACTGTCCAAAAAGTAAAACATGTTTAATTTAACTAAAGGCTTTCTTTTATGGTCTTTATGAGTGAAGATTAGATAATAAAGCAGCAACGCTCAAAAACGATTCTACATTTGCCCAATACATGATAAAGTTTTCTGAAATTTTACAGGATAGCGTTAGTAGAGGATCACGGACCAGGTTTCACGAAAAACATCGATGTCCCCGGCTTGGTGTAATATAGATGGCTACGTTTGAGGGTGGCGTACTGTCACAAGTTGGATGGTCAACTAGCGCCACAAGTGTTAGCGTCGGGAAGCTTCTAACCCTAATCGTATGGCGCGCGGATTGAACTGCTGTTTTCACGCGTGACTGCATAAATTAAATCGCTTATTCCTTTCCCAGACCAGCGACCCTTAGCAGATGAATCTGCAATCCCTCCCCTTGGGGTCATGGGCTAACAGCTTCACAACCGTCAATATAATCAGATAAGCATTGCTTGTTGACAAAAATTTCAAACTAATATAATTTAGACGTGTACAAATATAATGAAAGCAGCAGTGCTTTATCAAACATAAATATTCCAATGAGTAAAGACTCAAATGGAAAATAAAAAAATTGGAGATAAAAAAACGAAACAAGGACAAGAAATGTAGGCATGAAAAAATTTTGGTCTAATGGAGTTTCGAGCAAAAAGCAGAGCTTTGTTAACTATTTTAAGTCAAACTGATTTCAGGCAAAAAATATCTTCAGAAATGTATAAAACAAAAGTAGTAGTCCTGTCGTATTCCGTCACTGATGGTACGTAAGTAGAAAATAGGGTGCGGAAGTGTATAATTAATACCTGTCTTAATAATGAGCGTGATGGTAGAGGGACTTCTGTCCGATACCATCAATGCCTAGTGACGATAACAGGTGGGAAACTTGGCTACATGCAATATGAAGCGACATTTTGGACTGAAGAATGATATAACCACCTTTGCAGAGACAACAAACATATGTAGTGCTCACTTCATCAGAGAGTGCTACACGGAGGGATAAAAATGTTTGAGATCGACAGTTATACCTTCGGTATTCCCAAATGGAGCAGATTCAAATGTGGAGGACAACCTAAGGAAGAGACCCAGAATGGACTCACCTCCCGTAAACTGCCCAGTAAAGGAGTGAGATCCTTCTCCAGGTATGTCCCATAATCAAGGTAACCTGGTTCATAACATGACAGCAGTATTTGATCGTAATGCAACGTTTCAAGCAGGAAGAATGCTGAAAATCCCAAAACCCACCAAAACGAACGACTAGTACATATACTTCAACAGGCTTTCCCAAGAGAAAAGGCAAAAATGAAGCCCTCAGGAAATATATGAAACATCTTCGCAAAACCACAGACAAAATAAAGGAGTTCCAGTCAACAACAGAATCGATGAAAAACGGTTCTAAAAATAGAAGCATATGCATCGACTGCTGGATCAGGTAATATAGTTGTTGAACTTTGGAGGCAAACTCGTAACAAACAATTTCTTAATTCTGGATAGTTGCAGAACTACAAAAGCAAAAAAACCAAAGTGGAACCAAACTGCTATTATATACTGCATCATTTTACACTCCTGTGGATCATCAACGTCCGAGTTTCTTAGAAAACCAGACATTCTTCATCTTCCATCTCGTACAACTCTCACTGCATACACTAGGAAATCGACTGGAGAGAGAGTGTGACAGATCTCGTGCGTAAACGGATCAACAGAGAGGTAGGTCTGAGTGAGATCGAGAAGAACGGATTCTTGATAATAGATGCGATGACAATCCACGCATGAGAGCAATGGGTGCAAAACTTAGACAAGTACATTGGCTCAGTTGATATGGGCGGGGTGGTTAACGTCGGTAAGAAGCCTCCTCTGGGTGACAAATTACTATCTTTCCAGTACCTTGGATTATCGACGCCATTGAACCTCCCTGTAGCTCATTTTCTCGTTAACAACTTAACTGTTGAACAACTACACAAACTCACAGTTAATGTTGTTCAAGAGGTGAATACACGTGTTTACAAGTTGTCCAGTTGGTAACAGATAATTTGTCTGTGAACGTGAAAATAATGGCGTCTTTGAACGGTGGCATACTTTATCATCTTGTACCACATCCCGTCGATCCAGTCGCTGCATCACGCACAGCGCCATGATATTTTCCGTCCCTTGTTCATTTCCTTCGATTACTGCCACGTAATCAAGAATGTGCGCAACCAATTCATCAACAGGAACTACTTGATTAACGTAGAGCAGTATCATTCACTTATGTCAACAAAATTTATCAGATGTAAAAGAATGCTCTATTTCGATCTGTGCGGATTTGTCGAGAAAACATGTTATGACCAGCAATTTAGAGCGACAAAAATTACAATTGGCGACTAACATTTGTCGCCCAGACCCAACTTCAACAATCCAAATGCACTCTAAGAGCGGCATACCTGGATCCGAAAATATAGAGGAAACTGCCAAGTTTATGGAGACGATGCACAAGTTGTTTTCCATACACGACGTCTCAAATCCTACGTAATATCTACGGTAAAGGCTCCAGAACAAAAAACCTTTCTATACTCCCGTAGACAACAGGCTAATATGGATGGAACAGGAGTTCATCGCATACATTAACTCTTAGAAAGAATCTGTTGACAGTATCGTCGAAACTGAAAAGCGACTGTGCGAACCACTAACAGATCGCAGAACTCTTCAACGAACAAACGATGGGAGACACGGATGCAAAACACCATTGAAAGGAAAAGAAATGATGGCCGATTCCTCACCGCCGGAACCTATGACGCATTGTTACTCACAACTCGATCAACAGTAGCAACAGTTTGGTTGGATCGAATGCTGGTCAAACCGGACCGCCTCCAACGCGGCCCGTCCAACCCGGCCCAGCCACCAAACAAAGCCGGACCGCGAAGAGGACAAAACCAGCTATGACTCTATGCGCCCTCTACTGTTGACACTGTTGACTACATAACTATTTCTGAATAGCTAGAACCTTTTTGCAGCATAACAAACCGTACTAAATACACAATGTTTTTTACTCTGTCTCGTCTTTAGTTTTGCTAGTGCAAATATGTGTACATGTATACAACTAAGCTATAAAATATAATAAAGCTTAAAATATATGCCCGAGAGAAATTTTCAAATTTGAAAATTCTTATATCCTATCATATAAACCGGTAACAAGGTCAATGAATGGCGCCTATTCTCACATGTTTGAAATATCAACGACAGATGTTGTACTAATACTTTAAATTCAATATTTTTGATGTAATGTAATATCAATTATTTCTAATGATTAATGTTTTGGCGTTGAAATTTTTGTTATTATCACAAATTAGAACATTATCTTATTGCACTCTAAACATATATGTGTAACGGAATTTTTCTAATTTTAAATAACTACCGTTAAAATTTAATCAGAGTTATTTCCCCCGAATATTTGGACATGTATAACGGTCAAATCTGGCGTATATAAAGAGGTCGACCAAGTTCACCAAGTCAGTTAATCTTCCAGTCATAACCCAAACAACATGTCAGACGACTGCGTTTATTGTGGGAAGGTAGTTGGAGCACGGCAGCAAGCTCTCCAGTGCGACTGCTGCGGAAAGTGGCAAGATAGAACGTGCAATACTGGTAATTTAATTTCAACTTAATCTGAATAACAGACGAAGGTCTCGACTTGGGAGCTGCTTGAAAGATGTTCAAGGATATACTGTCCTGAAGAATGCCGGTTTCAACTGGGGATTGAGTTTACCGAGGACTAAATGACGGCATATTTTTTAAAGTTTTAAATTATTTTAATTCCTGACTTTCAGCTACTATTTGTATGTTCTCAATCCTTGGACGATGTTTGCGCTGCATTTTTACTTCTGAACTGACCTGATTTAAACCTAATTATACTTTATTTGTCTGAACCGTGTTTTTTTAACGAAATTCTGACAATGTTTCGGTGTCTATTCATTGTTCACATTTGTTTAATCTATATTGGAAATTTGATTATTTAGGGACCTAAACGTTCCAAACCATTTCGAATAAATCATTTTTCAAACAATTACATTTATTTAATTATTTCCCAAAAAGATCATAGCTGGTCTGAAATAGTTATGTAGTCAACAGTGTCAACAGTAGAGGGCAACCCAGCTACTTTTATTTACACGACTCAATTTTTCAAAGAAGCCTTGCTCAAAACGGGAGTGGACAAGTGAACCATACATTAGACAATGGACGTATCAAATCAAAGAGGGTGAGCTTTGGTATTCAACTACATAATTGTTTTAGGGGCCATGGGCCTACTAGCCTGAATGGCCCATATGGGATTTATAAAAAAAGTAGAGGGCGCATAGAGACATAGCTGGTTTTGTCTTCTTCGCGGTCCAGCTTTGTTTGGTGGCTGGGCCGGGTTGTAGGCGGTCCGGTTCGACCTGACACCATTGGATCGGGGGTTTTTCTATGTTTTGACACGAAGGTTCTCGAGCGATAAAATTGAAAGTCACTTTAGCCATAAGACAAATGCTCGGAGGTAATTTTCGCGGAGATGCAGTCGCTGTAACGTATGCGTTTGAAATAATCTTGCGAGCTGGAATACCGTGCTCATCTATTCACGGCAATCTATCCGTTCACAGAGAAGAGAATCGCAGTTGTAAACTACAGCGGGCTCGTGACTACAAGAGGCTGGCACGAGTTGAGTTACTTTCTTTGCCTTGCTAGATAACAAGCATCTTAACAGGAGTTTCCTGAACCGCCCAGTAAGTGTCACCTACGCAACCATTATCCATTCTTACTTTAACGAAACTTTTCTCCACAGAAGCCATCCCTTTACTTCCAGAAACAGCCGTGATAGCTTTTGTCGGCAAATATCTGCTGAGAGTTTCAGAGGAAGCGGATTGTTGTCCAGACTGTCAGCTGACACTAAAGCAACCGAAGTGAACAGCTCCACTTTTGTCCATGATTTACGGTGATGTTCCCCTCGAGTGAAATCTCACATATACCACGTTTAGCAAATTATCTGTTCTATTGTTCCCCATACTCTTCTAGATCGAGGAGGTCTGTAATACCCCATTGGAGAGTTCATTTTTCCCTTGTGGGCTATGTACAAGTTCTGTTCAACGGTCGGCCCATTCCTGTTTGTCTACTAACGTACTAAAAGATCTGTAGTATTTGTTGGTGGCAAATTGGAGCAGTGCAGCACCTTTCTTTTATAGCCACGAAAGGGAGATGCCAAACAAAGAAATAATGGGGTGCGTACTAAAGAAGTATATCTCAACGCTACTGCAGAACAAATCGAAGCTAAATGTTTGGTACCAACAAATGGCAATAATTTCTCATAACAAAATAAGACATTTAACCACTTTGAATTGATAACACATATTGGCCATTTAGATATGTTGTTTACGAGTTATTTTCTTGGTCTTAAGTATTGGCTGCGCCCAAATATTATTGAAGTTAAGTAAAAACGTTTACTCAACCACACTGGTTAGGTTACACAGTAAGCACACTCACGGCACAAATTAGTAATTGGGTTATATTTTGATTTATAGACGGCTTTAGTTGACCACCCAGACCTCGGTTTCAGAAAAAAGTCTCTTCGCTCCGGCTTTATTAGTAATCTAGAAGGCCATGAAACAGTTTACTATAATGGGTTCAGTACCCTGTCCGGTTTAGTTTACCCCCTGGTCTGGCTTGGTTTGGCGGCTGGGCCGGCTTGGTGGGAAAATAACAAGGGATGGGCCGGGTTGGAGGCGGACCGGATCCGCCATAAATCGTAATAAGACATGCGGTATCGATTGTAAGATTGAACTTATGACTTAACTTAAAATAGTTGTACAAGTTATTTAGTTCATCTAATAATATTGAACAAAATGAAGCAACCCAACCTAAAACCTAAGCTGGGAATTGTTGGTTTAGAACAAAAGGCTAAATATCTTAGGATTATTTTAGACAAGCGACTGCATTATAAGAAACAGTTAAAACAAAAGCACCGCGACGATAAAAGACTTTAGTTGGAGTTTAAAAGGTTTGTAAACTTAACTACGGAATATAACGGAAATATTAATTCAGCTGTATCACAGGGTAGTAAAGCCGGTAACTTTATATGGCTCTTCGGTACAAGTATTTTCAGTGGTGCAAGAAAATCTTAAATTTAGTGCAAAACCTTGGTACATAGCCATAAACAGATCATTTTGAACAGTTTCAACAAATGCTTCATTAGTTCTTGCAGGCTCATACCATTATATTTTATAGTAACGGAACAGGTCGTGTACAATAAAGTTAATCAAGAGGAATGCTTAGATACCGAGACTTTGAACAAGTTACACGATATTCAGATATAAGACAGTTTTAAAAATGAAAACTAAATCATGTGTAAAACAAGCTCATTTTTATTGTGTGTGCCCCTTTAGGAAGAGAGAGTTGTGTGTTACAATAGAAGAACTAGAGGTGACTTTTTATCCTTAGCAAGATAATGCTATTTTTATTTACAATGATGGGTCAAGGCTAGTAAAGGAGTTTGGGTTGTGCGTTTATAGTCAAAAAGCTGTGATGACACTGGCGATACCAGAAAGTATACGCTGGCCTTTTATTGCACAGTATTTCATGCAGATAGTATGCATTTTACAAGCTTTATACGGCAAAAAAAATTGAAGTTTGACTGGCACATGAACGTATACACTGATTCTCAAGGTGGATGTAAAGCGTTATGTGACCGAGAAAAGGTAGCTGAGCCAGTGCACAATACTCAATACATTTCATTGCTGCTCAGTGAACGGCGTTCAGTTTTAATGAAATGGGCGAGAAGACATACTGGAGCACGACGAAAAGAAGCTGCAAACAATTTAGGAAGGGAAGCTATAGAAGCTTTATACCACACTTCAGACATACCGATATCTGTATCTGTTTTTAACGGGGAAATCCGATGATCTATGTTAGAAGAATGCAATTAAAGAATAGGGGAATTCAAGTACAGCGGTGTTCATAAAAAAAAAGTACCCCCCCCCCCCTAAAGGCATTTTTCCATTGAAGGGGGGGGGGGCTTTTTTGAACACCGCAGTACATAAGTTTTAACAAAATCTCTATTCACAGCACAAGTACCTCTATGTTAGACGAAATAAATTTCGTTTCGTCTTATGCAGATTTAACAGGTCACTCGCGTTTAAATTGATTGTATAAAACGATTTGGACAATCTCAAACAACACAATGCAACGCAACGTTTTTACTTTAGACAGATTGTGTGAACGAGTTATTTGTTTAGCCCCCAACTTTAGCTCAGCTTGGGAGATATTGGATTTAATTAAGACCGCTTGACAAGAAACGGTGTTAATTTTTAACAGTAACCGGGGTCTTAAATAAAGCAGGGTAATACTCGCATTAAGCGAGTCAGCTCTAAATAAAAAACAATACAAAGAAAAAATAGCGAACAAGTGAAGTTTCAATACTCAAAAGGTGGATTTGCAGTATTTCTCAGTTGTATACGTCAAACCAGGGAAAAGAATTACCGTGATATTTTAATATAGTTTATCTTTGATCTGGTTTTCAACATAGGATAGTTCTAAGAGTTTCCCGTTCCCCTATTTTTCACTAACTTTCACTGTATAATGCTCGAACGAACCATGCTTTTCGTTGTCGTTTGGTCAGCATTTAAGATTCTTACGCACAGTCATTCAGCATTTCAGTACGTAGCAGTACTTCTCTGTTCGAATAGTTAACGAACGTTAGTAACAACTGTATACGATATTAATAAGTCTAATAGAATTCCAATAATCCTATTTGATTCACTAACATCATTAATTAACTTTCTTCCTAGACTAGTAAATCCCCTCCACGGAATACTTTTCCGCCGGCATCCCCAGCTACAGTGGATGAGTCAGAAGAGCACGATGTCCGTACTCTAGTAAGAATGATACTGAATATTGTTATTCGAAACGTTCATTCCTTTTTTTTCTAGATCTCTACTCCTCCACCTGCAACAGGCTCTGATGTTTTCATGACTTCTCTGGGGAAGTTAATTCAGGCCAGCTTCAAGCACTACTTGGAACCAGTTAATAAGAAACTTCAATTATCGCTGAAAAAGGTAAGAAAACAACAAAAAACAAAGCGATTAGAACCGGGAAATAATGAACATTTTTGTAATCTCTCTAGGGATCGCTTCACTTATTAACAACTGAAAGATAACAGAAACCCCGAAGAAGCTGATCAGATGAGGGTAATTTCATTTATTTACTTCACACTGCCGACAATATTAAAACAATTCCATAGACGAATGTGGGGAGGTTCTTCGCCGACAAAAATATGAAGGCTAGAACACTGGAACTTCTAACAAGCCCCTCGAAGAGCAAGCTGTTTACAAAAGTATTGAAGGCCGTGTTTCCAACCGACGTGTTGCTTCGAAGCAACCTTTCTGGTAAAGACGGCAAGGAGAAATTAGATCTTAAACGGATCAACGTTATTATTAGGATCACTATGAAAAATCTTACCAACGAAACAGAAATGTGCTGATTCATCTTATTTAGAGATTGTGTTGCCTTCCAGACTGGTCTAAGCGAGACTGAAATTAGGGGCAAAGTTAGAGACGCGCTCAAGAATGTAAGGAGAGTAAGCTGCTTTAACTATTCCTTAATATGTGTAGTATAATAAATGTCCCTGGAGTATGTGTATTGTATATTCTACTTATTAAGAAACATGAAAAGCAAACAGACAGAGCAGCATCTTCCGCAGATGATGGACGTGACGCAGATTTCGACGACAGTAAGCCAGGGCCTGGAACCTGTCGGCCTCTGGTCCAACTGAGCGAGAACGAGGACAATAATGAAAAATCATAACGATTATCACTTTAATTAATTAAGAATTAGTACTGTCCTTTTTTGAAACTGACAACACGATTCTCTTTTTAAATTTTTCCGCTTTACGAAACAGCAGAGTTATTCCTTTTTTATATTTAATTATTTTTATTTATTTTTATGTAGCAAAATAGTTAAAACTAGATGGGAAATCTAGTATTATTTTCAGTTGCCCTTTCACAGAATCCCACTTTAGAACATTTCACAACAAAATATGCAACAATAGAAAAACATTCTAGATATTGCGAGAGGTATGCAATACGTCCGTCAAAACTGCTCTAGAATTTTACTTCTGTGGTTTCGAAACATCACTCTTGAAAAATTTCCTAGTTTAACATTTTGGCCTAACTGCTTGAAGATGACCCGTGAGGCTGGATAGTAACGCCCTTACGAGTCCCGCCTTTGCTATCCTTGAACTGGGGCCTTAGCACCGTGTGCCAGGAGCTTCGCAAAACCAGCAATTAAAAAAAAAAAAGCATCCGGCTGTGGGACATGGATAAGAACAGATGTAATGCAGAAGTCGCGTTGCACACGCTGTGAGCCTAAAAAACATAAACCGCTGTTCGATCAAAACCTTGTGTTCATCGTGTGATTAACAAACGACCCTCTGCTGATGTTACTGTGAAATATTAATTTTTTTCCTTGTGTACGAAAGGAGGGAAACGTTACGGCTTATACCCAATATCCTTCGAGCCAAAGATCACCACATCCTGAAACTGGACGATAGAAATTCATGTGTTCCCTTTTTTTTATACTTTTGTCCAACTTGCTCGAAATTGCTTATCGAGAAGATACCGAAATGTCTGTTCCGTTTTGGGTGTGTATGAATCCTGTTAAAATAAATTTTTCTCACGGATAATTGTCGGATACGTACTGTGGACACCTTGTTTCATAACGAAATTAGTAATTAACTCTTTAAAAACCGTTGAAATGAATGAAGCGACAGTATAAAAATAACCCTATACTACGCGTATTATAGTGGTGTTGCCATAGCCAATGGCAAAATCACTAGCCAGTGGGAACTTTCGCCCTGTTTTCACCTGATTGGCTAGACCTTAGATGCTGTCGTCTTTGTATGAGCGATCCTTTGGTTCCATACTCGCCATCATACACTGACTTCACATAAGTCAACTTATATAGTTGAATGTATGAATTTTAAAATCAAATTTTCAAAGTAGAACAACATCTCTTTCAGATTCCTTGATTATCGAGAATCCTCCTGGATTATCGAAAAAAAACATTAAATCTGCAACATTTTCACGCATAATATACTTCCTCAGGTAGAACATGCTCTTGAGCGTGAAATTGAAGAGACGCTTTACCACGTTGTGGCTATCTGCATTACGACATACGGGTGGACTTCTGTAGCAAACCAAGGCTGCTTTGCGCTAACAGTGCCTTTCATTAGCACCCACTGGAAGTTGGAAAAATTGCCCTGGCAGTGTAAGGGCAAGTTTCCTATGACTCAGCCCCTCTATCACATTTTTTCGCAAATCACAATTTTTAGGACAAAGTGATGAGGGGATAATTGGTATAATTTTCAAAGGGCACTAAGTCTGGTCGCTATTCTAGTTTGGTCCTGCAGAATGATGATTCAACATAGCTGTTTCTTTTCACAATCATACAAGTTTAGTCCCTATTTGGTGATTATTCACACTCGATTACTCTTATTTTGTGAACACAGGACAATCAAGATGGGTTAAGATTTCTCAGGATTTATCCTTCAAGATATGTCTCACGTCAGAAGAATGGAGATCAATTTTTAGCCACCATTACGTCCACGAATCTGGCAAAAAAAAAAGCGAAAGCGTCTAAAGCCATATCAACAGTCACATGTTGTTACTGACGCAATTAGTAAAAGGACAAAAACCAGTTGCACCCTGGCATTAAAAAATCATGAGCTTTCCGGTGACGAACACGAGCCTGTACTTTCATTTAGCGGATACTGCGTGGAATGCAACCGTTCCTTCCGAGTAACGTACAATGATGGGTACATCCTACCCGGCCAGGACGTCATTAATGATGTGGTATTTGATGGAGCTGAAGGTGACCATCCGGGCAAAAAGAAGAGACCGATTTAGGGAGGCAAGAGGGATCACCTTAAACGCCGGTCTGACGTTGTCGGTAGCTCCGTCATGGTATTGAATGAAATGGCAGCTGAAAATATGGAGTTCGGGGACAACCTTCCATCGAACGTCCCTAGCACTGGAACCATAAGGCAGCTGCGGTCGAAAGACACAAAAAGCAAGCGCTTGTCGAATGACTACGTCCAAGGAGTTCTTGAGCTCAAGAAAGTATACCTGACGTACGTTCACGACATCGGATTAGACCCTTTCTTTATCCGTTTCTAGACAAAGGAACAAGTCGACGTTTACCGATTTTCAGAGAGGAACGGGAGAATGATACTTCGTATTGATGCCACGGGAAGTATTGTACATAAGGCTCCTTCTAGTGCGTCCGACAGCTTCAAGCAAGTATTCTATTACGTGGGCACTGCAAAAGGGCTTCCAATAATGCAAATGTTGTCCACAAGACAGGATTCAGTGTCTATATCTTATTGGCTGAGTAGCTGCCTGAGAAAAGCGGAAATTTTTCCAGACGAAGTCGTCACTGATCATGGAAAGGCGCTTTTGAGTGCCTGTTGCTTGTCGTTTAACAGCTTGTCGTTTGAAGCATATACTGATGCATGCTTTCGCCGTTGCATTGATGAGACCGAAACAGTTCCCGAAGTCTGGCTTCGGTTTGACTGTGCACACATGGTCAAGTTGACTTCAAAGTTGCCGTGCATCATAGCGCTGCCGAAGTAAATTAAGCGTTTTTATGTCGCTGTAGTCTGCAAAATGATTATGACTACCAACTTTGATGACCTGATTCAGCTCTTCTCCAGTCTCTGCATAGTGGCCCTGTGCGAGGTTCACGATGAAGGACTTGTTCGCGTCATAAGTGACCTCCGAGGAGTACTTAACTCAGAAGAGGACCAACTTCTGCACCCCTGAAGGATTAGGAATTGCTTCCAGAGACGGACCTAGGAATAGCCGATTTACGGGGCTTGTTTGGTGTAGAAGTCTCCTCAAAGTTTAAGATAACTGGGATGGAAATCGTTGAAAAAGTTACGGTGTCCATGTATAATTACCAAGATGAAGAGGAAGTACAGCCCACTGCCTATCATTGTAAGCAGCTACCAAATGCCCGTATTGAGAGTTTCTTCAAATTTGCCCCTCTTTCAACCTGTATCATGTCCACGTACTACGGGAACTGTGCCCGAGAAAGCAATGCAGAAGTTAAACTGCACAACAATTTTGTGAAAAACAAGCTTCTGCATAATTACTGGCCTTGCTTTCCTGAAGAGCTTTAGCGAAAATATTTTGAAGATCTAGACGGAAGACTAAAACTGGGTAGAGCAAGGTTTAGTCAAGAAGGGAACCCCCACAAATGTTAGGATCCAGCAAAGACGACATCGCTGAACGAAGACAGAAGACAGGACTCCAGCTATAGAGATCCTTCTGAGAAACTCCGTACAGAAACCCATCATCAGAGCCCAACTTCAAATAGCGTATGCCCAGTATGTCTGAGACCAGTGGGCACGGCACATTCATGTTTCGGGTGCAACAGGTTCGTCCATGTTATTTGCGGAGAAGCCTTGGACGACGAATAGGAAGGGTATGGTGTTAAAGTTTTCTGCAAGTGCTGAACCGATTCTCACGCAAGGCAAGAAATGGAGGAAAACGAGGTTGAAGAAAACGCCTGTCAAACTCTTAAGAAATGTTCGGGTCCATCTTCGGAGCACTTGGGTGCTTCTAACTTACAGCAAGGTCCAGCGACGGAAGAACAAACTTCAGAGAGCATACAAGAGCTTAATCACGTAGAGGACTGGATGGGTAAAATGACGGGGACGAGCAAGAGGCAGTCTTACTTCACTAACAGTGGAGAATGGCTGGAAGAGAATTTTTCTCTTCGACTCTTGCAAAAAGGTAACATCTTCAGACCAATGCTTTTAGAGGCCCCGAACTATCCAAACCACCAATACCTGCACCTTTGATAGTCTGGTTGCAGCCTTGATATGTGGACCGATAGATAGTGCTACATACAGAGAAAAGGTTTTGAAAGTTAACGATTTCCTGCGTTTTCTAGAACTCTGTATGAGCAAACGTGGCAAAGGTTCCCAAGCAGAAACTACAACAATGCGACACATTTACATAGAGAGGGCTCGGATGCTGGCTGTGGTGTTTGCTGATGTCAAACGAACTACATCAGAAGGAAAAAAAGATCTTGGAATTTTACGACCGTAGGTCCCTTTAAGGTTGAACTATTTTGTATAACCCTAAGGATATTCCGTTTACGCAGGTAACACAACTGTGCATCACATGGCCAAACAGCTATTACCGGTTGGTCAAAGATTCCAGAGAGCTTGTACTGATGTAGGCTGTATTCATGGCAGAGGTTTCACCGACGGCTTCCTCTCGGTTTGGTGAGTTGTACTGTATAGCGGGCGTAACCGAAAATAGAACAAGAATTATGAGAACTTACAATAGACTTAGTTATTTCAACCATCTTAGAACATGTAATTTACAACTTATTATGTACTGACTGATATTGTCATTAATATAATTCACAGTATTAACCATGGGAGAGAAATGAAAGACTTTTCTGCGATCATTACTGCCGAGTACTTACAAGAAAAAATCGTCCTTTATCCTTACGAAGACGATTTGGATCTCACGAACTGTCACTTTATTTTGGAACTGAATTTCGGAACGGGAATTAAACAACTTCTAGTTTTCCAATAGAGATCGCTCCCCAGGATCCTAAGCATTCGGTTAAAAGAAGATCAGTCTCATCTGTTGATTAATATTTACCAGACTGGCCTGACAACTGATTGCAATTTGAAGATCCGACTTTGCGATTTTCCAGACGAGATTGAATTAGACACATTAAAGTACTACAGAACTCAAATCTATGAAATCAGTCTTTCTGAATGATTTCTTATTAGGTACTCGTTACGAGCCGTAATTAATCATGGGAGTCACCATTTTTCAACCTGCATAAGGAGGAAGAACGGAAATTGGCAATTAATGGATGATTTAAGAAAAGATTTCCAAAAAATTACCGAAAAAAACAAAAGTCGTGCCACTTTTCTTGTTGTACACAGTTTAACGATAATTTAAAAAACGTATATCCATAAGCGTAGCAATAGTAACCGTTTGATAACTTTTTAATGTAAACGTACCTAAATCGCGATTATAGGGTGTAGTTAGTTTCCAGTTTTGAGGACACAAAGAAATCACAATTAAGAAAAATATATGATTTAAAAAAAAATCCTTATTTTTTTCATAGTTGGAATTTTTCTTTGATTTTTCCCAATCTTCCCACGTGGGAGCCCATCGTTCCCAATGGTTTTCGTGTATTTTTTTAAATATTTATTTTAGCTCCATTTAAACTGCGTGCTACTTAAATTAACGCCAGTTAAATTAGGTATCATAGCGGGAATTTTTCTTTGATTTTTCCGTATCTTCCCACGTGGGAATCCGTCGTTCCCAATGGCTGTTATTCTTTCCTCACTATATTGGGTAAACAGTGCCAGCTGGCATTTAATATTAACTAAGAATTATCTGCGTTATTATTCTTTCCCAATCGGAGGTTCGATGTGTCCCAATCTTCCGATTGAAGGTTGTGTGATTCCCACATACATTGTTCGTTGTCCCATTTCATGGCCCTGACACCTTGACGCTCGTCTTCAAGTTATGAATATCGCTGATTTTTTTTTTCAGCAAATATCGCACTGGGGTTCCTTAACTTCGTTTCCATAAGCAGACACATGCTTTATCTGCAGTGCCTCTTTAGAAGAAACACGTTGGCAAGTCCAGGTTACATGTTTCGCATAGATGTTGTGTACAGTTACACTAGTATTATAATTTCGACATGATTTAGTTGAATTCAACTTGTATGATTCTTGGATATATCCCAAGGTGGTATGAAGTCAGATGACACTCGACTTGTCTTGTAGGGCATGCAATGCCTACACTAGGAATGTTCGTTTACGTCATATGGCCCAAAAAATCCGTTAATCATCAAACAATTCTCCTCACCAATGATCCAGGCCACATGGAGGTGACGAAAAGTCACGAAAAGGAAGGACCTATTTGACAGTTTTCAACCACTTCTAAAATTTATAGATATCTCAAAAAATCTTTCCGAGTGACCCACAATGTTATTGGTTCAAACTTTGAGTATGAAAAATACTGGAGACGCCTTTGGCTACCTCCCATTCAGATACCATGCGGTCCCACCAACGTTTCGAAAAAGGCCCGAAGGTGCTATCCTCTGATTGGCTACTGCACAAGAAACAAAGTACGATCAGTTAGTGTAAACAAAGTTGCAGACGAAATCAGACAAAGTGAAAGAGCGTTTTTAATTGAACACAGTGCGTGTATTTAACAAACGAATAAAATGAGCCTTAGTTGTTTTTTTCTGTCGAAAAGTGGCTGATAAAACATCGCATTTGCGTTTGTTTGGGTAAGAATTTGACTTAAGACACTACGAGCCATAAAACTAATTTTCATTTTATAAGCTAGATTTCCTCTTAATAACCCGTCGAAGTTGGCACTTTGGATCCAAAATTTGAACTTACCACCAAACATTCGAATATACAGCCAATACGAAATTTGCTAGGAAAATTTTGATCCGCGTTTTGTTCACTTCAGTGAGGAGCAAACAGCTCTGGCACGTGACGCTGTACCCACGCTGCAGTGTGTTTCGTCACCGCCTGTACCAGGAGGCCTTTCATCGTTGCCTGCATCGGAACTTGTCTCGTTTATACCCGCAACGACTAAGACTTCTGCAGGTACTTTAAACAGCTCCTTTGTACATGTTATAAACCGTTGTATGCTGTTTGACATATGTGTGGTAGTGTTGCTATTGCTGCTATACCTACTCAATAAAATTTTACCACTTAATAACTCCAATATTCTTTTAGCTCTCAGTCTTCCATGTTCGTCACAAAATCAAGCCCTGTGACAACATCGGATCCTACAGACGGGGAAACGTTGTCGATTTCGGCGTCGTCAGACTTTCAAGAGTGCTGTGATGACGTAAGCATAGTAATACCACGTAATCAGTTCTAATGAGCTGCCCATATATTATTTTTAACTTTTTGATCATGTTGCAGGCCCTTCCGCAATACCCCAGGCTGAACAAGAAATCGGGAACATCGGCCGAACGACCAGAGATGCTGAAGTTCAGACAGACCTGAGTGCGCTTCAAGGCACGTTGGCACACAATATGGAGTACATATAGTTGCCCATCCTCCCCCATTAGTTGCAACTCCGGCACTACAGCAGCCTATGGTGACAACCCAAAGTCATGTAATACTGTTGTCTTTGATCAGCTACTGAATTCTGCTGCATGCATTTTTTTATCTGTAGGCCCCCTCCCTCATGGAAGACCATTCCGAAGCACCGAGAACTCCACGGGCCAAGAAGAGACTCTATCCGGCCAGCTGCGGCCCCGATCTCGCTGACAGCCCCAGAACAGTTAAGCGGAAGCTTACTGTCATGTATGCAGCGTTTCAAAAATTGAAACGGGGTAAGCCGGTGTTGAGAAAGAGAAATGCAAGAGTAGGATCATCTGTCGACAGACTGAAAAGCCTTATGAGACAAATGCGGAACAAGGACCTCATGTCTTCCGAGGCGTCAGCTTTACTTGAGAATACGTTCTCACCACTCCCAAAGGAACTGCTCCAACCTAACAGAAATAGTATTCAGATGTAACTGTTAACGAGGAGAAAAAAAAGGCGGCGCCTTATTTTTTTTTTCCTACATTCTCTTATCGGTTAACTCTAAAATCAGTTTTCCAACTTGGCGTAATGTTTCATGCAAACTAACAAGACAACCTAACTCATTTCGTTATTTGACAGTATTCTATGTCGAAGGAATATGCCGCCAGGATTAAGGCCCACCGTTGTAACCGTGCCGCTGCTAAAGTCGGTACCCCCTTCTTGGGACCAAAGATTGTAAACAGCGGCTGATGATCCGTTCGGAGCGTGAAACGCCGACCATAAAGAAAAGCGTGGAACTACTTTACTCCGTAAACTATGCCTAAGGCCTCCATGTCGATTTGACTGTATCGACGCTCTGCATCAGTCAACGTCCGCGAGGCAAAAGCGATTGGTCGGGCTAATCCATCTGGAAACAAGTGCATTAGCACTGCTCCCACTCCTTCAGATGACGCATCGCACGAGAGAACTAGTGGCAAGGTCGGTTGGTAATGCGTCAAAATAGGCGGAGAACCCAGGATCTTTTTCAGTTTCGTCCAGCTTCGCTCTTGATCATGTCCCCAGTTCCAAGGAACATCGTCCCGTAGTAATCGGTTCAACGGAGCTGCAAAGGTAGCCAGATTACTGAGAAATTTTCCAAAGTAGTTAACTAACCCCAGAAAGGAACGCAATTCTTTGACATTTGCCGGACGTGGGGTGTCTTGGATTGCTGCCAACTTCGAAGGGTCCGACCTAAAACCCTTACTCGAGACCAAGCAACACAGGAAGGGGACTTCAGCTGCCCCAAAAGCGCATTTTTCAAATCGCACTCGAATGTTAGCTTCTTGCAGTCTCTGGAGCACGGGATAAACTCGATCCCAGTGTTCCTTCTCTGTCGGTCCTGTAATCAGAAGGTCGTCCAGGTAGCATGACACGAAAGGAAGGTCCTTAAGGACATCATCCATGACGCGTTGGAACACTGATGGCGCCACCGAAATGCCGTAGGGCAGGCGCGTAAACTGGAAAAGCCCCAAGGACGTATTAATGGTAGTGTACTGCCTGGAATCCTCGGCGAGTTCCAATTGCAGGTAAGCTTGGGACAAGTCAATCTTCGTAAATAATTTTCCACCTTCCATATTCGCAAACAGATCACCGGGGCGCGGTAGCGGGTAAGTATCAGTCCGCATGCCAGGATTCACGGAAATTTTGAAATCCCCACAAAGTCGCACTCCTCCATCAGGTTTTGGAACTACCACCAGCGGAGTTGCCCAATCCGAATGGCGCCTGCTTCAGAATTCCTGCACCTTCCAGACGACCGAGTTCTTCCTCAACCTTACTCCTCAGCGCATACGGAACTACTCTTGCGCGATGAAAAACAGGAGAAACATTTGGCAACATTGGAAGTTGAACTTTTACTCCGACCACCGTTCCCAAATCCTTTTCAAAGATTCGACTGAACCGTTTCTTCAAGTCTTCGAGGCTTCGCTCCGGCCCTATATTGTTCACTGCAAAAATCCGTGCCCAATCCAAACGAAAAGTTTTCAACCAATCCCGTCCCATCAAATTGGAACACTCGTGGTTGTTCACCACGTAAAGGGGAACCTCAGCTGTCTTCCCGTCCAGGGTTACTTCAACTAAGGCCTTCCCGAGCAACTCGAGCTTCTCCCCAGTATAGGTCCTCAACTGCATGTCAGCGGAATTCAATGGAGGTGAATGGAGCGATTCCCATGCCCTCCTGGAAATCAAGCTAACGGAAGAACCCGTATCTAATTCCATGGTGACAATCTTCCCATTTAGTGCCGGATACAACTGTATTGGTTTTACAGATACACTGTTGACAGCCTCTGACATCGAAGAAATAGCGTAAAGGTGCCCTAGTAAGGATTCGTCAGCTGAATCGTCCGTTCGATGTACAGCACCCTGCTTCTTCCAGTTGAACTGGTTTCTCCCTCTGGTCGCTTGACTTGCCGAAGGCACTGAAGGCTGATTCTTCCTTTCCCCTGATTTGCATACGATCGCCAAGTGACCTTTCTTCTTACAATTGCGGCACTCTTTATCAGCATGTGGACAATTGTTTGCTAAGTGCCCCTCTCTGCCACAGCGAAAACAGCTACGAGCGTTACCTTTGCCGGTCCTGGTAGCATTTACGGCCGACTCTACCTTCCCGCGTAGTTAAGCCGCCTCACTGGATGCCATTTCAATTGCCTGGGCTAGTTCTACAGCACGAGAAAACGTCAAATTCCGCTGCTGCAACAATTTTGTCTTCATGGACTCGTTGCGTAAGCCTAGAACGAACGCATCCCGTAGGGCGAATTCTAAAAATTCCCCGAAGTTGCAGTCCTTCGATAATGCCCTTAGGATAGCCACGTAATCTTTAATGGACTCACCCGGCATCAGTTTCCGTTGATAGAATTTGTAACGCTCCGCCACCTCGATTTTCTCGGGAACGAAGTGATCCTTTAGCTTCTCGCACAGCTCCTCGTACGTCTTCGTAGTTGGATCCACCGGCGAGTACAAGTTCTATAACAAATCACAACTTGAACTTCGCAGTACCGTAAACAGAACTGCCCTCTTTTTGTTCGGATCCAAAATGTCATTAGCAATGAAGTATTGGTCTAGCCGACTTTTATAGATTGACCAAGAAATTACCGACGGATTGAATGGCTCTACTGACCCGTACGCCCACATGACGTGAACAACCGGTGCTGCAGCCTCCGCCATTGCTGAATTAGAAATTTGAGAAAATCCTCGTCGCCAATTTTGTTGTGTTTGTAATGGTAACTGAACGCGAACTTGTATTTGTGAACTGAACAGGACTCGAACAACGACTGAACAAAGACTGACGTGGCACTCGGAAAAAGGGGTTTTTAAAGGCTAGGTGCCTTCCCAAAACTTAAAAAGGGTGCAATCTTTCTGAACTACCTAACAGAAATCTTTTACAGCTACCTTTCATGGTATCCAGGATTACAAATGGAGTGCTAAGTGCATCTGCTGTATGCAGGAACATGGCAAAAGCGCTTGATTCTTACGTGCTACGCACGGATCTCAATAAGTTTGTCTATTTGCCTATAATGCAATACTCGTATTACAGAGATTATCTCTAGAGAGCGGACAACAAAATGACCGCTGGCATTATTTATTCCTGAGAACACTCGCATAGCTGAAATAAATTCTCTTCCAGCTACAAAGAAAACACACCATGTTCAGTGGAGTTAGAAATTAACCTAGCCAATCACGATAAGGTTGAAAAGAGAGAGAGAGCGTAAACGAAGAAAGCCAGTATATTTAACTAAAGAGGCAAAAATACGAAAAGGGACTCACGGTTTGAGGGTGTTAACTAGACTTAGCAGTGACTTCGACTGACACGCGGTTGAACAAAGGAATTTTTATACTTAGGGTTTACACCCTGAACAAGATTAAGCAAACTAAGCACGAAGAAAACGAAGGAGTTTGTGAACAAATTAGTTAACGAGAGAGAAAACGAAAGGCGAATATACGTACAAAGGGTGAAACTAAAAGGAAAGTCTGGATCTACCCGAAACACACAATGTTACATCTAAGAGATCAACACTGAGGTAAAACCTGGTGAATTGGTAAATTCTCTGACATACCATCATACTATATCATAAATAGGATCATGGTCTTCAACACGAACGCGAGGCTAGCTTGGAGCCTGCCAAAACTTACAGGTGTTCGCGGAATAGTCAGTTGCCTACGCATGATCTAGGGTCAGATGGTTAAACAAATTTAATGAAGCCAAACCACCGCATCTGAGGGCAAGCATTACTGACTCGCACAAAAATATTGTGTGGAGTTCAAAAGTACGTTCACTTCTCGAGTAAAAATGCCATTCGGATTTTAGCCCAAAATTCTCGACTGGATCGATTTATCCCATTGTCAGGTTGTTGTGACGCATGCTGCCGGCAGTTTACAGGCACACGAATAAAATACTGCCACACATGGTTATGTACAGTACAGAAGTTGAAAAAACTGGACTGTATTAAATGCATATCTTGGACCCATTACCTAGACAACGAGCAAACTGAACATGACACGTGTGGTTAGCACAAGTAGTTACCTTGCCACATCTGTGGCAGGGATATTTCACTGAATTGTCAATTTCGATGTGCCTTTTAAAACACCTTGACAGCACTTCTTTCCCTTCAATTGTTTTTTACATGCCTGGCACTTCAGGTCCACAGCCTTGTGGTTCGAAATGCGTCTCGCCATGTTTTGAAGAGTTTTAGATATTTTCGTACAGATATCATAGTTGAACATTTTTGCAGGCAAAGCGTGCAAACTTGGGTGCTTACAGTACAATGTACACCACTTGATATTTTTCGGATGCTTTGAGCAGCTATGATTTCCGAGAAGGATATTATTTATCATGGTCCAGCAGAGCACGTTTGAAGGTGCTTCCTTCTCACAGACATAGGATTTTGATGACGATTTCAAGCCGGTAAGCCCGAAACAAACAGCAACAGTGATAAGACACTATCTACTTTTAAGAAATGAGTTTAAGTTCGCAAAATTGTGGGATAGTCTGAAGCGTTGCAACAATTGTACGCCGAACAAACCTTGCACATACAAAACGTGGCCCACTTCTCCCATAGAAGAATTCCGTAGTGAACCTAACGAACACAATGAACCCCAGTGTGTCGCATGTGTTACGCTGCAAATGGTAATTCGGAGAAAACTTTTGTAAAATTGACACCTGATTACTTGCAAATCTTTAGGATAAAGATCACTTCCACGATCTTATTGCTGTACGCGTGGATGCTTGTAACGCAATGATTGGTTTCCAAACACAGACAGTTACTTGCTGAAGTAATATGACGTCTTTCATAAGTCTACAGTTTAACGTATCTTATTTCAATAAGGCATCTTTTCTTCGACATTCCACAGGAAAATGCTCAGAAAGGATTGATGGCTCAAGTTTGTCATTGGTAGTCTTTGACGTCGTAAAATATATGGGTTTCGAATACGCTTTAGCACCTTCTCTCACAGTTTTACAGCACCCATAACTGTGAGGGATATAAACGATGGCTCTGTGCTGAAGAAAATAATGGGCCAGATCTTCAGCATTACTTTTGGCACAAAGCATACGACGCTAATTCGGGGCTAGTCGTTCCTTAAGCCGGCCGTGTCACTCTGTTTCTAATAGTTGAACGCATCTTTGAAGCAAAATTTGATTACGTCTGCCATCAACCCGGATTGAGAGATGAGACAGTGAACAACTCATTATGGCTTCCTTTGACAGTAGCGAACACCTCCAACGGATAGGCGTATGAAAAATTAGTGGATTGCGGGTATATTGTTCAGCTTGACATTTATAGACTTTTAGCGTAAAAAATCGCAGTCCTTAACACAAAAATATAAAAACGTCGAATATATTTTTTTAACTTTCTTCATGACTACAAAAGAAGTTACACAGTAAGTTGCAATTGATTTGGAAAATTTCCGTTCGATCTCACTTGATTTTAGCATTCATGTGGTTTCCTTATGTTTTTTAATCGATTAATTTATGTAGCGATTATCGGTACTAAAAACGGTGAAGATGAAATTCATATTAAGTCACGAGCAGAACAAGAACGAGTATGCGGAATTTACACACGTGCATTATAAGGCATCGCTGATTAGCATTTCAATATTTAAATCCTAAGGATGGCAAAACACTAGCCGGAGTCGTGGGGACACGAGGCGTCCAGTCGGTTGACCTTACGCAATCGTAGTTTCGATGGTCACCATGCGCAGAAACTTGCTCCGTTTCCTGTTCGTGGCTTTAACACGGGAGATATGAGTGCCTTAACAATATATATGCTCATATTACGGTTAGCATCAATTTTACTCGAACTAACCACCAAGAAATGGAGATTTCGACTTTGGTGAGGAAATTTTGCAGAACTGATTATCTCTAGGGGTAGTGGCAATGAAGAATCCCAGAAGTCGGGAAGACCAGCGTACGATGAAGATATTGGAGGGAACAAGCGTCTGCATCGGGAATCGATACGAAGTAAGGAGAATGTTGCAGTTGGACGTTGTATAGCTTCCTGATGATGGTGCTTTCGCTTCGCACAGCATGTTAGCCCCCAATAGAGCTTGGCAGTCCAGCCCTAAAGTCACTTTAGCCCCACCTTAAATGACCGGTATTCCCAAAGCAGTGGAGCCAAATTTCACTGTGCTCAGTGAAGCGAGCTAACTTTTTTTTCGCACTAGCGCCTCTTCAGTTGTGTAGCATTAGCCTAACTGAACTGGAGTAAACAAAGAAAACAAATATCTTTTACCGCCCAAAATTCCAAACTTATGTTGCGCTTGGGATACCTGCACGTCTGATTCCAGAGATAAAAACCACATCGAAGAAAATGGATTTTTTTGGTGCCATTCCCTAATCCTCGTAAAGCGAAGAATAAAGAATCTTTTGAACGTAAAAAGTGCCTCAAATCGATAGCAGCGTGTGGCAGGCCTGAACGTCAACTTAGTCTGAAGAAAATAACAAGACACACAGTTGTGTTCCTTGGTAAGATAAACCAAATTCGCTAAAAATATTTTCCGCCTAATCCTACTTTCCCATTGTTTACAGAGCACTTTGTTGGTGGCAAAGGACCAACGAAGCAACACCCTGATCCTATGCCTGCGAGTAGTACCAAAAGCTGCCACGAGGTTCATCCACTCGCTGAAGTTAGCGCCGATTCTGTTTCTCGGGAGGTTAGTATCATGACGGAAAAACAGCCATTACCGCAAATGTTCTAATGTACAAACAATCCATAGATGTCAGAGGAGATTGGAGACCGCGAAAAGGATGAACAGTATGAAGCCAGCACGAATTCGTCTGTGCAAAATGCAACGTTGGCCAGTAGGTGCACGTTTGTAGTTTTCTGTTTATAGTTTCTGATAGAACTTTATTTTTCTTTTCAGACAACAGCTGTCGAAAATGTGAAAGACTTGGCACTGGAGAACAAGTCCCTTCGTCAAAACTTGGCTTTGGTAAACTTGACTCGCGCAAAACTACTCAAGGACTACCGCAGTCTGCAGAAGCTCCATTTCGCAGCTAGACAGGAATCCAGCCAACTGTGAGATGAAGCTGAACGCTTACGGAAAGAGGAAAACGAGCGTCGCAATTACATTCGGGGATTGAAACTGCACGCAAAAACTCTCGCAGATGAAGCTGAAAAAATGATGAAGCTCACTGAACTAGCTTCAGCAACCGAAGAAACCGCTCGTGAAACTACGTTGCTGTACACTTCTGTTCAGACCTCGTAACAAATAACCATCCAACAGCTAGAGCAAGAAGTGTTACAGCTGAAGGATGAAAACAGCAAGTTGCGTGCGAGACTTCGAGAGGGATCGGTTAAAATTGAAACACTAACATCAAGGCTGACTGGTGTAGAAAAAAAGCTTGAAGAATCCAAAGTAGGCTGCTGGTCAACGAAGAAGCTGGGTTGCACTTCATCCCCAGCAACGGGGAGAAATTTAACCGGATTCGACATGTCAACTTTCTTCAGTATCTATTACTTTTTTTAATCCCGAATGAAGAAACCCAACTTCCTTACAACGAAAGCCGAACAGTAACGGAGAGAATGCCCAAGTTGGAACAGTTCCTTCTGGTAATGTCCAAGCTACGAACTGGCCTGAAAAACGAAGTTCTCGCTTTCAGTTTTGGGGTGACGAAACATGAAGTCAGCTGTCTTTGTACAAGCTGGATAAACTTCATGGCAATGAAGCTTGCTGTAACGCCGATCTGGCCTCCAAGACAGGTCATTCTACAGAATGCACCAGAAGACTTCATGAAAGATTTCCCAACTACTCTAGTGTTACTCCATGCAACAGAGCTAAAAACTGAAAGACCAAGTTCTCTTGCTAAACAGAGTCAGTATTACTCTGAGTACAAATCGACTAATACTGTTAAGTGCCTTGTCGCGTGTAACCCAAGGGGGGGCATTGTTGTACGTTTCCCCTGCCTTTTCCGGGTCCATTTCTTATCAAGAACTAGTGAGAAAAAGGGGATTTCTGAAACACCTCAAGCAACTCATGAAGCTCGGTTTCCTACAGGAAGGTGACGCGGTTATGGCAGACAAACGCTTTTTACTGGAAGATGATTTGGCCAGCGTCGGAGTGAAATTAAATATCTCCCCTCTCGCCAGTAAGAATACTCAGATGCCAGACAAAGACGTTGACGCCACAAAGCAGATAGCCCGACACAGAATTCATGTTGAACGTCTAATCGGTCGTATCCGAATTTTCAGAATAATTGACAGAACGATTCGAATCTCCAATATGACATCTGTAAATCAAATATGGATGGCGTGTGCTATGCTAACGCGTTTCTCGCCACTAATTACAAAAAAATCAAAATTCGTCTTCTGCGACTTCTGTTAACGATAAAGGTTTGTTCGATGATATCAACGACAATATTGATTTCGATTAATCTGAGTATGGAATTAAACTGCATTATCACAAATAAATATTGAATTTATCACATAAAACTAAATCGATGAACTAATTTTTTAAGTGCAACGTTTCATTTCGAATATTCTTTCAAGTAAAATGGTTTGGTATAGTTCACATAAAAATTGTAAAGCTTTGGAACCGTATTTCTCATAAAGCACAGGTCGGATAAAATTTTTTCTTTATAGATGTCAGGTCCAGTATAAACAATAAAGTCACAGAATTCTGCTCCCGTAATCATCAAGCTTCCCTGGATCAGAAACCAGTAATCATGAGATCGTTCGAGGCGAAAGGATTCCTCTCCAGTACCGGAATGAACAAGTTCCAAGCAAAAATTTTTGTTCGCAGTTTTTTTTCTCTTCGTAGGCCTCACGCAACATTTTTTCCGCAGCAGACGAAGGGCATTTTATTTCTAAAATCTCTACTTGTCCACTACCGCACACGCATCCATAAGGGCTTGTTCCAAGGAAAGGGAGAAACCGGTTGATGACAAACTCCAATGCATGCGTGTGGACACCTCGCTTTTTGGCGTACGCCTGTCTTGCTTCAGCTTCCTTGTGAATGCCGTACGTCATGCTAGGAGTCGAGAGTTCAGCGAAGTTGAGAACTTTCCGTAGAAATGAAGAAGATTGTTCCATCAGCATTTTCCTGCGTTTGCAAATCGCTCCAAAGTTGGAAGCAGTAAGACGTTGCCTCCTCACTGCTTTCCAGTCGAGAATTTCACTCCGGAGGGCAGTCTTGCGTTCCATGGACACAGCATCTGCCTTAGAGATGGTAACGTCGCTTAATTCACTATCGTTGAAATCAAATTTGTCGTCTTCCAAAGGACATCTCTTAGGGAACACAATGTCTTCAGCGCAAGTAACTGCATAGTACATCATCTGCAGTCTTGGCTGGAGTGTGGGGGGCGGGGGTAGCTTACAAGAAGTACAAGTACAAGTTAAAGTACAGAAAATTCTGACTATGTATATTCAGCTCGATGTGCGAAGAAAAAGTGTGGTGCTGACAGTTACGAGGCAAGTGCAAATAAATCAAGCAGTATGAATAATCCAGGATGGGCCAACGATGACGAACTGAAACCTTGGATCAAAATCGGAGGAGCAGGCTCAGCAAGCTGTTTTATTTCTCTCAAACAAATAACACTTTCAAGCAAAATGACCTCGCGAAGCATCCGAAAACAACATGTAACATACAAACATTCAAAGTACGCGAAAGAGCAGTCAAAGGCCATTCCACGTCAGACTGTGAAAGTGAACGGACGTGCTATTGACTTGTGCTATGGTTGACAAATCTGCCCAAATATAACATAATTTAATGACTTAATTCGATCCAACGTATGTTAAGTACCTTTTCTGATGCACTTGTTTCACACTCACTAACTGTAAAACACCTCACACTTGCCATTATTTTTTTTAAAGCAAAATCTGGTGGCGGGAACTCATTGAGTGAAAATAGAGTCTGAAGAGCCGCTGGAAGAAGAGTTCTCCTTGGTTAGTTATTCACAGCGGAGAAGAAAAGAAGACAGGTCTCTATGAACTTTTACTGACCTAAGTATGGAAATTGACAGGGAGTTAGAAAATGAGGACAACGAAATAAGAGAAAAAAGAAAACTTCTCTACTTGGCCGATTCTGTTCCGATTCAAAGACACGAGTATGAATTACAAGAAAGTCCCTTTTCAATGTAGGAAACAAATAGGAGAGGAATTAAAGAAACAACTAAACAAGAATGTAAGGAACATAGCAATTCATGCTACTATGGGGACCTATGTCTGACCAATGGATGCAGAACAAAGGATAAAACTTCTGAACATGGGAAACTTCTATCAAAAGAAGTATTGGCACGAAAGCCAGCTCGAGAGACATCTGTCCGAGGGGTAATAACAGATGTAGACACAGAATTGAAAGAATCCGATATCATGGAGGAAACAGGAGGAAAATACAACATCATGGGAGTCAGGAGACTACACAGATTTGAAGATAGAAAGAAAACCCCATTATCCATAGTTGTCCTTACACTTGAAGGCGAAAATAAACCGCCACTTGTTCTTTTTTATGAGAGCAAGCGGTATACGAATTCGTTGTAGGCGCATAGTTCCGCGCGACCGGCCGGCCTTCATAAACTTCCTGAACTTAGTGGACTCTTAGTAGACTGGGTGGCTCGCTTAGTAGACTTTGGGGTGGGTCCCTTAGCAGACTGGCCCTAACCCCCCTCTGCATAGCAACCCGGTCTTTTACTGCTCGGGACTAAAGGAGCTGAGTCTCTTAGTGGACTGGCTCATGAACTCTGGTAAAACTTAACCCTCTCTTTTACAGGCTTTTAAATTTAATTTAATGTTTAAAGTGTTTTGAAATATACTGCATCTTGAATGAATTAATAAACGAATATTAATTAAATGATTTGTTCTCTATATTCTTTATGAAAAATTAATAAATTCTAAATAAGTATCTTTTGTAATATTTGCTCTTATTTAATAATGTTTGACGGCTAATCTGCGGGGAAACATAGGAATGTGCCCTGAGGTTATGGATGTAGAATCCCGGGCAAGAACTGGAGCTCAATCCCAGAACCCCGGGCAACTAAAGCTTAATCGCAATCATCAGTTTGCAGTTATGTTGCTTATTGAGAAGATCTATTTCAAAGCATTCACAGAAATTATTAATTTTTGGGTACGTTGATTACTAACTCTTTTTTCAATCAGAGACTGAGGAGAGCTGGGGAACAAAAGTTAATTATCATTCTATGATATTAGAACTACAATTAGTTCACGGTTCTATAAGTTTTTTAATCAAATTCAAATATTTGTTTTACTCGGTTTCGAAGAAAGTTTAAAAATGTTTAAATGTTGATTTTTCGTATAACGATAATTGCTAACTGCTATAGATATTACACGAATTTTATCATTATTATGGTTACTATTATTATAATTGTTCTTTCTGCATTGTTATTAAAGGTTTTATTTATTGTATAAAAATCGCCCAAGCTATCTTAATAGTTTTGGATTAAAAATTGAATTAAAAGTTTATTCGCAATTAAATATATAGAGAAATCTTGCTATATGTCTTGTGGTATTGTTAATAATAAATAGATAATAATAGAATAGTAATAACATTAATAATAAATAACTTCATGGATGTGCGACGATTGTGGACAAAGATGTTGATAACATACGATGACTTGAAAGAATGTAGAAGATATTGCGTATAGATGATTAAAGCTCTGGCAGACTGATAAAATACTGCTAACCTACCAAGACATTAACAATAAGAATAATCATACCATATCTATATCGCAATTATAATTAAATCACAATTTAATATGAAAAGATCAACTTGAAAGCTTTCCCATACATAGAAAGTTAAGAAATTAAGTTATCGTCAAACTCTCAAGAGCATAAACTGTAATACTGTTTCATTGGAAAATAATTCCGTAATATAACTGCTTCAATGTAACTTTATAGTAATCAACGATGCCAAAAGAAGGGAAAAGTGTCAGCGAGTGGAATGCCCGTCTAAAGCAGTATGCAAGAGGCATTAAGTTCGGGTCTGGAGAGGCTCCCGGGAAGCCAGAAGTGCGTGCCGAAGTTGCTACCATCGACAAATGTTCCTTGCTTATGAGCAAATCCGGAAAATCGTCCATCAACATGTACCTACAAGGCAGTCAGTCGTAAACCAGCCTTCTCGAACAACCGAAGTTCACTTGCGGATACCGTAAAAATTATGTGCCCCCAGCACCACGGGTATAAAAATACCATTTACATGTACAGTAATATTCAGTGTTTTAATCTTTTGATCCTTTGTCGTAATGCAGTTTGTTCCTAACCTCGTACAACGCAGCCCCAGGAAACCCGAGAGCTCACAGCAAACCCCCGGTAACGCCAGTGATGCAAATCAACCTTCGTGCTCCTCAAAACTAAGATTTTGTTTCGCTTTTCATGATCTGGACTTTAGTATTTGGGTTTCAACTTTATCTTGCCAGAAAACTGGGAAAACAGATACAACATAGGATGCGCGTAATTGCGAGAAGCCGACAGCCGCTGGTGACAGTGCATCTCCAATGGGTCGTCCACCTCAGCGAGAAAGTGGTCCTGGACAAACCGCGGTAATGAACGATTAGTTGAAGTATTGGAGTTTATATAAAATCAAATCATTATTGTTCAGGCTCCGACGTTCTTCGAACTTCCTTTAAAGGTACCGAGACCGAAGAGGAGTGTCGGGGATCAGAGGAGATTATCAAGGATCTTCGGTCAGGGGCTTTGCCGGCCTTACCTCCTCAATCAAGCGAATCGCAGGATAGTGGAGTAGCCTTTTCGACACAATCCCAGTCTGAGGTAGGAGCTTCAGCGACTCTCAGCTTTCTTCCCGATGAGGTACGGTATCTAGTCATAATGGCCGGGCGCAAAAATGGCCGGTAGAAAATGGCCGTACGCCGTCTAGTGGCGGCCATTTCAACCAACCAAAACGGCCGACCTAGAGTACCATAATGGCCGGCACTATTTCACAGAACCGTTGGAATTTCAAATATTGTATGTACACTTTGTAATATTTAATTGAAATTCTTATTCAGTTTATATTATAATTGAAATGATTTCAAATGATGAAAAAATACTTTATATGTCCCATTAAATGCACTATTCAAATAATCATTTAAGCTCAACTTTCTAATATCATTAAATAGAATTTTAAATATTAAAAATGATAGGGAATAATAGACTTAATCTCATAATCCGCTTTAATCGTATTGCATTCTACGGAATGTAACAGAGAAAGTTTTAATTAATTAATTTCCTGTAATATTTCAACAAAATGTCATTATTTAATTAACTTAATTAGATAATAATTAAGCTTTGAAGAATGTAACTGAATGCTGTAATTTTCATATTAAAGGAACCGTTAGAATTACAGACACTTGAATTATCACCCCTAATTTAAATTTATCTAGGAGATGGGAAACGATAACTCTTCCGTTAGAAATTTGAAATTTCCGTTAAATGCAAGTAATGTTAACCTAGCACCCTTAAAATGTACGATGAATATAAAAGTAATAACGGAAATATGATCAGCTTCACTTGTCACTCAGCAGTCATGGCAACTAGTGCCTCTTGTAATCTGTGCAAAGTACTAGTTAAGCCGAGGGAACAAGTTCTACAATGTTCTTCTTGTAGCTTGATGCTACATGGGAAGTGTATTAAAGGTATGATTTATACGATAATTCACATTGAGTGCATAAAATTAAATGCTTATAGGCTTAAGCAGGTCCTCGTATAGTTCACACAAAAAGGATGGCGTTCCGTTCTCGTGCGAGTCATGCTCGGCAACTGCGACTGTTTCGGGCTTCCTGAGTCCCACAGCCCCGAAGGCGCCACCAAAACCAAGTTGCCCAGCAATCCGATTAGTTTACTACTCTTTTTCAAGTGATCAGCATCAGGTATGTGGCTTGCTGTAGTTAGATATTTTATTAAAGGTATAACATAATCATTCCATGCTTAAGAGTGACGAGTCTTCTTCTACTTTTCGTACCCCTACTGACGATCCCGGAAATGGTGCCCAAGCAAATCCGATAGTTGCATTACTTGATTCGCGACCAGCTAGGTATGTGGTTTATAGTAAATTGATTGATTTTGATATCTCTATAATATTTTATATACATAATAATATATAAAACTATAATATATATTTAATAATTTTATTTTTATAATATATTTATATCTATAATTTATTATTTTTTATATAATATATAATATTTTATATACATAATAATATATAATACTAATATATATATTACATTATATGTAATATACTATACCCCATTTTTAATATACCGACAAAAAACGGAGAATTCCTGAAAGGTTCCGCGAAGCTGACCATGGTTCCTTACCACCGAGTACTACGTCCAACTTGGGCACTAAACGGTATAATATGCTTTTCAGCATAAATGCTCATTTGTTTAACTGTTGCATTACAAATCAGTTACTGACTGCTAAAATCTCTAATGTAACGAATCGAATTACGTTACAGGAAGAAAAATAATCAAGCAACGTGCCTACAAGCAAATGACCCACCTCAAAATTCACGGACGTCCGGACGTAAACATGAACGGTAGGCTTCAAACTTTACTTCTGTTTTAACAATAAACATCAATATTAACTACGTTTCATTTAGAAAGAAGCCCCCAAATTCACAACCCGCTCGCTGTGACGCCACACAGGTTGGCTGCGTTGTGACCCAGATGGCGGATGCTGACATTCCGGCTGCGATTCCGACAGAGGTAACCTCTTGTGCATTATTTGTCTTATATTGTTTTGCTATAGCTTCACCATTTATTTTTCTAATTAGCCCCCAGCCTACAACATTCCCGCCCCGTTGGAAGAATCTTCTTTGAACTTCAGTCATTCTTTTTCACTCGATGTTGAAAGTACCCCCAATTTTGTTATCGTCGAGGGGGGGGGGGTCCAATAAGCGCAAGCCTTGCTTGATCGACACTCGCGGATTTAAATTCGTCGTAAAGGAACGGACAACGAAGGCGGTAGTCTGGAGGTTTCCGTCCGATCGAAGGACAAAGAAAAGAACTGCTACGCAACTGTGCGTCAAGAAGGCGAGACATTCATTCCAAGCCTTCGATCCCATTCTCACTTACCACAGCACGACCTCAATGCGATCGTCACGGTTGCCGCGATAAAAAACAGCGCTGCTGCGAACGTGTTTGAGCCAGGTCAACAGATTGTCGAGAATCCTATTACGGTGCAATACGCCACCAACAAGAACATGGCTGCGCTCCCGTCTGTTCCTGCTTTAGCACGAATAGCTAACCGTGTTCGGGAAAAAGGCAGGCCCAAACACACCATTTCACTAGACTTTGAGTTGAACAAGAAGCGTATCCCGGCCGATTTCTACCGTGCTGACATTCAGTTTGATGGTCAGCGCCACATACTTCTTGCTACTGACCTACAACTGGACCTTTTATTCAAGAGCAAGCGGTGGTTTTGCGACGGAACATTCAAGACAGTCCGGAAACCTTTTCAGCAGCTTTTGGGGATTCGTTCATTCATCAGATCCTCAACAAACGTTAAACAAGTCCCTCTCTTGTTTTCTGTCATGTCCCGACGCACGGCTTCAGATTACGTACACCTTTTCCAGAATCTCCTAGCTGCCGCTGCTCCTATTCGTCCTTCTGTGCAAGAATTTGTTATGGACTTCGAAATGGCCTTATGGAATGCAGTTGCTGAGGTCTTCCCGGCGGCATCACGTAGACAATGTGCATTTCATTGGACGCAAGCGGTATGGCGAAGGATACAGGGACTTGGTTTACAATCCGACTTCACGAATAATACTGCCGTGAAGAAATACTGCAGATATCTTTTCGCCCTGCCGCTAGTTCCAGCGGAAAGAATCCCCTTTGCCTTCCAACTGATAAGGGACAAATCGAAATCTGAAGGAATCGAAACAATTGCACCAGCATTCACAGAACTTCTGCGTTACGTGGAGCAAAACTGGATAACCAGTAACATGTGGCTCCGATGTACTTGGAATGTTTACAAGCAGCATGTACGTAAAAACAATGATGCCGAAGGTTGGCACAATCGGTTCCACCAAAAAGTTGTACAAAGCAATCTTAATTTTTACGTGCTACTGAATGACCTTCACAAGGAAGCCTCATTCGTATCGCAACAAGTGGAACTAATTGGCCACGGCAAGCTTCGACGGCATATGCGAGAAAATGCACGTGCTATTTAAGCCAGCTTGAAGACTGCTTGGGAGGAGTATGATAAAAATCACTTGGATACGTGGGGTTTAATCAAACAATGTAGTCATTTGTATTTCCTTTTAAGCAACTGACGGAAATGTTTTAATCTCGACTGTGTTTTACGTACTATAGAACGATTAATTCGAATTGACAGTGTTAGTAGTCTCCTTTCAAACTTGACGTGACGATAAGGTTTTAAGGAATTCGACTGAGTATTTTTCACGTATTTTAAAGCAAGTAATCCAAGTGTACAATGTAATGGTTTTACCTCTCCATAATTGACGAAAATGTCTCTATTGCTCCGTTATTTTTTCACGTATTTTTGATGAGTTTAAATCAACTTTAATTCGTTGACTTTAAATAAATTTACTAAAGTGTGATTCCTAGTAACACATAATTATTATTCATCTACATTAGAAATCTTAAGTATTTTAATTAAAGTTTTAATTATAACGATTATAATTATAATATAATTATTAAAATTTAATTCACATACGTTAATCTCTTCCCTAGAATGCAATAGCATAAAGCGGATTTGGAGTGTAATCTTCTTCTCGGAATTAATAGGCAACCTAAGCGGGTTAAGCCGGCCGTGGTTGTTATAAAAGGGGGTCAAGGAAGGAGCGCTCAGTCAGTTCACTTCCAGCTACCCTACCTGTCGTACACGACGTTAAGGTTATTCTCATTTGTTCTGGAGTCAATTACTCCCAGCCATTCTGGTGCCCTGGATCGGCCATTTCGGTTGGTTGAAATGGCCACCGCTAGATGGCGCTCGGCAATTTTGCACCGGCCATTTTTGCGTCCGGGCATCATGACTAGCATTCCTGAGGTACCGTTAGACGAATAGCACTGATTCGCTTTATTTGCAGTAGTTCTGAATTTTTCAGTAGACACTATGAAGAACCAGCAACAAAACGTTTCTTCTTTAAAGGTTGATTCGCTTCCAGCCTCGCTGGTTATGCCTGCAGAATTGCCGGATGAAACCAGACAACCAGAAACCACTCACAACTCCACTGCCGAAGCTTTTGAGGTATGAAGGTGTTTTTACATTTTGCAATAACTAACTTACTGAGATATAACTTGCTCGATTAATCAAATACCGTTTCCTATTTTTAGTGGGAGGACTGTGATGCGGAAGTCACTCCGGATCCTCAAGTTTCTTTGAATCCTTGTACAAGTCAAGTCGTGCAGAAACCTACAACAGAAGTTTCAGGAGCGAAGAAAAAGTCTCCGAGAAGAAATCTTAATCCTCAACTATCGCCAGTAAATTGTTTTCTAGGACTCCAGTATGAACATTAAATTACATCCAGATCTAATAGTTATTTTCTTCTAGATAAACAACCGACAATCTCCCTCACACATCTCATACTTGCCGCTTGAGATGCGCAAGGATCAGAGAGTTTTGCCGGACCATCTTGAGTGGATTGCCCAAATTCTGTACAAGAAGAGTAAGGAGCTGCGGGAACATTTTGACTTAAGGTACTACCCTACACCAGCCCCTGGTCCGCAGCATCAAGGCTTACCTGCACCGGAGGACTACTTCTGACGACGTCTTTGTGTGTGGGCCCCGGTGAGAGCGTGGTAGTACGTCTTGACTTGCCCCAAACCTGGCTGCAACAGGACACTCCACAAGGAAGGTTTTCATCTGAGGCTGCGGATAGTGATCGACTTCTAGAACCGCTACTATCTCGTGACAGAAATTGTCCACTGTTCGGCCTGCTGCAGAAGTTACCTGACGTCCGCCCCATGCATCATGGACCAGCTACGAGAAGACGGGGATCGTTTCCCTGCGCTTCTTACAAAAAACTATGCCTATGATTGGGCTGTGGTCATCATGCTTCGATCGAGAACCAAAAGGGAACAGCTCCACTGCGTTTTGTAATAGCATCAACGAAGTTCACAATGAGGAATGACTCAAGAAGCTCGAAAGCTAATTTTCGGCTTGCGAGCGCCACAAGCAAAGAGAACTTATTGGTGTAATACCAGTGGAGTACAACGAACCCAGCAATTACATTAGCATCCCATCTACAAGGTAAAAGGGTTTATATGATTCATGTTACAGAATGGTACTGATCGTGGCATCGGTCTAATTGCAGGTGGTTCACTCTTTGCTATATCAAAGACGTCTACAGCCGCATCAACTACCTTCGAGCCGCAGCGACATCGGCGTTTGGGGCTATCCTCATAAAAGACTCCACGAAGAAAATAACCGGAAAGCTGCAGGGAGAGGCCAAGGGAACTGCAATGTGGTGCACAAATGTAGGTAACGTGTTAGGTGAAATACCTGCTTATGTTTCCACCAACTCGGAGTCTACGGCCGCATTGCAGAGAATGGCAGAGGGAATCATGGCTCGCTACGAAAGGGCCCATGTTTCGCTCCCAAAACTGCTGTACGCAGACAAAGACTGCTGCCGCAAGTCCGCTGGGAAACCTCAAAAGTTCCGGGAACTTTCTACAAGTGGACTGACTTGGAAGTCAGGCTGGACATCTGGCATTTCATGCGGTGATTGGCGAACGGATGCACGACTGAGTTGCACCCACTGTTTCCCACTTTTATGGCGCAACTATCAGCGTGCATTTTCGAGTGGGACGAAGCCGATGTCCAGCGGCTTCGAGAGGCTAAAAAGGCTGCGGAAGCGGAGGGAGTCTTTTGACGAGGAAAGTATCACAAAGTCAGTCACCAAAGACGAACTAGCAAAGTGCTGCCGCCGAAGAACTCGAGGGGCCGAAGCTACAACAGCCAGCATAGATGCTCTGCTTGATTCGCTTTCATCCGTTACAGACTCCTTGGGTGTCCCTCTATTTAGAGAAAACATGATGGAGATCTGGAGCATTGAAAAGCGACATCTGCCTTGCATCCAGGATCCGGAGGATATTTAGCTTTATACTATCGTTGATTACTCGCTAAAAGCCGGAGTCCGCCTTCCCGTATGCAAATGTAGTCGAGTGTCAACGTCGCTCGAAAACTTTCATCACATCTGCTGAAATTTGTCCCCGGTATGCAAACCACTACGTTTCCACTAGAGGCAATTCATTTTTTTATTTATTCTTATTTATTACGTTTAGGTACCACCACATCCGCTGTCCACATGCAGGCCTATCTCCTGGATTGCATTGCTCGCTGGAACACGATGCGCCGCTCTGCCGCAATTGCTTCTCCAGAGGCGGAAACAGGCTCTTGAAACAGTAGGATTATTCGGCAAGATATCTCGGACAATCGTCTGCGAACTTTCGACATGAAGTTGGAGGTTAAGAGGAAAAATAAGATTATTCCAACAGTCGTTTGGTAACAATTTACATAAAAACATTTCGGAAGCGGTGGAAAAGCTCGCGTCTTCTGTGTTCCAGAAGTCGGTGTTCCCAAATTACAGGGCACCGATGCTAATGGACCCCAACAATCACGAATTAATCGGGTTCGAATACTTGGACAATCACTCTGACCTCCAGTTGCCTTCCGACGAAGACATCCTGGAAGTGATCTGATTGAAAAAGAAGACGAGGGATTCGTGTTCGACATGGGGTACTGTTCCGCGCCCGAAGATTTTTGCGACCGTCCCGCATCTTCTCGTGAAATCGAAGAAGTCCTCGTGGGACCTACCAGACATGTAGGAGGCGACGAGGACACAGATGGCTTCTGTGAGAACGAAGGAAACACGGAAGCGGAAAATCTCGCTGTTGTTGATTCGGACTTCATTCCGGGATGGGACAAAGTTGACCATCTTGCAGCAGAGCTGGTGACCATAAAAAGGTCGTGCAGTCTCCATCGAGCAGCTCACTCTAATTACCAGACTCTACCTTGAGCTTCACGAAGCCGACAGACGCAGCGTTATTTTCCGCCCTTCCTACCCGACTAGATTTTCGAACAGTAGCTTTGCCCGACAAGGCGTAACAGCGCGTATGGGTGCACAGGCTACAAAGCGGTAAGTTTTATATTCTTTTAAGACTTTAAAACGAAGCAATTGTTACGTTTTCCTATTTTACAGGGCTTTTCTCTCTGCTGTTGAGCGTCCGCGAAGTCCAACAGGGAGCAGGGTAGTTGAAGCCGTTTGCTTCCGGCTGCTCAACATCTACCGATCTAACGTGACTGAACCCGTATTCCAGTCACGTTACAGCCAGGTCGTTCGGCACTACTCTGAGATCAGAGGATCCATCCACCTGCTGCAAACCCAGCTTGTGGAACAGAAGGCGTCATTTTCGCTCTTCTGTATAAATGAGAGTGTCTAGCAGAAGTGGTACGTTTGCGATCGTTTTACTTGCTGCACATTTTTACCTTGATCCTACTGATACATTTACAGGCACAATGAATGGGAACGGAAGCAACAGCCGAAGGAGCTGCTCCAGGAGCAAGGAATTTCATTTCCCGTGATTCCCGCTACTGGTGCTGCCCAACTTCCACCACTTATGCTACCGCCGACTGCTCCAGTCCCTTCCTACGAGCCACTGGAAACGCAGGAGCCGAACGACATAGTGATGGAGCAGCTCTGTATGAGTGCTTACAGCCAGGAACTCCAACGAAATTGTGCGGCCGGAACAATGCGGGAACCTGTAGCAGTTAGCGCTAACGCATCTAAAGCAACCAGCACGGGCGCAATTGCAGCAGTCAACACTGGTGCAACTGCCTCAGTGTCGGGTGTTGTTACCAGTCGCGTGAATTAAGGCAGGACAACCCAGTTTAAACACGCTAAACTTCTTCAAAAGGGATTGCCGCTGCCTTAGCCCCGTAATCCCGCCAGATGCATGATCTGTAAAAAGGCAAGGGGCGAGGACAAGGATCATTAGAATCTGCGTGGGAAATAGTATTGTCCGCAAGACCCGGCCCGGACGTCTTTCGAGCAATGTCAAGAGTCACCGCGCCGAGCTCGCTTCGAAGGGAGCTCCGAAGGAAACTTCTTAATTTTCTTCTACATTCATAGTTTCCAATTTTTAATCCACTGCTTGCGTGTCTCCAAGATATTTTGCGTTGTTCATTTAGCTCTTAATAAATTCGATAGTGTGTTCTTCTTTGCCTATGTTATCAGTTTCAGCCAATTTGGAAATCTATTTTCAGCCAATTTTACTCAGTTAACCTACAGTTTGATTTTAAACGTGAGTTTCAGATAAACAGAAAGTTTGACAATTTTAAGATGGTTTCAACCATTCTCCCGGGGAAAAAAAAACTACTACCACGTGGTTGTTTCAACACGGTTTTAAAGTTTTTTTTTCATCACTAAACTAAAAGTCCAGTTTGATTATTGAACAATAAACCGAAGTTTAAGACGGATTCTACAATTTGCACCACTAGTCACTGTTTATAATTATTTTCATTATCATGTTAATTATTATTATCAGTAGTAGTAGTACCCAGTACGTTAGTTGCTAGAAAGTATACACGTCGCCTATGCAGGGTATTGCAATACTACTCAACTTGAGGGGCTGGACTTTCTCTTTCCTCATCCCCTTCTCCTCCTTTTGCTCTCTTTTTTCTCTCTTTTCTTTTTTTCTCCTTTCCCCTTCCTTCCCCGAAGACCCGACGATCTTGCCCCGGCCTGAGACCAATAAGATGCTTCAAATGTCAGGGTCTCAGACACACACAAGAACGCTGTCCCAAGGAAAAACGATGTCTGTTCTGCGGGGAAACGCACTTAGAAACTGAGTGTGCAAATAAACAATGCAAGGATAGAAACAAATGCGTCAACTGTGGAGGGAATCACCTTCCTGGGTCCTCTAAGTGCCCGAAATTCTCTAAAGAAACTCAAACTCTCAAAATACAAAACAAGCTTCGCATCAGCTACAAGGAGGCTCTTGAAAATTGAAAAAAAAGAACAGCGAAAAAGGCTCAAAAGCCAAAACTTGATCCAATTGAAGTTGAACTTCCAACTCAAAAATCGAGTGCACAACAAGAAAATATACAAAACATAAACGTGACCAACAAACCAAGCTTGGTGCAGGGACCAGCTCAACCAGAACCGAATGACCAAAAACACAGCTAAAAAGACATACTTATGATTTTTCCTCTTATCACCTCCATCATGAACAACATACAAAACCAGTAAGTAATACCAATCCTACTTCAGTTACTTCAGAATCACTCAAAGATGAAAGACAATGAAGTAGTAGAAATCTTCAAAACTATCCATCAAATTTACCTAACGACAAACCCATTAAGAAACGAACCAAAAGAAAATGAAGGTGTCAGTTTGAATCAGTAGAAGGTGGTATATTCACATATGCAACGAATCAGGAAAAAAACTAACCATCACTTAAAATGCAGAAAACCCGATCCCATAAAACCCGAATTTCAAACATGTGGCAACATAGCAACCAGACCAGTCAATGCAGACGATCAAAGAACAACAAACAATGCGAGCGGGTGTGAAAAAGTGACTCCCAATTGAGCACTTACAACGCCAACCCACCTCTTTCAACCTTCAAGAGCAGTCAAAAGGGGTGCCTGTTTCTAGTTTTGCGACCGGATCCCTTGAAAATCAAATCCTTGATGTGGAAGCAAGAATAACTATCTATTTTCATCGAACAATATACCGTTTCCCAGACAGAAGACTTCTAGACATTAGTTCGAGCGTTTCCATCAAAACCTGCTTTGGAAAACTTTACATTAGGGAAACAAAAGTTAGTGAGAATAACTAGGCAAGCCCTTGTGCCGTATTTCAACGGGAAATTAATAGAAACTTTAAAGAAGATCCCGTTTTGGTTATGATTGATGAAACTATGGATTGCAGCACCGCTAAATAGCTGGTGATCTGTGTTACGTTCGTTAACGACAGCTTGGAGATGGCAATCGACGTAATGGATATTGAGCCGTGTCCTGACTGAAACCCACGAGACCATCTACGCAAAGACGATCGAAATGCTCCAAAATATTGGAGTTCCGATAAGAATTTGGGAGGGATTTTGTTCAGATACGACCAATTCTATGATGGGATCTAAAAACTCCGTAGCAATGTTGATTGGGAAGAACTACCCTCATCTTGTCGCTGTAAAATGTACTTGTCAGATGTTAATGCCTGTCTGAAGGTGCCCACCAGTCTTCAGGTCCTAACAAGGGACATTTACAACTATTACGGTTCCAGTACCCAAGAGTGATCGTGTTAAATGGATTTCAAAAGTATATGAACACTTAAGTACATACAATTTTGGCACCGCGACAGACACGGTGGTTATCAGTAAAGCAGTGTGTTGATCGGATTCTGGAGCAATGGGTTCCTGTAAAACTATTCTTCACCAACGACATGCATGAGGACCCCATTCATATTAACAACAGAATCCCAAACAGCATTCTAACTCAACTACAAAACCACGTAAATCAAGGTTCTTCTGCTGTTTTTGAGTGACTTTCTTTGGAAATTTACTCACTTTAACCTCTTGCTCCAAAGAGAGGCCCCTCTTTTTAATTTGTTAAAAAGCAAAACAGACCAGCTGATACGAGACTTGGCGGCAAGATTTGCAAAACCGAGTTGCATCAAATCGATGGGTTCAAATATCCTGTCGATAGATGTTGAACTAACTACAGAACACGTACCACTTTAATTAACATACTTGGGGAAAAAGTTATGGATTCAGTGAAAACAGCTAAAGGAAGGTGATTTCAACATTACTGAGGGAGAGACCAGTAAAGTTTACCCGAGTGCGCGAGAATTCTGTAAAGAGGGGATACAACAAAAAAAAAGTTCAAATTTGATGAAACTACATACGACGATGCACGCATTTTGGAGCCAGCCAACGCACAGAGTCTTGTCCCAAAAGTATCAAACAAATCGCATCGATACTGGCATGGCCAGAAAGGAATGCCGCCTTCTTGACTTGTTGAAAAAGCCTTCTTAGGAGCCAATGTTGATACAGAGGAGAAACCTGTGATGATAACATCATACAAAGACTGTATGTTGTCGCAGTTTAAAGCAAAGAAGCCGAGCAATGCTGAATTCAAAGAAGAACCTAGAGACACTTTTCTGAACCATTTGTACACGGAAATTGAAAGAAAGGAGGTTGTAGAATCACGCATTAGCAACAATTTGACAGATAATATTCTTTATCATCTGTGTGATTATTTACTGTATTCGCCAATATTGAACCGAACGCACAAAACTGTACGGTAACCATGATGGCAACCGCAGGCCCCGGCTTTCCCAATAAGAACACATTACAGTAATTATTCAAAATCCCAGAAAATTATACTCGCACCACAGTTTTCATCTGGGCGCATGTTTACGCTACTCCACATAATTCAAGGTTGTGTTTCGAACACGACTGCATGCGGAGAGTTGTTTAAGAAGAATTCTTTTGGAAACGTTCTTACCGGTATTCCTCTTGAACAGGTTCCCAGCGCAGGATGTGACGAACACCAGTAATCTCTTCTTTTTACTTAGATATACGAATACCCATGTTGAAAGTTTTTTTGTTTCGCCAAACTTAATGAAAGGGATTTAACCAGGCTCAAACTGCTCCCACCCACTCTGTTTTGGGGGGGGGGGGGGGAATCTAGCACGATCTTATTAAAATTGTATTTGCGAGTCACAATGTGCTTATTGTCAACAATTGGTGTGTCATCTATAACTAAGAATACGAATTTTACATTTCTTCTGTTGTGCGGTGTGCGGATGTGCCATTACTGTACCGGTATTGTCAGAAATTTGAATAATGAATATTGAGACTTGCATTTTAATTCGCATCTTGAGAGTATTCAAATTTAACTATTGTTTCTATGCTTCTGTACTTGTCCGTTACTGGAAGCTGTTAACACTCTGTGGGACTTTGCAATAGTTTACTTCAATATAATTCAAGAGAAGTAACATTTTCGGCAGATTTCTGCATTTCATTCATATGTCGCACACTGCACGATGTCCTCCAACTGACCACCAGCACTACCTCTAGCCCAGGACAGGTACGAGGACAACCTTTCTCCTGTACTCCCTGGCTAGAAGTTGGGAGATAGTGGGAGAGCACGTAAAATGACCATTCTGAATTGAACAGATAATATAATGTGTACCTCTAAGTTCATGTGGGTCATTACCGCAGTGTGTTGTGAAAATATCATGTAGGATCACCGTGTAGTATTGTGATACAGTTAACTATGATAAAAAAAATTTCATTTTGGGTATTACGTTCACGTTATTGATAGAAGATATCTGAATACTTCGTGTTTACCATCCTTATCGATCCTCGGCCATGATGTCTTCGGAGGCGTCGACATCGAAATCCTTCTTGCAACAGTAAGGGATATCGGACACAGGGTTGGTGATAACGTAGATGTGCAGAACCAGACCTGTTGTAACAACAGAATATTTAGTTACCCAGATTTAAGTAAAATCGACTCTGCAAGGTAATTTCCTTCTATCAGAACCATATGTACAGGGAGCAAAGTTGGATTCTAAAAGCTTCACAAACAAAGCTTACCTTTTATCGAATAATTTTATCAGAGAGACATTTCCTCCTGGCATTATTGTCTTGTCGTTTCTGAATACAAACTTCAGACAACAAAATTAGCGACCTGTGAAAAAAAAACTAGATGCATTGCGCGTTGAACGCGAGGTTTGCATTGACCTTCCTACGTTTCATGTTCAAGCTTTCTCGCCGACCACAGTATAGAGAACACTCAGTATCACGGCTAATCCTATCTCCCTATGTTAATGCTGCGAGCGCGAAACTAGCGCCAAATTGCTGCGGATGAGTTCTGTCGGTACTATGAGTGCTCAAAGCCTTAGTCTCCTAACCTTTATTTTCTCAATACAGTCTTAGTACTATGAGCAGCCACCGACAGGTCTGGCGCTAGTTTCGCGCTTGCAGCATTAACATGGGGATATAGGACTTTATGTGATACTGTTCCTATACTGCGGTTAGAATCAACCTTTCTTTCCGACCGCTGCGAAAACTGCAGCGCTGTTGCCAGACTACTCACTGATTTATCATTTGAAAAATTAGATCAAATCAAACGTTTCAATGAACTAAAAAATTAATTTAAAAATTAATTAAAATATTACTGATCATTAAAATAAATTTCAGTTGTACCAAATTTATGATTCAACATCATGAGATTCAAGAATAATGTTTTTTAGATGCTATATAGGGACCATGCGTAGACTGCAGCGCCTCCCAAGCGGTTCAACATAGGAACTGTTAAACGCCATAAGAAAACATTGAAATTCAGATCGTTTTGTTTCACTTCAGATCGTTTTTTGACTTCTTTAAGGATGAGCCAAAGGAATTGTTGTGTTGTAAATTGTAGTAACACTAGAAAAAATAGCCCAGAAGGCACCTTATTTTATTCATTCCCTCGGAAAGATGATGTCCGTTTTCCAGGCAGAAGGGAACACTGGATAAACTTGGTTTGTCGTCAAACCTCCGAGTGTAGTACCTACACATTTTTAATGTGTATTATGTTTATTTAGTTTTTAATTGACTTCTTAGGTTAGATTCGTCCAAGTGGTCCCCAACTAAATGTTTGCGCATTTGCTCGCAACACTTTGTTGGCGGGAAGAGGAGCCACCACCCTTTGTCACCCTCATATCATCCCAGCATTTTTTCGGAAGTTTACAAAACAGCATGAAAAAATATATATAGTGCTTTACGCTGATTCGAGAAACATCAGTGACAATGAAATCAAAGAATCCGCCAGAATCTGTTGACTGATTTTGCTGGCTCATCACGTGAAGCTGAAGTTATGAACTTTCAAGAAGATCAGGAGTTGCACGAATACCTTGAGGAGAAAAATATGGAGAAATCAGTGCAGGTAGTGTATTTATTGTATGCACCTCACATTTCAATTTGTTCCATCGTTCATGTCTTTTTGTCTTCTAGGCTGACTTGACTGCGAATATCTGTATGGGCTCGTTCACATTTAGTTGCGAAATGGAAGGAAGTTCAGTTGGAACTATGTGTTCAATACCACAACTAGCAGCAAAAGGAACCCAAACGTCAGAAACTCGACTAACAGCAGATGTTGCAGTTGGGCCTGACGATGCATTTGACGATGATGTGGTCTCTAAAGGGGGAGTTATTTTAGAGACTTTTCAAGCATTAGGAATGATGAGACCATGGTCGCGCTTTGTGTGGTGCCACTTGCCTTGTTTCTCACAATTCTTCAGCCGTTGAAAATTGTAGATGTGCGCAAAATATCGCATGAAAACAGGCTGCTGATTTTCTTAACCAAGTTGAAACTTGTACTCCCCTTCATTGCGATATCAGTTCTTTTTGGATCCACAGGGCTACTGCTGCCAGGATCTTTACAGAAGTACTGGAGACGCTGAGCGATCAATTTTGGAACTGCGTTTTTTGGCCTAGTCGTTTTGCAGTTCAAGATACAGTGCCAGAGTGCTTTCCAAAGAAGTATTCAGATTGTCTAGCCATCATTGATTGTACAGAGATTTCCCTTGAGCGACCGCCGACTGTAGAGCAACAAATTTACTTTTATTCGCAGTATAAAGGAAAGTTTACAGCGAAATTTTTAATAGCGATTTCACCCACCGGTTTTATCTCCTTCGTGTCATATACTTACGGTGGAAGATCTACTGATTCCAACATCACTGTTGATTTCTCCTTTCTAGAGTTAGTGGAACCTGGAGACGTCATACTTGCTGATAAAGGGTTCCCCCAGATCAGAACTTCGTTAGCAGATAAGCGCGTAGAACTTATAATGCCTCCGTTCGCGAGCAAGGAAAAACCAAAGTTCAGCGGCGCAGAGATGGATGATTCTTACAAAATTGCCAGCGTTCGAATACACGTTGAAAGAATAATCGGGTACATCAAACGTTTCAGGATATTAAAGGAAATGAATAATGACTTACTTCCGTACATCGACCCCATTTTTTAGAATTTGTTGCATCTTCACTAACATGAGTTATGCAGTTGTGTCTGAATGCTGTAGCCATTACAGTATCATGCCAGTGTCGTAGTATGTGTCATAATACAGATGTGTTCGCTTGCACTTACTGGATGAAAATGTTATATTGGCAGTTACTCGAGTTTTATTGGAAAAATAACTAAGGAAGGTTCTTTAAAGACAGGCAGTACACATTCATCGAATCATGGCCGGTAAAAAAGAATCAAAATAAAAAGTTTCCATGTTTGGTACCATATCGCTCAGGAAAAGCTCTTCTCTATTCATGTGCACAACCAGGAGTTGGTGAGGAGAATAAATAACAAAATGACACAAATTTAAGTTCAAAATATACATAGAAATCTGAACTTGAGTAAAATACGCGTGTTTTTTCTTCAGCTGAAAGGTACCGTTGGAATACAACAAATAAGGAACGTTTGCTCTTTTCTTCTCTACGTCCACAATCACTGTATCGCAGCACGAAGATGGACACTTAATTTCAACCAGGATAGGTTCCTCAGAAGGATCCAGTGGGTTCAGATAGCTCAGTCCTTCTGGTCTGCAGCAAACCCACGGTTGATTTTCTGTAATCACAAGTCCACAGGGAACGACATGACTTCTCATCACACTTGCATACTGTTCGATAGCCACTGGTTCATTTGTTAATCCATATTGAGTGTTGTTAGATTTGAAAGGTTTTGCTTGCAGAAGAGCCGCAGTCAATCCCTGGAAGTCACGCTGACGAGTTCTAATCTTGTGTGCCGCACTGCTACTAGAAATTCTGACTTTCCGCTCCTGCCTCCATAAATCGCTTGCACTTTGACCAATGGTGTCACAGCATATTTCAAAGATCCTTTGTTCAGTAAGCTTAATTTTAGCAGAATAAAAAATTCCCTCCGTTTCTGGCTAGGATTCCTTTGAAATAGAAAAATCAATGTGGTCATACACATAAATTGCAGTTTTGTAGTTAACTTTCATATACTTTGTTTACCTCTTGGTCAACCGCTGTCGATGGCACGGCAAGATTTTTGGAAAGTAGAAGGGCTCTGCTGTTGGTGAAACATCCATGCCTTGCTGAAATTCCGATAAAAATCCTAGCTATGGCTCTTCGAGCTGCCACTTCGATCACAGCTTTAATCATGGCAAGCAATAAAGGATAAATAATTTTTTTGGACTCTGCTGCAGTTTCAGCAGTAATCATTTTTTCATGAGCTGATTCTGTGTTACTTGCACGCATCCAATGCATCTCAGACGGCTGCAACTCTACAGCATGCAATGTTAGTTTCAGTGGGACGCAGTCTCGGATTTGTTTTGCGGAACTGTATCCTTACGAAGAGTAGCACCAGGCTTACCCCATTCTTGTTCAGAACTTGTCTTGGAGATGGATGGCTGGTTACTAACATTGATTACTGCTGCAATATGTTTGCAGAGCGAGTTGTCAGCCTGGCAAGAGCAATGATGTTCAAAAACCTCTCGGTCTTCCTTGTAGACCTATGTATAAGGATATTAAGAAAGATATTTTTAAATGGAGTACATGAATTCAATTAAAGCTCAAATAGATGCTCTTTACCTTCAGTTCAACGGAGACTGGAGGCTCTCTGATATTTGTTTGCCGCATGATCGACGAGGTTATCGTTGAAAAGTTATCCGAATCGATTATTATTGTCTCTTGCAAGTTTGAAACGTGCATAATAAGCTTCTCTCCCTTCATTTCAGTACTAGGGCGCATATCATGGATAAATATCGGCTTAAATCCGTGTTTTAGAACTAAAATTCCCTTGTTTTCCCTTGTTTTTGTATCTTCGTCTTATTGACAGATCACCCCGAAACTTCAGCGACTTGCAGCTAGGAGATGCGATTACAGCGCCTCTATAGACCACGCACGGTCCGTATAGTAAAACTCGAAATGCAAGTCGCAGTTTTTTCCGAGGGGGTCTGAAACTCCAAGGAAAAGTGTACGAAGATTATTTGCTAACATGTGGATAACACGGAGACATCATGGAAGTAGCAGGCTGAAAACAGTGATAACATGACCTAGGTGTACGAAGATTATTATAAGTTTCGGACCCCTTGGTTTTTTCTTGTCAAATGGTGGGAGTTTGGTAACTTATTACGAAAGAATTCAAATGATTAAGTTGAAGTGCGACAATTAGATCGAAACAATTTTCTCGAAATTGTACTGAATCAAAATAAAGCCGAAAGAATCGGAAAAATCTTCACTGGTTGGTGTTAGATTGAACACTATCAACATAAAATTAGAAATTGATGGACTAATTTTAGCAGCTTATCATATTTCTTTTATGTTATCGAAAAAGTATTATGAACCATTGAGGTTATGCGGTGCATGATTTAAACGATTCTTCAACCTCTAAGAGCTGATCTCGTAATAAAGTTTGACTGTTAGGTTATGTTTTTGTTTTTACAATTGTATGAAATACTATCAACTAAACTTTTTGAGTATGTATACATACTCAAAATGTGAGTAAACATGGAAACGTGCAAGTTAAAGTGAGAGTGTGTATACATACTCGAAAACTAAACTCGATTAGGTAATTTAATTTTCGAGAAGAACAAGAACTCTCAGTCATATCAGTTTGTACTGATACCACCATTGATATACGTTGAGCACCTTGAATTTTAGGTTAAAAGTAACGAATTGTTAATAACTAAATTGAAAATTAGTAAATAAATTTATTAAAACTGACTTTAAATTTAGGATTACTAAAATTTCAGTTGTGCGCTACTAGTTTCATTCTTAGTCAAGGTTATGAGTTAAGATTTCCTCGCCGTATTAAATATTAGAGCTCGAGTATTTCGTTCATAGGATTATTTTAAGTTAAGTTTCAAGTTTATTTTTACAAAGGATACGGCATTTTTTTATTACCTACACAGAACTTTCGAGCAAACACGACAAACCTGAAGGCCTTGTTAGCAAACATTGACCCCATTTAGCTCCACGTGTGTGAGATGTTAACCCTTTACATATATTACAATATTATATTAACAAATTGTTATCTAATTTTTCTATATATGTATATTTTAGTAATACCTAATAGTGAGTTTTGTCATAAATAAGGGCTTGGTAAATAAATCATAGTCGAACCCTTGATATGACAATACCAGTCTTGAGGTATAGCATAATGTCAATTAAACCTTCATTCTGTTCAATAGTGTTTGACCTTGAAAGTGTTATAGTTTAACAAACCGAGTTTACAGGTGTGAAATATGCCTCGTGTGAAAACGATTATTTTTATGAATAGTTATATTATTAACAAGAGCAGTGAAAATGATGTTGGCAGCTATTGTGATGAGTCTGATGATGGCCGCGGTGTCGTGCGTTCCGGCCGAGTTGGCGTCCCGCAGTTTGCCACTGAAGTCGCTGCCAAGTCTATTGAAACCCTTGGTCCGCACGATGCCTGACTCCGCTGTTGCCGATGTCGCTCCAGAAGGCGAGGCCTTGAAGCTGTCAGCTCGTTCCATCGTCGATTCGATCAGCCAGATTCTGGTAACGATATCGCTGGTTTACTCTGTTTCCATGCCAGATCTTACCTTATAAAATATCTATGTATTGTAGACCAATATCCAGGCTACTGGTCCCCAGAACAACGAAACCAACGCAAAAGTTGGGGAAATCAACGACAAAGTTGGAAGCATTGCGACTGATGTTAGCGGCCTTGAACTTTGAAACTTTGAAACCTTCAACCTTGAACCTGAAACTTTGAACGATGACTTGAAGCAAATCAAAGGAACCATTACTTCGAGCAATACCGAGGTTGTGAATGCACTGAATGCAGTCGGTACTAATATTGTGGACGAACTGACAAAACTCCGTCAAGCACTGAGTGCTCAAGATGTTACAAACAAACTGACTGAAATTGCTGATACTCTGGAAAGTATCCAACTGCCTCTTGGAAATGAATAATTCCTCATGACAAATTTTCACGTATTAAACTTTCAAGATACTCTTTTCAAGGCGGTGGAAAACTTTTACGTTTACGATGGGGACAACTTCTCTCTTGATTTTTTTGCCTTGATTTCGGCTGCAAGAAAATAATACAAATCTGCAGCAAAATGCTTTGCGAACTCATTGGTTAACTTCAGTCTTGAATTTTTGACCTATTATCATGAGGCATAAAAATTAACATTAGGGATCATGAATGACCCATAGAGGCACTGAAGTTGCATCCCCTGGCGGCGAATCACTTAAACTAAAATGGCGTATCGCGGAAATCGTGTACTTGGGAAATCATATAAAGTAGGCGAGTTTTAGTGCTTAAAACTGCTAAAAACGCAGATTTAAGGCAGTATTTCTCAGTGCGTCCGAGCAGGGAAAAAAATTACCGTAATATTTGAATATAATTTATAGTTGCTCTAGTTTTCAACATAGGCACGCGATGCGGATAATTCTAAAAGTTTCCCGTTTCTCTATTGTTGACAAACTTTCACTGCATAATGCTTAGATGAATCATATTTTTCCTTGTAGTTTGGTGAGTATATAAGATCCGTATGTACATTCGTTCAGCATCAGCTTACATTTCAGCTTTCAGTTGAGCACTGACAACTCAGCTTGTTCGTCAAAGAAAATGAAATTCATCGTAGCAGTAAGCATAAAACCTTTCAAAACTCATTGTTCAAATAATTCACTAAACTTTTGTTCAGGTCGTCCTTATGGCAGTATTGGCGTCCTCCATGGCGCAGGATTCCATAAGCGAAAAGCAAGTCCAACAGGAGGGAGGTTTGATAGGCGCTGCATCCCAGCTCTACGGTCGCTCGTTCAACTACCCCGGCTCACCCTACCAGAATAACTTAGGTTTGGGTTTCGACTACGGTAACTCACCGTATGGCGGGTTCGGTAACGGATTCGGGGCTCCCTTTCTTCCCAGCCAGTTGCTGTCCGTCGGTTACGACTACCCTTCATACGCAGCCGGGTCTTACGGGGGCTCCTACAACCCGAACTACGGGGACTTAACAGCTACGGGTATACCAACACGAATGCTTTCGGCGCTTACCCACCGTACGCCGCAGCGGGAAGCTATGGTGGCTACGGACTCCAGCGCCCGGTTGGCGCCTACGGCGGATACCGCTACTCAGGCGCCGGCTACAGGACGGGCAGCTATGGCGCAGGCGCTCGGTATTAGTGAGACAAACCTTTTGTACGTCGAATATGCAGCCATTTTCATTGGGTGCAGCGTCTTAGTATTTCTTGTTTGCTTTGTCTTTGCCAAGTTCAGGTTTTTGTACTGATGACGACTACATGTCAAATGCCATATATTGGTATTTTTGCTATAATAAACGCATTGGAAAACTTATTTCATTTATCGCCTTCTTAATTTTAATATAATATCGAAAGCTGCCATTACATTGAGGAATGATTAAATCTTGCTTAACTTGATGAATATACATTATCAGTAATAATTTTACAAAATAGGTCAAGATAAACAGAGGTTTGTATTCGTAGTAGTCGAAGGACAATCGTTCGATAGTTCATTTTTATATGCTCCTGTTGACAGTGGTTTTGCTACCATATTCTAATTGATTTTTGCTGTTTTGGAAGGTTAGACTCGATTAAACTAGAAACATATTTCTTGGCTTGCTGTCGTCAAATGATGAGAGTCATTGACATCATTCAAGTGTATCTACCTTTTGGGGAAAAAAGTATCTATAGCTTTATCCTAGACAATATCCAGACCACAGGTGGACGTTGTCAGGAGTATATGATAGTGACTAGTTAATCTTGCCTAGAAAATAAATAGTATAAACTGGTTAATTTCACCTAGCTGTTCTCTAGATATTCTCCATCATTTTTCTTTTAAATATCCAGTGATTCTCTAAATAATCTCAAATCTTTTTTCCAACAAATATTATCCAATAAATAGAACCACCCAAACGGATTTGGACGCGCTCTTGCGTGATGAGCGTGTAGTTTCATTCTACGACGTAATATATGTTTTACACAAATTTATACACTGATACATTCACAGATTGATCAGTTCTACCTTTGACTGAATTTGAACCCACTTACTTGCTTAGTAGGAACATTGGGTATCGTCGGACAAATTTGAAAATGTTCATTGGGATTCGATCAGACGTGGTCAGATGTACTGAAATAAGGTTTTTTAAGTTTTATCAGTTTATTTACAACAAGAGTTGGTGAACTAAAGGTACTTCTCCCGTAGGAGCCTCGGATGAAGTTAATACCTCGGGACCTTTAATGTTTTTGTCTTTGTACTAGCCGGTATATTTTAGACTTGAAACTTGACATCTTAGCTTATAATTAAGTACGTTCATTGAACCATAGGGCTTATGAAAGTATCGTTGATTTTTATAGTGCCTCCTGTGAGGTGAAGTGTAGAGTTGGCTCCCGAAATTTCAGTAATTAAAAAAAAAAAATCTTATTTTGAAGGTTCAGTCAAAACCGTCGGCTGTGTTACTCATCTGTTGATACTAGGAACCTGGAACCTGTATGATAGATTTCATGAATATAGCGTTACGTGTTAAAGTTGTATTATGGTATTTTTCAGAGTAAACCATTATTTATATAAAATGTTTTGACAAATATGTATTTCGTATATCATGTACAGGGAAACTGTATACATTTACTTGTGTGCGTCAAAGGTCATTTGGGATCACTTCCTTCCTGGTTTCTCTTTCTTTGATATCTGAGCTTTCTCCAGTGAAAGTCGAGCATTCCAGTATACATCAAAATTTGGGATCGTGGTTTCCTTATTCAAAAGACTTGTCTGTATATAAACGAACAGCAGGGTTCTGGAACTCTATCAGTAGCTTTCGTACCTTCCAAACCAGTACAGCTTTTGTAGAAACGAAATGAATCTTGAAATTATTCTCGTAAGTTACTGGTGACTGGAATTTCTGTGAAATACTTCAATTTAAACTGTATAGTTATTGATCAACCGTAATTATGTTTGGTTTGATTTTTTAGGTTCAAGTCTTAACGCTAGGACTTGCGTTAGCAGCAAACCCGCCATCTCGTCTATTGCCCCCAGCGCAGCCTGCTTCGTCTCCAGTAGCTTCTGCAACTAATACCCAAGCCGCTTACGGAGAGCGCTATGGAAGCGCAGATGGAGGCTATTACGATTCATACGGCACCTATCGACCTTCTGGTAACTCGTACGTTATACCAGGTGGCACCTTTAAGTCAGCGATACCCCATACCTTCAGCAAGGCGAAAATCATTCTGAAGAAACCGGTTGCAGCAGCTCCTTACGTCAGTGCTTACAGACCTCCTGCTGCTACGTACGGAGCGTACGGGCTTCCTACGTCGTACAGTAACGGCTACGGTTACGGAAACAGCCTTGGTGGCTACGGGTACGCTAACGTACCAGGGTCGATAAACTACGGTTACGGTAAAGGCAAAGGGTACGCTACGGGATACGGAGGAAACTACGGAACGGGTTACAACGGTTACGGAACCAGTTACAGTAGCTACAGAAACGGATACGGATACGGAAGCGGTTACAAGGGTTACGGCACTGGATACGGATCCGGAGCTTACAACAGACCAACTTATAGCTCCACTTACGGGTACTCATCAGGCTACGGCTCTGGTTACCGTTACGGATCAGGTTACGATGGATCCTACGGTTACGGAGGAAGTCGTTACCCGGTCACATTCAACGGATTCGACCATTACAACGGCCCATTTTATTACGGAGGCTGGCAACCGACTTTAGGGCCCTACGGAAATGCTTTAACGCCGAATAACCTGAACGCTTACTACGGATTCGGAAGCGCAAGCACATACTGATGCTCGAAATTTTCTAATCTCTGTTTTTTAAGTAGCCATATGTATTTTTCTATATAATAATGACTCCAATACAATCCGTTTAAGTGTCAGTTGTGGAAGTATTTTATTTTAACTATAATTATTGAATATGTTTATACAATTTATTAGACTAGATCAAATATCTATAACGATAATCCATAACATTATGGTAAATACTTTGATTTTGTACTTGTGCTTAATTTATGACGAGATTATTTTATTTCATAACAAATTTTCGATTCGATTGCCTCATTTGTTGGTTTAGGATGAAATGTCATCGAGTTACAGTTTCTACTACAAACTTAGCAGAATAGGTGCTTATGGGCTAAATAAGTTTCAGATCAAAATTTATGATTAGGCTAAGGTGGTGACGAGAAGAATGTAAGCAAAGCTTATTAACAACACAAATTAATAGAATCACGCGCATGAATGGGTTCTAACAGATTTTGATAATTCGTGAAATTTTTGCTGCACTAAGAAATACACTTTGAAGCAACGTAATACAAGTATTCCAGCCATTGTTAAGGCATATGCGAGCGATGATATCCGTACCGATATGGATATATGAAACCTTCACTTTCTTGGACGAAATTAAATGAATCAGTTTAGTAACAGAATAAGCCAGCAGTCTTTCGAAATGTGTTCGTATTTTCTATTTATTTTGTCTTAAAGTAGTTGTCTTTCTAACTTGAACTGTTATTCATATTTGATTGATTGCACCATTTGAGTAAGTTGAATTAGTTACTTTAAGCATAGAAAGCTAGGAGTAGATTAACATATGATTTCATATATTAAATGTACTGCTTTCATTTAAATCCGACCCGATTACCTTTCACCCGGGTAATATATTGTCCATGTGGTCGCGAACTTCAGGCACCAACTATTATTTTCCTGAATAATTTTCCTGTTTCCTTGAAACTTTTCCTTTGACTTTTTTTCTTATTTGAAAACGTGCCCAATAAACGACATTCTCCAGGAATAATCATGCAGAACGAGGGTCATATGTCATTACGGATTCAATAGTTTTACTTCCTTGCTCAAGAATATCACGCGATATGTCTTTTTAAGTTTCATATCTTTAGATTTCTGTTCAGTTTTCCTACTTGACTAGATTTAGTATAAATGCACTGGAACATGACTAGTTGGAGCACAGTTTGCCTAACAGCGCAAATCAAAGCAGCAGCAAAAACTTCAACTGAAATATTCCATCATATATTACTATAAGATGGCGATGTTGCAAGTAAGTTGTTAATTTACAATTAGTTGCTATCATTTTTAAATCTGGTTTTGGCTCCGCAGATTGTTTGTTTGGCTGTTGCTCTTAGCGTAGCATCTGCACAGTACGGTTTGGGAGCCTACGGAGGCTACGGCTACGGAGGACTCGGTGGTTACGGAGGCTACGGTGGCTATGGCTACGGAGGACTCGGTGGTTACGGAGGGCTTGGTGGTTACGGAGGGCTTGGTGGTTACGGAGGGCTTGGTGGTTACGGCGGCTACGGTTACGGAGGACTCGGCGGCTACGGAGGCTACGGTTACGGAGGTCTAGGCGGCTATGGTTACGGCAGTCGCTTTGGCCGTGGCTTTTACGGAGCTGGTTACAGTCCCTTCGTGAATTCCTATGGCTACGGAACCTCTTACTACGGAACCAACCCTTATGATTTCAACTCTGCCTACGTTTACGGAGCTCTGGGAGGTAACGGAGGCTACGGTACCGGATATGACTTCGTTGGACCTTACGGCTCGGGCTACTCCACCATCGTCCCCCCTTACGCTGCTACCAAGTACTACACCCCCTATTACGGAGCTGGTTACGGAGCGGGTTACGGGTTTGGAGGCGGTTACGGAGCCGGTTATGGAGCTGGTTACGGATTCGGAGCTGGCTACGGGGCTGGTTACGGACTCGCCTATTAAGCTGATAACCCCAAGTTAACAAACCATAGAACTTCGGCTTTATCGTGTTTTAACTTTCACAACTGGTTTGGAATCTGTAACATTTAGAAGAAAAATACAGTGCACTTGCATGATATTCATTTCTTTGGAACAGTATCTCTTAAACCAAAAAAAATAAAAGTTTCTAGAGCCAAGCAATAACGTGCTGTCCACGTTATTAACCTGGCTCAAAGTTACAAGATGATATTTTACGATTCAAATATAATCATAAATATTTTCTATGTTTTGTACACTCGTGAGTAATATTACGTGTTAGAGTTTTTAATTACGAATATACAAAAGTCGTTCAAAACCCGTGTAATGAACAACAAAATTTATATCAAATTGGGAAGTTGTATAGGAGATGATAACAGAAGAGGCTGAAGTAACATACGTTTTATATATCTCATAACATTTTATATAGTCAAGTATTTCATGTGTTACAAAACTAAACTATGAGAGCATAAGACTTTGTCTGAATTAATAACCAGGCTACCTTAATCTCAGTAGAAAGGAAAATCAAACGCTAAGTCGTAACCGAATGTGTTTTTATTTGCTTTCGTAAGCAGTAACAGTCACTTAATAAAAATAATGAATCACGAGTAATAATAGCGAATTTTTAATTAATATATTTATTCTTGAATATAACAAATGTTCCGTGTATGCCTATTGCGGCTGAAATGTAAATTATCCGTCATCCATGTCTCTCAATATAAGATAAGCTAATAGAAAAACATACAATGATGGCGATGATTGAAGGAATAAACGGCTAAGGTTAAATGTTACTAGAGCTTTCCCCCTGATATTGTTCAATAAATTTACTTCCTTGCTTGAGTATTCATCACGCGATATGTCTTTTCACTTTCATATCTTAGGCTTTCGGTTCAGTTTTCCTTCTTGGCTAAATCAGTATAAATACGCTGGAACAGAACTAGTTGGAGCACAGTTTGCCTAGCAGCGCAAATCAAAGCAGCAGCAAAAACTTCAACTGAAGTATATCCCATCATATTTTACTATATAAGATGGCGATGTTGCAAGTAAGCTTTTAATTCAGAATTTAGTTAGTATTAGTTTTAAATCTGGTTTTGGCTCCGCAGATTGTTTGTTTGGCTGTTGCTCTTAGCGTAGCATCTGCACACTACGGTTCGGGAGCTTACGGAGGCTACGGCTACGGAGGACTCGGCGGTAACGGAGGCTACGGTTATGGAGGACTCGGCGGCTATGGAGGTTACGGCTACGGAGGACTCGGCGGCTATGGCGGCTATGGCGGCTATGGCGGCTATGGCGGCTACGGTTACGGCAGTCGCTTTGGCCGTGGCTTTTACGGAGCTGGTTACAGTCCCTTCGTGAACTCCTATGGCTACGGAACCTCGTACTACGGAGCCAACCCTTATGACTTCAACTCTGCCTACGCTTACGGAGCTCTGGGAGGTTACGGAGGCTATGGTGCGGGCTACGACTTCGCTGGACCTTACGCTGCCACCAAGTACTACAACCCCTTCTACGGAGCTGGCTACAGAGCGGGTTACGGACTCGCCTATTAAGTAATGAGATCCAAGTTAAGAAACGATAGAACTTCAGCCGTATCATTTGTCAACTTTAACTACTTGTTTGGAGATCGTAACATTTAATAGAAAAATACAGTGCACTTGTATTACATTCATTTCTTCGAGACAATACTTCATAAACCAAAAATTATAGTGTCGGAAGCAGTACTATACTATGCATGGTGTTAAACAACTTACAAGAAGACATTTCGCAGTATAAATATAGCCACAAATATTTGCTCCGTTTTGTACACTCATAAGTTGAATATGTGCAACAGTTATTAATTTACAAATGTATAGAAAAAGCTACTGTACAACACATGAAATGAACGTTACAAGTTGCATTGAAATTGTAAAGTTGTATCGAATTTGAGAAGAAATGCTGAAGTGAGATAACGTTTTGTATTTCTCAAAACATCTCAACACAGTCAAGCATATTCGTGTGTTACAAAACTATACGACGAGAGCATATGTAGTCAGGCCTTAAAATAACGTAAGAAGTGGTGGATCCAGGTATGCACCAGTCAGCCCCACGGATCCACCATTAACGAATGATAGATCCACAAGATTTGCTTGATTTTTAACATCTATCACAAAGTACTCGCGAGTATAGAACTAGACAATTACTTGCCCAGCAGAAAATTAAGGATAGTTTCGGGACCCTGACATTGGAATGTCTGAATAATACATGTCCAGGGTACTTAACATCGTCCTCAAAAAACGCTTTTCAGGATACGTAATGGTGCCCTCAATAACCAAGGTTCACAGTTATTGACACAATTTTTTTGCTCGTCCACGATCGGACGTGGTTCAGGATATGGTACGGATATCGTTCAGGATGTAGCCGACATCCTTAATTTTCCGCTGGGTGTGGTTTAACAGTCTTAACAGATAAGCAAAGTTTGGAAAGTTTCTGAGTTCGGTAAAAGGATACCCCCTCTGTATCCCTTCAAGTAAGATCTGGGAGAATTCAACGTGGGTAAATTGGAAGAGTGCGTTGGGTTGACTGACAACTGTAGACTGCCCAGGCCAAAGGACTAGGTTCCGCGCAGTAAAGGAGGGCTGCAGGCATACAGAAAAATCTACCGTGCGTTTCCCAACGCCCAAAAACCAATTCTTCCTACATAATGTTTCTACTCTTGCTTTTTTTACTTCTTTTCCAGTTGTTTTGTGCTTGTGTTACTGGTTTGTCACTTCTCATTTCTGACTTCCTTATTACTTTGCGTTAAAATTTACGGAACAGTTTTTATGGAACAACCAACTTTGTCATGTTCAGCCTATGGTAGTAGATGTTGACCATCAGAACCAATGAGGTGAAAAGCTTCGTAAAAGTTAAGCATTCATTAGGACACACCTGAAATGTACCGTAACCAGCTCTGTAGTGAAAATACTGGCGCATTTCTTTCATATTAGATGGGAAGCCGAACACTTAGTAGGGATTCCCAATAGAAAATTAAGGTGGTCCGGGACCATCTTAAGTATAGCCTGAACGCCACCTGAACACCTTATTATAATCTGACCACCACCTTAAAGTCACTTCTCTAGAAAAGACAGCACCTGAATAGCAGTCTGAGTACCACCTTAAAATTCACAATTTTTTAAAAGTCTGAACTACCACCTTAAATGACCGTCTTAACGAACACCTTAACAGCCTCTGAAAGAAATTTATCAAAATAGCAGCTGAACTACCACCTTAAACACCTGTTTAAAGGGCGCCTTGACACTACCTAAAAGAAGATCGTTAAGGTTTGGACTTAATTGTCATCTTAAACTCTTTTTAAGGGGCATCTTAATACCACCTGAAAGAAGAAAATTAAGGTAGGGTCTGAACTACCATCTTAAACATCTTTTTAAGCGGCAACTTAACACCACCTGAAAGAAGAAGTTAAGGTAGTGTCTGAACTAGCATCTTAAACATCTGTTTAAGGAGCACTTTAATACCACCTGAAAGAAGACGGTTAAAGTATGGTTTGAATTGTCATTTTTAACAACGTTTAAGGGTCATCTTAACAACACCTGAAACAAGAAAGTTACGGTAGTTTCTGAACTACCATTTTAAACATCTGTTTAAGAGGTACCTGAACGCAACCTGAAAAAAGAAATTTATGGTGGTACCTAGAGTACCGTCTTAAACATCTTTTTAAGGGACACCTTAACACCACCCTAAACAAGAAAGTTAAGGTATGGTCTGCATTTCCATCTTAAACAACTGTTTAAAGGGCATCTTAACATTACCTGAAAGAAAAAGTTGAGGTAGTGTCTGAACTACCATCTTAAACATCTTTTTAAGGGGGCACCTTAAAACAACCTAAAAGAAGAAAGTCAAGGTAGGGTCTGAACTGCCACTTTAAAGAATTGTTTAAGAGACATTTTAAGACCACTTGAAAGAAAAGAGTTGAGGTAATGTCTGAAGTGCCATGTTAAACAACTGTTTAAGGGGCACCTGAACGCCACCTGAAAGAAAACAGTTAATGCACTGAAAGTGTCGATTGATTTTAGGAAATATATGGTCGCCTTCGCGCGACAAGGTGGTGTAGTGGATACAGGTCTCAGCTACGGAGCAAAGGTTCTCGGGTTCAAATCCGTTCGGAAGGTAAAAAAAATGTATAATTAAAGTTAGACCCTAATGAACCATTCCAACTACATAGTGCGAAAAAACCTCCCGCAAATGCCAAATTCCGTATTGCAGAAAAAGAAATATGTAGATTTTAGTTTACCAACTGCAAATTTGATTATAAGTTAATTTAGAGATGATTGGAAATTTTTCCATTTTTTGTTTAACAAAAACCGTGGTAAGGCGACTTGATTATCGTCTGAAACGCACATTTTAGACGACCTGAAAACTTCAATCCAGACTATGTTTAAGGCACCTCTCAACCACTTGAACCACAAAAATAAGGTTGCTTGAGAAAGCTACTTTCAGACGGTATTAAGGCGCTTTACAAGCGCCTTAAGGAACGAAATTCAGATCCAAAAATAAGGTGCCTTATGGGGCGTTAAAACGTCTGAAAGTGGGCCAATTTCAGATGTTCAGGTGCCTGAAATTCTTCTATCTTCGTACAGTAGAGTAAGGTGGTATTCAGGTAATGTTTCAGGCGCCTTACCACCACCTTCATTTTCTATTGGGTATTCACTTAAGTATTTACCTAGAGGAAGAAAACCGATTGAAGGCTCTGTGAAAAAGCTATCTGGTCTGTGTTCAGTAAATCTGGGTGGCTGTTCATTTTGATTTTTCGTTTGGTAAAGTCCACAAAATTGCAAGATTGAGTGGCGCTCATCATAAACTTGGGAAAATCCTATTGCTACATTTGCATTTTTAGTTGACTTGAAAGAAAGTCCCTGTGATGTGTTAGGGAGTACCCTTGATCGCCTTGTGTTTACTGAAACTACTATTTTCAGAAAGTGATGCCGAATGGGAGCAACTGCTGAAGTGCGGAATATGTATATTTTGTAATTTTATTATTTCTTTTACGTGTCAACTGTTCAGCTGTGAAATCCGATCTATCAGTAAGTTTCTCTCATTTTAAGGTCTGTATAATATTATCTGTATTAAGAACGAGGTTATCTCAATCTCAATAGAAGCGAAAATCAAACGTAAAATCCAAATGTGATTTTGTTTACCTTCGTAACAGCTATTTAAATAAAAACAATTAATGACTATTTCAGCGAATATCTAATTATTAAACTGATTCGTAAGTATTATTAGAGAGCTGATGGTTCAGCGGTTACGACCGACGTCCTTGACCTCTGGATCTGTGGGTTCGATCCCAGTCCTAATTGAGGCCTATTCCTGGACCAGCCACTCTAAGCAGACAGACGGATGAGTCTGTTAATTCCCTCCCTTGCACTCAGCACTGAGGCCATGGGCCGTATGCCTGGATGCCCGTCACGAGAAAAAAAAGATAAAAGTGAAACAGTAATAGTATTTCGCGTATACCTACTGCCACTGAAATATAAACAACACGTCATCCATTAGAAAAATAAACTAATAGAAAAATATGCAATGATAGCAATGACTGAAAGAATAAATGGCTAAGGTTAAATGTTACTAGAGCTTTCCCCCTGATATTGTTCAATAAATTTACTTCCTTGCTTGAGTATTCATCACGCGATATGTCTTTTCACGTTCATATCTTAGGCTTTTGGTCCAGTTTTCCTTCTGGGCTAAATCAGTATAAATACGCTGGAGCAGAACTAGTTGGAGCACAGTTTGCCTAGCAGCGCAAATCAAAGCAGCAGCAAAAACTTCAACTGACGTATATCCCATCATATTTTACTATATAAGATGGCGATGTTGCAAGTAAGTTTTTAATTCAAAATTTAATTAGTATTAGTTTTAAATCTGGTTTTGGCTCCGCAGATTGTTTGTTTGGCTGTTGCTCTTAGCGTAGCATCTGCACACTACGGTTCGGGAGCTTACGGAGGCTACGGCTACGGAGGACTCGGTGGTTACGGAGGCTACGGTGGCTATGGCTACGGAGGACTCGGTGGTTACGGAGGGCTTGGTGGTTACGGAGGGCTTGGTGGTTACGGCGGCTACAGCTATGGAGGACTCGGCGGCTATGGCGGCTACGGTTACGGAGGTCTAGGCGGTTATGGCGGTTATGGCGGCTATGGTTACGGCAGTCGCTTTGGCCGTGGCTTTTACGGAGCTGGTTACAGTCCCTTCGTGAACTCCTATGGCTATGGAACCTCGTACTACGGAGCCAACCCTTATGACTTCAACTCTGCCTACGCTTATGGAGCTCTGGGAGGTTACGGAGGCTATGGTGCGGGCTACGACTTCGCTGGACCTTACGCTGGCACCAAGTACTACAACCCCTACTACGGAGCTGGCTACGGAGGAGGTTACGGACTCGGAGCGGGTTACGGACTCGCCTATTAAGCTAATGAGCTCCAGGTTAAGAAATCATAGAACTTCAGCTTTGTCGTTTGTTAACTTTTACTTCTGGTTTGGAGACTGTAACATTTAATAGAAAAATACAAAGCACTTGCATCGTATTTGTTTCTTAAAACCACACTCCACGAAAGAGAAGTTGCAGTTTCAGAAGCAACACTATAAAACGCATGTTATTGACATAGAAATACAGTAAAACTACGTGATGTAAAGATATGAAATAACCTAACGAGTTAAACGTAATTATACTTAAATGAAACCTTCATTGTACATTTTATCACTATTGAATCGTAATAAGTTGTAACCAAATGTAATAAAAGAATTTTTTGCTCTCCTGAGCGAAATCAAACAATAAAATAATAATCTTAATGTAGTCATTACAGTGGATATTGATGTATTATATTACTTTTAACTACTATCATGTGATACGCGGTGATGATCAGATATTTTAGGTATTATCTGGAAGTCCCTGGAAGTCTTTGGAAGTAATTGAATTCATGATTTTTTTGAAAAATTACACACCGGTAACGGTGTAATCGATTAATGTCACTACGAAGTTCTCTAATATAATATTTGTGTTAGGGTTTCACATTTACAGAGAATTAATAGAAGATAGAGGAAACCAACTTTTCGGTACTGTCTCTGAAGATTTCAAACTTAAAACCTGCTCCGCAGCCATTTTGGGGCACGAGAACGGAGAAAAACGGGAAATACGTCCAGTTTTTCGTGTCTAGTTTTATCCGCCTAGAGTTTGACAGCAAAATACGGGAAACTAGACACATTTTTTGCTTAAGCGGCTGAAAACTAGACGCTTCTTTTAACAGTGTGTAAATAATATGTTATTCATGTTTTTAATGGTGAACTTAATAGTAACGAATAATGATAGAAATATAGAATGAACAGATGAATGAATAAATGGCTGAGGTTAAACGTTATCAAAGTTTTGTCCCTGGTTATTTTTCCGGGAGAAAGTTATGTCCTTTTCATAAGCAGCGAAGGCGGAGGAGGAAACAATCATGGTCAACTTGCTCGCTCCAAAACTTTCGTTTTTGATTCAGTCGCATGACCCAAGGTTTACCTTAGTCCGTGTTGCAAAGATCTTTCTTTATATTGACTAAGTTATAATAGAATTCTTCCTCGTAGCAGCGGAAGTTGGAAAGGCCATATAAAACGAGCTTGATCCAACAAGTGTCCAGTCAGAGTTACTGATACTGCAGAAATGGCACCATTTCAGGTACGCTGTAATTTTGATCGGTTTTGTAAATTGCGACTGTAAATTCTAATTGCAGGTAGTTCTTACGGTATTTTCACTATTGGCAATGGCTCAAGCAGGATTGCCGAATCTGCCTCCAGCGAGCCCAGTTGAAGCTCAGGTAACGAGATGTTAATACAATTTTGTGTTGCTTCTTACAGTTTAGGAAATGGAGATTTAGTCTAATTGTTACTAAATAATTAGGCGAGAAATGGAGACTACGGATTCCGGTATTCGGTGAACGATTTCAACGGTAACGAGCATTCGCATCAGCAAACGCGCAACGGCAACGCCGTAACGGGTCAGTACAAAGTTCTGCTGCCGGACGGTCGACTGCAGACGGTCACTTACGTAGCAGACGCAGCTGGATACCGCGCTAAAGTCGACTACACCCGGCAGCTCCTGGAGAAGCCACTACTGCAGGAATCAACACCCCGGCGACTGAGGTACTCCCAGGGGCAGGAGCAGTTCAGCCTGTAGCCCCCATTGCTCCTACGCGCAACGTTTATCCTAGTTTCCCCCAGCTTCAGAACGTGGGCAACTTTGCCCCTGGTTTGTCCTACTACTCGCCTTTCTCCTACGCTGGGTACTTGGGAAACAACTTTAATGGTGGCTTCAGATCGGTATATTCTTACCCACAGTTTCCGATTTTTTAGAACAATTTCTTTACGTTGTACACAATATACGTTTGAAGAACAAAGCAATAAACGTTACGACATATCTTTGGATTCTAACTGATGTTGTCAAAATTTAGCTTCACACAGTGTTTTGAGTAAGACTGTTTGTTAATTCTGAGGTGATCTAGGTGATGAATCAATTTAGTTTGATCAAACTTGATCCTGATGGGATCTTTGCTGACTAGCATCAACCTGCTACGTTACTGCTAAACAGTAGTCAGTAGCGCAGTAAATTATGATAGTTATAATAGTTTTAAGTGTAAAAAGTCCGTTACAAAACTAATTAAAGAAACTATTGGTTTGAAACTAAGTAAGATAACTAAACTGAAGTTTCGATATCGTTGTATGATTAACATTACCATAAAATAAATCTATCAGTCTCAAAGTACAAAGTAGCTTTCTTTCTTGCGTGGTTTATTGAACATTTAAATTTCGAATTAATTAATTTTCAAATAGAACCATAAATCGTTTGGATACTTGTTTGGACAGTCATGATATTCGATTATCCTGGTTTCAGTACTCCGGAGTCCTAACATCACACTATTGAATTTTGCGAATTTATAACATTAGTTTAATACTATATATATAATATTCGCATACTAAGAAATCAGTTGCTCTAGTTATATCCTTAAGAGTATCCTGAATCCATCCTGAACAGCCTGAACCTTGTCTTGATCGTGGCTGAATAAGAAGATCCTTAAATTTTACACAAAGACTTTGAATAAAATATCATCCTTAAAAGGTTCCTTCAAGTACTGACTGTACTAAAAAGCATCCTGAACAGGATCGTGAGCATCCTGAAAATTGACTAGAAGTGCATTTTGTCCTAACCGAGTCTACTTGAACATGCACTGTTCAGAAAGGTTTTCAGGGCACTGAAATTGTCCCTAATTTTTTGCTGAGAATGCTGTATGATATATATCTATATAATCTATGGAGATTATCGTAATATTTTTGTGTTAAGTATAAAATTGCCGTGATGCCAAATGCAAAAGTTACTGAACTACCAAAGTCTGCATATACAAAGAGATATATTTGTTCGTGGTGCATTATACAAAAATTAATTCGGAAGTAACACAGAAGCGCCAGGGAAATCTCATTATGTTCAGATTAGTACGCAGTGGAGCTGTAGGAAGAGACCTGGGAGAATGGAGTGGAATAGGCCATGCTGTTGAAGAAAGGTGATCGCTGCGAATAGCCAATCTGGTTGTAATTGTTCCCGAAGATCGGCTGGTAACTATTGTAAGCAGCGCCGTATCTGCCCCCGTAACCGTAACCAGCTCCGTAAGCACCGGCTCCGTAAGCACCGGCTCCGTAAGCACCGGCTCCGTAAGCTCCAGCTCCATAAGCACTTGCTCCGTAAGCACCAGCTCCGTAACCAGCTCCGTAAGCACCAGCTCCGTAACCAGCTCCGTAAGCACCAGCTCCGTAACCAGCTCCGTAAGCTCCAGCTCCATAAGCACCAGCTCCGTAAGCACCAGCTCCGTAAGCGCCAGCACCGTAAGCTCTAACACCGTAAGCACCAGCTCCGTAGGCACCAGCTCCGTAAGCTCCGGCTCCGTAACCAGCTCCGTAAGCACCAGCTCCGTAACCAGCTCCGTAAGCGCCAGCACCGTAAGCTCCAGCACCGTAAGCTCCAGCACCGTAAGCTCCAGCACCGTAAGCTCCAGCACCGTAAGCACCAGTTCCGTAAGCTCCAGCACCGTAAGCTCCTGCACCGTAAGCTCCTGCACCGAAAGCACCGGCTCCGTAAGCTCCTGCACCGTAAGCTCCAGCACCGTAAGCTCCAGCACCGTAAGCACCAGTTCCGTAAGCTCCTGCACCGTAAGCTCCAGCACCGTAAGATCTAGCTGCGAATGCTCCTGCTCCGTAAGCACCAGCGGCATACCCAGCGGCCGGACCTCCAACAGGTACAGGCGGTGGCACAGCGGCAGTAGTAGCTTCACCAGGAGCTGCGGGGGTGTAATCGACTTTAGCGCGGTAACCTCCTGCATCGGCTACGTACGTAACGGTTTGCAGGCGTCCGTCGGGAAGAAGAACCTTGTATTGGCCATTAACGCCATTTCCAACTCGGTTCTGCTGGTGCGACTGCTCGTTTCCAATATAATCGTTCACTGAATAACGAAACCCAGAAGTCCCTGCAGCCTTTAAAAACAATATCATAACATATGAACAAAATCTTGACTTAGCATAACTAGTTAGTTAATTACCTGTAACTCGGGTAGTCCTGCATCCGCGGTAGCAGAAATGATCACGTTCAGTAGCAAAGCAGAAATGATCTAGCAAGAAAACACGTTTAGTTTAGCAGTCCGTAGTCTTTACTAGAGACTTTATAAATTACCAGAAACTTCATGGTGGTTTGATCTAGTTGGTATTTTTGCTTGTCTGATTGGAAAAGGCAGACTGCGGTGACAATCGATCCGTTCGTATCGCTTTATATATCCCGCAAAACGAAAGCAGGCAAACCTATTCTCGCGAGTCACTTGGATGAAATCCTGCATAATTTGTCACGTGAAATAAGGTTACCTTGAGGTTGTGGACCTAATTGCTTTCTACGGGTCCCCGCCAGTAGAGGAAAATACCTGCGCTAGAGAAAGGAGGATGTGTTTCTCGGTTGATTGCTTAAAGTATTGCACGCCAACGTTTAGCATATTCCATTAAACCCAGTCCGTAAGAGGAACGAGGAAACTATTGCTGAAATTCTACGAAAAAAATTTTGCGGAATTTTCCTCCAGAAATAGCTCACTCCATAATCACCCAACTAATATATTCAACATTCATTTTTTATATGATAAATTCGTTAATTTATTTTATTTTATAAATATAATGATAATTTATATTAAAGGAAAATCTCAGAACATTGTAGAAATTTGTGTTTATTTTTCGAGGCATTAGTGAAATTCTGAAAACGAGTCGCACTAATCGTCAGAGTCGCTGCCACTGGACTCCATAGAATCGTCGGCGTCTTGTTCGACGGCGTCGGAGGCATCGGTCGACGTCCCCTGCATCGGTTCCGGCTGGACGGTATCTTCCGCGCCCTGCTGTTTCTTCCAGGCTTTGGCCATGGCCAGAAGCTTAAGGTTCGGCTTACTAGCTTCGTCTTCAGGGAATATATAGTCAAAGTATTCTTCCCAGCCGGCTTCAGTCTTACGGGAAAAAAGAAAAACTTAATAATAACTTGTAATCAATACTCTTGAAGTCCAAGACAGTGTTTCCACATCAGTTTTTCTACTTTCCGCCAGAGGATCACAGATTTCCCCCATTTTCCCCCAAAATGAAACTCGAGTATTGTGCATTTTCCCGGTTTGTTACTCTTATCAGACAAACCTTGTTAGGCAACTATTGCAAAGATTTCAAACGTTGAAATGGATGATCCCTTCACTTGAGGTATTTTTTTGAGGAATAAGTTGCGATTCTCATTTTCCTCCCCTATTTCCCCATTTTTTACTCATTTTTCCCCAAGTGAGGGGTATTTTCCCCATTTGTGGAAAAACTCCTCCAAGACGACTTACCCCGTCTTCCGTTTGCAAGCGACGCCTCTTCTTGACTCGTTTCGGCAGGAGATTCGCGACGTCCGAACGCGATTTATCGTCACCGTACTCCGTTTCGAAGTCTCTCCACGCTTCCAGCAGCATGAGACGCTCCTCTTTGTTGCCGACAGCCTCTGGCCCTGCTGCTTGTGCAGCAGCACGCAACGACCTGTTCACATTAAAAAAAAAAATTACAAATTCTCTTATGAATCATGATTTGAAGCAGTCCAGAAGAATTAGAAGAACCAAACAATGAAGAAGAACAGGAAGAAAAGAAGAATGAGAGCATTAAGTAGACGAAAAATAATAGAGGAATTGGAAGAACCAGAAGAATAAGAAAAGGCAGGTGATGAAGAAGAAGAAAAAGAAAAATGAGAGCAATAAGCAGACGACGCAGTAGAAGAACAAAAGAATAATCGAAAGCACCAGAAAAAGAGGAAAAACAAGAATGAGAGCAATAACCAGACGAAGCAGAGGAACAATAGAACAATTGGAAGGACCAGAAGAACAAGATGAAGAAGAAGAAAAAGAAGAATGAGAGTAATAAGCAGAGGAAGCAGAAGAACAAAAGAATAATCGGAAAGTCCCGAGGAACGAGAACGTGAAGAAGAAAAGGAAGAATGAGAGCAATAAGCAGACGAAGCAGAGGGAGAACAATAGAAGGATTGGAAGAACAAGAAAACGAAGAAGACGAAGAACAAGAAAAAGAGGAAAAAGAACCAGCTGTTACCTATTGGCTCTCTGGTAGACGCTTCTCGCAGCAGAAACAGCCAAGTCCTGGTCATTGTGTTGACGAGAAGCCACGGCCAGCTCAAACTGCGCGTAGCTCATCCAAACCTTGACGTGCTGGGTCCGTTCGAGAAGTCGTTCGTACAGGTTGCGGGCTTTGTCGAATTCTTCTTGGTCGATTTCAAAATCCACGTAGGCCTTCCACACGATCTCGGGCATGTCGAGTCGAGGCTGACTGACGGCCAGCTCGTAGAGCGCTCGGGCCCTCTCCACGTCCCCGAGAAGCGTCTCCAGCTCGGCGTACTTGATCCATGTGGTGCAGTTGTCCGGGCCAAACTCGAGAAACTTCTCGTAGAGCAAACGACAGCGGTCGAACTCGCGCAGCTGTACCTCCAAGTCGATATAACCGCGGAACAGTTTGTTCTATCAAAGAAAAAAGTTTTTAGGAATTAAACAGTGTTGTGTATCGGCAAATATTTTTTTATGAGATTCCTAAATTTGGGTCATTGCCAACTTAAACTATTTCTTTGTCATTTTCACGAATATCATTAGCAATGAATAGAGGTCATTTACTTCAGTTGATATTGCATTGAAAAAAAGTCCCCCCCCCCTCGTTTACAATTTGTCCAGATTAAATTTTATTTCAGTTTCACCGGGAAAGGTATTTGTAAAGTACCGGAAACCCACCGATACACAACACTGGAGTTAAAACGTAATATTTAAATTAAAAGTATAACTGAAGTTTACCTTGGGACACTTGCCAATGGCGACACCGAGGATTTTCCTGGCGTCAGTCAAGTTCTTCTGCCGAATTTCGAACTGAGCAAAGAGAAGCCAGATTTTGGCGAATGTAAAAATCCGATGGGGAATTATTTCTAGGCAAGCCTAAAACCAACGCACACGTAGAAGTTAATGTAATTATATAAAAATAAATGAACAGGTGAATTACCTTAAAGACTTGTCTGGCTCGGTCCATGTCTTCCGCATCGAGTTCTTCAAAAAGCGCGTAATTTATCCAGAGATAAATGTAACGTCTCCAGTAAGATTTCTCCTGGACAGGCGGGATGTTTGCAATGGCTCGTTCGTAGGTCTCTCGAATAGCGTCGGGATTGCCTTCACTCTCCAGAAGCCGCAGAAGATCGAACCAGGCGTCGTAATTGGTCGGATTGGCCTGGATTTCCTGCTCGTAGTGCAGCTTGCGTTTGCTAACAATGACGTCTTCAATGGCAGCACGATCTCCAAACTTCTTCTCGTGGATGGTGTACGACTTGTACAGCTCGGCCGATCTGCCAAAGAGTTAATACCAAATTGCAGAGTTATATAGATTTTAATCGAGTGATCAGTCTAACTCAGTGCTTCCACTCTCCAGGTAAATTCCCTGGAAAAGGGGAAAATGGGGTCTGAAAGGGGAAAAATAAGAAAAGAGGGAAAACGGAAAAATATAGGAGACTCCTTATAACCTAGCGCGGAGGGGGAAAACGTAAAAATAAGGGAAGAGGGAGAAAAAGGGGAAACTGAAAGTGGAAACCTTGGTCTAACCTGTCTTTCGGCAGCCGGTCGAGGGCGTACTTGTAGATGACTCGAGCCCGGTCGTGCTCTTTCTGCCGTTCCTCAAACTTTGCGAACGCAGTGAACAGAGCCTCGTCCAGAAGATCGTCCCCATAGAAATCAATGGCCCTTTCGAAAACCTTCCTGGCGCTGGAGATGTAGCCGTTGCGCTCTTCGAACTTTGCGTACTTGATCCAGTTCTTTGATTCAGGATGTGTGTAGACAAAACGTTCGTAAATCTGCCGAGCCCTGTCGAATTCTTTGTATCTAAATATCAATTACATCTTTAAAGAAACAGAAAAGATGGCGAGAAAAGTAATTGACTAGATACCTTAGTTCAAAATTAATATACGTCATCCAGGCTTGCTCGTCCGGCTGCCACTCCATCCACCTCTCGAAAACCTGACGTGCTCCCGCAACATGGCCAAGCATTTCTTCCATGTAAGTGTATTTGTACCAAAACTGATTCGCTCTCGGCAAAATTGTCACAGCACGGTCCCACAAGTTTCTGGCGTGGTTCACTTGCTTGTTTTTCATTTCCATTTCCGTGTACTGTTTAAGAAAAAATACTTAATAAAATGGACTCGCTATAAAATATCTGGTTATACCTTGAGCCATAGTGTGACGTTCCTGTGATCAACGTCCAGGGCTCGTTCAAAAATACTCCTTGCACGCTGGATTTCCCGCTGCGTTTCTTCCCATTGAGCGTATTTGATCCAGTTGGAAATAACATTTCTGTTTCTGCGGAGGGCGTCTTCAAAGGTCTTGCGCTTTTTGTACTGATAGTCCGCGAGTTCCTCGGGATCCGAGATTTTCTGTTTTGGTGCCTATTTGTCAAAATATACCATAATTTTTACGAATCTCTGCTTTTTACTATGGAAATATAACATACTGGTGCTGCGCTCTCCAAGTCACGTTCTTTGGCTTCTCGCAACAGCTGCTCGGCAGTGATCTGAATTTCAGCTGGGGCTTTATTTTTCACCTGTAGAGGGAAACAACATTTAATTACATACTATCTTAAATTCTGTTACGTGTTAAAAAGTAAAACATCGACACCATGCGTGATACAAACTTGTCAAATCCTGTGAACGGAAGAATAACAGATTTTTCAATAATTACCTTGGCTACTTTAGGTGGCCTACCGCTCTTTCCAAAACCTGCAGCTTCCATTGTTGTTATTAGAGTTTAAAATAAGTGCTTAATTTCCAGAAAGAGTAATTTTTAAAATCTTTTCGAGTGCGGACGTAAACAAAGCAGCCGCCAATGAAACGAACAAATTCGTAAACGCAGTTTGCCAGTCGTTCAGCGCCTCTAGCGGAAAATTCATTGTAACTATTTTAACTTTATTATATAAATATATTTATATAAATAAAGTATATAACTCTTTAAGTTATATATTTTATTACTCACATACATACTTAACATTTACTCTTTAACAAATTTTGGCGTGAAAGACATTTATGACAGAAGGGTTTATGCCAAACATGCTGTTGAAGACCAACCCCTCTACTACGGACACATGAGTAAAATACGTATAAAGAAGAAGCTCACTTTTAAAAAACTTGAAAAAATCAGAAAAAAAAATTAAAACATTTCAATGACAAGAAAGTTTAAAAATTTCATTGGATTTTCTTATTATTAGTGTTCGCTATAGTGGGGCGCGCGCGTTTGGCATATGCGGAACAAATACGATTCCAACTTAATCATTTAAATTTAAATTATTGTCTAAACTTGAATACGTAGATATTTTGGAAAATTTTTTCACGGTTCATGATAGATACTAATATAGGGTCGTTTAGATTACTGTCCTTGCAAAACTACGAAAAGCAAAGCAAAATATGATTTTCTGCAGAAATAGAAATATTGGTAATGAAGTCGTTTATCTCTGTTTTAATATAAATCTTTAGGAATGATTCGTGTATTCTTATACATTTTTTTCATTTTTCATACAATTTCGAATACAAATGCACTTCTACTCAATGCAAGTTGTATGGATATGTCTTCGCTTAAGAGTTGTAGCCCACCTTCCTGCTGTGCTTTAAATTCCAGTTTGGCCAATTTTGCGATTCCCTGTTCTTTACTGAATCTCTGGTAATACCGGACAGCTTCAACGTCTGTTGGACAAGACTGCAAAGCCATTCTTATTGCGTGAATGTGATCTTCCCTCAAGTTCAGTTGTTCGAGAACTTGTGCACGATTCAGCTGGAAACGGCACATCAACATGTCCCGCAGTTCTGTCGTTACTCGTTCTTTGTTCAGAGTAGTAACTGCCCTATAAATTTTTGCAGAAGTCTCAGTTATCAAACTTTAAAAAACGCTTTTATAATAAACCTGTTGAAAATCTTCAGGGCTTCTTTCCACTGTCGGAGACGGCCATGAGCGAGACCTTCGAGAAACAAAACGAGAGAGTCGGAAGACGATTCATAATACTCATCGCAGAGCTCTAAGACTCTCTGGTAATTTTTAGTCATAAAATGACACAAAAGGGTTTCTCGCAGTTTGATGTGCAGAGAAGGAGCTGACAGGATTTTGAACAGCATCCATTTCTGTTCTGTGGAAAGAATACAACGCAGGCTTCGCTCGTACACGACAGCAGATTTCTTGTATTCCTGAATTTTCAAGTAATGCTTAGTCGTCGTAAACTTATCGGACGGGAGAGTAAACGTACCCGCAGCTCAAGAAGCCTTTTTGCATAATTATACGTTATCCTATTGGAATCTAGTTGGAAAATGCCAATGTGAAAGAGGAGGAACAGCAGTAAGTCTTCATGCATTTGAGGTTTTTTTGAAGGTCTTGATAAGATACATTCAGACAACAGTTCCCACGATTGTAGTTCTTCGTTTCTGCAGCCTTCTTTCTCAAACTGCAGAGCCATGGCTGTTAAAACGAGAACGCAGGCTTCTCGTTGGCCAACACAGGGGCTGCTCATTGCTAATCTGAATCCAAACGCTAAATTAACAAATCAGTGAAATAAATACAAAGTAACGAACCTTAAATGACGCAGAGCGATGCCACTTTTGCCAAGAGCTGAGAAGGCTGCTGCGTTAACTAAAGACACGGCAAATCTGAGGGTTTCCGAGCTTTTTTCCAAACATATCTGGCTTAGCTTGTCGATACACGCTTCGTATTTACTGACCACAAGTAATCGCAAAGCTAAAATAGGATTAAATCTTTGGCGATAAACGACAATTAATAATTGTATACCTTGCAAGATGAATAATATCGACGACAAAGTCTCGTCTTGAGGTTTAGCAACATTTTCTGCAAAGTGGAGGTTTTTTGAGCTTCTTAAAACCTTAGAAAAATCCAGCAGCTGTGTGGTATCATTCCCTGTAAGGAATAATGGGATATTCAGTGGTCCAACAAAAAGTAACGGGAAGCTGATATTTTCTTCGTCTGTAATATTGTCTTGGTCAAACAAGGTTTCAAAATCCAGATCTTCGTAAATTTTCTCGAGCAGCGACATCATGTAATCAATTAAGGTCTTCGCAATTTTGCCATTTTTGGTTCTCGCAAGTTGTTCGAGGACTTTGTATATCCTTTCTACTCTAGAAGTATTCAGCGGTAGAGGAACATCTTGGCAACCAGAATCTACAAAAACGTAAAAGTATAAAAATAGATAACTCATTTAGTAAGTAAGATACATGTTTCGAGAAGTTTGAGTAGCGTTTTTGCGTAGCGTTCAGGGTCAGTTTCTGTAGGATTCGCGACCCACACGTAAAGTACATTACAGCCAACGTAAAGTCCGAGGTTTCTGTAAGTTTGCTCAGCAAAGGGAAGGATTTGATCACAGATTTTTCGCGCCAAATCGAGAAGCTGGTCCAGCGATTTCTTGTTCGAGGCATCTTGCATCAGCCGACAAACAATTTCATTACTTTCAGTTACCAGCTTGTCTTCTAAGGTGTAAGTTTCTGATTGATTTATAATTCTGAGACATTCACCATACTGGCCATTTTTGAAAAGTTTTAAAATTTCTGTTTCTTGTGTAGTTCGCACATTTGAATGGCTCATTTTATTTGTTTTGTTTGTTTGTTTCTTAATAATCGATTATGATTATCGACTGTGTGTGGTATCGATATCGATTTAAAATACTGATAACCGTATGAGTAAGAATAACTTAAGGAATAATAATTATTTTATTTGTAAATTACGTATTTAAATTTATACAACATGTAAAACTAGCGAAATTTTTCAAAAGTTACAGTTACATTAATGGGCTGCGTCTTGCCACACATCCGTTACGCAGATAACGCCAAGCCTTCAAATAATTAAACACATAACTATGATTATAACGTTTGAATTTAAGTATATTAAAAATTATTTTAGTCACATTAATGTTGTTTAATGATTTTATGAATGACTTGTATAGTTATTTTTATTTTGTAATCATACAATAGTAACCGGATTTGTAAGCGATTACTGCGATAAAGTACTTGGGTTCGTTTGAACGTGCCCATATGGCTGGCTGTCCAAGCTAGTGGGTGGAGTAGACCTGTTTGACAAGTGTTTCTTGAAAGGCCTATATTTTCTTGCAAGCGACCTTTAGGTTCATCTGGCGTTATTCACTCGCGATACTCATCGTCCAGGAAACTAAAAACTAACTTATTTCATAAAACATGGCCGACGATAATGGAGCAAACGGAGTTGACACTGGTGACGTCCCTGAAGTTGAACTCATCATCAAGGTATTATAGCCAACCTTTTTATTCTTTTCAAAACGACTTAATACACAAAAACATCTTAAAAATTCATTAAATAGCCTTGCAATATACTTTGGTGGAAATTTTGTATCGTTTTACTCGCCAACTAACGTCAACGTTTCTCCGTTTTCTATCGTCTTACCACATGCGTGAAGTTAATTCTAGAATCTAGTAAGTCCCCAAAACCTTGAGATGCTGTATAGATAAGGAAATAAACGTCTTATCAGGTTCGAGCATTCTAGATCACATCAGTACGTAGCATTCAATAGGAATGTGTCCTTGCATATTTTATAAATCAGTTTGTATATATTCGAAGCTCGAACACTTGGATGTGTTGCACTTTGACCCACTTCAGCAATGCCACCCTAAAGGGGCTTGACATACTTCCACCTATTCATTGGACATTCCTGCGGGAGAACTTGACAAAATCCACACTGCTAAAAGAATTTATCAATTTTTATCAAATTTTGATTTGTCTGGGGTCCAGTGTTTCCACTTTTCCCTTCTTTTTTCCCCCTTCGCCTGATGAAATCATTTCCCTTTTTTCCCCTCTGTAATAGAGCACAATCCTAAATTTCCCTTTCATCTCTTCCCTTATTTTTCTCTTTCGAGAACCCAATTTTTCCTTTTTCAGGGAATTTCCCTTCAAAGTTCCCCCAAGACGCCCAGGCGTTTTGTGTTTGCACATTACGTCATGCCGGATCTCTTTATGAGTAAATAAAGCGCACCCCTGCCTGGGGGAAATGTTTATATGACATTTCCCTGCATGATTTGATAACAATAAGTGTAAATAGTTGTAAAATAATGGAAATATTACAAGATTATCTAAAAGCTGAATAAATGAATAGTAATTTTATAATGCGATTTGTTGTAGGCTTCCACAATAGACGGACGTCGGAAGGGTGCCTGCCTCTTCTGCCAGGAATATTTCATGGACCTTTACTTGCTGGCCGAACTGAAGACGATCAGCCTGAAAGTGACTACGGTCGATATGCTCAAGCCCCCGCCGGACTTCCGCACCAACTTCGAGGCCACCCCGCCCCCGATCCTCATCGACAACGGGCTGGCCGTCCTCGAGAACGAGAAGATCGAGCGCCACATCATGAAGAACATCCCCGGCGGGCACAACCTATTCGTCCAGGACAAGGAAGTGGCCTCCAAGATTGAGAACGTCTACAGCGTAAATTTCTCAAGCAAAATTTACTCTAAAGATTTCAATCAAAACTTTGGTCTTTGAACAGAAATTTAAGCTGATGCTCCTGAAGAAAGATGAAGCCTCGAAAAACGCTCTGCTGGCTCAGCTGCGGAAAATCGACGAGCACTTGGGACGTAAGACGACCCGCTTCCTCACGGGCGATACCCTCTGCTGCTTTGATTGCGAACTGATGCCCGACTGCAGCACATCCGCGTCGCTGGTTCGTAATTTTCATTCATCAGTAAATTAACGATTTTTTGGAAATTTTTTCAGGTAGATATTACTACTAAATATTATTAATAAATTATATTATTACGAGAATTAATAGAATTTAGAATTCAATTATATTATAGGTAAAAATTGTTACCAATGAGTATTATTTTTTATGAATTTTTTTCTTGAAACTTTTGCAGGTAAATATTTCATGGATTTCGAGATTCCCAGCGATTTGACGAACCTTTGGCGCTATATGTACCATATGTATCATCTGGATGCCTTCACGCAATCCTGCCCGGCCGATCAGGACATCATCAATCACTACAAACTGCAGCAGGTATCATTCAACCGTTAAATCTGATGATATTTCATTACATTATTATTACTTACTACGTACTACTTACTACTCGTTACTTAAATTACTATTTATATATTATTATATTACATATGAATATTACATTATTACATTACTACTGATTTTTGCTTTTGAAAAATAAAGGGCGCCAAAATGAAGAAGCACGAAGAACTGGAGACGCCAACGTTCACCACGTCGATCCCGGACAACATCCGACCTTGAAGCCCAAAAATGAATAAACGAGTATAGCCGTATTCTCGTCAATACAAAACTTAACTGAATAACCAAATCGGCCCTTTTTTTTAATAATTCAGTTTGAAAATTTCTTTTTGTTTGCTTTTTTAAAGCAGTAAAAATAGTACCGTTTTGTTCTTTGTAGATTGAAAAAGCACCCCCCAAAGGAGACTGTGTGGTGCCTTTTTTTGGTTTGCTTTTCTTTTTATTTCTCCTAATCCCCAAGTTTACAGGCATTCCTTGCAATTTTCCTTGGCTCTGTTTGAATACTACTTTGTAATTTCCGTATCCTGGCTTATTCTGCTTGTTTCGTACCGTTTCCACGTGTTTGATATACGGAGCGAACGGTTAGTTTTTCTTCTTCATTCGCCTGCATAAATTGTACCGAGGCCACACAAATATAATAACTAACAGTACAGTGATTAGTTTCTTGTATTTTTTTCTCCGAAGCCTAAGTTGCTTGGACGACGAGAAAGACTAGGCAAACAACGAGGATTTTACTGGAAGAGACGTATTCTGCAGGACTATCGCTGAGCGACAACTGGCTGCCTTCCATCTCGGAGCGGGCCGTTGAAAAAGTCTCGGTCTCGGCAAACGATATATCGTCTTCGTTGGCTGCGGAATCGATGTACTCGCTGAACAGGTCTCTAGTACTCGATGCGGACTGCGTCTTGGATTCTATAAAATGTATTAAAAATATATTCCTGTTACATACAATTTCAGTATTAGCCTTCTATTATTGTTAAATTCCTTTTCCCTAGGAGTCTCTGTTTAACCTTGTCCACCTACCTATATGAAAACTCTGATTTTTCCATATTTATTTCTGATCGGTGCTTCCACTTTGCAGGGAAATTCCCTGAAAAAGGGAAAATTGACTTTCGAATGGAAAAATAAGGGAAGGGACAAAATGGATTTAAAGGAAAGTTTATGAGGATACGAGAAAAAGGGAATACCGGATCTCTAAAGGGAAAAATAAGGGAAGAGAGAAAATAGAGTCAGAGGAAAGTTTATGAGGAGAGGGGAAAAAGGGAAAGTTGGGTCACGAAAGCGAAAAATAAGGGAAAAGACAATGAGTGAAGCAAAATTTATTAAGAGAGGGGAAAAAGGGAAAACAGAGCTCTCGTTAAAGAAAAAGGGAAAATTGAAATTAGGAAAACTGGTTCTGATCCAGATCCCTTTAAGTAATTATTTTTATTAAATCGTTATATTTTTTTTACCGTAAACATTGATGATACTATCGACTTCGCCCATAGAGTTCTTGGCGATGCAGCGATACTTGCCGAAATCCGATTTGCGAAAACGGTGGATCATCAACAACATTTTAGTCGCGAATGTCGAATCCCGAACTTCGGAAACAGAATAATGGTCACCAGATAATAATAATTCGCCTATATAATACAAGAATCGATAATTATTAATAATAATTAATTATTAAATAAGAGAGACCATCAGTTTTGATCCAGTAGTTGATGGAACGGGGCGAAGCCTCGACAAAACACTCGAGCGTACAGGAATCGTTGACCAAGGCCCACACCAGTTGATTTGGCACATGAATGAATGGGTGGACTTTAAAATATTGCAATTTTTATTAAATATTTTGAAATAAAAAGTTTGCAATATTTTAGAAATTCGCAATCCAACCAGTTAGCGTTCCGAGTCTCGTGCTGGCTTTCATCGTTAACTCGTTCTGCAGATTGCGAGTATCTAGAGTTTCTAAATAAAAGTATTGATTAATTTACAATTAACGTTGACCATAATTTTTCTGGTGGCTGCCGGAGGAATCCCGTTGTTGGCCGTGCAAACGTAAACGCCCATATCGAGTCGATTGACTTTGGTCAAATGAAGAGTGTCGCCTTCGAACGACAAATCTGCGGGACGAAAAGTTTGAATCATTACCTAACATTTATCATTTATTTATTTTATGTATAATAATTATGTGTGTATAATTCAGTGTTTCCACTTTCAGCTTCCGCCGTTTTCCCCACTTCCCTTATTTTCCCTTTTTTCCCTTCGTGCTAGAATAAAAGGCTGCAATTTCTAGATTTTCCCTCTTCGCTTATTTTTTCCCCTTTTCCCCCTTCATGGTAGAAGAAAGAGGCTGCACTCCTAAATGTTCCCTCTTCCTTATTTCTTCCTTTTTCCCCTTCCGTGGTAGAATGAAAGGGTCCATTCTATATGTTCCCTTTTCCCTCTTTCCCTATTTCCCCCTTTTCTAGGGAACTTCCCTGCAAAGTGGAAACACTTAATTGATTTTAAGATTTATTTTACATTGGTGTCTAATTCCATTTGGGCTTCGTATAATAATATGTTCTCCATCTTCTCTATGCCAGCTGACGTTAGGTTCAGGAACCCCTGTAGTATCAGATAATATTTTATTAATTACTATTATATTATTATTTTGTAAGAAAATTACCTCTGGCTTTGCAGGTAAGTTTAACGCTGCCTCCTTCAGGTACCATCACGTCGTTGCCGCCATCTCCAGTTTCGATATGTGGAGGTATCACTACCTTGAGGTACGCTACCTTTCAAGGGTATCACAAATCAGTAAAAATTCTTAGAATAAAGTGTGTTTGATAGAAGAGGTGAGAGAGTATCAAGTATAACAAAGCAAAGTGCTTTTTTCTTTCTATTTGGAAGGTTTATTTACTCCATTTAAAAATGAGGGTGCCTTTTGGGGTGCCTTTTTGAGGTGCCTTTTTAGTAACCTTGAACTGGTAGTTTGAACGTAGTATAAAATTTGGGTGAGTTACAGGCTGTTACAAGAATTCACTGTAAAGGGAATTACGATAAGTCACTATCCAGCAGAAAATTAAGGATTGTTTCAGGACCCTGAAAATACCCTGAAAAGGGCATTTTCAGGACCCAAATCAGGACTCTGGGTGCAGTGAAATTGGTCCACTTCGAAGGCGTTCAGGACCCTGACAGTGGAATGCCTGAATAATACATGTTCAGGGTACTTAACGACGTCCTGGAAAAACGCTTTTCAGGATACTTGATGATGTCCTCAATAATCAAGATTCACATCAACACGATTTTTTTACTCATCCACGATCGGACGTAGTTCAGGATATTCAAGATATGTTACGGATATCGTTCAGGATGTAGCCGACATCCTTAATTTTCCGCTGGGTACTACGGTGCCTTTTTACAGTGTTTTGTACAGTAAAAAACAGCACTACTCGGACTCGTTTTTACGTAGGTTTCAGTTTACCCCTTTTGCCCTCTTCCTTTATTTTTCCCTTTTTCCCCTTCGTGCTGAAATAAAAGGCTTCACTTCTAGAATTTTCCCTTTGTCCTCTTTTCTTATTTTTCCCTTTTTTCCCCTTCGTGCTAGAATAGAGGCTTGACTTCTAGAATTTTTCCTTTGTCCTCTTTTCTTATTTTTCCCTTTTTTCCCCTTCGTGCTAGAGTAGAGGCTTCACTTCTACAATTTTCTCTTTGTCCTCTTTTCTTATTTTTCCCTTTTTTCCCCTTCGTGCTAGAGTAAAGGCTTCACTTCCAGAATTTTCCCTTTGTCCTCTTTTCTTATTGTTCCCTTTTTTCCCCTTCGTGCTAGAGTAGAGGCTAAACTTCTAGAATTTTCCCTTTGTCCTCTTTTCTTATTGTTCCCTTTTTCCCCCTTCGTGCTAGAGTAGGGGCTAAACATCTAGATTTTCCCTTTTCCCTCTTTTCATATTTTCCCCCTTTTTCCAGGGAGTTTCCCCTGCCAAATGGAAACAACTGCTGGTGGTTGAGTAACTTACTTGACTTTTCATGGGATCAGTGTTGATTTGGCACATGTAGAAGCCCTGGTCTTCGGGCTGGACGTTGGACAGTTTGAGCTGCCACCGGGAAACGGCGTCGTGGACCACAGAGACGCGGGGGTTGTGTGTAATGACGTGGGTATGAATGGCCTGAATGGCTTTGGTGTCCACTTTGATCCAACCCAATCTGTAACCGCCTAAATGAACCACGTGACAAGACAAAATGGCGTCCTGCCCTGAACCGCGCTCACGTTCCACATCGTCTCGGAAAACTCCGGCACATAACGGCTGCCACTTACTGGAAATTTCATCCAATTTGCTATGAAATCTTCTCTGAAGAATTCTCCAAACTAATTGAATTCTATTTAAGTTATCTAAATCAGCGAGGGATTTCAGTGAAACTTTTTGAAAGTCTTGCGAAAAAAGTCGTAACGGACCTCTGAATCCTTAACTTTGAACTTACACTTGTTGTAATTGCTATTATAATTAATTAATATGGCAACTGTTGTTATAAAGAGATAGTTGTATGTACAAATAACACAATATCGGAAGGTATTTAAGAGAAATAAGCCTAAGGATGTGCACTCACCAGCCAAAGAAGCGAAAGCAAGCAATCAGGTTGAGTGCACAGTCATTGCCAAGCAAGCAAGCAAGCAAGCAGACGACGAATAATATTTTGTCCAACATAAACAACATTATTTTATTAGACCCAAGCCCTGGATCACATAAACCCACGTAGAAATAGCCTCTAGCTCTTTTCTTTTTTTTTCCATAAAGAATTACTTTGTAACAACAAGCAGTCGCCATGTAAAGCCGGGTTCACACTAGGCCTGTTTTGGCCAAACCGTTTGGGCAAACGGGCTACTGAAATACGATTTTCTTGGTTCTATCAAACGCAAAACGGAAGGTAATAAAAACAAAATGATTGCTTTGTCCCAAACAGTGGTTAGGAAAACCACCAGTATGCTCTGAAGTCTTGTGATGTTTTCTGAAACTCGTTTGCCCAAACGGTTTGGTCGAAACAGCCTTAAGCCGGGTTCACACTAGGTCTGTTTTGGCCAAACCGTTTGGGCAAACGGGCTACTGAAATATGATTTTCTTGGTTCTATCAAACGCAAAACGCAAGGTAATAAAAACAAAATGATTGTTTTGTCCCAAACAGTGCTTAGGAAAACCACCAGTATGCTCTGAAGTCTTGTGATGTTTTCTGCAACTCGTTTGCCCAAACGGTTTGGTCGAAACAGCCTTAAGCCGGGTTCACACTAGGTCTGTTTTGGCCAAACCGTTTGGGCAAACGGGCTACTGAAAAACGATTTTCTTGGTCCTATCAAATGCAAAACGGAAGGTAATAAAAACAAAATGATTGCTTTGTCCCAGACAGTTCTTAGGAAAACCAGCAGTATACTCTGAAGTCTTGTGATGTTTTCTGCAACTCGTTTGCCCAAACGGTTTGGTCGAAACAGCCTTAAGCCGGGTTCACACTAGGTCTGTTTTGGCCAAACCGTTTGGGCAAACGGGCTACTGAAAAACGATTTTCTTGGTCCTATCAAATGCAAAACGGAAGGTAATAAAAACAAAATGATTGCTTTGTCCCAGACAGTTCTTAGGAAAACCAGCAGTATACTCTGAAGTCTTGTGATGTTTTCTGCAACTCGTTTGCCCAAACGGTTTGGTCGAAACAGCCTTAAGCCGGGTTCACACTAGGTCTGTTTTGGCCAAACCGTTTGGGCAAACGGGCTACTGAAATACGATTTTCTTGGTTCTATCAAATGCAAAACGGAAGGTAATAAAAACAAAATGATTGCTTTGTCCCAAACAGTGCTTAGGAAAACCAGCAGTATGCTCTGAAGTCTTGTGATGTTTTCTGCAACTCGTTTGCCCAAACGGTTTGGTCGAAACAGCCCTAGTGTGAACCCGGCTTAAACGCACAAGCAGACTAGAAAGGCTACTCAAGACCAACTCCTCTACTGCGGACAGGCTGTTTAAAATAATTTGGCGCGCAAATCTCACTCGAAAATTTTTCTAAAAATCGCCAAAAAATCTGGGGAACATTTTGGCACCAAAAAAAAAAAAAGAAAAAAATTTGCGAATTTTTGCAAAGGGATTTAATAGCGAATGTCTGCTACAGCAAGGGCAGCCTTTGGGATACACTGTACAAGCAGAAAGTTTTACAGAATAGTCTTAAGATATTTGTTAGTATTATTCAGTATTATAAATTATATGACTGGATAAGGATTGAACGTGAGTATGTGTTTGTTTTCATTAAGTTTGATGTACCTGTTGCGGAGATCGACAGGAGATAAAGTAGAGAGATTAGCCATCCAAGTGCCATGTTGGACAACTTCATTTCCGCCAAGGATCTCGCACAAGATCTCCACAGAAGATACAAAATAAAATAAAAAAATCCTGAAAAATAATCAGTAGACAAATATACATAAACGTCAAGAAAAAACTTAAGGTGTAGACTTTACGTAATTAGGTTATTTAGATGCATTAGTGCAATGGTTAATTAATGATGTTGATATTAAAGCTTCAAGAGTCTCGTAAATCATGTAAACGTCCTGCAAGAAGACGAACGATATATGGAAGCTTCTCCCGTGTAATTAACGTAGTTTACAAGCAAAGAAATAACCACTGAAATTTCTAGCTATTTTTCATTGTGAAATCAACACATGGAAATTCACTACCCAGCGGAAAATTAAGGACGTCGGCTACATCCTGAACGATATCCGTAACGTATCCTGAATATCCTGAACCACGTCCGATCGCGGACGAGTTAAAAAAAAAAAACTGTGCTGAGAATTGTGAATCTTGGTTATTGAGGGCACCATTAAGTATCCTGAAAAGCGTTTTTTTCAGGACACTGTTAAGTACCCTGAACATATATTATTCAGGCATTCCAATGTCAGGGTCCTGAACACCCCGGTAGTGGGTCAATTTCACTGCACTCAGAGTCCTGGTTGGCATCCTGATAATGTCCTTTTGAGGATATTTTCAGGGTCCTGAAACTATCCTTAATTTTCTGCTGGGTAATTGATATGAACGTAAGTTGAAATAAGTTTGTAATTATAGTACTTGCCTGTACTGAAGCTGCAATCAAAAAGGTACTACTTTTCACACTGAAGAATATTGAAACACTGCGACTAATTTTCGGTTAAAGTTAAGTAAATTGTTTTAGAACTTGGAAGTTTTTGATGAAAGAAAAAGTTGATTTTTTTGAATTTAGTTAGTGACTGGTAAAAGCAAGAAGTTTCTGCGACCGAGTCTCAAGATCTTCTGGTCTACGGCGGAGGACGGCGCTCAAACAAAAGGCGCATAGTCAACGTGGTCAGCCCCGATAAAAAAAAAGTCATACGACTGAGTACCGAATGACTAGGTAGCTGAACACTAGCTTCCCTCTGAATCACTAGCTGAATAGTAGCTGAACTCATGGTAATCATGCACCATCCAGAGGGTCATTCTGACGTTTGACTTACACGTCTTTCTTCTATAGGGGTTAACCCCGATAGAAAAGTCATACGGCCGAGTACCGAATGACTAGGTAGCTGAACACTAGCTTCCCTCTGAATCACTAGCTGAATAGTAGCTGAACTTACATTAGTTGCTAAAACAGAACCCTCGGACAAAAGGGGTTGAATACTGCATGACTTAGTCCTTGAAAAATTCAAGCGTACCAACCGCGTGAAAGTGGGGCGGCTTCACACGATCATCTAGCTGAACTCATGGTAATCATGCACCATCCAGACAGTCATTCTGACGTTTGACTTGCACATCCTTCTATTGGGGTTAACCCCGATAGAAAAGTCATACGGCCGAGTACCGAATGACTAGGTAGCTGAACACTAGCTTCCCTCTGAATCACTAGCTGAATAGTAGCTGAACTTACATCAGTTGCTAAAACAGAACTCTCGGACAAAAGGGGTTGAATACTGCATGACTTAGTCCTTGAAAAATTCAAGCGTACAAACCGCGTGAAAGTGGGGCGGCTTCACACGATCATCTAGCTGAACCCCTGTTTATCATGCACCATCCAGAGGGTCATTCTGACGTTTGACTAGCGCATGTTTTTCCGTTGTTTTGAGCGCCAGGGATCACGCGAAATCACCTTATACTGCTGTTATATAGTGGTAGCATCAGGGTATCAAGTGGTATCAGCGCATTATTCTATGCGTTTCTTTGGTTGTTATTCATTATTTGTCACACGTGTTGTGACGGAAACTTGGGTTGTAACTTTGTGACAGTGTCGCGTGTGTTTTTGTGCGCTCACATGCTCGTCGTACGCTTACACACAACACATTTATCGGTAACATTATTATGCCGTCGTCATATCCAGTTGACACGGAAAAGATTTCCCTGTGATATTTATCCTTCACCCGAAACATGCGACGTAATCCTGTACGCAAAAGATCAACGCAAACCCGCAAGGTGACAAGACATCAGTCCTACTCAACACACACACACACACACACACACACACACACACACACACGAGACAATAAGTCTAACACACGGAATATATGTAATTCCATATATATCTTTATCCGATATTTATGGAGATTTACGATAAAATGCCCTGCAGCTGAAGAAACTGTGCAATTAGAAGTTTTTGAACTTGGCGCCGTTTTTGGTGTGGGACCGTTAGCAGCGGGCCCGCGCTTTCCGCCGGAGGCCAATTTATTTGAAATTTCTTATTATATAAATATCAATAATAATAATGAAGAGATTTAATTATATATATAAAGCATTTAATATACTACATTTTTATTAAATTCAAAAATCTACTAAAATAACTTTATATATATTATTTTATATTTATTATTTCGATTTATAATATTTGATCTGAAATTTCTTATAATATAAATATCGATAATAATAATGAATAGATTTAATTATATATATAAAGCAATTTATATAATACATTTTTATTAAATTCAAAAAATCTACTAAAATAACTTTATATATATTATTTATGTTATTATTTCGATTTATAATATTTGATTTGAAATTTCTTATAATATAAATATCGATAATAATAATGAAGAGATTTAATTATATATATATAAAGCATTTAATATACTATATTTTTATTAAATTCAAAAATCTTTATATATATTACTTTATGTTTATTATTTCGATTTATAATATTTGATTTGAAATTTCTTAATATATAAATATCAATAATAATAATGAATAGATTTAATTATATATATAAAGCATTTAATATACTGTATTTTTATTAAATTCAAAAAATCTACTAAAATAACTTTATACAAATTATTTTATGTTATTATTTCGATTTATAATATTTGATTTAAAATTTCTTATTATATAAATATCAATAATAATAATGAAGAGATTTAATTATATATATATAAAGCATTTAATATACTATATTTTTATTAAATTCAAAAATCTTTATATGTATTACTTTATGTTTATTATTTCGATTTATAATATTTGATTTGAAATTTCTTAATATATAAATATCAATAATAATAATGAAGAGATTTAATTATATATAAAGCATTTAATATACTATATTTTTATTAAATTCAAAAATCTACTAAAATAACTTTATATATATTATTTTATGTTATTATTTCGATTTATAATATTTGATTTGAAATTTCTTATTATATAAATATCAGTAATAATAATGAATAGATTTAATTATATATATAAAGCATTTTATATAATACATTTTTATTAAATTCAGAAATCTACTAAAATAACTTTATATATATTATTTTATGTTCATTATTTCGATTTATAATATTTTATTTGAAATTTCTTATTATATAAATTTCAATAATAATAATGAAGAGATTTAATTATATATATATAAAGCATTTAAATACTGTATTTTTATTAAATTCAAAAATCTACTAAAATAACTTTATATATATTATTTTATATTTATTATTTCGATTTATAATATTTAATTTGAAATTTATGAACTGGCAACGTCTAGCAGACGAAACCGTTATGGCTCCTGTTTAGACGCAAGACTCCTGAACATTGATTAAAATACGTTTATAAAAATAATTTACAAATTATTTTTATTGGATAATAGTTAGAGAAAGTGTTTGTAGTTTGTAAAAAGTTTCTTCGTCTTCTTTGCAATGGACTCGACAAAAGCCACTTGAGCAAAATGTCCGAGTGCGCGGCCGTAAAACCGTAAGTGCATCTCTTTCCCTTCCAACACACACGTTTTTATAAGCAACATATTTACTGTATATTTACTTATATTATTATTTATATAATATATTATTATTATATTCACTTATCTTATTATGTATTGCTAAAATATTACTGTTTGTTTAAAAATAATATTCAGTTGTGTTTTGGTAAAGCTAGTTGCGTCGAAAATAGTGTTTCCAGTTTCAGTTTCCCTTTTTTCCCCTCCGTGCTAGAACAAACGGCTGCAATTCTAGATTTTCCCTTTTTCCTTCTTCCCTTATTTTCCCCTCCGTGGTAGAATAGAAGGCTGGGCTTCTAGATTTTTCCTTTTCCCTAATTTCCTTGTTTTCCCCTTTTCTCCTCCGTGCTAGAATAAAAAGCTGCGCTTCTAGGTTTTTCCTTTTCCCCTCTTCCCCTATTTTCCCCTTTTCCCCTCCGTGCTAGAATAAAAGGCTGCGCTTCTAGGTTTTTCCTTTTCCCCTCTTCCCCTATTTCCCCCTTTTACCCTCCGTGCTAGAAAAAAAGGCTGCAAATCTAGACCTTCTCTTTTTCCTACTTTCCTTGTTTTCCCCTTTTCCCCTCCACGCTAGAATAAAATAAAAGGCTGCACTTCAAGATTTTCCCTTTTTCCTACGTTCCTTGTTTTCCCCTCTTCCCCTCCACGCTAGAATAAAATAAAAGGCTGCACTTCTAGATTTTCCCTTTTTCCTACTTCCCCTATTTTCCCCTTTTACCCTCCACGCTAGAATAAAATAAAAGGCTGCACTTCTAGATTTTCCCTTTTTCCTACGTTCCTTGTTTTCCCCTCTTCCCCTCCACGCTAGAATAAAATAAAAGGCTGCACTTCAAGATTTTCCCTTTTTCCTACGTTCCTTGTTTTCCCCTTTCCCCCTCCACGCTAGAATAAACTAAAAGGTTGCACTCCTAGATTTTTCCTTTTCCCTACTGTCCTTTTCCCCCACCTCCTTTTGCGACCCCATTTCCCCTTTTTTCAGGGGATTTCCCTGCAAAATAGAAAACTCTGTTATCATAGTGTTAAATAGTTGTTATCCGGTGTTATCAAGTAGGTTTCTTGGATAAAAAAAAATAATGATAAATGATAATGTGTTTGTCAAGCACATTACGTTACAAGGGACAGCGTAGTTTATTTCGAGGGATTTGATCCTTTTGGCCGCAGATTTATGAGCGTTGCATTAAACCCCGTAGCCTAGAGCAGATTGCAGCCGCTCTCTCTATAGGCCCTATTCCAACAAGGCTATTAAAGACCAGCCCCGCTACTACGGACGCTCGTGTAAAATAACCTTGTCAATTAATCGGCTTGAAAATATGTCTAAAAATCGTCAAAAAATCCGAGAAACACTTTGGTACCCAAAAAAATTAAAAATTTTAATAAACTGATTTAATATAAGTGTCCGCTATAGCGAGGTATGCGTTTGGAATAGGCCCTATAGTCCTATGCAATACAGGATAACTGTGATAATGTATTGATAACATAGTGATAATATGTTAGTAACAGCTGATGATAACGCCTATGCCCTATAAACCGAAGCAATTTAACAATTAATTTGATAATAAAATTGATCAGTTTAATTATGTAAATGTATAATAAGACACTGATGATTAGTAGTAGTAGTAGTAGTAGTTGTTGTTGTAGTAGTAGCCTTATTAGTAGTTACTGACAATAGTGACAATAGTAGCACCAGCAGCGGTAGTAGTAATGCTACTTAGTTAGCCTTGGTTAGTAACAGTAGTAGTAGTAGTAGTAGTAGTAGTAGTAGTAGTAGTAGTAGTAGTAGTAGTAGCTTTATTAGTAGTTACTGACAATAGTAACAATAGTAGCACCAGCAGCGGTAGTAGTAATGCTACTTACTTAGCCTTGGCTAGTAACAGCAGTAGTAGTAGTAGTAGTAGTATTTGCAGCATTAGTAGCAATGATACCAATAATCGTGGCATCAGTAATACTAGTAGTAGCATCAACAGTAGTAACAACAACAGTAGTAGTGAACAGTAGCAATAATGGTATCATCACTCATAGTAACTCTATGATAATGCTGTTATTAGCCGTTATCAGCTCCTCTGCGTAAATTTTTTAAAATAACGCCATCTAGCGGTGATTTCTGGAACTAATTGCTGTGTGCAGTTATAAAGTTGAACATTTTACGTGTGAAATTCGTAATCCATAGCATTAATGTGCTCATATTTCTAACAGTAACTTATTTTTTTATAGTTAAATTAATTAATATTATTACATATTTTTAACTTGTGAGCACTTTACACTTACTAAAGACTTTGGCAAGTTAATCGTGATTGTATTTGAATAATTAAAATATAATTAATATATAATTTAGTACTAATTAGTATAAATAATTTTTTATATCGAATTTAATTAAATCTGGTAAAGCAAGACGCTGACAGGCTAAATATATAAATAATAATCAATATAATATTTAGTAAAGTTAATCTGGATCATGTTGCCTTTTTATGTAGTGTAATCCTTGTTTACGAAGTGGACTGGGGGGAAAAAATGGGGATTTTCCCCGAGGTTTTCAGAGGTTTTGGCTCTTGCAATCTGGAAGAAGTTCGGCCATTGATCGATCAGTTAATTCTGCGCTTGAAAAGCTTTGAATCAAGTGATAACGTGAAGATAAGATGATGATAAACGCAGTGATTACACACACTGATGATGTGGACACTGCCTGGAAGAAGATTTAGTCGACTGGAAAGTTGCTAGGTTTATAGGTGAATGTAGGACTACAGAAGTATATTGTGGGTTAGTAGTGGTAGTAGATTTTTTATGTGTTGTTAACGAAGTAAGGAGTATGTAATATATAGTTGCAATAGTAGTAGTAGAAGTAGTAGCAGTAGTAGCAGTAGTAGTAGTAGTATTAGTAGTAGCAATAGTAGTAGTAGTAACAGTAGAAATGACAGTAGGAGGAGGAGGAGTAGTAATAGTGGTAGTTATAGCAATAGCAGCAGCAGCAGTAGTAGTAGTAGTAGCAGCAATAGTAGTAGTAGCATTATTAGTAGTTGCTAACAATAGCAACAATAGTACCACCAGAAGCGGTAGTAGTATTGCTACTTACTCAGCCCCGGTTAGTGGTAGTAGTTGTAGTAGCAGCAGCAGAAGCAGTAGCAATAATAGTAGCAGCATTAGTAATAATAAGACCAATAATCGTGGCATCAGCAATAGTAGTAGTAGCAACAACAGCAGTAGCGGTTGCAACGATACTAGCAGCAATAGTAGTAGTACCGGGGAGTATTAACTTTAGTCGTAGCAGTGGTAGTAGTTGTTGTTGATGTTACGCAGTGGTAAGAGGAGTAGTAGTAGTAGCGGTAGCAATAATACTAGCAACAATAGTAGTAGTACCGGGAGTATTAACTTTAGTTGTAGCAGTGGTAGTAGTTGCTGTTGATGTTACGCAGAAGTAAGAGGAGGACTAGTAGTAGCGGTAGCAACAATACTAGCAACAATAGTAGTCTTACTGGAAGTATTAACTCTAGTTGTAGCAGTGGTAGTAGTTGTTGTTGATGTTACGCAGTAGTAAGCGGAGGAGTAGTAGTAGCAGTAGCAATAATACTAACAGCAATAATAGTAGTAGCAGTAACAATATCAACACTCGTAGCATCAGCAGTAGCGGTAGTAGTAGTAGTAGTAGTAATATAGATAGTAGTAGCACGCCCTCTTCGCTTATTCAGATGCATTTGCAGCGGATTAGTACAACACAGACATTACGATACAACTCAATTAAATTCAGTTATAAATTTCACTATTTCAGACTTATTAATAGAAGTAAATAGAAATGATACTGAACAAATAGTAATACTTACAATGAATAATAACAGTAAGCCAGGGCGCTGGTGGAGCAATGGTTAAGACCTAGACCCAGTGTTTTTCCCATTTTGCAGGAAAGTTCCCTGCAAAAGGGGAAAATAACTCTCAATAACTGCAAAAGGGGGGGGGTCTGAAAAAAGGGAAAAATAAGAAAAGAGACAAAAGGGACAATCTGAGTACAGCCTTTATATTCTAGTACAGAAGGTGGAAAAGGGAGAAATAAGGGAAGAGGGGAAAAAGGGGAAACTGAAAGTGGACCCGACAAATGAGATCCAAAAAAATATTTAATAGTAAGCTATAATAGTAAATAATAATAGTAAATAAATACTAGTAAATCAAAGTAAACTAGTATTAGTAATACGTAACATTAACAATAAAAATCATAAGTAAATAGTAAAATAACATGTACTACAGTCAGTATACGTCAAGGGGGTCTGAAACTACGAGGAAAAGTGTTCGAGGATTATTTGATAACATGAAGATAACGGGTTGATAACAGCGATAACATGACCCAGGTATTACGATGATTATTGGAAGTTTCGGACCCCTTTGGTATATGTAAGTAATAATATAATAAAATACAATATATAGTATAATAATATAATATACAATAAATAATAAATAAATAATAATAATATAATAAAATAATGATATATAGTACAATAATAATAATATACAATAAATAATAAATAAATAATAATAATATAATAAAATAATATATAGCAATAAAATATATGAATATTATACCGATTTAACAAAACATATTAAAATTGTACCAAAATCAAATGCTGTATAACAAAAGATTAATAATAGGTGATAATAGATTGACAAGTCAATAATTTTCTGTCTACAGATCATTATTAATTTATATAAGTATTGTGATACTTTAATTTAATAATAAGTGATACGTACTGATACCGCAGTGATACCAGGATTGGTAACTCTCTAACGTACTGTCAATGTAGACAACATTTCAGGATACTTAATTGTAAAGAGAATTCATAATAATAGCGTTACTTTACTAACTACTTGATGACAGATGATAACAGGTTTTGATAACCCGGCACTTTATTGAAGTATAGACTTTTTTCTGACTGATTTATTGTGGAAAGAAAAGAAAGATGCAAGTAAACGACATTTGTGTGTCACCTTTCATCTGCACTTTGTCTTCAAAGATGTTCACTTTATTGCGTTGACCCAGCCGCACTGGAACGTCTCCGTCCCCATTCGTATGCAATTTTGCCCCTTTTTTCATATTTTATTATGTTATATATATATTTAATATTAGACTGATAACAGGTTGATAACAACTGATAACATGTTTCGGAACCCCACCCCCAGTAGTGATCAAATGCGCCTCAGAGACCAGCCATTTGTTGACAGACATCGACTGCATGTCAATTGGCGGGGGGTAGGTAAACTTTCACACAGTCTGAGGGTGTTATCAGTTGTTATCAGTATTTTATCAGATGTCTGGAGACCCCGTCCCGGTCAATTGAAAACATTATTGTTCAAACGCACTGCAAATTGCACCCCAAAATGCACTGTGTTGTGCCAATCGTTCCATAATTCTTTCCCGCCAGAAAAAAAAACAAGTTAGTGTTATCATCGTGTTATCAACCTGTTATCAGAAAAGTATTGACTTTATCATTGATTACATCGTAAATGGGACCTTTTTTTACGTTAATGGTTCCACGTAAAACAATTAAAGCCAAAAAGCAATGGCGCCGTAACACAACTCGACTTTTGGGTCGTCAATTTTCATTAATAATTTCACTCTAAACAGATTCTATTATCATCATTTGTTAACATCAGTTATCAAGCTTGATGTCTGTACTATCTGTTTGAACTAAAACAGTGCGGGTATATTTTATTTTAACCGTTTATTTGATGTTGTTTTGCTTCGCTATTCGCTCCACGTGGCCCGCGCTCAGGGGCCGGCCGCCATTTTGATACACGCGGATCTAGAAACGCGTAAAAAAGCAACGCATTTTGAATTTTAAATTTTCTACTTTTCTCTGTGTGAATTTTACAAACTATCTACTTTAATCTTAAGGTAGTAACTTTAATCTAAAGGAAAATGCAATGTATTTATGCCGTGTTTAATTAATATACTAATAGAATTTGTGCGTACAAGAGCAAGACGATAAGCAGACGACGCTTTGTTTGCTGTACCTGTGTTGTTGTAGGCGTTAATTGTGTTAACATTATTAAATAAGGCCCTTTCCCAGTGTTTCCACTTTTGCAGGGAAGTTCCCTGAAAAAGGGGGAAATGGAGTCTGAAAAGGGAAAACGAAGAGGAGAGAGTAAAGATGAAATCTAGACCTTGTATATTTTTGCACGGAGGGGGAAAAAGGGGAAAGATAAGGGAAGAGGGGAAAAATGGAAGATTGAAAAGTGGCAACACTGGCCCTTCCACCCTTCGAGCACGTATGTCTAGAGAGGGCCTGTTTCAGCGAAGCCCCCGTACAAAGTAAGGGAACGAAGCCTCTGAACCAAAACACAAGGCTGGCTGCTTGTATAATGGCGGCCATGGATCACGTGACTTGATCACGTGGTCTGTTTGGTGAACTTCTGCCCGTAAGCACTAATGGATCAAGGTCGCGTGGCTGTGCAACGGTCCCTTGGGAATCTCACGTGGCTAGTTTCGGAATTCAAACGATTTTCCTTCAGCCATCAAAAGTTGCCTGCGGTTACTAACAGATCATGTGACTTCATCACGTGACTCGATGGCCGCCATTACACAAGCAGCTAGCCTTGTGTTATTTTTTTAGGAGGCTTCTTTCCCATACTTTGTAAGGGGCTTCGCTATAGCATGGGCCTCTCTAGATACGACACGCTCGAAGCTTCCACCAATTCCGATGCGTTATGTGATTACAAGCAACAGTTGGTAACCTTCGATAACACTGAAAAACTGACTTGATAACTATTGACTACTCAGTTTTCAGTCAACTTTTATCTATTATATTTAATAGTTAATTGAATAGTAATGAAACAGTTGATCAGAGTTGTAAGTCTGAGCAGTGTTTCCACTTTCTGCTATCCGTTTTTCCCTTAAAGAGGGCACACTTTTCCCTTTTTTCCTCTTTGCTTGAAATACTGATTTCCCTCTTTTCCCCCCTCCAATGCTACAGTAACAAGTTACGCTTCTAAAAATCACTTTTCCTTATTCCCTTATTTTTCCTTTTTGAGACCCAATTTTCGCCTTTTCCAGGGAAGTTCCCTACTATATGGAAAACACCGTAATTGAGATAGATACGAGTCGGCGCAAGCGCGGGAAAGTGTACTGCAGTGGGGAACAGCCGTAAATAAAGGCCTGGTATGTGAAATGTTGACGAACCAGTTGTAAGCCGCTCAGTGTTCCATGTTCCAGCTGCAGGGTTCCAGCACAACTGACTTGTTCCAGACAGCTACTAGTTCCAGCCAACAACTTAGCAGCTGAGATTACTGGACAAGAGTGTAAGGTACGAATGAAAAGTTGTTATTAAAGTTAATGTTGGTATCGGAGAAATGTAGTGAGTGTCCACGGATTCGACATATTGTGGTATTTGTTGTTACTGATAACTATTTATTATTTATTATTATATTAGTATTATAGTATTAAATTGTCATTATTATTATTGATAATGTTAACGTGAATGCAGTATCATAGAGTTCAGACGAATGTCCACGGATTCGACAGATTGGAGTTTTGGTAGCCATTGTTGCTTAATGTTATTGTCATAGAAGTCTGTCGATTATTTGGACAGCACTGGAGTTGGCTATATGCCTTTTATAGAGTGTCCACGGATTCGACAGATTAGATTTTATCATCAATCTTATTATTACTGTTATTATTATTATTTATACCATAGCAATCTGTCGAATCGTTGGACAGTATTTAAGTGGTCCGTACGCATCTTATGGAGTGTCCACGTATTCGACAGATTTACGTTTATTATTATTACTCACTGCGTAAAATGAAACTTTGTTTCAGCGAATAAAGAGTTAACTATCGCACTATTTCTGGGAAACTTATAATTTGAGCAAAAACATCCCACACGTGGGCAGAACTTTAGCTAATTACCGAAAATTACAAAAAACTATGTTATCCAGTGTTTTCACTTTGCAGGGAAATTCCCTGGAAAAGGAGGAAATGGGGTCTCAAAAGGGAAAAATAAGAAAAGAGCAAAAGGGAAAATCTAGAAGTGTAACCTTTAATCTAGCACGAAGGGGAAAGAATGAAAACTAAGGGAAGAAGGAGGAAAAGGGGAAATTTTAAGTAGAAACACTGATGTTATCCTTTTGTTATCAGTGTTATCAATGTGTATAATTATCAAAAATTGCAAAAAACTATATGCTATCCAGTTTTTCCCACTTTGCGGGGAAATTCCCTGGAAAAGGGGACAATTTAGTCTGAAAAGGGAAAAAATTAAAAAGGAGCAGGGAAAGGGAAAATCTAGAAGCGTAGCCTTTGTTCTTGCACGAAGGGGAAAAAGGGAAAAATATGGGAAGAAGGCTGTTAATGCTACTATCAACTATTCTTACACTATTTACTGCCTGCTACTGTTCCCTGCATTGCTACTACTTGCTAACTACTTATTAATAGTTATTCGATTACCATAAAAGGAGTACTAACAGTTACACTATCTACTACTTCCTACTATTCTCTGCGTTACTATTACTTACTAACTAACTGCTAATTGCTTACTAATAGTTATTAGATTACTGTTAAAAGAGTACTAATAGTTATACTATCTACTGCTTGCTACTGTTCTCTGAACTGCTACTACTTACTAACCATTTACTAATAGGTATTAGATTACTGACAAAAGTAGTTAGTAGTTCGATAGTTAGTAAAGCGTTCGGTTTGACTAGCTAATCGTACACTGTTTAACTAGAAACTAGTGATACTAGTAAACTTAATGCTACAGTAATATTAGTTATCACTTAGTAAAGGAATTGCGATAGTTAGTAGTTCGGTAGTTAGCAAAGCGTTCAATTCGACTTAGAAACGAGCTAGTCGCTACATAATGCTGAAGATACTGGTACTACTAATAATGCTATTTGTATTAGTAGCTGGAGAGATGCCGATAGTTAGTAGTTGGACAATAGTAGTTAGCAAAACGTTTCGGTGAGTCCGTTCAACGAAACTAGTTATGATACTAGTACTAATAGTCGAAACACTTTTAATTACTAGTAAAACTAGTAGCAAGTTAGTTGGAGGAATGCCGATAGTTCTTAGTTAGATAGTTAGTAGTTAACCTCGGTAAGTCCGTTCAACGAAACTAGTTATAACACTACTACTACTAGTGAAAAAACTATTGTTACTAGTAAACCTAGTAGCAAGTTAGTTAGAGGGATGCCGCTATTTAGTAGTTGGATAGTTAGTAGTTACAGCATAACGCGGTGGTCCGTTCAATGAAACTAGTTATAATACCATTACAGTATTACTACTAGTACAAACACTAATATTGCTAGTAATGCCAGTAGTAGCAGGTTAGCTGAGCAAATGCCGATAGTTCGTAGTTGGATAGTTAGTAGTGGCGGAACGCGTCGGTGAGTGGAAGAGAATTAGTGTCTGTTTGACAAAGGTGAGCGAACAAGACGGGCCAAACCTTTGTCAATTGACCAAATTAGTGAAGCCACTCAGCTAATGGATTTACCCCTTAAAGCAATTTATACCCTAGACGTCTTCTATCCCACCTTGTTACCCGATAGAAAGGCCATACGGTTGAATACGCGAATGACTGGGCAGCTGAACACTAGCTTCCCTCTGAATCACTAGCTGAATAGTAGCTGAACTTACTTTAGTTACTAAAACTGAACCCTCTGATTGAGGGATTGAGTACTGCATGACTTAGTTCTTTCAAAGTTCAAGCGTACGAACCGTGTGAAAGTGGGCCAATGTCACACTTTCATCTAGCTGAATCCACAGTAATCATGCGCCATTCAGAGGGTCATTCCAACGTTTGACTAGCGCATCTTTTTCCTACTTGGTAACTACGGATAACACCCGATAACACTAATGGATTGGCCTCTGCAGGGTCTTTCAATGACAAAAACGAATCGACAAAAGACTATTCATTCCAGTACGTCGAAGGCAGACGAATTACATCACACATGTTATCGCAATTGCTATTATAAAGTTCACAGTCTGGTTTAAAGTTATCGATTGATTGACTGGAAAGTATCGATCAGTAATGATTTATTTATTCATCGAGTTTTCTCCGTATGAAATTCTCGTGTCTATGAAGTTTATTGATGAAGGAGAACGCCTGAGAAAGAAGCGACTCGGAGCCACTTGTTGTTGCGCCTCGTCGTCGCGTGTCCCTGGCTCTCGGCGAAAACGACAATTTCACATAGAAACACAACAATTCAATTTGCTCCTCCATGTTTCACAACATCTTTTGTCCCATTTTCCCGTCTCTCATACGGAAAACTCTGCATTCATTCAAACAGTATTCTCAACTCACACTAGTGTTAAGTTAGGAATAGTAGCTCATAAAACAAGAGACTTATGACAAGAGTGTATAATCTTGTCAGTCACGCACTCAGCTTAGGCTTCACCAGCAAGAGAAAAATCAGGCGTATGACCCAGCATACCAATGGGTAGTTTAGTTTAGAAGCATGTCATTTATATCTTCAAGTATTACATTATAATAACATAGAGTATTTTCTTTAGGTTCTCAGACAGTTTCCTGAGAAATCGCTGTCTGTAATCCTCGCCGTGTGGATGTTGGTGTGAAGGAAGAACCTTTCGGGCTTGGAAGGTTTTCAATAAGATTTAACACTTATGGGTCTCTGAGATACGACTAATCTGCATGAGTAATATGTCGGCAACTTTCTGCTTTTGATCAGCTGCAAAGACCCCCCCCCCCCCAGAGAAATCCCCCATTGGAAAAGGTGTACTTCTAACACGAAGATGTCCGCCATCTTGGTTTTAGTCTTGTACGTCTCTGCTGTTCACGGTAAGCCCTGAATGATCTTTATACTGATGTTCAATTATTCAAGTTCGCTGTTTTTGAAAGGTCTGGGACTAGAACCCGAATTTGCTGGGCCCGTTGCTAATGTTACGGTTCCGCTGGGTCGCGATGCGCTGTTCGTCTGCACTGTGAATCATCTGGGCGGTCACAAAGTAATTTAAATTATATTTAAATCAATCTATAATGTAAGGTTTGTCCTGTAATTAGCTGAGTTCAAAGCGTTCTAACGAGTCTATTTACAAGTAGCTGATAACGTCAAAAGCTTCTTGAAAAGTAACAAATTAGAAGCCTGTGTATAAAACTTGAACTATATAGATCGTATGTTTGAGAAGTTAGAAATGATAGAATAGTTACCATGGCAACGTAAGCGTTTGGTTGAAAGTTCAGTAGCAATTAAGAGTATTCGTACCGAATCTTTGTACTGAATTTTGATCTGTGTTGAATAGGTGGGCTGGGTGAAAGCGGATACGAAAGCCATCCAGGCAATTCACTTGACCGTAGTGACCCATAATCCGCGGGTACAGGTGGACCACAGCGGGCAATCTGTGTGGAAACTCATCATCAGAAACGTTCACAAGGAAGACTCCGGGGCTTACATGTGTCAAATCAATACGGACCCCATGAAAAGTCAGGTATACATACATTTCTATTCCTGCCCCCAATGACAAGAAAGATGGGCTAGTCAAACGTCTGAACGACCGTCTGAATGGTGCATGATTACCATGTATACAGCTAGATGATAGTGTGAAATTGACCCACTTTCACACGGTTCGTACGCTTGAATTTTTCAGTAAGTCATGCGGTATTCAACCCCGCAATCATAGGGTTCAGTTTCAGCAACTAAAGTAAGTTCTGCTACTGTTCAGCTCGTGATTCAGAGGGTAGCTTGTGTTCAGCTACCTAGTTATGCGGTACTCAAACGTATGACTTTTCTATCGGGTTTCCTCTCTCCATCTCTCGTCACATATTCAAAATCGCATAAGATTTTACAGGCCTAAGTGTAAAGCATGGCAAGGCTTTCATATTCATTTATTGAAAGAGGGAAAAAGAAATTGTGTGGAGAAAGCTTTCACGGCGAGCTTTACTGATTCTATTTCAATATGGCAGCCGCACGAAAGAGAAAAAGCCTCATGCTTTTTTCAAAACACTGAAAAGGAAGATTTAAATTTAATAAGAGATTCTCTGTGTGTGTTTGTGGTGAAGGTGAGTTATTTGGAAGTCACCGAACCGCCTGACATTTTGGATGAGCTGACGCCTAGTGAGGAGAGAGTTCTGGAAAACTCGCCCCTGAAACTCAGTTGCAAAGCGCGTGGTCATCCGCAACCCAAAATCACTTGGAAACGAGAAGACGGCAGAGATTTGGCTTTAAACTCTAAGGAAGAATCCCAACACAACAGTAAGACATAAAAATAATTATATTTAGATTTAATTCAATGAACTAATTATAAATTAATGAATAATTTTATTAATGTTCTGGTTATTTTTTTTACGATTTTGTTACGCAGCGCATGGTTTGTAAATTTTGTCGATCTGGCAACGCTGCATTGTTTTCCCCCTTTCGCCGTTCAGCAAAAGTCTTGGTCTTTTTTCCGAAACTTTTGCAGTTTTTGCAAGTTCCACTCGTTTTTGCATGCAGCAATTACCTCTTTCTGATCTTTTCTTGTTTGACGTTAATTAACACCACATATTCAGGTAATTGCTAGACAGTCTTACGCTGTTCTCATTATGACAGGTTCGTTCAACGTTTGCATTCAATCACAAATGCCTCATAAAATATTCATTTTTACAGTTTCAGGCTTTTTCAGCTCATAACATTTGTTGCTTGTGCGAATTGACCACTATGTCTTACTATTATGTTAACCGGACTCGTTAACGAGACTCACCGACGTTAGTCGCTAGTCGCTACTCTCGACAACTGTCTTACGATGAAACGGTAAACTCAGATTTTAACATCTGTATTGTTTTTCCCCCAGAACACCACCGGCATCGTGGGAACCGGAGCATGGCCAGCGTCCCGACCTTTTCGTCATCGTTCGAGGGCGAAGTACTGCGATTCAGCCAAGTAACGCGATATCACATGGCCACTTACCTGTGCATCGCCAACAACGGGGTTCCGCCATCAGTCAGCAAGCGAATCAACGTTGTTGTTTTGTGTAAGTTTTCAGTGCTCTTAATTCAAATACTGAAATTAAGTTCAACAGTAAGTTCTGTTTAAATTATTCCTGTGTTTCTTTATTGCATCGAAGAATCAAGAAGAGAAATCCCGGCTTAAAATTATGTTTCGTGCTTCAGATTTCTCGGCGAGTTTTAATCTGAATAATGCAAGCAGAACTCCAAGGGCTGCTTGAGTTACAACGGTGGGTTCTGTAATATGCAAGGGGTTCGCTACTTCCGTAGACACACTTGCCATAACTTGATAACAGACCTAATATGTAAGCCCATTGTGAAGAGGTTCTAAAGTCCGTAATGTATCGTAATAAAGCCCGTAGTGGAACATGTACTTTTATCTAACTATTCGATATGTGGTTAACAAGTACTTTAGCTGCAAAAAGCATTCGGTAATATCAGATTATAATCGAATCGGGGACGCCATAGAGAAACCTAATTGAGTTCTTGGTACAAGATGTTTCATCTGCTGTATCGCTCTCCATTTGCGCTCACTCTCTCTGTATTGAACGTATTACGAAATTTGGCTTTTTTTTTTAACTCAGATGATTAGATGTTAGAGTATTCTTCAGATCGGAGCGCTGATAATACCCACAAGATCGTTTAAATGTTTAATATTTGTCGTGGTCCTCTTGAACGTGCCCTGTAATCCCGGTCAAGAGTAACTTGTTCAGTGCTCTCTCAGGGGCCTAAAAGTGCTTTTTATACTTCTGTTTGAACTCTTTAGCCAACAACCAGATCCTCCGCATTGGTGTTATCACTGTTACCAACTAGTATCGGCAAGGATCGTACTAATTTTAGTTAATCTTGAAAAGTCCCCATTATCTTTTGTGGCCAAACACGGAGAGGGCTTCCCATTGAGTTGCTGAATCCAACACAAGGGCCACTTGAAACTGATGAAACCCACGAGACTAAATGAAGTCCTATTATGTCTCCACACTATAGAGAATGAGCATTTCGAGTAAAAGTAACAATTAAAGTAATAATAATTACCAACACGCATAGACTTAACTCGTGATTATTGCAGCGTGTGTGTGGGAAAGAGATTGTGGAATAGGGTAAAGGATAGTGTGGTTAGTGAATTGTGTGTCTGCGGCTTGTTCGGTAGTTGCTTTTGGGGGTTTGCATTGTTGTGTTGTGAAGGGAGAAAGGGATGAGGGAAACACAGAGTGAAATAGTGTTTTGTTTGCAGTCGCTCCTTGGGTGATGGTGGCCAACCAACTTGTGGGAGCCCCCATGGGAACCGATGTTACCGTCGAATGCATTATCGAATCCTCGCCTCCGTCTGTCAACATCTGGACTAAGGAAGGTACTTGTACCTGCCCCATTCATCAATACACTACAACCAATTGATCTATTCACTATCACTATTGACGTAGGATCGATACTTGTCCCCAATAATCGATACACTATCGATGAAATCCGTCAGAGTCCCTACCAGGTGAGGATGGTGTTAACAATCCGCCAGTTCCAACCTTCGGATAACGGCAGGATTCACTGCCACGCCAGGAACTCTCTGGGAGAAGCTGAGGAAAGCATTCGACTATACGGTAAATATTTGGTAAAGTTAACATTATATTATTGATTGGGGAGCGTTATTGATGTTCGGGTATCTCCTACATGTATCAAATAATAAATTACAGAACTACCGGCACCTCCGCGCGAAACAGTGACGATTTCCTGGGGCGGGAGCGAGACTGTCAGCGGCTGGACGGAAGCCTCGTCGGACCTGGTGTCCTGGGGAGGTGATCCGTCAGTGCCGGCTGAAAATATTCATCGAAACGGCGCCAATGACAATGGGCTGCTGGTGAGTGCTAGTCCCACCATGGGCCAGAAACAAGAGCGATCAAGTCAAGTGGCCATCAAAGTGGACACGAGCAATTGTTCCATAACGCCATCTGCAATACGCTTAAGCACTTTATGGCCGATTCTTTTTCTCTGGATCCGGCCGTTTATCTAACATACCTTCGCTCCCATTACTAGTTTATGGGATAAAATCACACCCCGCGCTAACTTCCCTCACCCAGGAACAGAGAAAAATTTAGGAAAGCCAAATCAATAGCTATCTTGTTCGTTGTAAGTCCTGTATGATTTACACAAACCCGAAACAATCTGCTTGAAATTTGGTTTCATTTTCTGTATGTGGTCTTCCAGGAAATATATGGTTGTGTCAGTTTAGACGACAAAAGGTCTCTCCCGATGAATTTTCATAATTTCTACTGAAAAAAAACAGCGGGGAAGTAAATCGACGAGAATGCGAGACTCAGAAGACAAGCAGTGCACACATGACCGCACCGCATTCCTTCAAGCAAGTCAAATCAGGGGACGTGCACTAGAGAAAAAAGAGAAGAGCGAAACTGATAAAGAAGAAAAAAAAGTCCCTTTTGGAGATTTCCCACAAGAGCGAGATTAATTCAGTGTAAACCGATTCTGCGGGTGGAGAATAAACAGCGTCCGCGGAACAAAATGGAGACAACGAAAAGTAAACACAGAGAAAGAAAAAAGATGATGATGATGATGGAACAAAATGAAGAGAGATAAAGAAGTCATGGAAAAAAGTGAATCGGAAAGTCTTGACACTGAGTAGAGAAGGGGAGTATGGCGGGGGCAGAGACAGGGGCACGGGCAATGGAGCAAGACTTGCACGTGAGTGTAATTACCGAGTTTCTCTTCGTCTTGGGGATTGAGAGATTACTCCGCGGCCGACAGTTTTAATTGACCAAGGGAATAGATAGCACACCGAGTTACACGCAAATCATTACGTGACAAACCCATTGAAATGACCCCCTCACCTCCGGTCTTCTTCCCCTGATTCTACACTTGCAGTATTCGCGTCTGGACCGTCTGGATTCTCAGCATGATTCTTGAACCTTGTACGCAAATCACTACGTAACATAGTCATCGGTAATGGATCCCCAGTTTACTATTTTCCCCTGATTCAACGCTCTTGGACTGGTACCTTGTATTAAAAAGATTCTTGGAGTCCTCAAATAGCCAGAACTACGAAGTACACGCATGTCACTACATAACAAAGCCATACCCCCTAACTTCCTGTCTGCCCCTGATTCAACGCTCTTGGACTGTTATGTAAACTAAAAGACTTTTGAGTCCTCAACTAGCAAGAACTACCAGTTGCACACTATTCGTCACGTGACAGACCCAATTGAAATGACCCTTAACCTCCTGCCTTCCGCCTGATTCTACGCTAGAACTACGAGCAAAGAAATCAACGATTGAGCAATGCTCTCAGTTTGGTTTGAGTGATGTGTGTTTTGCGCGTCCCTCATCACCTTTGGCTGTCTTATTGGGAGTGTAAGCCTAGTTAAGCAGGGAAATATCTCGTCAATGGCAGCGTCTAATGATAGATTGGTATTCTGGCCAGGCTACTTGAAGGTCCTCATCATAAATTCCCCATAGCGTACGCATCATTGCCGGGATATTAAAAGGGAGGGAAGAATATGGTCCCTTCAACTAATCGGATTACGATATGTAAAGAAATGAGGTCCTCCACGTAAGTTTCAAGTAGCACTCGATCGTTCAGTAAGCACTAAAGTAACTAACTTTTGCAGAAATCTGTGTCGTTTATCAAGCTACAATCTCCTGAGGACAGTATTGATGTCTATTTTCATTTGGCCGAGCTACAACTTGTGGTAATTGCTTGGTAAAGTTGCTTGATAGTGGCTTAAAAGGCGTGTGGCGAGCAGTCGGCTCACGTTTCATATAAAGCTTGACTGCAAAGATTGATAGAGATGTGGTCAAGATGACGCCTTGCGCCCCGAAACAACATCTGGCTTCAAGTCGTTGGGTATGCTACTCCAAAGGTAGCAAGCAACACACAAGAAGTATAGCCAACATATAATCCCCTACGCTTAATTGCCATCGCCTATACACAAGCACAAGAAGACTAAGCAAAAGGCTCAGCCGAGCGGAATTCATCTTTCGCGGTCTTTCTATATGCCTCGCCTGATTTATCGTTTTGTGGCCAGCTGCTGCGGCTTTTTTTTTACGGGCTAATAGCTTAGTAACGCCATCATATAATCGCTGTCTATGCCTTGTTAAACCCTCCCTTCATCTGGCGTCCCGCATATAAAACCATGTTGCCAAAAACGAGCTATTTATCCCCTTGCCACAACAACCACGCGCCAGCTTGTTGCCAGTTATCACACAACCAACCGATACAATCAATCTTAGCCTCGTCCCTTATCAACACATCACCTTATGCATCATCTACCGTCTACTATTAATTACACTCTTAACCATCGCAACCAACGTTAAGCACGGAAACAGTGCCTCCACTCTGAACTTCCCCTTCTCCCTTAAAGAGGGCACGATTTTTCCCTTTTCCCCCCTTTCCCTTATGGAGATATAAAGTATCCTTGTCCCCTCCATTTGGGATATCAAGCTATCCTTCTATGCTGTTTTCCCTTTTGAAACCCTGTTTTCCCTTTTTTAAGGAAATTTCCCTCCGAAGTGGAAGCAATGCACGCAAAACACACTGAAGCTGCCCAAAACCATTACACCAAGATGGCGGACGTTGCCTCAGGCGCTTTAACTAAACGCCATCTAACGGCAGAAAGAGGAACTAATTTTTACAATGCAAAGGTGTATTTGATTGGTTTAAATATAGTAGCATAATTTAGCACGGTTTACTGTGTTGGGAACACACCGAATGGAAAGCCGAGAGAGTATTTTTCACAAGTACTGGCATTTAGTTCGTCTGTTTGGAACGATTTAGTAAGTCTTCTGGGCTGGGTAAGGTACTGCGTAGACGTTTCTAGTCACGTCGGGTTGTTTCTTAGCAGCCGGTTCTACAGGGTAGCGAGCCTCGCCTTCGTAAGTAACGTCAGCTACGAATCCGCCTTCAGGGGTAGCGCTGTAGACTACGTTCTGGATGCGACCATCGGGTAGTGCTACCCGGTAGGACCCTGATACGATCCTACCGTCGCTGCGTTCGTCCTGCTGGAAACGGTTAGCAGTTTCGGCGTCGTCGACTACGTAGTTGAACTGGTATGGCTGTGGAGGAGCATCTTGGACCTCGTCCTTACGAAATAAATAAGCAACATAAGCTAATTTACTAACTTAATAACTTAGACTAGTAGCAAAATCGACTGTTATAGCTTAGTAATATCTAAGTAAATTACTAGCTTACTACTACTTACTAACTAACTACTAGTCAGCTAACTAACAAGTCCTAGACTACACAGTGCTTACTAACTCTACTGAGTTAGTTCATTAAGTTACTTACATTAGCATTCTTCTTGATTACTACAACCGGTGCCGAACTGCTAGCATAAGAGGTAGCAGCAGCTTTCTGGTAGCTCTGAGCAGGAGGAACGCTGTAAGCGTAAGTCGAAGCTAGCAGACTAACCAGCACTAGAACCTAGTAAAACATCCATTAAACTTAATAAGACATATTTTAATATTAAAATCAAATTTTTGTATACCTTCATTGTTTGTTTGGAGTTGAATAGGCTAGCAGACGAAGAACTTCGAGAACTGATGACTGAAACAGACGAGCAGAGGATCTTTTATAGGCAGAATCCTCTCTCGTTTTTTGACTGGAGATTCTAATGAGGTTATAGCAAAAGTTGTTTTTATCGAAAGCAGATCTCCAAGTTGTCCTTCGCTTTCTTGTTTTGTTCCTCCGCATCCTCAACTGTTGAACCAGTTACTGGCAGAACCATTCAAGTCCCGAAAAAATCAAAAAAAAAATCTGAAAAATCCGCTATTAGTGGCTGCCAAAGGTTCTTTAAACACCAAAGATAACAAGTGATAACATATGATAACATACTGATAACATTGAAAGTTGCAGACCCCCCCCTGTTCTGGATGTTCCGCACACGATCCACTTTCCCTCTTACGGGGTTCGTGAGCTACAGATAACAACAAAATGTTATCACAGTGTTATCGACTACTTGGAACAGTGCAGTTGGAGTACTGGAACGGTTCCAGGTCATCGGTATGCGAGCCTGTCCCCAGATACGACAGATATGGAAATGCTTCTTCACGCGAGAACACGAATTACTAAAGCCTTTCAAGAATTCAACTTCTTATGTTTAAGAAAATATGAAAATTTGCTAAAAAACTAACACTAGTTTTACCAGTGTTCCCACTTTGCAGGGAAATTCCCTGGAGAAAGGGGAAGATCCGGTCTGAAAAGGGAAAAGGGAAAATCTGGAAGGATATACAGCCGTTATATTCTAGTACGAAGGTAAAGAAGGGAAAATAAGGGAAGAGGGGAAAGCAAAAATCTGGAAGGATACACAGCCTTATATTCTAATACGGAGGGGAAGAAGGGAAAAATAAGGGAAGAGGGGAAAGCAAAAATCTGGAAGGATACACAGCCATATATTGTAATACGGAGGGGAAGAAGGGGAAAATAAGGGAAGAGGGGAAAGCAAAAATCTGGAAGGATACACAGCCTTATATTCTAGTACGGAGGGGAAGAAGGGAAAATAAGGGAAGAGGGGAAAGCAAAAATCTGGAAGGATACACAGCCTTATATTGTAATACGGAGGGGAAGAAGGGAAAAATAAGGGAAGAGGGGAAAGCAAAAATCTGGAAGGATACACAGCCTTATATTGTAATACGGAGGGGAAGAAGGGAAAAATAAGGGAAGAGGGGAAAGCAAAAATCTGGAAGGATACACAGCCTTATATTGTAATACGGAGGGGAAGAAGGGAAAAGTAAGGGAAGAGGGGAAAGCAAAAATCTGGAAGGATACACAGCCCTATATTCTAATACGGAGGGGAAGAAGGGAAAAATAAGGGAGGAGGGAAAGGGAAGATCTGGAAGGATGTACAGCCTTATTATGTTAGTACCGAGGGAAGAAAGGGAAAATAAGGGAAGAGGGAAAAAGGGGGAAATTGAAAATGGAAATACTGGTTTTGACTTTTGATAAATACTTTATATATATATATTTATATATATATATAAACTTTTGATAATGATAAATAATAATAATTATAATAATTTGATTAGAAAAAGTAAAATTTAGAAAACGTGATCCATTTTCAAGACGCTCCCAAAATCCCTTCACTATAAGCATTGCCAATATCTTACTTTACAATTATTTTTAAAACTTTTTTTTTTCTGGAATAAATTTGTAATTTTTTTAAGAATTACATGGTGACTAACTGCACGCCATTATCCGCACGCAAATTTTACGTTTGTTTAATAAATGACATCAAGCGAAAACTCACTTGAGCTATTTTTCTGAACTGTAAGTTTTGCACAGGGTCCGAAACTTCCAAAAACCTTCGTACACCTAGGCCATGTTATCACTATTATCATCCCTGTTATCTCCGTGTTATCTCCGTGCTATCATGTGTTATCAAATAATCTTGGTACACTTTTCCTCGGAGTTTCGGACTTCCTTAAAAGTTTTCCTGAATGAATCACTTGGAATTATAAAAAGTTCAATAAATTATATATTCTCTTAAGTTTAAGTAATTAAATTTTAATTAATTCGAAATAACAAATAAAAGTTTCAGACTGCGTTTGGTAAGTGGAAAGTTGCGCCAAATCAGTTTTGTCCACTTTTTCGTTGTGGGAAAAAATGTCTTGGACATTTCAATTAGCGAAACAAGAAACTTTTGAAAATTCACTAATACCGAAAATTGTCTCGTAAAATTCACAGGCTTTATTCCTCTATTTAACTTACAATCATTTTTATTCGTGTATTTATTATCAGCAAACCAAAGAATCTACAGTAAATTGCCTCAGGTTTTTACTGAATTTTATGTGTATAGGTTTTTAAGGATATTTGTATATTAAGAAATTAATTAACTGATAGAAAAATGCGACAATTTTTAACTTATATATTATAATTTCATATTATGAACTATCGTAATTTTAATACTATAATAATTTACAAACCAAAAAATCGAAGATAGCCTTTATTATCCCTAGCGGCAAGAAAACAAACTAATTATTAATGTAAAAACTTTATAAAGTGAATAAAAATTGTGCTAATTCAATATTGAATTTACATAATATTTATTAACATATATTTTTAATATTAATAATAATTATTACTAATGTTGGATTTGATATTTTTGCTCAAGCTTTTTGCTGTTTAGAAGCGACCTCTACTCTGTATTGTCATGAAGATTTCCACTTTGCAGGGAAACTCCCTGAAAAAGGGAAAATAGGGGTCACAAAAGGGGAAAATAAGGGAAGAGGGAAAAAGAAAGAAAGTAAATAAATATATAGAGAGAAGGGAAAAAGGAAAAATGCATTCTCTGAAGGAAAGGGGAAAGAGGGAAACCAGCGCCCTCTGATGGGAAAAGGGAAAACTAAATTGGAAGCACTATGAAGAGGCGGGAAATTGACATTGCCTTGTTTACTTGTGTAGTTTCATTGAGAAATATTCATAAAAATTAATCTCTACAATTAATATATCGTTACTTCCAAAACATGAATTCCATCAGAAATCAAGTATTGTCTGTATTCAAGTTAAACGGCTTTACTTTAAAAGCGTAAGTATACAAAATTAACCATTATCATTAACTCTGAAGTAATTTTTTGTTGTTTTTATGCTATTTTACGTTTGAATGAAAACTGCAGCGAAGCCGCAAAATATGTGGTTGATCTCCTCACCCCGATTGAAAACGACGAAAGATCGGAATGGCTCGATAAACTCGTCGACATGATACAAAAACAGGGACTGCCCACCGCGGCTGTGGAAAAGTCGCATATTGAAGCTGCGGCTAAAGTACAACTAATCAATTTAAGTTAACTTATCTTCTACTATAATTTATAACAATAAATACACTAGGAATGCTGTAGAGACGATTCCGACGATACGGGGTCTTTGTTTAACTTGATACCCGCCTTCAGTTTCCCGCGTTTTTCGTACGTTTCTGAGCGGAAGAAGCTGGTTCCCGCGGAAGCTTCAAAAACTGGGAAAAGCTCGTTTTTCGGTGGGGCTGGTGATAAAGCGGAAATTTTCAGGCACAGATACTCGTTACTTTTTCAGAGGACCTCACGACACGCGCTTTTTACGCCCAGCGTCACTGGGACTGCTTCCTCGAGCTCGGGAAGTCAGAAATATCAGTTGAGACCCATGGAGTATCTGCTAGGGACGACCGGAAAGCTGTCAGGACTTGTCGTGCTGGGAATGCTAACTCAGCTGAAAGAGGGCCAGCTGTTTATCGAAGATCCGACAGGTTTCGTCCCGATAGAGATCAGCAAGGAGACTGTAATAATTTTGAATAATTTATAAGTAAAATCTTATGGTAAGGGAAATCTGAAATTTCAATATTAATAAATTGTGGATTCTTCACAGGTTTTTCATGAAGGTATCTTTACCGAGACGTGTTTCGTTCTGTGTCAGGGGACGTATGAGGATGGGATCTTCAAAATCGAGCACATGGGAATGCCGCCGCCAGAACCGTCCCGAACAACACGGTATAAAACTTGATTACACGAGTTTCATAATTTTAATGTTACATAAATATTTGTAAGAAATACAAGAAATACAAACAGAAATTTACACAGATTTCAACAATTACATATTATAGAAGTTTATAGTACACTTTTTTCTTTACTAGAACGCTCCCGAAGAACACGGTATAAAGTTACATGGATTTTATTATTTAAATGTTATAGAAATATATAGCACAGTATTAATTATTAAAATATAGTAAAAAGTGATATTCCCTTTAATGAAATAATAATTTCATTTGAGTTTTTGAGGCGTGTACTATAAATTATTTCTGAATTCAATAATATTTAACATAAATAAACTTTTTCTTAATGTTTGATTATTTTCTTAGGGCTTATTTTGGTAACGCAAACTTTTTCGGAGGACCGAGCCCAACAAGTGTGAAGAGCTCGATAAAGCTGAAGGAGCGGGAAGAGCAGAATCCTGACGCCATGATGGTCTTCCTCTCTGACGTTTGGCTCGATCAGATTCGTGTAAAAACTTTAAATTTGCTATTTTAAATCCATAAACCGACGTAGAATTTTCAAAACAGGTTCTCGAGAAGCTGCGAGTTCTCTTTGCGGGGTATTCGGACCTCCCGCCACTGTGTTTTGTCTTTCTGGGCAACTTCTCCTCGTCCTCGCAAGGAACCATCGGGGCCGAGCTCCTCGGGAAAAACTTCAAAGCCCTGGCTGACGTTATCTGCGATTTCCCCGCACTGGTTCGGGAATCGAGATTCATCTTCGTTCCGGGTCCCGCTGACCCTGGTTTCGCTAACATCTTGCCTCGGTAATATTTATTATTACTATTTATACAACTTTAATTACTTTATTTCATATTTTTGTGTATTAACGGTATTTGTGGTTCAGGCCAGCTTTTCCCGGGACGATTGTTGGCGATTTCGTCAGCCGCGTCCCGTCTGCGGAATTCACGACGAACCCATGCCGCATCCAGTACGCCACCCAGGAAATCGTCATTCTCCGAGAAGACATCGTCACCAAAATGTGCAGGAACGCCATCCACCTTCCGGAATCCCGTGATATACCAACACACGTAAATATTATATTATTTTATTATAAAAATTATATATAACTTATCATACAACTTCAAATTTTATCATTTTAATGTCATAAGTCACTAAAACTATATATAAAATTTATAATATTATACAGCGTTCCCACCGACCTGGGAAACCGGGAATCAGGGAAAAGTCAGGGAATAGAGGGAAAGATCAGGGAATTTCAGTTGCCCCTCCACTCAGTTTCAACTAACTTTTGCTCAAACCTCTAATGAATAACTTTTAGAAAATATAATGCGTTTAAAAAGTCAGGGATCTTGATTGAGATTTTTTCAGTGGGAACCCTGTTTATAAAATAAACGTATGTATAATATTCGTTATTTTATGAATATATTCTTACAAATTATATTACTACATAACTGAACCATCCAACGTATTGTTTAATTAAATTATTTTAATACTCATATTTTAGTCAATTTAAAACCGCTAACTGAACTACTTCTACAAAACAGAGATTTGAGCTATCTGGATCCAAGATTCCGACTTACAACAGATTAACGTCATTTCCTATTTATAACTCTTTAATCTGTTTCTGAGAAGTGGGCGTTTTTAGATTAGCAAAGAGCAGCTCAGTTACAATATATAACACAATTTCTCCGTATGTACCAATGCCTCCACTCTGCAGGGAAACTCCCCTAAAAAAAAGGAAAATGAAGGGAAAACGGAAATTTCCCAAGTATGAACATGTACATTTGAGCAGTATACGGCTGAAGTAGGTTTTTGAGCTCTTATGCTTATCGGGAAAAAGGGAAGGAAAAAAGACACTTTAAACTGGGAAAAAGGGGAAACATCGCTTCCGATTTCCCTTCCTCTTGAAGGGAAAACCCAAAATTCAAAGTAGAAGCACTGGCATTAATGTACATTTTCTTCCCTTCTGCAGGTAGCGCGGACACTAACAGCTCAGGGCCATTTGTGTCCACTCACATCAGAGATTTGTCCAGTCTACTGGAGCTGGGACCACACGCTATCTCTGTATCCATTACCCGACGTGATAGTCATAGCCGACCGTTTCGATTCGTTCACAGCCACGCATCTAGACTGCACTATCTTCAATCCCGTAAGACTATTCACTTGACATTAATCAGTTCATTAATTAGGAATTGACTCACAGGGACCGTTTTCGAGGAACAGCTTCAACTTCAAAGTGTATCTTCCGCACGGCAATCGTGTGGAGGACAGCGAAATAGGCAACGACTGAAATATTCTGAATTTTTATTCAAGTTTATTCACATATACGCTCTTGCGCAAAGCTCCCAGAGCAACACAAGTTGTTTTACAGCGCCAGAGATTTCTGATTCGTTTTTATAAACCAATTTAAACAATTGAAAAAATAATCAAGTCAAAGAAAAACACAAATACAAGGCTCCTATGTACATAAACATATGAATTGAAAGCAATTGCGTTGAATTTTAATGGACATTTTTCAGTCTTGCTATCCCGCCAAAAAAAGTCTAAGTAAATAGCGAGTAATATTTCGAAACAGTATACACGCGCGGAAGACTGCACATAACGGCGGAAAATTAACACGAGAAAAAGTCGTAATGGATGTTTCTATGAAAAAAAGAAAAAAAAACTATCAAAACGAGAAGTTATGACCAGCATTTGTTCAGGAAACAATCAAAGTATGTCTTCAGTCTTTCGGGTCTTCTGCTGCAGGTTTCTTCGTCTGTACCACGTTACTGCCTACAGCAAAACAAACGTAAGGATTTAGTTTGCTAATTCATACAAATTTAGTACGTTTTGATTGAATTTACCTTCTTTTTGGTGTCGGAGTCTGGCCTCCTCGCGCTCCTTGGCGTCGAAGTACCAGAGGGTGATGGCGTAGCGCGTGCGGAAGGCCGGCTGCACCTCGTGCGGGTTGCGGCGGTCCGACCAGAAGAAGAGCATCCGGTCGAAGATCGGCTCGATGTCAGCCACTTGGTTCGACCAGCCCTCGGGGAATATCCGCAGCAGACCTCCATCACTCTATCGTAAGAGAAATGTAGGAAAATAAAGTACGTTAGTATATTGTGTGTGCAAATTATTGTATTATGTGTATTATTTACATTATTATTATTATGTTTAATATTATGTATATTATCTGTCTACTTGGTATATCAGTTTTAGTAGAATAACTTTATTTAATATATTTTGTTACCTTAATATCCCATTCTTTGTTGAGGTAGTATATGGAAGTTATACAGCGTCCGTCACGGTTGGGGTTGTCGACGTGCTTCACGTAGTGCGTCCCGTGTCCAGGGTAACACGCCACCATAGCCTTGAAGAAAAATAAGTAAATTTAAAAACTGTAATCCATGATTAATAATATGACTTAGTTATTCAGTATCGTTTACTATTAATGAAATAGGTAAATCAATACACCAGTTTGAACTTGGCCCCCAACGCCCGAGCGTAGTTCAGAAATCCACCGCTAGATGGCGTTGCGAAACCAAGTTTTTGCTAAATTTAGTTCACAAAGCTACCGGTAGGTGGCGCGACTCGAAAATGCAAAATGCGCAACGTGATGTTTCTTATCAGCGAACTGAAGTTTCCGAAACAGCCCGCAAAGTTTGACATCAATAAACACTATTATCTGTTTCATTTCGGATGGTTTCCCTCGTTGCTATACATAATATTTAAAACAGACAAGACAGGGGGGTTGGGAAAACTAATTTTAGAAACTGCGGGGCTGTTTATAGCAGCCCCATTGTAAACAGAAAAAACTGTATGACCCTGGGCTCTTAACTTATGGAGAAATATAGAAAAGTCATGAACTGCGGGTAAGTTTTACCTTTGTTCTGCCACCGATGTCGTACTGCGTCAGTTTTCCGCGTTTCATGCGCTTGGCGTGCATGATCACTGAGTCGACCATGGAGATGAGATAAGAGATGGGCGAAGTGTTGGGCTCCGTCCCATCGACCCACGTTATCTTGTCCCCCCGAATGTTGCGGGAGGTTTTGACTTTGTTGCTGACGACTTCTCCCTCCTGGAAAACGCCAGAATCGTACATGGACTGGACGGTCTTGAGCAGGACATCACCCCGCTCCTTGCCGAGGAAGTTGTCAACAACGCAGATGCCATACTTGTCCAGATCATTGATCACAAACTGGCTCACTTGGAGTATCCACTCTGCCGTGTGCCGTTTCATGGGGTCGAGCAACGAATGTTTCTGCAGCAAACTGTGCTGGAAGGGCTGCTGCTTGAAAACACTGGCGATTTCTTCAAACAAGACGTTTTGTTGTTCACCCGCAACTGAAGCCACAGACACAGGGGGCATCGTTCGTCCAGCAGACTCATATACGTATCCCGAAGCTTCCGACTGTAGACTGAGTCCGGCAAAATCGAGAGAATCGTGCACTTGGTTGTGATTAGTTAGGAAGCTGTTTGCTGCTGCAGTATCATACTGCGACTGACAGATGCCGTGTACGTCCGCTGGCCTTACTACCTGGCCGCCCGCAACCTGGTACTGGCTGAGGGACTTCAACCCACCACTGGCCCCGATGCCACCTTGCGGTCGCTCTGATTCAACATTGCCTGCACTGAGTGTAACGTTCACCGGCTGACAGGAATTTTTGTGAAACTTCCAGTGCTGATGCTGATGTTCTTTGGAGCAGTAAAAGGACGACTTGCATCTACTGCAACGGAACAACTGATCACTCTTGCCACACACCACACAACTATCCTCCCTGTTCATTTGGTCACGTAGGCCACTGCCGGCTGCCTGCGAGAATCCGATGCAAAAGTCGCGGCTTCACTCGCCCGCCCTTTCCACTAACTCTTACCTTGGCTTGCTTCAGCCCATACGTAGGGAAAATTCCCTACCCAGTCCCATTTTCTCTCGTATATTCCTAGCCGCCATTTCAACTCTCAAATAAAATATTTTCCCCTTTTGTCGCTTATTTCGACTTGACCAATCTTTATCTGAATTTTTCGTTTGTGTATTTTGTGAGGGGGAGGGGGCGGTCAGGGGCGTGGTGAGAAGAGGCTTCGCGAAACGGCTTATGCGAATTTTGCCTACGTGACATGTTGCAGGAGTCCGAGGCGAGGGTGCGCATTGGAGAGGTAGGGAGGAGAGTAAAAACCTTGTTTGGACAGAATGTAGATACCCTCACCACCCACGGAATCTTTTTCACCTTTTCATTGTGTTTTCACCAAAGCGAAAGAAAATCCAGGCTGCACGTATACGTTTTCAAGCGTTGCACTTCCGTTTGTTTTCTACGTCCAAGTCATTGCTTCACCAGTATGGCATTTCTTAGAAATCACGGGACCAATTAACCTTTTGCATTTGAGTATTTTCAATATTTGGACCAAATAATCATAAAATTTTAATCGTAATTTAGAAAGCAAGCTCAAGTGTCGGTAACATTGTCCCGTTATTCAGGAGATTCGCCTAGGGCGTCTTACTCACTTATGACGTAACTCCGTGGCGCACGTGTTCACTTGAACGCACAGTACAAAATCCCTAAACACCTTCTTATGTTGACATTGATTAAAGTTCAGTACGTTAGTTATCGATTGAGATTTTAGAAAGGGGGGGTGGTGGTTACAGTAATTCGATAGAAATTTATCGATTGACGCGGACTAGGAAACCATGTGACTGTGGCCGCATTGTGAGAGGGAGAGACGCCATGACGTCAAGGATTCATAGTTGTCGTCCTCCCCCCTTCGTCAAAAAATGCCCGTCGGCCTATTTCGCTTCCCAGACTTGATGTGGAATGTAGAAATTTCTAAAAATAACTCACCAGTCCGGTTTCCTTCCATTCTCTCTTTTTCTAGATCCTTCCTTTTTGTCGAGTGGCGTTCTGCTTATGTAACAACAGCCTCCGGACAGGGGTCCGCTACTTGGCCAAAAAAATTTATTCCATTCATTTTAATTTAATTATTATGTATTCATCATTATTTCATTTTTAAAATGAAATTACATTTATTTAAACTAATTTATTATTTTAGAGCTATTTTTTTTGGAAGTTTGTTATCAAATGTTATCAGCGTGTTATCAAGTGTTATCATTATTATCAACCGTTTGGGTCACGTTGCATGCCGACACGCAGTTGGCCCAATCACGTGGACGGCCACGAGTGCAGATGCACTCGCTTGAATAATTTTACTACATATTATTATTATTATTTATTCAACTATGATACTACCAGCAAAAAATATCATTAATAATATTGATGGTTAAGTCCAGTAAATCACTAGTATTTTAGATAGGCCTACTATCAGTGGACTCTGATACGGCCGTACCCTATGCCCTGTCAATAGATCGAGGCTTTTCAAAGGATTGGGTATCGTGTCACAAAACACGTTGACCCCCAAACAAGGAAATTTAAATAATTTTTATAATAAATATTTAAATATAATAAAATTTATTTCCACAAAGAGATTCTTTATTATATTATAACATATAAATCTCCACTTTCAGTTTCCTACTTTTTCCCAGGAGAGGGATCTCTTTTCCCTTTTTCCCCTCCGTGCTGGGGTACAAAGCTAAATGTCCCTTTTCCCTCTTCCCTTACCTTCCCTTCTGAGATGCAATTTTCCCTTTTCTAGGGGATTTCCCTGCAAAGTGGAAGCACCGCATAAAATAAAATTCATATTTTTTACCCCTTTTTTTCCTTAGAGGGCTCTTTTTCCCTTTTTCCTCTTCCCTTACTTTCCCTTCTGAGATGCAATTTTCCCTTTTCAGAAGATTTCCCTGCATAGCGGTAGCCCTCTATATTTTTTTACCCCTTTTCCTCTTAGAGGGCTCTCTCTTCCCTTTTTCCTCTTCCCTTCTTTTCCCTTCTGAGATGCAATTTTCCCTTTTCTAGGGGATTTCCCTGCAAAGTCGAAGCACTGTGTAAAATAAAATTCATATTTTTAAACCCCCTTTTTCCTATTCCCTTACTTTCCCTTCTGGGATGCAATTTTCCCTTTTCTAGGGGATTTCCCTGCATAGTGGAAGGACTGCATATAATAACATTCCTGTTTTTTCCCCCCTCCCTACACAGCAAACCTGGAATATTTTGAACTGAATCAGATTTTCCATTGATTCTCTACTTGGAAAAAAGTGATACGTGGCTAAGACCTCTACTGCTCAGAGGTCACTTAACGTGTACCAGGTCACGTAAGCTTCAAGTGCAAAAGGCGCAGTGTTTCGTATCTATTTTTAGCAGTCCTTCAACTTTTTTCCATTGACTATTTCCCAGTACTAGTGTCCTTACAGACGTCCCTAATGCGCATTTACTGGTACTCGAATACCTTGCAGGGGGATATTGACTATTTGTCTTAAGTGCGTCATAACTGGGTGATAACAGGGTGATAACATAAGTGACAGTGATTGATTGATCATCTATCCGGTAGTGATTCATCAGTCAATTCAATCGATCGCCCGCTATACCGAACTTGGCTCAAGGGATCCGAAACTCCGAGGAAAAATCTACGAAGATTATTTGATAACAGTGATAACAAGGCTTAGGTGTACGAAGATTATTAGAAGTTTCGGACCCCTTGACTTGGCCCGACAAACACTTAACTTTATGGCGAAAAGAAAAGTTAATGGAAGTCTTAGTCAGTTCATTAGTTTTAATGTAACAAGAGTGTTTTTGAGTTTTTATTGCTGATTATCGAATTATTTATTGAATTCATTTAGAAAATTTAAAGTTATTGCGCAATTAACAAAACTATAATGAATAAATCTATTTATTTAATTCATAGAGTTGAAAAATCAGAACTATGTTTTGAACTACGCGCCAAAATGTGAACATTCCTATCTTGCCGCCATCTAGCGGTGAAAAAGTGAACTAATACTAGTATACAATTATCTCCGAATTATTTTTTTTAGTTTTGTCTTATGTAATATGTTATTTAAAGTTCGTTTTTATCAGTGAAGATGATAAAAGATTATTTTATAATATCAGATTCGGTAAATATTTAGTTCACGGGCCGCGTGATAAAGTCCACCACTAATTATTCAGAAAGTTAAGAAAAATAATACGTAATGAACCTTAATATCAATTAATTAAATAAGCATTATATTTAACTATCAAATGGCATTATTGGTGAGTAATATAATATTACAGCTACAAGCTTATGTCAATTGCAACACTTGAAACTATCGTAAGTTAGAAGTAACTGAAAAAAGACTGAATTTCACACTTTAGATTAAAAATATTCGTTTGAAAAGGGCTTAAAGTGATAACAATGGATTATATTTACACAAGTTTACCCACCTTTTAGGATACGTGACCGCGTCCACGTTTAGACAGTTCCCCTTTTCACTTATTCATGTTTCTCTACCCGCACTACCCCACGTACGCCAAGTGGGTAGCATACTTCTGTACTCTATGTAAACTGAGTAAATACCCTTAAGTAGGCCATGTATAATAGAATCAAGGGGGTGAAACTGCGTAGATTCACCTCACTTGTCTGCGTGTGCACCTCCTACTGGATTTTTTCACCGTTTTTCTTTCGTTTTTTTCTATAAAACCGAGCAATGTTACAAATTAAAATATATACCAAAATTATCAGTGTAATTTTCTCTACCAATCAGTGCACAACAATTAATTTATTAGTAATTTTTTTTTTTTTGCTTTTGTGCGTACCACTGCAACTTGCAATTGGGCAATGACGCATTCGCTCATCTTTGTTGTGAGCTCCAATCAGTCAAACAAAAATTTCAAAACGCTCAGCATTTGGGTAAAAAATTGCAACAGTAGTACTAATTTTTTGCGGCGCAAATTACCACCAGGGCTAGGTAAGTCAATTTGCTATCGTTTGATATATGTCACTCCCGGTAAATTTAATTATTAAACGAATGGTTTCGTTACATTCATAGTCCCTCCTGTGTTCATCATGCCAAAGAAAGTGAAAGGAAAGCGCAAATTCAAGTGGTGGGGAAAGAACAAGAGAGCATCGCTGTTGCGGAAATTAGACAACGATAGGGAACAGGTAAAATATATATTACAATAATTTCGATGTATGAAATCAAGCTGTTCTGCATTATGAAGGAAAATGAATCGCCCGAATCGCCAACCGGCCTGGGGAATTTGAATATGCTGTGCCAAGCAGCTGTCGACTGTTCACCATTAAAAACATATCCTGAGGGAACATCTGATACAGAAATTGCTGTTAAAGGTATGAAACCAACTTTCAATTTATTAATATAAATTTTGCTAAAACAATCTACTGTAGGTGCGTCCCCGCAGCCATTAGTTGGTGAGAATCGAAATAAAGGTATGCCTCGTATTTCATTACCAGAAATTAAATAACTTCATTTTCTTGGTAGGATCACCCGTTTGATGCAGTCAGTACCAGTAGGCCGCTCAAAAAAAGAATCAGAGGACTTCCAGGACCTGACAGCTATGTTCCGAACGCCAGGCCCGTCAGAAGCTACCACCGGTTTGACGGAGAAAGAAATCTGCACATGCGCGCCAATCTGAGATCAGAAGAAGTTTTTCGCAAATGAAAGTTTTACTTGATACATGAAAAATAAAAAGAATATTTCATAAATCATACAATTGATTCATTGATTTATTTGGTATCAGATCACGAAATTTAACTTGAATTAGCATACATGTTTCAGATTGATTAAATAATGATTAAAAGATAATTGACAATTTTTGACTAATTATTGATCACAACTCCTTTCGTGATTCCTCGCTCCAGCTGCAGATCTGAAATTGGCCCCACACTTCATACACAAAATGGATCCTTCGGCATGGCAGGACATATGACGATCCAGGTTCTCCTTCCTCGCAAATTTTTTACCACATTCAATACAGGTAAACTCAGCCTGGTTGTTATGGATCTCAGATGTATGTCGATCCATTGCTCGCTTTGTGGTGAAGCAGGTCGAGCATATATCACACTTGTATTTTTTAAGTTTAGGCAGCGAGTTGCTGGCATTGTGACGAGACATGTGAATCCGATATTGATAATTAGTAACGAAGATTTTTTTTGCACATGGTGCAGACTAGTTCGCGTTCCAGCTGCTTCCCGTGGGCTACAGCCTCATGATCAGCGAGATCCTTTTTCCGTGGGAATGTTCTCGAACAACTATGGCATTTGTGTGTCTGGGAGTTTGAGTGAATCCTGTAGTGAGCTGCCAAGTTCCTTTTCAGCATTTCTTTACTGCAAACAGTACAGGTTGCCCTAAACAAAAGAGACGCACCAGAGAATGTAACAAAACCATTCCGACACGTACACTATTTGCTTGATAAGTTATACATATTCTGAAAGCTGAATTTTTCTTCTAGCCCCTGAGTTAATATCACAGAGTTTGGTTGAATAATTGGTAAATAATTTCGAGAAATTTAAAACTTACTTGGCTTTTTCCGTATTCGAGCCCATTTTCAAAACACTTGTGCTGATGCCAGATCGTGCTTAATAATAAATGCGCAATTTTTGGAAATGTAAAACTTAACATTGCTCGACAAAATTGTGTATTTTCCGATAGAGAAAATTACGCTGATAATTTTGAAATATATTTCAATGGGTAATACTCCTCAATTTCACAGAAAAAAAAAAACAAATAAAAACTGGAAAAAAATCCAGTAGGAGGTGCACACGCAGACAAGTGAGGTGAACTACGCAGTTTCACCCCTTGAGAATACAACGGGCAATAGGAAAATCATAAATCAAAAATGTTAATCGTAATGAACAAGTAATAATGAAGAGTTGGGAGTAAGGAAATGTATAAATAGGCGGTAATGAATAGGAATAGTACATAGTGCTAATAGTAAAATAGATTTGATAGGCCTTACTTCAGTGCTAATATGTTTTTGTATCGGTGTACAGTTCTGATGAAAATTTGATGTCGGGATAAAACAAGGTTGAACTAAACCAAAATATTATTAAATATGTTTAGAAATGTAATTATTTGTATTGTGATATTAGAAAGTGTAATTTGGAAACTATATTTTAAACAGCGCGCCAAAATTTATGCGCGGATTTTTGTATAACGTCATCTAGCGGTAAGACTTGTTACTAATTTAAATAAATTATCCCTAAAATTACATTTATTTAATTACAACATTAGAATAATTAATAAATTAGATAATAATAAAAATAACGATTAAAATAAAAATATATTAATGTCTAATAACTTTAGTAACTTTGATACTAATTTTTATAACGAAAATAAAATTAAACTTTAAATTTAAACTATAAAAAATTAAAACTTTATACGTAAGTTATTTAAGTATTGAAAAAATTATAGTTAAATAGATTTAAATCAAAACATTTTTTAAATTATAAATATAAAATAAAATATTAGAAATTACGAAATTTTAAGATCTGGCAATGTTGGATTTCTTCAGACGATTTTCTGCGAACACATGCGTGAAAAATTCGAATTTAATAGGAAAAAAATATTGCGAATAATTTCAAAATCTGCACATAAAATCGGAAAAATAATCAACTTTCAATTATGGAGACTTCATTAAAAGAAAAGCTGTTATTGTTAGAAGACAAAGTACCTGGCAGTTCAAAGCCTTCAGCTGAAGGTTTGTTTTAGAGCTGTCAAATTTTATTTTTACTCAATAATATGAATATTTTTATTATTACGGCAGATCAATGCGTTCAGTGGCTCTTCAACTGTCAGTTCGAAAATGTAATAAAGTCCGAAGTTGCTGTTAAAATTCTAACGACAGCAGAAAACGAAGGGTCGATTGTTAATCAACTCCGAGCAAACGTCGATAAATTTCTAGACGCAGATTCATCGTCACCTAAAAGGTATTTAATAAATCTACAGAAATATTAAATTAAATCCAATATTTTTGTAATAAATTTTCACAAGTCAATCAGAAATCGCAGCTGTAGGAATCGCTTGCCTTCAGCTGTTCGCGGGACACAACTGGCTGGGACGTCCGATAAATCAGATATTTAATAATTTTCTCGATAATGAGATGCTGGACGATGAAACCGTGAATTTTTTGTTACTGGATGGGGAAAGTTATTCATTCAACATCTCTCGTTTACCATACCTTCTTGTAGCAAGAGTGATACTTGTCGAGTATCGGAAGAAGCTAATGTCTCTGCAGGTATAAAAATATTTTATAATTATATTAGTATTGTCTAATTATTTTTGAATTTTTAAAGCTTCTCGAGTGGTGGGAGCTTCGTTGTCTCTACCTTCACCAGCAGATTCTCGAGGAGACGTCCCGGGTCTTGTATTCCGCATTCCAGACCGATATTGTCCCGGAAAAACTGAAATCTGCTGTTTGCGGGGATAGAAAACTTCAAACCCTCATTGACCTGGAGATAGGCAACTTCTATTTGCTGTACGGAGAAGTTGCGAGTGCTCACGAGGCTTTCCGAAGGGCTGAGGAAACAGCGCAGCTTCAGATTGAATGGACGGGTAATAAATCTGTTGTTTATGATTAATTGTTATTGTTATTATTTGTAGTAGTTTCGGCAGTAGTAGCAGTTGTAGTAGTAGTAGGTGCAGTAGTAGCAGTTGTAGTAGCAGTACTAATAGTAGTAGTAGGAGGAGTAGTAGTAGTGGCAGTAGCAGTAGTAGTAGTACTAGTAATAGTAGCAGCAGCAGCAGTAGTAGTAGCAACAGTAGTAGTACCAGCAGTTCTATTATTATTATTATTTATTTATGTCTTCCAGGCGCTCTTGGGAAGAGAACACGGTTCCAGCAGTCGTCATTGGCTCAGCTGACCGTTCGGGTGAAACGAGTCCAAACTACTAACGAACTTAGCAGTTTTGTAACTAAAGACTATTTCCCTAAGGTTCGTAAGAAACTTTCTTTCTTTATTTTTTAAATATTCCTTATATTAATTATTCTTAGATCAATGAAAGATTTAACGTATTTTAGAATGATTTTTCTAAGTAATACAGTTCTGCGTGAAACTGAAATAAATATGAAATTAATATTAATATTAATATTAAAATAATATAAAAATACAATAAAAATAATTACGAGTATTTTTGTCCTTGATTTTGTGTTTTTTGTGGGAAAATGACTGAAAAAAGGTTTGTTTCAACGAATAGGATCTTAAAATAGAGGACGAGACCTTGTTGAACCGAGTCAGTTTCGTTAACGAGGACGACAACTTGATTCCCGATTTGAATCCTGTACATCAGGCCGTTCTCCTTTCCGTATTGTAAGTACTCGGATTTCATTATAACTAATTAAAATAAATTTATTTATCTTGTGATACGTACAAACGACGATGCCTTTTGCGGTGCCTTTTTGGTAGTTTGAACGTAGTTGAACATTAGGACGCATAAGAGCGGTGTGGGCAACTGTGAAAAGGCACTGTAACGAGGCACTGCACAAAGGACTACGAAACTATGAAAAGTCACTGTAACGGTGCCTTTTTACAAGGATTCGTACGGTATAGAGCACTGTTGCTCTTATTCATATTTTATAATATATGATATTGTATTGGATATGAGTTTACTAGATTTATTTTTCTGAATTTACCTAATATTATTAATTTTATTTTTGTTAAAATTAAGTTCGTACCTGGAACGAGCCCGACCTAAAGATGAGCTCCTGCGGGAAGAGCTGCTACCTCTGCTCCAGGTTTTTAAAATATTAATTGCTATTTTTTTTTTCATTATGTTTAATATTGGTTACTGCAGTGTGTTCTGGGATATCCCAAATCGTGGAGTTTCCAGATTTCTTCACTGCTGAAGCGCTCGAAGCTGGAATCGGAAGGAAAGCGAACGCTGGAACGCTCGATGATGCAGCTTCAGGTAAACAATATTATTCATTCGTTATGAATGATTCAATTAATAACTTTCTTATTCGTTATTATTATTTTCAATATATTATTGTAATTATATTATTATTGAATGATATCAAGATATACTAAAATTCTAAATTAAATTATTTATGAGAAATAATTAATATTTACCGAGTTCACACATAATAGATTATTTAGTTAATTTAAGAAGTAAGAATTAATAAAAATTAATAAGTAGATACTAATTAACAACATTGATAGATGCACGCTCTCAGTTTAACAAATATATACAAGTATAAATAATGTAAATATTGTGAATTTTATGCTGATTTAATTATTTGAAGGAACTGGTGGATTCGTATGGAAAATCATCGGCTTCGTTGGAGCAGCGACTGTACTACTTCTACGTTTCCCGTCTTCCGCTTGAAGCTCAAGTTCAAGTAAATCAGTTGAACTGTTTCATAATGATAATAATCAGTAATGAAATTACTACTACTGCTAATGCTACCGCTACTATTACTTTCACTGTTAATGTTGTTGTTGTTATTACTATTACTGTGAGTGTAACTACTACTAGTACAACTACTACGGGTGCTACTGCTACTATTGATACTTATACTACTACTACTGCTACTACTAATATTACTACCACTATTACTGCTGCTATAACTACTACTGTTACTCCTCCTCCTTCAACTACTACTAGTACTACTACTACTAATAATAATAATAATACTATTACTTTTACTGGTATTGCTGCTACTACTACTGCTACTACTACTACTACTACTACTACTACTAATAATAATAATAATAATAATAATAATAATAACAATAATTTAAATTGAATTTTCCAGATGACTCTAGCCGATTTGCTGCTTTCTCTGGGCGCGGTCAATAGCGCACTGGACATTTACCTGCGTCTCCAATCGTGGGAGAAAGTTATCGAGTGTTATCAGCTGCTGGAACTCAAGCAGAAGGCAAAGCAAAATGACTAATTATCATTATTATTTTTGCTATTATTATTATGAACCAAACCTTACTAGCCATAACCCACTAAGATAACTAATTAACTACTAGTAATAACGACTATCACTGCTAGTGCTACTACTACCAGGGTTCCCACCGACCTGGAAAACCGGGAAGTCGGGTAAAAGTCAGGGAATACAGGGAAATATCAGGGAATTTGAGTTGCCGCTCGACCCAGTTTTCACTCAGTTTCAGCTAACCTTTGCTCAAGCCTCTAGTGAATAACCTCTAGAAAGTATAATGTGTTCAAAAAGTCAGGGAAAAATTGGACAAATTGTTATGGAAATCAGGGAAAAGTCAGGGAATTTGATTAAGACTTTTCAGTGGGAACCCTGTACTACTGAAACTAGTGGTGTTATTACTATTATTATTATTTATTTTATTATTATTATTGTTATTGTTATTGTCGTCAGTATTATTATTAAATTAAATTATTACTTTATACTTTTATGAAATCTTTATTACTCTTATTATTATTATTAATATTATTATCATTATTATTATTAATTGAATAACAGGCGGAGGAGATCGTGCGCCAGGAGATGGAGAAAAAGGCCACGCCCAAACTATGGTGTTTGCTGGGCTACTGCACCAATGACGTCAAGTGTTTCGAGGAGGCGTGGCTGCTGTCCAATGGGCGGAGCTCGAGAGCCCAACGCGATTGGGCAATGCACTTCTACAAACGCAAAGAGGTATCCAATGGCTACGAAGCTACTGCTAGTTATACTACTATTGCTGCTACTATTCCTGCTACTACTCTTAGTAGCAGCACTGCTGCTACTGTTATTACTGCTACTGCCAGTACTAGTGCTAGTTCTCTCATCAACCACTACTACTGCTATTACTAGTAATAACACTACTGCTAGTGTGCTACTACTTCTACTACTGTTACTACCGCTATAGGTAGTGCTATTTTTAATATTACTGCTGCTACTACTAAAAACACTATTACTAGTGCTGCTACTGCTAGTGGTACCACTACTATTGCTACTACTGTTACTAATATTTCTAATAATGCTATTATTACTGCTACCACTTCCACCAGTCCTACTACTACGCCTACAACCACTGCTGCTGCTACCACTACCACAGCTAATGACGTCTACTACTACTAAATTACACTACCACCACTACTTTTATACTATCAATTATAATTATGAAAACGTATTGCAGTCTCCGTTATCTTACTTATCTCCCCGTGTTGTCCATTTCGCCGACTAATTTATTAATTCTTATTCTCTTATGAAAACTTGAAATCACAGTACGAGGCAGCCATTCCGCACTTCCGCAAATCGCTGGAGGTCAACAGCCTGCAGGAGGGAGTCTGGCTTCGCCTGGCCTTTTCAGCCCTGCAACTGGAAGACTGGGAAACAGCAGCCACTGCCTATAGGTCCTACTGCAACATCAACACTGATGTAATATCACGGCGCTTGATTCTACAGTCCAGTTTGTCGAATCTGTGGACAGGATTCAAGTCTTCACCATACGGTTAACGTAGTGTCCACGGATTCGACAGATTTTAGTTTTCGACTGTCATTGCTTATACAATCATTATGTTACTACTGCTACTTCTACTACACTATTACTACTATCACCTCTACTACTACTGCTACCACCACGACTACTACTACCACTATTATCACTTCTACTACTACTGTTACTACTACTACTGCTATTACTACTGTTACTACTCCTGCTGTTACTACCACTACTGCTACTACTACTGTTACTACTATTATTGCTACCACCACTGTTACGACTACTACTGATATCACTTCTACTACTACTACCACTACCACTACTACTACTGCTGCTACTACGATCTATTTTTCGATCTATTAATTTATATCATTATTCTCTGATTAGAGTTTCGAGGCTTGGAACAATGTGGCTAAGTGCTACATCAAGCTGGGACAGAAAGCCCGCGCCTGGAAGGCCCTCCAGGAAGCTGTCAAGTGCAACTTCGAAAACTGGAAAGTCTGGGATAACCTCATGGTCGTCTCCATCGACTGTGGCGAATTTGAAGAAGTATTTAATACTGTTATCATTTTTATCATTGTTATTTAATAGTATTATGAAGTCGAATTCGTTAGATAGTAAATATTAATTTAAGAAATAAGTGTACAATAGTGAAATTAATAACTAAATAGAATGTTTAAAAATTTTAGAATAAAAGGTGAAGTACGATAAATAAAAATCATATAAAATGGAATACAACAATAAATAATAGGAAATAAGAACAATAAAATTAACTACAATTCAAATAATTAGAATGAAAGGTAGGACAAAGTAGTGTACAACAAAATTAGATAATACGAAGTTTGTTAATAACTACCATATGTATTACAAATAGTTCATTTACTTTTTATTTAACATTTTGCTATTTTAGGCTGTTCGTTGTTACCACCGAATGCTGGACCTGAAGGAGAAACACGTAGACGTGGACGTGCTGCGCGTCTTAGTCATTGCCGTTGCCGACAAAAAGCTGGACAACTACGGCAACCCTGCAGTCAGACTGGGACCTTCCATCATAAAACTCTTCGGTAAATGAACTTATATTTACTCGTCGTAACATAAATATGCTTTTTTATAAAAATAACTGAAAATGTAAAAGAACCGTAATAATTGTATTGTGGGCTTTCGTACGTATTTATTTTTTACTTTAATTTAATATTAAATACTGAAATCAATTTAATAAGTAAATGAAATAAAAATAGTTATTTTACTTTTTTACTATTTTTTAGAATTATTTTAATGTAGGTTTCGTATTCGTTAGTCTTAAATCAATTTTACGTATTCGTGTGTAAAATATCAACAGTTATAGTCTTATCAATATATAAATTTTTTACTTATTAACTATTTACGATTTATCAATACAATTTACTTCGTAAATATTTTCACAGGTCGCTTGACTTCCCAAGTACCCAACAACGCGCAGGTCTGGCTGTTCTACGCTCGTCTGACCAGCGCAGTCGAGGGTTTGGACAAACCAGAGGCAGTTTTCAAAGCTGCTCAATTCCTGCAGAAATCCCTGCGGTCAGCAGTCCAGGATTCGGGGTGGGAAAAAGAAGTCAGCAGCTCGCAGGAGGTCCTCTCCATCGCCCTGGAGTTTCTAGACACTTGCCTGGGGTCCCTGGGTACGGAATCAGCTTCCAAGGATCTTATCCAGCTAGCAAATTCAGCTAGACTAAGTGTCAAGAGCTCTCTATCCCTGCTTAAGCGTTACTATGACAACCAGGTACCCGCTGACCTGCAAATCAGCGTCCAGTCTGCTGAGGAGAGACTAGAAATGTTGGTTTCTAAACTAGCTGCAACGTAAACGCCTATTGGTTGACTGTACTAATAATTATGATCCATTCACAAATCACCGTGTATTTTTTTTTAAGTTTTTCTTCACTTTTAGTTTTCGTAATTCTCCACTTTCATGTCGTTGAGGCCCAGTTCCTCGTTCTGTTCAAATGTTCGCTCGTAGTGGGTGATTTCCATCTCAGGATCGGGTTCGGGGCGTAAATGTTCTGCAGGTAACTGTTTCCAGCACAGTCGTCCAGCACAACGTGAATGTCCCTCTCCTTGCCGCTGATCATATCCTCCAATCGCTGACCGAAAGCCGCCATTCGTTCTAAAGTTTCAACCAATCATTAAGCCAGTGACGCATTGCAGGGAAATTCCCTGAGAAAAGGGAAAATGGGATCTGAAAAGCAAAAATAGGGGAATAGGAGAAAGGGAAAATCTGGAAGTGCAGTCTTGCATTCTAGTACGGAGGGAAAAATGGGAAAATAAGGGAAGAGGGGAAAAAGGGGAAAACTGAAAGTGCACTGCATTAAGTTGGGCACCAAAGTTTACGTTTCGAATTGACCAATGAAATTTGAGCTTTCATGGGACCTTTAAACGGACCAATCATCAACGAATGCTCAAAACCTAGAGATAAAATTTGGACTAATCGTTAAAGAGAGTTCAAAAGTTAACGTTTGGAATTCACCAATCAAACGTAAGCTTTCGAAGGACCTTTAAACGAACCAATCAACGGGAGTTCAGGTATAACGTTTATACTTCACCAATGAAATTTGTTACCTTTAAACGAGGGGGCGGCACTATCTCCGCAAACCAGTGGGTTGTGTTCGAGCAGTTGATCCTTGATGGAAGTCAGGAGACCCTCGAGAGTGGTGAAGCGACCACCCAGGGTTCCAGCTCCCACTTCCAGGTCCAGCTCCGGGATGGACAAGTGACACGTCTCGGACTAGTAATAATAACAACGAACATAACAAATTTACTGAAACCTTATGTGTTTCCAATTTCTATTTTCTCTTTTTTCCCTTTTCCCTTATTTTACCCCCCCCCCTAAACGAGAGGTTATATTTCAAGATTTTCCCTTTTGCTTCTTCCCTTGCTTTTCCCTTTTCACACCCAATTTCCCCTTTCTCAGGTATTTCCTATGCAAAGTGGAAACACTAGACCTTATAAAAAAAGATTAAAATAAAATAATATCAAAAATATATTTTTTAATTCTATTAGAAATTTTACATTAACTTAGTGCTATTATTATTATTATTGATGATTATTTGATACCTTGAGGACGTCTCTGGTCAAGTCAATGGGATCAGTGATCTTCAGCTGGATTTTAACTCCTTTATCGGCGATTCCCGTTCCCGACTTGACTTCGTTAGTTCGCAAGCCGCAGTAGTCGCAAGTGGTAGCCATGATGATCACCTCCTTGAAATACGGAATATCTAACATACACAGACATAAATAATTGACTTAATGATTAAAAACTTTATTGATAATAATAATTACTATAAATATTGAATAATTTGGAGGGAAAAGTAAGAGTTCATAAATGATTAATTAAATTAATTTAGATAAAAAATAATTAACTGAATTAACAATTAATACAGAAATTCTAGTAATTAATACACATAAAACAAAAATAATTGAATTAAGTGATATTTGTAATGAACAATAATATACTGTAACAAATAGTAATCATAAAACAATAAGTTAGCTGTACTTAACACAGTAATTATTTATTAACTTTCTGTAATTAGCTAGACTTACTCGTGACTTTCATGTTCGTCTCGCACGGGGCGTTGCACGACGGGCAGTTGGTTCCGAAGTGCAGGACCTCGTTCTCCAGTTTCTCGCCAACAAGTTCGCCGTTCCCACCTTGAGTATTAATTTGGCTATTAATTAAAATTTTCAGTCTCTTTAACTTCAGTTGATAACTTTTCACTTGGGTCGCTTGTTTTGTTATAATATTTCACTATTTTATTTAGTATTATTTCATCAAATAATTTAGTTGGCGAATTTTGACGAGTATTGGTTTATCTCATACTTGCACCATTTTCTTCTTCGTCGTTGATTTCGGCAGCGTCATAGATACCCAGGGCGTGATCCTGCTCTTTGGTGCGGGTGTAGTGCAAAATTTTGGTCGCGGGATCGTGCGACGGGGCCACAGGATTCTCCACAAAACTGTTGCCCGCGGGATCGTCCAAAACCTTTTGAGATAATCCGAGTAAAAATTTACTATAGTGCAGTATAAAGTGGAACTATGTGCTACGTTGCAAAATATTAGAGCGCCACACTGTAGTTTGCAGCTATGGTAAATTTTTACTTGGGGAAATATACGAAAAATAATTAAGAACTGATCAATAAATTACTAAAAATGTGATAAATAATAAAATAAACAACAGAGACAGCTTTAATTTAATAGAAATAGACAGTATAAATAAGATTGTAAATGTAATTTAAATCATTTAATACTGAAATATTTTATTATTACTGTTAATTTTATTCACTGTACTAATACTTATGTTAATTATTAACTATGAAATTGTATTTCAACTAACAAAGTACACTATACAGGCAAGATGCAAGTATATTAACAAAAATAATATAAATAACAATTACACTAAAATACAAATAATAATTAAGATCGACGAGTAGAATTAATTAATGATATAATTTATAAAAATTGGAAAATCTGAAAATACCAGAGTAAACGGAGTGTCGAGGGCTCGTAGATTTTTCAATTTTTGAACAAATTCGTCTATTTTCTCCGCTCCTTCGGGATCGAGGGCCCTGCGTACAGGTTGATCCTGTTCCAGACCAGCGATCGAACGATCCAGGATTCCTTCGACTGTAGTGATTTCTGAAAAATTAAAGTAATCGTAAATTAAAAAAACTTGTTCCACGAATAACAACGGCTGATAAAATATTATTAAATCAAAATTCTAGTTGAATAGAAACTACTTTTTAAGTAAATTAATTTGTAATAGTTTTTGTCTAATTGCACTGAATTACCCCCTTTTTGCGACTGTGCGGGAATTTCGAATTCCAGTTCGGGAATCGTGACTGTCGTGGTGTCGGACCTGATGACCTGCCGATTCAAATCGCGCGAATTCTGGATCCTGACCTCAAATTTCACTCCTCTGTCCTGAATTCTGCCGCCAGACTGGATTTCGTTGTTTCTCAGCCCGCAGTGCTCGCACTCAAAAGACATTAGGATTATTTCTTTGTAAAACGGGATTTTTGTCAGCAACAGGCGAGTGATACCCTAGAAGAACAAATTTTGGAAATAGAACATAAAAGATGTTACTGAGTATATTTTGTAAATTGTAATAGATTTAATACATTTTCGCCACAGTTTACGCAAAGGCTTTCGATTTCTGTCGTCTCGGGTTCTGCATCATCGGCCTGCAGTTCTCTGAAAACCGGTTTTTTCTCTGAATTTTCCATATTATTTAGTACGAATGTCAGTTAATAACAAATTGTCTAATTAAATGTGAGCTGGTTATGAACTCTGAATTAATGGTTTGTATGACAAGCACCCAAAACACGTGGAAGCAGACGAAGTTTCTGGAAATATGGAGAGCGAGCGAGCCGCAGTGTTCCCAAATTGCAGGGAAATTTCCTCAAAAGGAGGGAAATGGGCTTTAAAAAGGGAAAAATAAGGGAAGAGGAAAATAGGGGGAAATTTAAAGTGGAAGTACTATGGGATGTTTCCCTTTCTCCCCCTCTGTGCTAAAATAGAAGGCTTTGCTTCTCTCCAGTTTCCCTTTATTTTCCCTGTTCCCTTAATGTTTCCCTGTTCAGGTCTCATTTTCCCTTTCCTTCATTTTCCCCTTCACATTTTATTTTCCCTTTTCAGGGAGTTTCCTCGTAAAAGAAAGCAGAAGGCCTTTGCTAAAAATTTTCCCTTTTCCCCTCTTTGCTGGAAGGCTTTGCTTCCACAGTTTCCCTTTTCCCTTTTTTTCCCTTTTCACATTCTATTTTCCCTTTTCAGGGAGTTTCCTTGCAAAAGGAAGGACAAGACCTGTCCTTGAAAACTTTTTGATTGTTAATAATTATTGACTGATTTTTTACTTTACGAACAACTCGCTTATTCAGAATTAGAAATAAATACCCGTGTGTCTAACAGTTTCTAACATTCTCCAAATAACCAAAGTAATTTAACTGTCGCATTTTGCAGAATAATAAAAATTGCTTAAAAAATTTCCACAGAACCTTTATTTCTTTCTAATAAAAATTATTTAAAAATATGAATAAATTTATTAACTTCACGGAAAGAAAAAAAAAACGTAAAACTATCATTTTGATTTAATCACAAAAATATTTACGAAGAAATAAGTTCTGCATTCTGGCAACGTCGCTTTCTTTCCTGCCTCCATCTTGCTCGCTAGCATTGCCGCACACGGCCGCATCAGTCAAGTAAATTTCCAACATGGGTTTCCAGGACTTGTTCTACTCTCACCCCCGTAAATACGGAGCTGGTTCTCGCAGCTGGTAAGTTAATTTTCATTAAAATATTTTGATATTTTATTCTTAACGCCATTTTTTTATTTCATCGAAATAGCCGGGCATGTGCTAACAACCACGGTCTTATCCGCAAATACGGCCTCAACCTCTGCCGTCAGTGTTTCAGAGAATTCTCCGCCGACATCGGATTCAAGAAGGTAATTAGAAGATTAAATTGTAGGACATCTTCTCTCAATATGAATATATCAACAATTTTGTAAAACCGACAAATAGCGTTTGGCCATAAGCTGTGAGTAGTCGTGCGACTTTAAGTCCTTGTGAAGTTAGAAAGTTTTAATAAAACAAAATTTCAAGAATTTAGGCAAAGATAATAATTATTTTGCTTTTTTGTTACAGCTCGATTAAATTGATGGAGAAAACGTGAGACGTTCCGGTCAAATGTTATTTCCTGTGTAACATCTGTGGAAATAAACGTTCGCCCATCCCATTATCTTTCTTGATTTTATTTTATTCTGTAAAATACATCACTTTAGAACTCACCGAATGCTCAAAAAGTAAAACGAGAAAGTCCAAAGGACAGTAATGAGCGAGTAAAATGATCAAATGTAGTTTATAAATGCTGTTATTAATAACTAGAAATAATAGAAAGTCATCGTTTAGTCATTTCTGCAATATAAGTATTTAATTCCTGAAGTTTAATTTATTATCTTGTTACTAACTAAATTTTACAATAGTCTACTGTATTTGTAGTGTTAGTGGACAATTTAGTTCTTTCACAAGTTAAATTCTTAATAATCAGTTACGAATAGTGATCATTGGTGATACCAGTAGTACTAGTAGACTTTCTCCCCATCTGCTAGTTTTTCATTATTTAATCAAATATTAACAATTCAGTAGATGTAATTTTTCCACATGAAAGAAGATGTATATCTACAACAAACGAGCAGCACGGGAAAAGAGACAAAATCATCTAAAGACGTGGAATAACAAAGAAAAAAAAACGGGAATGTAGAGACCACCAATAAAAGAAAAAAAAACAACTACGAAAAAAGACAAATTTTCATTTTCTAAACGTTTTTTTCTAGTTCTTGGTGTTGTCGAGCATGTCCACGTTGATCTTGAAGAAAACGTACGGGTAGTACTCGGCCGGACCGAAACCCAGGCCGGGAATGTCTACGCCCTAAAATCAATACAATTTAAATTATTATTATATCCCAGTACTATTTAGTTATTTATATTGTATTATTGTGGAGAAGTGGCATACGTCTCCAGCGCTCTGCAGAGCAGAAGAGTCGAGATGAATGTAGAGCTGGTTGAGGACTTCCCGCAGTCTCTTAGTTGATTTCTTGCTGGGCTGCAGCAGCATGGCCTGGAAGTTGACTGGCAAACCATAACTGGAAAAATAACCCAGAAAGAAATAATAATAAAATATAACTGATACATATGTAAGTTTGTAATAAATAAAGGTATAATAATAATAAAAAATTATATTATCAGATAAATTCATTGAAAATAATGACTATTGATAAATAAATCTGTTTATTCAATTATTGTTGATTTAATAAATAATCCGTTTATAATTCTAAATCACAGAACAAACGCAGGTTTACCGAAGAACTGACTCGACAAACACTCGCAGAGCCTTGACGTGGACCCAGGCCGTGAAGGCCTCGCTAAAGTTCACTTTCAGCCACCGAACGAGTGGTCCCTAAATTAGAAAAATAGTCAAAACGTAACTACATAATAAACATTTTCAAAATTAACTCATTAGAAAAATAATATTAAATAATTCTTTCAATACTTGCAGTGCGTATCTAAAAGTTTAACGATAAATTAGTAAGTAGCGTATTACTTTTATCAAATTACTATTAGTAAATGATTATAATATATATAGTGCAAACACTTTTGCTTATTTCTTTCCTGAACTTTCAACTACTTTTACTCACGAATTGCTTCTTCTTGTCTGTCGTCAGTTTGTTGAGCTCGTTCTTTCCCGCTGCCATTTCCTCCTCGTTGTACGTGAAGTCGCGGACGATGAACCTGGGTAGCAAAATATCACAATCAAATATAACTAAAACTAAACTATAAATTCTAATTACAAATATTGTAATAAATAACGCAGTTCTAACGAACCGTAATGACTAACTTTCTTTTTCACTATAATTTTCATTTTTGCTAAAAATTTGGCTTAATGACACTACAAATATTATAAAATTAATAATATTTACATAAATTACGTTCCTACAACTCTTTATTTGAGAAAAGCGATACTTTTGTTCGCGAGCATGATGTTTGAACTCGTCGACCACTTTGCGGAAGAGGGTGACGGTGACCATGGCGTAGTCGGCGTCCTGCGTGATCAGTTCCGACGAGCGGGGACAATCATCGGAGTCAGTTTCTCGTACTTGTCCCACCAGTCCTGAATATTCATTCTATTGAAAATTGATAAATTGTGAAGAAAAATACCAGAAAAATTGTAAGAAAACTTTATCATCTACTGGAGAAGTAGGTTATTGTTGTACTTAAAACTATTACAAATTTTACTGACAATCTTTGTAATATCCGTGTATCTGTCTGTCTGTCTCTACCTGTCTGTTTGTCCGTTGTCTGTCTCTATCAAACTGTCTGTCTGCTTGTCTGCCTGTCACTATCCATCTGTTTGTCTGTCTAACTATCTGTATACCTGTCTCTCTACCTAAATCTATCTATCTAACGTATCTATTGCTATTATTTGTTATTAAAATTAAAATTATTATAATGGATAGTTATTTTTATTGTAAAAGAGAAGATATATACTTCGGGACGATGACTACGAGCGTCACCAAGTATTCGGAATCGAGGACAAAGTGCTCCCGCTTGACAATGTCCACCAAGTTGCGCGTCATCAGACTTCCCCTGTACAAGAATTAAAATTGATTTAACACAAAACTAAATGACACTATAACAAATTTAGGTAAATAATTCAAAATATAATTAACAATACCATTCCTACAGAAAAAATCTAAATTAACAGAATATAAGATAGGATTTGTCAATAATGTATGATTTTACTTGTCAAATAATTACTAATATATTTATACGATTTATCTTAAGATTAATGCAGTGTTTCCACTTTCCATTTTCCCATTTTTCCCCTCTTCTCTTATCTCCCCTCCGTACTAGAATACACGCCTGTACTTCCAGATTTTCCCTTTTGCCTCTTCTTTTATTTTTCCCTTCTCAGACTTCATTCTTCCCTTTCTCAGGGAATTTCCCTGCAACGTGGAAACACTGGATTAATGGCAAATGCTAAGTTTTGATCAAAAGAATTTAAAACAACTTATTCGTTCATAATTGATGTATATGATAATTATAACGATAAAAATTCTGGTATTTTCATATTCTAAATTATTTTTTTCCCCGCCAATATACGTTTGCTTTTTCTCCAGACTTTGCAGAGTGCCCTTCAGATTGTTGTAGGCCGCAGACTTGGTCTTGAGGTCCGACTCAATCTGTCCCACCTGCTTGCTGATGATGTCGGCAATGCTGCGCAGCGACTGCTTGATCGGGTACTTGGCCATGTCCCACTGGAAACGCGTCAAGTAAGTCCCAAGTTCGACTGTACAATTAAAATAAATATTTCATTTTTTGTAAATTTTAATTAGTGTTACAATAAAAATAAGAGGAATAACAATAAATAGCAATAATAATTAAGTTAATCATTAATTAAGATTAATAATAATAATTAAGCAGCATTCCTATCACTACTTTTACTACTACTAGTTTTACGAGTTCTACTGCTGCTACTACTACAACGGCTACTCCCTACGACTTATACAACCTCCATTGGCCAAGAGGTTCTCGGCCAGTTTGTCCCGCTGGTCCTCGAGAACTTCCCCGAGGTAGAGTGCGATTTTGCGGGAAACCTGCTCGACAAAAGTGTCCAGTTTGCCTAGATCGTCTGAGAGGCCAACCAGTTGATCCAGTGTCCCTACTTTCAGGTCCGGGATATGAAATTTCCAGTTGGTGGACAAATTATGTTGGTGGTGAGTGACTTCATTGAGTTTGTCAAAAGTCTGCTGACAGGTTTTGTCTCCCGGAGCCGAAACTAACCAGAATTCCGACATGATGATAACGCGGCTGCTTTCCTAAACCCTTTATCCGTTGAAATTTTCTCTTAATTAAAGAATCAAGTTTGAATTTTATATCAAATACCTCTATTAAGATCCAGAAAGCTCAAACAGTTTCTTGTCAATAAGAGTAGAGAGTCAAGCCGAGTAGATGTCAGCTGATTTTATTTTTCACGTGATTATTTTCGACTGACCCTACACCACCTAGCTGTGGTTTTCAGTACTACGGTCCACTTTTTGTTTTCCCTTTTCCCCCTTTTTCAGGGAATTTCCCTACAAATTGGAGGCACTGATCATTAATCAATAGACATTTTTTAATAAAAATAAATAAGGACGAAAACGCCAGTTGAATTATTAACCGTTTATATTCGGAGTGCTTTTATAAAGTCTATATTGCGTTATAATTGCCAAAAGCAGCATTGTACACAAATGTTAATCAAGAGGAAGCTCCATAGGTCATTTGGCAAATTGTACACATCAAAACTCACTCACAGTAAACGTAATTTGTACCCAAGATTTCAACAAACACTTTCTTCATCAGCCTATAAAGTCTCTGAAAATATAAAAAACACGAGGAAAAAAAATCTAAGCAAAAATGGGGAAAAAATCAACACTCGATTGCGTCAAATCGTTTTGGTTTTCATCTCGAATCTTGCGGAAAGATCGGATCACCCGAACCTACTGAACTTGTCGGTGTGAGATTCAGTTCTATTTCAGGGGGCACGACAATGTCCAGCTTAACAGGGACACGTGTTAACGGAAGTGGCGCTAGCCCCTTGTTCAGAATCGAAGCCCCTATGTGATCGCTCTTCTCTCCTCGGTTGGCGTCAAGGTATATATTAGTAAGGTTCGACAGTTTGCCTTTTTTATGGGGAAGTGCGTAGCGCAGCCTCTCCCAGAACCAGGAGTCTCCCCACTGGAGATACGTGTTGAGACTAAGATAAGTTTTCAGATCTTGATCCATCAGATCTTTAGGAGGTAAGTCTCCGCGCACTAGAACAATCAGGCGGTTACGCTTGTCCTTGAGGACTTGATTGTAAGCGGTGCGGAACTCCAGCTGGCCCCAGACGCTTTCGAGAAAGTGCTGGGACAAGACGACGATCGTCCGCTTGGAAGACGCCACTGAGCGAGCGATCTGGTCCGGAATCCACTCACCGGCCAGCCAGTCGCGGTAGTGGAGACAGAGTCGGTAGGCAGGCGATCCGTCGATAGGCGATTCAAGCGCTGGAACTAAAACGTTGAGGATGAAATCTTCATCCTTGTGAGAGAAACTGACAAAGGCGTCGTACGGCTTGTCTTCGTCGTCAGCGTCGTCTTTCTCGATGACCCACTGCAAGCAGCAGCCGCTAGCGTACATCCACGCGCGTACGGTGCGCCTGAACTTCCAGGCGACCAGTAGCGTGACAGACGACAGAAGCATCACTACGAGGACGCCGATGATAGCGGCCATGACGCTGGTTTGCAAAAAGGGACACAACTCCTCGACCGTCAAACTGATCAGAGTTCGGTTGTCGCAGGCGAGCGAGTTCAGGTCGATAACGCGCTGGTGATTGACCAGTACGAACTCTAGAAGACCCTGCACCTCGCAGCCGCACAGGTACGGGTTGTCTCCTAGCGCCAGCCGCAACTTTGTCTGCTTCCAGGCTTCCAATGCGCTTCCCGGTACCCAGCGGATCGCGTTCGAGTTCAGACGCAGCTCCGCGAGGTTCGGAAACGCTTTACCGAAACTCGCCCAGTCGATTTCCAGCGCTTCTTCAGTGACGTTCGCGTTGCTCAAGTCAATAACAGCCACGCCATTCGCCGGAGTCACGTTCTGGATGAGCGAGTTTAGTCTAACGCTGCTTCCACTCAAGTTGAGCTGCACGCTGAAACCTGGCGTCAGAAACCCGTAGCTATCAGGTTTTCTCCCGCAATTTGCCAGGATGGTTTTATCGGCCGGGCGCTGGGTACACGAACAATTTGCGGGACAGCGTGTAGCGAATCCCGCGGACGTGCAGACGAAGTCGAGCGGATCAACGCTGAACACTTCTTGACTTGCAAGATTTGCCGGTTCGCTGCAGATTGCGCCGGTTATGTCCCAGCTGAAAATAGGTCCCGGCAGGGTGCGATTCAGATACTGCGCCAAGGGATAAGCTCGACAATCACAGTTGACGGGGTTATGATCGAGGAGTAAAGTTTTACGGCTGTTCGAGGGGTTGACGTCTTGAATGTAAGCAAGCGACAGATCGACGGCCTCTATCGAGTTGTTGCGTAAATCAACTTCCAGGTCTTCTCTTGACATGAACGTCAGGGAGTTGAAGTCAAGAAAGGTGAAGCTGTTGTGGGCCAGACTGAGACGGCTTAAACTGTCCATAAATAGCAGCCAGTCTTCTAGAATGGAAGAAATGTTGTTAAACGAGAGGTCGAGGTGTCGCAGTTTGGTACAGGAACGGAAAGGTGATTGTTCGTCATCCTCTTCAAAAGCAAGGAGGTTGCCAGAAGCGTCCAGCGTTTTGACCGAACAGCCTCGGTCGAAAGCGTTCGAACTGATCACTCGCAACTTGTTGTAGGGCAGCTGCAGAACGTTTAGTTTTTCCAGCCAGACGAAAACCCCGTCCCCGATTTCTCGCAGGCGGTTGTAGCCTAGATTCAAACTCACCAAGTTGGTGAGACTTTTAAATGTTTCTTCAGTGACGACACTGATCTGGTTGTGCGAGAGATCGAGGGTTTCCAGTCCTTTAAGTGAACGGAACAAAGCAGACGACAGATTTGAAATGTTACAATTGCTGAGATTCAGGTTCTTCAGATTAGTCGTGTTGGTGAACAGGTCTTTGGGAAGCTCTGACAGTTGCAAATTTCCGCTAAGATCTAATTTCCGAAGATTTTTCAGATTTTGGAAGAGGCTGGAAGGTACCGACTGTAAAAAATTCCTCGCCAAACCGAGTTCTTGCAGATTTTCGTTAACTTCGAACAGCAGCGGGGGTAAACGAGTCAAGTTGTTAATGGATAATCCTAAAATCGTCAAATTACCTAGGTTTTTGAAAGCGTTTTCTGTTACATTAACGACCTGGTTGGCTTCTAGGTTTAACTGTTTCAAAGCCGATAGACTTTTGAACGAAAAATCGTCGATGGTTTCTATTCTGTTAGATCCAAGCTGAAGCAATTTCAGCTTCTTCAAGTGAGTGAAAGCACCAGAAATGTTATTTAGTAAGTTTTCATGTAAAAGCAGTTGTTCGAGATTCTCCATATTTTTTAGATGCTCTTGCCCGATACTTTCCAGTCCTCGGTGAATTGAAACGTATTTCAGATTGTTGAGGCCTTCCAACGAACTGCTCGGCAAGTTAAATTCTGAATAACTATTTTCGTAAGTGAACGAATCAACTGCTGATAAAGTAAGCCCCCAAGAACGCAAGATCCCCATTAGATTCATCCCAAAACGCAGGCAATCTTTAACAGAAAGTGACGAGATACTGGTAGACGGAGGCCTGAAGCTCTGAATGTTTTCCAGAACGTTTTCCCGTTCGTTGGGTTCAGCGTCAAACAAATCTGCAGAACAGTCGAATTTGATGGTTTTTGTATTGGCTACTATCAAGTCTATGTGCGTCTCTGGTTTTGTTACTGGCCTGCAAACGAGCATTTTCTCTGTAGGTCCTCCGGCGGTGTAACATGGTTTGTCACCGAATAGAGCAGTACAGTACGGTGAATACAAAAACAAGACAAAAACTACCTCTGCTATATGCATTTTACTAATCTAATTGACATAAGAAACCGTTATAAGGAAAAGTGAGACGCACTTTCTCAATACACAATAACACCACCAAGTGTTGTCATGACCTTGGATGGACTTGGTTACCAATCTCTCCAGAGTTGCCAGATAATATTTTTAATCTTTCTAATCAATACAAAAAATTAGAAAAAATAGTGATATATACATTATAGTATTATAACAGTAACCGAATTAATTCAATTTTAATTTCAATTTTATCTTAGTTTTATTAATAATATAGTATGCGCTTACATAAACGTAAATATAATTAATAAATTTACTTTTTTAACTAATTGAAGTATTTGTCACTCAATAACTAAAGAATTAATTTTAAAAATTAAAATTCATCTAATAATACAAACATTTTTTAGGAAAAACGTAAATAAAATATATGTCACGTTTAAATTTAAATAATGTTGACAACGTTGTGAGCGTGTAGCTTTTTAGTTGTCAAAACTTAAAATGGCGGCTGCTACTGCAATCGAATCTGTTGTTGTGGAGGAAGTCCGGGAAGCTTTAAAACCTGTCGACCGCGAAAAGGTTAGTTTCTGATCGAATTATAATGAATGATTATTTTTATATAATATTCTCATAGACTTGTCCTTATCTCCTACGCGTATTCTGTTCTTATGGTCGCCATAACCCGATCGGCGAGTACCGCAGAGGGAATGTCCCTTCGAACGAACTCCAAATTTACACTTGGTATAATATTTACTTTAAATACTGTCTTAAATTTGGGATTGATAATGACATGTCACTTGATTTTTAGGATGGATGCCACATTACAGGAGCTATCTAGCTTAATCAAAGAAGTTAACGTTGATGCTCGCAAACGGGGCACTCGTTTTGAGTTTACTCAAGTGTTTCCCGACCAGCGAGGACCCGGGTACAGGTCTCGAGAACTGGGCTCGGTCGTAAATGGTGAAAAAGGACCTGACGACACCAAGACCCTGCGTGAATTGCGTTTCACCATAGGAGATTTCTTGGACATCGCCATATCTCAGCCAAAAGCAATGGGACGAAGATTTAGACCGTATTAAAATTGTATTTGTGTGTCTTTACTTTTAATACACTTTTTTATTCCTGATTTATTTTATTATGTGATTATATTCACGTCTTTTCGTAGTCAAAATCCACCTGAAATTTCATAATTTTACACATATCACAACATTTGAATTATCATTCTAGCGTTCAGTACACGAAAAGCGCAATCAAACTCAGAGTTACAGTGTAGTACATTATCGTCTTGTGGTTTGTCGAGGATCCAGAAGTGGAAACAACAGCCTGGCACTGATTTGGTTTCCAGGGCCTCAGGTACCCAAGAGTATCTCGAGCTCTGATGCAAACTGCGTAGTTTTCAGGGGCGTTGATCCCCTGGATGACGTCCTGTCGGACTCCGTAACCGACTTCTTTTTCCTTCAGCGGCTCAGCTACAAAATCTGGCTGCCATGACTGCTGCTGCAAAGGCCTAATCTCGACATGGAAGTCGGAAACATCTTCAGAGGTCTGCACGAACCACGAGTACTGCACTTTGTTTCCAGATCTAGTGTAATGTTTAGTCAAAGTTAGTTGAAATTAATAAATATAAGACTATGACTTACCCAACAGCTTCTCTAAACGCGACATCAGCAACGATATTGTATTTGCTGGCATCGATATCGGGGGAGTCATTCAGTCTCGAGCATTTGAGGGACTCGTCGTTAACGTCCACGGCATTTTGACCGGCAACATTGACGGGACTCGCACAAACAACACTTTTCCAGGGTTCCGGGTCGGACTGACGTTGCAGGAAGAAGTGCAGAGGTCTTAATCGGCAATCGCATTCTACGGGATTGCCTTCCATGAACATCTTGGCTCCCTGCTCGATCAGCGGCATCAGCTCGTCGTAAAATCTTTCCAACTGATTGTGACGTAGGTCGATATTCCTGAGTTTTGATGAAGCTGCTAAACTGCTGACTGGAATCTCGACAAGCGAATTCGAGCTAAGATCCAGCGAAGTCAAATTGGGTAACGGGCCGAGATGTTCGGGTTTCAACAGCATTAGCTGATTTAATGACAAATCCAGAACTTCCAGGCTCGTCAGGTTCTTCAGCACATCTGTAAACAACCCATTATTAAATATTATGACCTAAATTAGCAAATAAGATGTACTGGGCCGTATTTCGTTGAGGTTGTTTCCTCGGAGTCGCAGCGTTTTCACTTTTTTGGTCCCGGTAAGGATTTCCTTCGTTAAAACAGGAATCAAGTTGTGCGACAAATCAATCTCGGCCAGTCTGTACGGAATCCAGGGACTTTCGGGAAAGGTCTTCGAAGTCACTGAAGACATCCTATTGTGACTTAAATCAACCTGAAACAAAAATAATTCGTCAAACTTATTTACAAGATTGCAAACAAAGCTGAAATAATACCTTTTCGAGCGACAAGCAGTCGCCCAGTAGTGAATGCGTTTTATTTTCAATCCTTTCGATGAAATTATGTGACAAGTTCACAGTTCTCAAGGAGACAAGACCTGAAATCAATAATAGCGTAAGATAATACGCAGAACAGTAAAAAAGTTTAGAAAAAGTTACCGTGAAAAGCACCAGGAGGAATGAACGTAATGTTGTTACGACTCAGATCGAGCTTGAGGAGCTGCAACAGTCCCTCAAAAGCTTTAATACCTACATCGTTGATACTGTTGTTGCTCAGTCCGAGCTCAAAAACAACAGGCAGTCTACCGAAAGCTGCTTTGCCTAACGTAGTAATCTCGTTGTGATCGAAATACAGATACTGAAGTGCTGCAAGTTCTCCAAGGGCTTCCCACGGCACTGCAGGAATGGCATTTCCCCGCAAACTCAGACTCTGCAAACTGAGCAAGTTGGCAAAAGCCCCTCGTTCCAGAGAGCCGCCAATCTTGTTGTAATCGAGGTGAAGAGCCAACAGAGCGTTCATGGTAGGCCAGACTCTGTTTGGCGCAATTTTTGAAACGTTGTTGTAGCTTAAATCAACTTCGGTCAGCGACATGGGGAGCTGGAAAATGTTCTGGATTCGGTTATGAGACACGTTGAGACTTCGTAAAGAAACGAGACGAGTGAAAGCTGCTCGGTTGACGTCTTTCAGTTGGTTGTAACTCAGATCCAACTCCAGGAGAGTCGGGACACTGCCCAGAGTTGATCCACCCAGAGACGTCATGCTGTTATGACTCAGATTCAAATGTCGCAAGCTGAACAGGTTAGGGAAAGCAGAACCGTCGATTTCTTCCAGTTTGTTGTGGCTCAGATCTACAGTGTGAAGTTCGTAGAGCTTAGGAAAAGTCTTCTTAGGGACAACTTCGATTTCGTTGTAACTAACGTTGAGTATTTGCATCCCACTCATGTGCTCAAAAGGCACATGCGACAGATTGGTGATCTGGTTGAACTCTAGCCGCAGAATCGAGGGGTACGTCGTCGAATCAAAGGCGCCTTTGGGTATTGAAGTGATTTTGTTGTGCGAAAGATCGAGAATGGTGATGTTGACGCAGTTAATAAAGGCCCCAGATTCTATGGTGGATATTTGATTGAAACTTGCGTTGATTCTCGATAGGTAGATATCTTTGAAGGCCTGTTTCTCGATAGTCGTGATTTCGTTATCGGAGACGTCGATATGTTCGCATAGCTGCAGATCGTTGAACATTTGGAAGTCGATCTTCTTCAGTTTGTTCCGGGCCAAGTCGATAGTTCCTATGCGAGTGACGGAACCGAAAGTAGCTCGGCCGATATCGTTGATCTCGTTATCGCTGAGGTAGATTCGTCTCAAGAACCTCATTCCTCGCAGAGAATTAGCGTCGAGCTTCTTGATTTTGTTGCCACTCAGGTTCAGGACACGCAGAACAGTGTTTCGGGCAAAAACACCTCTGGGATACTCGCTCAGAAAATTGTTCGAGATGTTGATGGTCGTCAGCTTAGCTAGATCGGCGAAGTACGTCGGCTGCAGTTTGGCAAACGAGTTGTGGGACAAGTCGAGAACTTCGAGATTTCGCAAACCCTGGAAAGATCCTTTAGGAAGATCAGCCAGTAAATGTCCGTGCAGATCGAGGACTTTCAGCTTGTCCATTCCTTGAAAGGCTTGCGGACTCAGTTTCGTAATGTTTCCATTCGAAAGGTGCAGTTCTTCCAGTTCTGTCATTTGCGAGAGGGCGTTTTCGGGAACGCTATTCAGACGACTCCCATCGATAATCATTTGGGAGACGTTCTTCAGGACGCTGAAAGCCTCGACTGGGAATTCCTCCATTTGCGAATCTTTGATATACAACTGTTGCAGAGTTTCATTGACGCCCCAGAAGGCATCTTTCTCAATGAACCTCAACGGCGTGTTCTCGAAACGCATTACGCGCACAGCCACTCGGTGAAAAACTGGACCGTAAAGTCGCAAGATGTTCGAGTCGAATATTACGAGTTGATCTATGCTAGTTGCTGCATTGTTGACACCCAACGATAGGGAAGCTAGATTCGTTTTATTGCAATGCAGTGTTATGCCCGTTTCGCCACCAGAAACGCATACACAAGGGTACAACTTGGAGCCATCTTCAGGGCAAGGATATTTAGGTCCCGGGGCACGTAAACACCCAGGGAAAGCAAAAAATTCGAGAACAACAAAAATGCCACGAATTGCAACATAATGTCTGTCTCTAGTGGGCGCTAAGGTTAGGAGAGAGATTAAAAAACTATCCAAGGACGGCTAAATTAACAACAACGCCCAAGAAAAACTCGTCCGCTTACTTTCACATTATTATACATTTCAATCCAACTTAACTTTCCTTTCACTTCTTCTCTCTCGAGTCTAAAGTTATACGTCTGAATTAAGTCTAAATGAATTGTTACGAACTGTTAAATTGTTTGGTTTAAGAGGTGGAATGTGTGAAGTAGGCCACGAGCACCAACTGTTTCACAAAAGCGAGTTCCAAGACGGAGGGACTTGAATGCACGGAAGAGGAACGAACACTGTCAGGTGAGCGCTTCAACGGAGCCACAGGTAAATACCTGACCCACTTCAAGAACCTCCCACTTGATCCGTTTTCCCCAGAGTAACCGGTAATCGCTTTTCAGAATCGGATTCCGTTTCCAGAAAGTATCACTCGATTCAAATCCCTCCCAAAATGCAGTTCCTTCACGTGTTGCTAATTAACTGTGAAAAAAATACCAGAAAATGAATTTGGCTTGTATTTTCAATGTACTTTTACGGTTATGGTGTTTCTTATGCCTCATGACTCAGGCTTTTTCTTACACATTACAAGCCCATAACGCCATATAGAGAGATGAATATGGTAACTAAAGAAAGGTGAACAACCAGACGAACTCGGTAAGACACAGTTTATTAAACCCAGGATGTTAGTAATTCCTTTCACTTTGAGATGTTAAAAATAAACGACACCATCATTAATTGGTCCATTTAAATGCTCTACTAAAATAAACACTGTGGCAAGGCAATGTGGTGCTGGAATCGTCTAAACTCTGAATCCTCGCTGCAACGAAACCAGGTACTCTTTGCGTGCGTCCATCTCGTCGGCAGGCCGGTTGTGCGGAGTCCACACGGGTTCGCCAACGAAGAGACGCTTGGCTTTGATGTAATTCTAATACATGAACGAAGTTAACAGAGAAGGTTTACAAAAGAGCTACGAATGCCTTACGCTGGAATCGAGCGTGAATCGGTGATAGATGCCCGCAGGAAGGACAAGAAGGTCGCCCTTGGTAACATGAATTCTTATCCAGCGATCCTTCTTGTCTCTGACGTCAAAATAACCCGAACCCTCAAGGACGAAGCGGATTTCCTCATCCGTATGCAAATGCTCCGAAAAAAATATCTTCAGCTGCCAGAAACAGTTAGCTCTCATAATACTTCATTGAGAACATTTTCTAGATAAACTTTACCTTTTCTTCGTAATTGGGTAGCTTATCAGGCGATATTTCAATGGCGTCTTCGTAAGAGTACCCTCTTTCCTGTTTAATTTTCTCAAGTAGTGATTCATCTTCAGGCTTTATCTGTTACAGCAAAAGAGATTTACAACGTTTTCTAAAGTTTTCTTGTTGAAGAATATGCATACTTTCCAGTAAAGGACGCCAGAAGTCGAATGCAGCTCGTGCAGTTCAATAAACTTGGCAGGCTCCAGATGGTTTTCGGCCTGGGGATCTTCAACTTGTTCCAACATGTACCAAACTCTTACCATTTTCGTCCGTCTGTAAACCAGCCAAAAATTCACTTCTACTTGATCAACTTACACATATGCATTCCCACGTTAATAAACACTAAGCTTAAAATATTTGAGACGAAACGTAGACTTTACTTAAACTTGTAACAGTTCTTGTATTGCTTTCTTCATCTGGGGTTCCAACTGGCTCTCGATTTGTCGGTAGACTTCGAGAGCAGCATTTTGGTATCGATACCGTTCAGTGACAAGAAGTTCGCCGTACAGATACACACCCATCGACTGGTTCTCAACGAGGAACGACTTTATGCGTCCCAGGGCAGGTGAATACAAGTTTTTGATAGCTAATTCGTAAAACCTGTGAGCGACATCTGGATTGCAGTTGTCGGGATTGTAGGTTTCAATGAGCTGCTTCATCACAGACTGCGGGATTCTTGAGTCCATTTCCAGCAGTTTATCGAACAGTGCGATCAGTTGGTCCGCTTCGAGATTCGTTCGCAGTTCAAGCTTTGCTCTCTTCGTTTTCTGCTTTGCACGGCATTCGTTCTCCCAGTAGACGAAGTTTTCTAGAACTTGCTCGTACAGGGCATCCCGACGGAGCTGTTGTGGATCAAGGCTGAAATCAGACTGCGATAACCAAGTCTTTTTAAAGGTTTCCACGTCGAATAACAGGTTCTTCTCCTGGCAGAACTTCTGGAAAAATTCTAAAAATTCGTCGGAAGAAACTAGGCAGCCGTGAAACGATTCGACATACTTCCTCAGGAAGACAATAAAATCTCTGATACCGACAACTTTCTCAAGCTCTAGTAACAAGAAATAGCCTTTGATGTAATGAATCTGTGAGAACATCTTTTCCTCGTTCAGGCCATTTTTGATGGTTAAAGCAGAATTTGAAGGTGGAGCCAAAACTTGAAGTTCGTCGTCCACGTTTGTAGCGTCCGCTTGAAGAACGCAGTACCGGTTCAGAGTCCTTACACTTCTTGAAAACTTTGGATCAAGTTTCGAGTGAATCAGATCTTCAACGTAGGTGGCAAAACCCTCGCTCATCCACTCTTCAGCCCAGTTTTTGGGTCCAATGTTGACGCCGAACCAGAAATGGCTCAGCTCGTGCGAGATGCGGTGAAGCATAGGATTCGTTCCCATGACGACACTCGGCGAAACAAAAATCAGGTGCGGGGAACAGAGACCCAGGCTGCCGAAACTCTGAGGCATTACCAGGAAATCGACCCGACAGACCGGAATCAAACCAAAAACTTCGCTAAATTTCTTCAAAGCAGACGATACATATGATGGCACAGCATCCATATTCACAGACTGAGGCCCGTAAATGCGATACTGGAAATTTGTGGTCATTTCACGAAAATGACACGGATAATCTTCGTGCACGCAAGATATTTCATGCGATAATTCAACTTCATTTACGAAGATTTCATTAGCTACTTGACGCCATCTGCCAACGGCTATTGCAAACGTGGACATGGGTAAAAGCATTTTCGTGGAAAAGTAGAACACATCTTTTTTGCCCCAGTGTAGCAGTACGCCAGGTTCATCACCAGTGCACAAACAGTCGAAACCTTTCGGAACCCTGATTACTGCCTGCCACGTTGCCATGAAGCCTGGCCCGTCCTGACACGGAAAAAGCGAACGATTATTTACCAGCGATCCCGCAGTGTAAACACACTTGCTGCCATCTTGGTCCTGACGCCAGAGAATAGAGAGCCCCTCAGGTTTTGTAGAAAACTTGACCAAAACAGTTTGGGTCGAAAGTTTTGCTGGTGTCATTTCTATTCGAACACACCAGTTGTCTTTAACAGCAAAATTTAAATTTTCTCGCTGTTTTGACTGTACCCAAGTTTCCAATGTATTGTAACAGCTTTCCTTCTTTGCAGCTGTGAAAAACTGTTCAACCTGGTCGATGCTACAATTGACAGAATCGACTTCATCGAACGTCAAATCCCGGCAGTCTAAGACAAGCTCGTTTGTGGCAGGCGAGGACCTGGGAACTAGGAAGAGAACCACCAAACCATGGAATGTTTCATTACTTAGCAAGCAATCTAGCTCGAACACATAGTGCTGTACTTTCCATCCACTTTCTATGCTAAAAACTGGTAAATCTTGATCTTCCGAAGACATTCTACGTGTAGACTTTTCTGGCGTTACTCGAGTAACAAAATCTCCACACTTGAACGAGAAAATTTCATGATATTTTGCTTTCCTAATGCTTCGCGTGTAAATTTTTTTGAAGTTTGATTGTTTCTATGCAAACAGTTCGTAATAAACATTCAAGGTCGATGGCCAACCAAGATAGACTTTAAAATTTCTCTACTTGATTAAACGTTAGAGCAAACACATTATCTTTCAAACTTTAACGTTACAATTTAATCAGCAAAATAAATATTTGTAAGAAAATTGTGCTTTCGAAGAAGAAAGCAAAAAATACTGACCAATTTTTCTTCTGCTATTTTCAAGTCCCAGAAAACGTGAGTCCTGATGCCGTGTTTACTGTACAAATGTTTCTTCTTTCAGTTTTCCCTTAAAGAGGGCAATGTTTCCCTTCTTCCCTTTCACTTTAAAAGACCAATTTCCCCTTTCTTCCCCTCCTGCGTCCGAAACAATATTTCGGAATTTCCCTTCTTTTTTCCCCTCTGTTAGGACATACAGCAATACCTCTAAATTTCCCTTTTCAGCTCCCGTGTTCCCTTTTTTTCAGGGATTTCCCTTAAACAATTTGATTTGTTTCTTATTGACATTTCACTGATAAAATCTTGATACTTACTGATATATTACTGATTGATGATCACTGATAAATCTTGTTATTTGTAAATTAAAACTAAAAGTAAAATTTTCGCTGTAGACGAAATGATTGTCGCTGTTTAATACGCAAGTGTTCATCAATCAACACATAATAAGGCACTTGAATATTGAAAGAACATATCGAAAAACAAAGCAATACGATTATGCACCTGAAATAAGTACAAAATAACGCAAAACAAAGTAATTATGCAAACAATTCAGGACGGGGGAACATAGTTGTAAGACAAACGCACATAATTAAGTACTCGTTCATGTTATCAATTTGATTTTTGGACCCGAAATCTTTGAGTACAAGTTAAACTGCCGTGTGTTTAACGTACCCAGGTAACTCTTCAGGGTGTACTGAGCGAATAGAGGCGCTTCTTACTCGTGTTTGTGCGACAGTGTGCAACGAACTGGCATTTCGCACAGTTTTCCTTTGAACAGATCTGTCGGGGAGCAGGTTAACAGAACGAGCCGAGCTAGTCAGTGCTGGTCTCAAGTGACTAACAAAATGCGAGGACGAGGTCAAAGGGGGTCTCGAATGATAGATCGTTGTGCCTTCACTTTCAGTTTGCGAGAACTCGTCCACTGATTTGCTTCTTGCGGGAAGTGTGGACGTCAGGCTGTAAGAAGATTTTCTAATGCTGCTACCCGGGCCGTCCTGGAACCTCGATTGTGCAGGTGAGGGTATCTCGTCGTACAAGTACGGCGTGGTAGGCTAGAAATCAAACACGGCTTGATTAGAGCTAACGAATAAGACGCAATTTAAGCTTTACCCGGCTTAGACTTCTGTTGTCTGAGTAGATCACCCTGATGCAGAAATATATGGAACACACTGAAGCTAGAAGTTGAACGCAGCAAGTTCCTACTATGCCCCAGCCTGCCAGCTGTATGCGTGGGGCAACGTGACTGGCTAATTAGAATGAAATAAAATAATTTAAACTAGATTTCCTTTTCATTATTACTATATTTTTCTAATAAATACAAACCACAGTATGCTGGTGCATAGCTCATCTGAACTTGGTTCTTGAGGCACTTGTAGACGGAACCCAAATCTATCGCAGCCACTGCCATCAAGCCAACAGTCAGCAAGGCGCTCAAAATGGACGAGACCAGGAACGAGACAACACTGAAAATATTAAAACTCAAAATTGGATTCACAATCATATTTTAATAAAGAGATTTAACCTGCACATTAAGTTGTCACACACGGTGATAAATCCGAGGACACCTTGTATGAAGAAAATAGGTCCAGCCCATAGACCACCACCTACGTCGTGAAACGGCGATCCCACGATAATCAGCATTACCTGTGAAGATCATTAGTTTTTTCATTAGTTTCTTAATAGTTTTTTAGTCAAGGTTAGATACCTGGAAAACGATTACACCGATTCCTGCAGCAATATGCAGCAAAGAAGTGATGAAAAGTAAGCCACTGCAAGTTCGGACTGAGCGTTCAGGAGATCTCTTCATTTCTTATTGACTTTTCCAAGGTAAATTACATAGAAATAAGCCTGTAATGTAGTACAGGAGACGCAAAATAAGCAGAAAGAAAAAAATATATAATTCACAATCTAACAAACAAAGCACAAAGACTTCACAATACTATGGAATATTACAATGTAAACATTACTAAGTTTACCGGAACAATAATTATGTAGAAAAATAGGAAAATAAAAACTTACAACAACAGCTTTTCCAACGTATTTCTCTTAATTAACCACCTGATTGATTTGTTTTGAAAAGTCGTCTTCGTTGACCAAGGGTTAGTACTAACCTACGATAAATGAATAAAGAAAAACTAAAACATAATAATTCACTTTAGTTAAAGAAAGGAATTTCTGTGAATATTTATTTTAAAATGCAGTGGTGCACATATTCAGTATAAATAAACTTGATAAAGTTGACTATTTATGCAACCTGTTGACTGAATATCGTTATCATATCTCTGTTTAGTATCCCATCTCAGTTAATTAAAGATAATTTTTTCCCCAGTCTGTTTGAGAAAAAACAAATAAACGAACATCAGGTCAGGGAACTCCTTATTTACATCTATTTTCATCACTTGCAACACAAGTATTTCAAATTCAGTTAGGAATCGTGGACTCGTTTCAAATGTACTCTTAACGCGGAGGAAAACCGAAAAGCTTTAGGACAGGCCGAACAAAGGAAAGGCCTATCACCTGTATGAATCCTCACGTGGGCATCTAGGTCATGTTTGCGACTAAATTTTCTCTGACATATGTGACAAACGTGCGGCTTGTTACTGGCATGCGTTTTCCGGTGACCAAGCAAGTTGCTTTTATTCCTGAAGGCTTTCCCGCAGACGTCGCAAGTGTAGGGTCTCTCGTTGGTGTGGGTCCTCAGGTGCTGTTCCAGTAAAGACCTGATTAAGAACGCTTTACCGCACTGCTCACACTGATGCGGTTTATCCAGATTGTGCATTCTCATATGGGCCGTTAACGAAGCTTTTAGCGGGTAGCTCCTAGAGCAGAGGTTGCATTTGTAGGGTCTCAGATTCTCGTGCTTAAGTATGTGATCGTTCAGTTTGTTTTCCGTAGAAAATTCTGCTTGGCAAATGTAGCAGTGCAGGATTTCTTTAGGTTTTCGAGATCTTTCTTCCGCCGGGATTGTCTCTCGCTCAAGAGGGTCTTCCCGAGCTGTATTTTCAGCAGTACATTCATTGATTCCTGACGTTAAATCCCCTTTAAGCAATGGAAAAGTAAATAATTAATGTATGAAGTGAACGTATTGAATTATTACCCTGTGTTTCCAGTGTTTGCGGTTTCTTTAATGTTAGGCAGGTAACATCTTCGAGAATGATTTCCCTCGAGTCATTTGAATCTATGTCGAACTGAACCAGGAGGTGTTGAAATTTCAGGAACTGCTCGGAGTTTAACACTGTTTCTCCTGTGTATAAAAAACGCAGGAAGCACAGGATTTCGTCACTCCTGTTAACCAATACAAATGTTACATGAATATGAGCCGTGGCTTTTTGGTAATGCTTTGGAAATTACGTGAAATCGGGTAAAATGAGAGTAATTCTATCGTCCATTCCCTTAGTATCTTTTAGCAGATCCCTCAGAAATGAAGAGGAGGATGCTAACAAAGCACAGTGAGCTTTAATTAAGCTTTTTTCTTTGCTCCATATAAATACGTCTGAAAATCCTTCATTTTTGTGGAAAGTACTGAGTTCGTTAACGAATAAATCACCTGGCACCTCGTAACGTAACGTAACATTTTCTTTTTCTGTCATTATTTGTTTTGTTTCTGTTTTGATTTAACTTTACTCGTTTCCTCTTTCCGGTTTTCTCTTTCCCATAAACGCTTAAGGAGGGCTTTTCCCTTTTTCGCCTTTTCTTGAAAATATCAGTTCCCCACTTTTCCCCTCCATGCCAAAGTACCAAGCAGTATGCACAGTACTATTTTTCCCTCCATTTTTCCGCTTCCCTTATTTTTTCCGTTTATTACCTTTTTTCAGGGAACTTCCCTGCAAAGCACATTTCGCCCCACAAAGTCGCCCCAATTTTCTGTCACTGTATTTTTTTTATAGTTAAAACTATATTTCAACAAAAATAAATTTTTATGTATTGAAAAATATGAAGGAAAATATAGTTTTGTTTACAAAAAATATATTTTAATTTTATCTTGCAACACTGGAAATGCCTCCCCAAACCTAATAAGTTGTCAACCTCAACTCACGCATTGATTATCGGTGTGTTGTTATCAACATCTCTACTCGCGAAGTCCATTAAATTTGCAGAAAATTTCAAAATGGACGAAACCGACCCAGCCAAGAAATACCTTCCTCGCTGTTTTTTCGACATTGAGATTGGTGGGGTACCAGCCGGTCGCATAATTTTTGAATTATTTTCTAACACAACTCCCCAAACTGCTGAAAACTTCAGAGCATTGTGCACAGGCGAAAAAGGCATCGGGAAAGTCAGAAAATAACGTTACATATCAATTTAATATTCACTAAATGATAATGTTGTCTACCTAAAGGTAACGGGAAAGCCCCTTCACTACAAGGGCATAGTTTTCCACAGAGTCGTAAAGGATTTCATGATTCAGTCGGGCGATTTTTCGGCGGGAAATGGTACAGGTGGCGAATCTATTTACGGAGGGACGTTTGAAGGTAATTTCAAATTCAGCGTTACATGTCCCAACCCAAAATGTGCAGTTATATATTATTTCATCATCATTAGACGAAAGCTTTGACCGCAAGCATGACATCCCATTCCTGCTTTCCATGGCCAACAGAGGGAAAAACACCAATGGCTCGCAGTTTTTTATGTAAATTAATAATTCATATAAACAGATTAAGCCTTTTACATCTTATATTGATTTTTTAATACTTTACCTGCTTTCTATAAATGTTGTTAATGTTAGAAGTACTGATAACGATTTAGTTAAGTGATACTTAAGTCTAGATAGATTGAATTGCATTGGTGAATATCTGTAGCAATGGGAGAAACGACCAAGGTATATCTCCTACAAAGTGATGATGACCAGTTGTATCTTGGCCAACCTAATTTAGACTTGCAAAACTATTTTTATTATTGGCAGAACCACTCAGCCCGCACCTCACTTGGATGGGTAAGCTCATCATAAATCAGTTTTATATATTTAAACTAATCTTTGGTTGAAAATTCAGAATCCATGTGGTTTTCGGACATGTTGTATCGGGTCAGGCAGTAGTGAAGCAGATTGAGGGACTCCCTGTCGATAGAAGACACCGTCCTGTCCAGGACGCCAAAGTGATCAACTGTGGAGAACTTATCCCGAAGCAGAAAAGTAAAGGTAGTTGTAATTTATAAATATTTTACCGAATATTGTCTAATATCAAGTTTATACAGAGTCCAAACCGAAGAAGAAGAAGGTTACTGAAGAGCCGAGTAGTAGCGAGGAGGAAAGCAGTTCGTCGGAAGAAGGTGAAATACGCAAAAAGAAAGAAAAGAAAGCAGCAAAAGCTAAAAGGAAGCACGAGAAGTAATGCAATAAACCTTATCTCCAAATAAAATGTATTTATTCTGTAATTTATAATTTTAGGTCGGAAAAGTCGGAGAGTGGCAAGAAATCGCGTAAAGACAAAGACGAGCTACTACACCCGCTAGTTACAGTTTCGAACATAGCCCCGGACGAGATCCCCGAAGTCCCGCAGAACCGTTTTCTCTTTCGCGGGGATAAGAAGAAAGATGAGGAGAAGAGACGTGAAAAGGGTAGCGACTCGGAAACGGAAGACCGCAGGAAACGGGACAACAGGTCCAGAGGACGCACCAAGAGTGGGAGGAAAATCAAAGGTCGAGGCTTTCTGGTAATAAAAATAAATATTTATTAAATACAGCGTTATGCAATTTTTTTTTCCTTTGGTCAGTCGTTAATTCAGTCAACGAAAAAGTTATTTAATTGCAGTTTTCACAATTACCATTAACAGTATCTGCTTTAATTAAATTGCATTTAAAGAATTTAGAAAGTAAGCATCACTGAAAAGTAATTGGAATTAATCAATTATACCAGACTGATTAGTAAGAATTGTTACGTTATTGTTATACTATTAAAATATCCTTCTGCAGCGTTACCGTACTCCTTCTCGAAGCAAGTCTCGAAGCCCGACTCCAGTGCACTGGCGCAGGGAACAGAAACGGACCATCTCTATAAAAGAATTCGAGGTATTATTAACTGTTATGAAGTACACATAAACAAAAATAATATTTAATATTAGTGGTGTTATGTATATACGATCGTAAATAAATGTTTGATTTAATATTTTAATAAATATTCTGGTATCTAGATGCCCAATCATTCAGTAGCTAATTTTTCAATGATTAGAACGTTTTATAATTATAATATTAATAACATTAATTAGTTTAAGTAATATTATATATGCTGCAACTATGAATAAATGCTTGATTTTGATATTTAAATGTCCTGTTATTTATTGTTATTTATTATCAATTATGCTTTATCGAATTATAGGAACGCGAGAAGGAGCGCAAGAAGCGGGAGGAAGAAATCAAGCGTCGCGAAGAGGAGCGTAAACGTCGTCACGCTGAAAAGGAGCACCAGGAACAGGAAAAACAGCTGGAAAAAGAAGTGAAAGAAATGGAGGAACAACTGAAAAGCAAACGGTAACTAAAAAGCCATCAATTATGATCCATTTCAATTTTATACCTGTCTGTAATAGCAAAATACGTAAATATCCCAAGAAACAATTTGCTATAGTGCACTATAGTAAAACTGTGCACTATGCTGCAAAATTCTAGAGTACCACAGTATAGTCCCACACTATAGTTGAAAACTACAGCATTGCACTTGAGTAAAACTATAGCGCCCTATAGTAAAAGTATAGTGCACTATGTTGCAAAATACTAGAGTGCCACACTACAGTTTACAGCTATAGTAAATTTTGACTTGGGATCTGTTTATTTGTAAACTAATTTAGCACGCCACGCGAGAGCGAATCGGAAAAGTCTGCGACAAAGCATGTGGAAAAAACGAAAGCTGCCGAAGGGAAGACCAAAATCGATCAAGAAGACCCTGCACCTGAAGGAAAAGCTGACGACAAAGACTTGGACTTTACTGCGCTGGATTACGAGGCTATGGAAGCGGACGCTGATAAAACGGATGAACACAAAATATCAAACAAAGTAAACAGTTCAAGTGACCTTCCATTTTGCAGGGCAATTCCCTTTTTAGGGGAAAATGAGGAAAGAGGGAAAATGGAGGGGGAAAAGGGAAACTGAAATTGAAAGCTCTGAAATTTACGTCTATAAAACGGACGAACACAAAACATCAAACAAAGTAAACTGCCAACTGACCTTTCATTTTGCAGGGAAATGCCCTTTTTAGGGGAAAACGGGGTCACAAAAGGGAAAAATCGGGGGAAGGGAAACCGAAAGTGAAAGTTCTGAAACTTACATCTGTACAATGGACGAACACAAAACATCAAACAAAGTGAGCAGTTCAACTGGCCTTCCATTTGCAGGGAAATTCTCATTTAAGGGGAAAATGGGGCCTCGAAGAGGGAAAATGAAGGGGAAATAAGGAAAATTAAAAGTGGAAGCACTGAAACTGACATATTTTTCCTGAAATAATAATAGTAACCGGTTGTTTTTTCTTTGAAGGATGACCTCGGGTCAGGTCGCCACAAGCGCGGGGTCAGCGTGTCGTCCGCCAGCTCAGGTATGGGCCTAGACTCGGACGGTCTCGAGAACTTGCGGGGGAGAAGCAGGTCAGGTCTGCCCAGTCCCAAGAGTGAAGACATTTCCATGCGGACCAGTTCGCGTCGTCACGAAACTGCGGCTTCTTCGAGTTTAGTCAGTTTGGCCAAGTCTTACGGCGACGAAAACCCCGACAACAAAGGCAACAGTGAAGCTGCCAAAGACGATAGCAAAATGAGCAAATCCACACAACAAAAAGATGAAGGTGCAGATGTGGGCCATCATGCGAATAAGAAGAGTCCTCGTATGAACTTAATACATTATAAAACAAAATTAATATTTCTATGGATAACACCAGAGTTCTGAACAGTAACTAATGTTTAAAATTAGGTTTAACTATTTTGTTTTTCAACCAAAAGGTGGGAAGCACGAGAGGAGTCAGTCACGCGAACGGGGAAAAAGACGCAGCAGGTCTCCCGAGTATCGTAGGAGCACGAGGGATCGTCACCATCGTTCTCGTAGACACAGTTATCGTACGCGTTCCCGTTCACGCGAACGTCATCGACATCACTAAAGAGGATTTAAAAGCCTCTAAAGGATTGCAGTTTCCTATACTGACAAAGTCCTACAAGGCCCTGGTTGTCTGAACATTTGAAAAAAAGTTTCTGAATAAAAATGATTGGAAAGTGCTCATATTTGTTTATTTTTCTTAATGATAACTATAGAATTACACGCTACGATTAACTATAGACTTCGTCAGGTCCTTCTTTAGGTTTTCTCGCTTCCTGCATTAGTTCGTAGAGCTGAGCAATCTGTTCGTCTCTGAAGTTGTTCAATTCCTCTTCGGTCAGCTGCCTGCCGATAACTAAATTTGTAGGGTCGAACCTCCTGACGCCCAACTGTTTAGCCAGCGTTATAGCATAATCCTATAGAGACAAGACAAATTAGACGTTATTAATAATTACAAATCAAATGTTCATACCGCCCATTCTTTCATAAACACGTCTGCTTCTGCGGCTTGGCATTTTTTATGTCTGCGAAATTCGTCCATGACGTACTGATCTCCTATGGCTTTGGCTTCTAGTGGAAGTCCTCGATGAAGTTTCAGAATCGTCTTGTATAAAAGACGAACACGCTGAACGTGGGTGAAAACGACACCGCTGCTCATCTTTCGTTGGATACTCTGTTCGGAATTAACTAATCTGTTAATAAATTAGACTAGTTTAGTTTACGTAACTGAGTTTTGACCCAATGTTTTGCCAGTGGTTAGTTAAATAGCCACATGAGGTCTCCACAATCAGCGTTTCCACTTTCAGTTTTCCCTCTCCGTTTCAGTGTTGCCACTTTTCAATCTTCCATTTTTCCTCTCTTCCCTTATCTTTCCCCTTTTTCCCCCTCCGTGCAAGAATGTACAGGGTCTAGATTTCCTCTTTACTCTCTTCCCCTCGTCTTCCCTTTTCAGACTCCATTTCCCCCTTTTTCAGGGAACTTCCCTGCAAAAGTGGAAACACTGCTCCGTTTAAAAGGGGCTCTGTATTCCCTTTTTTCCCCTTCTTGCCAAAATATAACTACAAAGTCCAATTTTTACCTCATTTTCCCTCTTTCCTTATTTTTCCATTTTCCCCTCCGTGCTGTAATATAAATCCATACTTCAAAGTTTGCCTTTTTTCTTTCCATTTACCCTCATTTTCTTAGTTTTCTTTCTCAGGGAATTTCCCTGGAAAGTGGAAGTACCGAAATTACGATACATAAGCAAGATTTTTTAATTATTCACGTGAACTTAATGTGAAATACCCTTAAATTAGCTCTATAAATTCGAAAATTATGTTTTTAATGAAATCAACAAAAAACTACCTGAAGTTTGTACCAAACCACACGAAATTATTCAAATATAAGAGTCAACAGACAACCCCTAACAAAGTTTTATCCACCATTCATTCATTGTCAGTATTTGATATACTCATACTGTTTTAATTATCTATTATTTGTAAAAAATTTAATTTGAAATGTTTGTTTAAATAAATAAACATCAATTTTTGTATTTTGCTTACTTTTATTAAATTTTATAATTAGATCTTCGGCCGCTAGGTGGCGACAGTGATAACGGTCGATTTTGAATGTGGTTGCCCATTCCCTTTGTACGTTGGCTGTGGGGAGGGTGGCCAATAAAATCGCCTTTAATGTAGCTGTCTGATATTTTAAATCTCAAAAATTGTCACTTGTTCAAAGGAAAAAAAATTACCTCCTCGCTTTTACAGAATAATTAAAAAACTAAGTCAAAATATTGATTACAGTTTAAGTTGAAGTAATGGACGAATACATGGGCCTGAAAGTGGGAATCAATGTCGATATCCAACGGACAGATGGTAAGTAAGAAGCCCCAAGGACTTGACCGTTTTTGGTTATTCGCCTTGTTTATGACTCACCATTTAAAATACACCACTTAATAAACATTTCTGCAATTTCCCTAAAATCATTTCACATAAACACCCTATTCTTGTAAATCTAAAATGCAAGAAAACTCTGAACGAAAAACGAGTAAATAGTAACGTGGAAACTTTGTCATTTTTTTGGCAAGTAATAAATTCTGTTAATTTATTTTAGGAAGGATCCACACAGCGGTTGTGTCGGGAATCAACGTTAACGCCCGCAGTGTTACTGTCGAATGGTTCGAGAGAGGGGAAACCAAAGGAAAAGAGGTTTGTTCTTTTTCTGTGTCAATAAATGAATAATTTGGTTTAAAAAACTAGTCTGATCGTAAATATTAACAAGATTATACTTGATTCTAGATTGAATTTGATGCAATTTTTGCCTTGAATCCTGATCTGGTTCAGTCGCAGAATACAGAAAATGTTCGGACGCTTCCCACACGACTCGCAAACGTAAGTTAATTCAATTTTCCGAAGTAGGGTTTAATTCATTTTTTTATCAACAGCCGAGTCGGCCGTCAGTTGCTGTAGTCCCAAACAACAAAGGTATTATTTCGTTATTAATACTGTTGTAAATAATATTATTGTCAAGCGAATATCAGCAAGTGAAAGATATTGATTAATAAATGTATCATGAATGCATTCATTAGTTAATTAATTTATTTTTACATTATACCAACAGTTGGATCAGTTGCAGCTCGTTCTACGCGCCAGTCGCAAGCAGCTCAGCTCTTATTGGCCAACCAGAATGATACCAACACAACCAATGGGACACCGGCAAATGGTAACACTGATCTTCTATTGGCTATTTCAGTTTAGGAAGGTTACAAATAAACCAATCATTAAATTTTTTTTCTTCGGCTTAGTTAGATTACAAAGAACTAATTATTAAGTTTTTAGATTTGCTATTTTATTTATTATTATCATTATTATTATTTTATTTTTGCTTCTGCAGCTCAGTTTCGTGTTCCTCCGTCCGCCCTGCCTTTGACTGCCCGAGCAGCAGCCGAATCTGCTGCAGCGATGCCTCCGCCTCCCGCTCCGGCCCAAGCTTCTGGAGGAACTGTGACTCGCCAATCAATCTTGAACCAACAAGGTAATGCAAAGTTAAGCAAATCTGTTGAATCCGTGGACACGAGTCCTTGTTCCATAAGGGTATAACCAACCGATTGAACCGTGTCCACAGATTCGACAGATTAACTACTGATGATTAATTTGTATGAATAGCTGGGGCCAGACTTTCTTCCTTTGCCTTCCATGTTTTAATAAATCTATCGAATCCTTGGACAAGAATCTTTTTTACAGAAGAGTGTACCAACAGATTAAACCTTGTCCACAGATTCGGCAGATTCACGAGTGATGGTTATAAATTGTATAAACGTGTAGGAAACTTGGCAGCTGGGCCAGACGCCGCAGCAATGTCGTCAAGGAAGTAGAGAAGCTGAAGAAGAACAGGGAAGAACGCAGGGCTCGTCAAGCCGAACTGAAGGAAGAAAAAGAAGCCATGATGAACATAGACCCCGGCAATCCAAACTGGGAGTTCCTTTCCATGATTAGGTACTCCCATTATGTACCGTCATGCTCACTAGAAGAGGGCACTGCACAGGAAGGCTAAACGCCCCTTTTCCTTAGTTTTTACCAGGATATTTGAGTATTATTTGAAGACATATGTATATTTATTTAAAATAGACTTTATTTTATCATAATTATCTAAATTAATTATATAATAACTTTACACACATCGAAAAACGACTTCGAACTTCGCCCTTTTTTACTGTACCCTTTTTTCGAACTGTACCCTTTTTTAATAAACATTACTGTAGCTACATCAGTGACTCCATCTTCAGTTTTCCCCTTTTCCCCCTTTTTCCCCTTCCCTTGTAGGTATCAAGTGTCCGTTTCCCCTCCATCTAGGGTTTCAAGCTGTTCTTATGTTTTTCCCCCTTATTTTTCCTTTTTAGACCCAGTTTTCCTTTTTTAAGGGAATTTCCCTGCAAAGTGGAAGCACTGTTAGGTACTCTCATTATGTCCTTACATCAGTATATCTATCTTCAGTTTCCCGTTTTTCCCTAAAAGAATGTTCTTCTTTTTTCTCCTACGTGTTAAAATATAAAGCTTTTGCTCCTGAAGTTTCCCTTTCCCTTTCCTTTTTCCCTTTCGAGATCCCATTTTCCCTTTTTCAGCGAATTTCCCTGTAAAGTGTAATCACCGACTTGGATTCAAATCATACGTTTCATAAAAAACCTCTGTTGTTTGCAGGGAATTTTACTTGCATCAGTGTTTCCGTCCCCAGTTTTCCCTCTTTTTCCCTGAGAGAAGGTTCTTCTTCCCTCTTTTTCCCCTCCATTCTAAAATATAAAGCTTTTTTGCTTCTCGAATTTGCTTTTCCTTCATTTTACACTGTTCCCTAATTTTTCTCTTTCGAGACCCCATTTTCCCTTTTTCATGGAATTGCCCTGCAAAGTGGAAGCATCGACTTGCACACCAATCATACATTTTATTCATAAACGCTGTATTTCGCAGAGAATATCAAGCCACACTGGAATACCGGCCTATCCGGGACACGGACCCTGTTGAGGATCACCAGATCACGGTATGCGTCCGTAAACGTCCGCTCAACAAGAAGGAGATGACCCGCAAGGAAATCGATGTCATCACCGTGCCGACCAAGGATCGTATCACTGTCCACGAACCCAAACTCAAGGCAACTGCTCTTCTCACAATATTAACTTATTTTTAACAATTTATTTTGTATTTATTATATTTAAGATAAATGCCTTAACACTGCATAATAATTAGCTAAGAAGATAATTTTTTCGTTAAAATAAAATGTTTCGTCATAAAATAGTTAGTATGTAATTTATAGTAAATGTTACTAATTAATTAGACGTACTAATTACTATTTGTTCAGGTGGTTTTAACCAAGCTGTTTTGTTAATTGATCTCTTAATTAGCATTATTACTAAACTAGTTGTTTAAAAAATGTTATCTTCATAAAAAAAAAGTTTGGTTGTAAGATAATTAGTATTTAACGTAATAATTAATGTTATTAATTCAATTAAACATCTTAAATAGTATTTTTATTTTAGGTAGGTTAAACTAAGTTTTTTTATTCATCTCTTAATTAGTATTACTAATAAACTAGTTATTCAAAAATGTTACCTTCATAAAAAAAGTTTAGTTATGAAGATAATTATTATTTAGTCTATAATTGATTTTTATTTATTCGATTAAACGTCTTAGATGTTTATTAAATTTTATTACTCAACAGGTGGATTTGACCAAATATCTGGAGAACCAGCTGTTCCGCTTCGACTACGCCTTTGACGAGACCTGCGACAACGAGAAGGTCTACAAGTACACTGCGAAACCTCTGGTGCAGACCATTTTCGACGGAGGGATGGCCACCTGCTTTGCTTACGGACAAACGGGCAGTGGCAAAACACACACTATGGGCGGTGATTTCCACGTAAGGCATTTATTTGATTTGGAATCATATTCAGTTGTTAAAATTTTGTATTTTTAACTCTAAGGGCAAGACTCAGGACTGCAGCACAGGCATTTACGCCCTGACTGTGCGCGACGTTTTCAAGCTGCTCAAATCGCAAAAGTACCGCAACCTGGACCTCGTCGTCTGCGCCAGTTTCTTCGAAATCTACTCGGGCAAAGTTTTCGACCTGCTGAATAATAAGGTACATTTTTCCCTCCTCCAGAGTCGTATCAGTGTTTCCACTTCCATATTCCCCTTTTTATCCTCTTCCCTTATTTTATCCTCTTTCCCCTCTGTACTAGAATACAGACTGTACGTTTAGATTTTCCCTTTTCCCTCTTCACTTATTTTTCCCATTTCAGACCCTATTTTCCCCCTTTTTTTAAGGGAATTTCGCTGCAAAGCGGAAACACTGAGTCGTATTTTAAAAATGATTCTAGTTATTTTTCTAAAGGCTAAACTACGCGTTCTGGAAGACGGCAAGCAGCAAGTGCAGCTGGTCGGTTTATTCGAACGTAACGTGGAATCTGTTGAAGAGGTACTGAAGCTGATCCAGCACGGCAATGCTGTGCGAACCTCTGGTCAGACCTCGGCTAACGTCCATTCATCACGTTCCCATGCCGTTTTTCAGGTACTTGATCAAACTCAAAGTAAATTTAAGCAAAAGTTAATGTGTATTCTGTGCTAGGTCATCTTAAGGAATCGCCCCAACAACAAGCTGCACGGCAAGTTCTCGCTGGTGGATTTAGCTGGCAACGAACGAGGAGCAGACACCTCCTCCGCCAATCGGCAGACCCGTAATTGAGATTTTTGTTTAATCTTTGTTCAGTGAAATTTAATTCAATTTTTCGGAAACAAATTGTAGGGATGGAAGGCGCGGAAATCAACAAATCGCTGCTGGCCCTGAAGGAGTGCATCAGGGCCCTGGGGCGCAAAGGGGCCCACTTACCTTTTAGGGCCTCGAAACTGACGCAAGTGCTGAGGGACTCGTTCATTGGCGAAAAGTCGAAAACCTGCATGGTATATTTATTATGTAAATATAATACCTGCCACATAATATAATATAAATAAGTGCACAATATATATAGACATGAAAATAAATCGTAAGTATGTATAGTCCTACGTTATTTATGTTGTATATTAATTGTTTACCTAGCTGTAATAAATACACAATACCTATAGTCCATGAATATAACGTAATTATATATACCTGCTTGTGAATTAAATTAAACTTGTATTTAAATCAATTTAGAAAATACTTAATTGAAAAGTTTGTCCTCAGTGGTAACTAAACAGTTTTGAAAATTATTACTATGGCCGTTATATCCATTATTTATATAATTATTATTAATAATATTGTATGATATTAAATACCATTAAGCCAAGTTATTAATTTTATTATTAGCTATTATTTAGCTGTTATAAATTATTGATTATTACATGTATCATTTAGCTAGTAATAATGCTCGTCTAGACTATGGTGAACATTTAATAGTTAATCATTTTCGTTTTATTATTATCATTATTATTATTATTATTTGTAGATTGCCATGATTAGTCCTGGGATGTCGTCGTGCGAGCACTCGCTCAACACGTTGCGTTACGCAGACCGTGTCAAGGAACTGGCGGCTCAAGACCCCGTCTCCGATAGGGGGTACGCAGTCGAAGACAGGGCCGGATCCCCTGCTTCTCTGTCCGATGGCGACATGGAAGATAACGACAATGACGACCTGGCGCAGCTACGATCCCTCAACGTAATTCGCAAGTTTCTGAATTAATAATAAATCATAATTCACTAGTCTTCAAATAAATTTGTGTCTGAATAAGAAAGTAAGTTAAAATATGATACATTAATTAAATAATTAAAATTTGAGACAGTAAATTTTGTTCTACATTAATTAATTGGACTACTTTTAAGTTCATTTAAAAAACTTAGTTTTCTATAGTTTAGTTTGATTATGATTATATACAACTAATATGATATTTACCATAATTGTATTTATATTGTTAATTACATTATAATAATATTTTAATAAATATAATAAAATATATATTTATTAATAATATTCAGCAGTTCTTTGAAAAAATCTTAAACAGAAAAATTTTCGATATAACCCAACACCTTATTTGAAAAGTATATGTAAATTTTATTGGGCAATAGGCCTATGGCCTAAGCCGAGAAGAAATAAATAAATAAATAGTTAAATAATAGGTTTAATGAATTTTACTTGAATTTGCGTCGCTGGCGTGTCTAGGAGGGTGAGATATCGGCGGACATGTTCACCTTTCACGAGGCCGTGTCCCACCTGCAGCAGCTCGAGGAAGACGTGGTCGACTCGCATAAGGCCTTGCTGGATAACCTGCCCAGGTGGACCCAGAACTGCAGCACTCTTCTAGCCATGACCAACGACGTCGACTTTGATGTGGACGGTAAAGCCTTATCTCTTCAGATTCATTAATTTTCACCATAAGATTCATTAAACGTTACATTTTTTGTTTAAAGCCTACGTCCAGCAGATGGAGGACGTCCTGGCTGAAGCTGCGGAAAATTTTATGCGTCTGAAAAACAAAGTTTCAACGTTCAGGGCCCAGCTGATGGCCGAGGAGGAGATCAGCCGTAATATCAACGGAACCAGTCGCCTGCCGCAACCTACGGTTAACCATCGAGCTCATTACTGAACAAAAAATATCCAGTTCAAGCCTAGTTATGCGGCAAACCGGGTTGCATTCCAAGCTGCGCTTCATAGGATCCACTTAAGAAACTTTATTTTTATTTTTTTTTTCCAAGCTGCACGCCTCGCACACTTTTGGCTTCGCATTATTTGTTTTTCTATTCTACCTTAACCATGCTGCTTTGTATTATTTTTTCTTTCTCTCTAATCCCGCCACCCAGTAAAGTTCAAACAAAATCGACTTAACTTTCTTGTGATAGGAGACCTGACTATCGAGGCTTTACGTCTTTTGCCTATCTGATTGCTCTTACGGCGGTCTCCTCCTTTTTCTAATCCGTTTTCATTGCCGCAGATTTTCCCCCGCAGTGTTGGAAACATTAGTTAATTAAAAAAATAACACCGTACTACAAAGAGGTTCGTTGGATCCAACACTGCAAATTCTTGTTCAAGTTGTAAGGTGATCTAAAATAATAATAATAAGGAATACACTACTCTGGCTCGCAGCAGCGCGTTGAAAAAATCAAAAGAAAGGTAAAATTTTTAATAATACTTTTATTTATTAAATCGATGCAGTCATGGAGATCACATTGATAATTTAACTTCTTGGATATAAATACGATTAAAAGGTAATTTTTATATTCTGTTTAAATTAAATTAGTGGCCATGGAAAGGGACCACGAAACAGGGACAGTGTAGAGCAAATCGACGCAGTTTTCTTTAATCTGCAGGAATCGTCTCTTGAATTCCAGGCCGCAGCCTTTGGACAGGCGGAAATCTATGAGAACCATGTTCTGCATCTCGTAGATACTCGCTTTGAAAACCAGTTGCATTTTCCGCCTGTCTTGGGTTGAAACCGTCACCTAGGGGAAAAATAACACAAAATTTTGAGGTAATTTCAGTGTTTCCACTTGGCAGGAAAATTTCCTGAAAAGGGGGAGATGGAGTCTGGAAAGGGAAAAATAAGAGAAGAGGAAAAAGGGAAAATCTAAACGTACAGCCTGTATTCTAGTCGAAGGGGAAAAAGGGAAAAAAGGAAAAATCACACAAAATTATAAAACACTTAATTTGTAATAGAAAATGATAGTACCACTCCGGGCGTATGTATTTTCCAGGTACAGCCTAGTGTTGAGACTTCCTTGGTAATCCTGTCCATAGCTTTTTCCCTGCACGTCAGCAGTATGAAGCGGGTCATTCGTTTGACCAGACGCTGCATCATGCAGTGTCCAGAATTAGACGTTGCGCTTTGAGTGTGGACTTGAGAGGTCAGCAGCATGTTGTCGATGTGGGCCGGCTGCGAGAAGCTGAACATGGCGGGGGCCTCCAGGACGGGGTCCGTCATCTTGGGGTCGTGTTCCGGCTCGGGCTGCGACAGTGCCATTCGCGAAAAGCAAAAATCACCGTCTGTGGTATGAGGCGTGGGAGACCCGAGTGCAGATATGGGGCGCTTTCGACCAGGCGTAACTTCTGCAGGGTTGGCGACAGAATCTGCATTTAAAAAAGAACAGAACAATTAAAGCTTTGCTACATCAATAATTTTTAATATATGATTTTTACACTGCTAACGGTGTTGTTTGTTCCCTTCGACCTTTGGTAATGTAGCTGCACGTTTTGTTGTTTTCCCGACATACAGCTAAATCACCAAAGATCAAAGGAAACAAATTTCTGGCATTCCTGATAGAGACTAAAAAATTAATGTTATTTATTAACTGACAATACCATTTGCGGGCGTAATTTATACGATAATAGTACGATAACGTACCATCAGAACGAAACGATTTCTGAAACCACTGGTGACTACGAATCTGCTCAATAGTGTAGCGTTTAGTTGGGATGGTTGTTAAAATGCGACGCAGCAGTGAAAGAGCCAAGGTATTAATCTTGTTCCAGGGCCTGACAGTTATTGTCTGACTGTCTTTCCACAGCATGAATTCTTCGCAGTTAGTGGTGGGCTCGTCCCAAGGAAGATCTTATGGAAATAAAATGCCATAAACTAATTATAATGTAAGAATACTGAAATGGAAAATACCTCCGGTTAACATAGCGACTAGTATTACACCACAGGACCAAATATCGGCAGGCTGGGCTTGATATTTCCGCACCAAAACTTCAGGTGCAACGTAAGGCAGCGTCCCGCAGCGTTTGTCCAGCTCCCGCTCCTTACCTTTGTAGCGGAAGACTGTGGCCAGGCCAAAATCCGATATTTTCAGGTTATCATGATCGTCGAGAAGCAAATTTTCAGGTTTCAGGTCCCTGTGGGTTATCCCGCGGGAATGCAAAAACTCCACGCCCTCGATTAACTGACAGAAATAGTGCTGTGCTTTTGACTGGGGCATGCCCTGATCAGGTTCTGAAACAAAATAATGTGGCTTTATTCAAAGCACTGTGTAAGATAGTGATCAGTCTTTACCTATTTTGTCAAAGAGCTCTCCACCACTAGCGTACTCGAGAAAGATGTACTCGACTTTCTCGTCCCTGCGATAGCCAAAAAATCGGACGATTCGCTCGTGATTTAGCATGCGGTGAATGCAAACTTCCTTCCGCACATCCTCGGCAGCGTTGGGGTGTTTGACGAGATTGATGATTTTCATAGCAACAGCTTCTTTCGTGTCTCTGTTTACGACTAGTTTAACCCTACAAAATCAATCGATTAAATCCATTAGCAACTAAACAGACTTGAATTTTTGAATTTACTCTCCAAATGCTCCTTCGCCCAACGTCTGAACAATATCCCAACCGTCGACGAATTCCACAAGCCCTTCACGTTGTTCCCCGTCTCCCATTTTTGTCCTGTTCCTTAACACTTTGATTCAAACTAAAATAGGTTAGGCAATTTCGCAACTAAAAACTAAATATTGCTACAAAAACAGCTAAAAAATGTTACAAAACACGGAATGTAACAGCTTGAGTTCTAAGCGCCATATGCAAACACGGGACCTTGAGAACAACACAGATAAATTTTAGCGCGTTTTTTGTTTTCTGCTTTCTCCGGCCAGTTGAGGTGCGTTCGTAAACCTGCTTTTCTAAAATTATTCTTTAAAAATTTTTACTTTTGAATAATTTGGCTATAAATAGCTACAATTTGTTAATTTAGTAATTTTAAGGTTTTTCTAAATTAAATGAAATTATTAGGTGAAATAAAATTGAAACTTGGTATTTTTGTGTGATTTTATTTGTTTCTCAAAGAGTTATAGTCTCAAAATTCCATTCTCATTTACTGAATTGTTCAACCAGCCAGTTATATCCTTCAAATTTAATTACTGGATGTAGCATCATAAAGAAAATTCTCATAAAACCCAACACCTTTCTTGAAATTCTGTATTAAAACTTGGACAGCGATATTTAAAATGGGGCAGCTATTTAGTTTCTCATGGAATGTTGCTGCATCCAGTCCACCACCTCATTGTAATGAAGGTTCATCCAGTTCACATTTGCCTCACATTTGTCGATGATTTGGTCCACGATTCTGAGCGCAGCGCCCAGTTCTTCGGCGTGGCTATCGCGTAGCCGTCGAAGCTGTGGATGAGTAAATCATTTAAAAGATTTAAGTAAGTTTTCCTCGTCATAGAGTTAGTGCTTACTTACCTCTTCGACTTCGAGTGGCGTATTAAAGCCCTGAGCAACAGCATCAATAAGATCAGCCATTGTTCCGAAGGTCAGGGTGAAGCTAAACAAACGAAAATTTAATCTTGATTCAAATAGCTACAAGAACCGACTTAAAACACTTACTAGTTATACAAGTCATCCCAGCGGTTTCTAATAAAATCAAAAGCCAGGTATCGTCCAACAGGGTTAGAGGCAACATTGGCGAATGCTAATTTGGAATCTTGACGCCGGATTCCCGAAGCAGGATCTATAGTCCACTCCAGGAGCCTGTGACGTATCGCTTTCTTGTTTATTAAATCGGATATTTTTAACGTATTGCGTAAGTCGTAAATGTTAAAATATTTAATTTAGATTTTAAAAATAGTAGGATTTGGCAGGATCGATTACCGAGCTAGGATCCATTCCTGACGTGTACATGCCATAGCTGCCAGAAGTACCTCTCTTTCTCCTGCTACGTTAGTGCTCAGGTAGCGATCATAGGCAAAGTTCCATTCAGTTTCTTCTCCATCCTCCACTGCTGTACAAGCAATCGGAGACAACAAGTTTGGTGAAATCACACTGTTTTACGAAAACTAAAAATCAAACCTGTCCATATAAAAAGGTCTTTTAATATACTTGTCGTTGGTAGGATCATTCATCCAAGCGCTGTATAAAGTTCTCGAGTTCGTAATGCAGTCAGGGACACCCAGTTTACAAGCCCATTGCACAGCACTCGCTCGGCTGTACGTAAGCAAATGTGCTTCGTTCTCCGTTTCGTTAAATTGCACGTATTCGTACAAAGAAGTTACAATAGTTGTCATAAAATGCTAAAATATTGATATTTTAGTTTTACTAATAATTCAGAATCTATGTAAAAATGTTTAACCTTGAATTCTCTGTAACCGCCAGTCCTGTATAACATCAAGTCAAGGTAACTTAAAGCATTCAGTGCAGATTTCCAGGGGACGTAGTCGCGTTCCAGACTAAGATAAGTTGTAAGTTCAAGGGCTACTGGATACGGGATTATGTTAGCTCGGGCTAAATTCAAACTGTCGTCCATAATCTGTGCCCGGTTCTTAGTAGAAATTTTCGTGTGGTCAGCAAGCAATTGGCTTCTTATAAGCGCCCAGTTTTGTGTGTCGTAGTTGACTCGATAGTAACCTGCAAGTTTATTCACAGTATTTACGTTGATGCATTCAGCCGCAGATTCGAACATACCGTTTTCCTCCACATTAAAAACCAGCCATTGGTCTGCTTCTGCTTCTGCTTCTGGGTCGCGAATCGTCAGAGAGAGGGTAGGATCGGACATCCAAACCAATGCAGACGGTACTGAGAAGTCTTTTGTGTACGTCAGGGGCACCCACCATTGATAGACAGTTGTGTCAGTCGAGTTGAGACTTCTTCGCAAGAGGAAACGTTGCTACACAACAATTCAGTATCGTGAATCCTTCATTTTTGGATAAGTATTCAGACAACACGTTTGACTTCCTAGTCTTCTACCTGAGTAACATTGATTTCTCCAGTATTGTAGTCACGTTGAACGGTGATCACTGGGTATCCCATTTGTAAGGTCCACGTGTCCATAATAGTTTTGACGTCTGCTGGCAGATCCACACCGTCGACGACAGCTTGCTCTGTTAACGCAGCCCATAAATCGTCCTGCACTGCATTTCCGTAAGCTCTGAAACCATGTATGAATGAAGTAATACTTACTTTCAGTGAAATTTACGGTTACCTGGAAGTCAAGTATCTATTTAAGCCAAGTCTGAACGTCTCTTCGCCAAGAACACTGGCCAACATCCGCAAGACTGAAGCTCCTGAACGAGTTAATTAAAAAAATTACTGGATCTTTGTTTTACGAATAAGTATTGCCAACAATATTCAACATCAAACTGTTGACATTTTACCTTTTTCGTAGGAAATAGGATCAAAGAGTTCACTGATTTCCCCGGGCGTATTGACGTCTATGTTAATCGGTCTCGAGCTTTCAAGTGCGTCGATACCGAATACATAATGCAAGTCATCCAAAACCAGCTGTTGATTGATCTCAAACCCCGGTTCTACCTATTTTCGGCAAAATGAAAGCTACGGTAAAAACAAAAATAATGGGCAGATATTGACTAATACGGCGTTAGTTCCAATGTATTGCATGTAACGTGCAAAGCCTTCGTTCAGCCATAGACCGTTCCACCAGTCCATGGTCACCAGGTCTCCAAACCACTGGTGAGCCAGTTCGTGAGCAATGATCAGGCAAACAAACTGCTTGTCTGAAACGGATGATTTCCTTGGATCGTACAACAGTGCAGTTTCCCTTTGAAACATAAGCGTAAGTCATCGTAACTTGAGATAAAAGCGTTTCGAAGTATATACTTGTAGGTTATAAGTCCCCAGTTTTCCATACCGCCTGGCGAAAAATCGGGTATAGCAGCCATGTCCTGCTTGGGTAAAGGAAACGGGATACCGAAATAGCTTTCGTAATGTTCGAGGACCCGGGGACCGATAGTTCGCGCGTATCTGGCGTAAATTTCAAATGGTTAAGTTATTTGAATAGGTGAACCACAGTTCAGGTATACTCAGTCTGGTTCTGAGCGGCAGCCCTTGCCCAGATGCGGAATAGAACGTTACTCAAATCAGGATTCGACTCCACGTAAACGAAATCCGACACTATCATGGCCACCAAGTAAGTTGACATGGGCACGGATGTTTCGAAATGATCCCAGACATATCCGGGTATATCTGCACTGTAGAACAAACTTCATTATACCGCGTTCCAACTAATACTTTCTGTTCAACGTTACATCGGTTCTGTACTCATCAAAGGCATATTGGAAGCAGCAGTCATCGACTCTTTCCGACCCAGCGTTATAGTGAAGTTGGCCTTCATGTTAGGCTCATCGAAGCAAGGAAAAGCTCTGCGAGCATCACACGGCTCCATTTGCGTAACCGCCAAGTATCTTAGTAAATTTGGATTGTTTTAGGATACTCCGATCAAGTAAGGTATCAGTGTTTACTTTGATTCTCCGTCTTCCGTATAAGACGAACGGTACAGACCGCGAAGCTCATCGTTCAGTTTTGAAATGAAGTTCATCGCGAGTCTGTATTGGTGTCCAGCCACTAACGATTTCGCAGGAGATATGACAAGGAACTGCGGGGCCGAGTCTTTATTGATGTCAATGATGAGTATCTGCTCATTGGTAGTCACGTCTGTCAACTAAGAATAGTGAAAATATACAATAATGATTTCGTTAACATTAGGTAGAGTCCAAGTTTAAGTTTAGATGATTTTCTAGGGTTTTGAACAGTTCAGCAAACTTACCGTGGCAGAAGTTCTGTCTATTGTTATGTCCACGCTGTGCAGGGTAATGTTGGCCGTGTCTTCCTTGCAGTCCATGAGGATCTCTTGAAATCCATGGGTGGTAAAATTGTCCTCTTCTATGAACGGTAAAAGACGGATTGTATAGTGAAGAGGAAGCACACTACGGGGCAAGCGATGGATTTCGTCTGAAGCCTTCAACCGTTCGTCTACAAATTTGGTTCGATGTCCCTCATCTGGAAACTTGCGCGGAGTGACGAAAAAAGCTTCAGCATATTGGAAGAGTAATACGACCGAGATAACAAGGATCAAACATCGTCGATTCAGACGATACATGATTTGAAAATCTTAGTTTACGTTTTGATGCGAACGCTGGTTTCTGATGAACAGGAGTTTTCCCCAGCCGTGAAGCTGTACTTCAAGCATTATTGCAGGTCGTACACTTATCTCTCGCATCTTATGGTAATGCATACGTTAACAAGCAAAGTCATGGTCCAAAGTATTAGCAGGAACTGATACAGCATTTTTAACTAATCTTACACAATAATGATTGCGATATATTTGCTTAAATATGCAAATCTAAAGTAAACGTTTAACGCGCTGTCTTTACTAACTTGCTCGAATGAAATATTTGCATCAGAAACAGTGCCCATGTAAGCACATCGTTTCGTTTGACGTCCCAAGATCAAGTACTGATTGACGATCACCTTTAAATGGCGTACCTTTTGACTTTTAGGTGACCTTGACTTATTCATGGTTACTTCGTAAGGTTAGACGCTGTAAGCTGTTCGTGCCTGCTGCGTTGACGACTTCAAAGATGTCCTTAGTACCAAATACCTCCGTCCGAGCGCTGATTTCCGGCCTCGCGGCTTTTACATGGGGAGATACGAGTCTTGTGGTACTGTTTATTTCTATACTGCTCTCACGACATTAGTGCAAGGATAGGCTTCCCTCCAATTTTGTGCTCATCTCCCCTAGCTATGGGATATCTCCCGCCATGTGAGCATATAGCCACAAAACTTCTTCGCTGTTCGACTTTATCAAGGAAGAATGATAACAATATTTAATAATTAATAAGAATGATAAGTGATAGTAATTTTGTTATAAAGAGCAAACAGTTTCCGTAATTATAGAGGATATACTATCTGACTCTTTCGAAAGATTGTTATAGCAAAAGAAAGAGAATTCATTCAGCTTTTTAACGGAGTAAAACTCGTGAGGATACGAGAACCAGAAGCAGATTTAAACTGCGAAAATTTATAACGCTTGCTGCGGTAATTTTCACAACTACTGTACGTGAGGCTAAACTGGATCCCTCAGTTCGACTTAGTAACAGTTCATTTTTTCAAATTTTGGACTTAAAGCAACACTAGTTACCTTTCAAACGATTTTTGTTTGTGTTTTGTGAATAATAAATAAGTTTTTGAAGTCAAATTTCATTGTTTTATCGACTAAAACATAAAATGGAAAAGAAAATACTTGGAGCCTGGAAGAGCATCGCTTCAGACAACTATCGCTCAATGAGAAGCGAAGCGAAAACTTGGAGTACGTAGAAGCCGAGCTTGGCGCTGGAAGCGGTTGTCCCCCGTGCACTTGTCGTGACCAAAGCTGCTCCGGTCATCTTCCTGAACGCATCACGTCCAGTTCTGCTAGAAAAATAACTTGTAGTGGCGATTTTCCACCCAAAAAATATTTCTAGTTTCCTCGATTAAGTAAATCTGATTAAATTAATCTCCCTAATATTTGAATTTCAAAAAAGATTTTTCACTTTTCACTGGGATCACTTACTCGGTTTAAATCCGCTGTTCCTCTTTCTTAGAAAGATTACTCTTGCATTTAGGTCCAGATAGTTAGTTGAGTAATAGTATAAGAAAGGTAAATTTTTGATTAAAGTAACGTAATTATATAGTGTACATTAGGTTTTACCCGATGAGGCAGTTGCTGTCAGGCTGCGTTCGGAAGACCTCACGTCCCGAAACATGGCGTCTTGGCGGGAAAACTCTCACGCATCAGCTGACGTAACTTAATCTTTTTTAATATTGCTAAAAATATAAAATTTACAAATTCATTTATTTATTTTACTTTTGTGTCTCAAATGTGCAAGTTATAGTGTTAACATATTTTATATAGACATTGACGTTTCATTGAATACATGTATTATCATTAATATACTGTATAATATTAACATTAATTAATGAATTAATTAAATATGTTGTATTATTAATTATATATATAATTAAAATATACATTAGATGCATTTAATCATAATGTAATTGTAATCATTATAATTATAACTGTATTATGTATGATATATTATTATAAATATAATAAATATATGTGTACAATACATAATATATCTTGTAAGTGTAATATGAAAATATATATATTACGATAATATAAAATCATAAATGTATAATAAAATAAATGTATTATAATACACCATATAATATCATATGTAATTATAATATAATAATAATATACAATAATATACTTTAACAGAATCAATAATAACAGATTAAATAAATAATTAATAATAACAGAAGAATAATTAAATAAATGAAATATATATATTTATATGAATTATAATATATATAGTAATTATAATCGGGAAGTTACATGAATTTTTCAAAACAATACAATCTAGGCTCATTTTGTAGAGACTTGTTGTCTCTACTGTAGAAGAAACTTGTTTCTTTAGTGTAGGAGAGACTTGTTCTCTCTGTTGTAGAAGAGACTTGTTCTCTCTGTTGTAGAAGAGACTGGTTCTCTCTGCTGTAGAAACACATTTGATAAGATCTATTCATTGGGTGTGTGTATTGTGTCAATAAGTTTAAGCCTTAGCCGAAATATTAACAAGTTAAACATGTCTTCACTATAGGTTCTGTAACAACAGCTAGGGGGTGGAGTTAAGGGAGTGTCCGCCATGTTGGGGGGCAGCTGACCAAGCGGTTCGCTTGTTTACATTGCTGTGCGGTAGTCGAATAGAATAATTCGTGTCATGTTTCACTTGATGGTCAATATAAATTTAATGTTAGTAAAAAGCCCTTTTTCTCCATTTTATTGTGAATTCTGAATCAATTAAGGATTTAAAAACAATAATTTCTTTTTCATCAATGCAACGTTTCTCATGGGTTACTGTGGTGACAAGTCCTCGTAGAATCACAGTATAAAGGGTCCCAGTAACGACACGGGGAGGGACTTGCCATAAGCCTTCACAGTCAGTGGAAATTAGCGCCGCCGGTGTGGGATCCCTTGAACTATAGGTATATGAAGCCAAGAGTTTACGTATAAAAACATACCTTTTTGCCACCTAGTGGCAAATTATCGTACCAAAACTTTTCGGGCAACTGGTTAGTCAGACCAGTCTGGTCGTATTCTCCTGGCTTGATATGGCAGTAGTTCAAGGGATCCCACACCGGCGGCGCTAATTTCCACTGACTGTGAAGGCTTATGACAAGTCCCTCCCCGTGTCGTTACTGGGACCTTTTATACTGTGCGTAGAATGATCCTGTAAGATGGTAATTCTATTCTTGGGAATTCTAATTTTAATTCCCAAGAATTCCGTAATGAAGCCAAAGGCCATTTAAAAGGCTTAGCAAAATTGTTATCAAGGGTGATCGCGTTTTTAAGCAATCGAGCGTGCACTTCGACGAAAGGCCCTGTTGGGAATGCGTTCCTCATGAGATTTTGAGGTTAGCCTGGACTTTTAATGCCATGCCCACGTAAGTCACAGAAAGTTTTACGTTCGTTTACCTATGTAAAACTGGCCATTGAAACGTTTGAAGCTTTTTCATCTGCAGCCATGTTCCAGCCATAAAGACTATTTTTTTCTTTAATTATTTTCTGTTTAGCTGAGCATTTCGTCTCTTTCCTTCTGTATCACAATAAAAAGGAGTAGAAAGGCGTTTTAGAATGTTATTTTTGGTTTAGGCCAATATAGCACAAAAAATAACACAAATAATATCCCATTTGAATACTGCAAAGACACGTAAACAAGCAAACCGTTCGGTCAGCTGCCCCCCAACATGGCGGACACTCGCTTAATTCCACCCCCTAGCTTTTGTTGCACAGGACCTGTATCCAGAAAAATGTAAAGCAAACTACTACTACATCAAACTACAACATGCAAAGTGAATTTTTAAAATTGATTGTGATTATCCAGTCTTGACAATAGTGCAGGGTTGCTAGAAGTAAGTCAGGGAGAATCCCAAGTTGTTAAATTCAGTCGGGGTGCTAGCAGTTTCAATAAATTCCGTATAATAGTACAAATAGAAAGGTTTTCTATAACTTGAACAAAGAGTAAGTAGTTAATAGTTGAGAATAGAAAGTAGTTGAAAAATGTTGGAAAACCTATTGTAAACAGGGACTGGTGCTGTTGCAGTCCGCAAAGTGTAACTAGGAAGTATCCACCGCAGATTCTCGAGGCGCAAGTTGTGTTGTGTAAGGTGTTGTGGCGGGTGTTTTAGCTTGTGCCGGTGTTGTCACTCTCTCTGGTTGTTAGCATAAGGGATCTGCAACCAGTCTGAAGTGCTGGACGAATCCACCAGAGTGGGATTGTCGTTTCCAGAAAGCTGAGATTCGCTCAGGCTGACGCAAATAGCGTAGTCTTGGTTAGCAAGGTGAGGAGTAGTAGACCCCGCAGCAGCTGAAGTTATAGTCAGAGACTTTTAGTTAAACGACTGGATGGTTCCTTAGGTATATCCTTGAAGTACTGGAGACACTGATCAGGAACTATAACATTATTAGAACTTAATTTAATTAAAATTCAATCTAATTTAATACGTGAATACCGAAATTGGTGTAATCAGAACAAGGGATTTGTGTTGCTTTGATGTTCCAGGATCGAGCCATGTTAGCTGTTGTAGTTATTACAGAAAGCTGGAAACGGTCCGTTGTTGTACTCATGTCCAGATACACTGTTAATTTTAATTAATGTTAATATCTGAATTAAACATAATTAATATAATTACTGTTTTGTCCAGTATTGTCACCGCAGATGATGGGGGCAGGATTGGATTGCGAAGCTCCGGTAAGTGACAGTGAACATATTCACTGAACAAACGCCGTTCAGAACCGGTTGGTTCAGAGTGAACGAATAGAAATCGAAGTCTACAATATTTCAGAATTAGTTATAATAATAGTTGTTAGATATATATTAATCTACCGGATTTGGCAGGCGTTGGAAGAGCATTTCTTGACAATGAAGTTGCACTGCGTTATTTGGTTGTAGGTTGAACTAGCACCTCCCGAATTCTGCCAGTACGAACTGTTGCGGTTCGACGTTTGTCCACAAGTTGTGTAAATAACTATAATGGAACAAATTGTGGTATGTATAATAATCAATAGCTACATTTATAATAATAATCGTAGCTAGGGACTAATAATAACAGAACAAGATTATTTAGTACTACTAATTTAGTAGTAACTAAAATAAATATAGATAACGTAAGTAAATACATTTTCAATAATTAATTATAGTTGCTGTAGTTGTCATAAATTAAATAACATAATATAGTGGTGTTGCCATAACCGAAGGCAAAGGACACTGCCCCGGTGGGAACTTTCACTCCGTTTTCACCTGATTGGCTAGGCCTTAGATGCCGCCATCTTTGTATGAGCGATCCTTTGCTTTTCATACTGGCTGTCATACATGTGTTTCGTTTGAGTCAACTTTTACAGCTAACTTCGCGACTTGTTACCCAGCTTTTCAAATTAAACCAATCAACATCTCTTTCAGATCCCGTGACTGGATTATCGATTAAATAATTAAGTTGCATCCTTTTCCAGTGGCAAAATACTTTACAACAACCTCTGATGTAATAATCTAAAATCGTGGCTGATCGACACTTCAGTCTCCTAAGAACTGAAGATAAATTTCTGTCTAGGAAACACTGGCTTGGTTTAATTTAGTTCAGTTCATTTTAAGTCCTTATTCCATTTCCAGGTACTGTTCACTCGAGTGAATTCCACGGCTGTGGGAGCGAAGCCTATTTAATCCACATCACTAGTAAGCTCGTTCTGACGAAATTTCGTGATGCGTGAACAATGCGAGTAGGTGCAGTGTTTTTGTTATGAAGGAAAGAATATGAATTACGAATGAAGTTAATGTTTATTTAAGAGACTCGTAAGGTGGTTGAACGTCAGGAGTGTAACTCGGAACTGAACAGTATAAAGAGGGAACACTGAACACTTATATAGTTGTGGGTGAAGGTTAGTGGGAGGTGAAGGTTAGTAAGCGAATTCTAGGGAAAGGGCATGAAACATAATTAAAGACTATTCACAAAGTATATAACAGTTTTGATAGAAAGTACGAAGACAATTACGTTTTAACGTCCTATGGGAAACACGGGGCAAAGAGGAACATTTTCTAGTATCGTTCATTAGCCATCTCTACAACCTTTCTCGAGAGCAATCTTTGTGCCTGTTTCCAAGTACCCTTCAATCGAGTAAATTTTAGGCATCTGTCAACCATAGCGCTTGTCTCCCTTTGAGCCCACCTAGAGTATTGCACAGGAAGAACTGCAGGGCTAACGATCCCGAATTCACTTCCGCTTTGGGATATTATACCCACGTTCTATGTTGGATTCCTAAAATAACTGTTGAACTCCAATCAGTACTGCTGCGTCTTCTTTAAAATTACCTCACGTTTTCCTGACAAGATATTTACTTTAGTTCGAAGTCATACGAGAACGAGAATAAAGCGTCGGCCACGGATTCGAGTTTAGGGGTTGTTGTAAAACGTGTTTTCCCACACTAAGGAACGCAATTGTTTGCTAATCCTCATGGATTATAGTGGCAGTTGGTATTCGAAAGAGATGTTACGGTTGTTTTACTTTGGAAAACTGGGTAATAAGTCGTAAAGTTTATGTAAGTTGACTTAAGCGAGACCAGTATATGACACCGAGTATGACAACAAAGGATCGCTCATACAAAGATGGCGGCATCTAAGGCCTAGCCAATCAGGTGAAAGCGGGGTGAAAGTTCCCACCGGAGCAGTGCCCTTTGCCTTCGGTTATGGCAACACCACTATAGTAAGAATAAATCGTAAATAATCAATTGTTTATATGTTTAAACAAGATACTATTTAGTGTAATTGAATTTTAATGCAACTATCCTCTGGTATAATTTTAATTGATAGTTTTTTTTTTGTAGATTTATAACATTTGTAAATATTTATAAATAAGGTGTAATTTTGTTATTATATTGGAGTTCTATAAACAGTTGAAATTTATAATTTATTAATCTTGAGGAGACTGCTTACAGACGTAGTAGACTCCGAATCCGGAAGCGCAGGATCCGGTTCCGGTTCCTCCGGCTGCGCTGCATTCGGCGGAGGTCATGCAGGTTCCGTTGTAGCCGCTGCTGAAGGTGGACATGTTGTTAGCAAGCGGTAGAGAAATGGATTTGTAAACTTTGCCCAGAAGAATGAAATACGGTTTAGATATTTGTTTTTTCCTTCTTTTTCTGTGCTTAGAAGCTTCGTAGTAATTCTTCTTCGAAGTAAAAATCTTTGTCTGTCGTAGTTCAAAATTAAGTTCAGTTTTTCAAGTTTGACATTCACTTTTGGCCGCAGAATGTCTTGAATTTGTACAGCCATGAACAAAATAAGTATTCACCAGGATTTAACGAACATCGCTTTTAATTTAGCTTGTACACTACCATAGAGGTCAAATCGAGGTCAGAAGACTTTCAAAGCTTATATCAATGCAATATTCACCCTTGTTATAAACTGACCGCTATAGTAATAGACAAGTTCATTCTAATTAGAAAAAGAATTGGACATAAAAGAAAAACTAAAAGGAAAAATGAAACTAAAAGAAAACTACATCTGTGGGAACTAGTCCACGAGACTACCTCCCAACGATAGCCGTACGAATGGGGAAAGTCCACGCTGACTATCTCAGATGCAGGTCCGGCCGGAGGTACAGAGTAGCAAAGCTACAGTAGGCCAAGGGACAGAGCTAGGGTCAAGCTACGACAGGTGTGGACGATAGGGGCTTAGGATTTAAATTTAGAACGAAAAATTAACGTCTGATGATATAAATATAGCTATATTAGAAATAATAAAGTTAGTACTAGAAGTAACAAGTCGTTCAAAAGTCGAAACTTTCCTAAAAAAAGTAAAGTTTCTAATAAAGCAACTTTTCTTTAATTTACGTGGATCCTTTTTTTTTTGTTCATGACTGTACAACCGAGAGCACTCGGTTGATGCGCACTCATATCCACACCGGATAATGCGGTCAAACCCGAAATCCTTTTTTCCCCAAAATATTCTCCAGGTCTTCCGGCAAGTCCTCATCTCAAGATATTTTTCTCTCACTCACGGGCTGAACTTGATATCCGTCGAACACGTTCAGTCAACAAATACCTGCAACACGAAATTGTGGTTGTCAAATGCGTCCGAGTTAAGTTATTTCAAGCTTACTTCAAGCCGATGGTGAATTTAAGGAAACCAGTTCCTAGTCCTGGGTATAAAAGAAGTGTAAAAGATAACACTATGAGTAGAGCATTAGAACAAATCAGAACACTCTCGAATTCATTTAAAAACTGACTATCAGGTAAAGACGCTCCTGAAGAAGTTTCCATCGCTCCAAGTGATATATTTCGATGTGGTGTCCTCTGTCGAGCAAAAGAGTCCTTCCTTGCCGACTTCAACGAGAAAAAGTAAAAAACATACATTTACATAAATACTGTACATTTACATAAAGTTTTTTACTTAATATATTACATAAATAAATAAATTCGGTACATATTTATGAAATATATACCGAAGATGGTTTGAGGCAGATTTGGTTTTCTAAGCACAGAAAAGTTGATCAAACTGAAGAACGAGGAACTTCGAGTGCCAGCGACGAGTTTGGCTGATTAATTTAACGATGAAGCAAGAGCGCCTTACCGCCTTAAGTGTGTATCGAATATGAAACTGAGCATTCTATCAGTTTTGACTCGCTCAATCAAGATTTTGTCGCTCGAAAGGCCTAGGTTGTGCCGCTATGAGTCGCCATATATATTTTTTCTGTGCGAGAGTAATGCTCAAACCCACTGTATTTTAATGCATAGTCTGATAATCCTTCAGCTGGTTTTGAATTGAAGGTTTCTGTTATTTGCTTACATTAAAATAACGTTCTAAACCAGTATACTTAACGTATTGGATGGTCCTGTCTCAATAGTTTTGCCATAGTCCCGGAAAAGGCATGTTTCGGCAATTAACATTATCGATCCCCAGTTAAACTAAATTCAGGGATTATGTAAATACTTATCGAAGAATTGTGCTGCACATTTTGCGACTACTTTAATTATCTATCAGTTCAAGTAATTACGGACTAAGCTCCTAAGAAGATTTAGCGCAACAGTCAAGACATATGCTGTTTTCAAAGTTAAGCCACATAAATAGCTCACCAACTGTTTGTTTTCTACTAGTTCACCGAGTGTTTTGACGAAGTATAGAGAATTACTATGGAAGGGTTGAAACTGAGTAGCAAGTTATTCTTTTACGTGAATGGTGTACAGGTACTAAAACGTTTATTACTTAAGTATTTGCTGATAACTTATGGTTCATTTGTTATTACCTCCGGTTTTCTGTGAGTTAGTAAGTTATCTAACGGTTATTAAAGTAGAGTTTCTAGGTCAAGCATTCATTTTCTAGCCGATAAAAATGTTGTCTACGGTTATACCTGTTATCGCTATCTATACAGTCATATTCATAAAAAAGGGTACAGCATGGGGAGGTTGAAAGTCGTTTTTTGAAGTTTATTAAAATTATTTTCGCATCAAGCTTAGTTACGATAGAATAAATTAAATCTATGTTATCTAACTTAATGTAATTGTAAATTAAATATTACAATATTCGTGAAAAAAATTAAGAAAAAGTGACGATTAGCCTTCCCATACTGTACCTTTTTTATGAACATGACTGAGTATCAGATTTGTTACTTCACAGATCGAGGATGCTAATCCAGACCCTGCATGTACTTTGCTTCAATACCTGAGGGAAAAACGTATGTTCAATATTCACAGAATTTTCCGAGTTCTGACGGTATTTTTAACACTCCTATAGTTGGACTGTGTGGAAGTAAACTGGGTTGCGGAGAAGGAGGATGTGGAGCTTGCACAGTGATGCTTTCCAGTTTGGATCGTTCAGCTGGAAACATAATGTACATTTGTAGATTCCTTGTGGTAGAACAGCTAATTGATTAACTGTTTTTTCAGTCATTGGTCAGTAACTGCTTGCTTGACACCAGTATGTTCCGTGCATGGATTGGCTGTCACTACCATAGAGGGTATAGGATCTACTGCGGACAACATGACCAAGTTACACCCAATACAAGCAAAGCTTGCCCTTAACCATGGATCCCAGTGTGGTTTCTGTACTCCCGGGTTTATCATGTCTCTATACACCATGCTGAGGAACAATAAAAAAGCTACGCTGGAGGATATTGAAACTTCAGTCCAGGGTAATTAATAATACATAGATTATTACTTACTACAAAGACCTACGTTGACAGTTTGGACTCAGGAGAACGTTTATGTTACAGTCCATGTTTGTGTTTGATTAGTTTTTCGCTTGTTTTTTTTTTCGCTGCTTCGTTGTATAGGAAACCTATGCCGATGTACTGGCTATCGTCCCATACTGGAAAGCTTCTATACGTTTTCCGACGAATGGGCAAAGGGAACCAGATCCGGTGGTATCGGCTGCTGTGGTGGGAACCAAGAGCTTTGCTGCAAACCTTCATGTGGTATGGACAGATTCAAAGATCTGAAACATAACCCTGAGCAAGAACCGATATTTCCTCCTGCGCTGATGGTATGTTGGACTCAAATTTCTGTGTACGCTCTTGGTAAAGATTTCTTTCGGCGTAAACTATACCGTATGCAGATCACTGCAGAATGCGAATCCCAGGAGCTTCTTTTCTCCAGTAGTGAAACAACATGGTACGGACCTCTTAAACTTGAAAATCTCCTTGAATACAAATCTACTTATCCTGATGCTAAATTAGTGGCTGGAAACACAGAAATAGGTATACTAAGAAACACGGAATCATTTGAACTCTAAATTACGGGTGCTGTTTTCATAGGTGTTGAGATGAAGTTCAAAAATCGTCAGTACAAACATCTTGTGCACGTAAGACATATTCCAGAACTAAGAGACATTCGTGAAGATAGAACAGGAGTTGAAATTGGAGCTGCTGTAACACTTACGGAGTTGGGATCTTACTTGAAGAAACTTACTAAAAGTCGCCCAGGTAAGCTTACAAATACAACCAGTTTTGATTAAGATTAACTCTTGTGTTCCATGAAAAGAACCGTTGATACGCTTCTACTCCGGAATCCTCAGTATGCTGCACTGGTTCGCGGGTCCTGCAATTCGGAACATGGGAGTGAGCTATTAAAATTATTCTTTCCATCAAGTCATTTTGATTCGTTCCTCTGTTTATTTTATTGTGTTGTTGGACCTATTCTTCTAGTCTTTGGGAGGAAATATTATGACTGGAAGCCCCATTTCGGATATGATACCGCTACTAATGAGTGCAGGAGCAGCTTTAAATCTAATCGCAAAGGGTCAGAGCACACATATTTATTAGTCGACATTTACTTGCATGCTAACGCAGTTGTAGCCCTTGTTGTTTCATCTCGTGCTAGTGTAAGGCTTCATGACCATGCTTAACTGCTTAGGGTTAAATACTTGTTCATGTTGCAATATAGCTATTATTACTTGCTTCTGTCTAGCTGAAGAATTCTGTGTTAAATAATCCCGTAATTCACATGAATCCTTGTATCAGTTATACCCAAACATTGAATTGTTCAAAGTTCATTATGTACAGGTGGCGTGACGAGAACTGTTCCACTCGATGACACATTTTTCGCAGGATATAGACGGAACATAGTGAAGGAGAACGAAGTGCTTAGGAGCGTTCATATTCCTTTCTCCACTCAAGTAATCTTTGACGACATGTTACGGGGAGTCTTTAGTATTCATTCGCTTCGTTCTTTTCAAGTTTGACTATTTTCAATCATACAAGCAATCACGTCGAAAGGAAGACGATATTTCTATAGTCAACGCTGGAATGCGGGTTACCTTCTACCCCCAGACGGACGTTGTCAAAGACTTTATCATCGTTTACGGGGGCATGGGGCCCACTCCAAGGACAGCCTCAGCAGCCGCACTTTGTGCTCGAAATAAGTCAGGAACAGTCAACTTGCATAAGTTCTAATTTTGATGAAACATGTTTGGTACTAGAAACTGGAATCGTAACCTATTCGAAACCGTGAAGGAAAAACTGCTAGACGAGTTTCACCTACCAGATGATGCACCAGGAGGGATGATAAATTACAGAAAGACTTTAACACTAAGGTACATAGAATGTTTTCTGCTTCAAAACGCACATCGTAATTAAGGAAGACAAAATTTTAGTTTCTTTACCAAGTTCTTCGGGTATGTCTACTCGCAGCTAGCAAAAGCAGGGTGGAACACCAGCCTTCTTGATGATTTCAATGAGGAAACTTATCACCCAGAAACTAAATCTCCAATCAACTCAACTCAGGTCTTTTCCTTAGTTCCCAGTAGTCAAGCAAAGTATGACCCTATCGGGAGACCTATAGTGCATCATTCTGCTTTCCAACAAGTGACTGGTACGGAACACTGAGTTTACTATTTCTCTATAGAGCTTCAGCATTTGTTCACAGGGGAGGCTGTATTTTGTGACGATTTGCCGAAGTGGGAAAAAGAAATGTATTTGGTACCAGTGCTTAGCACCAAGGCACACGCGATGATTGTGGAAGTAGATTACTCAGTGGCCTTGAAAGTTTCAGGCGTGAAAGCTGTTTTCACTGCAGCTGATTTAACACCAGAACAAAACACTATCGGGCACATAGACTTTGACGAAGAGATATTTGCTTCAACGAAGGTAATGTTTTCATGCTTAAGAATCGTAGTAAATTTACACAAGAATTTGCAGGTTACATGCGTGGGTCAGATTATAGCTGCCGTTGTAGCAAATAGCCGAGAAATTGCACAGAGAGCTGCCAAGTTGGTACGGATTGTTTACGAGGACATGAAACCAATATTAACTATAGAAGTATATAAAAAATCTGTCATCTATACATGGCGGATGTCTAACGAATACTTTAGGAAGCAATTGAAGCCGATTCAATGTACCAGCAACACACCAAGTTTCTCGAATGCGGAAACTTTCCTCTGGCTCTAAAGCAGTCTGATGTCGTCGTTGAAGGTGAAGTACGCATAGGTGGCCAGGAGCATTTTTACTTGGAACCTCAGGCAGCCATAGCCATACCGCGCCGAGAGCATGACGAAATAGAAATCGTTTCTGCAACTCAAGATCCTTCAGGAACTCAGGTTTTTCTTTTTAATGGCTAGTCTGTACATTACATTGATATGTTGGAAGCTTAGAAACTGGTAGCCAAAGCACTGGGCATTCCTGCTAACCGAGTTGTTGTGCGGGTGAAAAGAATTGGTGGTGGATTCGGGGGAAAAGAAACACGATCCGCATGTGTATCTGTGCCAGTCGCTATAGCAGCTGCCAGGTATATAAATGAAACCCTGTGTCTTGTAATGCTGCTTACATCGTATGGTGCTTTGTATTTAAGGCTCCAGCTTCCCGTCCGATGCTCTTTAGACCGGGATGAAGATATGCTGATAACAGGCGGTCGACATCCATATTTAGTTCGGTACCAAGTTGGCGCATCCAGTGAAGGGCTAATCAAAGCAGTAAAAATGGATTTCTACTCGAACGCAGGTTTCTCCGCTGATTTGTCTCCAGCCGTAATTTCATCATTTTTGACTACTGCTAACATTCGTTTGAGCGAGTGAAATGCTTGGTTCCTACAGATTTTGCGCACCTCCTTGTTTCATGCTACAAACGCTTACACAATAGAAAACTGTTACGTCAAAGGGTTTTGCTGCAAAACTAACTTACCCTCAAATACGGCTTTTCGCTGCTTTGGCAGACCGCAAGCTATCTTTGCTGCGGAGTCGTGGATGGATCACTTGTCTGCGGTATTGAATATGCCAGTGCACAAGGTATGTTCGATCTAATACTACATTTCACGCTAAAACGGAACATAATTTCCACAGTATAAGCAAGTAATATTCTGAGCTACAGCTTAGGGGAAGGAACCTACATAAGGAAGGGGAGTGTACGATTTTCGGACAGAAGCTGGAGAACTGTACCGTGAGAGAATGCTGGAAGCAACTGATGAAGGAAGCTTGCTATGAGGAACGTCAAGCTGAAATTCACAGATTTAATAAGTTGTTTTTTTACAACTTTTTTTCCCAGTTTCATATTGAAGTACAATAATCGATTATATATTTTAGTTTATCCAAATTCCGTAAACGAGGAATTTCAGCAATGCCAGCCATTTTCGGTGTAGGTTTCGGGCCGCTCTATATGAATCAAGCATCAGCTACGATATTTGTCTACACCGACGGATCTGTACTGGTCAATCACTGCGGAATGGAAATGGGCCAAGGGCTGCACACAAAAATCATTCAGATAGCAAGTCGTGCCCTCCAGATACCAACAGATCGGATTCACGTTCAAGAAACTGCAACTGACAAAATTCCCAATGGTTCTGCCACTGCAGCTAGCTCTGGATCAGACCTCAATGGGGCGGCGGTTCTGGTACGTTTATATTTGAACTCATAATGTCAACCAGCCAGACTCCGAACTCTTCACCCTGTAGGAAGCTTGCAAGATTTTGAAAGACAGGCTACGCCCATATGAAGAGGCAGACCCTAACTCTGGTTGGGACTCCTGGGTGCACGCTGCCTATATGGATAGAGTTCCTTTAATAGCTACAGGATTTTATAAGTATAGCATATCTAGTAGTCATAAAGCCATTCTTTGCTTATTATACAAGTTAGAGTACAAGATGTTCATTTGGACTTTTCAACCAATCGAGGCAATCCATACAACTATTTCACGTATGGGGCTGCATGCTCGGAAGTGAAAATAGACTGCCTTACTGGTGATCACACGGTAAATAAAAACAACCAAATGTCAGTTTAGAGTGACAATAAACGATTTTAGGTTTTACGAACTGACATCGTGATGGACGTTGGGGAAAGTTTGAATCCAGCTATAGACATAGGACAAATAGAAGGTGCTTTTATCCAAGGTTACGGTTTATTCACACTGGAGGAGCTTCAGTACGATTCTCAAGGGTCGCTCCTGACAAGAGGACCCGGAACTTACAAAATTCCAGCTGCTGGAGATATTCCTCGAACGTTCAATGTGTCCCTGTTACGGGGGTCATCCAACCCAAGGGCAGTTTATTCTTCTAAAGTACTTTAAAATTCCCGTGTGATATTAGCATTTATGTGCATAAATATGTGTATAAAAGGCCATAGGAGAACCGCCACTTTCCTTGGCTGCTTCCGTCTTCTTCGCCATAAAGGAAGCTGTTGGCGCAGCTAGAAAAGATAATGGACTGAACGGATTCTTCAGATTAGATAGTCCGGCATCCGCTGAGAGAATAAGGATGGCATGCTGCGACGACCTGTCTCAAAATGTAAAATAATGAGTGCGAGTGTTGTTGACAGATGAGAATTTTTCCAGTTAATTTAATTACTACGCGTTCAAGACTCGAGTAAAAGATTTTTCTTTTCACAGGTGACTGGACGGGGACTTCATAAGGAGAATCTGGAAGAGGACCTGAAATAAGTTGAAATAGTACTATTAGCGTAGAGTAGCATTGGCAATACACTATAGTAAAACACAAATGGTAATTACCAGGGAATTTTTTACCATAAGAACTGGTGGGGAATCTCCCCACCAGTCTTGAAAGGTTCCCCACCAGTGAAGGAAACTTTCCCCACCAAAATTTGGAACCCTCGAATGCAAGGAAACATGGCTGAATCAAACTGCAACTGAGAAATTGTATTCATAGAGCTAAGTAACCTTGTATTGCAAAATTTCGATACCAGTCAATGATAATCCTCTAGTTCAGCTCTGCTACTTTTTCGAAAGAAATATTCCGACATAGGCTTAAAGTGCGCCAAGGCTCAAGGGCTCTACTCCACCCACCTACTCCGCGGACCAAGATAGCACCCTAGTGCGAAATGCGAATGAAGGGCTGCTGCACAGTTTAAGGATGGAAAACTCGGAGGCTCGAAATAAACCAGAGAATCATTTTTCAAACTAGAAAAAAAGGATAAGCCTTTCGATTAAGCTATCGAGGGACGTTTTAGCCCTTGCCATCTTGGCGGACAAATGTCTTTGAAAATAATAAAGAAAATGTGGCGGTGGCCTGACTCGAATGAGATCAGAATTCATTTACACTTGCAAAAATTCCTCCGAATGTCGGCGTCGTGGGTCTACATGTAATTGCACTAGGACATATGTTCGAATTTTTGCCATCTCTTCAGATCCCTCCGACCAAGCAAAGCAGCTCGATGTGTTAAAATAGTAGGGTAACTCTCTTTATGCCTATTTCTGTAAACATTAAGTTTACATTTAGTTCGAAGTAAACACGGTTCGTAAGGCCTCGTCCTGAAAGAAATAGGTAAAAGAAGTGAGTGCCTGGAAAGTCCGTGTAAATTTGAGAAATATCTAACTTTTTCTCTGGCAAGGGACTAGTGTAGTTTAAGTCAATAAAGCTACTCAAAACCCGTTGGTATGAAACTTGTACAGGACTGTTTAGATCCATCCGGACTCGAATTTGAAATTAGTTTATTGTAATAATTTAGCATACAAGTAATGAAAACGCTAAGAAAAATGAACCCACCCTTCATCCTAAAAATCCCCCCCGCCCCCCCCCCCCAAAAAAAAATAAGTGCCCTTTATGATGTAGTCCCCACTAGCCACTTTTCCTTAAAAAATTCCCTGGTAATTACTGTTGGGACAAACTCGTTTTGTAAAATGGATATCAAACCTTTTCAAGATACTTTGTGATAAAAAATCTTTTGACACAGACTGAATTCAGAGATGGACAGAAGGAAGAAGTCCTATACGGCAGAACAAACTGCAGTGCGAGTGACAACTCATCACTTAATATTTAGCAGACGTTTTCTGTGAGATCTGCAACAAGTGCTATTGATTAGTTGATGCAGCAGGTAAAAAACACCGACTTCTCTCACGTGCCTCTTCATTCAAACGGTATTCAAACTCACAGTATTCGAAACTTTAGGTCTTTCATGTTTCAGACACTCTACAGTATTTTACCTTTCGGGCATGTGGATGGTTAACGCAGCAATTAATAGAAATGGTTATGTAAAGGAATTAAGGAGGTGCGCGACTCATAGAGTGGAACACCCACTTCTAAATACCACCATCCTGAAGTCGGTTGACCACCAGTACCGGATTAATATATAGTCTTTCGGAGCTGCAGCGCAGGGCCCCGAGTTTCACGGTGCCCCTGGCTATCAGTCGACTTATTCTTTTTTATTTCTTTTGGCTGTGTGAGAATTACTGACACAAAAAACATTGAAATAATAGTATATGAGCATTTTATAATAATGAGAATTGAATAACAGAATGTATACATTTTAAATCGAATTTCTAAATATTTAAAACGAACGCTTGGCCACCTGTATTTCGGAACATCACTAACAGAGAGGGCCCCATTAACTCATGCCTCACATTGGTTCAAGTCCAAGCTGCACATATCCGTGCCTCGCGAGTGTTATTTTTTTCAAAACAGTTTCTGAGTTTGTCCAGGCTTCCGCCAGATCTACAACTACGCTACATCACACGGAGGATAAATTACTTTGCGTTATTTGTACTGGGCTGTTTAAAGCTGCAGTGTAACGGTCGGAGCAACCACATCCTACTCTGGCTTCCCCTGCGAAAGTTCTTTTGAAGAAAATGCGCGTAGTATCCATCCTGTGTTGAGATTGCGTTCAGAATTTACTGATCAGTGATTATTTCGGTGGCTAAAGGGTAGGACATAAACTATGACCAGTACTGAATCGGAAGTCAAGCCAAAATATTCGGGTCTATCGGTACAAGTATTAACTAGGCTCAAACAACACATAATTTACTTACACAAAGGGAGTTCGATGAGGTAGCATATATTCTTCACTATAGCGAAACAGACGTACTAACTTTAAGGGTTGAGGTTCTTGTATACTCCTGTTTATTCAGAGAGCCAGCAATAATTCTTTCACGTGCCTCAGTCCTGGTAAGACTTCGTACTCGCTCTTCCATTTTACGAATCACATACATATTGCCATGTGACTATCCTAAAGAAAGGACAAAGTCAATATTACAGAGAGGGACCAATTAAATATGTTAATTGAACCAGTGGCGCAGGAAATAGTTGCGGTCTGGAAGAGAGGAAACTTGCCCCCCCCCCTCCAAAAAAAAAATACCAAGGCCTCCCAATTTCTTTATATGCTTATGCTATATATAAAACTTGGCTGGAGTATCAGTAACTTAGAGTCTATTCTCATAAAATCATGCCGTAACACAATTATTAATTTTTAAAAAATTATTAATTTTAAGTCCTAGACCCCTGCCATCCACATCTGCCGTGGGTCTGACCCTAGCTTTGTCCCTTGGCCTATTCTTTTAGCCTTGCTACTCTTTACCTTTGCCCGGACCTACATCTGAGATAGCCAAAGTGGGCGTTCCCGATTCGTACGGCTATCGTTGGGGAGTGGTCTCGTGGACTATTTCTCACAGATGTAGTTTTCTTTCAGTTCTATTTTTCCTTTTAGTTTTTCTATTCTGTCGAATTCTATTTCTAATTCGTACTTTGATAACGTGAATTTGCTCGGAGTTCTGAATCCCACCACTGATTGGGCTGAAAACAATGCCATGGTAACGTATATTCCGAGTTCCTTTAGGTTTCATATCTTAATAATGCGTTTCTAACGACTATTGTTTTTATAACGAAAAGAGCACCAGCCAAACCTTGACTTACGCTTGATTCTTCTAGGGAGAGAATAGTGCAGTCTTGGGCAAAAGAAGAAAAAAACAAACAAAAACAAAAACAAATAAAACAAAAATCTTAAAGTAAAGAAAAGTGTTTTCACATGAACTTATCTATCCCTATAGCGGTCAAATTGATAACAAGGGTGAAAATCGAAGTGATCTGAGCTTTGCAAATCCTCTGATCTCTATTTGACCGCTTGGCAGTACTCAGTCTAGTTTAAAAACAGTGCTCTTTAATCCAGGTGGATACTTTTCTTGCTCATGGCTGTACCTTCAGAGTCTTCGTTCGCTGAGTTAAAGCCCCTCTTAATCTTCCAAGAATTTTCAGCAACCTTTTTATACGTTACGATTTCTTTTTCTTAAACACAAGATTAAGGAATCAACATTTTAGGTTCAACTCTGAAGTATCCTTTCTTGTAAATTACCTGAATTCTGAGGCTGGATTAACCTACTTCTCACGAAAATCACTGGTGTCTCACTCTGACTTTTGGCTTTCGTTTATTCATTTTTTTTCTTTTTGCTACGGATACATTTAAGAACTATGGTCACAGGGAAGGATACGAAATCCTCCAAAAACAAAACTCTGGCGACGTGCAGCTATCATGGTAACCTAGTAACCGAGCGACTGAATAAAGCCCAGTAACCAGCTGGGTTCTTTACTAAAACGTTTACTTGCCATAATGTACTGTACGTAACTGCGTTACCTGGAATAGCTAATTCAACTAAATCCCTGAATTTCTTAGTCCCTATGACTTCCTAACACATTAGATTAAGGTCACTAGTCAGGGAAGCATATAATGAATGAAGCTTTATACCGATTAATACTCATAAGATTTGAGTTTGTGACTCCTTTGACTTAAACACCAAGTGAAAAATAGAAAGTTACTACATTTACTGGAAGAAATATTCAAGAAATAACTTTTTTCTCGGGCTGGTATCCCACGGTTGATTTCGAACCCCCAAGAAGAACATGCTCTATCTAACTTTCTTCCGAGGACTGCATTGCAATATTAGTTCAGTTGGAAAAATGCAGATACCAATGGTCTTTGGTAACGGGGAAGGGGGCCCTCCTACTTCCTGCGCCACCAAGTTGGAATATAAACCATTACAGGGAAGACAACATTTCCCAAACTAAACTCATCGAGAACGCAAAGCGATCCGTCCATGTTACTTCTTCATGTTACAGATACAGTTACGTGTTACAGATAGTTCAAACACTTTTTCCTTGGTGAGGATCATCAAAAAGGATGTTTTTTTTAATGAAGTTCCAATCAGTAGCATCATCAATGATTTTGTTAACTCCAGACAGAAAATTACGTCAATTTAACATTACATTTTCCAATCCTACACATTTGTTGTAACTGTGTCAAGTCTGGAATGGCAGTTAAGACTATATAAGCGATAACAACTCAGGATTTTACAACACTGCTGGGTTATAGGATAAATCAATAGATTTCGAGTTAAATCTAGATTTGCAAATGAGCGCATTAGATTGAAGAGTATGGTGAAGTATAAGGTTAAGACCAAAGTCACAAGAAAGTTTAATGAAGCCATTACTGTTGTGGAGAAGAGTGTATTCTCTCAGTGCAAGTCGGTGCAGTAACTGTTGTAGAGAAAAAAGTTATGAATATTTAGGCCATAACAAGTTCAGTCTACTACAACATTGCTGGGGTGTAGGATATTCTAATTGATTATGAGTTAAGTCCGGATTTGCAAATGAGCAAATAATCTTGAAGAGTGGTGTGAGAAGCATACAGTTAAGGCCAGGGCCTCGAGAAAGGTTAATTCGGCACTTTTGACCACTTTCTGAACGTTGTTTAACCAAAGTTGCGAAATTTTCATATCCATTCACCAGTTCATTCAAATACAATATGTACCATTTGAATCAGGATTTGATTTGTGAATTGCTTGAAATACTAACTGAAATAGATATTCCTACCACAGTTATAGTGAAATACAGACTTTCTTCAGTCAAATTCGGTATATTCTATTTATACCTTACAAAGCATGGCACACAATAAAAAATAAAAGTAAACGGAAGTCTACCAGTCATAAAGGCCAGAGATCAGTTTGTACAAATAATGCACGACGTACACAACACATTGCTTCAGAAGCTTCTCAGCACACAAAAGCAGAAATTGGAAATACATTTTCGAACTGTACAATATACAAATAGTTGGACGCTTTCAAACGTATTCAGAATCAGTCATTTCCATGCAAGTCAGAGGCTGAACGATCATTTTCTCCGTGGCAAGACTTCGAGTCAGGTTTAAATCCGACGCAGATTCAGTTGGACTCAAGTAATGGTGGACATCGTGTTGGTCTACTTCGGCATTTTCCTCCTCGTAAAGGTCACCTGTTCGATTGAATGAATGAAATTATTCAATGAATGAGTGATTAATGTTCTGCTACATAGTGTTTCCAAGCTGTACAACTTAAAATTCTAGATATTCTACGAATATTTAAATACCTTCATTGACTGGGGAGTCGGGTGATTGGTAGCCGCGTGGCATATGAAGTACCGTCCTCGACGGCTGTTCACTGAAACCAGCCGATTTGTTCAGACTAGAGGATATTTCACCACCATACTGCTGTTCTTGGGCAGCTGGGAGTCGTTCAGACATCCAGCGCGAGGACGGGTAAGCGGGTGGCGGGAGCTGGTTGGACCAGGCAGTAGAATACAACGGTCGCAGCATGTGCGGAGGCTCCGGAGAAGGTATTGGCATCTCGGGAGCTTCGCAGATGTTAGGCATGAAGTTTGGTTTCGATGGAAGTTCTGGTTTACGATGCTCCGCTATCATGACAAATACATAAAATCAGTTTAAGCCGCGAAACCGACCGAACTACTGAACGGTTGTGTGAAAAGCTACATCCACTTCTGTTAGAGAGAGCCGCTTTGGAGTGAACTTAATTGCTAGTTAAAGCAGTTGGTACAGAGGATTACATGGATGACCTCACTTGACATAACACTTTCTTTTAAGCTCGATTTGACTACTACACTATTAAAGTTAATTCCAAATCGCCTTTCTTTAACTTAAATAGACGCTCTGTTTTAGCACAGCTACAATGGTATTGTAAAAATATACGAAAAAGCGACTACTGCATTAGATTGCTGAAATTAAGTTGTTCATGCAAGTAAGGGAAGGACGGACTAAACAATGCAATTTACTTTTCAGGTTTCTACTGAGACTCATACTCCTCGTGGTTTCCGTTTCGTCGTCGTCACTCGAATGACTGGACGCTAGTTCTATGTTATGTCTGCCGACCGAGTCCATGTCGGAGAAGCCGTGTTTTCTTGATTCGTCGGGCTCATAACCGTAGGGGGATTTACTGAAGCGGATGTCGGCCGCTGAGCTCTGACTGGCGGTACTGGTCGAAAGATCTCGTAGATCGCTGCGGTTATTGCTGCTACTAGTCTTGCACGTCGAGCGAGACGTCGTCGATGATGTAGAGATGCCCACGTGACGCCTGACTGACGACATGACCGGTTTCTAATGCAAAACATTGAGATTAAAATGATGGCAAGTGTTAGATTGCACAACACCTTTGAAAATGTAAACTGAATCGCCAGTATTTCTTACCTCGTTGAACCTGTTACGGTAGACTAGAGCAGAGCCTCCTCTTTGGTCACCTGGCGCACTGGACGGATCCCCTTTTTGGCGACCCGCGATTCGCATTAGAGCCATGCGCACTCGCTGGTTGAGCAAACAGTAGCCCAGTAGAATGTAGATGGACTCCAGCACGGAGCAGAGAGAGTAAGCGTAGAAGAGAAGATCCGAGTTGTCGCTAGCCGCTAGGATGGACAACACCCAGACACTTCCCGTGAGGGGGAGAAGTGCCAGGCCTAACCAGATGAGAGTTCGCAAGTTGCCGTAACCTTCTATATGATCGCGTACAGTGAACGCAGCACGCAGAGCTAAGCCAAACGTTAAGAGGCAACAGCCGATTAGGACGCAACAAGGACCAACAACGCTCCATATCACCGATTCGTAGACAGACAGCCAGCAACTGTAAATATGAACGTAATAAATTATTGGATATAAGACCCAAAAAAGCGAGAAAAAAAGGATTCGAAGTGTAAGTGTAAGGCAGTGTTTCCACTTTCAGTTCCCCTTCCCCTCTTATCTTATTTTCCCCTTTTTCCCCTGCGTGCTAGATTACTGGGGCTGTACTTCTAGATTTTCCCTCTTCCCTTATTTTTCCCTTTTCGGACCCCATTTTCGTCTTTTCCAGGAATTTTCCCTGCAAAGTAGAAACACTGGTATAAGGGAGAACCCTATTTACAAGTAATAGTTTCCGTATAGATCAGCCCTGACACCGACTGAAAGTCCCAGGACGACAGCTGGGACGCCATAGCCGAATGTGTAGTAAAAACGCATTGGCCCGTGGTTAACGTCGCGCAGCTCTGTAAGCATCCGGTAGAGATGAACCGATTCCAGGAAAAGCCACGAGAAGATGCACATCCACACATAATGCAACAGCATCGCCAATAACTTGCAGGGAAACTACGAAATGATTAATTCAACAGCGTTATAGTAAGAACTGCTATGAGAGCATTAAAAAATGAATGGAATACCTCGTGATGTTTAACTGCTGGTCTAATTTTGAGAGCAACCAGAAAGAGGAACTGAGCAATAAGCAGCGTTAAGATAAAATTGCGGTGAATAGCATTTGAGTTGGTCCTTAAGTTGCGCAACACTGAGAGGCAAATGAAGGCGACGCATAAGAAAAATACGCAGGACACCAAACCGATGTAAGTGATGACATCTTCAGTCACCGAGGGCTCCGTGAAAGCCTATACAAATCACACATAATGTAACTATAGCCAAATCTTTAATACTTCCAAACATTGTGTCATGTTGTAGTTGTTCAGGTACGCTTCACTTTAGATCATCCAATTTGTGATGATCAAAATTTATTTACCGAAAACTCTTCTTGATTCATAACCACAGCAACAGGAGACCAGCCGGAACAAGTACAGTTGACATAAAAGTCTTCATTCTGGTAGTACCAGGGGTCGTGGAATTCTGTCCGACAGCCTTCCCGGCTCCAAGTGCCTTTCCCACTATTACAGAAAAGTTTACCAAATTTCAGATATCCACGTGAAAGGAATTTTTGCGTTTCCTTCGAGTATCTATTTACCTCGAGTCAATTTTCCAGTGAACGCACTGTGGATTAGCTTTCTGGTTGACGTATTCCACGCGAATGCGGTACTTGAGATTGGGTGAATCTGACCTGTAATTGTCGCTCTGGGGAAGCACCACGGTAGTGAAGACGGTGGCAGGGATGCCGACGTCAACTCCGTAGCGCTGCTTCAGATTTGGCTCGAAATTAACTGGCATCAAGTCTCCAGCAGTCCGGTAGAAAGCGTAACTAACCACAGACTGGTCTTTTCGAGACGGAGTCACTTTAACTTCGCCTATGCAAGCTTTACTTAGCTAGTTTTCTCACTATAATGTGGTATTATGTGAAACGTACCTTGTTCGGGAGCAGAGATACCGAGCACATCTAGTGGCACATACACTTTCGAAGTTTTGTCCCAAAGTACTGGATTTCTCACGTAGTTATTGTACTTTGGAAAAACTCCCGATAACATCCGCTTCCCGTTTAAATTGTTTTCTTCTAGGAAATGACTGTTGTCTGGAACAATCACTTTTGCTCCAGCAGCAGACGATTCTGACTGTCGCACTTCGTGGCCGAAGAGGCTGTCCGAAGTTATGGTATCCATACCGAAAACTGAACACAATTGAAACCAATCAACGTTACAAATAAGTTGAAGTTTAAATTAGTAAAATAATTACCCATATTCGGTGCTACTATTTCAAACGGGGTTGTGTACGTATCACTTTGTTGCTTCAGTAGAGTACTGCCATAACTGGAAAAGGCAGAAATCAATAAATCGGCGCCACTTCCGTAGATTTTTTCTATGTTCCGCCACTGTGTTACGTAATTAGGACTAAGTAGAGCGCTGGCAGCGTTGACTACGTTCTGCAGAAGAGAAGAAAGCCGGCATGAGTTGGCATTCTCTTTTGAAAAGAAAGGACTGACTAGCGAACCTTAATAAAGTCCCGGTCCTGACGATGAGTCAGATTCAATCCCGCTTGAGTGCCTTCGTGATTGAGTAGATGAAGAAGCAGCTCCCGGCCTATGAAGATGTCCGAACCGTAGAGTTTGAGAGTGTGGTTAGCTGCTTTGGCTAATGATGCAGCCAACCGCATAGACAGGTAGGCGTTTAACTCCAAAGTTCCCATTTCCAAGCGTTCCAACTAAAGATTACAAATATTTCATGTTTATTCTGAGATTTCTGCATGTTGAACGAGGGAATACCGTTTCCTTGATTTCCAGGAAAGCTGAATTTGTGCAATTAAATAACTCAGTATCAGTCCATCCAACTTCGCGGTCGCATAGTCTAGAAGCCTGTCCTTTGGATCCGGCAGGACAATCGCGGATCGCTATTTCATCGTACGGTGTCCGCTCCCACCACAGTCCGGCATCGTAACTTCTCGGACACGCATCGTAAATCACTTTTTTAAAGAATTCAACCGAAAAGTTGCAGAATTCGTTCTCTTGGCCTTGAATTGGAAAAACTGAAATTTTCGCTTACCTTCACAGCCGTTTAATGTCACCTCAGCAAAACGATTGGGACACGAGTCGCAACGTCGACCAATAACCCCCGGACGGCATTGACACTGACCTGTAATTACCGCATCAAGAAAATGTGTTCGTTTCAAAAAGAAAATTTTCATTACCTGTTAAAAGATCACAACGTGGGCCGAAAGACCCTACCGTGTAGCAGTCGCATTCGTAACATTCCTCAGCTTCAGGTGGTTGGTAGTGATTTTCCTTCATAAACGTAAAAGCTAATTTAGAAATGGTGTGTGTTCAGAATCTAATTTAAATTAACTTATACGATGTTTTTCCCTATTTATAATTTACTTCGCCGTTTATGAAAAGATTTCCAGTGAACAAAGTTAATGTTTTGTCATCGGCGATTATGAAATACCTTGCAAACGCATTGTCCGGTTGTTTTATTGCAGTTGGCGTCGTATCCTTTGTCTACGTCGCATTTGCACGGACCGCACACCGGAAAGCCCCACCAAGTGGCCGGACAAGGCTGCTCCACCGTCAGCTGACAATATTCGCCAGAAATCGATGGGGAATTGCACTGGCATCGATACCCTTTGGCTAAGGAGCGGTCCAAAACGCACGTGGCATTGTTCTCGCACGGGTTGAACTCGCAAATGTTCGCGCAGTCCATTCCTCCGTAGCCTACAGTTGCATTTTGAAAAGTTCACTAAATTGCAATACGTACAAATTTGGCTGTTGTAAACGTTAGAGATAGTTATGATGTTATTTTTTGAATGCTACTTTTATGGAGTTATAACCTGGTTCACAGGAGCACGTATGGCTGTTCCACGTGTCGGTGCAGGTCCCGTGAGTGGGACAAACGTCCGTCCTGGTGCAAGCGTCCACAGCAGCGCACCCATCGGAGACTCGTTGTTCTACAGCAGACCTAGCCCAGACATTACGTTGATTTCCCAGGCGTAGATCCTTGACGCAACCTCTGAACCCCGAAACTGGAGAACTTGGAGATCCATCGAGCCCTCCAACACTGACTTTACTCATGTACAGCCCTTGTAACTTTATTTCTTTCGGAGCTGTAGTTTCGTGGATCCCGTAATCGACACTTAACCAGATTTCATTCGTCATCCACTTAACCTCCACGTTGTGCCATTTGCCGTCGTTTAAAGCTTCGGACTGGAGTTTCAGTGAATAGTCGTCAGCTTCATACACGATAAGCCCGTTTACCAACTTGGGAAGAAGAAAACGTTGTTTAAACCGAATTTTACATTGAAGATTTGAATCTTCTACCTTGATTACTACAGCGGTGTTTGTCCCAATATCGATTTTCACTAACAAACCGTAAGCTTCTCTAGTTCGGAAGAAAAAACCAACATTCCAAGGCAACTGAATCGGGCGAAGATTCGGCGTGAAGATTAAGTATCCGTCACCGTGAAACTGTTTAGCCGCTTCCAAGCCTGAGCACAAAAACAGAACGATTAATGAATTACTAGGTGATAAATGAATAGCCAAACAACTATTTGAAGTAATACAGAAGTTGAGTTTAAAAGATTATAGTATATTCATACTTTCTGAGCAATCCTTTCCACCCCAGTTTTCTGGACACTCGCAGTAAAAAGTGCCCCATCCCTCACGGCACTTTCCGTTATTGCGACATGGCAAAGAGGAACAAAACTCTTTCCTCTCGGGACATCCAGCGGTGGTTCCATTTTCAGATATAAAGCTAAGGATCGCAAAGATCTCTGTATGTTAATGGGTTCATATGGGACTGGTTTCTCATACCTGTGAAGGTCTACAAAACTGTGATCGATGTAAACGTCTCTAATGCAGCCGACGAAGTGGCGATTCGTCAACTGAACGTTGGTGGCAAAAGACGGGAGTCCTCCAATCTGAAGTGGTGCCATCAAATCGATGAAACGATGGCATGTCTCTGTGAACTGGGAACATCTAATTTTTCGCAAATAATCAAGTTAATTTATGGGATCAAACAGATATATGTCTGCAGATGTATACCTTAATTCGAGTGCGTGAGTAACTTGTTTCGCACAGTTCCATTTGCCACCCAAAGCGCTGCCGAACTTGACTGCTACTGCAACATCGCAGTCGTCGACGCTTAATGTTACGGTCTAAAAATGGAAGATGTAATGTTTTCTTCTGTCAACTGAAATATTATTTTGTTACCCTGTTGACGTATTCAACGATGACAGTGTGCCACTGTCCATCGGTGAGACTCCTGGGAGGCTCCATCTCAACTCGCGATGTGTTTGACCCCAGAGAATAGGAAAATCTCAGCAAGCCATCGAATAGTTCAAGCGAAATGAAATCATGTCGCTCGTTGTAACGGCCGTTATAGAGTAGCAGTCCATTTTTCTCTCTTGTAGCGAAACTGGGAAACAAAACCAATTCAGAATAAATTTAACGGGTCGTTAGATTTCAACTGTTTTGAATATTTGGTGCTCGGTGAAGAAGGAATCCATAATGCGCCAATTATATTTACATGAAACAGCCTCAAGGTGATAGAATATTAAATTAATCTAGGGGCTTTTCAACAGCAATCAATCACTATTTACTAAGTCGATAAGCGAAAGTCGAACCTCATTTTGATGTGGAGCCTGTAGCGTTGCTTTAAGGCGGGAAACGTTAAGGAGGACCCTTTTTGAAAACTTCGCGCTCTCAGCTGGCAGAAATCGTTGTAACTCGGGCTGCTTCCGGTGCAATTGGCGCACGAAATTCCCCTGCCAACGGACGACGTGCAAGTTGCTGGCGATGCGCACAGAGAGGCGCCGCTTTTGCAAGTATCCCGATTTAGGTCAATCTGACAGTTGGACCCGGCGAAACCTAGTTTGCATCTGCATACGTAACCGCCCTCGGTCCGCACACATTCTCCACCATGGCCACACGGATTAGAGTAGCACAAATTGACCTCCGTGTCGCAAACGTAGTATTCCCGCATTCCTAGAAGGGCATGTTAATTTAATTCGCTACAGTCTGTTTTGTTTTCATCTTCTTTTTACCTGTAAATCCAACAGGACAGCGACATGCAAATGTGCTTATGGGGTGCACGGATCTAAACAACAGAGTTTCGCTGCTTACGAAGTCTGAAACGTTTCCAAATTTCAGCACGGAGAGGCATTCTTCAAAATTGAGGCAAGGTTCGCGAACGCAGAGCGTGTCGTCGAATGGTAGTACCTAAGTTTAACGATCAGTTAAGAAGTGTTGTTGTTTGATAGTTAATGGATAGGCGCTCAAGGAAACCTGCAATGTCGTAAGTTTGGCTAGGAGATGACGTCGGAGATAAACTCGCTCTTGCAGAAACTGTTGCGTGTAGAAAACCTCGCCAGGAAGATCTGGACGTCTTGCAGAGAAACTCACGTTCAAGATTCGACCGTCAGCTTCATAATCGTCCTAATAAAACATCGATCAGCATATTATGTATTCTAAACTAATCCATCAGCAGATTTCGATCTCCAACAAGAGGTTAGAAAGCAGTTGGCTTCGTTGGCCTTCAGTTCGATGATTACTTATTTCTTCGATACTTCTCCTCCGTCATTATTTCTATGTGTTATTTCAGTATGTTATTGAAGTTCCTAGTTTTATAATCTTTGTTTTATCCGTCTATTTGCTGTACTCTTGATTTTTCATTCTGTTCGTGGACTAGATAAGAATAATTGAACACTGTGTCGTGGCTACCAGCTTCCTTGTACTTTCAATTATAATTCCATAGCAGACTCATTCGTTACGAGCGCAAGGGCGTGTTCCCCGTTTGACAGGGCACACTGACAAATAGCCGCTGCAAGTCGGTAAAGTTTTAAGATGATAGATCATTGATACTAACCTGGATATTGAAAACGAAAATATTCTCCTTGGGGCAAGGGATTACTGCAGCGAGTCCGTCGATGAAGTAGTTGTAAAGTGGTGAGAGGAAACTCTGCTGGTCCATATCGCTCAGACGCAGGGTGACGGAATTAAACAGCATGGAGTCCGTTACCAATAAAACGGAAAGTTGCATTTCGGCCTTCACTTCGTTTATTCCATCTGCAGGAAACATACAACGTTCATTTAGTGGATCGATTCTTGAATTTGTAAGACTTGAGGGGAAAGGGAGGGGTGCTTTTGCTTTTGGTGGAAACTCGACACATGACGTTACCATGGAAACGCGGACAGTTCCCCTATAAACGAAACTCATTACTCACGTAACGCTAGACGTTCTATTTGTATATATCAGTCTTTACTATTCAGTGATTTTTTGCTTTCAGGCGTGAAACAATTAAATTAGGAAAAACAAGCCATTAGTTTTGAACCGATTACTCGATGCAGGAAGACAGTAGCGGGGGTAATAAGGCGAAAGGCCATCGTCTAAGGTACGTGGGAATCCTCAGCATTTCCACAATACATCTTTCGCACGCAAAGGCCACTTACTGAATTTCCCATGACCGAGCTTTCAACTCAGGTTACCTCTGGCAGCATTAACGTATTATTTGACCAAATGAAGAGAGAAAAATACATAAAGAAGTACCGAACTGAAATAAGCAAACAACAAACACACATTCACAGTTGGAAATTGAGGAGATGGATACAAATTCGATGATTAGAGATTAGTAGAATGGACAAAGAAGGCTGGTGCGACTGTTAAATATCTTGGGGAGATACTTAGGGATTCTGCGTTCCGTTATTCTGAAGTGGAATTGTTTAAACTGAGTGAAACCAAAAGTCTTAGACGTGGAATCTTTAAGGACGCTGCGGATCAATACTTTGGCACACAGTGTCCCTGTTCTCCAACGCGCAGCACGAAATTTCTAGTCAAGTCACGAAATCTTTGGCTCGCAACACCATATGACAAAACGCCTCTGACTGCATGTTGAAACTTTAAATTTACTAGATTTATCCTCCAACTGCTTCAAGGCCTTTCTTCGCCTACTCGTGAATCAAACTCCATGTTCTTAACAGGGAATCTAACAAGCTAAAACATTTTTGAAATTAAGCTGTATATCGTAATACAATTTGCTAGGTTTACGATACCCTTTCTTCAGTGAACTATTTCGTGTCAGTTATTGTGACAACAATTTTTCCGTGTCATTTGCATGAGAGTCGCACGGCTGCGTTACAGATGATCTCGGAAATTGGTCCCCTGTGTTCGCAGCATGGTTTCGTTCGTCATCAATCAAAAAAGTTGACGGTTAAATCGATTCTGTCGGAATAGCACGCCAGCCCCTTTAATTGTACCCCAATTTTGAGGTAAAGGGAAAAGGTGCGATGGACACACACAATGATGATGACAACAAAATTTAAAAGATAACTTCGCTCAGCCATCCAAGCTAGCTTTTTTAATACCCATTCTTTGTGAGGTGGAAAAGAAGACGAAGAACCAAGATGGCGGCTATTAGCACCGGAAGCCTTCACATGTTACAAAATACATTCAGGGAGACCTCCATTCATCGCCAAGCGTTTAATTACACGCAGTACCATTTGGTCTTTTCATCACATTCCTATTCAGACTCCATTTGATGACTAGCCGAGTAAATGGATCAGTTCAAACTTTTCCAGAAATTGTCTCAGACCTTCAATGCTTCCTAAGCCGCAAACCTAATCGCTGCCCTTTGCTACACAAAAACAGCGCATGGTCACGCAAGAATGAATTCGAAAGTAAGCGGATCGAAACATGAAATGCATGTAATCTCCCTAGATACATGTTTTAGTTCAAAATTTAAGATTGTTAGGGATATTTTTGTAAACACAATGGAACAAAAAAAAATGCCTTTGTAGCTATAAAGTCAACATAACCGTTGAAACGGATCTTTTTCTCGAGTTTAGAACTTTTGAGAACCAGCCTGCGAAGTTAACTTCAACCATGCTTAGCCTTCGGGCGAGTTCATGGTTAGTTAACTTGAAAAGGTTGTTCGTTAACTCCCCTTATACGCCGTTTTTACCTGCACCATTGCCATGGCCGCGGCCTCCAAGAGATCTTCAAATTTGATATAGCCTCCAGCTTTTCCTTTCGCCTTGGCTCTCTCACTTTTCGTTGGAAAAAAGAGTCCGTCGCATTGGTCTCCTCAAGATACCTTCGGCGACAAGCGCACCTTTCGATTCTTATCACTGGGGAAATACATTTGTGGGTTTAGGGCATTCGTCAGATTGTGTGGGAACTGCATAAGGGGCTCCTATGACCGCAGAGAGTAAGGTACCTTAGAGGAGCATTAGATGCTGAGGGGATTCATAAACAGGACAGTGCGTCAGCTAAAAAATAGTTTACTTTTCAGGACATGTCAGCTTTCAGGGAAGCTGTACCCATCTTTAAATGGCTTAAACTAAAATCGTTAAGTACTGGCGTAGCAAAGATCTCAGTGATCGTTTCTACACCTTTCGATTTGTGCTCTAAGGTGAATAAAAATATAATTTTTGCTTTCACTTCAGAAGTAAGGGAGTTTTAGAGCCTCGTAAACAGGGCTGCGGCTCCCCTGTGAAACACAAACAACAACCGGAGCATATAATTAAGTCCGTACAGTTACACACCAAGCCCTTCCCAAAGAGTATTGTTTCCCAGAATGGACAACTCTGTTAGGAAACATAACCTTATTTCCATTTTAATGGTTTTGCGAGTCCAGATCAGAGTATAATGTGATCCTGGTTTTTGGACTAGCACTGTATAATGCGGTCTAGGATTTTGAACTAAGCTATATCTCTAACTGTTACTAAATACTGAGGTTTTCCTCGTGTATGAATCATGTTTTCATGCGCATCTATACCCGTCTCTAATTACCATGTGCCAAAGTTTCCGCCCCCTAAGTTCTCAATAGCGAAGGAGGGCTCTAATTATTTGAAGAAAATGTCCAATCAGTTCTCGTGTTTCTGTATTACAGCCGAATTATTGGCAGTTTGTAATTAAGGTGGTTAAATCTGGCATGACCAAGGCTTAGTGCTCTAGGGAAAAATCGCTCTTAACGTGCAGTCGGCGCTGGTAAACTGGTAAATTACGGAACTAATGAGAAGAAAATGGCATCCCTGCGAATATGTTGGAGTCGAGTAAACAAACTATGAACTTTCAGTGTCGGTTTGTGTAATTAAAGATATTATTGTGACTTTTACTAATAGTTGGTTATCTGGATGGATTCCCTATATCGATCAGTAAAAAGAGCATGGGATTTACTGATTTCAAACTACGCTCTAAATAGAGGGTTCCCAATGAGAAACTAGGTTTATCTCTTTTCGCAAAGAAAAGAGACTTATCTGAGAAATGTAAATATGATCGGCATCTCAAAATCAAGGTGAAACCTGTTTATATATTAGTTATACGAACCCAACCAGCCATTCTGCTTTGGACACGGAATTCAATTAGGGAAACGTTGCATTGTACAAAGTATTAATGACCTTTAGAGTTGATAAAGGGCGTATTTAACTCAGTTTAATTGGTCTCTAGAACAAAGTCTGTATAGCAGATATCTGTAGTAAAGAAAAAGAAAACAAATTGTCAATAATTCAAATCCAAAGACCGACCCAAGTTCAAGAATCCCCACGAAAGTCGCGCGCAGGGACGTCGTATTGTAGACCGTTTTGGTTCGAGGACTCAGCTTTTCAGTTTTCAGTCTTTAGTTTTTCGTCAAAATTGCTCTCTTTTGAAAAGCAACCTTGCGTGTCATCGTCAGTAAATTTTCGTTTTTCTTTTCAAAAGAAAACAACCGCGGCATTGTGTTCTTCGCCGATTGCACTCTTCGACGTGTTTTCAGCCACCAGATCAAAGTAGCGTGAAAACATCCAAAATTATCTTTGGTAAATAGTTTTTTTGTTTAAGCATGTTAAGACTTTCCACTTGTCTTCATCACTCCCTGAAAGCAAGTGTTAAATAATGCACTGCTCCAAAGTCGTGTAATTAAGCAGCACGGTGGAAAGGAACATCGAGCGTTATAATGATCCTCTTCAAGAAGGAAAAAAGACAAAAAAAAAAATGAGGCATCAAGGTATGTAGCCAGAGGGTCTATCTTATAAGGTATGGGAACTCGGGGTAGTTGATAATTATTTCAGCAAGAGCAAAAATGGAAGAAATTCCTTATAAGAAACTAGGAGAAAAAAAAATACTTGCCGAACTAGCGAAAAAAAAAACAAGAAGTATGAAACGTAGAAAAGAGTACAACTCTTGGTGAAAGGGAAGCGAAGTGGACAAGTATCTTAGTAAATCACTGCAGGTGGTAGTCACTTTAATTTGTGTTCACACTGGTGCCGGGACCAAAATGGTACTAATAGCTCTCATTCGACTATGTTGAAACACGAAGCATAGAAGACATACTTATATTGTAATTTACTTGTAAAAACTGCTTATAAACTCAACCCTCTAGTGAAATGGTATTCAGGTGTTCAGTATCTAAAGTAAAGCCATTTTTATGTTCAAATTTGTAAAGGTAACGCTTTGTAGCCATTTTCACGATTAGTGACTAAATGGCGTGAACAAAACGCTATTTCGAAATGAAGGGTTTAAAAGAGGCTTTAAAAGCCTCAGGTGAACGAACGCGCCACTCCGTGATTATTACAAAGGGCTGCGCATCCTAAACGAATTGGTGGTTCACGTTTTCAAAAACGTGAAAAACACTTTCTCGAAAGGTTAACCTAAACTTTGTCAACTCACCTGTGACAGAGATCTCCATGCTTGCGGAGATGGGAACGTTGGTATTGAGGCTTGAAGACAAACGAATATGGCCGGTAGTTTCGTTGACTTGCAGGAGATTAGCTTTATTCCCCGATATGATGCGATAGTGGAGCTAATAGAAGAAAAAAAAGTGAAAAGTACATTTACTGTGAATAGGGAAAACCTACAAAGGTACGAGGGTTTCAAGGGTGGGGGAACAGACCTGCCGGGTCGCTACGAGGGCAGGCGGGCCAGCAGGGTAGGAAATGGGTGAGTTGGTACAGTCACAGACGCGCACACCTTTCGTACAACATATTGATCCGCCATGCGATATTTACTCAGCGCCGCTTGGTATCTATAACGATTCCTTTTTACCTACTCGGTTGAGTGAAGCTATATAGCGAACACCGCAATTTACGGGGAAGGGGGCACACTCTGGTAGTCTTTTTCATTTTAAATATTAATTCATGGTACCAAACAAATTTTTGGTTACTTATGAACACTGTCATTGTTCTGGAATGTTTTATTGAGACCTAAAATAATGAAAATTGATGTAGTTCAACAAGCAAGGGGATAATGATTGAAACAATGTGCTGTGACTGTTTGAAGCAGATGTGTGTGGTTTTAGAGATTATGGCAACAATTAGATGGCGTCAATAGTGCCGCTGCCAGACGTTCGACTATGCCCACAATATTTCTATGAAAGATAGTCCCCAGAGAGGAACAATGGGGGAGCAACCCTTCTAATTAGAGCATGTGTGTTCAATCCCAAAAGAGCAGATAAGGGGGTAGTGTTCTAACCCCGGCACTATAAATCTTTTGTCCATTAAAGTCTGGTCCTATCTAGCTTCTATTCTTATCAGAAACAACTTAAAACACTCAGAAGACCCTACATGCAGTGTTAGACCAGTGGAAGATGACCGTGTTTAAGTGGCACCGAGTAGGAACATAGGGGAAAGGATAAACAATCTTCTAAAATTACCTGGTCTGCAACATCAGCATCAAAGACGGGTACTTTTCCTATAGGGCCCTTGGGAAAATGGTTTTTGAAGTTGTTGAAAACAATGCGGAAATCCTTAAGTATGGGGGCGTTATCATTGACATCAATAACGTTGACTTCAACGATGATATCTGTCCGCAGAGGAGGGGATGCCGCTCTCACTATAAGTTCATATTTTTTTCGAGCCGACTCGTAATCTAGATCTACACGGGTGAGCAGTTCCGCCTTACCAGATTCAGGCCGTGGCACCAAAGTAAAACTATCAGCATCGTTTCCACCGATGATGGAATAGTGAATGACGGCGTTAGAGCCTTCATCAGGATCGTGAGCCTCTATATCGCCCACCTTGGATCCAATGGGAGAATTTTCTTCAATGAAAAGACGTATTCTATCGACATCGAAAACGGGTGGTGAGTCATTGACGTCTTCTATTGTGACCGTGACCGAGACAGACGACGACATTTCAGGCGAGCCTCGATCGATGGCTAGCGCAACCAGTTCGTAATGAGCCACACTTTCTCGATCCAACAGTTTGCTAGTCCGGAGAATTCCGGAGGATGGATCTAGAACAAAAGAACCGTCGACATTGTTCTGGAGAACGTACCGTATTCTTCCGTTCAGTCCCTGATCCGCATCTGAGGCATGGATCTGCAAGACGCTTGTTCCTACGAGTGCATCTTCCATAATAGATCCATGGTAAGCTTGCTGGTTGAACACCGGAGGATTATCATTAACATCTGCAACAGTAATTTCAACATCAGTTGTATCTGACAATGGAGGATGTCCATTGTCACGCGCGGTGATGGTCAGCAGATATCCACTGGTCTTTTCGCGATCTAAGGGTTTAGTCGTGATAACGGCACCAGTATTGGGGTTGATGGTGAACTCGGGCACAGGTTCTCCCGATACTGAATACGTTATCCTTGCGTTTTCTCCAACATCACCATCACTAGCCGTTACAATCAGAACGGTGGTTCCCACGGGGGCGTCCTCGAAAACGCTTGCCGAATAGGGCGTCATTTCGAAGACCGGTGAGAATGTGTTGGCATCTGACACGTTGATGTACACCGTTGCCGTATCGATGCGACCCCCGGTGTCAGTTGCGCTAACGGTTAGGACGAAACGCTTTTCTTGCTTGTAATCAAGCGGCTGGGCCACGGAAAGGAGCCCCTGACCGTTTTGTGAGCTAATACTAAAACGGCCTCGTACGTTTCCATTGGTAATCTGATAATGCAAACGAGGGTTTTCATCACGGTCGGTAGCAGTAACTGTCAGTACGGGAGTGCCTGGGGCAGCGTCTTCACCTATCACTGCCTCGTACAGTTTCGGATCAAAAACAGGATCATTATCATTAAGGTCTTGAATCTGCAGAATCACCGTAGCAGAAGCGGACCTGGCAGGTTCACCCCCATCCCCTGCAATAACCTATTGAACAAAATGCACTTAGTCATGGAACGGTTCCGTACTCTAGGCTTACTATTCAGAGGAAACGAGACACTTTACCTGGAACTCGTAATGATGATTTTCCTCTCTGTCAAGATCACGCACAGTCACGATCCAGCCGGTGTCGGGATCAACACCGAAGGGCAGATTTTCGCTATTCTCTTTACTAATGCGATACGTTATAGCAGCGTTGGGTCCGTCATCTGCATCATAGGCTTGAACGCGAACAATGCTATGGCCGATAGGGACATTCTCGGCCACAGATTCTTGGAATAGCGACGTGTAAAACCTGGGCGCATTGTCATTGATATCCTTGACATTAATAAGCAGTTGCGTAGTGTTGGACCGGCTTGGATTGCCGCCATCTTGAGCTCGTATGACAAGTCGGTAGCTTCTGATGGACTCGAAATCCAAAGGTTGAATAACGTTGACATCTCCTGTTAAACTGTCTATTACAAAATGACCCTGAGTGTTCCCACCGATGATGGAATAGCGCAGAACAGCGTTGGGTCCGCTATCCGCATCAGTAGCTCTGTACAAAGAAAAATGAAAAGGAAAAAAATTATATGACTTGTGATTTTCAAAAAAGGGAAAAAAACTGTAGCATTGTATCTTTCTGGCGGCGTGGGAAACGATTCCGCGCACGTAATTCGGCGAACTCCTTCGTCTTTTAATGTGGGTAATGCTCTTTTTTGTATCTTAATGATGTTTCTTTGTTTAACAAGTGCTCAACCCAGTTGCTGGTGTGTAATCAACATCAAATTGCCAGCCTTGCCTCCGTTATACTTTCTTTTTTCACTTACGCAGTACGAATAAATAACAAAAACAGTTACGTACCTAATTTTTGCGATCGTAGGATTTGTATTCCATGTAGCATTCTCCGCAACTTCGACTGTGTATGTCTTCTCGCTAAATTGGGGGTAGTTATCGTTTTCGTCGGCAACTTTGATGAGGATCAGGGTTGAAGCAGAACGGCGTTCAGATACGGGGCCTTGATCAACTGCGAGAACCGTCAAGTTGTAGAAATCAGTGGATTCTCTGTCTAGAGCTAGACGCGTGCTGACAACTCCGCTCTTGGGATCAATGCGGAAAGCCTCGTTTTGCCCGAACGGATTCACGATACTGTAGTGAATCTCAGAATTGGGTCCGTGATCTTGATCCGTAGCCCGAACAGTCAAGACGGTGGATCCGATTGACGCAGATTCCTTGACTGCGGTCTCATAGATATTTTGCTCGAATGTTGGAGGGAAATCGTTGACATCAGCAACATTGATTTGAACCGTAGTAGTCGCAGTGCGCGTTGATGAAGGGTCGCTGGCGGTTACTCGGAAATAATGCACGTCCATGACTTCACGATCCAAGCGGGTCGCAGTTGTCAGAGAACCGGTATTGGGGTCCAAAGTAAACAGCTTCTGGGATCTGGCATCGAGTATAGCCACCATGGAATAAGTTAGCACTGGGCTGATGTTTGCCGAGTCGGAATCTCTGGCTGTCACCGTGATGACAGCCAGTCCCTTTTCTTGTTCTTCAGGTACCGAAACAACATATAAGGGCTGGTCAAAAAACAAGGGAGTTGGGGATGTTTTCACCGCTCTCCGACTCCTGTGGCGGAATTTGTTAGACTCAGGTCGACGCTGAATAATTAAGTCCGCTTGATACTCGTGCCAGACAGACGCGGAACAGTTAAGTTTGTAAACTATGGGAACATGAATCTCGGTTCCCGGAATACACTGTCGTTTAGTTGAAACTAAATCAGACGAGGATTTCTCGACTTTGAATCGACTATCGTTTGTGCTCTGTTTCAGGAAACGACAGTTGCTCAAGACACTCTGGGGAACGTAGGCAGAGAGCTGCTGCACTACAAGTTCACTCTTTTCGAAACAAAATTCGTTGTAAGTTCTCAAATCGTTGTTCAGGGGTTGAACTGGTAACCAGTTGGCTATCATTTGGATCCGCCGATCATTAGTTAATGTCCATGGACCGACCTTCCGCTTACACTTGTGGCCGTTTATCGTAACATGCAAAGGGACAGAAACGTAATTCATATTGCTTGACTGACCGACCCGAGGCCATGCCTCTATAGCCAGAGGAAACACTGAGCAAGGGAGATGTTTCTTGACTCTTAAAACACCTTCCCCGTTTGACAAATGAAAATAATGGCGGGCTACAGTCGACGATTGTCGGTTATCCAATGCGTAGTTCCACTGTGTCTGTCCAAAGTCGAGAGAAAAAACTGCAGTTCCCACTTTGGTTTGCTCGCTCACAGTAATTTCGAAAGACGAACCCGGCCCGACGAAATGTGACAGCATAAGAAGCACGGCGCCAACAACGCACCATTCTTGAGCTGTCTGCGTTTTGCGGAATATCATTGTTGCTTTTGCAGTGAATTGACCAACATAACTACTCTCAGTCAATTGAACAATACGCTGGGACAACTTTCTCTCCACTCGGACCGTCGCTTCACACAAGAGAGAAACCCCTGTGCAGTTTTGAACGGGTTATTTAATAATTAAATTCCACTTGGAGGAGAGAAACACCTGCTTGCCGAATATTCTCCCACAATCACTGCATTTGAAATTTCGCTATCAGAGCACTTTGTAATTTGGTGGAAATTCTTAAGCTTTCCAACTGAAACGATTCGAAAATTTGACAAGAATGCGCGAGGCTTTTCAAAATCCGTTCACAGTAAAAACACTTGCACCTTGAACGACCCGCTGGCGACTGAATGCGCCCTGTCCCTCAAGTTGTGCTTCAGCAGAGGAAAAGGGGGATATTACAACGCCACAGGGTTGGGAGGACTTGCGAGGAGGAACTTATTCAAGCGGCGGCGCCGTAGCGTGTTTTAACCTTGGGCACCAACGGTCGTTCCCACCGCGCAAGACAGGTAAAAATGCAACCGACAATAACAACCCCAGGTGGTTAAAGTCTACCCCAGAGTCATCTAACGTAAAAGTCTAGTACTGCCAACTCAGTGCTTCCACAATGTAGGGAAATTCCCTTAAAAAGGGAAAAAGGGGTCTCGAAAGGGAAAATGAAGCGAAAAAGGAAATGTCCAAGTATGAACATGTACAGACGTCTTCAAAAAAAAAGGTTACAGTACAGAAAAGGCTTATCGCCGCTTTTATTTCGCTTGTGCCGCAGCATAGTTGCCGGGCGCCGCTGTCGGGCGTTCGAAAGATATGATCCAGCACATCATTCTTTTGCCCCTTGTTATCAATTTCGTTATACAAAATTAAAAAATGCTCTCTAATTTTGATTTACAAATTAACTTGAGTCACTTAACTCCATAACTAGACGGGATATGGTCCTAAAAACATTTGAAGTTTCAAGTTAACTAATTCATCGTAATGAGAATGTTTAGTATTATGAATGTGTTTCACAATATTATTTTAACTTATATATTTTTTGTTCTGTATTTTATCTCTTATATAATATTTAAATATAATCGACATTTTAGCTTGTCACACAACTAAATGACGAGAAACATGCATTATTAGAATAACAGACATAAGCGACATAACAATGGCCGAAAGGCGTCAATACAAACGATCTGTAAGAGTTTGACATGATTTGTTTGTGAAATTCAATTTTCAGTTCGCATGTTCAAATGTCGACTGTTTTGGAATGGTGTAGGAAAAAATGTACAGGTTGTGTGAAGCGTTTTGATTCGCAGTTAGTGATGACGTCATCTACTAAATCCAATCAGAATCCAGGCAAATCTGCTGTCGTCCAATTAGAACACTTCAGGAGGCGGAAGAATCAGAAGCGAATATTCCAGTACAATATGGTGACGTCGTCAAAGAACGACGTCAACTGAATATTCTAGATCCAGTGGTGAGCGGCTCACCGAAAAAACTGAGCCGGATTACGACGGTTCGGATTATAGAATATGGTCGTGGGTCGGTTCACGGCTCGGCTCGGCTCGGCTCGGATTACAACTCTAACGGCTCAATTTCGGCTCACGGCTCGGATGATTTTTTTTTCGCGAGGGGTGGGGGTGCATGGGAATTAATTCACTGATACTTTTTTCCAAGCGCGCGTATCAACTACAATTACTTAATTTTTGTTTGAAAATGACAATAAGAAAGCATTTTTCATGCGTCTAATGCGGTATTAGATTACTTGTTTTTTTTTTACTTTCAGATACACTATTTGCTGGAACAAATCCGGAACGGCGTTTTACTAAATTTCTGTCCCCTATTTCTAAACACGCGAACTGAAATCAGGATTTTCGTTGCTCCATCGAATAATTATTCATCTACACTTCAAAAAGAAAAAGAGACAAATTTTGGGGGACAAACCAGCTTATCCTGGTTCTCTTCGTGATTGCAAATCTGAATATACTCTTTCGTAATATTTGCGGGCGGGATGAAGCGGATTCCATGAACTGTTGTCCAGCACAGCGGCCCAGATTATGTCAGTTCATCACTAAGCTACGGAATTCAGTCGGACGAAACAGAGAAAGAAAGTCGCTTCATACAGTTCAACTTCTATGCAACGTCAAAGAGTCGAGTGACGGGAAAAAGTTCGCGATATACTAAGGGGATAATGTAGGGCATGAGTTATCTTGTATCTTCACATTGACATTATACTTATTTCGAAATTATCCCTGAAACGTTCTCGTTCACGATACCAATCGCGAATAGAAACGGAATATGTTGGCTTATTCCCAAAAATGTATCCTTAAAATTTCACGCTCATACATCTCGGTTAAATGCGACATTTCCGATTTGGGATTTAACCCGTCTGAAAATTCTCATAGAGTATGTAGAATTTGGAACAGAGACTCAGTGAGATCTCAGTGAGAAATTCTAAAAAGTTGTGAGATCTCACTGAGTCTCTGTTCCAAGGAGTCAAAGAATGATGCGCTGGATCACATCTTTCGAACGGCCGACAGCGGCGCTCCGGCAACTATGCCACGGCGCAAGCGAAATAAAAGCGGCGATAAGCCCTCCCTGTACTGTATCCTTTTTTCACACACGACTGTACGTTTAAGCAGTATACTGGTGAAGTAGGCTTTTGACCTTATGCAGAGCGGAAAAAGCAAAGGAAAATATGTATTTATTAAAAGGGGGAAAAAGCAAATCGAGTTGAACGGGACGAAGGGAAAAAGGGAAAACAGCGCTCTCTCGAACGGGAAACCCAAAACCCAAAGTGAAAACAATTCCGCTAAGAAAAATATCTCACTAATTTTGTAAAATTTTACTTACATATACTTTAGAAGTCTTTAGAATTAGAATTAGATTATAAGGAATTGATGACTAATGATATTTGTGCATTAAGCAACTTGTTGTTTGCTACGCCATCTATTGGACAAATTTGGTACTGCTTTAGGATTGTTTTTATATCTCCAACAGTTGCCAAACGGAAGGCTTTGCAGTTAGGTATTTTTCTCGAAAACCCCTATTGAAGCTTTCTGAAAATACGTAGTAGCGTTACATCAAGGCGCAGATTTGTTATTGTACGGTAAGTGTATTATTCCAACTACTCGTTGCCTTTTACGGTTACGTCAAAGTATTTGAAATTAGCTGGATTTTGTTACTCGAAAATGCTTCATAACTCATAAACGGCAGCTATTCCCGGAAGTTCTCTCAATAAAAAGAGTCTTGTTTACATGTGTGTTTAATTTTTGCAGATATCTTTTTTTGGTGGAAATTTTAACAATGAGGGAGGAAAGTCATTCCTCGCGCTACGTGCCGGGCAACCAGCAGCAGCAAAATCTCTCACCGACTCGCCAGGTTGGCCCAGCTGCAACAGGACTAACATATGCCAACTATTCATATCACACTGGCAATATCCTGGGTGTATCGCACCCAAACGCACCCGTAGGCGAACCTTTCGTCAAACTGGAGACGGCAGGAGAACTGTTCACAATGGGGCCTTACCACCACTCGCCTCATTTTGCACCTTTCGTATATCAAGCCGGACCTCAGTCTAGCGTTCACGGGTCTAACCTCAACACTGCAGCCATGTCGCAGCACGGACTCCATTACATAAACCCTGACTTGCTTGGCTCAGCTTCGTCTTATAACTATGGACTTTACGAAACACAGGCAAATGCATCTCAGTACACGGCAACCTACGATCCGTTTCAGGGCAGTCCTGTGCAGATAACGTCCCTGTCTGCACTGGCCCTGGACGATTACGAAAGTCCTGCAACTCCAGATCTTCCTGATCTGCAGCATGTGGAATCCCCCGTGTCGAGCAACTCAAAGCTTTCTTACAAAGACGTGCTGAGCAAATCTTCCGAGGTAATCTTATTGATGATTTTTTTGTGATTTATTACTTAGTAAGCATACCTCTTAAGGCCGTTCGAAGCGAGAGCCCAGTTTTCGAGGCTTCCCAGGTCTTGATACCCCCAGTCTTGCCTGGCCCTCCACCAGCAGAATCGGAAAACAAGAGGGAATCATACAAAGACAAACTGCTGAGCACCAGCAGACCAGAGAGTGGCAGCCCAGTCAAATCTGCTGCTTCAGTGGATGGAAAAGCAGCTCCGCATACTAAGCTGACGAACTTGAATAACCATAGAGTTCCAGGCCGCCATCCTCCTTCGCAGGTTGTGAAGAACAGACCGTTGAATATCAATAACAATCTTTCCGCAACTGGTGTCGCCACCAAGGAAAGCAGTGCCAAGAGCAAGAAAAACTCGAACGTTCAAAACGACAAGGTATAATTCAGTACCCCCCAAGTAAAAATTTACTAAAGCGCACTATAGTAAAACTAAAGTGCACTATGTTGCAAAATACTTGAGTACCACAATATAGTTTACAGCTATAGTAAATTTTTACTTGGGTCGCTAATGAAATCTAAAAATTAATTAGAAAACATTACAGAACGAAGCTGTGCGTAGCGTTCGCTCTCAGACGGAACCTTCGTCCACTCGTCCGGAAGGTCCCGTTCGCTCGCGTTCGACTTCTGCAGGGTCCAAGAGCCGTTCGACCAGCGATTCCTCCGACAAAGATTTAGTCGATTTCTGCGCCGAGGAAATCTGCATCGACGAAGTCGTGAGAACAAAAGAAAAACTGAAAGAAAAGACTAAGGCATTTGATTTGTTTTATCTGTTTGCCTGTACTAAAATTCTAATTCGATATTTGGCTTTCGGTTTAGGTCAAAGGGCGGGAAAAAGAACGAAATGAGAGTGAAAAGTCACGCAGAAGCAACAGGCGAGGACAGCAGCCGACCCAGCAGCACAGTAGCAGGGTTCTGGCTCGTGCTTTCCTGCCACGACTCTATCGGGGTGTGGTCTGGTTCTGCGTGTGGCTCTACTCACTGTGTGCCGATATTGTCACGCTTAGTTTTCACATTGCAGTTCACTGGCTCACCACTAATGGAGCCTTCTGCTGCGACAAGCTGCAGCAGGTAACGTTGTAAAGAGAGCAAAAATAGCTAGTTAGTCAGTATAAAGTATATTCAGTTAAGAAGTGGATTTAGCATTTAGCTCCAACAGTTAAGATTGTAACGTAGTAAAATAGCTAATTAGTCGATGTAAGTAGTAAAATAGCTAGTTAATCCATTTAAAGTATAGTCAGTTAAGAAGTGGAGTCAGCATTTAGCTCCAAAAGTTAAGATAGTAACGTAGTCGAATAGCTAATTAGTCGATGTTAGTAGTAGAATAGCTAGTTACTCAATAGAAGTAGCAAAACTAGCACGGTTTGTAAGAATACTGTACCATTACCACTACTACGACTATCACTACTACTACCTTTACTGCTGCTACTGTTATTCTATTGCTTGTGCTACCATTGCTATACTACTAATACTAGTACAACCAATAGCATTATTACTACTTAAATTATTATTGCTTGTAATCAATATTACAAGTAACGTATCATAACGTATCACGACTAACTGTGTTTACTTGATTTTAAAGGGTTTTGGGGTTTGTCGAGGACATGTGAAAAGTGGACTGGCCTACATCAAACAGTACTGTGTTCCTCCTCTGCAGCAATTCTGGAACTGGGTCCGCAGGAAAAATAAAAACGACAATTCAGGTGGATCTTCGGGAGGACTTGATTTGAATATTCCGTTACCAACTACTGGCGAAGAAGCTATGCGTCGTTTGCTAGCATGCAAAGGCCGCGATCCCTACAGTATCCTCGGTAAACTCTGATAAATACGTTTAGTTTGGCACGGCTTGGGAATCTTTTTGTGTAGGTTTCGCAGATTCCTATATTATAATGTAAATTATATAATAATATTACTAATAATTATGTATGTGGCCTTTAAATACAATTAATTACTATTTTATAAATTTACTTACTTATATGTTTTAGATAATATCAAAATTCGACATTAACAATAAAACACAATCATATAAATAAATGAGGAATATTATTAATATATTTAAAATCTGCTCTGTTGAACTGGTAAGGCGTTACGAGGGACTGCAGTGATGAGGATATTCGCCGGTACTACAAGAAGCAGGCCGTGCTGGTGCATCCCGACAAGAATCGCCAGCGGGGAGCGGAAGAAGCGTTCAAGATCCTGGCGCATGCCTTCGAGCTGATCGGCGATTCCGGACGGAGAGCCCACTACGACAACCTGGTCACTGAGGCCAAGGAAATGGAGGCGGCCTGGGGAGAACTCAACGAACTGCTCAGTCGACTCCACGCCAAAATGGACGAGGCGGCCAATACGATCCGCTGCACCAATTGTGCCAAGCGACACAGGCGTATTAAGACATCTAGACCGTGCTATGCTGCAAGATACTGCAAGGTCTCTATTTGTTAGGAAAAAAAATATTTATCTTTTTACTTGTATTTCATATATTTGTTACGAATATATGTTTAGGAATGCAAAATAAACCACTCGGCACGAGATGGTGATCTGTGGGCTGAGTCACGTTTCATGGGTTTCCTGTGCTACTACTACGCCTGCATGGAAGGAGCCGTCTACGATATCACCGAATGGGCCAATTGTCAGGTAAGAAAAAAAATTACTTTTTTTCCTTAAATCGTTTAACGGGATTGATTTGAAAAGGCTACGCAGCTACGGCACTTGACGTCTAACTCGCACTCGGTCCAGTATCGCATTGTGCCGGGTTCCAGCCAACAGCAACAACAGCAGCAGCAACAACATCATAAGAAGAGCGCAGAACCTGAGGAAGAGGACGACTGGAGTGAAGGCGAATTAAAGGGAATTTTTCGAGACCTGAACTCGAGGCGGATGAACGCTTTCGACTCTCGTTCCAATAACGCGGGACAGCGGAGAAGAAATAAACGGAAATAAAGATTTCGGCTTGTGCCTTGTTCTTTGTACCCTTATCGCCCCTTACATTTATAGAAATACTTTTTTTTCTAGGATTTTTCTTTACAGACTCTTTTGCTTGATTTGATTGACTTGGCTTCTTTGGACTGGTTGGCGGGTTTGAACCTTTTAACAGAGTGCGATAGGCGAATCTCTGGACAAATACACCAGGAAAATACCTTGTTTCGTTTCCCTCCCTAAGTAACAAAATTTTTTCTACCATATTCCTTTATCAATAAGCACGTAATAATACACATGGTATGTATCAATGGAAACATTTATTGGAGAGCTTTATCACGATTACGTATACAATAGATTTTATAAAAGAAACATGGCTATTCTGATTTGAACGTGGCTTCGCCTGGCTTTTCTAAGCTCTTCCGCCTCGTCCAGCGCATGCGGCTATAGTCCCGCATCCTGACGAGCCTTTTTTCACGAGCTTCAGGCGTTTCTCTGTGACGTCTAGCTCGCTCCGAGTCCCGCAACCTCTGAAGTCTCCTCTGCCGGGCTTCCTCTGACTCGCTCAATCTTCGTTTTCTTTCAGAAACGCGCAAACGCTGGAGTCTCTGGGCTCGTTTTTCCTCCGTCTCGAAGATTCGCCTCATCCTCTCCGAATTCCGCATCCGCAAGAGTCGCTTGTCCCGAGCTTCAGGGCTCTCGTTCAAGACTCGAGTCCGACTGTATGTCCTCATCCTCTCGAGCCGCTTTTCTTGTGTTTCATTTAAAGGAGACTGGCAGCTGTCCTCAGCCATTAACTGTGACTCCTGCGAACAAAAAACTTAAACGTTTAAACTAAAAGTCAGGAAGTAATGCTCAAATACCCGATTGTTGGTAGTAATTGCATCGTTACAGATACTTTCTGCAGAAGGCAATGCTGCTGGAGTTTGATTTACCATTCTTGTCATGAACGTTCCTAGAATACCGTTGTACGCTGAATGCCCTTCGATCATTTCTACCTGCGACATTGACATAAAACGATAGAATAGCGACAGAAGAGAAGATGACTGCACAAAATTGAGTCGCTACCTTTAAGAACGATGAGAATTCCATGCTACCGGGAACGTGATTATGATTTCTAACAATGTCCAAATGAGCTGGGGTTGGTAAGGAACCATGCTGAATAACTTTAAAGTGTTGTTGATAATAATTATCCATCTTGTTTAGCTGGCCAAGCTGTTCATAGGGAAAGATCAGTGCAGCTGTTGATTTTCCCGCGAAGCTGCAAAGCTAAGCTGTATAGATTATTATGTTTAAAGCAGTTTAAGATGTTAAATGTATTGATATTGTGTAAAGAAGATGAAGTTAAAAGAGAAAATAGATCGTATCATATGTGAAAGCAGAATGGCAGACTTTCTTTCAATAATGTCATAGCCTTCTAAACTTAAAGCCTGTCACACTTGATATATCCCCGTGTATTTCGCTGTAACCTATAGACGGGCTTATTCTGGGGGCGTCAACTAGCGATCGTAGCGGTAGACTATAATAAAAAGCTCAAAATATTAAATTTTGTTACACTTAGCTTAACCTATTACGTTTGGTTATAGTCCACAAATATAAAGGAATATTTTTGTATAAGCATAACGACTGATTTCTTTTATTTCCTTTAAAAAAAAAAGTTGCTATAGATGGCTCTGGTTGACGCCCACAATTTGCCTCCAAGGCCAGAAACGGAGGTTACAATTATGGATAGGACTTTTGACAGGCTTTATGTTTAGAAGGCTATGGTAATGTTTACTTGTATGCATAAGGGTGCAACGTTGCCAGCGCTGATTTAATTCAGTTTGATGTAATGTAAGATTCAAAACAACGTATTAAATTAACTGATTTCTTAAAGGGCAACTCCGGACAACTTGGAAAAAATATATGGGTGATTCCATGACAAAACGGACCACCTTGACACATCATGTCTCCCGATTTTAATTTGCTTTTGGGGGTTTGAAGAGGTTTGTAAGGGAACTTCAGAGCGGCCCCTGAAAATTCTCTCAGGTACTTGGTTCCCCTGATAATACGGCCCAAAGTTTCCGGCTTTTTGCGACGGGACTCGTCTTCTTGATTTTACTGAACTAAAGCGGTGTATCGCTGCTACATTTAAGTAGTCTATTGTAGGGTAAAACAACATGCAGATTACGATTTTCAAGTCAAAAAAAATTTCTGAAGCCATTTTGACCCTGAAAATCTGGAAAATGCCCCGCGCGTGGACAGTTTACGGCACATTACCATTTTTGAAAATTCGGAAAAAAATATTTTCTGATGCGCAACAGTCCCCTAAAAAAGGCCCAAAAAAATTCAGGATGGGATCTCAATAAGATACCGAGAAAAACGAGTTTTTGTGCCGGATCCTAACGCGGAGCGCTTAACGGAGGTACAGTATGTTCGTGGGGGAACCTCTTTTTCCTCGATTTTCATGGGTCAAATGAACAGAGCTGTTGTAAGGTCTTGTTTTCATTACTTCCCCAACAAAAATTGCTAAGATTTTCGCGCTGAATTGTCAAAAAACGAATTTTCGCCTAGGTGCCAATAGATGGCGTTAACTCGTTCACTAACCCATCTTACTCTGATAGGATATTGCAGAAATTACGCTTTGTACATCAAGTTTTAACTGCTATGACATGACAACAAGCTTGGTTTCAACTAGATGTGAATGCATACTCACGAAAACCACCACCCACCACCATACCACGAAAAGGCACTGTAGTGGTAACTCTTTGCAGTGATTTGAACGGTATAGCATGATCGCTTGGACCATTTTAAGTGAATATTATTACTACTACCAGTTACTGTTCTGGTAATCATCTGATAGATATAACTATTACTACTACTACTACTACTACTACCACTATACTATTACTACCACCCAATACATTAGTAATGAAAAAATCAGATTCTCTATAGTAATACGTGTATTATAATAGCTATTGTAACTATCGCTACTGCTACCATCATTATTCCAACTATTGCGACTACTTACTCCACTGCTGCTGCTACTTCTATCACTACTAAAGCTATTAAGACTAAGTGCTAACTGCCATTACTTCCATCAAACCCAAATACATTATTTACTACTAGCACTTGTGTAGTAGCAGGATAACAAATAACTATGGCAGATGGCAGTACTGCTGCTGGGCTACTAACACTTTTACTACCAAACATGAATACTTGTTCTGCTGCTGCAGCTGCTAGCTACTACTAGCAATAAATGCTTTTTAGAACTTTGACCAATGACTCTTGAATCTCTAGTACATCTCCATGGGTGAATCCAGTATTTTAAAGCTTTTATTTCAGTGTCTTTGACGTGAAAAGAAAAGTCGATTTAAAAATGTTGATAAAATCATAAGGGAATTAATGTGGGGAGGAGAAAACAAACGTACGAGATACAAATTAGTGAAGTGCCAAAGAACAGAAAACGTAAAAAAAAAAATTCCAAACAAGTAAACGACCCACAAAATCGCTATTAAGGCAGTCACGATAAGAACATGTGCATTACAAAATTCACTTGAAAAACACATACCGAATCCGAATACGGGGCTGCCAGTTGTCAATTTTGCTCTTTTTTCCCTCAACTTTGGAAATTTTTCACAATACCTTTAAAAAAAATTCACGAAAAAATTCCAATAAATAGAAGTTTTGAACGTGAAAAATGGAACACACAGAGGACAACCGGTTAAAAGAAACTAATTTTGCAAGGAAAAAAAAAAAAAAAAAACAAAAAAAACAGAGAGATGTATAATTTATTTCTCGGGGTTTAACAGAGTTATCGTTTCTTCGAACGCTTGCTGCGTTTTTTCTTCTGACCGCCCGCTACTGCTGCTGCTGCTGGGGTGGCGACGTTTTCCTCGGGATTTTGGTCTTCGTCCTCTTCTTCTTCATTAGTCGCTGACTGCGGAGAACCGGCCAACGTTGAATCGTTATTGTTGTTCAGCAAGTAACTGTTGTCGAGCTTGTCGTGCTCGCTCTCGTTATTGTTCAATGGGGATCTGCAGAACACACATAGCACATCAGAGATATACAAATATTAATTTATGCAATATTTAATGGCTTTCCGTACCCTTGTGATGGAGACTGGACCACCCCGGCAAACTGACTGATCGACTTGAGGACCAGTTCGGCCTGCATGGCGTCCTGTTCGAGGGATTTGAGACGAGCCTGCCTCCAAGCCGCTCGTTTCTTGGCCTGGATTTCCCGCTGCTCGGATGGGGAAAGCTGCTTTTCCTCTTCGCTCAGTTCTAGGCCCTGCTGCAAATTTATTTTTCAATATTTTCGCAACAATTTTAGTTTGTTTATTCATTCTTTACTTCTCTCTGAAGCCTTTCTTTCATTCGGCGCTCGGCTTTGGCTGTTTTGACGAAAGACGAAGAGTCTGGCGTGTCGCCCGGGGCTGCGACTGCTGCAGCAGCAGCGGCTGGAGCTGCACGAATCTCCGCAAACTCGTCCTCTTCGTCAACGTCTTCCAAAAAGCTCAGGTTCCGCAGCTGCTCTTCAGTCATAGACTCAAGTTTCTTTTCTACTCCGCAAAAAAGTAAAAATATATAGAAAATAAAAAATTAATTTATATATAACAATTAATAACATATAATAATTTATAAATAAAAAAGTGAGATGAAAATAACAAGCTAATTATATTAAAATACTCTTTTCTATTCCGTAAAAAAATGTTGCGATAAATATATAAAAAATAATAAAATAATTATGAAATAATCAATGAAATAAAAAATAACAAGAGAATATACTAAATACGAAATCACCTTCTTCTTGGCGCAATTTTGCTACTTCGTCCTCGCTGAGAAAACTGAAACGTCTTTCTAAAATTTCAGAAAAACAATATAATATAATGTTAATTAAAGTAATAAGAAATGAAATTTAATTTTGTGTGAAAAAACATACCTGGTTTGGCTGCGGGCTGGACGATCTGCTGGATTTCTTTCTCGAAGAAACGCTTCTTGGCGCTGAACGTCATTTTGTCGGGACTCGGCGTCGCTCCTGCCTTTGAAATAAAATTAATAGTTAATATAAACATTCATTTAAATTCATTCATACACAAAGCACATCAGTAAACGTAATAAGAACACTAATAATAATAATAATAATTGAAATAATCATAGACTTGTAATATAGTTAACTGTTGGCACAATAATAATACGCAAATATATCAAGAGATAACGAAATGGTACATTCATAATACTTAGCATTAGTTCTGATGAATATGGGACGTAAATAAAACAGTATAAGTAATCAATAGACCATTAATAACATAACAATATTCAAGATTATACGATTTTCAATTATGAACAATTAAGTAACCTTAACCCGTGTTTCCACTTCTAATTTCCCCTTTTCCCGCTCTTCTCTTATTTCCCCCTTTTTCCCCTCCGTGCTAGAATAGAAAGCATACTTCCAGATTTTCCCCTTTCCCCATTTCCTTATGTTTCCCTTTTCAGGCCCCATTTTCCCTCTTGTTAAGGGAGTTTCCCTGCAGAGTGGAAACACTGACCTTAACAGTAAAGGATACCTTTAGTTGGGCGATAGCAGGATTGGTCAATGCAGGTATAATGTTTTCAGGTGTTTCGGCAGCGGGACGGGGTGGGTTAGCGTGATCGAGCGAAGCGGACGATTCGTCCGAGTCGGTGGCCGCGTCTTCAGCAGATTTGCTCGTCTCCTCCTCTTCAGAGCCGCTGCAAGCAGCCCGCGTCGGTAACGGCTGAAGTATTGGACAAACGCTTTGTTAAATTACCTTCACCAGCTACTGCCACTTCTCGTTTTCCCTGCGATTCCTTTCACAGTTTCGTAAAATTTGTCTGAAAAGGTTTCGTTTCACGATTTTTTAAAATTACTTTCGCTTATGTTATGGAAGATATGAAACATGTAATTTCTTTAAATTCCCGTACATATAAAAGAAACAGAGTTTAAAACCATTCGTTCCAGTAACCATTCATTGAAATGATAAAAAATAAAAACTTGATAAATATAGATTTTTAACAGCTTATCCAATCCTCTCTCTGGCTGCGGGATTGTGAACAACGCGGACCTTCCTCATCAAACGTTTCGGTGAATTTCGTTAAAGTTCGTTTGTCGCTATAACGGGGTAGCGTTCTTCGTGTCCGACCAAAAAAATATGAAGAAAAATTCCATTTAAAATTTTACTCGATCTAGTGAAACATTTATAGCCACACATTCGCGTGCCGCATGCCGACTAATGAAATTAATTCCACGCAAATCAATCCAAACAAAATCTTAAAATTAATTAAATTAATTAAAATCATTCAAAACGAAACCTTTTTCACGAAACAAACGGGGAAGAGGAATCGCGGAGCAAACTGCCGTGCAAAATCAGTAGGCCAAATAATTTCTCCTTCCATTTTTAATTAAAATTAACTGATTGGATAAAAACTGCCAAGTCATGCGAGTTAAAAATGAAGCGTGAACAGCTAACTGGTTGTTTTAACAGGTTTGGACTTACCGTGTTGGAATTGGAACTGGCCAATGTGTGCTTGGACATGACGATGGTCGTCGTCCGATTGGGTCCTGGAGACTTGGGGGGAAGGGGAGCGTTGACCAATAGCTCGGCAGCTCGGACTACCTCCATCACCTTGATGGTTTCAACATATAGGCATTTAATACATTATGTATATAACATGAGTGTTTATAACGTAATATCTATAAATAATAATAATATAATAATATTAAAAAATAATGCAAATAAGGCACTAATAACAGAATTTAGAAATTTTATACATATGATTACGTGAAACTTGTTCTTTTCAGTTGTTACTGTACTGACGATACGTACATATTTTATTTTAATTCGTAATTATTATACTAATATTTACTTAAAACAGTGTACTAAATATTGAAACAGTTATACTGTTACTACTGCTACTACTATTACTACTAGTAGTAGTAATAGTAGTAGTAGTAGTAATATCAATAATAATAATAATAATAGTAATAAATAACTTACTCTTTCTGCTGCAGGACGATCTCCAAGGCCCGGACTGACTGGTGTTGATCCCGACATTTTCTTCTGAGGTCCTACCGTTTTGTCTCGCAGTGAATCCTGTGCCTGAAAGTTCAATAAAATATAATAAATACTAAGCAATAAACCAAAGGCAAACTGGCTATGAAGATAGAGTCCACACTGATATACTAATAAGTATGTAATATATAAATTAATAAATTAAGAGTAAAGTATTAGTAACTGAGTAAGTAAGTTGAATTTAACAAGCTAGTAGAATAGTTGAGCAAGTAAAAAATCAATCAAGTAAAAATGTATAATTAAACGAAAAATTAAATAAAATAATTTATGTAATAAATACACATCAATTATTATGGTTATAATTAACGTAGAGAATTACAGATTCGCTGTTTTCTGAACGATCGTCTTCGCCGTCGAAGCTGCAGACGCTCTCCGGCGCCGATTTGGCGTCGCGGGCCAGCAGCCCTTCCGACTGCAGCCTCTCCACTTCTGCTGGATTGTAACCTATCGACATCAAAATCAATATTTTAATATCGTCGATAGTAATACAATTAGTTATTAGTTAATAAATTAAACTTTAATATAAAGAATATAAATAAATAAGACAAAATTTTAATATTAAATTATTAGTTGCAAAAATTCGTTAGTTATACTTAGAATAAAATAACAGATAATACTGGTATTAGCATTAATATTAGAGTTTTGATCTAATTATCATACTGAGCTTGTATACAATAACGAATAAAATCATGAATAATATAATTTAAGTATCAATTACTGATCAATATTTTAAGTCATTATTATATGTATAGACACGAATAAACTGAATGTAACTATTCATTGTAATTACACGAAATAGTTATACAAATTCTTTCTGATTAAGTAGAAATAATGAAGTAGAAATAGATATCATTTTTACCTTCACAAACGAGTAGCTGGATGACGTCTCCAGCGGTCCGCAGAGAGTTAACCGCTTCCTGATGCGACGCACCCAAAAGGCTCACTCCATTCACTTCCAGCAGCCTCATCCCCTCCTAATAGCAAATTCATATTATTAGAATTATAAACATAACAACAGAAAATATAACAATTACCGTAATTATTAATTGTTACTTTTTATACTATTATTATATATATCTTCCATATTATTTTTCTTCGATTTCATTAATAATTGTAATGATGAAATTAACTATTAAATAGAACTATTTTTAATTCAGTTACAATAAGTACTGTTTTCAAAATGATTCTTACTGTTACCATATTTATTATTAATAACTGTAATAATCATCGTAGCTATATATTATTACTACTTTTTATACTACCCTAATTATAGATATTTCGGTATTATTACTGTTACTACCATACTATTAATAGTTGTAATTATTATCGTAACTATGAAATCATTACTATTTTTGAGCCTGTTATTATTATTACTATTTTCAGTATTATTATTATTAATGTTACTATCTTATTTACTGAAAAATCACAATTAACGGGACTATTACTCTACTATTTTTTGAACTATTCTTACTATTATCAATATTTTGACTCCTACTACAATGATTATGAAAACAATTTCCAGTATTAGCATTACTACTACTACTACTACTATTATTTATATTTACTTTGAGTCGTCCGTCTCTTTTAGCAGCTCCTCCATCGTTGATCCTGGATATGAAGACACCCTCATCACTCTTATCCAACGGATTTCCAGGATGTCCCCTAAGTCCGCCCTTGATGTTCATGCCTAGTTTCTCGTTCTCCGCGCGCTGGATAGTCAATTCCTGCAACAAGATTTAATGAAATTTTAACTAGATTTTTAAGAAGACTTATTCGTAGATGGGTTTACCTGTAATCCTGCAGGAGGGGGATCGTGCCGAACTGTCAGTATCAGTTCGGGACAGGGATCCAACAGCGCTTGGACCGCTTCTAAATGTGTGGCTTTAGAGACGTCCTTGCCGTTGACCTTCAGGATTCTATCGCCGATACGCAGTCGCATGGTGCGGGCCGCAATTCCTCCAGGGATAACCTAGACATTTAAATATTGACATTACAATAAATATTATAAAGTATAGATAAAACTATAAAATAAATAAATAACGTCAGAATAAAAACTGACATTTAAAAAAATTCAACTTAATTTTGAATTTCAATTACTTTCGAAATGAATATCCCGGGTTCATCCCCACCGAAGGGTACGCAGGAATGGTCAATCCGCCCACGATGCTCAGTCCCAGGGGTCCTTCGCCTTTCTGGAGGATCACGTCCTCAATAATGACGGGGGCGACCCCCAGTTGGTTGTTGGTGATGCGAGTGACGATGGTTTCGGTTAAGGTGCTCTTGGTGATCGTCTCGGTCACTTTGCCCAGCTGCGTCGGAGGCGGCGGGAACTTGAGGTCGCTGTGAAGGGCTACCGCGTTTGGCTGCTTAACAGCGACTGCTGAACTCGGAGCCTCGTTTGCCTAGTCAAGAAATGATAAATAATAGTAATAATTAATAGTATTAGTAATAATAATTTAACCAATAGTTCAAGCGTGTATTCCTGAGCTTGAAATACATTATTGGATTAGAGTCCCTTATACAAACTGCAATATATAATTGTTAAGTTTTCCTCTGTGATAAGTATTACTGATGATAATATATTTAATGAATGTGAAGCATGCACGCAAAAGCAACTTAAAAAAAAATCAAAAATAATAATTAACAAAACCTCTTCATTTCAATACAATACTGTGCAATGTCTTTTACCATTAATTCCGAATCGACAACTGACAGTTGTAGTTCAGGCTTAAATACATTAGTTTTTGCTAGAACTGAGATGTAGGGTAAACTAAGTTTTTAAGATTAGATACCTCGGGTTGTGCGACTTGGCTCGCTGCTGGGACTGCAGTTAAGGGACGAGCAGCGGGTTCGGCTCGGGGTTCGCTTCCAGTAGTCTGGGGTACGGGCTCGCTGTTGCGGTACTGGCTCATCATCGGAGAGCTGCTTCGACAAGACGGTACATTTATTAAATTTTTTTCGTTTCTATACCCCATATCCTAATTTACGCTAACTAAGATTAATTTATTAAAATATGTAAGTTTTATCAACACACATGAATTATACATGCCAAATATAATACAATTAGAGCTTATGGTAATAATACAACAGTGAAATAATTATTATAATGAACTTCTTGATACAGTAAGGTTAATTTAACATGTTATTTCAAAATTCATGCTTTTGTCACATTCCTACTGAAATCAGGGTTATACTAATAATTTATAACTGCTATCATGTTATATTCCTTGACTACTACTTCTTTATTGATATAATTATTATCATTATTATATTATAATATATACCTAGTGTTGAGCAAAGAGGATCCGCTCATCAGAGGGGAGGTGGGATAGTTTCGCAGGCCTCCGTAATTGGGTCGGTTAGCCATGTAGCTGTTGGGACTGTACAATCCGGAATAGGGTTTCGGGGTGCCGAAAATCTTGGGCGACTTGGGGTTTGAACCGTCTTGACCGGCCGGCTGCCACGAGTCCCGCTCCACGACCAGCCGGACGAAACGTTCCAGCCCGGTCAGCATCGACACTGCCTGATCGTGACGAGCTCCCTCGACGTCTACGCCATTAATCTATGAGTTAAATTACATTTTTAGTTTTTTCCCTTTTTAATTCAATTATTTTGAAATAGTGTTAATAATTATGTTACCGAAATAATTCTATCGCCAACACGCAGCTTGCCGTCTCGCTCTGTAGGACCTCCACTGATGATTTTGGATATGTAAATGGCCTGGAATGGAAAGCAACTTACCGTATAAAATATAATATACCATATAAATGTAAAACTAGAACTAAATTGTAGAAATATACATCGATTCTTTATAAGTGATGTGATATAATAATAACAGTTAACGAGAATCTATTTACTATAATAATCAGAAATAATAAAGTATTCCTAAAAAAACAAAAAATGCGCTAAAACAATGTAATCTCAAATAATTATTAAAATAATAACAAAATAACAGCTAAATATTAACTATCTAACATTATTTAGACGATACCAGCTTACAATAAGCGTAACTAATATTCATAATAATTTATTTAAAACCAAATTTACATCAGAATCTTCCACAAACGGGGTTCCTCCTTTGCCTCCGGCAATACTAAACCCAAGGCCCGTATGATCGCGCAGCAGCGTGGCGTAGACTCTTTCCTTCCTCAGCTCCATTCCAGGTTCGGGTGGTGAGGGACCGGTGCTGCTGGTTTTCGGCTGGGCAAGAGGGGAAGCAGCCTGCTGGATCTGTGTGTAGCTCAAGCGCGGCGCAGGTGCGGGAGGAGGCGCTTCCGTCTCTTTGACCGACGAGCCCTGCAGTGAGGAAATGGAGCCGATAGAAAGACGAGGGGCGGGGACAGGAGGGAAAGAAGTGCGAATCGAAGGCGGGCTCTGCTCCTTGACCGGCGGGACCAGTCGAGTTACTTCTCTCAGGATCCGCATGCGAAGGAAAGCACCCGAGGCTTTGAGGATGTCCACGGCTTCGTAATGGTCCACATCCACGCAGGTTAGCCCGTTGACAGACAGCACTTTGTCTCCAACCTGAAGAATAAATATTTAATTCGCCCACTTATGAAATGTTTTTGGTAAGCTGTCTTGTGTATGGATGTATCGGGAAATACTTTTTTCATGACATCCGTAAATTTGGTTTATCGCCAACTTAAACTACTTCTTTGTCATTTTTACGAATATCATTAGCAATTAAAAGAAGCATTTATTTTAGTTGGCAGCTCATTCAAAAAAGTTTCTTTTCCCTTCGTTTAGTTCTTTCAAATTAAATTTTAATTCAGTTTCAACGAAAAAAGTATTTGTGAAGTATTTGCAACCCACCGATACACGACACTGTTTGCAAGTTGTGGAAAGTTTACCCGCAGCCCGGCTTTTTCCGCGGGTCCTTCTTCGGAGACTCGTGATATGAAAATGCCTTCATCGTCCCCGCGGTATGGAGTCGAGCCTTTTCCTCCAGCAATGCTCAAGCCGAGTCCCTGGCTGGTTCGTTCAATGCAGATTTCAAACTCCTCTTCGATAACTTCAACGTGCGGTTCGTTGTCGTAGTCCTCTTCTATCGGAGGAGGCGGCGGTGGAGTGGGTAGCCTTTCCTCAGCTTCTTGCTGCTGACTCGACGAGACGGGCTGCTGCTGCGGTAGCTCGGGCTTCTTCAAAGCATTGGCGATGATGGCCATGGCTTTATCAATATCCTTCTCGGCGTTGATCCGCTTGTTCTTCAAGTGATGCGGAGTGTCCCGGCGATGGAGTCGGTTGTGACGTTCACGAGGCTGCAGGTCTTCCTCGTCGTCGTCGTCGTCCGAATCTTTTTCAGCGTCTTCTACAGCGAAACCTACGCGTCGCGCCTCTGCGCTCTGCGCTTCATCTTCCTCCTCGGGCTCGTTTCTTTGATCCGAGTCTCGCTCCTCATCAGCAGGTACTGCCGCTCTTGACAACGCCTGACCGTCTGGTACTTCGTGGTTCAGCAGAGCTGGTTGAACCGGTTCCATGATCTATACAATAAATAATAAATTAATGATTATAACTAATAAATAATGTAATTAATAATAATGTCGTAAATAATAACTATTAAATTATTATTAAATATTAAATTATTATTCATTATTAAATGATTATAAAGAAAATTTATGATTAACAATGATTAATAACTAATAAAAATGTAATCAGAAATAAGAATAATAATAATAATTAATACTTCACTGAAATTTATTTACACTGCTGTAAATTAATAATGATTTGCTGAATAAATTTTTTCTTACTGGAGTAGAAGTCTGGTAGTCTCTTTCGCTGTCCATGGAAATTTCAACGCGTCCTGGACGAAACGCGGCTTCTTTTTCTCCAGCACCAGGTTCGCTTTCATCGTGATGGACGACTTTCCCGTCAATGTTCTTGCCTTTGGCGAAGAGCTTGTGAGCCTTAGCTTTAAGTTCCTGTACAAAAAAAAAAGATTAGTAAAACAGGAAAAAACGGATGGACGGATTAGAAAGGCGTACTTTCGGATGCGGAGTGTTGTGACGGATGAATGTAGTTTCCTTATCGGGGTCTCCGCCTTCCTCGTTGTCCGATTCGTCCTGGAACTTGACCATGGAAGTACGGTGTGGGTCGGAGTCCGAGTCCGAGTCGGCAGCGGAGTTGACGATCCCGATTCTGGCGCCGGGAGCGGGCGGCGGTTTGTTTGCGGGTTCTGCGTGTAAAGAATGAAGGAAGCTGCTTCTTTCGCCGTCCGAATTCGAGTCCAACAGGGCGGCGTGGCCATCCAGGTGGTGCAGTTCGTCCGTGGAAAAGCGTGCTGCTGAACGATACAGCCGACCCTCGCACAATGAATCTACGGTGCACATGGAAAGAGGAATACGAGAAAAAAGAAAAAGCTGCACACACACACAGCACGCATATGGTGTAAGGAAGCAACACACATTTACAAAAAGCTATCAATTAGGTTCAAAATTTTCCCGCCAAAACCGCATGCATCTCAGAGAAGGATAACAGAAAAAGGTTCAAGAATGGGTGAACCGTGTTGAAACGTGCTGAACCGCAAAGGGAAAGATGAACCAAATTACCCAAGCTGTCGTCCGAAAGCCTTTGAGGACACAGGCGCACAGGGAACCAATCACTGATGGCTCTCCGAAAGCTCATTGGTCCTTGCTGGCCCCACCTCCGCAAAAGGGGCGGGGCTGAGGAAGCCAACAGCCAATAAGAAGACAACGCAAGAGGAAACAAAGAGAAGAAACAGAAAAAAAACAAACAGTTGGATGAAAACAGAGACGAAGAAAAAACGAAAGAAAAGTAAATAAAAACAAATAGAGAATAAAAAAAAAGTGTCGTGCAATTCATGCCGTTATTTTCTGACTACATTCCGTAAATGGCCCGCGTTAGTGTTGGACTCGAGTTCGTCTGGTTTTTTGGTCTTACATAGGACTACCAAATCTGAAAAGAATTCAAACAAGAACAAACGAGAAAGCTTCTGTGAGCAACAAACCTGCAACTTCCGACTGGTACTCGAGCTGGGGAAGCAGGAAGCAAGTCAGTACTTGCTCCCCAGTAGTCTCGTCCGTGTCAGTCTGGTAAGTCAGCATCGGCTGGGCCTGGTTCTCCGATAGCCACACAGCTTTCAGGTTCAGCTTCGTCAGGGAAAAGGGAAGAAACTGAAGTCTATGAACATCAAAAAAACATTCAGAAATTTGCTTTAAGTCTATTTAATTCATAAAGTAAGTAGATTACCTGTTTCCAGAGACATCTAGAACGTGGAGTTCGGTACAGTTGCCGAGTTCGTTAGGCAGATACTGAAGTTTGTTGTCTCGGAGTGAAAGGACGTTCAGAGCTACTAGATTGCCGATCTCCGATGGAAGTTCTTGCAGACGGTTGCGGTCCACGTTGAAATTGGTCAGTTTGGTCAGCTGGCCCAGGGATGTGGGTAGCTCGGCCAGGAAGTTCTCCGTCAAAATTAACTCTTGCAAAGCGGTGCACCTAGAATAATTCAATAATTAAAACTGCGTCATAATAACAAGTCAATAGAAATAAATAAAAAGTTTTTATTGCAGTAAATGCAAGAAATATTTTTAAAAATGTAGTAGTAGTAGTAGCAGTAGTAGTAGCAGTCAGAGCAAATTTCCTGAATACTTGGACAGGAGGCAAATTATGTATTACAAAGGACTTTCTGTCCACGTATTTGACAGATTTGCTCTTGTTACCGTTTTCTTTCATTACTGTATTTATTACAGCAAATCAGTCGAATCCTCGGACACCATGTAAATAATGCACTGCTCGGTATATAGTGTCCGCGTATTCGACAAATTTGCTCTTATTCCCTTTTCCTACATTACTATACATTGAAGAAAATCTGTCGAATATTTGGACAGCACGTAAATAATTCACTGCTCAAGTACATACTGTTCACATATTCGACAGATTTGCTTTTTTAAGTATTTTATACCTTCCAATTGCCGCAGTAAGAATAGTGAGTCTATTTTGGTCCACTTTGAGAATCGTCAGCATGCTCAGTTCGCCGATACCTTCGGGCAGGACTTCGAGGAAATTCTGCGACAAGTGCAGGTCGTTCAAGGCCACCAGACCGTTGATTTCTTCTGGCAGACTCTCCAGCTTGTTTTCTGATAAATCTAAATAATTCAGATTTTTCAAGTTGCACAGTTCCTTCGGAAGCTGCGACAACTGGTTGTGGTCGAGCCAAAGTTCTGTCAGTGCAGGAAGATCACCTATATGTGGCGGCTATAGTCCAGCAAACAACAAGCTTTAATAAACCTATCCAAATTATTCATTTGTAATATTTTTTTACCAGTATTTCTATGTCGTTATCTCCCAAGTCCAAACGTTCGAGTTTCGTTAACTGTGACACTGATTCGGGAAGAGTCCGCAGCAGATTTTCTCGCAATTCGACAGACTTCAAGTTGCTCAAGCTAAGAAAATAATAAATTTTTCTTTCCAAAATCCAATTTCTTTTTAAAACTAATATTAAAACCTTCCAAAGTCCGAGGGTAAACTGCTAAGAGACATGTCGTTCAGTCCTAAAACTGTCAAATTCTTCAGTTGAACAAAACCTGGTGGAAGCCTGGTTGAATATTTAATGAATAATAAATGAATTTTCAGATTTCTTTAATATTTTAGCTTTACCTCGGAATAGGATTACTGCTGAAATCAACAACCTGCAAAGATTTCAGGTGTTTGATGCTCTCCGGGATATCCATAATATCTATGAAAAGAAAAAGAAGTATTAAGTTATATTTGGTTTATAAATACTTTATATAACATGGTTTTATAAACGAGGAAAATCGAATAAGGACAAATCACAGCATGTCCTTTCATGTCCTTGAATCTTAAATAATTCTATTGTTTCTATTGTTTTGGACACATTTAATTAAGTTAAAAAGATGAAGATTAAAATTTACCATTTCGAGAAACGTCGAGCTCGACGAGACTTTCAAAATTCTGTATGTCTGTCGGTAAACGCTCGAGCTTGTTGTCACTGAGGCCCAGTCTCCGCAGCTTCTGGAGTCGGAAAAAGTTCTGGAAAACAAAAACAAGGTATCGTTAGTTGACGACAGTAGAGAAAGTTCCTCCTTAAGAAAACGACAACAAACGGGAGATATAGAACAAAAACGTTAGACGTTATTTACCTTTGGAAGGTCGCTGATATGGTTGGCATCGAGAAGCAATTCTTCGAGACTGCGTGAATATCGCCACAAATCTTCTGGGACGCTGGGAAGGGAACAGTGACGCTTGTCCACGTATTCAACCTGGCGGTTGCAGCCTTTGAACATTGGAATGCAGCGCAACATATTTGACTTGAAATTAGGCGACAACCCAAGGGGAAAAAAGTAACTCAAGACGACGCGGATGAGGAATCGATCACAAATTAAGATCGGCCAAGGCTTCGTTTACTGTAATTTGCGTCACAACTACTGGCACATGTCGAATTGTCGGTCGCCATGGGAGCCGTACACACCCAACAGTTCCCCGTCTACCTGGATTACTAATTGCTTCCCCACATACTTCTTAAATACACTCACAGGTGGCACTAGAAACTTCTATTAATTTATTTTAGAAATATGTAAAGTTATTATGCTGAAAAATACTTTTAATACATTTTTAACTTTATTTCATAACAAATATCAAGTTTTCTTTGTCCACCATTCGAATGTAGAATAATAGAAAAATGAAAGTAGTTCCAGATTTTGCCGCTAGATGGCGTTGTATATCATCCGCCCCTATTGCGACTGTGTGCTTCAGTGGACAAGTACGAAAATTACAGAAAACTGATTACTGAAAAATAAAAAAAAAATTCTTTTGGTGTATTGATTCCCAGTGCAATATAATAGAGAGATATGGGATATTGTGCTGAAGGGATATTTAGATAGGATTTCCGATGACGTCTTTGTACAAGTCCGTATTGATATTATAAAAGTTGGCCGATTCTGCGCATTTGACGTTGAACCACCAGTCACAAACCCGATGTTTTTGGTTAAAAATAGTTCCATTAGGACAAAGAAAACTGTAACGCTGTCCACCGGGTAAACACCAATGCCAAACCTTTATAGAAAAACGTCAGAATTAACGACAATACTCAGCAAGTCAATACTGGAATTAGATTAGGATTGGCTTACTTGGCACTGAGTTTCAGGATCGGCGTAATAGCCTGGAAGTGCATTTGGACAGTCAAATTTCAAATTAGGAGGAACTGCGTTGTAAGTCGGGAAATCGATATCCCCAACACCCGGCCATGATGTGCTCTCAACCTGTCGTTTCATCTGTATGAATCATTTAATTATAGCAAATTAAATAGGTCTAATTAAAGTGAATGAAGACTTACGACTGTAGTAGATACCAGTGTTGTGTAAATCACTTTGAAAAATGATTTAAATCATAAATCATAAATCACTTCTCTGCGGATGATTTAAATCGTGATTTAAATCGAATGATTTAGTATGTTCGTCAAGTGATTTAAATCATTTATAAATCAAAATCAAAATCACTCTGTGAACGCTTGACTGGTTTATTTATTCAAGGATATTTTTATGTATATCTGAGTTTTCAGTCAGTTTTAACATGTTATAACTTCAAACGTTGAAAAATTTAGTCCAAATTCCTGTTAATTTTAAACAGGATCAATGCCTCCAACATTGAATCCGCAAGTCAGCGAATGTGTTACCAGTAACTGAAGATGCGACGATTTGAACGCGAACAAACGTACTAGCAAACGTTAATCGAACGATCAGCGCAGTAATGCGCTGAGATGTGGTGGCGCTAACATGGAAGGAAGCGGAAAGTAGCAAAAATTTGAATTGTAACTCAACTTTTTCACTTTCAGTTTTTTCCGGAAAGTGATTTTAAAAATGATTTGTAAAATTTTTGAAAATTGTAAATCATAAATCAAATCATAAATCGCTTCTTTTGAAAACGATTTAAATCATAAATCATAAATCACTAGCTAGTGATTTAAATCGCGATTTAAATCGTTTTTGATTTAAATCACTTAGTGATTTACACAACACTGGTAGATACAACTGCAACAGTTAGTGAAGCTAGAAGTAACAGAAATCTGTTGGGTTCCATGACTGTTTTCTAAGCAAAGATGTTCACGAGACGAGTGTGTAAAGTCTATTATAACGGTACTGATGAAAAGTGCTTCTTTTTATACGAAATTATGTACGTTGTTGAGAGTACAAGTGTCCTGAATTGATGTTCTCACGTTTTTCACACGATTTATTAATCACGAACCCGAAAAAATTCAGTTTTCGGTTAATGAATAGCTAATCTGCGTTTTATGTAGTTACCTGTCAGCAGTGTTTTCACTTTGCAGGGAAACTCCCTGAAAAAAGGGGGAAATGGGGCCTGAAAAGGGAAAAATAAGAGAAGAGGCAAAAGCGGAAACTTAGAAGTACACCCTCATATTCTAGCACGGAGGGGGAAAAGGGAAATAAGGGAAGAGAGGGAAAAAGGGGAAACTTAGAAGTACACCTTTATATTCTAGCACGGAGGGGGGAAAGGGAAATACGGGAAGAGAGGGAAAAGGGGAAACTTAGAAGTATACCTTTATATTCTAGCACGGAGGGGGGAAAGGGAAATAAGGGATGAGAGGGAAAAAGGGGAACTTAGAAGTACACCTTTATAATCGAGCACGGAGGGGGAAAGGGAAATAAGGGAAGAGAGGGAAAAGGGGAAACTTAGAAGTATACCTTTATATTCTAGCACGGAGGGGGGAAAGGGAAATAAGGGAAGAGAGGGAAAAGGGGAAACTTAGAAGTACACCTTTATATTCTAGCACGGAGGGGGTAAAGGGAAATAAGGGAAGAGAGGGAAAAAGGGGAAACTTAGAAGTATACCTTCATGTTCTAGCACGGAGGGGGAAAGGGAAATAAGGGAAGAGAGGGGAAAGGGGAAACTTAGAAGTGCACCTTTATATTCTAGCACGGAGGGGGGAAAGGGAAATAAGCGAAGAGAGGGAAAAGGGGAAACTTAGCAGTATACCTTCATATTCTAGCACGGAGGGGAAAAGGGAAGAGAGGGAAAAGGGGAAACTTAGAAGTATACCCTTATATTATAGCACGGAGGAGGAAAAGGGAAATAAGGAAAAGGGGAAAAAAGGGAAAATTGACAAGTGGAAACACTGCCTCTCAGTGTTACGTGTTATCCTCTTGTTTCTAAACTATTTCTACGTAAAATTTTGAGTACGAATAATTGTATAATTATTTTAGTGTTTAATACTGTACGAAGAATCGGAGATTGAGGCCAAGAAAGAAAAGCTCTGAAGCAGACGACGCTGAAAAGAAGGTGCAGACTTGTCGGCTTGCCAGAAAACCCTACGAATCGAAAGTTCGCCATTTATTTTCACCACTTTCTTTTGCACAAAGATCTTTCTTACTCTGTCTCATACTTTTATTAGTATATTTACAAGATGTATATAATCAACATGGATGCCATATTGGGTCGAGAACGTATTTTGTGAAGTTGAAGTTTTCTGGGTTTTTGTGCTGTGTCACTTTTACTACCAGTTTCACGAAACATCAAATTGTACAGCATGCACACGAAACTTCTAGAAAATTGACGATAAAAAACCATAAAAATGATGTCCATTGTGTCGAGGCCACGATTGGGGTTACACAAGGAAATAGGAAGATGCCTTTCACCTGTACTCGAATGTAACCTTCAAGTTTTCTTTGCATTTCACCCTCATGCACAAACTAGCAACTCAAATGCACAGTCCCTGATTGGCCAGAGCCTGAGGGGTTGAACTAGTCTCGGGCTTTGACCAATCAGCATCCAAAGAACAAACCGCCTCAGGGTACAATGCACCCTGCAACCTTCAAAACGAGAATGAAAGTAAAAATTCAACCATTAAAACCCTCCACATGGCCCCTGGAATAAAAATTTGGCAAAAATCAGAGGCAATCAAACATAATTTTATCAAATCTTAACTTGAAAACAAACTGTGAAAGTCATATTTACATTTATATTTAGCATTTATGTTAATGGAAGTGGAATATTTTAAATGAAGATGGTCGAGAAAGTGAAAGTGGATGCCTCAACACTTAAACATACCTCCCAGCAGCAGAAGAGTTTACAGCAAAATGATAGTTAATATTGTAATCTTACTAAATTTTTAAGTGAAAGGCATCTGGTGAAGGCCATTTGACTTATAAAATACTTAAAAAATTTTCAAACAAGCATTTTATGGAAGGAATTTCCAGTCATCTCGAGAGGAGCGATGGGCTTGGCCCTTGCACGGAGAACCAAGAAACAGCCCCGGGCGGAAGATTCATCGCCGTGATTTGTTTCCAAGTCAACCCACTTACCTCGACGTCCTTACGCATCAAAACCTGTTTCTTAGAAAGGTGAAAAAGTTTTTTTTTTTCTTTTCTGCTGCTTCACCTGTGTATACGTGCATTACCCAATGAACCGAAAGAGGCCCTGAAACACACACCGCGAGAGAGAGAGAGAGAGAGAGAGAGGTACAACAACAAAACAAAAAACCTCGCGGAACATCTTCGCCTCATGGCAATAGAAAGGTATAGCAGCGCTTCGGTATAAAAGCTGCAAAGTCTCTGGGGAGGAATCATCAGTTGACTTTTGTTCCTCTTGCAAACTACTTCAAGTTTCGAAAAGGAAAAAGATGTCTCGTCTTCTCATCGCTGTCGTTGTTGCCCTGGCCGCTACTTACGTCCACTGCCGCATGGCGTACATCCTTCCCGATGGAGTTGACCAGCTGGTACCCAACCTGAAGACCAACTTCAAATGCGATGGTAGACGTTACGGATACTACGCTGATGTCGAGAACGACTGCAAGGTCTTCCACGTCTGCCAGCCCATTGCTGATGCTGATGGAAAAGTAAAATTTGACTCAATTCAAGTTAGATTCCGATTAACTGATTTATTTTATTTTTTTTTTTTTTTTGACGATTTTTGTAGCTGCTGGAAGTTGCCCAATTCACGTTCGTCTGCGGCAATCAGACCGTCTTCAACCAGGAGTCTCTGACGTGCACTCTGCCCGAAGACGCCGTCGCCTGCCAAGACGCCCCGGCTCTCTACGACGCCACCAACGCCAACTTCGGAGTCATTCCCGAAAAGAAGATCTAAGAGAAAACAACATACAAGACGATGTACATTTAGTTATACGGGAATCTGGGAAAGCAAAAGTTGCCAACAATTTTCTTTTTCTCCATTAAGCATCACATGGCATGTACCATTTCTTTTTCATAAGCAGAAAAATACACATTTTTTTACCATAAAATTCAGAAAACGAACTGTATAAGTGTGTGTTTAGTGTAATAGTTATATGACGTGTTGTAAGATACTAGAAGCTAGAAAGAGAAAGTCTGGATTTAGTACTAGGATTTGCATGTTAAAAGAATGGTTTGTTGAAGGATATTCGAATGGATTATGCAAATATTATGGGCTCATCCTCCAGATTTCACTTTTGGTAGTTTCACATTCTTGTATAATTTCGATTTAACTTGTATTCTTAACGTAAAAAGGTCTACCCAGCAAGCAAGGTTAAGACTCAACAACTTTATATTACAGTATTTAATGTGTTTAATAAGATAACTTGTTATTTTACTACATCAAGAACTTCATTTGTTGTGGAATTTTCCGGATATCAAAGAATTTCGTAGTTTTTCTGGGGGGGGGGGGCGTGTAATAAGAGGGTGTGTATGATTTTCAGGGGGGAAAACACGACGCCATGTTTTTTTGTGTGTCTGTAGTTAAGAAGCATCCCTGTAAGCAGCGCCTGTGAAGTGAATATTTATTAACAACCACGTCAGTTGAAAAATTTAGTTAAAAATAAGTAGAATTCGTGAATTCAATATCAAGAACAGAATTTTGAGTATTTATCAACTGTATTCGTTATTTTGTTAAAGAATATTTTGAATATTAATTATTAGTATAGTAGCGTCTTTGTATCTACGGTGGCGCTAGTACGCACAAATCATCGTGCGAAAAACTGTGTAGAAATTGAGATTTTCTTTAAATAGCACTTAATAAATAATTAGTTCCATGATTATATGATATTTGAGAATTGTTACTATATTTTAATTGATTAATAATACGGAATAGACCATAAATGAAGGAAGTAAGTTTCTCAACAGGCGATAGGAAATACTCGTGTTTCGTCACGTAGTGTCGTAACTCAAGAATGTAATTTAATCTTATCGAATTCTTGAAATATTTACAATAAAATATTTTCGAAATGTTTCGTTCTTCATCTCTGGATTATTATGTAATTAGAAGTGAACACTTTGAGTAATAAATTTTTAAACGTACAGGCGGTGATTGCGTTTTTATCTTCTCACGTGCTGTGAATGGGTTATACTGCAGTGTGACGTCACCGAATCACACGACGAAAGGGGTTGACAACTCTTGTAATGATTGCAGAACCGTTATCAGTGTTATCAACGTGTTATCTACGTGTTATCACATTGTCACATGCCACTGAATAATCTGTGTAATATAGTTTCGAACCCCTCATTTGTGAGAGGATTTAAAAGTGTTAGCAGCTCATTAAATGCGTGAATGATGTTCAATGACGCTCAAATGACGATGTAATAACGAACCTACGACGCTTGAGATGTTGCCTGCATGACGTTCACCTACAAACCTTGCATGATGCTCAAATGAAGTTTGAATGACGTTCGTATGACGTTTGGAGAATGACGTCATCAGAAGACCTAGTGATCCTCGAATGATGCTTGGATGACGTTCGCATGACGTTTGAAGAATGACGTCATCAGAAGACCTGGCGATACTCGAATGATGCTTGGATGACGTTCGCATGACGTTTGGAGAATGACGTCATCAGAAGACCTAGTGATCCTCGAATGATGCTTGGATGACGTTCGCATGACGTTTGAAGAATGACGTCATCAGAAGACCTAGTGATCCTCGAATGATGCTTGGATGACGTTCGCATGACGTTTGGAGAATGACGTCATCAGAAGACCTGGCGATACTCGAATGATGCTTGGATGACGTTTGATCGATGCTCAAATGACGCTCGGGTAATTAGATGTAGTAACGATGCTCTAATGACGTCCACCTAAAAACTGTATGATGCTCAAATGAAGTCTGAATGACGCCTATATGACGTTCAGGTATCTTTGTAGAAAGCAATGACGTCTAACAGATTTTCAAATGACAATCAGACCACTGACTGGAACAATGACGTTCGCATATGACGTTCGCTGTGTGAGGCTAACATCAGCAGCTGGATTGGTTATAGGTCTCACGGAGTCACGCTATGTGCTGTGGTTTATGCAACACGCGGCAGCCCGTGCTTAAAATAAAATGAGGCAAGCCCCCGTGCATTTGGACAGGGACAAGCCCAAAGCAAAAGTTACCGGCAATTTCCGCTTCAGTCTTGTGGTTCTCCTTCATCAAAACACTATCACTGCAGTCTGCATTCAACCTTCAAACCGCTAGAAACAACAATTATTTCAGTCAGAGTGCTCCATTATTGAGTAAAAGACAAAAAAAAAAAAATGTCGCTGACCAGACAAATTGTCCGCCTGCAGTTCAGACAGCGGCTGTCCGGGCTCAAACAAAATGCCTCGTTTAAAATGTTAAGAAATTACTCTACGCTTAAAGATCAAAAAGAGCTGGCTGCTTATTCAAGGATTCTCCATACAGCTTCAGTAAGTTCTAATATTCTCATTTATCATAGATTTTTCTAGAGTTGTGGTGTGTGGATGGGGTTTGTCGCCATGACTACGCCACAACGCGGGATAAGATATTGATTTTTGTTCAACGCTGACGTCACAGGCCTCAATCTCGGGTTACTTTGAAATATAATGCGAATAGTTTGTTGTTAATTATAGTTTATTGATTTATTGATTTCGTTCTTTTTGTTCTGTAGACGGCGAACCGTTCGCAGGCAATCAACGTGTTCAGTCCGCGTGAAGAGTTCCACTACAACAAAAGGCAAGTTGCATCTTACATTGCTGATTAACACCTCTTAGCCCAGAAGAATGGTTACTATGGTTTAACACACGACTGAATGCGAACACTGGACATTCTCCTAAACAATGGTTACCATGGTAAAGTGTGTTTGAGTGGCAGAAGGTCAACAAAAGAGACCAGAACCGACCAGAACGCTCTGACAACCGATTGTGGAATGAGTGTTGTGGACTAGAATCGCGAAAGGAAAGCGAGAATCTCACTAAAAATCATGCGAGTCTCACAAAGGGTTATAGGTCTCACTCAAAGTCTTAAGAATCTCACTAAGAATCTTGAAAACCTCACGAAAAATCAAATAGCGAAAACTAGAACTTTCGCCTAGAATCCTTACGAATCTGAACAAGAACCTTGAGAATCTGACAAAGAATCAAGAAACCTTACTCAAAATCTTAGGAATATGAACAAGATTCTTAAGAATCTGACCAAGAATCTTGAGGATCTGACCTAAAATCTTGAAAATCTTATTCAAAATCTTACGAATCTGAACAAGAATCAAGAATCTTACTCACGATCTTGAAAATCTGATCAAGAATCTGACCAAGAATCTTAAGAATCTTATTCAAAATCTTAGAATCTGAACAAGAATTTTGAGATTTTGAACACGAATCAAGAAATTCTACTTAAAAGCTTGAAACTCTGATCACGAATCTTGAAAATTTTAATCCAGATTTTACGAATCTGAACAAGATTACTAAGAATCTCACTAAGAAACTTAGGAATCTCACTTCAAAATCAAGAATCTTACTCAGAATCTTACGAATCTGTCCTGTCTTGTTATGTTAGTGCGCTTGCGTTGTGAACTCGCAACTCGCAAGGCCTATAATGATGAGCAACCAAGACTGTCCCCCCGCACAGCATTTCCTCCGGGTTAACACAACACTCCGGTAATAGAACTCTGATTCGATTCAGTTAGCCCCTGCAGAACTCTTGAGACCCTGAGGAAATCTTGCACAAAAATGTCGGAAAAATGTGTCAGTAGCAACGGCAACGGAAACAAAACGGAAAAGAAACCCTGAATCGCCAAAACTCGTCTTGGTACAACTTGAGTTTTCTCGACTGCGGGTATCGTTCGTCACTTGTTTTTCTTTCCGTTTTTCGCTTCCTTTTTAACTTGGCATTCATTAGTAAATAGTTCTAGTATAGTTCTGTTAGTTGTTGAGGGTTTGCTTCAACTTGCGGGCAGCGTTCTTCATTTGTTTCTTACTTTCTCTCAGCCTAGAAAGAGCGGGAAAGTTTGAAACATGATTGTTACATGCAAGATTGTTGTTAGAAACCACCCATTAGGATTGTGTGAGTCTCTTCTAGAGTATTTGGAGTGAGCCGAATGTATTGATCGGCTTTTTCCGACTCTGACTGATGATAGCTGCTGAGTAAAGCGAAGCTCTGGAAGATAAATAATCATACCACAAAGTAGTATTAAAGTAACTGAATAGTCTTTGACTATTTTTTTTTTTTGTATACTTTTTAGTGATAAAGAACCTCCGGTGAGTGTGGAAGATTTACTGTTCGACATCTTCAAGCAAGATGACAGCGAGAACATTATTATGGGCAACTTTCTGTCGGTAAGATTTATTTGCTTATTAGATTCTAGTCTTCCATTTATTGATTCCTTTTGTTAGAATATTCACTATATTTATATCAAAATAATGTATACAGAATATGTAAATATTCCGTTCTGTGATAATGTAACTATTACTCACCTTTTTAGATAATTATAAGTTTGTTCGTTTATCTCTTTTTCTATTGTTATTTCCAAGGGGTCCGAAACTCCGAGAACGAGCATACGAAGATTACTTGATAACGTACGATAACACGGAGATAACAGGTTGATAACAGTGATAACAAATGACCTAGGTGTACGAAGATTATTGCAAGTTTCGGGCCCCTTTGGTTATTCCGTACAGAGTATTTAATTATTACATTGCTATGATCATTATTTGTTTACGTAATTATTGTATTGCTTTATCAAATTGTGTTAATTAATTTTCATTCATTGTGTTTCTGTTTAGTGTATTATTTTATTATTATTATTGTATTTGTTATGATAATGATAAGTAGTACTGGTCATTATGAATAGAGCTTCAACCCCCGAAAAGGAAGGTCTGAATAGGACACGGATCGATATAAACTGATTATTATATCGATATACAGGCAGAAGCGGAGGGGGTTCTCTGTTATGCTTGGGGTGGTAACCATTCTGGTATAGCCGGATCCTAGTAACCGTTCAAGTAATCGGATTCTAATGACCGATCAAGTAACCGACTGCAGTTACCATTTCAAGTAATTGTTCAGTTAAGCGGATCCTAGAATCGGTTTAAGTAACCGTTCAAGTAACCGGTTTCTAATGAACGACCACGTAACCGATTGCAGTAACCGTTTTAAGTAATCGCTCAGATAACCAGCTCCTAGTAATCACTCAAGTAATCGGATTCTAATGACTGATTAAGTGACCGATTGTAGTAACCGTTTTAAGTAATCGCTCAGGTAACCGGCTCCTGGTAATAATTTAAGTAATCGGATCCGAACAACCGTTCAATTAACCGTTCAAGTAGCCAATTGTAAAGTAATCGTTTAAGTAACCGCTCAAGTAATCGGATCCTGAACAAGTTTCAATAATTCATTTGATTTTAAATTTACGCACAAGTTCTGCCATTGATCTTTACTACTAGTTTAACATGATAACGGTTGATAACAAGACGATGACACTTGATAACACTTGATAACATCGGATAACTACCTTTAAACCACCATAGCTGAATCAAACGACATTCTAAGTTTCCTTCAGTGTTTCCACTTTGCGGGGAAATTCCTTGAAAAAAGGGGACAATGGAGTGTCAAAAGGGAAAAATAAGGGAAGAAGGGGGGAAAAAACTGGACTACAGCCCTGTATCTAGTACGGAGGGTAAAAAGGGGAAAATAAGGGAAGAGCGGAAAAAGGGGAAACTGAAAGTGGAAACACTGGCTTCCTTTGAGTGGAGGATTAAGTAGCAATAACGAGTAATCCTTTGCTAATAGCTAGATAAGCTCTTTGCTAACTACTTTCAGTATCACTCCTCTGCTAACTAACTAGCTAACTACTAGCTATTCTGCATAACCAACTACTTTCCCAAGAGGGATTAGAAGCTTTTCTCCAGTTAGTTGAGCTAATATACTGGAAACTATCGATTTTATCCGTTGAGAAAAAGTTATTATCGATCGATTCTTGGTGAGCTGGGTATATCGATCCTGGTCATGGAAGCGTGAAGATTAAGTTTTGCTCATTTCCTTTTTGCAGGCCTTATGGGCAACGGGATTGCGATCGACGGATCCGCGACTCAGCGAATTGATGGCAAATCTCCATAAGATCCAGCAGGATCTCGGACGTGAAATGCCAGGAACTCCTGAAGGATTGAGACTCAATCGGGATCAATTCAAACAGTTAATCGATCATTTTGAGCGATATCCAATCGATTGGTTTTGATTAATCGATTCTGTTTACGCAGGGCTGTCAACGAGAACATCGTCCTGATCTCCAGAGCTTTCCGACACCAGTTCGTGATTCCGGAATTCGAGGATTTCACCAAACAAATTGAAAAGTTCTACTGGAAGTGCAAAGATCTGGATAATGGAAAAGTAATTAATCCACTCATAAGTCTAATTAAATTAATTAACAAATATATATTTCAGTTTAAAAACCTGGAAAAAATCATATTTAATAGAGAATTTTTTGCTGATTCAGAATATGTATAGTGTGTAATATTAAATTTCAAGGGTTTTTCTTGAACTTTAGTTAAAATATTTGATTGTCGAACTGGCAACGTCGCACTGCACGGAGATAGGGAATTCGAGTTTACAGACGATTATTTATAGAAATTACTTAGAATAAATCATTTTTAAATTCATAAATTATCGAAATTAATGTCAATTCTGAACATTTAATGGAATCTGAGTTCTTTTTGGTGATTTTTATGATATTTAGACACAAAACAGTTGGTATACAAGAATAACCCGTAACAGAAACAAAGTCATTACGACTTTTAAACTGAGAAAAAATCTTCCGAAACAAAGGAATGACGTTATAAATATTTACTTAAAGGTTCTGCTAACTAATCAATGATCGATGGAGAAAGCTATCGATTATTCCAAAATATCAATTAAATAATCGAAGTTTCCACACGGAACCGATGGAACAGAAATCGATACCTACGTTTATGGACTAATAATCGCTATTTCTTATCAATGGATAGCTATATCTATAAACTAAATCGATTATCGATGCAGGTTGCCTCGTACATTCCTCAACTGGAGCGAATGAATCCCAACTACTGGGGTGTGAGCTTGTGTACCATCGACGGTCAGCGATTCTCAATGGGCGATGTCAAAATACCCTTCACAATCCAGTCATGCAGGTAGTAATCGATATTCCCTACTAAAGATATCGATATTGGAAAAGATCGATACTGTTGTTAATCGATTATCCTACTGTTAATGTGTTATTAGTAGTTTTATTAAAATAGGTTTGTTATTGCTATATTGTATTGCTCATTATATCGATTTATTTTATCATGGTATATCGATTATTGTTACTTAAATCGATTATTGTTGTTCAGTAAGCCTTTGACTTACGCCATCGCGCTGAATGAACTGAACTCGGAGGAAGTTCACCGATACGTGGGACAGGAACCCAGTGGCCGCATGTTCAACGAACTCATCCTCGATTACAACAGTAACTTACTTTCATTCAAAGTTGTAGAATAATTTTAGAGACGAATTCAGTGAAATAATTACCGATTAGGAAAAATAAAGTCGCCCGATAAGGGACTTGAACCCTTGACCTTAGGATTAAAAGTCCCACGCTCTACCGACTGAGCTAACCGGGCATGTACGCTTGACTTGACTGATATAAATTTATTCTTCAGATTTACCGTTACATGGTTGATTGATTCGTTTGATTCATTATATAGAGAAGCCTCACAATCCGATGGTAAACGCCGGTGCCATTGTGGTTCTAAGTCTTCTGCTGAACCTCACTGAAGTCGACATGACCCTGGCGGAGAAATTCGACTGGGTCTCCAACTACTTCAAAGTAATTTCAGTTAATATATTTATTAGTACCACTTATAATGAAATTAATTTTTTAGCGAATGTCCGGTGGTGAGTTCATTGGATTCAACAACGCCGTGTTTCTATCGGAGCGCGAAAACGCGGACCGCAACTACGCCCTGGCATTTTACATGAGAGAAAACAAATGCTTCCCCGAGAAAATCAACCTCAGGGAATGTCTCGACTTCTATTTCCAGGTTTATCAATTTTAATTCTAATATTACTAACTATATTACAGTTACATTTGTGGTTTACAGTGCTGCTCAATGGAAGTGGATTGCGAGAGCATGTCAGTAATAGCGGCAACGCTGGCTAATGGCGGCATCTGTCCTACTACGGGCGACAAGGTTCTGAAGCCTGACTCGGTTCGCGATGTCCTCTCTCTGATGCACTCGTGTGGCATGTACGACTATTCCGGACAGTTCGCATTCACCGTAAGACTTACTACTAACTATTTACTATCGACTATCATATATGAATAGAGCAGAATCGGTTAAATATCGATATGAATTGCAGGTTGGACTACCGGCCAAGTCTGGAGTCTGCGGTGGAATGCTGGTGGTGATTCCCAATGTCCTGGGAATCGCCCTGTGGTCTCCAGCTTTGGATCCTTCTGGAAATTCTGTTAGAGGAATTGAGTTCTGCAAGGTAATTACTCACTCAATGAGTGCTAATGGATTCACCTAATTATTGCTAATCCAGGAATTAGTTTCCGTCTTCAATTTCCACCGATACGATAATCTGAAACACGCAGTCAACAAACTGGACCCTCGACGCCATAAATACGAGACTAAAGGTCTCAATATCGTCAGTCTTTTGTTTTCTGCTGCTGCTGGGGATGTCACTGCCATGCGAAGGTAAAAAAAAACTGCAAAATTTTCGCACGAATTTTCAATAAAAATCGAGTATCATCAGCAAACAATTAAGCGGTAGAATTCAAACTGAAAATCCGTTAACCGTTCTTGAAAAAGAGCGCCTGATTGGCTCAACTCCGTTACCCAATCAGTTCAAACTTCAGCCAGCCAATCAGCGCGGCGACCGTTATTTTAAAAACGCCTAAGGCGATGCTTCCCAACATGGCGGACGGGCGCTTTCCGTTTATTGGCTTTATAACTAAAATTGTTATGATTTTTACTGCTAATACTATAGACATATATAACAATATTTATAAAAATGTCTTTTTGCAATAGATATAAACTATCGGGTGTAGATATGACCCAAACTGACTACGATAATCGTTCTGCGTTGCATCTGGCTGCTGCAGAAGGACATCTGGAGTGCGTTGAGTTCCTTCTGAAGCACTGTAGCGTCCCACCCAGTCCCGTAGATCGGTAAAATGACTTAAATTATATTAAATTTACATAATATAGTAATTAAATTCAATGTTCTTGATTCGGTATAGATGGGGTCACACACCTAAGGATGACGCTGTTCGCTTCGGTCACGTGGCGGTTGCTGATCTGATCCAGACTTACATCGACAAAGAGCATGAGACCCCATCAGCAGAATGAATACGACAACATCAACTACAACTACAACAACAGCTGCAACAAACTGCAACCATGAATGGAACTTTCGATGCTCATACTGACATTTTAGAGACCAGTATTACAAGCCTGCTCTTCCTTGGGGTGCTTCAAACATTTGTCATTTTAGAGATCTTTAGTGCACCACAGCGTTGTGTTACCATTGTGTTATCAGTGTGTTATCACTTGTTATCAACAAGTTTGGCACATTTTTTTTCTCTTAAATTCAGCTGTGTTTATATTTTTTTTCCAGTAATTTCTCAGAATCTTTGTCCAGTATACGTTTTCTAATAGAATTTGATTTAATGTCGATTAAGTTAATGTCGTTTTGCTGTGTCATGTTAACCAAACGGGGGGTTCGTTACTCGGTTTTTGCAATAATTTGCCAAAATTCAAATTTCGCGGTTTTTTTTTAAAAAAGATATCTGGCCTCAGAGTAGCGAACCTTCAGGATCACTAGTTAAATCAAGTCACCTTTTGATGTTCCAGCCAATTTGCGAATATAAACTCTCGGTGTTGTCCAATATACAAGAAGCAAAAACACAAATATTTATATGATAATTATTATAATGATCTTAATACTTCAAACGGGGTTTCACGATTACATGTATTAGATATTGATCTATGATGTGTTGGGTATTTAATCAAGTACAGTTCTTCCATTAACTTTCTTTTGAGGAGGGTTACACCAAGTTACACAGAGGAGGGGTTGGCAACTACTCAAGAATCATTCTCAACTCCATTTAAGAATCAAAGAGTTGCCGACCCCCTCTCTGGTTTATCAATGTGCGATAACATCGAAAGCGATTTATCAGATACGAAAAAAATATTATTGGTGAAGGACACTCCCAACCTCCATTTTAAATAAATATATTATGATTGTAAAATAAATTCAAGGTTTGAAACTTATTTTTGATAAAATTAAAGTCTATATATATGTATATATAACTTAACAGAAAATAAACATTTGAGTATTCTAGCGTTTTTTAGAAATAAGATTTTATAGATATTAATAACTAATTAAATATAATTTAAATGTTTGAATGGAGGTCGGGATGTTCCATAGAAAATAAAATTATTTATACTAAAGTTATTTATATATGAATTAAAATTTAAGTGAAAGTTTAACAGGAATTTTCGCCAGAAAATTCCAGGAATCCTGGAACAAAATCCTGGATCCAAAGGATCAGGGATAAATCCTGGAAAGTTTGGGGGAAAAAGTCCTGTAAAAAACAAATGACTAGCGGATTTGTGCGGATGTGGTGTGGTGCGGAGTTTCTTAGTCACGAGGTCCGGCGAAAACGCGTCCAGTGATGCGCTTCTCGTTGGCCGTGTGGTGCGCCTGTTCCCGGGCCAAGTCCCCGGCTACCGGTCCGATGCAAACCAGAGGATCCCGGAAATAGCTGCAAGCCTACAAGGTAATATTATATGTTATTATTATTAATGGTAGTAGTAGTAGTAGTAGTAGTAGTAGTAGTAGTAGTGGTGGTGGTGGTGGTGGTGGTGGTTGCAATAGTAGCAGTAGTAGTAGTAGTACCAGTAGTAGTAGTAGTAGTAGTAGTAGCAGTAATAGTGGTAATAGTAGTAGTAATAGTATTAATATTAGTAGTAGTAGTAATAATACTAGTAGTGGTTGCAATAGTTGCAATAATAGTAGTATTAGTAGTAGTAATAATAATAGCAGTAATAGTACAAGTACCAGTAGTAGTACCAGTGGTAGTAGTAGTACCAACAGTAGTAGTAGAAGGGAGCAGTAATAGTAGTAGTATAGGGGGCAGTAAACAGTAGTAGTAGTAGCAGTATTGGTATATTAGTTATAAAAATAAGTTATTAGTTACTGTACCGTATCTTATTTTGACAACACCTTATACCATCAGTTTGTCGACGAAGATGTAACTTCATAACACTGATAACAAATTATCAAACACTAGCAGCACACAGACAACGTGCTGATAACCTCTGATAACACTTACGAACCCTTTGTTTACTAACACCGGATAACAGAGACCAAAAACTTTTAATTCTGTTTGATTAAGAAGTTAGCTGGACTCATGAAAGTTCTATATACTTTCACATCACGCAATCCCCATGTATAAAAAAAAAGGTTCAAAACTTACACCCAGATCATGTTATCGTGTGTTATCAACCTATTATCAACCTGTTATCATCGTCTACCCCATTTGTGCTAAAAGATGAAAGCGCTGGAAAGTGCGATTCAACTTGAAAAGCCTTTTGAAAATCAACTCTGGCCTTTTTGAAAATTTCACGCAGCTTCTCCTGCACACAACTTTGCTCTCAACACAGAAGAAACAAATAATGCAAAAGAAAAGGAAGTTGTAGAATGATAAAGGTTGATAACGGTTGATAGTATATCTTCCGAGACGCTGGAGAAACAAGGGTCTTGGTTGTCAGAAGCGCCAAGAGATCGATAGAGCGAGGACAAAGCTACAATCATACATTATGCAGGCGCTTCAGTGTTCGCTCTTCCGTTATCACTGATAACACTCTGATAACAGGTGATAACAGGTTGATAACAGTGATTTCATCCCTCACCTTGCGGGGCGCCTGACGATGTCGTCGCAGCAGCTGACAGCAGAGTCCCTTGCTGATGTCGCACTCGCTGCTCAAGCCGCACTCCTCGTCTGTGCGAATAAAATAAACAAAAATATTATTTATAAATAATATTTTATGATTTGATTGTATAGTATAATCACAACTGATTGCATTAATGTAATTATTTTGGAAGTTTTCCCGTCCTTTGATGTTTGGTTAAACAGTTTAACTCAGTTAAGTCGAGCAGGGGTCCCTTACTTCTATGATTGGGGCCTAAACTTCAGATACTAGAAAATTCAGCCCTAAAACTTCGTTTAATTCAGTTTCAGTAGTAGTAGTAGTAGTAGTAAAAGTAGTTGTAGTAGTACTAGTACTAGCAGTAGTAGTAATAGTAGTTGTAGTAGTACTAGTACTAATAGTAGTAGTAAAAGCAGTAGTAGTAATAGGAGTTAGTGGTATTAACAGTAGCAGTAGTAGTAAAAGCAGTAGTAGTAATAGGAGTTAGTGGTATTAACAGTGGCAGTAGTAGTAAAAGCAGTAGTAGTAACAGGAGTTAGTGGTATTAACAGTAGCAGTAGTAGTAAAAGCAGTAGTAGTAGTAGTAGGAGGAGGAGTTAGTAGTATTAGGAGTAGCAGTAGTAGTAGTAATAGTAGTAGTATTAGTAGCACTAACAGTAGAAGCAGTAAAGCAATAGCAGTAGTAGTAGTCATAGTAAGTAGTAACAGCAGTAGTGGTAGTAGAAATAGTAGTAAGAGGAGTAGTAGTTGCAGTATCAGTAGTAGCAGTAATAGTATTAGCAGTAGTAATAGTAGCAGTAGTAGCACTAGCAGTAGTATTAGCAGTAGTAGCAGTAGTAGTAGTTATGATAACAATAATAATTTCGTTAAAAATGTTTACTAAATTGTTTTTTGGCGTCTCCGGGCTGCTGGCAGACTCGGCTTCCCTCGCTGAGAGCGCAGACCAGTCCCGAGTCGCAGTCGGCGTTTCGTCGGCAGACGGAACCTTCCCGCTGGCCGTGCGGCTGAAGACAAGTTCCCACACCTGCTGCTCAAACACAAAACAATTTTCATACTAAATTTCATAATATCATCTAAATCATATGGTATCATCTTGTTATTTACATGTGATAGTGTAACTTCTAGACCCCTTTAGTCTTTTGAACTGAGGCAATTTGCATGACACAACTTCAAAAGACAAACGCGAAGCTTTGTTTACATTCAATCCGCCATCTTGAATGGCTGAACACAAACTTCCGCTTCAAAGGAAAGTCTCACAGACAACTGAAGTTAAGTTAATCAACGATCAAACAAAGATATTCTATACAAAAATATTCAGCAAAGATACACAAAGATATCATATCATCTCGTTTATTCATATACCATGCATTGTTTAAGTCAATTAAAGGTATTTAATTCAATTAACTATCAAATAACGAGTACTTACGTTCGTCCAGGTCTACGCAGACGGTACCGGGACAGCAGTGCTCGTTGGAGGAGCAGCGCCTTCCGCCGCAGGCGGCGTTATCGCCTGACTCCTCGCTCTCTTCGCTCTGCAGAATCGATTCAAGGAAATCCGTTGCCGAGGATGCGGGCAAATAGCGCTACAAACAAACGTCAATCTAATCATTAAATATTCTTTTTTATTATAATTAGAGAGTGTGTATGCCAGTGCACAGTTTGTATTTTGGCAATTTTTTTTTCCTTTTCTGGTGTATTGTTGAGTTGAAAAATTTAAGCGCAGTCTAACACGAACGAGTGCATGTTCATTGCTTACGTGCATTCGCCATATCGTTTCCATATCCCCAAGATACATCATATATAATGCACACACAAACGTCCCACAGAACTTTCTGGGTACCAAACTCATAAGTTCAAGTCAAAAAAACCTTGTGCGTCATATTTCAGTATGAATACTAATTATTCTGTAAAGAGAATGAATACAATTTGAAGAATAACCTGCTGTTGTCCGTGGTGGTGATTACCGAAGCTTCCATAGCCCATGTTGGAGAGCATCTCGGGGCTGAACCGGTTGAACCGACCGCTCCAGCCGTGAACCGAAGCGATGAAGCAGACAATAGCTGCTGCAAAGATCACGAGCGACTTCATTTTTTGTTGGTCCTACGGACGAAGTTGAGAAGTTTGGGACGGTAGTGTTCGGTCTGGAAGGTGCCGACTCAATGGCTCACCTTGGTCATCGAGCGCTGCTTCAAAAACCTTCCCCCTGCTCACGTGCCCTTTGCTCTCTTATTGGCTTGACGACTGCCGGTTTATAAGGTGGGGCTTCGTCTACTCCTTGGTAGGTATTGGTAGGTAAGATGAGCAAGGATTTTTCTCGTAAGACAGTAACAGGCAAACAGTGTACAAGTATTGTGGAGCAGCTGTATTCACGAGTGGGCTGTTTATTAGTCCGTGGTAGGTGATGGTAGGGAATATGAGGAAAGATAGACCGCTTTACTCATAAGACAATGATAGGCAAAGTGTATGGTAGCATTGTGGAGCAGCCATATTCACGAGTGGGCTGTTTATTAGTCCGTGGTAGGTAATGGTAGGGAATATGAGGAAAGATAGACCGCTTTACTCATAAGACAATGATAGGCAAACTGTATGGTAGCATTGTGGAGCAGCCATATTCACGATTAGACTGTTCATTCGTTAGTGGTAGGGAAGTGGTTGGGAATATAAGCAAAGATAGCCGACGCTTACTCTGGTATTCACAAGTGGGTTGTTCATTAGTTCGCGGTAGATTGTGGTAGGGAGGAACCGTGAAAGACATGATTCACAAGGACAGGGCTTTGAATACTGATGGTAGGAAACAGTATAGGAAAGCACCATGTAGACTGTATTCACATAACTGTGCATCACGAACATGGTAGGAAAAGATAGGAATTATGCTGAAGTACGTGCGGAGAGTTAGGGTCCTGATAGAGTAATGGTAGGAAAGGATTACGAAATGACACCATGGATGAGTTGAAACTTAAGCATGTTGTGCTGGTAGGAAACGGTAGGGCACCACGCTTAGTATTCACATGTGCTATCTTCATGAACTCGTGGTAGGAAATGGTTTGTAATGATATGGAACGGTACTTAATGGTAGGGAACTATGGTAATGTATCTTTCGTATTCACGATAAAGAGCTTGGAAACTCATGGTAGGTAAATGGTAGGGAACAATTGCAGTAAATGAGAATTCCAGCGATCCTAACAAGTTTTATGACTTTTATCGCCTTGTTATCACACACTAACGCTATAATCGTATTATCAGTCCTTTATGGGATTTTATAACCCTGTTATCAAATTAACAGCCATCATACTCTGCATAAAAATGGCGTATTAATTAATTAATTGAGCCACTGGGTGTTCGTAATTCAATTCCCGCTCATTAGCAGAGACCTTTCCTTCGGATTAACACTGAATTAAATTAAATTAATAATTTCTATGACCTTTTCACACAAGACACGTAGTTTTCGCCCAGTAACAGTAACTGGATCTCTTTTGCGGTCTGTGATTTTCTTAGAAGAAAAAAGGGACCAAATCTCGGGCGAATTGACGAGATATCCCAGGAAGGATCTCCTCGTACAATTATCGTATCTAATTGAGCTTTCGTGTCTCGTCCTTGCGCCTCGTTTGCGGGCCGAAGGCGAAAAAAAAGCTTCAATGGCTCGTTTTCCGGACTACACGTCGCGTCCTTCGTTTGCATTGGTAATTTTCATCCTTCGTCGTCTGCTTATGTGAGCAGAAATGTCTATACCACGAAGAAAGAAAACTGTAACATCCCAACCTTTAAGTAGATTCCGTACAAGGAGGACGTAAAAAAAAAAGAAGTGAATTTCACATAAGAAAAGATAAAATGATTGCCGAGGAGTTTGTGCTGCTCGCCGGGCTCTCGCGGGATTTACGGCGTCGCCCGCGGCGTAATTTGATGGCCGCCATCTTGGTGAACTTTCCCCTTCAGTCTGCCGCCATTTTTCTCGCTCGAAAACTAAAACCCTGTAGAGCTTTGAGATGCTAAAACTCGAAATTTTATCATTTGCGTTATATACACGAATTGAATCAACTGATGAGGGGGCTGTATCTTCATCAAGGGGACCAAAAGAAATTGCTTCAGTAGATAGAATGGTGCTTGGTCATCATCGATCAGCCGAACAGGGGCCAGCCTAAATGGTAGCCATAGCGGAATATGGAACAAGTACTTCTCATCGACGTTTATCCATTTACTTCCTATAGACACAACTCCTTCAAGAGCCCAGGGGTGTGGTCCGTGTATACACACGTCAAGGGGGGGGGGGGGTCTGTAGATTCCAGTACACCCACGTGTTATCAGCTGTTATCACATGTATCAGCCAAAATTTTTTAGGGGGAGGGAAGGCGCCGTCGATGGCGTCGAGAGTTTTTGTTAGCAAGTGTAAAGGTTGTTCTGTATTGACCGTCCGGGGCGGGTGCTGACGTTCCTCGGGTGTGTGTGGGGCGTGTGTGTAAAGGGTGTGTGTATAGTGGTGTGGTGTACACTGTTGACCGGTTGTCATGGCAACCTTGTGTCATTAGCAGGTGTGTCCTCCGATATACCTTTTACCCGGAACGAAAACGTGGGAAATTTTCCACAGCCATAGTCCGTCCATTACCGCTGGGAAGTGCGGCAACATCCCCGGTGTGATCGCTTCATCATATCTCCCACGTCCAAGGTTTCTTTTAAAAGATATTTTGATAAAATATTATATCAAGAATTGCTGTGTTAAATATTAGTCATTTTTTATTATTATAAGAATAAATATTTACTTGGAATGCAGCTTACCAGCGGAAATTTTATTCATTTTGGATTAGATCAAAATGGGATGTAATTCCAGCGTCGAACAGCAACGGATTTCCGGATTCTACGCCAACGGGAAACTAGATTGCCCGGTACGCAGTCCCTTTTACCTAAAAAAAAATAGAAAAAATACAATAAATTAATTAATCAAATATAATTAAGGAGTTTTGCTGAGGAAGGCAACAATGTAATTCAATGAATTTTCCCGATTTTTCAGGGCGATTTACGTGAAGTGGAGGAAGGGACCACTCGAGCAGCTCCACTTATCAACGAGGTACTCTTTTCCTCTATTCCACTTACACACCAAAAATCAATACGCAACGTTTTATATAACCGCAGCCCATCACAATAACATCCAATCATAATACTAATGTAAAATGAAACATAAAACGGGCCGCGTAAACGATATATGTTGCTGGTTACAGCGCAAAACCCTATAAGCTCAGTAAAGAAATAAAGTATCGTTAGGGAATAAGTCCAGCAACAGCCACAAAAAGGTAGAAACAAGGATATATTCAGGATATTAACGTCACATATATTGAGCTTACGTAGCGTAGATCCTGTACGTAACCAAGTAAAGGTATACGAAACATTAAATCGTTTTTAGAGTGAATGCGATGTGAGCACGCTGAAGAAATACCTGAAGCTGGAACGACAGATCACGGCTGCCGAGGAGGGCGACCCGCTGCAGATCCTTGAGATCAAGACCAAGAGACTGGAGCAGCTTCAAGGGGAACTTGATAAAGCCCACAGACAGCTCAAGGAGCTCGAGTTCCTAATGTAAATATTCTATTCTCATGCAAATTTCTCAAAGTCTCGGGAAACGGGCAATGTGTTGTCGTTCATAATGGCCAACTCGTGGCACGACGCAAAATAATTCGGCCAGAATATCAAGTAACTGGATCCCTTGTACAGACATTTAAAAAACAAAACAGTTTCTGTCTTTGTAAAGTGAAAGAATCGATTGTCTCGGCAGCGGGAGGATATCACGACAACTTTCTCGCGTTACAGAAACGTCGCGATGAGTAAATAAATTATTACAAATCCTCGGGAGAACCCCAAAGCTCTGTATGAATCTTTTAACTCTGCGGGACCTTTCTTTTTAATACTCGGGCATTTGTTTTGTTTGGGCTTGGAAAAACTTTTGACAGCAGTTGAAACTTTCTTATACCTCGGCACGAGTTACGAGTCCCTCGACGAGGTTTCCCCGCTAAGCCTTTTGTATGTTGTTTGCTGATATTTTCTTCATACTGACGTTAGAACCAATGAACTGGGAATAGACAGCGACGTGGGAGGTGAAACGTCCGTGCAAATGGCCATTTCCAAGTTTTCTAAATCGCCTTCAACAGCCACCGAGGAACAGGAGGAATACTTTGCCCTGCTGAATAAAGAAGTAAACAGCCTTTTAAATTAACCCTAATTACCTCTTCGACAATTTATTACTCGACTTTTACTTACCCAGGAAATGGCCAGGAAAGCAATTCACGCTTTCGAGGAAGAAAAAATTCAGCTGGAAAAAGACGTGGCGGAACTGCATTCAAAAGTCGAGTCGCTCAACGCCATCTACCGGGAACAGGACCAACTACTTGGTGAATTTTTCCCAGAAAATTCAATGCTCAATTTAATTGTAATTTATTCGAATGGAAAAGACCGCATCTTCGGCAAGGAATACGGCAGTGTTCAGGAAAATATACTGGAAGCGCAGTTAGATATTCTAGAGGAAAGAAGAGCGGCCATTGTTCAAGCAGACGCTCTGTGGCGACAAGGTCGCCTGATGGTCGAAACCGCCTGCACTGAACTGGGGAACGCATTGCAGATATGGGCCACACTGGTTCATCCACAAACTCGGTAAACTATTTACCAGATAATTTAAAGGCTATAATATTAAATGATGTAAAATAGGGACGCAGAGTCTCGTTTCCAAGCGGCTGCTCAGGTGAGGGACAATCTGGTAGCGGCTGGGCAGAATTTACTTGGAGCTCATCAGAATCTCTACGATGTCGAGTTCCCGTACTGCAAACTTGATGAAATCCAAACACTCAGCAAAGTAAGACTCAACAGTTCAATTAACTATTAGGTAAAATGTAACAGGTTGTAGCAGCGATACTATCGAGTCTCTGTTCGAAACGAGGTGTTTGACGTTTCGTACGGTTTCTTCGACAAATCACAATATTGTTTTAATTCTTAAAATTTCAGGAATAAATCTTAAAATTATCAATACTTTATAATTCTCATTAAAATATGTATTATTTTAAAGACACATTCAAAGTTAAAAAGCTAACAATCTCATTGGTCAATTTGAATCTGGTAACTTCAATCCTATTTGTCAGAGTGACGATATAGCTCCGCCCTCTGTGACATGATTGGCCAGCATTGGCTCTTCGTGACTGGTAGATCATCCACTCTGACCAATAGGATGAAAAGTCATCCTTGAGACCTATTCGGATTGGTTGCAACCACTTTTACGACCCTAGAGGACAGCCAGTCTAATTATAATTGATAAAATTATTATTGTTATTAGTAGTATTACTATTTTCAGGCCACTGCTTACGTTTTCACGGACATGCAATCGGCTGACAGACATAAACACGCAGCCCAGTGTTACCAGGCAACTTATCTACGAGCTAAAGCCCTTCTCCAGTGGATCGATCAGGTAAATATAACTCTTCCAACTTATTAAATATTAATAATAAACGCTTTTATCGACTCTTGCATTAGTTTCCAGTGGAAAATTAAGGATGTCCGCTACATCCTGAACGATATCCGTAACTTATCCTGAATATCCTGAACCACGTCCTTTCGTGGATGAGTAAAGAAAATTGTGTTGAGCATTGTGAATCTTGATTATTCAGGGCACCATTAAGTATCCTGAAAAGCTTTTTTTCAGGACGCTCTGAAGTACCCTGAATATGTATTATTCAGGCATTCCAATGTCAGGGTCCTGAACACTCTGGAAGTGAGCCAATTTCACTGCACTCAGAGTCCTGATTGGCATCCTGAAAATGTCCTTTTCACGATATTTTCAGGGTCCTGAAACTGTCCTTAATTTTCTGCTGGGTTAGTACTGTCAACTTAATCCGCTAATTAAGTATGAATTATTGATGTTCAGGTGATTCATCTGACTATTCAGCGCGACTTGGACGCCATCAACGGTGAAGTGAGAAACACCTCAACCAAACTGCGCAACGAACGTGTCAAACTTATCAAAGAAAGGGTATCAATATTAATTGACATCATAATTTCATACTCAATTGGTCATATTAATTCTAGAGTTAATTAATTTGTTACTAAAATTAAGTCTGAATTATAAATAATAATAACTGAATAATGAAAATGAATATGTGTAATACAAAGTCAAAGTTAATTCATTTTTAATTAGTATTAATTAATTAAATTAAGTTTTGATCAGTCTATTTAATTTATTAATTTAACTTAGTGTAATTTAAATAATTCATTTGATACAGATATTTTGCTTTCAGATTATCGAAGTCTACGGGAACGATTTCGACGTCGAGATGCTCATCGAGGAGGAAATGCGACAACAACAGCCCATCAAAACCCCAGAAAATTCTTACAATCAGGTTTTTTGTGCATTTTTACAATAATATTATTTGTATTATTATTAATATTAATTTTTAAAAATGCTTCTAGAAACTCGACGAAGTCCTTGAGTCCAGCGATTTGGCCCCGACCCCGACAAGTGCCGAGATTTTTGGTAAAATAAATAAATTAAAATTTTAAAGAAATATTGAAAATTTCATTTCATTATATTTTATTAATATTAAAAATGTAAATTATTATAGTTGAATTATAACGAATATATTTATATATATTTAATATAATTAATATATTTATAACGAATATATATTGAATATTAACGTATATTACTCTACATCAAATTACGAATTTGAGAACTTTTATCTTTATACTGGTAATCTGTGATAATTATGATAACAACTGATAACACTTGATAACATTTGAAGGGAAGATAAACCAACTGGCAGCCGAACATCAACAAGAAATGGAGCGCTACTTGGAAGAAATGCAGTCGACTCAGGGCAGACTGAACAGCCATTTACAGGTTATTCTATATTTGATTATGTAAAATAACTTTCTAATTATATATAGAGGGATGAATGAATTATTTAAAGTTATTTATTTCGATTGTAGGAGGTTTTGAAAGAGCGTCGCCAGCGTCGCGCGCGTCAGAGACTGGACGAAGCCGAGAAAGCAGCTTTGATCGAATAAAAATGAACAAAATTTTAAATTATAGTATTCATTCACTCAATATATTTAAACGATACGGCCTTAAAAACAGCACTTTGCCTATAAAATTTTACTCAAAATACTCAAAAATTATATTAAAACTATTAAATTGGTTTTAGGCATCATCATAAGCATGGACAGTTTACTTAAATTATCAAATTATGGTTAGCTTTAATGTCTGTGTCAATTTAAATGAAATAAACAGTATCATTTGATGGGATTAACTGTAAATTCAATTAAGTACAAAAATTAAAAAATATACATGTTATATAGTATTCTTGTATTGTAAATCTATTATTAATCTTATTATTATTACATTGAAAAGTGACGCCTAGCGGGAAAATTTTGAACTAGGTGCAGAAACGGTGTGTTGGCACTGCTTGGGCTGTCATCTACTGCACCGACAGCTTGAAATTGCAATACAATAAAATTTTTCATTTTCGCCTTTTTCAAACCATTCCGTAGGATAATTATATAAGAAAATGGAAAGCGGGTTACTGGTAAGTTGTATTTTAAGCTATATACTAGTTATTTAAGAGATTTAACAAAAAGAGTTAAGACCAGGGTAATTTGTTTACATCAAAATTATCAAATATCCATACGCCGAACACATTAATAGAATTTCTGTTGTGAATTTATTTGTTTTCTAGGAGCCTTCACTTTACTCCATCAAAGGAATCGCCATCCTGGACAATGACGGCAAACGCATTCTGGCCAAATACTATGACCCCAACACTTTGCCGACACCCAAGGAGCAGAAAGCGTTCGAAAAGAACCTCTTCAACAAAACGCACAGGGCCAACTCGGAAATCATCATGCTTGACGGCCTGACGTGTGTCTACCGCAGCAACGTGGACCTGTTTTTCTACGTTATGGGGAGCTGTCAAGAAAACGAGGTAACTTTCCAACACCTCACACACAAACATTGCGTTTTTCTAAGTTTTCTTGTTGCTCAGTTGATACTGTTGAGCGTCCTGAACTGTTTCTACGAAGCCGTTAGCCAAGTTCTCCGCAAGAATGTCGAAAAACGCACTCTGATGGACAATCTCGACATCATAATGCTCGCCCTTGACGAAATCTGTGATGGAGGGTAAATTTACACATTTCTACAAGTCTTTTCGTTTTTGAACTTGAAATAATTCAAAATGAAATAGAATCGTGCTCGAGTCCGATCCAGTCGCCATCACTTATCGAGTGGCTCTCCGCAGTGACGACGTCCCGCTAGGCGAACAGACAGTCGCGCAGGTAGTTATGAGTTTTAACGTTTTTCGTTAGTAGTCGACTCCTGTTCTCGTTTTTTTGTTGAAAACTTTTTGTGCAAGTCTTGATCTTGTTTAATTGCGCAGGTTCAGCAGAAGTTGACTGCCACAGGTACAGAATTATTACCACAGAAAATTTTCTATTTGCTTTAGTTTGGCTTTCAAATCATCGGTAACAATGAAGCGTTGGGCGAAAAGCTTCAGTAAAAACATAAAACGGGGCATGAACGATTTGTTTTCTAAAATCGGGACAGCACTTATTGTGGTTGCTTGCACAAAGGGTGAAATCGTTCGAGTGCTTTATAGCGTTGATTATTTCAGTTAATTTTTGTGATTCTAGGTTCTGCAATCCGCCAAAGAGCAGCTCAAGTGGTCTCTACTGAAATGAAGATCCTCGGCTTCAGCTGGGGCAAGTCCACCGCAGCCCCGAACTAACAGCAGCGGGAGAAGTTGCAGAATCGAGCCCGCAAACCAAATCTGTAACTCGCTACTTTGTCAGAAAGTTTAATCTTGTAATACATTCTACCTTTTCAGTTGAGTTTTATCATTTTCTCGTTTCTGCGACAGGAAAAGCGCGTATAATAAGGCATTAATGATCGAGTTTTTGCAAGTCTAATAATATACAAGAGCCTCTGGAAAAGGTTTTTTGCTGGTGGCGTGCATGCAGATGAGATTCTTTGCATACCACGCAAGGCTGGCATTGAAGCAAGCGTATTTTTGTGTTGTGCATTTTATTTTCTACATGTTCTTGTGCTTCTCAAGGTCGGCTGCTGCGTTTAGCTGCCTCCCTCCACTTTACCTGCGCAAGTTAAATGCATCCAGTGAATCTAACGGTGTAAAACAACCACTCAAGGACACACACTCCGTTAAAGACACCCCTTTCATGGACACAGAAACCTTGCCCTTAACGGACAACCTGCTCCTATACTAGAAAACTAACATGCCAGAATAGGAAGATAATCAGATTTTTTAAAGTAAATTCTTGTGTTACAAACCCCCACCTTGTTCTCTGGTGAGAAGTTTATCATGCGCTATAAATATCTGTCCCATTCTACTGGTTTCTTGTGACGAAAATAGTCATTTCTTATGCACTTTCACACCTCCGCAAGTTTCTATACGAAGCCCATAACGATGCTGTTGACCCATGTTACGTGATAACACTGATAACAAGTGCCGGAGGAATGCGAAACGGTTTATTTTTGGGGTGCCTTTTCGCATTCCATCAAGTCACACGGTCCCCGAGTCCATTGCGAGTCTAAATTTGAACTCAAGTGCATAAGGCCGCAAATAGATGATCAAATACCAAGCGAAGATTCTTTCAAGATTCTTTGAGAAGAATCTTATGGAGGAACAGTATGATAATAGTTTATAAATAATTTTATTCTCTAACCGGATCTTGTGCCGGAACTGCACGCTTCAATAACCCTTTAAATGTTTCACCAAATTTTCCCAGATTTTTGGTTTTTTCCCATGCCTCGGGAGTACTCGTATATTTACCTCGTCGTTCTGGACAATACACTTATCATTTTACAATTGGAAACATTTTTATAAACATATTTGTAAATCGATGAACGAAACTTTTTCGGAGAAGAATGAATTATTAATGTGCTGGCTTTTTAATGGCGGTCTTAATGGGCGCTGATTGAAGTAAAGTGTGTTTTAGAAGCGTGGTCATATAAGGTAATTGGCGAGAAAGGACTGCATTCCTTATGGTATGAGTCAGCACACTGCGTTCCATCGTATGCCGAATTCGCGTCAATAAAGGTCAATTTCGCTCACCACTGAATGCGGAAGTACCTTTCCAAGGACGTTTACCGCGACCCCTCAACAACGGACACCCGTTTCAGAGCTTCTATGCAATCTACTATTTTCAGTAAGGATCAGAATTGCTCGTCTCAGCTAAATTAATAATTTGACTGCAGAATTGGGGTTTCTCGTGCTGGTTATAGGTTCGGGAAGGTGTCCGCTCTGGAGGAGACATGCAGCGAACGTTGTTGAGAAGGTAAACCAGCTACATTCCTAGCATTCCTCGGGAAATCCCGTACCTGGTCTCAACACGCAACTTCAAGGTTGTTTCTGGCCCCGCTTTAATGCCAGCTGCAACCCAACGCCCACTTGCAAGCAACAGTCACGACTGGACAAAACTTTCAAATTCAACCTTACAAACCTCCAATCTTATACGCCATCTGTTGACGACAGTTATTTGTAGAGCTTCCTTAACATTAAAAGTCTGAGAAATCTTAACCTTTGTTAATCGAACATTAATTTCTTTGCAAATCTTTGTATTATACTAAATACATGCATAGGACGTGTTCAACTACACTGTAGTTGTAACTTGCGTCGGTAGATGGCGCTACAATCGAAGGAGATTATGGCGGGGCGGCAATTTTTAGGTTCCTCTTGTGCGGTGTGCGGGTTGGGACTCCTTTTTAGTAATGGGTGCTTCGCACCGGCTCCTCATTACGTTAGCAGATTTCGTAAGAGCAAGATCCCCATCCGTTCTTGTCAACACAGTTTCTTTGCCCGACGTGTTGGGTAAAGCAAATGATTTTTTTTGTTGAGCATTTTGCAGGGTAGCCTCTTCTAGGCTTTGTCTGTGCGATGAAGTCTGCACTTTCAGTTTGATCATTGGACAACGTCTTGAAGAGGTTAACCTGCGATGTTCATTCAAACTTCCAAGTTTCGCGAGACTGAAAATCAAAGCTTTAAGTTGTTTATTTTATTCCCAGTTTATGCTGTTTTATTGTTGCACTAAAACAAATACATGTTATGCTGTGACAGAAAGAGTGTATTATTTTATTAATAAGATTCAGTGGGTTGGTTTCCGAATACGATGGTAGTTGGGCAGAACCTTGGAGAGAAACTCGCCCTGTGCGACGGGGGCCTGAAATTAAACAAGACTTACAGATTTACGTTCGTAATAATATTTTTAAAATAAAAGTACTGGGTTTCGTTCGCAATGAGTTCTTCGTTTTGTATTCAAACCGAGTCCCGAGAAGAGTGTCCCTTCGGGTAAAGTTTCCGAAACCTCGACTCTGCATTTCGCTCCGATAACGCACGCACTGGAAAGAATTGTATGCTTCCCTATATACGCTGCACAAGAAAATATTATTTCAACTGAATTATTTTATTAAGAAAGGAAATATACCTTTGGATTCTATTACGTTATTGTCTCCTATTTTCTGAGACTCAACGTGACAGTCTACTTCGAAAACATTGTTGTTCCCAACGACGATGGGCTGTCCCGATTCATGCCTCATAAAAAGTTACATATACTAAAACGATTTCAATATTAACAATTGGGCATGTTACTGGTTAATTATGGTCACTTGTTCCTCTATAATGTTATTTTCGCCAATTATTATGGGTCCAGAAAGGGCCAGGATCCGGGACCTGGGATGAATCACTGTCTTTGGGCCTATGGTTATATCGCCTAGCAATTCACATTCACTGCATACCACGGCTCCGGTTGCTATTTTCAGACTAGCAAATGCAAAATAGATAATCAACCTTTGTATGTTTCATTATTTTATTACTTGGAGGTGATGGGTGGTAGCGATTCTGTCATTTTCCACAGTCGGATTGTTTTGCTTTTACTTTGGCATTCACAGCGTTGCCATATATTTATTATAATATAAATACAAAACATTCTTTTTCAAAAAGAATTCTTAACTTTATTTTTCGAAAAAATTAAATTTGATATAAAACTATTATAAAAATAACTATAAAATTAATTTATATTTTAAGCTGTTTACTTATGGAATTTTTACTAATTTATCAAAAATTATATTAATGTCACAAAACTAGTAGCCCTAAGGCGTTTCTGCATACTGTGACTTGTGGTCGAAAACTGCCCCGTTATTCCTGAATACTAAACTTGTCGAATAGGAAATAGTTCGTGATTTTGCTTTTACGGGGAAAAGAAAAAGGCGTAATAGTCAGCTTGCAGGAAAATCGCCCATAGGCAAATATGTGGCATAGCGTAATAGTGGTGAGCATATGTGAGCTTGGTATATAGCATTTGGACTTGTCACTCTGTTTACAAATTTTAATGTTTGTTGTTTCTGTGTTATTTTCATAATTTTGTACTTTATCATCTTCTCTTTCGTTTGTCCAGGTTTTGGTATTGATCTCCACATGCTACTTTGATGAGATCTGCGGTTAGTGTGATTCTCTCGAGTCCAGCTCGCGAGTCAGCCATGTCCCACCCCGACTATCGGCAGGTACGAATCTTTTAACATTTCTAATAGTATTTTTTCATAAAACTTTGGAACGTCAGACTTGCCAGGACCATGGCACTTTACTGATTCTTGTCCGTCACTTGGGCAGTCGCCTGTCTTCCCGAACTTTTTCCCGTTTCTACGAACGCCTGTCCCGCCAGACAACGTTCAAAATCAGGGACGGAGCGGGTAATGTTCGAACTATACACACGCGATATGTGAGGTCTTATCCTGTTGAAAGTAACGACTGGGGAGATTTTCAGGTATTCAATTTCATAAAAATCTTTCTTAAGTACGCTATATATAAAAATTATTTTCTTCAGACCCATCGTCGAGTGCTGGGCCTGGTTTCTATCGGCCAGTGCAGCAGCACTCAGGAGATCAGTGAGCTATGCCGGATTCACGAATCGCTGAGAGTCAAATACAACAGCACGCTGTTCGACTCCCGCTGTGTATTGCTCGGCCTTCAGCAGGACGGGACTCCTTACATTCATTCAAATCTGCCCACGCCCACAGCTAACGGAAATGAAGAAGTTCCTGTCTTTGAAAATGAAGCCGAAATTAAGAATAACGTTAACGGATCCTCATCTGGAACGATTAGTGCCGATGCGAAATACCATCACACGCATGTTGAGTTGAACGATTTGACTGGAGCGTTTAATAACGAAGGAATTAATCCAGCTGCAGCACCAGCAGCAAAGAAGCGAGGGTCTTCGTCAGACCTAGAATCTCTGTGCGACTTCACACCCAGCAAAATGGGCCATCCGACCAGAACTCTGTTTTATCCCAGTCTGGAAAAAGCTGCTTCTCTGGAGTCTGACCTTCAGGTGCATTTGTTTCAAACGTTCTGTAAAATAACGAAATTAATATATGTATTTTAAATAGGAATTTGTTTCGTCCCTCTTCTGGGTTCTGGAATCGAAACGTTTAGTCGCTATTGGGAACACAGAAAAGGAGAAGCAAACTCTACTGTGCGCCCCGTTCGAACGGAAAGATCTTATCGGTATATTAATTCATAACAATAATTAAATTAAATAATTTTATATTGAATTTTCAACAAGGCGTGGATCTAGATTCGCGAACGCATAGGAAACGAAGCGTAGGACGCTGGAGGAAGCATCTAGGGGACCTCTGTCTTCAAGCGGGGTTGATACCTGAGGCCCTGGAGCACTATCACGCTGCTACCGAGATCCTGAAACCCGTAAACGACTGGCTATGGCTGGCAGGTGCTTGCGAGGGACTGGCTACCTCCTCAGTCCTCCTCCTCTACCCTCAGCTGCGAAGGTAAACGCAGTGTTTCCAGATCAGTTTTTCTACTCTCCGCAGAGAATCACAGATTTCCCCCATATTTCGCCATGTTTCATGCCTTTCCCCCATTTTCGCCCCCAAAAGATGAATCAAGTCTCCCACATTTTCCCGCTTTGTTGCTCTTAGAAAACAAACCACGTAAGGCAACTATTGCAAAACTTTTAACATGAAAATGGATAATCCCTTCATTTGAGGTGTTCTTCTGAGGACTAAGTTGCGCTTCTCATTTTCCTTCCTATTCCCCAGTTATTACTCATTTCCCCCCATTTTCCCCCGTTCCCCCATTTCTCCTCCGAGAAGTCAATTTTCCCCCAATGGGCGGATTTTCCCCATTCGTGGAAACTGGGCTAACGGTTAAAAATTTATTTTGACGATTCATCTGTAATATTTAATATTTTGTATAATTTATGTACTTTTTTTTGTTTTTTTTTTGCAATTTTTGTGATGATGTAATTTTTTTAATGTTTATAGGCCTACTGCTTTGCAGCGTATCGGCTCGTTAACGGGTGAAGGTTTGCTGCAGCGTAAAAACACGCAAGGGTCAGGAGCGCCTAGATCTTTACCCAACGACTTGGACGTTGCCTCCGCTCTTCTGTCCCGGGCTAAAGTCCGCAACTGTTTGAGTTCTGAAGAAATCACGGAAAAGTTTCACGACGCTGTGGTCCACTACTCGAAATACCGCAGTGCGGGTGTCATCGAAACGGAGGCTTCGATCAAAGCTGTTCATGTTCTTATCGAACAGGTTAAAAAGAATATGAAGTAAACTTAAATGTTATGATTTTACGTATTATTTGTGCTGTTTTGCAGAGGAGGTTTTTAGTCGCTGCGGAATTTTTGCAGAATGTCGTTTTCATTAACCTTCAACTGTCGGACGAAGAAAAGGTACAGCAAGTACTGTGTATAATATTATTTGTAGCTAATTATAATATACTTTACGAAATTTTTGGACTAGCGTGTATTTATTAATTGTATTTTATCCATTTTTCGTTATTATCATAATTATTAGTTTTTATTTATAGCTGTGTAACTTAATATTAATTTATTATCCTAATAAAAATACTATTTATGATTAGTATATTTATTAAATTAATATTTATCAGCTTTAAATACTAATTAATAGTAACTACCTTAATACTTCTATTAAATGCCACTAAAAGACTAGTAATATTAATTATTTTCACTATTTGAATTATATTATTGCGTTAATGATGAAATACAAATAAAAATTATTATAATTACTAGATTCAAAGGTTTACTGCTCTCTCGGAGCTTTACTCGGAAATGGGTTTTGGAAGGAAAAGCGCTTTTTTCCGACGTGTTGCAGCAATGCGCTGCATCGCTCCACAGACCTCTATGCAGGCCGATTGGAACCTTTGCTATCAGCTGCTACTAGAAGCTTTGCCCGGCTTCAAATTATCGCTAGACCCGAGTCACTATACCCTAAGTATGAGGCAAAAAGCTGCTACTGTATTTAAATTACCTAGTTAATTTGAAATTCATTATTTTAACGCAGAAACTGCCACTGGTTGGCCTGTGCTCCAAGTGCAGATACTACAGGAACTGATCGGAACAGCTCGTCGACTGGGTAATCAGCCGCTGGGTATCCGACACGCCGCCTTGCTACTGCATCTGTTGCACCTGCATCAGCTGCAGGGCTCAACGTCCGCTTTGACCCCAGCGGAACAGTGCGAGCTGGCCCGGCAGCTGGACCTGCTGACCCAGCGCTGTCAGTCGTCCATCGGCGCGGGGCCTCTAGCGCTGGAGAACGGAACCATCATTCCTCCCGTACCTCTGACGCTGATACCCAGGATCAAAGGCGTGAAACTGAAACAGCCGCCCGCCTACCACAGGCCCGTCAAACAGCAACTACCCAGTGCGGATGATAGCTCGGGACCTTTCCTGTTCACCCCCATCCAGTTTGGCTCGTTCAGGAAAAATATTAAATCTAAAGACCAAATCAAAATGGGTAAATACCTATCATCGTCTAATAAATCATGAATAACCCTAATTAATGAAAAATTTGAATGTATTTGAACAATTAGAAATCTATTTTCTATGATAAATAAATAAAATTCAAAAAGACAAATAGATATTTAAAAATTTAAGTAGTAAAAATATCTGGGTACATAAAATAAAATGTTGAGTTGATAATTAAAACTTTAATTTTTAAGAATATAATAATAAAAAATGAGAAAAATTATTCAGTAATAAAAAATTATTAATTCTCTAAATAATTGAAATTAAAACATTTCTAGATTTCGAGTGGGTGGAAGGCGATACGTGTCACGTGACGCTGGACCTTTGCAACACGTCTCCATTCGAGTTGAAAATTTCCAACATGTCGCTGCTCACCGAAGGAGTTGATTTTGAATCTCATTCCGCAACCGTTACTCTACCGCCTGCCGGAGAAACCGAACCTTCCGCAACGGTAATGCTAAGCGGCATTGCCAGATCCAGCGGCTCGTTGAAGATTGTTGGTTACTCGACGAGTATCCTCGGTCTTCGCAGTCACTGCAAATTCAAGAATCTCTACAAGCCGCTATACAAGAACGTCCCTCACTATATCATCGACGTGGTTCCCGCTCTGCCGAGAGTCGACCTCCGTGTTTCGCACGCATCACAGTATGTTATTATTTGATTTTAATTTAGTTTAATTTTAATGAAACGTTTCAAATGGTAGGAACGGCACGTCTTCAGACGGAAACAGCGATGTCATAGCCAGTAGTTTCCTGCAGATCTACGCGGGGCAAAGTGCCGAATGCAGCGTTACAGTAACGAACAACAGTACTGTTCCTGTCGAGACGCTGGACCTGGAACTTGTATCGCCATCTAAAGGAAATTGTTCGGAAGTCTTCAGTTTCAGGTAATCCACAGTTTTGTTCGTAAAAAAAAGGTACAGCATAGGAAAGTTGAAAGTCGTTTTTTTTTGTACAGTTTAGAAATCATTTATACATAAAATTTCGATCTGATAGATTAATTTAAACTGTAGTTTAACCAAATTAGTGCATTTTATCAATTAGTATTAAAATTTCCTTGCAAAAATCAAGAAAAAGTGACGTTTAACCTTCCCATCCTTTACCCTTTTTTTAATTAACATGACTGTACAAGTATTAATAATTCTATATAATTAACTTTACTTCTTGTTGGCAGTACCGATAACCTACGCTCGCAGCTTCCCTTGCAGCCTGGCGCAGCGGCTAGTATCACGATCTACATCTACGGAACCGCGGATTTTCTGCTTCCGACCGCGTCGTCAGGCGTCCCCACGGCCCTGACTTCAGCCGGCGGGTTGAGTGACGACCTGAACAGTTTCTCCGGACCCCCTTCGTCCGTTTCCCGCCTAAGCAGCAGCAATGCAGCTTCCCGCTCCAAGGCCAAAAGGGCCGAATCCATGCTTTCCGTTAGATCTGGGGCTTCCAGCTTGAAATCTACTGGAAGTGAACAGCGAACTACTGAAGTCTACAGCAGCTTGGCTCCTTCTGCGCCTAAAACTGTAGAGGCTACGCTAAAAGTTCAATACTCAGGTTAATTTTAAGTTTAAAATATTAGTATTTTTAGCTTATGTTTGAATCGTACAGGAGGGCCTGGACTTAAGGCTGGTTACTTGCGTAGCAGCAGCGTGTCGCTAGCTGTTGAGATACTGCCTTCGTTGCTGGTTTCTAAGTGGGATGTTCTGGCTGCGGAAACAGCGTCGCATTGCTATTTGGTCCTGGACGTTTTTAATGCTGCTTCTCACGAGATGGAGCTGCACTACAGCGGCAAGCACTTGGCCATTGAAGCTGCGGAATCTTGCAGGATACCAGTTGCTGTTGAGCGATGCCCCCTAAGCAAACTGAAGCATGTCTATACTGCAGAAGTACTAAAAGTCTAAATTTTTATATGCTTCACTTATACTCTTTATACTTATACATGTATTATTAGTCTTATATGAGAAACATATTGTTAACATTATTTCGTATGAATCATTGTGTATATTATTATTAGTTTGTACTCACGTTATATGATTTTTATTTGTATATATATATTTTCTTATGTGAATAATATATTATTAACATTACTATAAATTTTCAAAATTATTGTTATTATTTCATGCTTATACACTACAGTACACCTAGCAATTATTTTAATCCTGAATAGGTTAAGTTATGATTCAGTTCGCTGTTTAGCTTAAAACTTATTTATAGTTGACTTGCTTTTATTACTACTATTTGTTTTTTCATGGATAACAATTGAAACATTTTCGTCACTTCGTTATTGTTCATTTACTGTTTATTCGTTTATTACTGTTATTTATTAATTTCATCGATTCACATGTATAAATGGCTCAGCAGTAAGTAACGCATCACATTATTGCAATTTATTTCTTTACTCAGGATCCTGAAATGTCGTGCGAGCAGCAGCAAGTGGAGATTGCGAGGATCTGCTGCGAACACTTGGCATCACTGATCGACTTGAAGTGGAAAATGTTCCCGAATTCATGCAGCAGCCCCACAGACTCCGAAAACAACTCGTCCGATAGCAATTCTCACATTATCACTGGCAAAGTTTCGCTCAACGGCTTGCGATGCTCGGCCGCTATGCTCGACCTACTTCACGTTTCGCCCGTGCAATTTGGTATGTCATTTTCTCGAAAAAGTGTTTCATTTCAAGCTCGAAAAATGAATTTATTTTCCATTTTTCTCGAACAATTGCAGAAGTTAAATTAAACGCTGAACGATGGGGTGCGGATCGAGGCGAGTTATCGTGCAGTGTCGGGGAAGTCATGGACATGTGTGTTAACTTATACAATGCATTGGACACAGCCACTGGTCCTTTAAAATTGCAGATTTCAGCTTATCAGGACCTCCAGAACGGGACGTGGAACAAACGGCTGGAAACGAGGCTTCTCATTGCGGGATCGGACTGCGTTTACATACCGAAGGTCCTTTTAAACAGGCATTTATTCATTTAAATCTTAAATTGTACATTTAATTGATTTTACTAGGCTGGAGCGAAACAGAGTTTTAGCCACGAATGCGGTATAGCGTTCTTCACGCCGGGTGTGTACAAAATCGATGTCCTGTGTTCGCTTCTCTGCAAAAACGAAGAACCCGCTAACAAAGTTTTTACACTTCTCGATTCTGATCGTCATGTCTGGAAGCTTTCACCGGCTATCGAAGTCTCCGTCAAAGAATATTGAACATTCCCCCCCTCCCCGCCCCCTAAAAAAAATTATAAATAGAATTTAAAGTTTTGAAATTTCAACCGATCTTCTCTTTTTCTGTAGATTCCCGGTTCATCCACTCTCACTTCAATGTTGATGTGTTTAGTTTTTTTTGTGTGTGTGTGTACATACCGGTATTAATTGTAAAACAAGAATCATACATTCTTGATGTGATTATCGGTTACCATAAACATATTTGTGTGATTGTATGATCACAGTATCAAAAGCAGTACTTCCACTTTACATAGAAATTCCCTGAAAAGGGGGAAATGGCCCAGAAAGGGTAAAATAAGGAAAAAGGGGAAAATAAGAGACGAGAGAAAAAGAAGGGAAAAGTGAAACCTGGAAACTAGAAGGGGGGGGAGGGAAAAGGGAAAATTGTTTTCACCTTAGGAGAGAAAAAAGGAAAATTCCGTAAGGTAAAGGGAAACTTGTATAAATAGTAAACTATTTTGCCGCTACATGTCGCCATTTATTATTGCGGGCTGCATTAATTTTCAACAGACTGAAAACTCACGTGTCGGTATAGTTGAAATTTTCTAATTAAAATGTTGTATTTAATTGGACTCGGTCTGGGCGATGTCAAAGACATTACCGTTAAAGGACTGGAAATTGTCAGGAAAGCGCAGAAAGTCTATTTAGAATCGTATACCTCGATTCTGACAGTCGGGAAAGAAGCTTTGGTAAATTACCTTTTAAAAACTAACTTATTTTCATGTAACTAATTGGTTCTAAACATAGGAAGAATTTTACGGACGAGAAGTTATCGTTGCCGATCGAGACCTTGTCGAGCAAGGTGCTGACGAGATAGTAAACAGTGCAAAAGACGAGGATGTAGCGTTCCTTGGTAATTTATCAGCTCTTGAGTTTGGCTATTATTTCAATTAATTAATCAATTAACAGTTGTGGGAGATCCTCTCGGAGCCACGACACATACTGATCTGATTCTCCGAGCGAAAGAAGCGGGCGTTTCTTTCCAAGTCGTTCACAATGCCTCGATTCTCAATGCTGCGGGATGCTGCGGACTTCAAGTTCGTTCTTCTGCGTTTTTTATATCATTTAATAATTCCATAACAGTTTTTTTAATAGCTTTACAGCTTCGGAGAAACGGTGTCCATACCGTTTTGGACTGACGAGTGGAAACCTTCCAGCTTTTACGGAAAAATTCTAGCAAACCAGAGTCTCGGACTGCATACACTCTGCTTATTAGGTAGAAAAATAAATAATGATTTTCTATTTATTCACAAATTATTTTATTTTGATCGTAGATATTAAAGTGAAGGAGCAAACTATCGAGAACATGATGAAGAAACGGCCCATTTACGAGCCTCCACGTTTCATGTCCGTAGCTCAGGCAGCTCAACAGCTTTCGGAAATTATCGAAACAAGTGAATCGGGTATTAAAATCTATTAATTTTAAACTTAAATATATTAAATCATATTATTAATTGAATAGAAGGTCTAGGCTTGGACACTGTGTGTATCGGCATGGCTCGAGTCGGCTGGCCTGACCAGAGGCTTATTGTCACGACTCTGCGAAAAATGAAGGAAACGGATTTAGGACCTCCCCTTCATTCATTAGTCATTCCCGGGAAAATGCATCCACTAGAAATCGATTTTATCAAAATGTTTGCTGATGAAAGTGTTGATTTGCAAAGCCTCTGTCACAGCTGATTAAAAAAAATGAAGACTTTGATCAAAGAAGAAAAACGAGACACACTGAAAACAAATGTGTATTTTTTTTATTTTCCGATTTTTAAAAAGTTTGTTTCTTAAACTCCCTTGATGATTTTGCCCTTCTTTTCTAATCGTTTTAGTTTCTTGTCTTTCTTCTCCGTCTTTTTCTTCTTAAGGTTCTCCTGCCGTTTCTTCTGCCGCTGCTCCTGACTCTTCTGTAGGGTCTCGACTCGCTCAGCCCACTTCTTCTTCGACTGCTTTTTCTTATTTTCCTTCCGCTTAACAGATTTGGCTAACAGTTCGGGATTATCCTTCACCTGTAGAATAAAAAAAAAATCACAAAAGATTAATGAACGAAACGAAAAATGTAGAAAAACGCAGACTCGCCTTGATGCCTTCAGTTCGCTTTAAAGCGTTTTCCCAGGCTCGTTTATCTGCGATTTCTTGAGCCACGTCAGCTTTTCCGCTCTTTTCCAGTTTCTGGAGCTTCTCCTTCTCTTTGCTGAGTTTACCCAACAGGGCCTTGGGGTCTTTTGTGACTTTTTTGGGTTTGGTCGGGGGCTGGGCGGCTGAGTCGCCAAAATCGAACTTGCTGAAGACCATCCGCCCCTCGCTGTTGAAGACAGGCTTGGTGGGCTTGGGGGCCGCCTGCGAGTTGATGCTTTCCTCCGAGGCCGACTTGGTTACTTGGGCCAGTTTGGCGATTTTCATTTTCGACTTCTGCTTCTCTTTCTGCAGCTTCTTCTTTTCCAACTTGTCGAGCTTCTTCTTCAGCTTCTTGCGCGCTTTCTGTTCGGTGAAACCTAATTTTTTGCCTTTGAACTGGGCCAATTTTTCGGCCAGTCGTTCATGCAGCTCGTCTGGATTTGATGCTCGACCCTGGGCATCCCCACCTATTTGCAAAAACGTAAGACTTAACTTGTGATAAAAATGTTACTTTAAACTATTTACCATTCTGAATTTTGGCTGGCGGTTCATCAGTGTCTGTTTTTTCTAATTTTCTCTTCAAATTAGTGTTGACTCCAGTCTCTTCATCAGATTCAGGAAAGCTGCGGGGAACGTTTTTCAGGACTTGCGTTATGAACTGGTCTTCGGCAACGAGGGTAGTTTTCAGCTTTTGCAGGTCCAGTTCAATATTGAAATTACTTTCTCCGTTTAGTGAAGGCTCTTCCGATTCGTTGTTGGCTAATTTTTTCAGTTTTTTCTTATTTTTGCGGATGTGTGTCTTGTTTGAATGGACCTCCGGTGAGTGGTCCTCTGATCCTTTTAATAAAGCGGGCGCCATTTCTTCTTCGTTTTTTAATTTCGTTAATCGTTTGTACCTCGGCAGCAGCTTCTGAATTAACTTTGGAAATAGATTTTCGTTTCCCCATTAAAGTAAATAGACAAGTTTTAAAGATGAAGAAGACACATGTGTTTTCAATGCCTGGCTAGAAACACGTTGAATTTCAAGCGACCATTTTCGGGTTGACCCTAAACAGCAAACCGATTAAGCGCCCACAGTTACGCATATTCTATTATTAAATTAAAATATAAAATCTTTTTGATTGAAAACTTTTTACGCTACATTATATTTCTAAATAGTATTTAAAAACAATATTCTTTGTTTTTACACAGTTTAGGATTTACTATTCCTTGAATACGTGTAAAAATTTAAATCCTCGTGGGAGAGATGAAAGTAAAATTTCAGGGAAAATCCCAGGCTCTGTAAGAAAACGGGACTGAATTTAATTCGTAATTTGATGAACTTGATCTTTGCTGATGTGTAGCTTTGAAGTTGCCAATGAAGAGGATGTTACAAACTTTATTATCCGTAAAGAACCCCCGGAGACTGTCAGAAAAACGTAGCATCAAGCTATACACACAAAGAGAATTCTTCAATTTTTATTTTCCTTCTCCTGCTTTAATGAAGATTTGGTTAAGCGCAATCATTTTTCTTGAATTGCGTAAATAAGCAACTTTCGATATTTGCGTGAGTTTCTTGATTGCAACTCTGGGGATTAACTTTTATGAATGTGGAGCACTGCTGTGCGCGGGATTGCAGAAACCCAATGTCCCCCCCAGAACTTATTAAAAATTTTTTTTTCCTGCTATAGGCCCAAAGACTTGGATTTACTTGAAGCTAATAAATATCTCTGGCTTGTCGTCAGCGATATTAAGTTCCAACCAGATGAGAAATATGCCTACATTTTTTCACTTAACTGAATTATGGAGAGTATAGAACGGTTACCCAGCGGAAAATTAAGGATGTCTGCTACATCCTGACCGATATCCATAACATATCCTGAATATCCTGAACCACGTCGAATCGTGGATGAGCAAAAAAAAAAAAACAATTGTGTTGAGAATTGTGAATCTTGATTATTGAGGGCACCATTAACTATCCTGAAAAGCGTTTTTTCAGGACGCTCTGTAGTACCCTGAACATGTATTATTCAGGCATTCCAATGTCAGGGTCCTGAACACCCTGGAAGCGGGCCATTTTCACTGGACTCAGAGTCCTGATTGGCATCCTGAAAATGTCCTTTTCAGGATATTTTCAGGGTCCTGAAATTATCCTTAAATTTCTGCTGGGTACTCGGACTGTAAACGAGGTTTGGGGGATTTGCTTAGACTCTTTCTGGAGATATGTAAAAATTTGTTGGCTTTGAAGTTGCGGCTTTGGGCGAAGTGAATTGATATTCGGGAAATGCGTTTTGCCGTAGAAGAGGTTTCCTATGTATAGCATCGGGCTTGAACAAGCTTTTCTGTATTCATAGAATTCGTATATTACCTCGTCCTGCTGGGGTGATTTATTCACCATCTTATTACACATACTCGGGTCAAACGACACATCTATATTGATTATTTTTACTACTTCTCCTCAGGTCTTGATAAATACATTGAACGAGTCAACGGACAGAATGAATGAATGACGGAAGAAATAAGTGAATTACTAAATAAACAAGTCAAGTTGTAAATGGACGGACATCAGACGGAGAAGAGGCAACACCCTGTGACGGTCTGGGAACAATAAGCGGCGCACGGATGAGTTGATGGCAATGCGATGTCGAGATGAATGATCGTCCGAGGATGTGCCACTTGTGCCGCCATAGCACAAGGGCGTCCATCTTCCCACAGGGAAATCTACAAGCTACACTAATATACCCTTGTTTTAGCATCATCCACTAATTCATCGAAACAGAAGCTCCAGAACAGGAGAAAATATCGATAACTTTTTACAATTCTTAAGGAAAATTTTCGCGGGAAACATGATTTAAACAGTCGGCCCATTACTGGACAAACTGCGCAGAGAAACCCTTGGAGGTTAAAGCGTGGGGGAATTGAGTTTGGACTCTTTCAGCACTTCCATTCCGAGGCAGAAGAGGTCTACAGAGAGAAAAAAAAAGTGAAGAATTCTTCCGATATTTGGAGATTTTTCTAGTCTTCTCCGCAATGGCTTTCATCAAAGTATCAGGAAAGTTTGTCTTAAAAACTGCGCTGTCTACAGCAGCAGAAAAATAGCGAAAGGCAAGGAATAATATGGCGGCTTGTGTGATTTATGCAGCAGCCCATAAGTCAAGGCTTTTGACCATATCTCGGTGGCAAAAATGACCGCAAGCTGACTTTATGATTACTATATTTTCTCCGTCGTGGACTTTATCTTTTAACGCTCGTTATGAAGCCTAATGGAGTCCGGTATAGCTGTATGGTCCCTTCCTCAAGCAGAAGCACGCAAAAAAATCCTTGAAAAATGATCTATGCCGCCCAGGATCACACAGCTATTTGAAGAAAATGCCGCCCAAGGAGAAAAAATTGTAATGTCAACGAAAATAAACGTCCTGGCGTTTATCCTACACAAGTTATTCGGCTATAACTGAATAAAATTTGATTCGGAATCAAATTGAATTTTGGAATAACTTGTATGTCCTTGTACGTTTTGAAGATTTAGTAGGTAAAAGGGTGTTTCCGATACTAATCGATTGAATAGAGAATGATTGGAGATGCCCAACTCATCGATTCGGTGTATTGCGTGTGACTATTCACCTGCAAAGGGAGATGTACACCAAGGGAAGTTTGCTTAATATTCAATGCTTGTGTGAACTAGTAAAGCATTAGTCAAAAGCTTTGCTCTCCACGCTAACTTTGTTAATTAAAACGATGCTGCTGGATTATTACTCCTAAGGCAATTGTGAATTAATCATAAACGGGGTTCATAAATCATTTTAATCTGAGAATTAATGGCAAGGGGGCAGGACAAGTGTGCCGAGCCCAGTTCAAGATTCACGCGACAAACAGAGAGCAATGGTGATGAAGATGGGGAAGGGGAACCAGATGAAGAGAAGGGATGGATGAGAGAGACAGAGAGACAGAAGTTTGGCGTCATTAATAATGACCAAACGGACCCCTTGATCAACAAGGAGATAAAACAACGGTTATGACCTATAGCCAAAACCCTCTCTGGCTCGGTTACACGTGCAAATGACACTTGTCAGATGGCATCTCAACCCCCGCATATGAAACATCTCTGCAACAAGCGCACAACTATGGCCAACGAAGATTATCCAATAACTAGATTTCTACTGTGTTGCCACGTGTTGTACTCGAGCTCATGAAGCTGTAGATCCCGTAAGAGGTTGCCACGCTAGATTAATTATCATACAGAAAACAAGATACGACTAAAACAGTAGCGTAAGAAGCCGCTAATAATATCAACAATATACTGTGCAGGTTAACTAACGCGTTATTCAATGATTTTGCTCTATTATTCAACGTGTAATGTTCAGTTTGATGCTTTTCGGATTGTAACTTGGTGCTACCGTCACATTTCGTGCCGGATTTTGGTTCACAAAATGTGTCCCATGCAAAATATACGAGTGAACGCTGTCACTTTTCCTCCGTACCCCTTCCGCTATGCTAAGCGGGACCGCTATAGATTTTTCCTACGATATTTTGTCTGTGGTTTCTGGTAGTTCATATATCAAGGCTATAAGTCGAATCAGGGGCCACTATAAGGGACAATACAGTGTATGAGGGTTGTTCAGTCTGTAGCAGCCTGGATTTTTTTTCAAGCGAGTAACGAAAATTGACGTGAGGGTCAAATCAGGGGTTAAAAGAGTCGGTTACAAGAGTATTTGACTGCTGTTTTGGGTCCAAAGGACACCCCTAGGGAGTACAGAAAACAGTCTGGCAAAATTGTACTGTTGGGGAACACCGATACGCCTGATTTAACCCTCGTTGTGCCAGAACCTGCCGTGTGTTACAAGGCTACTACACAGCTGCTCATAATCTGAACAGTGGGACGGAGATACAACCGAAGGTCAAATCAGGGGTTTAAGCATTGGTAAAGGATAAAAGGATAAAGGGTGAATTTTCATTCTTTTATCCGGCGAATTGTGGACAAGGGCGACGAATCACGGGCACTTGCTTAAATTTTTGGTGACTGGAGAGCCGCAATATTTTATTGTTGAGGAACACTGGCACGCCTGATTTAACCCTCTTTACGCCAGGACCTGCCGTGTGTTACAAGACTACTACACATCTGGTAACAGACGGATCAAGATACACTAGAAAGTCGAATCAGGGGTTTAAGCATTTGTCACAGGATAAAGGGTGAACTTCTATTGCTTAAGCCTGCGAATCCTGCACAGGGGCGACGAATCAGGGGCACTTGCTTAAATTGTTGGTGACTTGGGAGCCCAGCATTTAACTGTTGAGAAACGCCTGACTTAACATTATTTATGCCAGGCGCCGCACCGCTCGTGCAACACTACGGTTCAGCTGTTTAATACTGTAAACGAATGAACAGGAGTCTATGGGAAAGTCAAACCAGGGGATGCAGAGGCTTTCGTGTGATTGCATGATTGATGCTAACTCCACGGGCGTTCCACGGGAGTGTTAAAGAGGCTGGGAACACTGAAACCTGCGGAGGATCCATGGGGCAAAAAGTAAAAAAATGATGAAATAAAATAAATTAACCGCTTTGAAATGAAAATGCAAAAAAAGGAGGAATCCATTGTTGTTACATGATTAATAAAGAGTTCTTGTTCTTCTGTTTTGCTAGGAACAAACTCCGGAGACCCATTCTTCCAAAACCTAAATGGCCCAGAAAATGAAGACAAACTGTTTTCTTAATCAACTGCGAAAACATTAGATTAGAAATAAGAAAAAAAACTATTCAACACGTGAGTTAGAAAGAAGAAGCAATTATAAAACCATCAAAAGGGTTTGCTGCTTCTAGAAATTGCACAATTTCAAGACCGAGCCCTAGAAATCAATGTGGCCGTTTCACGTGACAGTTGGCCATGAAAAGGATCTAAGAATCCTCATCCAAGAACGGGACTTTCCGTACAAATAGTTAAAATTCGATTATAGCGAATCCTTCATAAAATATCCCCAAGAAACCACTTTGAGTTTCACAGTGCTGCAGTAAACATTTATCAGCAAATGACGAGTCCCTTTGAGGATTTAAGTACTTGAAATAGTTACTTGGAAGTTGGGACAGTTGCCATAAACATGGCTTATAATCGCCATACTTTGTTACGGTGCCTTATTTGTGGTGCCAGTCTTTGGACTTATCTCTATAATTGGTATCTTCGGTTAGGCATTAATAGAGCTGCTAAAATAAATTGATTTATCCAAGAAGTTATGATCAAATGTTCAGATAATCGTTACACGGAAACGGCTTGTCTTTTCTTCTATTTTTGGGGGTCTGCGGCGCTTGCGCAGCAGACGACAAGTCCATCAACGAAAGAAGCGGGCATTTTGGTGAGGGTGCAGTTCAGTCGTTTCAAAGATCCCCGAGACGGAAGACTGTTTCCAAAGCGCGCTGTCAAAAAGTCTGAATAAGGGAAAAACTGTATGTACCAATGGATTTAACATGCGAACTGCCAAATTTTCCTTGTTCTGTTTAGTAATCATTGTTCAAGGACCTCATGGCTGCTAGTCTTTTCTTTTTGCAACTGTTAATCATCTCGGCTTCGGCACAACTGGATGACGAACTGGATCGTCCAGGTAAGGAATCTAAGACATTCAGCTGCTATTGACAATTCCTAGAAGACGACGAAGAGTAATATTGACCATGATAGACTCGTTCCATGCCTCGGGCCTTTTCTTTTTAAGTAACGAGCACGACCCAGGACCTGAAACTAGAAGTTCTGCGCTGGACCACAGCGAACTTTGTCCGGGGTTATGAGGAACTTCCGTAAGCCTAGTCATGAAGCGGTCATGTCAAGAACTCGATGAATTTTTCACCTGACATTTCCATGAGGAAGAAAATTTGGAGTTGAAAATGTTTGACTAGATTTTTTTCTTGGGAAATTGGTTGAGGATGGAGCGAAAAAAGATTCAGGGGAGGGAATGAATAGAAAAAAAAGCTTCGTCACGCCATTCTCACATTTGTTTGCAGCGGAATGAAAGTGGCAAAAGTTGCAGTTGTATTTATTCACTGACACACGAGAAGTACATGAATGGTAGGCCAATTTCTTATCAGTTGCTCGGGTTGCTGCGTCCTCAGACCTAATCTCGAGAGAGTACTAGTGTTGTGTGCGAGAGTTCATGCAAAACAATCTGCAGTTCACAGTTTCTCAACACTGAGAAAAAAATATCACGGTTTCGCGAACGACGCCTCCATTAACCAAATGCAACAAGGGCTCTCTCTATTGTCTGCTAACCTCTATTGTTCTCGTACTATGTAAAGCGAACCAGCATCACATCTCAACTGAACGTAATCGCAAAAAATTTGGATACTAACTATCTTGCCGTTTCATCCCAAAGCTGGTTGCTGCAGACTAAAGCGGAAGGTAACGCAGTGAAGTGCTGATTATAACGTACAGTGCACCGTGGATATATTTTTTGGAGTATTTCCATCGTGTTTTTAACTCCGTGAAAACTTGCAAATGGCGCCTGGACATGAAGGCTATAATAAGGCAGTATTCGCGCTAAATTTATACGCGGTTCACGTGGTAGTAAGAAAGAGGGACCGTTTTAATTTGCGGCTACCGAACTGCGCATCCTGAATTTATTATTACAATGTCCCACCCTTAACAAGTTCACCCGTAAAGCACATAATTTCAAATTCATCCTGACCAGTTACTTACTTCAACTTCCAAGTTTTATCCACTAAGCTGTAAAGCAAAAGACTTAAAAAAGATTTAAAAATACGCACCGAAAATCTGAGACGGTAATTTTCCGTAATGAAAAGTATTCCCGAAGCCGTAGAAGTCTCGGCTTGTGTAGCCCACCTCACACAACTAATTTGACTTGCTCAAAGAATTTTCTTTTTCTCAAAATCTGACGAACTTTTTTTCTGACGTCGGCTTTTCAGCAAAAGTTTCTTAAGTGCCTCATTATATAAGACAATAATTAATACACAGGAACGACATTACTGTTCAGAACTCAAAGTCCCTTCAGTAGTACTGGGAACTCCAGCCATTCTTTTAATGTAATTCAATTAAGGGAACCCTCAACGGTGGAACCCGTGAAAATTGTAAAGCGCGAGAAAATAATGTTTTTGCAAGGTATGTGGAATGTTTATGTGGAGCTCGGCGAGTCCATTTGGTTGATTTCGCGGCGTGATTTATGACTAGTTAACTCACCATCTGCCAACAGGCCGAGTTCCCACAGAATATAAATTACGTCACTTGAAAACTTTTTCAACCCTGGAGAACAGCAATTTTTCTACTAAAATCGACTCCTTCTTTAACAACTCCTGAACTCAATTAGAGCCCAGCGAAAAATTAAGGATGTCGGCTACATCCTAAACGATATCCGTTACATATCCTGAATATCCTGAACCACGTCCGATCGTGGATGAGCAAAAAAAAAAAAAAAAAAAAAAAAAATGTGTTGAGAATTGTGAATCTTGATTATTGAGGGCACCATTAACTATCCTGAAAAGCGTTTTTTCAGGACGCTGTTAAGTACCCTGAACATGTATTATTCAGGCATTCCAATGTCAGGGTCCTGAACACCCTGGAAGTGGGCCAATTTCAGTGCATTCACAGTCATGATTGGCATCCTACAAATGTCCTTTTCAGGATACTTTCGGGGTCCTGAAACTATCCTTAGTTTTCTGCTGGGAGAGAACATAGAGTCAAATCAGCTATTTTATGCCTAATTAAGAATCCTCCAAAATAATAACATTCAAAATTGATCTTTCTGGATCAATAAGCGGAACTTGATATTCCTGTGTTTACTTAGATATTATACCGAATGATCGCAGTTGCTGGGGAAAAGCTGGAACATTCGACTAAGAGATGAGAACAATACAAATACACTAAATAGCAGTAATAAGCTTGTCCCGTTCGTTTGGGGCTTGTACCACTTGATGCGGAAACCTGAAAAGGAAGTAATATCCTATTGCGTTCATTCAGACAAGTTTTCGTTGATCCTTGAAAACTGCGCACCGAATCCTTTGGTGCTACTGTCATACCTTATGCCTTTTTCTATAGGCCCTTCTTTATTGGAACGGAGTTTTTTTTTCTTTTTTTCGGACTGTTCTCCAGGTCTGCGTTTGCGATCGATACTACGCCAATCGTTAGATTTCACTTCGGCAAATAGAAACGGAACAAATTCGCCATTTTATTAGGAACCTATACAATAATAAGGTAATCAATACTCCAAAAATTCTCATTGAGAAATATGGCTACTACTGTATATAAAAGTTTATCTGTTTCACGCAGAAAACTTATTTTTTCCCTCAGAACTTTTAATGGACGTTGACGTGTAAACTGACTTGAGCCCCGAAGTGTAGGTGGAATTATATGACTAAACCACTTGCCACGTGTAAAATTGCAGTTTCTTTTTCAATTTAAAAGATTCAAAGTCAGACAAGCTTCAGGCCCAAGTTTTAAAGCCAATTATCCCAAATGGCACTTCGTTAAGAAGTTGCCCCTACAGAAACTTTTCATCTTCGGCTTCCAAAAACTTGTGTTAAGCAGCCAAAACTTAAGTAAACCCAGCGGGAAATTAAGGATGTCGGCTACATCCTGAACGATATCCGTTACATATCCTGAATATCCCAGGGGGGTCTGAAACTCCGAGAACAAGTCTACGAAGATTATATGATAACATGCGATAACATGTAGATAACAGGAAGATAACCGGCTGATAACAGTGATAACACGACGTAGGTGTACGAAGATTATTTGAAGTTTCGGACCCCTTGGAATATCCTGAACTACGTCCGTTCGTGGATGAGTAAAAAAAATTGTGTTGAAAATTGTGAATGTTGATTATTGAGAGCACCATTAAGTGTCCTGAAAAGCGTTTTTTTCAGGACGCTGGTTAAGTACCTTGAACATGTGTTATTCAGGTACTCCAATGGCAGGGTCCTGAACACCCTGGAAGTGGGCCAGTTTCACTGCACTCAGAGTCCTGATTGGCATCCTGAAAATGACGTTTTCAGGATAATTCCAGGGTCCTGAAACTACCCTTAATTTTCTGTTGGGAAGGCGTAGTATAAACCTTTATAAGTCGCTTGCATTCTACTCGGTAAACTTTACTTGAACATTTTTTCACATTTGTTCATTGGGAATTGGCTTCAGTTTAACTTATTTGTTTTGAACAAAAAAAAAGTGGCTTTACAAGTGGAAGAGGCTAGATAAAATCTCAAAGTTAAACATCCACAGAGTGTACATATGAATGGCAGAGAAATGGTGTGGAAAATAGGGATTTTGAACCGAAACGAGGGATTTGGCCTGTTAGTTGAATGGAGCGAACACTGTAATTAAGACAAAGAAACCTCGAGCCTCGGCCCTTTTTAAATATCCCTTTAAAAGTCTCACGTAAAAAATTTTACATTATTTGCTACTACTGTAGCATCTAACACAGATCCGACTGTACCATTAATAACGATAGTAATAATAATTGGTTTCCTTGGCTAAAAGCCACGCTCTTCGTCCCTTTGCGTTGTAATGGATGGAAAAGATTACTATTATTTCTGTTATCTCTTATTGGAGTATTGTGTTAGTTTTATTTTTTGCGCTGTTCAAGGCACACGGTAAAGAAAAAGAAACGAGTGCCATTTGCCCATAAGGACGGGCTGTCGTCAAACCGTTTTCTCATCTTGTAGTTTTCCCAATGGTGAAGCGGCAGCCTTTGGGAAGGAAAAAAAAGTTAAAAATGAGTATAACAGATAGAAAAAAAGAGACTACAGTAGAGGAATAAATATAAGACAGGAAAAAAGTAAAAGGATTACACTTTATTGATGCAGGTATCTATGAGAGGATCTTGTGAAAAGAACCAGAACGCTGCTCCGTACACCGAACGATTTACCTCTGTTCCTACTGTAATTTACACATACTGTACTCGCACCAATGACAACCAAATAATTTATAAGGTGTTCATAAAGACGCAATCTTAAACAATCAGTAAAGAGAACTGTATTACTTTTTCTTTAAGTTTCTCAGTTTTGATCACGGGTTGTGTGGGAAGTTAGCAAAAAGCCCTTGGGTGAGCTTTAAGGGATTCAGCACTTCTTCCTTTACGAGCGCGCGATGATGAGACTAAGGGATCAGGCCAGATACTTGTATATTCGACGCTGGAAATCTCTTTTTTCTTTATGACACGCCCACAAGACAATACGAATCAGATGAGATTCTCCTTTGAAGTGGCCAGTCTGTCCTGGTCCTTTTGCAGCACTCGTGTCAGGCACCGAGGTCCCTAAATCGCAGAATAAGTTAAGTAGGACAACGTGGTAGTCCTGTAGATCTGAGGCAATGAAGTCTATCGTAGTTTATCAAAAGAGAGCGAGGTTCAATTAGTGTAGGACTCATTAAGGCGATTTGGTGGAAAGTCTCTCTTTTTCCGATGGTGTGCTTCGAGACCGGGTCGCAAATGGCTTGCTATTTTCCTCCACCAAGCGGGGCTTTAAGAGGCAAACACAATAGACATCGTTGTCGACGTCGAAGAGTGTCATTTCCCCCTGGAATTTCACAGGAAGCAATGGCAGCAAAGTGGAACCACAGCTTTTTATTTTCTTTTTCCTTCAACCTCCTCCAGAGAAAGGGCTAGATTAAAATCAAACAATAAGACGCTGCTCGAGAGATAGACAGAATACTAAATCATCCTCAGCTTCATCTGGTCTCCAACATAACGGAAAGAAGTCAAAATAAAGCGTTTACAATGTTTTGATGATACTAAGGTTAGATTCCATAAAATAAGGGTACAGTTGATCACAATAACAAGGAATGCAGTTGCTCTAGCTAACGCTGCGGTCAGCTGCGTCTTAGGTGCTGCAATTCCATTCAATTAGCTTTGCAAATGCCGAGCAAGAATGCCCACATCATGTTTAATTGCTCGGATAGAAGCAAGTAACTCTGGTTATCAAGTATTCAAATGCAGAGGCATTTACAAGATGTCAGCATCATTCTCCTTTGGCAAACTGAAGGTTATTTCAATAGTTTAGAAGAAACTTTTAGGTCAATTTGGTTCAAGCGCTTAGGAGGACATGAACTGTTAACAAAGAGAACGGTGAAATATAAATTCCTGGCTTTTCCCGGCTGCTTCAAGTGGCCATGACTGATATCAAACTTTCAGAGGAGCAATAAGGCACACTTCGCTGGCGAATATATCATTCCCTCTGAGCGAGGACGGTGGAAAAAGGAAACGTACAAGTGGCAGCGGTAAGAGGACAATTTAAAACTTGGCGATCTCCAAACCTTGTGACAAGTCACGAACTTATCTCGGAACAAAAAATTCACCGAAGTAACTTTTTTTTTTTACTTGTGCCAAAAAAACTGCAAGCGTTCAGCGTTGCTATTTACAGATGAAGACATGCTACTGAAGTAGAAAAATAATGTGAAAAATTTGTTGCCGTATATTAAACGTCGCATTGTCGGATGAGCGGCGTTTTACCAAAGTGGCAATGTCGCAATAACTCGCAAAGACGCCATGGCTGCCATGCGTTGTGTCAATATTTTGACTAGCTTGACAGCTTGCGCATATGTTATGAAATTCTTGCTTCACAAAGTTTAACTCTTGCTTTGAAATCTTCCACCACAGCGCAGCTCGTTTTTCACGTAACGGAAACTGGAGCCAGCATTCGGATAATTGCGTCTATCTCTCGTCATCCTCCCTGCCTGCAAACACATTATTTTTTTTTTAATCGTGAACCTACGGCGAGGAGGCCTGTCACTTGAGCTCCAGTTTCATTAAAGAGACTTTCATACATGTCAAACACGGCCAAAAGGAATCCATTTTGTCCACAAAGAAACTTATCACCGGATTACATGTGGCAACTTCCTCAACAAAAAGACGAACCGTACAGAATCTTTTAAGGCAAGCATAGAATTGGGGAGTATTATTGCGGGGAAACCAAGTGCCATAAAATGCATCGATGTCAACTTTTCCTTCCCTAATACTCACAATGGGCCAAACATATGTAAACCATGTGTTCAAAAATAGTCTTCAAGCGCGGCAAAAATCTTTTTGCTCTCGTATTACAGACATAATTAAGGCATAAATTAGAAGCAGATAAGTTTTTCTTTCCAATTCTGAAGTAAGAAACTGAATTCTCGGAAAATTTAGCTAGTAAAAAGGATAAGAATTCTGAGCTTGTCATTCATTATATTGAGCACGGGGAAAAAAGTGGCAAACCCAGGAAGCGTCCTCATGTAAAGCTGTTATCCTTGTCGCAGACACGCCCTCTGCGGTTCAGGAATCCGCATTGAAACACGAACACCATCTAAAGCATCAGGAGCTCCTCACAATCTCGGATATTATCAATGTTATTCATTCCATGGTATCATCGTCTGTTTCATATCTCGCAAAATTGTGCCCCGGGTTTTGATAGTATCTTTTCTAGATCTGAAGATTTTACCGTACTTTTTTTAATCGGGAAGTTTGTAATGTAACACTGGAATTATTCGGAAGAGAGCAAAACAAGAAAGAACCAAGAGGGTACCGGTAGAGATTCCTTGATTTGAGCATGACAATGAGGACAACAGGAAGCAGCTTCGATCACTTTTCTTTTTCTTTCTCTTTTTCTTCTGTCGATTCCACTCATCAGCGACTCCCAGGACCTCGGCGCATTTCGACACGACCTTCTAAATTTAGACTTCACTTTCTTTTCTGGCATTCTCCATTTTTGTCAACCACACATGCACACAGAGTTGCACACTTAAGTATAAAACACGTAACAAACTTTCGCGTATTTAAAGCGCTTAGTTGATGTTAACCACTTCAGCTTCGCAGTTATGAGTACTAAATAAATTCTCGACTCTGAAATCCTTTTAGTTTTAGGCTAGGCCATGCACAAGTCGCATGCCGTGCTTTTCGACTAACACAAACAGCAACGCTTCGTTACAGTATTTTCTTTCAAACCTCCTTTCCTATTTATTTTCTTCACGTGAACCTACTTGGAGGCGTCCTCCTCTATTTTCTTAGGGCTTTAGTACTTTTCAACCAACTTATATGTTCAAACACTAAGGATGAGCATTTTTGCAGACTTCGATCAAATGCTCTCGAGCACTATAAGCGACTTACTGGCGAAATCCTTGCGGAATGTATGTAGTTTACGGTTTGTTCTTATAGAGGAACACTCGAATTTGGAATCCAGTTTGCAGCAGGGACAAGATGTATCTTTACATGCACGGAAAAGTTACAAATTGCTGGAGTAATCGCATTTCCAGCTGCTGCGTCCCGAGAGAAAGCAGCAGAAGAATTGCTCCCTTGAAATTATTCTTCCTCACTTGGGCGGCTCGTAGCTCCCGGTATGAAGCGAAGCTACGATAAAAGAAGAAAAGCGATAACCTATTTCCAACAGTGCTACTTTACATTATTCACATACAGCTGTACTGCTGACCTATGACCTGGTTACCCTACATTACTCTGTTCCACAAGTATTGAAACTAGCAAAACTAGGCAATTAGTTGACTGCTAAAACCTTCATGGCGACAGTTTTAACCGCAATATTGCCACATAACGAAGCAGTCCGGTGTCATGTGGCGTAATTAACATGCGTGTTGTTCCGTAAAATTGTATACCTTGTCAGAACACGCAGTATGGGGCATGTATGTATGTGCTGAAATAGACTCATAAAGAGTCAGCAAAGGCCGAATTCGTCAGGAAAGGCTAGAGAATGGTTGATTTCAGTCTAACAAACCATTCAAGATATGTGTTCATGTCTACCTGGTGAACCGTCTACATCGTAAACTCTATGGTAGTCTTACATACTGGATGGATTTTTACAGTAACCATCCTCAGCATCTTGTTTTCCAATTATACGTACAACACAAACAAATCATCCCTGAATACTGTGGACGTGGCTGGAAAAGTTAAGCGACCACGGCTTGCTGCTTGCCGTGGGCCATGTTTTTATTATATATTTTCAAGGAGCACGCCCACCCTGGCCCTGTCAAATATTGGATAACCTCAAGCTGCTTAGGTTGGCTGTTTGATCAAGAAAAGTGTTGACACGCATGACTCCCTTGCTTTTCTGCAGGTCCCTTATGAAAGCATTTACTGGCAACAAAAATATTCTAAATAGAACCAGAGCTCTGTACAAAATTAGAAGCAAAATACGAAGGGTTACGCGAATATATCAATAATGGCCAAATTTTGAACTACGTTTGATTAATTGAGATGTAGTTAATAATAATTACGGATAATTACGGATGTTATTTTAAATTTGGCATATATTGAATCAATGGATTATTTATTCGTGATTTAATAAGGACAAGTTATCCTAGCTCTTTGTGTCACGTGATATCCACCTTATTGCGATTAACTAACCTCCGGTTTGGTGCGTCTAAAGCCGGCTGCAATCCTTATATTTGAAGTGAAGGAATGACAGTAAAGAGTGATACTCCGTGTTTTGTAGGGAAGACTTCTCTATTAGCATTGGAATCTTCTCCGGGTTTGGTCTTGATTGATTACTTCAAGCTTTTCGTAACAAGACAAGGCGTTAACAAGAATGCAGAACCTTTCTTATCTTGAGCTAATTGCGTGCCTCGCTCAACTTTTGTAGCAGCCAAACACTATGTGTCAGCCGAAAATAATTCCCCCAGTATACCGTCTCCATTACGAATGTGACATTTCTGTCGTCCGTTCCTCTATAGAAGCTGTTTTCTACTTCACAACTTATTTCCAGATTTTTTGTGCAATATCTAAGATTTTTCGGCCCTGGTTCAAAGTTTTTACTTCGAGGGGCCACAATTCTATTTCTAGACACCTTTAAGACCGCCGAGCTGCTTGCCGCCTTATAACTTACGATAGCGCCAGAAAATATTTTCCATGCGTGTCTTTCGTCTTCCGTAACCACTAACGCATATAAACCCCTGCGGGGGAAAGTAAAAATAGGGAGCTTTGCTTACTGCGGTTTGAAATACCCCTGTATAACCCAGAAAATTTTTACGTTGCACTCAACCTAGCCTGCTTAGAATACTTGTTACAGTTGCTTAAGTATATTTTGGGTCTACTGTTATTTGATTCAAGTCTAACTGACGGGTTTATTGCACCGTGCTCGGTTTCGCACAGGGTAAACAACAAGCTATCCACAATTGTTTACCACTAGACACATGTTATGGAATAAAAAAAACGGAGATTGGCGTCATGTAGCAATATTATCCGTGAGCCATTCCCTACAAATCCTAGACGATTTGATCTGACAATCCTTTCAAGACCGGCTGTCTCTTACAGTTTGACTTTGATAATGTCACGATCTCTCGACAAAAACGACAAGTGTCACTGTTTTATGAGCGCATTCAGTTGCTGCTGCAGGGCTTTCGTCTAACTCCCGGGTCTGGAGCTGAATGCTGATGAGCCCAGCGTTTCGATCTCCTTTTCCAACGTTAGAATCTTCAGCCACTGTGCATCAGCGCTCGCAACTTGATTGACACATTAAAGTGTAAAAAGTCAAGAGAGGATAAACGGACTGCGCAGTCATCATGCGGATCATGCGGTGTTCGCTAGGGGCTTTTGCAACTAGTAACTAAACATAGGAGCCTTTAAAAGGCTTTGGATGGAAAATATCTGGATCAGAACAAAACGGAATTATAGCACAGTACAAACGAAACGTTAAGTGTAATAAGGGAGTTGAGGACGTGACTCCAAAGGAAAAATCTAAAACTACGGCATTCCTTCAGCTTCTGCGGGAACCTCTGTTTTAAAATTTCTTTATATTTCTATCCAAAATTTTGTCAGACTTCAGAACTCAGTATAACGCCGTTATCTCAACCGCTAAAATACACTTGTTTACAAACAACCGGGGGCTAGAAACGGGAGTTATGAATTGAAATACGAGTAAAGACTGTAATCAAGTTTTGCTTGAATAAAATTTTATCTCGCAAAGTAGTAGCTTGAATCCAACAGTTTCAACAATGTGAAGAATATCCCTTCACCAATTCTAACAAAATTTGATTAAATAATGCTGTTTGTTTAAGAAAATTTACGAAGACAACAGATATAGTCTTAGTGATGCTGTGCTTGCAACGTATACAATGTCAGGAGCACTTACACATTCGCGATGATCGTGAGGAGCAATCCTTCCTGAAATTTCTGTCCTTAACTTCTGCTAGTGATCGTTCTGTTTGTGAGTGTTTTGGCCTGACTGTAGGTGTAATAGGTGTATTGGATGTAAGGGGCAAGGGATAGGATGGTTTCATTTTTTTGACATCATACTGACAACACAGGACCCTAAGTTGGCCATCCCGCATACAAAATAAAGGGACAAGCCGATGTAATAGAGTATTTCTCGTTTCACAGAGCCAATTGAAGAAGTTTACGCCCTTTCCGGCAGCCGCATTGACATGCCCTGCGATGTGACGCCTATGGAAGATACTAGTACGGAACATCAACAGCTCACTGACTTGGGCCCTAGGTCTCGACCTTGGTTGACCGATCCCGGTAGAAGGAACCTGGACTCTTCACTGGATAATGCCGGGTTCGACTATACCGACCCTGAACTCCGGCTGAGTACTGCGGAGCATGGCGCCTATCTGGTCCTTTGGTTCATAGATCCCGAAAGAAAACCTATTTACAGGTACGTATCTATTGCGCATGAAACAAACGCAACCAAAAATGAAAGGCAAAATTTGACAGTCTAACTGGGGATTTTAAAAACTACTAAAGAACTGGGACCACTAGTTGTGTGAACGACGCAAAAGGGGAAAAAAGTATTGTGATTTTCATTTAACAAAAACTGCCTTAAGTGGAAACAGTATTTTCCGCGGTAACAGCCATTTTTGCAGGCCCACTTCCAGTTTCAATTAAAGCTGGACAAACCTCGTGGGACACGACTGGCTCCATAAAGTCTACTCTATTTGGAGAACTGACTTGCCAGCACACAGCAAAGCGAGAAAAAGATCTAATTTAATAACAGCTTGATTAAACTGGGACTCCACTGTAGACCCTACGTGATTTCCACCATTCTCATTTCACTTGAAACAAGCTTATTAATGTTATTTAGACGCAGTTCTCTCATACAATTCCACTTTCTAGCCTTTTACAGCGCTGCATAATTTAAGGGAAACTATAACGTGTCGTTATTTTCTCTGTCACACCGCATGGGATTTGCAATATAAATACGGTTATGTTACCATGTACTTCCTTCACGATCGTCTAAAACTTCATAAAGTTTTAACATGCACAAGACGGTTAGACATTAAAAAGTTTTTCCCGCCCTAACACACTATCAAATATGTACTGTACTCGAACAGTTAATTTCATTTCTCTATTAAATTTTGATTGTGCAACGAACTCTTTTAAGATTGTTTCCAAGTTCTTAATTCTAAAATCTTAGAGTTCTGGCTGTCATCGTTCATTTCTGCGATATCACCATTGTCTGAAATTCAAGTTTTATTTGTTTTTCTCTGTGTAGTTTTGACGTCCGCGATCGACCGATAACTTCTGGGAAACACTGGTGGGACGAAGGGCGCCTCGGTCGGCGTGGACACTTTTTCTTGCCTTCGGCTAGCAATGTATCGAGGCTTCAAATAGTCAATGTCAGCTCTGCGGACGCGGGAATCTACCGATGCCGAGTAGATTATAAAAACGCTCCAACGAAAAACTACAAATATCGGCTGGTGGTAGTTGGTAAGTGAATATTCTCTACAGTCAAACTTCTGAGGATCTCTGTTCCAACTGACCGAACGACAATCGATTGGTGACGGGAATAAAATAAATCGACTGTGATATAACATGACCTAATTTCAGTCGAAACGTTAAAGCTGCTTCGAACAGAATTGTATCGGTCACAGTTAAACGTACTAACAGAACAATGATTCAGATATGCGCCTAATCATGCAGGCTCAGGTGGGACTTGACAGCAATAGTGACCTCGAACGGTCTAAACCAAACTGAACTAGCGCATTCGTACACGAGATGGCGTAACTTTTTAGCCGCTGCAATTTGAGACAAGTAGCTAACACACTCAAAAAGGTCTACAGCATTGAAATGTAAACGTATAATGTACTGCACGATGTCACACCTTAGATATGGGCGTTACAGTAATTTGCTTTTCGATCGAGCAGATGTTTTAAAGACAGCTAGCTAGACAAAAAGCTGGGATGCTCTGCCGTGATTGGAATTGAAAAGAACCAACATATAAACCTGGTCACGCAGCAACTCCATGAGGAACCATTGAGAAATAAATTGCCATCCAACACAACGAACAAAAACTTAAATTGCCTACCAAGGCACAGTTTTCACAACGATACTAGTAGTTACTTGAACTATAACTGATTACCTTTTCATAAGTATACTTCTCACCCCCGTTTTTTCCTTAAGTTAAGCACTTTTCAGCGGGAGAGAAAAGCGGGAGTTAGATGAAACCCTAGCAGTTCCTTTGACTAATTAACAACTTAAGCAGCACGGTATAATCAACCGGTTCTCAGGCAAAGGAAATCCCCTTTACCAGTGATTTATTCTCAATTTTGTTGTTTAGTTTCGGTTGCACTATTAAAAACTTAAACCTCTCCTTTGCGTCTTACTTTTGGGAAGCATCAAAGTTGGCAGTTGAGTTATACACTTCTCTGTAACTGCATTATTAATGCTTGGGCAATAAGTAAAGCTGTAGCCCGGTTCGGCTCTTCTAATTCGTCTACTGTATCGGTTGCTATGGTCTTACATTCGTTCTAATTCTGTAGCCAAAACGAAATGGACAGTAACCGAGTGTAGTCGCAAAGTTCTGCAAAATGCTCGGAGCCGTATTACATAATTGAAGATATTACCAAAGAATCAATATAGGTCGTACCTCTCTTGGTGTCTCCATTGAAGCTTTAGAGGAACTTCTTTTGAGAATGGATCACGGAATGAGGGAAACTTTGTTATAACTATCTCGAGTGCAGAAGGTCTTTTTCAATGAAAGACGCTGAACAGACAAGCGAGGATGACTGACTAGATTTTTTTTTTGCATTTTGCATTTTCGACACGGTAAAAAGGAAACTTAACTTAAAACGAGAATCAGTAGATAATACTCTGTAAAATGTTGGAACTTAATATGTTCAGCAATGTATTTTTACTTTGGAGACTATCTGTAAGCTGTATACTGTATCGTTAAGTCATCACGTCCTCGTTAAAGTTTACCCAGTTTAAAATTTGGATAAAAAACTGTCGTACTTTCATGCACATGTGACGTTTATGTACGTGGCAAATTCGTGGTTTTCGTAGAGCCATTTTTCTTCAGGAGACGTGCTCCTAAGGCGTTAGGTTTTTCATCACGTGTAGGAAAGCGCTATCCGAGGCTTTGAAAGCTTTGTTCAGGAAACAATGCTTTCTCACCCTTCGATCTGAGCACCGAATTCTCAAGAACTTGTTTTCATGGAGAATAGGGGAACTAGTAAAACAGAACTATATATCAAACAGCACTTTGGACAGTCTAATGATTTATTTTTCGGACAAAGTTCAACTGTTTTTTTTTAATATAAAACTCGGAAGCGTAGACAAATTTTACAAATAATTACGTGTAGTTGTAATAACCCATTAAACTAATTTTCATCAATATTTCCGAAAGCTGATTTTCAAAAGCATTTCGTCTGTGATTTTTCTCTTGAACTCTTTGAGTATGAACAAGGATAATTGCGCTGGGGCAGCGCATGGCGTAATATATACGTCGTGTGGTGAATTACCTATAGTTCTTCATATGGTACCTGTTATTCGCTCATTCGCTCGAAGTTTGAAAGGCAATTGCAAAATGCGGTTTCAGTGTTTCCCTTTTGCTTTAAAGAGGGCTCTGATTTCCCTTTCCCCCCTTCGCTTCCAACATTTTAAACTTCCCTTCTTCGGCTGCTTGCTAAATAATAAAAAGTTTTATTATGTAAGCACAGTCCCGTGCTTCTGAATTCCCCGTTTCCCGTTTTTCCCCTGCGTGCTAGGATACCAAGCTATGCTTCTGAATTTCCCTTTTACATTTTCCTTTATTTTTCCCATTTGAGACTAAATTTTCCCTTTCTTCATGGAATATCCTTGTAAAGTGGAATCACTGTTCGCGGTTTGCATCAGAGTACCAGAAATAAGAAGTTAAAACTAGTGTCCCAGGCTTAGGGTCTCCACTCACACCTTACCGCCAAGTACAGAAAGTTTACGGCCGTCTTTAAAAAAGGGCCCCAAGTTCCTTGAACACATTGCCCGAAGGCACCATTCAGAGCGATAGCCAAATGCTTCTATTCTGTAGATTATATTTACATTATATCACTGAATGCACGATATTGTATAGCATTTTACACGATATATTTATTATGCGCATGCGTGTCTCGCACACTTGCTCGCTTGGCGTGTCGTATACATGCCAGGACTGCATTTAAATTTAGGGTACCCATGAATTTCACAACTTTCTGCGTTTTCCCGGAGGACTCCAAATTCCTCTTTTCACGTATAAAGAGGCGTATATATACGCCAATAAGATTGGAGAGGCCCTTGGCTATCTCTTCGTAACGAACCAATCTGTCCCACCAACTTTTGAAAGAAGTCCTGAGGTGCTTCGCTCCGATTGGCTACTACCGAAGAAACAAAATACTATCGCGTAATTTAAACAGAAAACCAGACGAAGTCAGAGACAAAGTGAAAGCGTGGCTATGGGCAAATCAAATATTTTTAGCGGACTGCGTTCGTCATTTTTTTCTTCTGTTCTGAGCCCCTCTACAAAGTGGGTGGCTGAGGGAGGAATGCGCGCCTGCTGAGGCCGGGTTGGCCGGACTAAGGGCCTCTCAAGTCTTATCCATACTCAAAACTTGAACTAGTAACTCAGTAATTTCATTTCTTTCCTTAATGACAACGAATAACTTAAAAATGTATTTGTTTTGAATCTTACTTCCTTACATACAGTTCTGCTAAGGTACACTTAGCTTGTATTTACCAAATAGGAAAAATTCCCAATACTATAAATCAATGTAGGTTTTTTTATCCGCACGCATCATTCTATTACCTAATGCAACACGAATATTTCATTGTTGTTTGCGTTTTCTTTTATTTTTTTCCGATCCTATGGTAATAGGAGAACCCATTACAAAATAATGTATTTGTTAGGTTGGTAATAAGTTCTCGAAAAAGTTCGAATGTGTTTTTTCGGCTTATTTTCTGATTTTAAAATGCCTTATTAATAATAAAATAAAAATTAACAGCTTGTAGAAGTGGTCGAAGTACAGGGTTTTTAACACCTGCCAAGTTTGTTTGGACTAAGATTATACTCAGGATTTCTACGGCGTCTAATACATTCGTATTATTGTTGTTTCCAAGAAAAAGGACAGCAACAAGGGTGTTCCGTATTCAGTAAGCGTGCCTGAGGTTGGACCTTAACTTATTGGTTTTTGTTTCATTTATGCAGAGCCACCGAGTACCGTGCTGATTCTGGATAACGCCCTGCAGCAGCTGAGTACAGTGGCTGGGCCTTTGGAGGAGGGAACCGACCTGATTCTTACGTGCAGAGCTGTAGGAGGTTGGATATCTAGACACTTATTAAGAGTTTAGGCCATATCGATCCACTAGTATTTGTCCTTGGACCAGTTTGAGCTAACGTTTCTTTTTCTTCGCTCCCTTGTTAAGAGGAGTTCAGTTAAGAAGTACCACGAACAGTTGGTTCACTCTATGTATAATAGGCAATCCAGTTCCGTGGGTGACATGGTGGCACGGAGGTCAACTAGTGGACAACAATACGGACTTTCGGGCCGTGGACACGGTCAGCAACCGCCTAATCTTTCAGCGTGTATCTCGACGTCATCTGCACGACCCTTTCACATGTCAAGTCACGTCCAGTCCTTATTTACCACCCGTCATGAAAACGGTCACTCTGGAACTTCTTCGTAAGTCCAAAATTTCTCATATTATTTCCCTTTTAATATTTTGGGGTCTTTCATGTTGGATTATATTCAGTCAAGACTCCTAAGTTTACGTGAATAGCTGAAACTAGTTGGTAAGAGTGCTGTTTATAACTTACCCGGTTATATAATTTTCTGCCCTTAGTTCGTCCACTGTTCGCGGAAATTCTGTTACCCACAAAGCCGTTAAATGCTAACCAAAGCCTTGAAGTGCGATGCCGGACAGCAGGCTCACGTCCAACAGTACTCATCTCGTGGTGGAAAGGAAACAAGCAAATCCAGAAGAAATCTATGATCACAGTAAATCTGAATAAAGAATTCCTTTGTGTTTAAATAATCGCTACTAACAATTTACTCAGGATAATAGACATACGTTCAAATTTTAAACTTTTACTGTTCTTCCTATCTTCACTAGAGATAAAGATGACGACACATAACAGAATAAACATACACCGAATAATAAGCCCGAGTATTTTATCCTTGCTATAAACTCCAAATACTTCTCATATTGGCATCAATTTTAATTTAGGGACGAACCTCATTATTTTACGAACTTGTGAATGTCCGCTACTTTTGCCTACGCATCGAAACAGGTTAACTTCAGTAGATACTAATTCGATTTCTGTTGCAGACCTCTGATGACGGTAATGTGACAGTGAGCGTGCTGACTCTGGCCTTGGGGTACGAAGATGACGGCAAACTGCTTTACTGCCGCGCAGAAAATCCCATGCTGTCCGACTCGGCACAGGAAGATTTTATTCGCTTAGACGTTCACTGTAAGTTTTCCTTACTTTAACTATACTAAAAAAATCGAAAATAGTCCCTCGGACAATAGATGTATTCCAGAGCATGTGAAAAAAAAGATATTTCTTTCCAAATTTATGACGTGTAGAGCTCCGCAGACCCATATTTGGTCATTTATATTAAACATGATAATCATAGCCAAAGTAACTCTGAAAATACGGAAGACAGTTAAGTTTTCCTAAACACAGCCTGGCAGTGACAGCCTTCCCAGCGTTAACAGATTCCTGGAAAACGTTTCTAATAAACCGAAGCTGAACTCAGTTTTTCTGAGCATCGCGATAGACAATGCTTGTCTCCAAAGACTTCGATCGATGCCAGTATTAAAATATGCAAACTTAAAAGCCGATAAGAAGAGACGAAGCACATGCAAATACTGGGTTTAAGATTTCCTGTTGGTTTCACTATTGTTTAGCACGGTGATATTATCCTGAAGTTAGCAATAATTTTTTCTTGAATTTTATTTTCAGACACTCCAGTGGTTCGCCTGATGCTTGGCAGCAATATCCATGCCGATGACATCAAAGAAGGAGACGACTTGTACCTAGAATGCCATATTAAATCCAATCCAGCTTACCACAAGTTGATCTGGACCCATAACGTAAGCAAACGCAGTAAAATAAAATTTCACCGCAAGGTGTATAATTCTGTAAATAGCGGACAACAGATTAGTATTGAAGTAGATAGAAACTATAGCGATTTTTGTCTTCTTCTAGGGCATGGTAATTTCACACAATGCAACCGCCGGAGTGATACTCAGTAATGTCAGCTTGGTTCTTCAAAGTGTAGCCCGTCACAGGGCGGGGAACTACACCTGCATTGTTACCAACAGTCGAGGAGAGACATCAAGCTCACCACTACCGCTCCGGATACAATGTATGCTATCTAACAATATGTAATACAAGATTGGTAAATTAAGACTCTCGCTTATCACAGATGCTCCTCGTTGCCGCTCCACGATGGAAGATTTTCTGGGCGTCTCGAAACAAGAAACCGCCATAGTCAACTGTGATATCGACGCCGACCCTCCCGATGTCCATTTCTGGTGGACTTTTCTCGGGACTCCTATGAAAAGTAATTAGAAAAAAAACTTAGCCCACGTTTTCTCATGTTTTTTTATTTATGTGTTGGACGTGCCTCGAACACCCGGTGAATTCTATTTAATAATAATAAAATGTTTAATTGTAGCCTTCAATAGTACATCTCTCATAACAAGCGGCGAAGTCACATTGATACCGAAATCTCAGTACACAGCACGAGGAACAAAAAGTACTTTGAGCTACATCCCCAAGTCGGATTTGGATTTCGGACTAGTGGCATGCTGGGCCAGTAACTCAGTGGGGAACCAAAGAGAACCTTGTCTTTTCCACGTCGTGCCTGCCGGTACATAACACGATTGTAAAAATTAAAACTTTCTTATTAAGGCTGCCGTTCTGCAGGCAAACCGAGGGCCCCTATGAACTGCACAGTTCATAACCGGACGGCAGATTCCTTACGCATTGATTGCCAAGAGGCGTTCGATGGAGGACTGGAGCAAATCTTTGGACTGGAAGTCGTCGATCCTGGAACCCGTGGTGTGAAGTTCTCTCTGAACAATTCCAAACCCTCATTTGTGTTAAGCGGTTTGGAACCAGAAACAGCTTTACTTCTTTCAGTCTACGCAGTGAACTCTAAGGGGAGAAGCGAAGAGGTCGGACTTGAGGCAATTACTTTGAGGGCGCCTGAAAAACACACTGGCCTTGGTAAAACAAATACATCGTCGCCCCTGCTCTTAAAGATACTTAGTTCTCACTTTGTTCTCATTCGCGTAGGTCTACCTGGTACTTTCCAAATGACTCCATTACTAGCTGTGCTCATTGGAGCCGCAGCAACTCTCCTAGCAGTGGTCCTTGCTGTGGCTATAGTTGTTCATCGAAGACAAAGTACCAAGCGACGCAAGCACCAGGCTCAGATGTCTAACCCCGAGAACAAAGACGAGTGCAGTAATATGGAAACTGCGAATCCGTCACACAAACATCCGAAGGACGAGTCAAAAAGCAGTGAAGTACATGTGAGGTTTCCCAACTCCAACGGAGAAGCAGAGATTGTTCCTACAGCCTATAATTCACATTTGTGCTGCAAAGAGCCTGATATCATACTCCGGGATCTAGGTACGTCCAAACATGCCTACTTATCCGACAAACCAAACGAAATCAATTTTAAGAGCTTAGTTCTACAAACATACCCGCCTAATTTGCGGTATCCCATGAAAGAGTTCGTTAAAATGTTCTTGCGGTTTTAAGCCAGGCTTTTGATAAAAACAAGTCTTTCGTACCATACTAATCTACTTGTGTTCCTGTTTATATTTCTGTCTATATTTACATTTTCTTTCACATAATTGACTGCTGACATAAAATTTACTCTTCGTTGCTTATCCATGTCAAGGAGCTTGTCTTAGTCACGAAAGTCTTGAGAAGAAACTAAATTATATTTATCCCTTTTCTTTCAATCTCTACATCCAGCCGAGTATCCACTTCGTCCCGCTCTTCCGGCAGTTATGGGGACCGTACCTCCACTGCAGCGTAAGCCAGACTATCACAACCCTGCCGAGTTCTCTCGGGGACCTACGATTCCTGCGTCAGGCTGGTGCACCATTCCCGATCTACATTCATTCAACTCTTCAGTAAAACCAAACCATCCATGGGATGTTGCGTCTTCTCGCGAGGCTGCTGTCCATCAGGATATCCTCTCTAATTCCAGGCTTCCAGAAAGTTCACTTTAATTTCTTTTACGACAGATGAGCTGCTTTGAATGAATGCAAGTGACAACTTTTAGGAACGTAATTTTTAATAACGTTTTGATTTTTTTTCGTATTCAGCAATACACTTCTCCCAGTGTAAAAGGTGCCGATCGTTCAACATTAATAAGCTGCTTGAACTGCTCCCACTGATTTATTCCAACAAATTGCGAGATTTTTGTTCTCATAATAAAAATCAGTTCCATATCATAACAAAAGCTCTCCTTTTTACAGGGCTATGGTGATTCCCGGTATGATATTAATTTGTTAAGAGCCTTATAGGTAAGCATCGCACAGCAGCAAACCAGGAATCTAGTACTATTCTTTGTAACGTCCCCTCTACAGAATTGTATTAAACTAGATTCTCCACGTGGAATTTATTTTCCCTTATTAATCGTTCACACCTACACACATTTTTTTCTATGTGGTTTCTATCAATGATACGCACTCGTACTAGAAAGGTATCATTTACACCATGCACGATACTCCTGCAGAACGTTAATCTATATGGGCAATCCATGTTTTTGTTACTCCGCTTAGCTGACTTGTTATGTTCCTGCGGTATATTTTTCCGGTACAGTCGATTCTTAGAAACTCTTTCGTCCGAGTGAAATGCATGACAAAGGTTGATCGTAGAACCTCATGACCTCTAGAACCGTAGCACAGCCGCCATACTCTGATGATTGGGGACTTCGCAAATCATCACAAGAGCGAATAAAGTAAAGGGATGACTTTACTTACGACACAAAACCAGTTTCTGCATGCATTTTACCGAAATCCACAACACAAACAGGACTACATCATGCTGTAAAAGCACTTACCGGGAAATGAATCAAGAAGCATTGGAATAAGTAACGTCACAGGAAAAAACGAAATCGAATCAGCGAAAGCAGCCGAATCGTCGCATTTTTACTTAGATTGTGTGCAGCATTATTCGTTCCATTCCGCATGGTTTTTCTGCCAGTTACCATTTGCCTTCACCTGTCCGCTGTTGAACCATACAATGACAATGCCGATACAGCAATACCCTTCGTATAGGCTAAAGTTGCAGTGCTTTCTGAATACAATGATTCCCAAGCTGGTGAAATAAACTCCAAGAATTTTGGCACACATAAACGAGTGATATTTGCTTTAACTTTTTCTGAACGATTGTCTAGTATCTAACGGAGATCAAGTGTTGTTGTTGACCCCATAGTTCAAACTGGTCCCACGCTAAGAGCAACAGAACTAGGAGAAGCACTACACCGATGAATTTGACTCGTGTATCTCGCGTGTTCTGAAGATCCTTCTCCTCAGACTAGGTTAGATTCTTCGTCTTCTCTCCTTAATCCGATAATCAGGAACAGCCTAGTTTGCATTGTCGGCCAGTTCGAACAAGGGCAGTTGTCTATCAACGGAAAGCAGCCGGTAACTCTTCTTGTCCTACGTGTTTTGACTACTATTATTGTGTTCGGACATTCACGTGCAAAAATGTCCTCTCTTTCACTGAACGAACGTTGTTGTCTGAAACATGAGTGACTACTTGCCTCTACGAGCTTGGTTCACGATTGGGAAGGGGATCATCATGAAAAGCTTGAGTCTTTGTATTCAAGCTTCACAAAGCGAATTCTCAACCCAGTAGATGGCATTCCTACCACCGAACTGCAAGTAAGTCCACTTTCCTCCTTTCATAAAGAAGGAATCGTTTACTTCGGTCCTACTCATCTTACGATAGCCCGAAGATCATAGAAAAGGCATAGTGCATATTCATGTGCCTCGTTACTTCACCGTGAACTTGGAACTGTCGCACAGCTTGGATATCGATACCTCCTTATATCATTGCGGAGGCTCCCTGGTCGGAGATGTATTACAGTACAGGTGCAGTACACAGTGACAGTGTCACCTACGCCTACCTCATCGGCGACGAACCGACTTGGGTAGGTTTACGGGACTGGGACAGATCTCAAATTAATTTTTATAATGATAGAGCAATAATGAGCTGTTCTTCTTCCCGCCGTCGGCTTGGCATTCGGAGGCTGCATAAAAGGGCTTACTTTAATAAGCCAAAAATCGCCCCCCGAGCTGCACTCAGATATCCAACCGTTACCGGGGCAATACTATGGACGGTCCAGGTAGAAGTTGAGTCTCTACTAACCAGTAGACAGTTAACTTAAGACAGACCTACCAACCGCAAACCTCTTGCAGCACGCGCTTGCTCTCCGGTCGCTCTTGCCCAGCCGTACGGCGTACTAAGGTGTTGTCTGACGAGAACGTACAGTTATGTTCATAACAAGCACGGCTGCGCCCTGTGGGGCGCATGGCGTACGTGCATTGCTTGGAATTGTGTCCTTAGTGTTATGGTGTGTATACTGTGTTGGGTTGTGTGACTGTGTATGTTAGTGGAGATGATGGGTGACGTGTTATGTGTGACATATGTAATGTGTTGCATGTTGTGATGTCAATTGCGAGAACGGAATATTGCCCTGGAACACTACCATCTCTTGGCAAACAAACAAAACAAGTACGAAGCCCCGTAGGCAGTGTAAAGCACTGGTTCACTCTTGACACGCAAAAAAAACCTACTAAAGCCACACATTCAAGTTAATAATACTCCGTGAAACGAATGGATCCACAGTAAAATTAAATTTAAAGAGTAACTAATTATGATAGTAAGCTGTTTATGAAAAATGAAAAAACCAGAACCGTAACCGAGTAATCCAATATTGGTTAAGGTTTCGGTACCGGTAACCCGTTACTTGGAAGTAACCGGATCCGCACAACCCTAGTGAACAATGCAACGAATGCAACTCTACCTCACAAATAAAAATTATGGCAAACACAACTGCAGCTTGATATGATTTATAAATAATTGTTTCCCTATTTCCCCTGTGAAAACTGGAATAAAGCTATAAGCTTCCATCGTTGCGCGGTTCCCCTCTGTGTACGTACGGACCACACTTCGCACAAAAGCATAGCTCCTACATGTGCTTGAGCGGGGGGCATGCTTTTTGCCGCAGGTCCCCAAATTCCTTCCCGGCCACAGTGGCTCGGTGCATTTGCAATGCACGTTCGCCAAAAAAAGAGTGCAGCATGGTAAGGTTTGAAAGTCGTTTTTGCAGTTTATAAAATCATTTATGCATTAAATTTAGTCAAGATAGGTTAAATTAACAGTAGTTAAACTAATTATTGCATATTAACTAATAATATTATAATAATCTTGCAAAAACTAAGAAAAAGTGAGGTTTAGCCTTCCCATGCTGTACCCCTTTTTTAAGAACATGATTGTACCTTTGGAAAAGTGTGGAAAACGGTCCGGGTGATTGCAAGTCATCCTTTGAAACGTTGGCTAAATACTCACTGAAACTGATGGCGAGACGGAATTGCTGAAGTAGAGATGAAATATCGACTACTGGGAGACTGTTTCGAAAGTAGACTCTCGGTTAACCGTAAGCCCAGTGGCCTTTTCACAAGAAGTGGGTCCTACCCTGGACCGAGTGGACCAGGATCAGGACGACAAATGACAACCTAACCAGACTGTGGCCTAACCTTTGCCTCTTGGTCAATGACGATGTTTCCGCACGAAGCCGGAAACATGGCCAGCTGTATTCCGGATGATTCCGTGAGTTAAACCGCCAGTGTACCCCAATTGTTGAGGATTTAATGCATGGTCAGCAGAGAGCACCAAGACAAGAAAGCTCTTTGTTTAACGTGTAACTACTTCTTGCATGGAGTTTTATTAATTCAATGCCTCATGAACTGTGCCCCGCTCACGAGTGATTCTTACCATTTAGTTTATTTTTCTACCAGCCCAGTCTTCCCGTGTATGGTTAAGACCTTACACAAGGTGCAAGAGCTTTGGTTCCAGCTCTTGGGAATCTTAGAATTCAGTTGTCTCTTGAGGACGAAAGGATGTGAAGTCGGATTCGCAAGCCACATTTCATGAACATTTACTTCCCCAGATTATTGAAGGACTGGAAAAGAAATGGATACTACTCGGAATTCCTTCAGACCAGATCGTTTTACATACTGAGAATTCTATGCCATCTTCATAAGCGCTCTCGAAAGGCATATATTCCTCCGCATTCTCATAGTTGTATCCCCAGACTTAAAGGTGGTCAGATCCTTCTAGATCTCCGAGCCTCATGTCATCGCCACGGTTTTCCAGGTTTTCTGAGAAGCAGATCATTACAACACGTTAGTCTTCCTGGCCAAATCTCACTTGCGCTCTGGTCGTCTGCGCCGTGCGTCAATGTATTCGATGACAAATGTAGCCATGGTAGTCAATCGACCTGTCAATCGAAGGGTATAACTCACCCAGACGCATATGTAAACGCACGCAGTCTTTCCAGTCTCTTCATTATATATACATTTTGTTAATCCGAGAATTTGAAGTTGCACCATCGTGGGAAGGAAAAACTTCATGAGCACCGATGTTAAAGGACATCTAATCTAATAGATCTGTGCGATCAGTATAGTATTTAAATCCAGAACCCAAACTGATGAGCATCGTTCGTGCTTCGGTAGTGACCGCTGCTGACTAGTACCCCGTGATGGGCTTCTTCCTCCGGGCCCTCTTTAGTTAATGTGTAGGAGTTTGCTTTCAATCAACTGTGACGGAATATAGAGCCCATGCGTAGACTGCAGCGCACCTCTAGTTACCAACCACATGAACTAAAATGCAATTCAGTTCAACGGTTTCTTGATTTCCATTTTTTGTGTTGCATGCTAGAGAAGTAGGCGAATTCTGTTGGCAACCCGATTGTTGCATAGTTTGTTAAGGTTTTCGGAAATGAAAGTTTGAAAACAATGTAGAAGTCCAATTTTGAAGGTGAAATACTCATTTGTTGTTCGTTGTAAGAGAACCAAACCTACGCGTTCACAGAGTATGCAGTATGATATCGCAATACATCAAAAGGCCTCTTTGTGCATGCACTTTATGGGGTGCTGGGAACTGTGAACTGTCGTATTCAAAGAAAAGTATCCGACTTAAGTTGCAGAAAAGCGCTTTGGACTGAAGTTCGTTACTACTACAGCAGTGAGGGGAAGTCAAAATTAGGACAAGGATGCTCGCGAAACTTCCGATCAAGTAAATTTTCAGCCTCATTATCCATTCGACCTCCTTTGAAAGTTCATCCCAAAGCGCCTTTTCCAGAATCTCGATTAGCTAACTTCCTTTAAAGGACTGTATCAGTTCGCCAGCTTAAACTATAACGCGGTATGCACGTAACAGGACTGTAATCATGCTATATCAAGGCTTTAACTATTCTTTCATAAGAACTGATATTCGCATGATTGACTTTACCTCCCAAAAGTTGACATATAGGACGGTGGAGGCCTTTCTCGTGGGTGAGCAGGAATAAGAAAAAGAAAGAGCTTTGCGTAGGTTGTGTGTCCTGTTAGGTGTCTTGAACGGTAGAATGATAATTGAGACGGCCTTCGTACTCCGTTGACTGTCCAGTTTACCCAATCGCCGCTCTCTTTATTCAGAGAGTTTTACGCTACGAATTGTTTGGGCCAACGTTCAAGTTCTCGGAAGGATTGGTGGTTGATATGAGATTTCCCGAATTATTTCATCTGGGCAATCCTGATATTGCTCATCGAGTTCATATGACGGGAAATCCTCGAATGTGTGCAACTGGAATGGCCATCAAGGCGTAAAATACGGAGGCGACTGAAAATGATTTCGAACGCATCATGCACATGCGCATGCTTTCCAGCACAAAGACATGCATTTTCTCTTCACGTGTACTAAGGATATTCCTGTAGTCGCATCACGTCCAGTTTCCTAACAGCCGTCATTTTCAGTAGGCTGCAAGTCGAGACAAGCGCTGGTCCCTAAGGTAGCATTTTAAGATGCCGGTAACTCACCGTAGTGAACCCCTCTTCGAGACTGAAACTTCCAGCCCTTGGAGCGATGCAAACGAAAGCTTGAACCACACTAGCCCACTCTCAGACGAGTCGTATGCTGTAATCGCTGTATATCTGGGGATAATTACAGTCTCCGGTTCTTTACTGAATGCTTTTGTACTTTTCGTATTCGTCATAGACAATCAGGTAAAAATCGCACTTTTTTTTGCAGTTTTGCAAATTAGTTCTGAGGATGTATTTTTCCTCGGAACAATTTTCTCAGTGCTTGAAAACTCACCACCATATTTACTCAACTCGGTTTGCTTATAAATTGTCTTAGGAAACTAATTGTAAAAAATCGTGAGTGTCTAAAAGGGAGCCGAAATTTTACTCACTTTTCGAATATTCAAATATAATCAACATACCCAGATGAGTTTTGTGCTGATGCTAGACATTTCAGCCTTAAAGAAACTGATGCGATATTTGTCTTTTAATGTTTGTTTCCTAAGCTGAGAACACCGATCAATCTTATTTTGGTGAACCTGGCTGTTTCCGATCTTACTATTGCTTTAGTCGGAGGAACCATGTCAGTTGTAGCTTCTTGGAACAGAGGCTGGAACTTGGGAGAAACCCTGTGTGTTGCTTACGCTTTCGGGATGTCATTAGCAGGTAAAGTGAACTAACCACCCAGTCTTCTACCCTCTCTCACTTAGACTCACAGAATCGAAGGAAACCAAAGCTCTTGTTACCAGCAATAAGAAATTTGATTCATCCATTTTCCCCTACTTTTATCAATCCCTTTCATGTTTTGATGCTTTCTGTTCCGTCCCAGTCATCTTAATATGATCTAATCAAGTCAAGTACCAGCATTATGTGAATGCAATGTCTTTTTTCGCAGTGAGCGGCGGACAGTTGCATAAATAAGTTACTTCTATGATACCAAACATCCATTTAAAGCATGTATCTCAGTCACCCATTACTTGCAGGAAGATTCTTGAATAAGGTGTCTACAGCAAATAAAATCTGTTGCCCAAGAGAGAGATTGACAGATTAGTTCTTGTTTGTAAACGTGACAGGTATTGTTTCAATAACAACGCTATCGACACTTGCTCTATGGCGCTGCATGGTTGTGGTGTTCCCTTTGAGCAAAAATCATCTAGATCGCAGAAAGATGGTCTGCGTTACGTTCATCATCTGGGTCTATTCACTATCTGTTACATCTCCACCAGTCCTTGGATGGGGACATTACGGTCTGGAAACCGCAGAAATCAGGTTACAACATTTCTCTGTTCAGATAAGAAAAACTCCAGACATAGAATACATTTTTGATCCATCACGAATTTCATGTACTTGACGAATTATATTCATTCGTCTAGCTGCTCAGTAGAATGGGAAAATCAGGACTTCAACAGCAGATCTTTCATAATCTATATGTTCGTGACGGGATTATTTATACCAATAGCTGTGATGACAGTTTCATACGGCTGTATACTGCATACTGTCCGCAGAGTAAGTATTTTCTGCGTTTTATTTCCGGAGTTCGTAGTTTACATTCAGCCCACAACAACGCGAAAGGATTTAACGGAAGATACTTTCCAACCAAGTCAACTAGCTTGCCTCAGATTTCAATCCATTTTGATTGCCTAATATTTCTTGAACATTTTCAGACTTGAAGAACTTTCAGACAATATTTGAGTTTAGTTCTGAAGTTGATATAGCTTTTGCTGTCACCTTTTTCAATTGCAGTCACACCGTCTAGCTCGAGGATCCCGGTGTAGAGACCAACGTCGCATATCAGTAATGGTAGCTGCGATGATTTTTACTTTCCTTGTCGCGTGGGCTCCGTACGCAGCCTTTGCTTTAACGCAGTCTCTGGCCAGTGGGGGAAATCTGCAGTTAACACCCATTTCGGCCACCATCCCTTCTTTGTTCGCGAAATCTTCAGTTGTCTTCAACCCACTGATATACTGCTGTCTGAACACCCAGGTAATTTTATGGTCTTTGAAGTTAAAATGTTGATTAAACACATTAGTTCCTACACTAATTCAACAAACGCTTTATGATGTCAGGGATACTTGACCATGAATGAATTGCTCTCGCTCGAACAAGAGAATTTGAAATTCAAACATGCCCATCAGCTGTAAAATTGCTTTACGAAGGGCTACATCTCATTTTATTTGTAACACCAAACTGGCTGGTTAAGCCTATGATCCGAGACTTTTGATGTAGATTTGATTTTGCCTCTAGAATGGTTCACGGGTTTTCAGTTAATCCGATTTGTGACTTTAGCGGCACTCTATCATGTCACCAGAAGATTGAATCGGCGATATCATTCCCGAATATCCATTGTTCCAGAGAGAAATATCCAGCTTTGCATCAGATTGGTTTTACTTGGTAAACATAACCCAGATTGAGATGAAATAATGAACTGAATGTACTGGATCTAATACCTCACCAAGCCGTACTTGGTAAAAAGCTAAAAAAACTTAACTACATGGAGAAATGCCTCGTTGTTGCACATTTTGGTTTAACAATAGTGATATTCTTCTGTTTTTCAGTAACAGAAATTAACAGAAATTAAGTAACAGTATTTAACAATGGTGATGTTCAACTGGATTTGTTCTTTCTGTTTAGTTCCATGCAGCATGCAGACGACTTTTCCGAACGGACAGCGGTAGGATTGTGCAGCGAAGTAATCACGCTAGATTCGCTAAACCCTTACCACGTATTCTACCGCATGTGAGAGCGACTCGCCAGACCATTGTAATGAGAATTGCTAACCATCGAAAACCTACTGGAATGGCGAATTCTGGTATAACTCCCAAGAACCTCAGTAATGACTTCTCTGCTACTGAGAAGAATCATGCAGACACTGGGGGCATGAAAGCAGTAGCAAGCAAACCAGATGAAGCTCAGTCCATGGTTTGAAGTTCGAGATGCTCACATACTGTTTGTTCATATTCATTCCTACAGAAATCCTACGACTAAATGATCACCTTTTATTCACTTTTAGTAGAGAAGATTGCTTTCATATCACTGAAGTAACGTGCAACTTGTATAATTCGGATCAGAACGTTTACATACAATCAAGGAATCCACGATACACAGGAGAGATGTTGGTATACAGCCATGGTTCAGCTCTTGGTAGTTCCTAGCTCCGGATTACAAACCACCGTTTACTTATTCGTACTTAGCACTGACAGTTTGGAATAGATACTAAAGATTGACACTGCGGAGATCAATGCAGTGTGTAGAAAACTTGCAGAGAAAAATGTTTACAAGCAAGCGACGAACTTACACTTGGATTGTCAGAGAGTTCGCCACAAGAACATTCCAAGTCATTTCTGGAAAAAACAAGTGAGATACTGAGCAGATGGAAAATTCTTCGCCTTCTAAAAATATCGCAAAGGACGGTGACGGTACGTGATCAAGCATAACGAATGAAAACCCAGATCTCCAAACTTGTTTTATGAGAGAAACTCAACCCAGCACAGGAAAACTGAACAAAGAAAAACAAACTGGAATAAGACTAAGCCTGTAAGAGTGGTTCACGAGACTATCTGTAAACTGTTGCTCGCGTATCACGAGTCGGATATTCAGTAAACCTATTAATATTTTCAAAGTAGCTACTATGAAATCAGACTCAAATTGCGCTTGGACGAAGTAAGCAAACAGAGGTACCCCCGGCTGATTTTTTTGGGAAATAATCAGACCACATACTCTGCGAATATTAATCCTTTGATTTAAACTGCGAATTCAAGTTTCTTGTTTTCCGTGTGGACCTGTCAAGCGTCTGAATCAGTGAAGCACTGAACCAAGTGTCCGGCTCTTGTTAAAGAACCTGTTTTATTCAAAAGCGTTTCTAAATCATACTTTGGTATCTGGAAGAAATGGACCCTCGCCAAGATGGACCCCCCAAAATGGACCCTTAGAGAAATATCACTGGGGATGTAAAAAAATAGGCTAGACCCTGCCAGTCGAGTAGGCCTATGGAGGGTCCATTCTAGGGCTGACGTGGGGACGGTCGGGCTCGGACTGAGGGCGAAATCAAGTTAGGTTAGGAACTTGAACTGTTATTGTACCAAGGTAAGCTACAGTAACTTTTGCTACAGCAGACAGAGAGGGGTCCATTGTAGAGGATCCATTTTGGCGACGGTCCATCCCACCCGGGATTCCATGCTTTCTACAACTAAGAAAGAATAAAGTGTGGCCCACAGTTTCCACCTCACACTGCAAGATCACAGACTTGTTGAATTATTACTATATAATTTCGACTGTCTTGCAATTGCGTAGCTAGGGACTTCGTGGCCCTGGGCAAAATTTTTGCCGTGGGCCCCTCTCGTTTTATAAAATATACTTTTTACCAATGTGTTAGCGTTTCCCTGTTTTATTCGTGGGTGACTTCACAAAGAGCATCAATACGGGACATGCGATGTTAAAACATACGGTTTCTTGTGTTTTCTAAGCTTAACAAATCTGAGTCACTTACTTAGCTTCCCAAGTAAGAGATGGGTGGCCCCTAGAGTCTGTCTCAGGAGTACTGGAACCGCACGATACTGTCGACGAATAAATGCTCATGTTTTGCTAATTCAGTAGGGGGCGTTTGAGGAACCTCTCCATGACATCGAGACACTTTCATGTCTCATTCTTCCTAAGCTCCCTCAACGTCCTCTTCTGACATCCATTAACAAATGCTTGGCAGCCATGATTCAAAAATTTTGCATGTGGACGAGTCGGATACTTTTGAAATGCAAATGTGAATGGTCACCAGTTGGCTGTCTATTACAGCTCTTTCTGTTAATCTTATAACAGTTTCTAGAATTCCTAATAGACTGTGAAAAAAACTCAAATCAAATTCTTCGAACAGTCCTAGTACACCTAAAAACTAGTTTTGGAATGCATAGATTTGCAGGATTTTCGAGGAATAAGTCCATTAGAAAGCGAGAAAAATTCAGAAAATAAGTCGACCAAGTAATGGAATACGGGGAAAATAATACACGTCAGGTTTCAAATGTCAAATCCCTAGAGATTTATAAGGAATCGCTGGTCTTAAAGTGGATTTGGAAAGAAATTTAGAAAAAACACCTCTCCTGTAACTAAGGCCCAGATGAGGTTGTCTTTCTGGGACAAAGTATACCCACAGCTCGGGATTTTTCAGTCCGTAGGTTCTAGACTGGTCCATCTATGACCGGCTGCCCCCCCCCCCCGCAAGACCAGGGGCCCTGGGCACGATGCCCCACTCGGTCCCTCCCTAGCTACGCCACTGCTGTCTTGATGAAACATATGTACCATCTGATACAAACGACTTAGCTTATTGAATTTAGATTTCAAAACGATTCAAACAAGTGACGACGAAGTTGTAAGGAAGCTTCGACGATTCACTCCACTAAGTGCAACCTGAAGACTAAGCTAAACAGACGGTTAACACTAATACAACTTACTATTCAAAGGACATTCACCGCGTAGGATAAGGGGTAAGTAAGTGCCGTAAAGTAACACTGGTATAAGGCGAAGAGAGTTCATACGAGGACTTAATCCCATATGATAAGACCTACTACGTTTTTCATATTTCATTGATTAAATGGAAAAGAAATACAAAGGAACTGACCACTGTGTGTAGGTGATCGTCATTGATTACTTAACAAAGATGTATCTCTTGTCTGAAAGGTAAGAGCTTGTGGGGGTAGAGCCCTACAAACTTTACGGTGCGTAGGTATGAACATCCAGGAGCCCAGATCATACTGACTTGAGTATCAAGGGTATGCTACGTTAACAAAGCTCAGGTAGCTGACGATGAAAATGTCTTCACTTATGTGATTACGAGGTAATATCATATTTGAAAAACCAATGCGACTTGTATTTGCTGTCAAAATAAAAGACAAAGAAAAAAATTAGTTGTCCACATGTTCTGGAAGAATCAAACGCGCAGGCGAGAAATCCAAGCCAACATTTTTCACTTGCTTTTTGAACGGCGTTGAAGTCAACACCTGAGGATCGTTGCAAACGTTGGAGTCCTCCAGTTTGGACGGGTTAACCAGGGTCTCGAAGTCATAGCTCGAAACATCGACCGCTTGATTCATCCACACACTTTCCGCTACCTCACGAAGGGTCAACCGCTGAGGGACCACAACCTGCAGCATTCCGTTGAGCAAGTACTCGAGATCGCTGGACAACGAGGAGGGAAACCTAAGAACAGCTTTTATGGTCTCTTCGATGTTAGCAAAAGGATTGCAGCCGAACACAAGGACGTACAGAGTAACACCCAGAGACCAGATTTCTAGTTCGGGTCCACGGTAAGGTTTCCCTCGCAGAACTTCGGGACTGCAGTACTCGAAAGTACCGCAGAAGACGGAGAATAGTTTTGCTCCGTCAAACTCTGCGGCGGAACCGAAATCTATCAGCTTGATCTGAAATTTGTCGTCAATGATGATATTTTCATCTTTAATATCGCGATGCAGAATATTCAGCGAGTGAAGGTACTGGACGGCGTCGATGACTTGTCGAAAGATGTAACTCGCTAGGTTTTCATCCACACCGCTGGTCCGCTCTATGAACTCGAAGAGATCAATGCCAGGCCCGTGTTTTTCCATGACAATCTGGAAGTACGCAGGATTCTCCATGTACTCGACCATATTCACGATATTTCTGTGGTGAATCTTTGACAAGAAATAAATTTCGTGCGGCAGAGTTTCGCTTTCTGTCTTGATCCAGCTCTCCGGGTAGACTTTTGCTTTGTTGATGCATTTGGCGACGAAAGTTTCTTCGTCAGATTCTCGTTGGCAGAGAACGACATAACCGAATCCTCCTTTGCCTATCTGGCGACCGGTCTGCAAAGTTATAACCGTTAGTTTGCACATAAGATACTTTGGATCGAACGTTTGTTTACCCTGTACTTGGCTGCGAATTCTCCACTAAATCCTTCGTCAGAAAAAACGCTGGTATCGGCAGGGGTTTTGTTCACTGCTGGCGGTTTGGAGTCTTGAGTCTCCTAAGAAAAGACATGAAAGTCAACGGTGCGAATATTTGCACAGTATTCATACCTGAACGCGAGAGACGTTGGACGAAAAGCTCGAGTTTTGTGTTAGCTGCCAGGTTAAAGAAGATAAGGAAGCCAAGTTCCCCTGCGTCCAAGATACCCAAACGTGATACAGGTTCTCACTGCTGACATTATAGGGCCCTTCGACGAAATATCGTACAGCTGTAAACCAGAAACTTAGATTTAAAATAAAAGGTTTAGAACTGAAAAAGTGAACGAATTACGAAACATCGAGCCGTTTGCGTGCACTGCATTTTCGTGATACTCCCCACTTCGTACCTCTTCAGGGTCTGGAAAATCCAATATGACTTCGCCAATGGGCTGCGGAAAGTTTTTTCGTTACAAAAATTGTAAATTCGAATAAAATATATATATAACAAACCTTGTCGATGAGATCTTCCCGGGTATAGCCCAACGCAAGGCACGAGAAAAGGGGATTAGCATCTTTGATATAGCCTTCGTCGTTAATAGTGATCAAACCGCTAATACTGGAGAACAGCTAGAATGTTTGAAAACCAAAAAATTAAACGGAGCATGTCCATAACATCAGTTCTGCATACCCAAATAATGGCAGTGTAATAAGGAAGGGGGCCTGTAGTGTTAATTTCCGATTCTCCTTCATAGTAGTTCAGCAAAAGCATTAAGGGGAAACTACGGTTCTTTGTACAACCAGTTGTCTCCTGCTTCCGCATTGCCTTTTCAATAAGATTCAGTCACAGAATATTATAAAAATGCATTAAAATTTCGGACTGTAGTATTTACTCTCGTCAAAGAGCCGTCAGGTTGTGGTAGCTTGATGCCAGAAATCCATTTCTGAATGTTATGTTGGACGAAATCGTCTTTCGAGCAGTCGAAGACCAGGTAAGCTAGTTCGTCAGCCTCCATAACTGTTCCGTACTCGTCCATATGAAACTATTCAGATTGATATTATGCTAGTATAAGCTGTTAAAGGTTTAGTATAATATTTATACCTGAGCGATAATCCGCCTTACTGGTTCAATCGTGACGATTAGATGGGACGAATCCTCGACTTCCGTTTTCGTGGTCCACATTGAGACTCCGACCCGCAGCCCGTCTTTGGAAATAATTTCGACCTTCAAAAATAAAATACTTAAATTAGTTTTGCTTTATTTTACTATAAAAAGATTCACTGATTTATTTTTTACCACTTTACATTGTGACGACCAGTCGTCAGAATCTTGAAGAGCATAATTAGACGTTTCTTTGAGGATAAGGTCAGATAATTTCATCGTTTGAAGCTCATTACTCGAATAGCCAGTGATTTCCATCATGATTGAGTTTGTTATTAAAATCTGAAACATTTCCATTGATAAGATTATGAGCATTAGCTTACAGCAGATAGCTAATGATACCTGAGTAGTTCGAGCATCAACTGTTACAATTCCTCTATAAGGATTTCCATTTGTAAATTTCGGATTTTCTTGATATGAGTCTTCTGCTTCGGTCAGCAAACTACAATCCTGGCTGAGCTCCATGCTCGAAAAACAAGGATTCGTGGAAAACGAGCAGCTTCCCGAGTCGGCAGCGTTGAGCAGAGCGTGTCTCCATAGCGGAATTCGTGGGTTTGGAAAAGGACTTCTTCCAAAACTTCTCGAGGATTTGGGAAAACTCTGGTTGCCTTCGAACGAAATGTTTCGGTCGGGTGTAAGTCCGAAATCTCTGGCGCGTAGGCGACGGCCATTCCTGGATGTGAAAACACAAGGGACTGTAACGGCAATCCTATATTGATTATGCTTGAAAGTTCACCTCGAATCAAATGCTGGCGTTGCAATATCCATTATTTAAAGAATAGGGAAGAACGAAGACATGCAAAACATTAGATAATTTGCTTGAGATCAAGAAATACTACAATTTTTACTCCCTTTGTTGATTTAATGACAACAGTTCAAATACCGCCTACATTTGACATTTGAATTTTGTGCACCGTTGCCACATTGCTTAAATTCAAATTATTTTTTACATATAATTTTTTAAAGCTAATTAATTATGTTAAAATGAAACACAAAAAATTATTTCAAATAAATAATAGTTTTAAAATTATAAATTTTCAGCATCAAAATCCAAAAAATAATTTGATTCAGAACTGAAGAATTTCAGTGCTATGTAAATAACATCCTATTTTGCATATTATAAAGATACTTTAATTAATTTAGTATTTTATTTTTTCGTCCAATTCTGTTTAAACATTTAATAAATATACTTCAAAACTTCCCCACTATTTTCGTAAAACTGACAACAAAGCCTTGAAACTTTAGCCTTTTAGCCCTTAGCTTGAATGTTGATGTAAACAAAAAACTTGACATACCAATCCGAAGTATTATTTAATGCTAACTAGTCGCTGTTTCTCTCGTAAACCGAAAAGCTTTCAAACACTCACGCAAGTAGCAGTCGTTAACCTTGTAAAAACACTCCCATACTACATTTTACATTTCATAATGCTGGGTGATGAGCACCTTATGTATTCAGTCACAACTGAGGGTCACCTTTTAGCCCTGCAAATTTCCGAAGCCGGGCTGTTATGGTCTGAATTACCGAGTAGCGAAAAATTCCTCTGCAAAAGGGCAACTACAGGTCCTGGTTGTCTATGGGCCATCGGCAGTGACCATCAGGTTCATCTGTACGTTCACCAGTCAGAAGTACCGATTATAGTCAAAGAAATCGCATATGAAAACCAGAGGTGGAATCCAGTAGATGGCTTTTCCAACAGACTGCTGCCTTCCGACCGCTACTCGTTCTCGAGCAAAGACGGCCTGCAAGCTCGCGAGCTGTCCAGCATTGATTTGCCGGACAGCGCTTGGCAGTGGGAAGATGATTGGCATCTCGATCTGCTGTTGAACGGACAACCCCTTGAACAGGAGGGGTGGATGTATGCCATAGATTTCCCCAGGCAATATGCATCACAGAAGTCTTGGAATTCGTATGTAAGACGCCGGAAATGGGTGAGAAGCAGAAGGTATTCAGCAGTCGGGTCGTGGGTAGCCCTCCCGCCACTAGAACTGGATGAGCATGTTGAGCTGTTTCTGGACGTTTCGGCTGGCGGCTGGGATATTCCAGGCACGCCTACTGGCTCATATGTTCTCTGGGCAGTTACTTTTGTAGGGACGTTACTTTTCCGTGAAGGCGTGGGGCCTCTCTGTCCGCAAGGGGTAGAATGGTTGAAAATCGATACCCCAGCTGGATGCATACCTTGCCAGGTATCAGTTATTCCCTTCAAAACCTCTGGTATTATTTTCTTACCATTTATAATTTACTTTTCCAGGTTTCCGTGGGTCCCACCAGCAAAGTTTGGCTTGTCGCGTGGAACGGCATGATCTTGGAACGAGACGGGGTAACGTGGGACAGGCCGCAAGGGACGCACTGGAAAGAAGTTAAACTTCCACCTGGAGTTTTATTCTCTCATGTAGCTCTTGGACTTGATGTGGCGTGGGCTGTTGACAGGGAAGGCAAAGTTTGGATGAAAGAACGTAAGTACTTAAAAAAATAATAATAATTTTAGCGATTTTTATCATTGTTTTACTATCAGGTAATACGTGGAAACCAATGACAGGCCAAATGAGTATGATCTCAGTGGGGAAAGATACTCAGATATGTGCTGTTTCTTCTGAAGACCAGTCAGTAAGTATTCGTTGTGGTATCACACCGCAGGAAAGCAGTGGGAAATGTTGGCAGAAACTGCCGTCGTCGCTTGGCAGTAAAGACGTTAACTTCACGTGGACAGCCTTCAGTGACAAGAATGATGATTTGAGTCAGCTGCTCCTCGGGCTGAAACTCGAAAAACAGGAGACCAAAACCGAGTTCTGGCGCCAGGAGATTGTGGAAAAACTACGCGGCAGAATCTTAGGTGATAACTTCCAGAACTATGAGAACCCCATCGAGAAACGGGACTGGGTCAAAACGGGCCGCTGCAGGTTTCACGGACCGAAAGGACCATGGGTCACATTAGAATTGCTTTGGGAAGAATGTCCCCTGTTAACAGTCAAAGGCGATTTGACGAGATACTTATCTGCAGCTGAGATAACGTCAGTAGTTTGCGGCCATTCCTGTAGTCTCGACATTCATTCTGCACTCGCAGAACCCATCCGACTATTTTTCGCTTACGAGGAAGAAGCCGAAGACTGGGCGGCCCACATTACGAAAGCCTGTAGTGGCTATCGTCACTTATCTGAGGTAAATCTAGTATATTTTAAATGGAATTCAACTTAATTATCATCTTTTGTAGAAAATTTCTGAAAAACCCTTGTGGGCTTTGACTTCTTATGGAGATGTTTTTGTGTCTGAAACTGCGGGACCGAGAAAACGAGAAGAGAACGTTCCGTTAGGTGGAAATCGCCGGGGTCCTTTCGTATCAAAGTGTCCCTCTGAACTGAAACCCGGTTGCGGATTTGTGATAAGTGCTCTTGTACCGGAAAACCCTGAAAGGTGTCAATACCCAAAATATTAATTTAAAATCTAATCATTTAAAATGTGAAGGTTTTCCATTAATCTACAATGTGGTGAAGTTATCCCGTCCGAGAAAGCAATTGCGGCTAAAAGAGACGTTGCGTTGCACATAAATCCGCGTTTTGGAGACGATTCTTGCATGCTAGTACTCAACTCGCTTATCGAGAATGCTTGGGGCCGAGAGGAACGCAAGGAAAATGTCCGATTGAAACCTGGAGATAGATTCACTGTGAAAATTGAATGCTGTGGAAGCCATTTCAGGGTAAGAAGTTACTTTAGTAAAGTACATATGTACAGTCATGTTCATTAGAAATGGGGACATCGCGGGGAAAGTTCGAAGTCATTTATCGCTACTTATGAAGTTATTATACAATTAGTTTATAGATTTTTTGATAAAATATACTATATTATAACTAAATATACATATATGATGCAAATATTACTATAATATTGTTAGGTCTAGACAGCAGGTAGACATGCAAGAAACTGAACTGTATTTGCAAGACTTCCAGGCATTTTATAACTTTTGATATTTGCGTAGTTTTAACTCAGGGAGTAGGATTATAACGCACACAAAAATTAGCAATGTTTTCTAAATTAATCAAATTAAATGAAAGCATAACAAATATACTGGTGAAAGTAAATAGGAAGGACGTCTAGCGTTTCCATGCTGTACCCTTTTTTAATGAACATAACTGTACATACGTTTAGTTAGAATACAGTTGATTTAGCCTGCAATTCAATTAATTTCATAGATAATTTTGGAAATTGCAAACAAAATAAACGACAACCTTTCTATGCTGTAACTTTTTGTATGAACTTAATTTTACGCACGCGATGTGTATTTGTAGTTGTGTATTTTCGCGCAGATTGACTTTGGAGAAGAAGTTTTGGACTATGTTCACCGCATTGACGTCAGGCAAGTGACGCACGTAGTCGTTAAAGGACATGTTGAAGACATCCACGTCATTTATCGAGCCCCAGAGGTATGTATATGTTAGCATTTTCCATTGTATTTAGAAATAGTATTTCTTTTATGATTTTGTTTATCTGTTAAGCTATTTTTCTGTCGTTCATACATTCGTTCATTCGGTGACTCGTTCATACGTTCGCTCATTCATTCGGTCGTTCATTCGTTTATTCGTATATTTGGTCATTTATTCATTCATTCGTCCATTCTTTCATTCGGTCGTTCATTCATTCTTTCATCCATCCATCTATTGGGTCTTGTAATCCAGGAATCCCTGTGGCCACAGTTCATCTTTTGGCGTCAGAACGGAGGTCATTTCCAGCATATCGAAAGCAGCCTTTCTGGAGTAGTCTGGGCCCTGGGATCGGACAATACTTGCTGGGTACATACCGGAGCATACGGTGGGGCCTTTTTGAAAGGTATCTATCTATATTTCACTTAATATCTTAAATATCAAGAAACCCGACTAAACATGCGTAGGGTTGCTGAGTAGCTCTCATGGCGTGCACCAGATGATGGACGAGGATCAGGTCTACATCTACGAGAACCAGAGGTGGAACCCCGTAAGCGGCTTCCATACCAGGGGTTTGCCAACAGACAGACCTATGTGGAGCGACGAGACAGGCAGGAAGTACTGCACCAAAAACAATACAACCTTGCCAAATCGCCACTGGACGTGGGTACGTTATCGAACTTTATCATGGTGATATCAAAATACAAGACTTAAGTTTTATTTAAAGGGCCAGTGCAGACAACTTGGAAAAAACTTGTGTTATAGAACTTTTTACGCTGATTCCGAATATATTTAGTGTCCCTATCTCAATTTTCTATCGTTTAGCCGCTAAAATTAATCAAAGTCTGAGAATGCACGTGGCAACGTCGCCTGAGTGGCTCGAACTCTCATTGGTTGGCACCGCTCACGTGATCAAAAGAGCCAATGGGAAAGATCTTCACCTCACACTAGCAGACATGTAGCGTGTTGTAGGGAGTAAACAATATTTACGACATCGTCTGCCACTATAAGGCGACAGAGATTTTGATTGGCTCTTTTAATCACGTGACCGGTACCAATCAATCAGAGTTCGAGCCACTCAGGCGACGTTGCCACGTGCATTCTCAGACTTTGATTAATTTTAGCGGCTAAACGGTAGAAAATTGAGATAGGGACACTAAATATATTCGGACTCAGCGTAACAAGTTCTGTAACACATGTTTTTTCCATGTTGTCTGCACTTGCCCTTTAAATTATTTTTCAAGATTTCAGACTGGCTGATAGACCACCACCCCCCTGGCGGAGCTGACCGAGAAGGCTGGCAGTACGCTGTGGATTTCCCAGCTCGATATCATGGCTATAAAGGAATCCTGGACTACGTTAGACGCAGGAGGTGGACCAGGAAATGTCGCTTTGTCACCGCGGGACCCTGGACTCAGCTGGGACTTTCCAAACTGCGAGATTTCTCCATGCAAGTAATACGTCTTTGGAAAATAACTTCTTGAGTTGATTTTATGAACGGTTTGATTGAATGGTTACAGATGAATGGTTCGGACGGTGAAGACATTCCTCTTTGGGCTGTGGCTCACAATGGGGACATGCTGATAAGACTTGGAGTATCTGCAGCAAATCCTCAGGTACTTTAATATAAAAATACAATAAAAACATAATCTGAAAATTTGAAGAAGGGCAAGGAATGGAGACACGTCGCTTCAGAATACAAATTCAAGTCCGTTTCTGTCGGGGATTCGGGTCGAGTTTGGGCTTTGACAGAAGACGGGATGCCAGTCCTACGCCATGGTGTCTCAACCACTACACCGAACGGTTAGTTCTACCGTTTAAGTATTAGAGCTTATGCCACAGGTGTGCACCAGTCTGTAACGGACACAGTTGTCAAATTAACTTCAAAAGCTTATAAAGTTTTGTGCATGAAAGCAGCGTTTCCACTTTGCAGGGAAATTCGCTGGAAACGGGGGAAATGGGAGCCTGAAAAGGGAAAACCTTAAAAATTTCTAAATTTTCTTGCATGAGAGCGGTGTTTCCACTTTGCAGGTAAATTCCCTGGAAAAGGGAAAAATGGGGCCTGAAAAGGAAAAAAAAATAAGAGACGAGAGAAGAGAGAAAAGGCGAATCTAGAAATACAGCCTCGTATTCTGGCATGTAGGGGGAAAAGGGAAAAATAAGGGAAGAGAGGGAAAAAGGGGAAATTGAAAGTGCAAACACTGCATGAAAGTATTTCTCTGTTTTTTTTTCCTGATTTTTCCGAATATTTTAAAGCAGGATTTTTGTATAAATATATGTAATTCTTCTGTCGGTATAGTGTTTCCTCTTTCAGTTCCCCTTTTTTTCCACCCTTCCCTTATTTTCTCCTTTCCCCCCTCCGCACTAGAATGTAGTGCTGTACTTTCAGATTTTCCGCTTTCCCTCTTCCCTTAATGTTTCTCTTTTCAGACCCTATCTTCCCCTTTTTTGGGGAATTTCCCTGCAAAGTGGAAATACTGTTTCCGTAGTAGAGTGGTTGGAGTCTTTTACATTTATTTATTTATTTTTATGTTGTAATATACCCTGTCCATATCTGCATTTTTTAGGTACAGTGTGGTTGCCTATAGACCGACCCGAGGGAACTGTCCCGCTGAAGCAAGTAGCAGCAGGCAAGCAGCAGATCTGGGCTATTGATGATCAGAATCGCTTGTACCGAAGACGCGAGGTTCTCCCTATCTTTCCTGAAGGAACTGGATGGGTCTTTGTCGATAGTGGAGTCGTACAGGTTTCGTTAGGCCCCGCAGATGAAGTCTGGGCCGTATTGGAAAGCGAAAAAGCAGCTGCTTTTGGGCCTTTGGCCCTCAGAAAAGATCTGAAAGACAATTCCTGCGGCAGTGGATGGGACGTGATACACACCGTACGTCTACTTTGCAAATTTTCTGCTAAATTTTAATGGTTTTTTTGCTAAATCTTAGGGCTGCTGGAAGAAGATCTGCGCCCGTGGGTGTGCCACAGAGAAACTAGTCACTTAAAAGGGCATTTTTGCTGGTGAGCTTTACTCCTATCCCGAAATGATAATAATATTCAACGATATTTGCATTCCGGTTCTATTGCATTTTTTTATTAGCGTTTTTTCCCCTCGAATATAATATAATCCAGCCTGTTTGCAGAACCTTTTATTCCAATGGAAAAACACTAAAAATTATCAAATATCTCACAAATGTCAAAGAAAAGAGCACAAAGTAAGTAACGGTAACAAAAATAGAGCTTTTTTCATTGCTTAAATTCACGTGATCAGTGAGTGAAAGATTTTAGAAAAATGTTGTTAAAAGTAGGGAAATTTAAACTAAAATTATTGCTTTCAATGGAAGAGTCAAACCCGCAAAATGACCATGGTGACGAGACCTAAGGTGTAGGCGAATACAAGTTTTTGGTGAGATGACAGCTTCACGAATGGAAATGTTCCTGTAATATTGCTGCCCGACTCGTCCTGTGGTAGAAGGAGTGCAAAAATGCAAACTAACCCGACAATAATGGCTATAATGTTTGATCCAGCAATTGACGAATCTGTTCAGGACAAATCAAACTTGAAGAAAACTTGTTTATTGATTTTTATAGTGTTTACCATGCTTAGGTAAAGCAGTCGATGGTCGAAAACCTGGATCTGTAGTTTGCGAGCTTGCGGAGTGACCAGGAAACTGCTGGAAGTGATCAGAGTCCTGACTAGTCATTGCTTCTTGAGCTGAAGGCATTCGTCCTGGAAGAAGAACTGCCAGAACATCCTTGAAAAAATTTACAAGATAAAATTTAAGATAAAGCCCAAGACTTTCAACGAACTAGAAACCAATGCTGACTGTAGTATACTTTTTTCCCGACAGTCTGTTTGGTCATCATGTCACTCATGTGAATCCTGAACTTGTCCGTAACTTGCAGGTGACTGTTGGAAAGCGCATTGTGACGCACGACCAAATCGATGCAACAGTGAGGCTTGATCGAACCTTCGGGATCGACAACCTGATACTTCCACGGAGCAGTTGACATGACTAAAACAAGACAGAAAATGTTAAATTACGTACCAAGATAAGGAAATTTTTACAGTATTTAAACATTACCTCGAAATTGCACGACAAAGTCATAGGGATTGTATAAAGTGAGGACTTGTTTATGTGTTGAGGGCTCGTCTAAGTAAAAATTCAACGAGCTTGGAAAAACAAATACAGGCAAACGGTTTATGACGCTTTCTGACATGATTTTTTATAAATTATCTTAATTTAATAAAGAAACGAAAGACAATATGCAATTAAGAAACAGATTTTAATTTATCCGTTTTCCAATGTTTTGTTACTCAATAACAATGACGTCAACTTTGGTTGAGGAATATTTTTGTAAACAAAAACGCCACCTGGTATTAAGGTTTGTAACTACTTTTTATTTATTTTAAAACATCCTATATTTATATTACTAATATTAATTATGTCATCATTTATTAACTAGTTTTAATTACCTATAGTTATTAAAAACTTGTTGTATAAAATTGATAAATACTCTATTTGGTTTAGAACTAATACCATATTTTATAACTCGCTATTTATTTTGCTATTTATTACTTTAATTTATTTTTATTATATTTAAATACATTTTTAATGTATGTAAAGCTGATTCCAAAAAATAATATTACTTAGTAACCGTTAATTTTTGCTTGTGCTGGGTCGGATCCTTGTACTGGTTTTGTTTTTGAACCAGTGATTCCACTTTGCAGGGAAATTCCCTGAAGAAGGGAAAATGTGTTTCGAAAGGAAAAAATAATGGAAGACAGGGAAATGAAAGGAAATCTGTAAGTATTGCTTTATATTTGAGCACGGAAAGGAAAAAAGGGGAAAAGAAGGGAAGAAAGTGAAGTTCGAATTGCAGTTTCAAATTCAAATACGGAAGGGGAAAAAAAGGAAAAACAGGACCCCCTTCAGGGAAAACTGGAAGTGAAAGCACTGTTTTGAAGCGCGCAAAAGTTAATTGTCATATCAGTTCGTAAATTTCTTCGTTAGTTTAAATTTATAAACATTAAAATTTATCCCAAAAACAATGGATGACCAAACAATACCGGCTCTTGTTGAAAAGTTGTGTAAACATTTATGCCGCAACTTATCCCCATCAGGTACATAACATCACCAAATAAACACAAGGCAATTACTTAATTTTAAACTATTTTCAACGTGTTAGGAAATGACGATGTGTCGAAATATAAATCTACGTTCGAGATGTTAACAATGCAGCCCGCAACAGTGAACAGTCTTTCTGAAACTGCTGTCATAGAAAACGTGAAAAAGTTGTTAGCCAAACAGGAGAAAATTCAAGAAGCTGCCAAAATCGACGAACTGTACGACAGACTGAAACAGAGCGTAAAAACTTAAATTAATTACTTTAAAACTCATTTCAAGTTTCTCTAACTAATTTACTGGATTTTTTCATGATATCTTTTAGCCTGTGCTGAAAAATCGCAAAGCAGTACTGGAACTGCTTTACCATCTCGGTTTAAAAGGCAGCGGGAAAGAACAGCCAACGTCTTTCATCAAAATAGGAACAGCTCTTCCCTCGTTACTGTCTGCACCAGCCGCAACACCTAATGTAAACCCTCGACAATTATTTTATTCATATATATTATTATGATATTATGTACTTGTATCAGAATGTTGAGATAAAATATGATAATATAATATAATGATAATATAATAATAATATATATATAATATAATATAATATAATAATAATAATATATGATAATATAAAAATAATAAAATAAAATACATCTATACACGTCTAGATGTTATTATTATCTTTACAGGTGATCACAAGAGATGAACCTACACCAGGAATTGTCTCTCCAACAAGAAAAGCTGCTGGCTTATTAGGTAAATTAATTTCATAGTTTTATCTAAGTAGATTTGAAAATTTATAGTCTACAGGTCATACAGACATTTCCAAACAGTTGATGATGAAGGAAATTCTTTACGCCTTCCAGGGCGTTGAAAGTCAGATCTTCCACTGGGACGCTGCGAGCGAGAAGTTCTCCATCAGTCCTAAAGTATTGTGAAAAATAATATTATAAAATTAATTTTACATTATTGTGTATAGTCTATATGTATTATATAGGGTTAAGAACATCTTCTAATAATATTAACGATTAATTTTATCATTAATAATAAATGTTTTATAATTTAAATATTAATATTTTACATTATTTTGATTATTATTCATATTTATTTACAGGTAAATTTGCGTGAACCAGTGAGAAACGTAGTTTTCTACTTACTGGAAATGGGTTGGCTGTTTCGCCGCATCCAGCAGCTCTGCTTTTTGCCGCCGGGCGACTCGTCGTGTGGATTGGCCGCTCGCAGCTTCTCGTCAGCCATTCACGAACAACTCAGTTGATTATTAACATTAAATTTAATTTAATTTTAGTAAAATTATCAATTTTTTTTCTCAATAGACGAGTATTACCGACTAATTGCTGTGCTTGAGTCGCAGGCCGATTCGCTGACTTTTCTGCAGTTGACTGTTTGGACGGAAACACCCCGCGAAAGGCTCAAGGTATCACTCTAATTAAAATTTCTAATATATTTCACATTTTTAAGTAATAATATTATTTTACAATATTAATAATATTTTATTATAATATTTTGCAAATTTTTGTGCATTATTTGCTGTGAATGGGATAACTTAATTTATTGTTATTACTATTATTATTATTATTATTATTATTATTATTATTATTGCAGTTGTTAGCTACTCTTGTGGAAGCTTGTCAGGGCTTGAAAGGCGGTGCCTTAGCTTCAACGCTTTACTCATTCATGCAGCGGGGGAACGGAGCCATGCGAAGTGTCGTGCGAAAAATTCTTGTGGAGGTATGTTTTCATATTTCACTATTGCATTATTATTTTATTATTACTATCATGATTTAATATTATATCATGTTGTTATTATATTTAAATTTTGTATAATATAATTAACGTCGTATTTTAATTGAGTATCATATCATTACTATCAGTTCTTTATTATGTTATTACGTGTATTTAACTTAAGTTTTTTATTGTTCGTATAGTTTTATATAATATTATAACATAGAAATTTTAAAAATGTGTGAAATGTTAAATTATTAGTTGTAGCTGTAATATTATAATTATTCATTTTCCAGGTTTGCAGGCCATTGTTATCCATGCTGCTCCTCTGGGTGTTTGACGGGACACTAAGGGATCCTTATGGAGAATTTTTCATCGGGATTAATCCTGATGTTGACGGCAATAATTTGTGGAACGATAAATATTATGAAAGGTTGATAAATTCACTTAAACAACTGAATTAATTATCCATTATTATATTTCAATTTGTACTTTTAATTTATTAAACATGAAACTTGTAGAATATTTATGGAACAACAAATACTGCGAAAGGGTTTGCTAGCAATTTTCTGCTAGGACTCGTAAACTGGCAAATAATATTCATTGGTCGAATTTAACGATTAAAAGTTTTATATTTTATGTTTATACATTTTTTCAGTATTTATTTGTTTTAGTTTTCTTGTATGTTATACAGAAAAGCTTTATATTTGTTTCGATATTCCATGAATTATTTCAGCATTTTTAAATTTGTAAAGTTTAATAACTGAATTAGTTTTTCATCATTGTACTTGCGATAAGCAACTTAATTCATTCAAATTTGAATAACCAAAATGCTTAATTAATAAGTTCTAATTTCGTAAATTCTAAATGTTGTAAATTAAAACTTGTAGGAGTGGTATGGTACCGAGCTTCTTCAGCAAAGAACGGGTTCGACAAGTAGCAACTGCGGGGAAAAGCATTTGCTTCCTGCGGGAGATATGCCACGACAAAATACTGATCCCGGGCCTTGATATTCTGCGACGCAACACCGAACAACACAGCAGTAAATTTGACTACTGGTTTTTAGTAGTAGTAGTAGTAATGGTGGTGGTAGGGGTGGTATGAGTAGTAGTGGTAGCAGCAATTGCAGTATGTGTCGTAATAGTGGAACAGGAGTAATAACAGTAGTACTATTAGCAGTAGAACTATTAAGTAGTAGTGGTAGTAGTAGGTGTCGTAATAGTAGGAATAGGAGTAATAATAGTAGTAGTGGTATAGCAGCAGTAGTAGTGGTAGTAGTAGTAGTAGGTGTCATAGTAGCAAAAGGGGGAGAAGCAGTAGCAGTAGTAGCAGCAGGAGTAGGAGTAGTAGTGGTATTAGTATTATATTATTATGAACTATTAGTATTTATTGCTATTATTATTACTATTGCAGGTTCTTTGCTTGATCTTCATTGGGAATCGATTGAGGAGGCCTACAGTTGTGCATCGCGGCATCTGCTTCAAGTGTTGCTGGACAAGTATCACATCAAAATGCATTTACACGCACTGAAGCAGTACCTACTACTGGGACAAGGAGATTTCGTCAACTATCTACTCAAACTACTCGAGTAAGTAGTTAATTTTAACTATTATCGCTAAAAGAAAAATCATTAAATAGTCAAGACATCATTTAGTTAAATTCACAATTAGTAAATTTTATTTTGCTAACTTAAGTTGGTTAGTTATTCTCTTGTTAGTAAATTCAGTTAGTAAATTTCTCCAACATTATTTTACTACCTCCCTCATACTATTGTAGTAAGTAATTAACTTACTCCATTTACCTACCTTATAATTAACTAATTAACTAACCTTACTTAATATATGATTTACTACAGACCTGAGCTGGACAAGCCGGCCAATAGCAAGATGAACCACGTGCTTGCCTCAATCCTGGACAAGTGTATCCGCAGCACTAATAGTCAGTACGACGATCAGGAAGTACTGCGTCGCCTGGACGTCCGGACCAGCGAATTAACCCTGGGCTACAGCGGGTGGGACGTCTTCAGCATCGACTATAAAGTGGAAGGACCCCTAGCCACTGTACTTAACATGAAAACAGCTTTTATTTCATTTAAATGACGTTTTTTGTTAAATTAAAGTTTATTCAGTATTTCTGAGTATCTTCTCTGTGTGTTGTAGCACTATATAGTATAATATTGTAGGAAATGGATATATTATTATAGTGATACAGTTTTAATACTTCTACTATCATAGTAGCACTTACAGACTTAGCAGCTGTATTTTGGTTAAGTCTTTACGTCTTTGACTAACTCTTAACCTGAATTAATTATAATTATGTAGTGACTATAATTAGTTTGATGTTTGTGTAGGTCATAACAGCTGAAGTGAAGGCTCGCTACGAGATCCTGTTCCACGCGCTGTGGCGTTCCAGACGCATGGATCGCATCATGTGTAAACTGAGGCAGCAGCAGTTGACTGACAGTCGGATACTTCGATCACTGAGAGGTTACTTTCCCTACTAATATATTTATTTATTTCTTCTCGGCTTAGGCCGTACGCCTATTGCCACATGAGATTTACATACACTTTTCGAATAAGTTGTTCGATTGTGTCAAAACTTTTGTTATTAGAGATTTTTCAAATTTAAAAAAATGAAAAAAGAGGGAGCAATTTATGATTGAGATCAATCGTAAAGTAAGTAAACAACTATACGAAAGAAAATACATAAAGGTACGAAAATATTATGTAGTAATTTTTTAGTTGGTCTTTAAACGATATTCTGGTTGTTAGCTGTTGAGGGTAATACTAATATATATTCCCTGTCTATTTCCTACTATATTCATTTCAAGCATTAATTCATTCTTATTATTTTTTTTTTTTTGCTATACACTATGAATTATGATAGTAATTAAATTTAGTCGAATTTCAGGTGAAGAAAATTTAGCCAAATACCTAGATCTTGAAGGGGGCACTTTTTCTACGGATACCATGATAACTAGCTGTATAAATATTTATTTAAGCATTAGTTCATTTGATTATTCCTGTACATTATCATAGCGTTAATAAGCATTGTTACTCTCATTAAATGCTAATGCTAATAATAACGGTTGGAAAATTATCGTGTTGTAATGATTGATTCATTTTACTACTATTGTATATTGCTATGCTACTACCAGTGATTATTATACAAATCGGTAGTAATTTTTCTTGAATTCGGAAATAGAAATAGAGGGACTGCTGCACCATGCCCAGCTGCTGTTGAGCGAGATGAAGCACTTTGCCCGCGAAATGATGCACTACTACAGTTTCGAAGTCATCGAATGCGGCTGGCAGCAACTGATCAACGATCTGAACAAAGTCGGAACTATGGATCAGCTACTGACGGCCCACGATGATTTTCTGAATACAATCACTGCTCGCATCCTACTCGATGAGGACTCGAAAGTACGATTTTTTTACATTATTTTCGTATTTTCTTATTGCGAAGAATATGAATTGCAGGATTATCGGGACCAGCTTCGCGCTATTTACGAATCAATGCTGCAGTTCAGTCAGATCCAAGAAACGCTCTACGCCACAGCAATGGCTGAATACGAACGAAGGCAGCATACCAATGTTGCTACAACTAGATCGTTATTAACTGATAATTTTATTTCGCAAATGCAGACGAAGCTAACGATGACGGGAATAGCCTTTCAGGTATGTGCTCTTATAACTAGTTTAGTTAAATTTTAAGTCAATTGCGTGTTTTTTGCAGAGTTTTGTGCAGACCTTCCTGTTGAGTCTATCATCGCATAACGATCCCAATTTACAAGGATTGAGTTCAAGACTTGATTTCAACGAATTCTACCAGAGAAAAGATTCCAGACTCAGTATGTCGTTAACTTACTCCAGAAGACGTCAGACTCTTAACCCTCTTGTTAAATGAAGCTGTCGAAAAACTGGAAATTATCTTGTTTGCGAGTTATTAATGCTGTTAAGCTATTTAAGCTGCCATTGCTTGAAATCTTCGCTGATTGAATGAAACAAATAAACGTTTTGGAGAAGAATGTAGTCGTAAAACTTATTTTTTAAGTTAAATTAAATGGATTTATGAAGAACCACAGTGGAAGGTTTTACTTTCCAAACGAGGGGCGTTTCAATGAGTGAGTGGTAATTTTAGCTGAGCCGTCTTTGGACATTAATGCCCAGGCGTGGATTTATTACGAAATTAGAAGCCAATTTGGTAGTGGCTGTACCTAAAACAGTGTTACAAAATATTATGTAAAAGAAAAATTGGCCGTGGAGGTCGCATGGATAATTTTAGCTACTGATCTCATTGTCAAGTGAGTCAATTCGGTAAAAAAAAATAATCGGCTTAATAATTTAGTTTAATTCTAAATATAATCATATTTAGAATGGTCTTGGTTTAGGATCTTCTAAAAAGAAGGAACTGATTTGCTCATGTATGGTTTGAATGGATCCTACACTTTCGCGCCAAAACTCGTTCAAAAATTTCGGGCGTTCAAGAATCAAAAGAACAACTAATAATTTTGCTTTTAATCTATATTTCAGCATATTTAAATAATTCAATAAACTCTTAATAATATTTCAGATATATTAAATAATCAAAATGTATAATTTGAAAAATAATTAAATAAAATAATTTTTTTTTAAAGATTTGGACGCTTTCCAAGAGGATGCAGCTTATTCCGACCCCCGTTTCAAATTATCGTCTGCTGTTTTCAGAATGTTTTAACAACCGCAGCTGTCAAGATGGCGGAACCCAGCTCAAACTCGGGATTAGCTAACGATCAATCCAACCGTAAGTAATTTGCGACCCATCCATATAACATAAATATTACCTGTTACAGCCACTCAAGGCTAATATGATTTTTATGGATAAGTCCCATGTATAGAAACCATATCCGAAGTGTAGAGAGTTATTAGGGTCCCACCCATTTTTTTCTTAGCCGGCTATTTAATATTCAGTCATGTGTTTTTATCTGTTTTTCTACTATTTTTGGTATTAGTTGATGCTCACCGTTATGCAAAGCGAGTGTCAGTCGGAGAGTTATCGCTCGACTTGAAAGGTTTTTCGAGTAGCGTTTATCAGTTCTGTGTTTCATACGTAAACTCGAGATAATGTTTACGTGATTGCGTTGCAGTAAACCAAATCAACGTTAATTTTGTTACTGAAATAGTCAAATTATATGCAAAAAATAAGAGAGAGTGACCACAGTCTGGCTATTTTGATGATTTCTTGTTCAGTCGTGTTTCACTTGTGCATCATTGCCTGTAAGCAACTTTTGGTTTATGTCCAAGGACGTCTAATGTCTTTGACCACCCCCGCAAAAATTTTTATTTCAGATGCATATCTCAACTAATTAAAGTATTATTTATATATTATGCGTACACTTAAACAATAATGTAACAATACGAATTGTTCATCAGCATGTTATCATCGTGTTATCAGTCAGGTAATCCAATCGAAGGAGTATTATGTTACTTATGGCCGGTGAGTGCAAGGCTGAAGCGTCAGTTGGTGTCTAGCGCTCGAGGTGTCAAGTTGTTTGTTTTCCACTGTCCGTATTCTTGAAAGAAAAAGCATGTGGTCAGCAGGGCAATGAGCTGCCAACTAAGCATTGGTCAACAGCAGGTGGGCGTGGCTGTGGAGACCACGCCCGTCTGGTCCCTGCACTGCTGGGACTGGCTGGCGGCGGACGTGGACCACGTGATCCTGCTACCCGAACAGGCGCTGGCCATGGACTCCGGATGGCTACGCGCAGACCTCGAGGATCTCATCGCCTCCCCCACCGCCATCTGGACCGTTCAAAATTCGCGCCGAAAGTCGTTCGACTGGAGCTGGAACACCCCGCACCTACCGGCAGAGACACCCAGTTCACCGGCCAACAGTTTGCCCAACCCGCAGAACAGTAGTCAGAAAAACTGCAGTAAATTGAAGATTTGAGATTTTACTTTAACTTAAATTAAGTGAATTAAACGAAGTGAACATTTAGTTGAATGATTATAAGATTATTTTTAGTTTGACTAATTTAAATACATGTTAAAGTAATTAGTTAACTGAAAGTTCTTAGTGTTAATATAATAGTTTAATTATGTGTTTTATATTCTATATTTAATTGTTAATTAGTAATTATAAATCAGTTTGAATAAAAAGACAGAATAATAATAAGAGTAATTAATAATATTATTATTAATCATGGATAGTGGTTAATTAAATAATTAAGAAGATTAATTCAATTATTAATTATAAAATTCGGAACTGGGCATTTAAGTGTTTAATTGTTATCTGTGTAATCTTTGTGTTATCACCCTGTTAACGACTGTTGTCACCCTTCGTTCTGGCCGTTTGTTACGTATTTTTCAGGACAGTTTAACTTCAATTACGGCTTTAATTATACGGTTCTGAACGGCAGATTAACAGTAATGAAGTTTTGAATCCGGTTGCAGAAAGAAGGACAGGTCTTTGTTGACTGTTTCTGTTTAAAAAATATCAAAAGTGGGGGTCGGAAACTCTACAAAAAGTGACTTGATAACATGTTGATAACAGTTACAGAGGACGGAATGTAGAGCGAAAAAGTTGTCCGGCTTTGTTGTAATACCACAGCGAGGCTAATTCGACGTAACGCGTTTGTCGAAAGCGTGAAAAGTTATTCATCTTTAAGTCCATCAAAATTTTATCATTTCAACACGTTATCACGTTGTTATCGTGCGTTGTTTTACGCTGGAACAGTTTTTGGAACTGAAACGGAAGTCGCTGTGAGATATGCCACTGACAGCAGACCGCTACGAACAAGTACAAGACGCAATTAAGTTTACGCCTCATCAGTTGACCGTGGTTGACTGCCTTTTCAACGCACTTCCTACACACAAGAAGCTTTCACACTCAATCTTCAAAACTTTCAAATTTCTATATTACTTGTATTTTATTGCAGAAGGTTCGTCTCAGCAGCGGGACGAGCGGGTCAAGTCGATCAAGGACAAGCAGAACGAGGAGCGCCAGCGCAAACTGGAGGAACTCAAACAGCACGTAAGAGAAAAAATCGATTAGCATTTTTAATTGAATTATGTATTTTACAACCATTAAGAAAAACTAGGAAAAAATAGGAAAACTGTGATTGTACATATCTTTCCGTGCTCTGAAAAATCCTCATTTGAGTTCCGTGTTACTTCCAGAATGCTAGAACGTTATTGGTTGATTTTTTTTTGTTTTTTTTTTTGTTTTTTTTGGTTTCCTTTTTCCTTTGCTTAAAAGTATCGCAAGAATTCTTTAATTTTTGGTTGGAATACGACACGTTTTGCTTTGTGTTAAGTATTGTATACGGCCATGGGCCTCGGCCTACGTGCTGGTTTGAAATAAAAAAAAATAATTATCGATTCAATTTTCTGTTTGTTTGATTGTTTGTCGATAGGCGCAAGCGACGCAGAAGTTTAGGGAACAACAAGAAGACGAGCGACGCCGGCGACAAGAAGAACAGCGGCAAAGAGACGCGGAAAGGAGAAACCAGGTTAAAAAATATTATTATTATTAATATTATTGGTTACTCAGTATTAATGTTAGGTGGAGGAGCGAAAGAAGGCTATTCTGGACGCTGAGAAAGAGCGTCGCGACGCCATTCTCCGACGCAACCAAGTACTTGTCTGATTTTTATTGAAATTTAAGGTTAAGTTAAGCTTTAAGAAGTATTTTAAGGTAGAGACGTGTATGGTCTGTTGGAAACAGCGGCCTGGTTGTATATTTTGAGGCCCACTACGGCCCAGTGCGACGGCCATGTACTTCAAATGGCCCTATGGGTAACCTAGAAGATGCACTGGGCCGTAGTTGGGTCTAGACATATACAACCTTGGGTAGTTTGGTTATTACTGGTGTTGGGGGCTAGTACAGGCACCTACCCCACTACGACCCAGTGCGACGGCCATGTACTTCAAATGGCCCTAAAGGTAACCCAGGAGATGCACTGGGCCGTAGTGGGGTCTGGAAATGTGCGGCCGGTTAGTGTGGTTAGCATTTGGTGATGGGGGTTGGTATAAGTACAGTTATGTTAATGTGGTGCGGGGGATTGAACTTGTCTGCAGGAGCGTGACGTGCGGTTGGAGATGAAGCGGCGGAATGAACGCGGTTCCATGGCCTTCGCCTTCGGAAGCTCCACGCCTCGCATGTTGGAACCTGTCAGCCCGGCCACCGTCACTTACTGGGGATCCCGAAGGTATACATTACTTACACCTCTCCATTATTTCAATTGAATTTCAATGAATTTCTATCTAAAATAATATATTAATAGAAAAATACTGTATAAATAATACTCACTCCAAATCAACAGGTTTTCGCTATTATTATATTATTAATCATTGTATTTTTATTATATTATATTATTAATTTTATTATTTATTTATTTATTATATATAATAATTTTATTATCATTTTGGAATCTTTAAAATCAGCTAATTATTTTCTAATAATACTATGGAACCTTAGTTTTACTAAATAATATTTATAACATAAACTACTTACTGTTAAATGCACATTTGTTTGTATTTGTAGAAACTGGGTTGACGTGTCCAAGTGCTGCTATTTATTTTGTGAAATTCTCCAAATTTTTTTCCTATCATTTTCTTTTGTTTCTACTTTTCTACCTAAATAAGGGGAATTTTGTAGAAAGTGTTGCGTTGTTTTGAAATGTTGTCTATTTTCTCATTTTTTTCTGTTATTTATTTGTGTCGGTGAAAGAATGGATTGTTTGCGTGAAGGTTTTCTTCCCTTCTGATTTCTGCGTACGATACCAGAGGAAGTAAAAGTCGGACAAGTTCCTCAGTAGTTCAGATTGAACTGATTTTCCATATAATTTATTGTTATTATTTGAGTAGTAGTAGTAATAATAGTAGTAGAAGTAGAAGTAGCAGTAGTAGTAGTAGCAGCAGCAGCAGCAGATGTTGGAGTAATAATAGAAGTAGAAGTAGCAGTAGAAGTAGTAATAGCAGATGTAGTGGTAGTAGTAGCAGCAGATGTTGGAGTAATAGTAGTAGTAGACGCAGTAGACGTAGTAGAATTAGTAGTGGTAGCAGTAACACCAGTAGTAGATGAATTAGCAGTAGTAGTAGTAGTTACATTATAATCTGATTTGTAATAGAATATTGTTGTGTTAGAAGTATTATTATGATTATGATTATTATTATTATTATTTCTTATTATTATTTTGATAATGCGAATATTATTTCTAAAGGTCGACGTCAACGACGAACGTCATGTCGGTATCCATGCATGGACGAGCAGTTTCAGTGGACCGAGACGCGGTGGACGAAAGCAGCGGCACCAAACGAGCAGCCTCTGTCTTCGGCCTCGATCAGCCTGCACAAGGTAGATACCGCAACCGTTACCCGCTCCAAAATAAATATTTTCATTATTTATCATTATTATTATTATACTTAAAATACATTATATGTAGTAGTGGTAGTAGTAGCAGTTGTAGTATTATCGTTAGTATTATTAATATAATTTTTATAATCGTCATCATTACTATTACTATTATTATTAAAATCAATATTACAAGTAGTAGTAGTGATAGTATAAGTATTACTGTAATTATTATGAACATGATATTAATCATTGTTATTGTTATTTTCATTATAATTATTATTATTATTATTATTATTATTATTGAAAAATGTGATTGTGCCTTTTCGTCCTTTTATCTTTATTCTCTGTTTCTGTTCTTTTTTATGTTTCCTAAATCTGACTGCACATTTTCGAACCCACTTCGGCCTAGTGCAACGGCCCTGTACTCCAAACGGTCATATAGCGTAGAGCTAAGCCAGGAGATGCACTGGGCTGTAGTGGGGTCTGAAAATAAGTAATCTGATTGGTAGATATCTGTTTCTTTGTTCTAACTTGGCAATTTTCTATTGGTTATCTATTTTTTCACGTTTTTTCACTTCTTTGTGTGTATGGGTTTTTCCTATCAGCGCGAAGGGTTTCCCAGTTCATGTCCTCGTCGATGTACGAAGTCCTCCATTGGGAAACTAACGATGATAAAGAATTCTTAAACGTGCTTCCCATTCATTCAAGATACTCGAGATCGCCGTCCCCGAGGCCGTTGATAGGTCAGTTACTCTTCCCCTCCTCACAGTACCCCACTACGGTGCAGTGCGACGGCTAACCCAGGAGATGCACTGGGCCGTAGTGGGTTTCCCAACAAAGAGCATGAGGCCCTATGGACTGTTTTAACTTTGCTTTCTCTTTCGTCCAAAACTTTTGCATTGAAATGCTTTACTAACCAGACTTTGCAGTGCTTTGAAACTAATCGTCAATTGATGTCAGTTGACTCGTTTTGATGTTTGATTTGATCAGGGGCTATTAGACGCTTTGTAATCTGAAATGTTGAATTTTGTTGTAGGCGAAACTTTGATGACGCAGTCAACGTCCGCCGTTTTGGGAGGCGTCGGTCCGGACGGTCGACGCCGGAGAACCGACCTGATGCCCACGGTTCCCGCGCATCGCGAGCCGCTCTCCCCGGCGGGGACGAGTCGCGTCGGATCATCGCGAGGTTCAATTTCCCAAAAGACTTCAGGTAATATTCCAGTATTTAGTTTAATTTGGATATGTATGTTGTTCCGGAGGTGACATATTTTAAAACCCCACTACGGTCCAGTGCGACGGCCGGGTCTTGCACGTCAAATGGCTGTGTAGGTAGAACCAAGGAGATGCACTAGGCTGTACTGGGGTTTGAAAGCATGTTTCTGGGTGGTATATTTCCGAACCCCACTACGGCCTAGTGCGACGGCTTGGTCTTGCATTTCAAAAGGGTGTATATATGAACCTAGGGGGTGCACTGGGCCACACTGGGGTTTGAAATAGTGCTTCCGGGTGGTTTATTTTCGAACTCCACTAAAGCCCAGTGCGACGGCTTGGCTATGTGCTTTAAATGTCTCTTTAGGGATAACCCAGGAGATGCACTGGGCCGTAGTGGGGTTTGAAAGTATGCTTCCGTGTTGCGTTTGTAACTGTATTGGAATGTTTCGTTCTTGTTCAGTAGATCACGCCGCATGCATTAATTAGTCAATCGTGTCGTTTGGTTTTTGCATGGCTTTTAATATTTTTGTTTTTTGTTTTATTTTTCTGCTTTGTACGATTGGGTTGTGTGTGGGGCGGTCCTTGGTTGAACAGGCCACGCCTCTCCCGACCTGCAGTCCCGTAGCATGTCGAAAAGCATGTCACACTTGGCAACACCGCCTCGCCGGAACGCACCAGTCAAAACGACCAAGACCACGCAGCTGGGACCAGTCAAGATGAACAAGGCATCGCCCACGTCGATGAGCACTAGCCACTTGGCGCTGAGCCGTGCGGAACCTCCCCGCATGACCCGCGCCGAGCGGCTGAGGCAAAAGGCGAACCTGGAGAAAAATGGTTTGGAGCTGCACACTTTTAGTTTTTGCATTTCAAACGGCTTTTGGAGCTTCTACCGTGTCCCTTTATGTGCAAAAATAATATCAATAACTAATTAAATTACGTTTAAACTGATTAATGGCATTATAGTTTAAGCATTGAAGAGTCGTAGAATGTCTTTTTTTCGTGCAAGATAGCAGTGAAACTTGATTAAATTAGCCTTTCAAGTGTTTGAATGGGCATTACGGTTTAAGTGTTAAGGCTTTTCATAATTTTTTTTCCATTTATTTCAGGTGGGCGAAGTGGAGACATAACGCCGGCTTCACCCACGCGACCGTCCAGCGCCATGAGTCAGCAGAGCGTCAGCAGTGCGGCCACGTCCAGCTCGGTGCATCACCTGAGAGCCCGCACTGCCCCCGCTTCAGCTAGAAGGTATTTAGTTATCATTCATATTTAATAACGTATTTGTATCTTTATATGTATTATCATGCTATGTATTTCTATAATATGATTACAATATGTCGTTGCGTTATATATTATTTCATACTATAGTTAAGTTTTATACTGATCTATTTGTATATTTAATATAATTTATGTTATTTCATCAATTATTATTAATTATAAGATAATAATGTAATATTTTTTGTAAATTTTATTATACTAACGCTTTATATATTTTTTGTAATACTAATGAAGCATTTGATTCTATTATAATCTGCGGGAAGTAATGTCTCAGCATCCGCTTCATATTAAGAAAATATTGCACAAAAGTAGGGTCATGGGTGAAAGCCTGAATGCCCTTGTTGAAGTAAATAAATAAATAAATTTGATTCTATTGTTATTTGTTTTTATATTACTATTTATTATTCTGCATTTTATTAAAAATATTTGTTTTCATTTATTAAGAATTTTATTGTTCCTGCTAATTCGTTCAGTTGTATTTTACACAATGTCAGTAATTATATTATTATATTAATTTTTCAACGTCCTGATTGGTGCGTTTGTATTGAAGGCCACGCCCTACGAGTATCGCCGGAACCGGAATGTCAGTATCCTTGTACAGTTCGCAGGACATCGCGACGAAGACACCGAAGGAAAAGTCGGCGGAGCCCGCGGCAACGCGTCGCGTCTCGTCGGGAACGATCACGCGCACTCCACGCGCGCGAAGCGCTGACGTCAAGGCAACGCCGCCGCCGCAACTCCCCAAAGCCGCCAAGTCGCAGGTGAAGACTCCAAAATCTTCGGCAAAAAGCGAAGAAAAAGAAACGGAGAAGAAGCCACAAAACGCTGACGTCCCTGCCGCTGAGGAAGAAGCCAATAGTCCGAAAGAAAACGTTGTCGCCGACGACAAGGCTGTGGAGGAACCGGTGAGAGCTGTGGAGCCAGCGGAGGAAGCGTCGCAGCCCGGCAAGAAGATCATCGCGTCGGAGGAAGAGGCGAAAGCGGCGCTGGCCGAGAAGCGACGCCTGGCGCGCGAGCAGATGGAGCGCGAGGCCGAGGCCGAGAGGCTGCGCGTCGAGGCGGAACTCCGCGCGGAGGAAGAGCGCCGGAGGCAGGAAGAGCTGGAGCAGAAACTGGCGGAAGAGGAAATGGAGAGATTGGCTAAAGAAGCGCAGATTGCGGAACAGGAGCGACTGCAGAAGTATGTCTGTATTATTTAAATTTTAAATTGATATTTGTTATATTTGGATTGTAAGTAATAAATATGTTATAAATTAAATTTAGTCAAATGTTAGTATTGATAAAAAAATTATAAGACTATATTATTGAATTATCGTGTTAATATTTGTTTGTACATAAACTAAATAACTGTAAAAAGTATTTATGAAGTACGTAAATAAGAATATAACTACAATAAATATTATAATAAAATATAATATGTCTGAATAATAGTTGTAACTATAAATAATATAGTTTTGTGTTTCCTTTATTATTTGAATAACTTCATTGTTATTATTATTTATTTTCATTTTATAGAATTGTTATAATCTAGTCATTAAGAATTCATATAAATTGCACACTATTGTATAAATTAATTTAAATTTGATTTAGACCATTATCTGATTAATTTGATTAGTTGGTGGTTCATTTACAGGCGTGAAATTTAGAAAGCGTGACGTTTTTCTCCAGGATCTTACACTTTCGTGTCTCTTGAAGCTGTTAATGGGCTCTCAATATGGCGTTGTCTTGTAAACAGTTGCTAAAAGATAGTGATAATCGATAATAAGAAATCGATTCGTGACACGCCTACCGTAACTAATTTGCAGTGTTTCCATCTCGCGGGGAATTTTATCTTGAAAAGGGAAAAGTAAGAGGAAAGGGAAACGGGAAAATCTGGAAATACAGCCTTATATTATAGCATAGAGGGGAAAAAGGGAAAAATAAGGGAAGGGGGAAACGGGCAAGTTTGGAAGTACAGTCTTATATTCTAGCATGGAGGGGGGAAAGGGAAGGAGGGAACCGGGAAAAAGGGGAAATTAAAAGTGGAAACGCTGCTAATTTGAAACGTGACTAACCAAGCCTTTTGTTAGTTTTATAATGCGTATACTAAATATTAATTAAATATATATCGTAGTTATATTAATTGATAATAAACTGTACGGTTAAATAGCGAATTTCTGTTTACTTTTTTATTTTTATGAAATTTTTAATATTTACTTTGCTTTTTCTAATGTCAAAAGGGCGATTGAAGAGGCCGCGCGTCGCGAGGAGGAAGAGCGTCAGCGCAAGGAGGAAGAGCAGCGACACAAGGCGGAGAAAGAGGCGGCTGAGCGTAAGCTGCGCGAGGAGGCCGAGCGCCTGCGTCGCGAGACGGAGGAGAGGCTGCGTCGCGAGGAAGAGGAGCGTCAGGAGCGTCGCAAGCGCGTCGAGGCCATCATGTCGCGCACCAGAGGCAAAGGGGCCAACCTTCCCAAAGCGACCAATGGCGATGAAGGCGAAAAAGCATCCACCAATCCTGTGGAAGACGAAAAAGCATCCACCAATGACGTTGAGAGCGACAAACTTGAACCTGCCAATCAGGAAACGTCTAGCGAAAATGGGTATGCTGCTGACGCAGCCAATGATGAATCGGCAACGGAAGAGAAGCCTTGTGATTGGACGCAAAACTCGCAGCCGGATCTGATTGGTGACGTCGTCAGCAAATCAGATTCCAGTTGGATTGTGGAGAAAAGTGAAGCTCTTCCCAACGAACTCCTCAACAACGCCGATAACGTCAATTCAAATAACAATGCCGATCAAAATGATTTGAGGCAACTACTGGCCTGAAAGCTATGGCTAAACGAAGATACTACACTACTGCATGTATAGGAACAACTTATATAAAAAGTATATCCATTGCTCTCATTAATTATTTAATTGATTATATTATATGTTGGTGAATGAAAGTATTAATTAGAAATGGTTTGAAATAATACAGAAAATACGTAAATTAATTAATTAAAATATTATTATTAATCTTTTTTTTTAAATTTAAATGTTTAATACTATATCTTATTAAATTATGTTGTGTATGTCCATGTGTGTGCATTTATAGTACTGTTTATTATTTTATAACATTATAAGTAAATGTAATACTATAATAATGAATGAATGCTGAACAAAGTATATATTCAAACAATTAGGTATAAACGAAATATTTTAATACTTAACATTATATTAATATTTGAATTATTAATTTGATTTTTGATTTTTTTTTTTTTTTTTTTTTTTTTTTTTTTTTGCAGGTGATTGTTGCAGCTTTCCTCTAATTTATGGCTGGAGATAATTTTTTGCACCAATTTTTCGACATTTTTCATTGGTTCTGTTGTAATTTTTCACCTTTTGCGGATTTTTTCCCTGTTTTTTCGGTAAGAAAATTTCCCAAATTGCCTCCCGAAAATAATTTTTCTTCAAATTTTGCATTTTTTTTATTTTCTTTGCAGTTTTTTCGTAAAATTAATAGTAATAATTTATTTTGTTTTTTAGGATTAGTCAAGTAATTCACGAATTTAATTTGTATTTTTTTGCTATTTTTATTTTATATTTTTTTGAATTGACGTGTTTTTAATTTCAAAATGGAGGTAGCTGTGATGTTTCCACGTGAGAAAATTAATTTGGAAAAAAATGAAATTTTGTTAGTTTTAATTAATATTTTAAAATGAGAACAAAATACAGTTTTCCGATTTCTTATTCACCGCAAAAAGAAAATTTTCATACAAAAAGACTTATTATTCCAGAAAGTTGATTGGCGGTTTTGATGGTAATTTTTCCTCCAGTGGGATGATGACTTGTAATTTTTTCTGAGAGCTGATTGGCTACTCGATGTTGAGACACTTGTGATTGGTCCAGAGCCAATCCAGGTACAGGCAGAGCATAATATCAGTGGGTTTGGTGGCTTTCCATTCGCCTCTGCAGAAAATACGGTAGGCGTCTTCGCCGTACTTGGAAATGCCGTAAAGCTCACAGGGACGCTGCCAGTCCTTCGTCAAATAATCATCTGAAAGATACCGAAATTAATAATAATAATAATAAGAAATAATAATAGCAGTAATACTAGTAGTAATAGTAGAAGAAGAAGCAGTAATAATAGTAGTGGTAGTGGAAATAGTAATACAGGTAACAGTAGTAGTAGCATTAGCACAAGTAGTAGTAGTAAAACTAGAAGTAGTAGAAGTAATCGCAGTAGTAGTGGCAGTAGTAGTAGAAGTAATCGTAGTAGTGGTAGTAGCAGTAGAAGTAATAGTGATAGCTGCATACGTAGTAGTAGTATGTTAGTACGGTAGTATTAGTAGTTGATGGTATAACTTTTATTACCATTATTATTACTTCTCCTTGTTTCTAGAAAGCCTTGAATATTTTAACTATATTATTCTTATTATTTAAAGATACCAGAAAAGCGAACGATTCGCTGAGCGCGAAGTTCGTTCAATCCGAGAGGTTTCATCAGTTCTGCAATTTCCCGCCAGTCGGCGTTTCGCGCTTTCTCCGCTGACGGCCATTGGTCGAAGAATTTCCACAGCAAAGGAACCGCAACTTTCGCTGTTCAACAAATTATTTAAGAAAAATCGTGATAATTATTACTAATAATAAATAAGTAAACGAATAACGAAAGTTAATAAAAATAATAAAAATGTTCATAATAATTCACTAGTTACCAAGTTAATTACTCTAAGTTTTAGTAGTAGTAGTAGAGTAGTAGTAGTAATAGTAGTAGCAGTAGTAGTAGTAGTAGTAGCAGTAGTAGTAGTAGTAGCAGCAGCAGCAATAGTAGTAGTAGTAATAGTAATAGTAGGACTAATAGTAGTAGTAAGAGCGGTAGTAGTGCACATAGCCATAGTATTAGTATTAGTAGCAGCTAAAGTTGTAGTAGTAGTAGTAGTGGGACTAGCAGTTGTATTAAGAGCAATAGAGTATGAGTAGCTATAGTAGTAGTAATAGTAACGATAGTAGTACTAGTAGTAGTAGTGGTAGTAGTAGGATTAGTAGTAGCAGTAAGAGCAGTAGTAGTACAACTTGTTATAGTAGTAAAAGTGCGACTAGTAGCAGTAATAGTAAGCAGAAGCAGTGCTATATTAATAGTAGCTATGGTAGTAGTTATAGTACTAGTAGTAGCAGTAGAAGTAGCTATAGTAATACTCATAGTAGTAATGCTAGTAGTAGTAACTGTAGGATTTGTACCAGTGGTTCTGTTTAAGAACATGGTGGCTACAAGAAGCTTCCAAGGATCGTAGTAGAGTTGTTCCTGGATCAGATTATACGGCGACTGCGGCGGAGTCCACATGACGCGCGGATCAACAGCTTCCGGTTCCAGTTTGGGACGCGGGAAGTAAGGACTGATTGCCGGAAGTTCCGGTTCCGTTTTGATTTTCTTCACCTCGGCTTTCGGGGTGCTCGGGCCGGGACTTGGTTGATCCCCGCTCATAACTCGCTTGTTGGGGACTATGTTAAGATTTGGTTATAGATGAATGTATAATAATAATAATAGTACATGTTGTAGTAGTAGTAGTAGTGGTAGTGGTAGTAGTAGCTGTAGCAGCAGCAGCAGTAGTAGTAGTGGTAGTAGTTAGAGCAGTAATAGTGTACGTATTTATAGTGGTAGTGGTAGTGGTGGTAAGATTAGTAGTAACCATAGTAGTAATAGTACTAGTAGTAAGAATAGTGCTAGTAGGATCAGTAGTATCAGATGTAGCAGTAATATAAGTAGCCGTAACACTAAGAGTAGTGGCAGTAGTAGTAGTAGTAGTAGTCTAAGTAGTAGCAATACTAAAAGTAGTAGTAAGAGCTGTAGTAGTACGACTGCCAGTAATGGCTGTAGCAGTAGTCTAAGAAGCTCAAGCAGTAGCTCTAGTACTAACAGTATAAGTGGCTGTATTAGCATTAGTAGTAGTACTAGTAAGTAGTAGTAGTAATAGTAGTAGTAGTACACCTTTTTTGATTTTGGCCATGCTCTTCCTCATGGTTGGCGCTGCCTGCTGCTGCGTCTTGGGCTGCTGCTGCTGGTGGCTGGTGTGCTGCTCTCCCCCGCCGGCTGATTCCGCTGCAGACCCATCTGCAAGGGAGAGCAAAAACACACCTCTTAATTCATCTGACATTCCTCCATTTCCAATTAACTCAACACAAATCATAAATATATAAGAATAACAAATAATAATAATGTATAATAATATTTCATAACAAATAATTCACAAAAATAATCTGGGATTTTAGCAATAGTCTTTTTATTTTAACTCACTGCTGTAGTTTTGCAAGTACAACACGAAAAATCCAAAGTGATACGTCCATTACAACAGCGTTTTCAACAGATAAGCTGTCCGATTCAACTTGCGAAAAAGGTCTTCAGAAAATTCTGTTAAAAATTTTCCCCCCAAAAAAATGAAATGAAAAATTAAACGGGTATAGGCAGTTTGGTACTTGAAAATGAAAAAGAAAAATTCAGATGTACTCTAGGCACGGTCAACGTTATTTTTATTTCGCATTTTTCATTTCCATTAAGATCAAGTATGGATTTTTAAAAAAGTTTTTTTTTCCCAGTGCAAAAGATTTCATTTTTCTCGTTTTGTTTTTTGCTTTGGAGGTGGAGAAAAAAGTGAATATTTCAAGATATCGTGGGCGGTTTCGCATAATTGTGTGTATCTTTCAGCGAATCGCCTATAACGACAACTTGCATATCGTTATCGGCTGACTCGGCTTCGTTTTCTGTCTCGGGCTCCACTTCATCGATGGTCAGCATAGGCCCCACGTTCCCATTCACCTCCGGCTCTTCTGCTGCTTCCGGTCTCTCTTCCGGCACTTCCGGTTTCTCTTCCGGTTCGTCCGGCACTTCCGGACGTTCCTCAGCTTTGTTAGACTCTTCCACTGGCCGCTCGACCTCTGGAAGCTCTCCATTGGTGCTTGGTGGCTTTTCCTCTTCTTCCGGTTGTACTTCCGGCTCTTCCGGCGGAAGAACAGGCTCTTCCGTTTCTTTTTCGACTACCTCTGCCTCTGGGGCTTTAGTCTCTGCTGTTGTTTCTGCTTTACTTTCATTCGTGTCCGGATACAAGGAACACATGTACTCGTAATCTTCGTCATCTTCAGATTCTGACTGTCCGTGCCTGCGAAGTACTCGACGAGGACCTTTTTTCACTTTCTGCAGTCCAGAAGGTCCGGGTACAGGTTCTGCCAACTTTTTCCGCTTCTTAGCCGCTGCTGGAGTATCTTTTTTCTTCTGAACTGGGGTAGCGGCATTCTCCGTCTTGGCCACAGACGTTTCGGTGGGCTTTTCATTTTTCTCTTCATCTTTTTCTGCAGGAGGAGGCGATTTTTTGGGCGACGGGCTCTTTCTATCGAGATTCCTGAACCTCTTCCGCTTTTTGCGACCCCCAGTGGCGGGGCGGATCATGGCCCCTGACGACGTGTAGCCGACTTTAACTTTCAGTTTGACGTTACTGACTTCTGGCTCTTGATCATCGTCGTCTTCCTCGTTTTCTTCCTCCTCGTCTTGCGGTTCATCTTCGGGTTCGTCTTTTGTCTCGCTGACTCTTGTTTTCTTTCTGGGTAAGCTTTTCGGGGTCTTATTTTTGCCCATTGAAGTCCTTTTGGGACCCTGCAGTCGAACAGCTGGAGGGGCGGACAGAGGGTCTGGGGCTTTCGGATTCGGCTCAGACGGTCTGTTGTCTGTCTGTCTGCCGACTGTGGGGTTTTGGGTAGGGAAGCCTGTTTGGTGGGACTCTTACCTTTTGCTGGCTGGTTTCCTTTGCCCTTGACTGAAAAATCAAAATCGTCGGCCGAGAGGTCAAGTCCCATCTGGTTGAGATAGGCCCGCAGCTCGTTTCGCGAACGAAATTTCTTACCCTCAGGACTGCACGTTCAGATTTTTATTAATAATCAAGATTATTAGAAAACGTAATTAATTATTTACTTGAAAATGTAAACATCCCACTGGCCGGCCGTGGCTCCTGTTTGTCGCTGAACGACTTTGCGATACCAGCCCTCGGGAAGACTGGAGTCTTCGAAAAGTGGCTCTTCAGTGAACATCCCCATGTCGACTGCAAAACACGGGACCTTGAGAAATATTTTCAAACGTTAAAACAAGCTTAAGACAGAAGCTGCAGTTTTACTGGCAGGCAGATATGCGCCTTATTAAGAATTAAGTGTAATATTAAGTAATATTAAGGTAATCTAGTGTGTATTCTATTACCGAGTGTCTGTTTTGTTGATAAGGAACTTATGTACAGATATTTAGCGGTTCTTTTTTAGGCTGAGAAAATTCGAAATACTGGGAAAACAAGCGACTGCACAGAATGCAAGCATATCAAAGGCGAGCGTCACCAGAACTTCATCCAGTGTTGCCAAATATTACTTTCAACATTTTTTAATAAATTTATATATATAGATATGTATATATACATCATAATACACATTGCCATTATTTTTACTTCATATATATTTTATTAACTTTTAATATTCTAGAAATTTTTACAATACTTCTTAAATATTTTATTTTATTTTCTTTCGTTTTAATAACATTTATAGTATTTTAATTAAACAATTTTATTTTTAAAAAATCATATTTTTAATGGTTAATAATATTTCTTAAAATTTCAATTTTTTTCTTTTTCTATTTGTTTGAGATAAATTATGAAATAATGTTATTAAATGTGGCAACGCTGGATTCCCGAAAAACCAATTGGCGCCATTTTGTGAAGACCACGTTTAAACCACAAAGAGAAATGGCGTCACGACGCAATTATTTTTCACATTTTAATACTAATCGATTTATGAATCAATCTTTTAAAACATATTTGAAATATTATTAATAATAAATTCATTGAACAATAAAAACTGATTTACTGATTGAATATTTAAAACTTTTCCTTATAACGTGAATGCCAGCGGAAAATTAAGGATATCGACTACATCCTGAATGATATCCGTAACGTATCCTGAATACCTGTACCACGTCCAATCGTGAATGAGTAAAAAAAAAATTGTATTGAAAATTGCGAATATTGATTATTCAGGGCACCATTAAGTATCCTGAAAAGCGTTTTTTCAGGACGCTGTTAAGTACCCTGAACATGTGTTATTCAGACATTCCAATTGCAGGGTCCTGAACACCCTGGAAGTGGGTCAGTTTCACTGCACTCAGAGTCCTGACTGGTATCCTGAAAATATCATTTTCTTAATTTTCTGCTGGGTGGTCCTACAATCAATTTCTTGTAATTCAAACATTATCCCATATCCAGTGTATTATTTATATTTCTTTCACCAAATATATTGCGAATAACATTTTTAAATGTTATTTTCCAATTAAAGTTCGGACTAGTTTAATTCCGACAAGGTCTGTCCAAGTCATCGAGGGGTTCAATTTTTGCATCTTAGAGATTTTTGCAGAAATATCTCCATCTTCACTGATAACCGGCTGTTGAATACAAAATTCAGATAACCTACTGTATTTTTTGATTTTTTTAAATTAATTTAAAATACCTGGCTTCTCTCAAATTTACTGAAAGAATCATCGTAAACGCGAGAGCCTGATTTTCGATAATTTGGCAACGTCGCAGTTCCGTGCAGCACCAGGGTTGCGTTTGAAATAGTGCCTTTCCGGAATACATTGCTCAACTAAACCAAATATTATTTTTAAAAAATCCGCGGAATTTTATGAACTCCATGTAAAAATATGTAGACTGATTACTTTATCGGAAACTACGACAATCCACTGTCCGGCAGAAGACTCGCCCCAAGTATGGACCGACATAAAGGGCCAGTTGACGAATCCTGCAGTCGAAACATCTTTCGGGCGAGGAGTCAAAACTTGGGTCTTCGTGCCTTTAGAAAGCGTGTGAAATTAAGCAAAAAGGCACTAGAAAAAGGCACCGTGACTTTTGTGTGAGCATACCTGCTGGAGACACGAGGTCAACTTGCAGCGCACCGCGGTAAGGGTATTCGATGGAAGCGACTAGTTCCACGTGTTCGATGTAGTTCACTTCTGAAGCCGTACCTTTGCAACCGTCTGATACAAACGACAGTTTTGTCGCTTGGTACGAGGTAAAGGTCATCGTTTGCCTGCAAGTTTGACCAAAGCTATTCACGCTTTGATTATTTCTAATAAAATTTTACTTTACTCTTCAGACAATTTGACGATGCACGTGGATTTCTCAGGGACAGTTTGCCAGGCGAGTGCAGTTTTCACGTAGCTGGCTGCGTTCATCAGACCGAAGCCGAACCTCGTGCTGTAGCGGAACCCTGCGGCGTTGACATGCCAACCTTCATTGTTTTTCAGGGGCTCTTGTTCCGAAGTCCAGACCAGGATGTGCTGCACGTCTCTCCACGTCAGTTTCGGACTATGAACCACGGATTTAACTCATTTCTTCAGATACAAGAGTAACTAAGTTAACTTACTTGGCTTCTAGGGCTAAAGCTAGGATCCCAGCAGCTAAGGGAACTGCAGCAGACGTCCCTGTATGGTCCATAGTACATTTATTTCCTAAATCAGTAGTAGCCTGATGAACAAAACCTATTATTTCTTTGAAATCTAGATAATTTAGATTTTTCCATACAATTTTCTGGTCGGTATAGGCTCCGCTGGAATAGGCGACAGCCATTGTAGAGGCGCATTTTTCTCCGTACCAGGGAAAAATCCCTTGTTCGGACGCACTGCCGATGGACACTGTATAAATAGACGACACGTAGCCGTCGCAGTTGCAATTGTCGCCACGACTTCCACCGTTACCCGCAGCCCAGACGTAAATGGCTCCGCGTCCTTGACGTCCCTGCGTTACGCCTTTGTGGAAAGCTTCTTGAGTGAGTCTTCCGGGACCTTCGACGGTTCGTCCGTCGTCGGTGGGACCCCACGACGCGCTGTAGATGTCGACCTTGTCCAGCGCGAAGTTGAGCGACATCGCCTCGACTCGGTCGCTGACTGTACCGTCCAGCATTCGGATACCTGGAAATTTTGAAGTTTCACGTTCGCAGTTGGTAGTTCGCAAATTAGTAAAGGATAGTTTACCGCCGATCTGTGCGTTGAAAGCGACTCCCACCCCGCACTTGTCGTTGTTGGCCTCCATGGCGATTTCTCCAGCGCATCGCGTACCGTGGCTGTTGATGAGGTTTTTGTCGTAGCGAGGACTAGGGTCCGAATCGTCGTCGTTAACATCGTAGCTGATCTCAGCGTTCTGTTGTAACAATATTTCGTACATACTTCAGAACTAACGACTAGTAGTAGTAGTAGTAGAAGTAGTAATAGTAGCAGCAGTATTAGTAGTAGTAGTAGTAGTAGTAGTAGTAGTGGTGAGAGGGCTAAGTAGCCTAGTAATGACAGTATAGCAATAGTAATAGTGCTGGTAGCATTATCGTTATTATTATTTGTAGTAGAAGTAGTAATAGTAGCACAGTAACAGCAGTACTAGTAACTGTAGTTGTTGTTGTTGTTATTGTTGTATCAGTGGTAGTAGTAAAAACTTAAGAACTTTTCTCAATCAGAACTTAATTCCTTGAACAATATCGACATAGGTGAACTTAAATCAAATCAACTTACGTAGTTTTTGCGGATATCCGTGTGGTTGTGTTCGAGTCCATCATCAAGGATCACAACTTTCACACCTTTGCCCGTGTAACCCATTTCGTAAACGGGCAGGACGTGCAAATCCAAGCGCGGGAGATCGGCTCGCGTTCGAGTATCGTGCTGCAGAAAAAAACGCAAACATTAAATCTAATAATGAATAAATTCTGAAACTAACTTGATTTTATGAATCTGTTAACATTGAAGTACTTTTTAGTGTATAAATAATTTACCAAATACCATTGATGTCCCCATAACTCGTCGTTGAAACGGATACTATCTTTGGGCGGTTCTGGATCATCTTGCGTCGAAATTAGATCTTGGTCAGACCTTTGGGCTTTTTCTGACCTTTGACCTTGGTCTGACCTTTGACCTTGGTTGTCCTCTTCTTCGTCAAAGCGTTTTTCTCTACGTAGGGGCTGATCAGGATCGTTACTCCAGTGGATCGATCCTGAAAAATCGGGATCCAGCGGAAGAAATTCGCGTTTCTGTCGCCGTTTAGCGAACTGCTGTTCTGCCCAAATGACCTTTCCATAAAATAAATCGATTAATCGATAACTAGAATCGATAGATAAGTTCAAAATCGATACCCGAACATCGCCTGATAGGCTGCGAGTCAGAATCGGTCCTCGATCGCGGTTCAGTAACGGATACTCGAGCTTCTGTAACCGGTACATGTTCTCGAATCCGGGTACCTGAATGTGATAACGTGATGGTAACGTATGATAACAGTATGAAAGATAATTGTACCTGTCCGATTATCTGGTATCCCATTTGGTGTGCCAGTTTAAGAGCAGCTCCAGGCCCGCCAGTGATTTCCACAACCCATTCATTGGTTAAATCTCTGTTAAAAATATTAAATCTTATTAAAATTTAACTATTTTAATATTATATAAATATATTATAATAATTAAAGTTGATTTGTACTCTAAATTTGCAAATGGAGTTTCCGGGCGGTCGTCGAGTCTCATCATCGAGTCGGTGTCGCGGATAAGTTTCAGCGAAGTTTCTTCGTCGAAGTGCGCGACACGCGCCCGAGACGACGCGGCAGCAATCGAGGTGGTCCACGTAATTAGCAGAAGCATCAACTCCATCGAATCTGCTTACATACAAACTTAGCGCCTTCAGTAATTAGCAAAAAAAAAAAAATAACTATTCCAGAATAGAATAATGGAGCTTGATTTCTACTGGTTCAAGTTGTGGGTGAACGACGGGAGTTATGTGTCGTCTGGTTGACGAATGTGCACAGGACACAACGACAACATCTGTGCGTTTAATGCGACAGCACCAGCCGTTTTGTATGAACCGCTTAAAAACACACAAGCGCATTGTAGACCCAAGTGTCGCGCTTCACTTTTCAATACGCGACCTTCGAGAAAACGTAGCACAAACATTTAATACACTCTGTACAACGTTTTCCGTACTTAAAAAAAAAAAGATTCACCCAAAGCTCATACAGAATGAATCAAAACAATATGGCGGGAAAGAGTTTGTACAGCAAGCTCTGTGTCGTCTGCAACTGTTGACCAAGCTAGAGCGATTGCCGTACCGATCTTCATACAAAGCTACTTAATTTACTTATCGTTTATTCATTTATTAGTCATTTTATTTATACTATGATTTAGAAATGCGCTCTAATTGATAGTGATGATTAAATTTGGAAAACGATAAAGTGTAAATGGTTTTTAAGAGGCTCGTTTTGTTTGCCAATTTTGAAAGCATTATCTAGTAATGTCCATTAACCATATGCTCCTTTTGATGATGAACCGCCGATAATTTTGACAATTTTATCTTCATTAACCCGTTACTATTAAAATCAATAAAAAATATACTAATTAAACCTAATTATTTCCTACCATTCAGACTTTGATTGTTGTAGAAACACACTACAACAGCAAGATACACTTTTGATTTTATATTTTGAATGAATGTGGTTTTATTTTAAACATTTAATAAAACTATTGAATTGATATCTGTAAAATAATCTACACAGCAAAAAAAAACCTAAGCCTAAAAATCTAATTCAATAAAAGTTAAAATTTTTTCAAGGGATGCTGTTTAGTAGCAACGTTTCAATATTCAGCAGCAGACGAACTGAAAACTCAAATTTTCTGAAGAAAAATTTCGTCAAACAAAATTGTTGTAGTTAATTACGAACTTTTTGTATATTGCTGAAGTTAGCGTTACACAAAACACAAAGAAAATGTTTCCTGCTTTGGTACGCATGTTTCCAAAGTTTTTCTCGCAAACGGTCAAAAACGAGTCCTCGAAAGTCGAAACCATTGCACCTAAAAATTTATATTTGTCTTTACCTCATTATTTTCGCGTCCCAAAGCTGCCAGATTTACTCGTTCAATTCTTAAATATTAGCATATCAATAGAAAACTTAATGTTTTTTTCTAAACTCCTCAAATTTGTCTGAATGTTAACGTTTCATTTGTTTTTTGTGTTTTGCTTCACTAGGCAGCGTTTTCTCGAAACCCACTCAGTCTGCGTGTGGCCCAGTCGTCTCGAAGCCTTCACGTCACAGCCTCGTGCAGCAAAGTCCAGTCAGGCAGATACAAAATCACTCAAAATCGCGATCGTCCCCTGACTTACGAAATGGCCAACCCGCCACACTTCATCGCCCACAGAAAATCGTGGAACAGCTGGGATACAAGTACAATACTTCATTCCATTTCCTCCTTTTCGTCTCATTTAAAAACCCTTGTTTTTTTCAGCCAATATTCACGGAGGCTTGCGATCTGCGGAAACAGCCGTAGATGACATGTTCATCCGACGATTCATGGCTGGAACGTGGCACGATTTATTCGTTTCAGAAATCATCATCAAACGCCAGCACAACTTGATCCGGATAGCCGGTATCATTCGTCAGGGTATCCTCGCCAGGAAGATGTACTTCCTTATCGGCTACTCGGAAGAGCTGCTCTCGAACTGGCTGCAGTGTCCCGTCAAGCTCGAGCTGCAGACCGTCCCCTCGAAAGAAAACGTTGTTTTCAAATACATTTAAAAACCTTAGCGTTTACCACACACCATGTAGGCATTTTCTTACGAAAAATAAAAAATTCAAGTACACAAAAATAATCCAAGAGTTACAAATGTACTGCGGCCATGACATATGTTTCGCACAGAGGAGAGGGGTGACCAAATTATAAAAAAGAAAAACGCTCCAAAAAAAAAATGCACAAAAATAAAAACACGTCCCACACATTACAAAACTGATACTCGTCCATTAGAAACTTACATTTACCAAGAAAAAAAAATCTATTGTTTTTTGAATGGGAAGTCAAAAGCTGGCTATTGAATGTTATTTTATCAAGTGAAAAAAGCTGAAAAATCATAAAAGGGAAAAGTTTAAAGGGCTTTTCTTGTTGGTTTGACGACAAAAGCGACACACTTTGTACTCTTGTCAATTGGTTCCGCTGTTTTTAATTTTGTTTCAAGAAAAAAAAAAAGCCGATCCGTGTATGCGTTAACACAAAAAGGCCACTACGCACATTTTCCCTCATTCAATTTACCCCAAGAGTTAACCCAGAATAAGTTGAAACTATTCCAGAATAGAGATTAACATTATCTTCAATGTGTGGGGGCGGGGGCCGAGATCTATTTTTGCCTTTTTGCTGCATTTTTTAAAGAATTTTCAAAAAAATTCAACCTCGATTGCCGATTTCAGGGAAAAATCGCAAATTTTAACAAATTAATTTTTTTCCTCGTGGTTTCTGAACGTGTTTTCCGCAAATAGGTTCGCCATTCGACAACTGTGTAATATTATTTTTTGTCATCATTTTTTTCTGTAAGAAATTTGTAAAAAAGCGCAGTAAAAGATATTTCAAAAAAAAACTTGAGAAAAAGTATAAAAGGTATACCAAAGTAAAGTGTTTCTTGTTTTTTGCAAAAACTTTTTCTTCCGAAGAACGCGTACCATAAGAAACACAAGCGATTACTACAAACTGAACCACTTTTTTCACGCTGGATCGGGGGGAGTACGGGGTTTTGGTGGGGGGGTAGGGGAAGGAGTGAGGAGGAGGAGAACGGTTAACCACGGGTTTGTAACCCGGCCGTGGTTAACTCTGGTTTACCCGGCTACCGTCGCGGAATGAAACCGTTTGTGCCCAGTCCTAAATACGCTGGAGACATCTCGATCTCTGCCAGCAGTGGAAAGTGATCTGCAAGTATAATAATAAACGATAAAAATACTTGCACTAATGCTACTACTACTGCTTCTGCTGCTACTACTGCTGTTGCTACTACTAGTATTACTACTACTGTTACTACTATTACTGCTGCTACTATTGCTGCTGCTACTACTAATACTACTACTGCTGTTGCTGTTATTACTACTGCTACTACTATAAAGTATGGCAAGTGACCTGATGGGATATGAGGATGTGGGCAACCGATGACTTTATTTTCTTTGAGCCAGTCCGTATCGATAGGTCCCAGCAGACCCAGTGGCGACATGGTTGTCTTGCTGAAGAAGATGTAGTCGATCAGACCTTTGAAGTCGAAACTGCAACAATATAAAAGTAAGATTAACATTAAATCAGGGGAAAAATTCGACTCCATAGGGAGAGAAGTCGACAACTGAAGAGAAAAATCTACTAATTAACTGAAAATGAAAATAAAAGAGGAATAATTAATTAAATCATTTAATAAACAAATTATATAAATATGTATTACACAAAAACAATTCAAATATTAATGATTTAACAAACCAAAATTACGTATAAAAGTACTTCAGGATTAACTGTAATTAATAATAACACTTAAACATAAATAACAGTTAATAAATAGTGAAACATGAATAAAAATAATCTAACAGCAACAAAAAAACGAAATATTTTTCGACATATTAAAAATTATTATAAGAATGGAAATGCAGTAATATTAATAAGTTCAAGCAGTAAAAAAAATTTAAATAAATCAACCAGTAAAAAATACCATAAACCAAATGCAATAGTATCATAAACTGAGAAGATAAGTTTTAATATCCAGTTAATTAAACAGATCCATTAATTGGTATTACGTGTAATTGCTGTAGGGCATGATATCTGGCGTGTAGGTGCTGGCCAACCGGAAAGCGTGCGTGTACTCGTCGTTCTTCTCGCCGGAAGCGCCCAGTTTCTGCAGGCAATTCTTGTAGGCGAACTCCTTAAAGTCCGGATGATTGGTCGCCACCCTCGACTGGTTCAAAAACTCCACAACTCCTGCACAACATAAAAAATAACACAATTAATTAAACACGAAAAATTCGCACTTCAATCAAACTTGATTGAATTAAATATTAAATTAATCAATAATTCATTATCCGATAATTTAAATTTCAAGCCATTGCCCGTGATTCTTAAGGTTTTGCCAGATTCCTATAGGAACTCTTTGTCCCGTCATTCCTAAGATTTACACTGTTAAATTCTAAAGGAATTTCTGAAACTTAACAAATCTGGTACACAATTTAACATTCACTAACGAGTTTAATTAAAAATTAGTATCAAATAGCCCATAAATATTCGCTAATCTAAGCATCCAACCCGTTGTCCCGTAATTCTTAAGGTTTGCCATACTCCTATAGGAAGTCGTTGTCCCGTCATTCCTAAGCTTTGACATTGTTAAATTTCAAAATACTTATCTAACTTCATTAAATGAATTTAATTTATAATGAATGATGACTGAATTTTAAAACTATTTAGTAATACTAATTATTCATAGTATTATTTAGCGTCCCTCACCAGAGTTGGGTAGCGAGTTGAGATCCCCGCAGAGTATCAGCTGAATGTTGGAAGGGTCAACTTTGTGGCCTGGTCTCAACGAATGACCCGCGTCCAGGGCAATCTGTTTCAGCTGCAAACATTCAACGTACAACAAAACTAATTAATCTATTATTAATAACTGGTCATACTAAAAAATAAAAAAAAACATCAACAAATATAATCAAATTTACAACGAAATATATGGACATTTTAAAAAAAATTAAAAGAACTATTTCAACATTGTTTAAAAGTTATGGCATAATTTCTCATATTAATACTGACAATCATACTAATGTTTTTCATAGTTAATCACGCTTAAAATATTCGTTTATAAGAAAATATAATCAAATTTATGGAAATTCTTCAATAAATTCAATTAACTACTTAAAATATTATTATAAGACAACCGACAATATTCAACATACAACAAATTAAGTTACAATATTGTTTAAAAGCTGTTACAGAGTTAGTTACAAGAATGACGATTAAGTTAATATTAATAATAATATTCAAAATACCTCGTTCATGAGCATCATGGTTTGCACTAGCTTAACATCGCAGTATTCAGGGTCCCAGTGGATATGCGCCGTACACACCAGCAGCGGCTGGTGAATCTGCGAAGGATCTGGTCGAATGCCTAACATTCAAAAACTCAAATCATTATAACAGTTTTTTAAAATTAAATTAATATTATAACATACTATTTAAACCAAATATACATAAACCCATTTTGAACTTAAATCACTAAAAATTTTTATTTTTCGTAACATGCCCTATTAAAGTATCATTAAAACTGAATGTAAGTAAGTAATGATCTATATTATTACAATTTATTATCATTTTTCAAAATTATATCTTTTAACATATTTCATAAACTCAAATTACTATAATATTGTATAACAGTGAGATATAACTGTTCCAATACTATTAAACTTGAACTGATATAAATATAAATTTATACGTAAGATACCGATACTATAAGATGCTATAACTATATGATTATGAATAGTATACCATTGCTCCAGGCGGCTTCCTTGGTTTCGAGGAGTGCGGCCAGGCCGATGTTGTCCTTGGTCATGACGCGGTTAAGCATGTCGTCGGATCCCTCGGCGTTGGCCATGGCCAGCTGGTTGAACTCGATGAGGTGCTCGAAGACCAGCGAGAACTTGGCGGTGCGGAAGAAGATGGCGCAGCCGTCGACGTACTTGCGCTCGTTCTCGGCCATCGTCTTGGCGCGCGACTTGGGCGAGAAGATCCCGTCGTAGCCGTCGCGCTTCAGCTCCGGCAGGAAGAAGTTGTAAAACTGATCCGTCTCCACTTCCTGCAAGATATTTTTTTTTAGAAAATTATTTCACACACTTTACAGATTAATTCCCGTACTTTACATATTGTACACATGATTTTACATATTTCACACATTATTTTACTCATCATACACAATATTTTATATGCTATTAAGTACCATATTACATATTTTACACATTATCTTACTCACCATACACAATATTTTACGTCCTATATATTTTATTTTAGATCCTTACTTGTTACTCTACACATTTAACACATTATTTTACACGCCATGTCATTTACTTTACATAATACAGATACTTTTGGGCACACTACACACCTAATTTTACGTACTATACACATTATTTTACTACTAAATATCATTTTACGCATTTTTACCATTATTTCGCTTAAACACACACAGTATTTTACTTAACCATAAACACTGTTACGTACTATACAGGTTATTCTACACATTACATACATAATTTTACACATTTCACGCGTCATGTTAACACTATTCAGATTATTTTACACACTATACATATTTTTCACGCTAAACCAGTCAACTAACCTAATATAAGTACTTTCCTGCAGACTGTACCCGTCATTGTACGTACTGTACATATAACCATGCATGCCATACATCCATAATGTACATTATACATTTTATTTCCCCTACTAATACACCTGAAGTTGTGTCAAACGGGGGAAAAAATGAAAATTACCTGGAGACCGATGATGTCAGCCGAGTAGTGGCGGATCTCCTCGAGGATTCCCTTCCTGCGGTACTCCCAGTCGAGGGCCCAGTTGGGACAGTAGCCGTACATCTGTCTGGTCGCTAGTTTGTCGCACAGCACGTTGTAACACATCACCGTGAAAATACCTACAAAAACCACATCATAATTCAACTACTGATGATGATGATGATAATAATAATAATAATAATAATATGGAAATGTATGATAATTATACACTGATAAAATAATAACCACTATAAAAATAATTACAAAAAACAATAGGTATCTTAACTACTGTTACTAATACTACTGATAGTAATACAATACCAACTACTAATACTACTACAACCAAATACTAATTACTCATACCAACTACTAATAATCCTACAACCGATACCAACACTAATACTGCTACTAATGTAACCGGTATTAAAACTAATATTGCTCCTAATACTAATGCTTTATTAGCTACTAATAGTGCTGCTAATACTACACTAACTACTACTACTAGTACCGTAACCAATGCTAATACTGATACTGGTACTAATACTACACTAACTGCTAATAGTAATACTACTAACACTTATACTATGCAAACTACTAATAATTAGCATTATTTGAAAAACTAACGAACTGGGCATCTCCGTTTCAAACGTCTTTTCTGAAACCGCTAAAGAGGTAACCGCCCGTTTTTCCTTCAGATAATCAGCGTTACCCGTACATGGCAATGCTAAACAAGATTCTTTACTCTCAAACGAAAACTTTGCACGAATACAGAAAAAATATATAACAATACATTAATGGTATTATAACATGTCAACTCCAGAACAATGGTACCTTTGCCCAAACTGTAACAGCTTTCAGTTTATAACTATTGTAACTATTATTATTATTATTGTAGTTATTACGATTACTAACCTCATTACTACTACTACTACTACTACTACGTGTATTATTATTGTTTACTGTTTTTATGTTATTAGTACTATTTGTATTAGTATTAATAGTATTAATAGTAGTAGTAATGTTTCTGATATTACCACTATTATTACTATCATTGTAATTATCAATATTACTAGCCCCTTTACTGCTAGTACTACTACTATTGCTACTACTACTACTATTTTTGTTATTATTACGATTACTAGCCTCATTAACAAAACAACAACTACTGCTGCTGCTACTACTACTACTACTACTACTATTGTTGTCATTATTATGATTACTACCCTCATTACTAGTACTACTACTACTACTACTGCTGCTATTATTATTATTATTATTATTAATGCTATAATCACATGTTGGTCTGGTCCTGTCGGGATGACCAAGTGGGATCCACGGGCGAGGTGGTGGAAGCGGTGCTGTCACTGCAAAAAAATAAAACAAAATAAAATAAAATAAAATATAAACTAAAATAAAATAGTAAGAAACAAATTCATTATTTTTAAGCATACAATTGAACCTGATAAAAATACCACATATTATAATTCAATAATATCAAGTAAAACGTACGGCTATAATTAATATATACTAATATCTTTACAGCTTACCAAATTTAGTTTATTTTACTATGCATTATTAGATAAAATATTATTAATATCTCAATTAATTATCAAGCTTTATAACAGATTGAATTAACTAGTAATTAACTACTTTAACAAATGATTTCACAAAATTTTCTAATTAACTTATCAAAATAAAATAATTTATTTCGCACAGATAATATTGAACAATTTTATCAGCCTGTTATCACTTTGTTATCAAATTATCTTCACCACTTGTGGCTTCAAAAATGCAAATATGAATCAAAATCTCATTAAGGAACCGCGCAAGGGAGATAACGCCCAGGGTGTTATCGAGTGTTATCACCATGTAATCACCTGTCGGTCGTCCAGGTGAAGGTCAAGGTGAACCTTTTCGAGATGCACACACGCAGCTTCAATCCACATTAGGAAATTACTGACTCATTTCCCCAGGCCGTTGCGGAGATAACGCGCTGATAGCAAGTTGATAACAAACTGATAATAGAGGCAAGAATCTTATTCAAGATTCATTTCCCAGAATGAAACCTACTCTTAGTGTTCCCACTTTCCAATTTCCCCTTTTTCTCTCTCTCTTCCCTTGTTTTCCCGCTATTTTTCCCTCCGTGCTATACTGTAAGGGTGTATTTCCAGATTTTCCCTTTTCAGAGCCCATTTTTCCCTTTTCCAGGGAATTTCCCTGCAAAGTGGAAACACTGAAATTAAAATGCGCACTATCAACTAATCAACTGACCTTCGACCTACGTTCTAGAAACATCACCACAAGTCACACAGCTGTCCACGTGGTTTTTCGGACATAACAACCACTAATAACAACGGACAACACATTAATAATAAACGATAACACTAATAAACATTCGCATTTTTCAACTGTTTAATAATTTATTTTGTTTGTTTTTCTGTGTTGAATTTTTACAAAATAGAAATTTCCAGGACGTCTCATTTGTTTCGCGTAATGCGGATTTCAATGTCTCTGTGGCCATAAGGAGAAGCAATAATTTCGCTGTAGATTTCCAAGCTTCCATCATCTTCCACGTTTCTGTCAAGAGAATCAAGAACCGGAACTGGTAAAGCTTCTTCCGGTTCCGAGTCTAGACGTAGCCGGAAGAGATCCGGAAGTTCCGTTCCGCAATCCAAAGCGGTTACTTTCGGATCCGTGTCGGCAGCTTTGGGGTTCTTCTGGGCGTAAGCGAGTCGCCTCTCTTTCTTGCGGCGTTTCCTCGGTTTGATGATGCGGGGGAGGATCGATCCTTCCTCACTGGTGACGCTACAACAGTCGCTGGAGTTGCCACAGCCCTGGGATGGCGTGGGGAGCCCTGGCGACTTGAAACCAGTAAAGGGGACGATCCTCAGAAGCGGAGCTCCGTGCAGAGACCACGCTGGATCTGCTGGGTAAAACCAACGGATCCTCGCAGGCTGGCGGATCGCTGCTGCCAGGGAGATGAGCGGAAGTCCGGCCAGGTCCCTGCGGTCCCAGGAGAAAGGATCTCCCGTCCAGGATCGAGGTACCTCGCACGTAGACGCGTTTATCAGCGCACTGCCTCTCAACTTTTCAACGGCAGAACTCATAGTTCATGGATTTTTTTTTTTAATTTCCAGTTTTTCCAATGTTTAAATAAATCTTTTTTCTTAATGAATCGAGTTATTGGTGTTTGATTTTACGAGAGAGAGACGTAGGGAAGTGCGTCTGCTCTTGACGACGGTTCGCGTCCAACTGAACGGTTCGCCCCCGAACAAAAAATGCGCCTGGCAACGTGCCTTGGGTACTGAATAACACAGTACGTTACAAGTCTGACTTCTTATCTTAGTTTTTTTTCTTTCCTCTACAACTGGAATTGAATGAGAAGAAACGCAAAAACAACGTATCAATTACTACTCTAATGATAACACCTGACAATTTGATATAACAGGCTGATACAGCATAAAAACGAAATTAAAAAACTAATTAACTTAAAAAGAATTTTCTTCTGTGAAATAGAACAAAAAACTAAGTATTTCCTTACGTGAAGTAATAAAAATTGAATAATATTTGTCGATAACTTGGTTAAACAATACTGCTGATTCTTGAAATCGTACGAAATGTTAACTAGACGAGCCTTTCGAAGGCAGACGACAGACGAAAGCTTAAACCTAAGTTACCTGTCAGGTTGTCGAGGAGATAGGAGAGGAGCTTAGACGTCCCGTTGGGTTCACTGTAGAGCGATAAGATGTCCTGAGGCAGGGGGTTTCCTTTCAGACCGAGGATTTGCAACTGGAACAGTTTCCCGATTTCAAAAGGCAAGGATCGTATAAAATTGTTGTGTAGCAAAAGTTCCCTGTAAAAAAAAAAAAAAAACGAACACACAGTGTTAGGTATATCACGATAATGTGTGTTTCAAGCAGTACCTAAGCATAACAAGGTCTCCGATCTCGGCGGGAAGGCTGCGTAGTTTGTTGTAGGACAGGTCGAGGTACACGAGACAGTTGAGTCGGGCGATGTCGGGTGGAATGCGCATCAGGTTGTTTTCATTCAAGTAGAGAGCGGTCAGGTGCTGCAGTTTCCACAGGGAAGGGCTGAGAGTGCGGACGCTGCCCGTTATCTCCAGCTCCATCCACTGCGATTTCTTGCCGCTGGCTACCTCATCGGGCAGCATAAACGTGTGCGTGCGTCTCCCGTTAGATGGTTCGTACTTCTCCTTCTGTCGGGACATTCTGCTACCTGATAAACAACAAATTCTTGTTTTATTGCTGAAACTTAACTGGAATATCTTAAATTGTTAGTGAAACGCTTTAATAGCTGCGCATCAATACACAATAGCCAGAATTAAATAGTGCCCGCGGGTCGTTGAGAAACAAAATGTTAAGTCTATGTAAGCTTACTACGGAACTGGACCGAAATCCTTGAAAAAAAGCTTTCTAAGCAGATTTTTAGGGTTTATATGTATGGTTTATGCATTACTGGTTGAGGTTACCGTCATTTAAAAGGCTAAATGAGGGCCACAACTCTCAACGAAGAGCGTAAATTTTGCAGGGCCAAATAACACAATGGAACACACCAGACAAACCAAATGAGCAGAATAAAAAGCTTCCTCTTTCCACCGCAAGAGGCGCTGTTTTTATTTCAAATATCCTGAAAAATAATGAAAAGCACAATTACACGTTCAAATGTGCTTAAATTTATGAAATATTAATAAAAGAAAATTTCTTTATAATAACTGAGCGGTCATATTTAATATAATTTTAAAAACGAACACGTTGCAGCTGGACACCTACCGGATGTATAATGAACTAATTTTAATAATCTGCGGTATTAAATAATTTCATTATAGTGTTAAAGTTATTTGATAATCTTATTGATAATAATTTATATTATAATAACTTTAATAAAAATTTTTGATGAACTAGGTCAAGAGTTCCACGTAGCGAAGAATGCGGTCAGATCGAGTTCAAGTTTTCTCCGGTAGATGCCACACGCAGTATTAAAACAAACCAATGGTATCTTACAAACATTAATGTCGAAATTTACTTTTCTTTTACTTTAGATTTAATTGTACAGAAACTGTCTTAACGTAATCTACTGTCATATTTTCGAGATTTTCATTACGTAAACCCACTCATTATGTAAATCTTAATAATGGAAAGCGAGAAAACGAAGAACCAAACGTCGGTACCAGAAAGCAGTCATGGAAATTTTATTTTGTCTGGTATATAAGGCGTCAAATAACATTGTCAGTTTACTTAATGGTAAATTTGCTTATTAGGAGCCTCAATATCCATAAGTAATGCCAGCAACGTACATCTCGGACAAACTATTATCATATCGTCAGGAGGCTCTTCGAGTAAGACTACTCGTCAAGGAAAACAGCCATCCTTAACACCCGAGTTGAGAGGTATACCTTAATAACGCATTAGTCTTAGAACTGCGTTTAACTGCTTCATGTGAAGAACTTCTCAAGAGCACAGAGGTCGTAACTGCGACTCATCGTGTTGTCGTAGCCGCTCAGATCGGTAAGAAGTGGAGGCTTCTCGCAGACGAACTGGGAAAGATTTCCGAAGGCGAGCTGGACATTCTAGAAGACAGATACAAGTCTAAAGGGCTGGAAGAGATCACTTATCAAATGCTGCTGCACTGGACAAAGCTTTCAGGGAATGAAGCGACTGTAGGCGTACTGGGCAAGTCGCTGTGGAAGTGCAGAATCTACACTGCTGTCCAGGACCTCCACCGCTGTTGTGAGCAAAAGAAATCTCAAGGAAACGACACTTCTTGACGTATCGTTCATTAACGTTCTCAACCATCGCCTCTCTGTAAACCAAGGACCATTAAGCGCATTTCTGTTAACATGTTGTCTTTCAGTATAATAAAGCCACTTAACATCTTCAGAATGCAGTCTAGCCCGATATTTGTTTGCTGTAGCTGCAACAGTGAAGTGGAAAATCAATTTATGACGAAAGTCGCTCAAGTTTCCGTCATATAGGTTGAGTCGAGCACGTGAGTTACTGAAACAAGTTTACATGTACCGGAAGCAATTTAGGGCTACGGTAAACAAAGCACGACTTGGCTTCCTGCAACACACAGGAAACTGGGGAAGAAAGTCTCCAGAGACAAGTTTTCACTCAATAAATTTTTATTTTTACTTTCAGAATTTGAAACAACACTTGGTTTTTTAGTAACTGGGTCGTCTTACAGCAAAACGAACGACAGAAAACAGTGTTAAAAGACAAAAGCCAAAAATGTGAGAAAAACAAATGGTTATACAAAATTTTAAGTGCGTTCAACTCCATATTTTCAAAATGGCAGATGTGTAGAAGTTTGACAACATGCGGATCCAAAACTCTGGGTTGTTGATGTCGTTTTACGTACATGTTTTTTGTCAACACACGACAGCACTGGAGGTTTCTGTCACACTCTGGAACAAGGATTTTAATCTTTGTCAAACCGGAAGAAAGATTTAGTGGTCCCGATGGCCAACTACTACCAAAATTACAGGGCGACAGCGACAAACTAGGGACTGGGACTATAAAACGGAGAGCAAGATGCTGTGCTAAGAATCAGTAACATTCAAATTTCAACTTGTATACGTATGATTTTCTTTAAGAAGCCCTTCAAAAATGTTCGGGAGAGATTGTCTATCAAGCTTTGTCTGGTGTCCTCTGCTGCTTCAGAGGTAGTTCACTGCACATTACATTACACTATAACAACAAATGAAGACAAAACACTTGATTGTGAGAAGTGAAAGAAAAGCTTCTACTGAAAAGAAAAGCACCAGCAAGTACCAGTATAACTTTCAGCTTCATGTAGTTTAAATGCATGTTGCTGGCTCGGAGAGACTAATTCAACGAAAAATGTCAACTATCTAAGAAAAAAAGGGATCAACTACATACGTAAGACAAAACTGCAGGGTCACAACAACACAATCCTTTGGTAAAAGGTGTGGGGGATTTGAGATGAGGATTGAATCCTCAAGCAACACAACGCCTTAGCGAGTGAGGACATAGCCAAAAACGAACGCTACACCAAAAATCAATGAATAATGCAGAGAAAAAAAAAACAACAATAATAAAGTGATTTGTCGCTACCAAAACGTTTCCCAAACAACGGAATGACATCCACCAAAAACATGAACAAACAAGTAGAAGAAGAATTTAAAGCGAAAAACTTGCGATTTCACGCAGTTTTCGTAACACTATGATTGCACTCGTCCCTCGGTCTTGGGCGATATCATCATCGTAAACCGTCTACGTATTTTACTTTCGTTTTAAAGCTATATTATTGGCTATGCCTGCGTTTTCTTATGCAAAGCTTGGCTCTGCAGTTCTAATAGTTCTAAAATGGTCTCTCTAATATTGGCAGTTTCTTAGCGAGTTGTAGATGTGGCAGTTTCCAGCGCTGGGAGGAAGTTGCAACATTCTGTGGTCAAACACTATGTACAGGCACTTACTTCAACGCTACTGTCCCTTGGAACATGGCATGAAATGCCTCTAGTTCATGCTGGAGACTGAGCAGCTCCACCGACCTGCTGGGCAAAGTTTAGTAAAGCTTCGCAAGCAGATTCTTTGGAAAATGGACGTCCCTTGCCCCGACCGCGGCCTCCAGAAGCGGCTGGTTTTTTCGAAGTGGTCTGCTGAAGTTCCTGGGAGTTTTTAGCTACTGAAGGCACGTCTCTTGGAGGCGCCGCCAGTCCCCTGTGGGACAAGGACAGCAACGAAAGATAACCGATATCACTGAACGACAGAGGTAGACCGGGTGAAGGAAGACCGCTCGACACGGGAGACTGGGCAGGACCGGGTCTGGCAGACGCACCGGGAAAGGCAAACTGTCCCATGCCCAGCTCAACAGATGGCGTGGGAGTTGGTGCTGAAGCTGGTGAAGGTAAGCAGGATGACGAACTCGCTGCTTCTTCATTCTGATCGTCGCTTTTCGTTTTTTCGAGGTCTGCCGACCGCTGTTTTACCGCCCATGTCTCGCAACCTGTGACGGTCCATGTGAAGCTTAAGTTTGTCTTGCCTGGAAAAGGTCTTCTGACATCGAAGACATTCGAAAGGTCGCTCTCCAGTGTGGACCCGGCGATGGCGTTTCAAATGGGCCGACCTGGCGAACGGAGCGCTGCAGATATCACAGCGAAAAGGTTTCTCACCCGTGTGTGCCCGAATGTGAGCGCGCAACTCGGCCGTTCGTTTGCAGTCCTTGAAACAGAAGGGACAAACCGCCTGAATAGCGCCCGTACTTGCTTGATCTTCGAGTACCGTAAACGGGTATTGATCCGGTACTGGAGACTCTTGCTCGCTTAAATCTTTACCGTCCAGTCTATTCAGCTGCTCGCACTTGACGTGCAGTGGAACTGGAGATACTGCTGCGTGTCGGAGAGGTTTCTTCGCACTCGTCTTGCTTCGATTGCTCTTGCAGCTTTCCAAATCAACATTTTCCGTTGCTGTGTCAGAACTCAAGTCCAGTGCAGAACTACTGCTGCTGACCTAATCACAATAAATATTTTTCAATCTCGTATTATGGACGAAAATGAAAGTAATACCTTCGCCTGACGCGTAGCTTTAGGTGACTGCACGACTTTACTTTCTTTTGATTTGGGTTCAGCAACAGGAACGGTGTCTTCATCCTCTATCTGTCAGTCGAAAAGCAGATTAGTCAATGAGTTTTCGGTTATGATTCAATTCAAAGCTTACCTTTCTGTTGTCGATATTCTCTAAGCATCCAGCTCCTCTTTTGCGGTAGTTGTTTTGGTCTGCAGCAGTTTCCGCAGGCGTGTTGTCCCGAGGTTTTTGCTGGAAGAACTCTTGAGCCAGACCGCGGATTTCAAGTAAGCATGCAGTTCTCAGAAGGGAAGGCAGCTGTTTCTCTGAAACTCGGATCTCTCCCCTGTACATGAAATGGAGAATAGCCTGCATTTCGACCAGAGGCACGTCCCTCATAATGATGACGGGATGCTTGCAAGTATTATCGCACAAGACGCGACGAAAATACGAGCTGCACGACGACAGAATGATTCTATGAGCTCGAAGAGCACCACCCTCGCAGGAGAGCGTGACATCGACGAAAGACTCTTCGTCTAATAAATCTTGAAAAATGGTCTGAAGACTCTCCAAATGGCTGTTCCATCGTAGCTGCAACATGCCGCTGGATTCCGCATCAACTTTCCCAGCCATGGTGGATGCTTGTTTCTCTTGCAAATCAGTCCCGAATCTGCGAGATGATGGCCAGACCTTTGCTGCATGGGTCGCTTGCAACTCAGAAGCTTCCAGCCGCACTTATCCACCAGTCTATACAGGCAAATCAAAGCAAGTTTTTTAAAGCCTTCTCCACAAAAACGAGAGACGCACTTGTAACACACTCCCCTTTGGTCCGAGCACTAGGGTGCGGATGGGGGACGAAAACTGCGTGAGCGGCTCGGAAGACTGCTAACGAATGAGCTGCTCGTGACGCAGACGAGCGGTCTGCTTTTACTGCGCCTTTTTACCCTCGGTTATCCCTCCCCCTTCGGCTGGGGCTTAGACACCTACCCGTTCCTTATAGCTGCTGCTCCTGCTCCCCTCGGTAACTTTTCAACCCCTTCGGCTGAGAACGAGACACCTAACAACGTAGACGAAATCGCCCCCCGGCCTCTTTCTGGGACGACAACTCCCAAACTGCGCAGACGGGGATCCCTCAGTCCCTTACCGAAGCCTACTAAAGCGGATAGTAACCTCCGATAACACTGTACATGATGGCGTGGTACTAGTATTGATAGGGAAGTAAATATGTGGTAACAGGTGCGCATGGTAATGCATGTTATGAATACTTGGGACCCCTTCTCTAGGCGTCCCTATCTTTTTTATACCGGCAATTTCCCCAGGAAGAGGATAATAACTTTAACCCTTTCTTTTACAACCAGACGGGGCTAACAAACAAAACCTGGAAAACTTTTTAACTCGGCCAACTCTCATTATCGCTGACCAATATTCCGCAGACCCCCCATCATCATTATGCCACACCGCAAAGTTTTCCAATCGGTTTTCCGGTTCAAGATTCTTGATTCCTCGGCAAGATTCTAAGATTCTTTTTGTTATAGGCAGAAACGCTGTGTGAATCAGAAAAGTCAACTTTTATTAGTAGTGAAGATTGTTTTGCTTTATACAAGAGAGAAGCCGAAGATATCTTCTTTTTGGTGACTTTGTGTTGTTACCTGGCTTTAGTCTGGGGGGTTGGCTACTCTCAGCAGCCGTGATTCTGGGATTCTTGACCTGATTCCTTGTTAAAGAATCATTCCTGAAGATTCCAGATATTTGTACTGGAAGCATGGAGAGCAAGTGCAACACTACAAATACACATTTAAAGAGACAGGGGACATGTGAATGCCCGCATTCATAGTTGCAACTAACACGCATCCCACATCGTCAGGGGTCGCTGCTCCCTTATCGTAATCCCAACACACCACCCCCCATACACATACTCCCAGATACCCCCACCCCACACTACCCCACCATCCTCCACACCCCACACCCACTCCTCCACGCCCCCTCCCAGATACCCCCACCCCACACTACCCCATCATCCTCCTCACCCCACACCCACTCCTCCACGGCCCCCTCCCAGATACCCCCCTACACTACCCCACCATCCTCCTCACCCCACACCCACTCCTCCACGCCCTCCTCCCAGGAACCCCCACACTACCCCACCATCCTCCTCACCCCACACCCACTCCTCCACGGCCCCCTCCCAGATACCCCCCACACTACCCCACCATCCTCCACGCCCCCTCCCAGATACCCCCCCACACTACCCCACCATCCTCCTCACCCCACACCCACTCCTCCACGGCCCCTACCCCCAAGGATATTTGTTTACCCCCCAACCCCTTCTTCATATCCATGAATAGAGCCTATTCCCAACGCGTACTCCTCTATAGCGGACAGCTTTATAAAATCGACAGCAAAGAATTTTGAGAATTTCTTTAGTTCTTATTGTTTCGCGAATTTTTCTGTGATTTTTAAGTATATTTTAAACTCAAATCTGCTACGTAAATATTTAATGTGTAGGTCCGCAGTAGAGGGGTTGGTTTTCAGCGGCCATTTTGGAATAAGCGCCACAGCAGACAGGGTGTGTAGCTTAGAAAATATACCCCCTCGCAATTTGATATGTAACTTCATTATATTTAAATTATTATGTACACATAATGCTACGATTAATACGTCATAAATTTATTCATAAATCCTATTTCAGAAACAATAAGGAAAATGTTACGGCCATAAAAGCCTTTAGCCTCGGCGCTTTTTCGGTTCGGTCTGAGGGTGGAAAGGGTCCGCAACTTATTGTTATCAACTGTTATCATTTGTTATCGATTCAAGTGAGTTACCAACCCCCTTGGGAATCATAGACAGCAGTCCAAGAATCCGCAACTGATTGTTATCAACTGTTATCATTTGTTATCGATTCGCGCGAGTTACCAACCACCTTGGGAATCATAGACAGCAGTCCAAGAATCCGCAACTGCTTGTTATCAACTGTTATCATTTGTTTTCGATTCGAGTAAGTTACCAACCCCCTTGGGAATCATAGACAGTAGTCTAAGAATCATGGCGAGAATCAAGAATCACCAGAAAAGTAGTTGCAAACCCTCCCACGTTGTCTAGTGTATAATCTTGGGTCTATCTTGTATAATGGGGTTGAAAAGTAAGGGGGTTGCTAGGTCTTCTCCTTCATTCTCTATTCGTTTCTTTTCTTTTCTTTTATTTCTTCTTTAATATCTTAGGATTGCATGTTATATCAAACAGAACAAAAAAAAAAGGGAAAAGGGGGGAAAAACCTTTTTTGGGGGAAAAATAAACGTGGGGGGATTTTGATTCAGACGATAAAAAAATCCCCAAGCCTTTGGGGAAAGGCAACTGTGCGGGGGCCCTGTAGGGATGGTTAGGGATAACCTGCATCCCTTCAAGATAAGACCTCCTCTACCCCGCAAAAAGGGAGGGAAGAGGGGAATTCACCCCCGTCCACCTTCTTCACCCCTTTCGGATGGTTAGGGATAACCTGCATCCCCTCCTCAAGATATAAGACCTCCTCTACCCCGCAAAAAGGGAGGGAAGAGGGGAATTCACCCCCGTCCACCCTCTTCACCCCTTCCGGATGGTTAGGGATAACCTGCATCCCCTCCTCAAGATATAAGACCTCCTCTACCCCGCAAAAAGGGGAGGGAAGAGGGGAACTTCCCCCCCGTCCACCTTTTTCACCCCTTTCGGATGGTTAGGGATAACCTGCATCCCCTCCTCAAGATATAAGACCTCCCCTACCCCGCAAAAAGGGAGGGAAGAGGGGAATTTCCCCCCCCCCCGTCCACCCCTCTTCACCCCTTTCGGATGGTTAGGGATAACCTGCATCCCCTCCTCAAGATATAAGACCTTCTCTACTCCGCAAAAGGGAGGGAAGAGGGGAATTTCCCCCCCCCCGTCCACCCTCTTCACCCCTTTCGGATGGTTAGGGATAACCTGCATCCCCTCCTCAAGATATAAGACCTCCTCTACCCCGCAAAAAGGGAGGGAAGAGGGGAATTTCCCCCTTCACCGTCCACCCTTTTCACCCCTTCCGGATGGTTAGAGATAACCTGTATCCCCTCCTCAAGATATAAGACCTCCTCTATCCCGCAAAAAGGGAGGGAAGAGGGGAATTTCCCCCTTCCCCCCCGTCCACCCCTCTTCACCCCTTTCGGATGGTTAGGGATAACCTGCATCCCCTCCTCAAGATATAAGACCTCCTCTATCCCGCAAAAAGGGAGGGAAGAGGGGAATTTCCCCCTTCCCCCGTCCACCCTTTTCACCCCTTCGGGGGGGGGAAAAAATGAAGAAGGCGTGGTACAGGGAGGATTGAGAACGGGGGGTAGAGGGTGTTATTGTCAAAACAAAAGCAACCCCCTCTGAGATAAGCTTTCGGGGGAGAACGGGGGTGGTGGGGTGGGGGGTGAGTAGGATGAAACAGCCCTCCCCACAAGGACTGTAATAAATGTTCATAAATAAGGGATAATGGGGTTAATAATTAATATATTGTATATATATATATATATTAAATATAAGGGGTAATAGATTAATACGTAATTAAAATAATAATTAAATAAAATTAATGTGTACAATTAAATAATGGGATAAATTAATGTATAAGTTTATTCTTATTGTACGTTAATTAGTAGTAATTAATCATGTATAACTGAGAATGCGGGTTTTAAGGTCTTAGGGTCGGTGGATTAAAAAAAAAAAGGTCGCCAGATATCCCTGATAGTTGATGGTAGCGAACCCTTTTTCTGAGAGGGTCGCAAAGGTAACGTTGCGCATATCAATTAGGCAGGTGGAGTGTAATAATTATTACGTGTTATCAGTGTTATCATCATCTCTTATCATAAGAGTCATATCATCAAGTTATCAGTGTTATCATCATCTCTTATCGTAAGAGTCATATCATCAAGTTATCAGTGTTATCATCATCTCTTATCATAGAGTCATATCATCAAGTTATCAGTGTTATCATCATCTCTTATCGTAATAGTCATATCATCAAGTTATCAGTGTTATCATCATCTCTTATCATAAGAGTCATATCATCAAGTTATCAGTGTTATCATCATCTCTTATCAAAAGAGTCATATCATCAAGTTATCAGTGTTATCATCATCTCTTATCAAAAGAGTCATATCATCAAGTTATCAGTGTTATCATCATCTCTTATCGTAAGACTCATATCATCAAGTTATCAGTGTTATCATCATCTCTTATCATAAAACTCATATCATCAAGTTAACAGTGTTATCATCATCTCTTATCATAATGGTCATAGCATCAAGTTATCAGTGTTATCATCATCTCTTATCGTAAGAGTCATATCATCGAGTTATCATACCCGTATCTCGCAAGTCCATTTAGAGCAATGGATGATCTATATCTTTTACCCGTACCAAGTAAGTATATCAGTCCCCGACTGAAAATTCTCAGAGAGTAAGTAGAATCTGGAACAGAGACTCACTAAGATCTCAGTGAGATCTCACAACTTTGTAGAGTTTCTCACTGAGATCTCACTTGAGTCTCTGGATGATCTATATCTTACCCGTACGAAGTAAGTATATCAGTCCCGACTGAAAATTCTCATAAAGTAAGTAGAATCTGGAACTGAGACTCAAGTGAGATCTCACAACTTTGTAGAGTTTCTCACTGAGATCTCACTTGAGTCTCTGGATGATCTATATCTTACCCGTACGAAGTAAGTATATCAGTCCCAACTGAAAATTCTCATAGAGTAAGTAGAATCTGGGACTGAGACTCAAGTGAGATCTCACAACTTTGTGGAGTTTCTCACTGAGATCTCACTTGAGTCTCTGGATGATCTATATCTTACCCGAACGAAGTAAGTATGTCAGTCCCAACTGAAAATTCTCATAGAGTAAGTAGAATCTGGAACTGAGACTCAAGTGAGATCTCACAACTTTTTTAGAGTTTCTCACTGAGATCTCACTTCTCTAGTGTAATCGGAGTTTCGGACCCCCTTGAAAAAAAACATACAAAGACAGGTGGAAAAGAAGAGAGTAGATGTTATCACTGTTATCAGCCTGTTATCACTATGTTATCTCCGTGTTATCATACGTTATCAATAATCTCCGTACACTTTTCCTCAGAGTTTCGGACCCCCTTGAAAAAAACATACAAAAAAGGTGGAAAAGAAAAGAATGAAAAGAAGAGAGTAGATGTTATCACTGTTATCAGCCTGTTATCTCTATGTTATCTCCGTGTTATCATATGTTATCAATAATCTCCGTACACTTTTCCTCAGAGTTTCGGACCCCCTTGAAGAAAAAAAACATACAAAGAAAGGTGGAAAAGAAGAGAGTAGATGTTATCACTGTTATCAGCCTGTTATCTCTACGTTATCTCCGTGTTATCATATATTATCAATAATCTCCGTAATCGGAGTTTCGGACCCCCTTGAAGAAAAAAACATACAAAGCAAGGTGGAAAAGAAAAGAATGAAAAGAAGAGAATAGATGTTATCACTATGTTATCTCCGTGTTATCATATGTTATCAATAATCTTCGTACACTTTTCCTCAGAGTTTCGGACCCCCTTGAAGAAAAAACATACAAAGAAAGGTAGAAAAAGAAAAGAATGAAAAGAAGAGGGTAGATGTTATCACTCTTATCAGCCTGTTATCTCCGTGTTATCATATATTATCAATAATCTCCGTACACTTTTCCTCAGAGTTTCGGACCCCCTTGGGAAAAAAACATACAAAGAAAGGTGGAAAAGAAGAGAGTAGATGTTATCACTGTTATCAGCCTGTTATCTCTACGTTATCTCCGTGTTATCATACATTATCAATAATCTCCGTAATCGGAGTTTCGGACCCCCTTGAAGAAAAAAACATACAAAGAAAGGTGGAAAAGAAGAGAGTAGTTGTTATCACTATGTTATCTCCGTGTTATCATATGTTATCAATAATCTCCGTAATCGGAGTTTCGGACCCCCTTGGAAAAAAAACATACAAAGAAAGGTGGAAAAAGAAAAGAATGAAAAGAAGAGAGTAGTTGTTATCACTATGTTATCTCCGTGTTATCAAATGTTATCAATAATCTCCGTACACTTTTCCTCAGAGTTTCGGACCCCCTTGAAGAAAAAACATACAAAGAAAGGTGGAAAAAGAAAAGAAATGAAAAGAAGAGGGTAGAAAGATATAGAAATAGCAAGACAGGTGCAAATGCACCTTTCACACGATACACCGATTGAAAAACTGAATGACAGCGATTACCTTTCCGCATCTTTCTTTAACGTATAAAAAAAACTTATCTGTCATTCAATTCATGAAAAAACGTATTCTATTGTATTGATATGTTAATCAGCAATCAGAATTCATAAATATTGTAATACAAATTTGATATAAAGATGAGAAATAACTTGTACAATCAATTTGTAGTCAATAATTTGTAATCAATAGTAATCAATTTGTAATCAATAGTACAATCAAAAAACTTGTAAATGAATTTGAGAAATAACTTGTAGAGTCAGCGCGAACTACAGCAATCTGGTTACAAGTCCGCCATGAAAGACTAGGAAAATTTCAGGGAAAATCGCTAGAAAAACTAAGAAAATCTGTACGACATGTAAAAAAACGTATTCCATTGTATTGATATGTTAATAAGCAATCAGAATTCATATTTATTGTAATACAAATTTGATATAAAGACGAGAAATAACTTGTACAGTCCGCCATGAAAGACTAGGGAAATTTCAGGGAAAATCGCTAAGAAACTAAGAAAATCTGTACGAACATTGTAAAAACGTATTCCACTGTATTGATATGTTAATAAGCAACCAGAATTCATAAATATTGTAACACAAATTTGATATAAAGACGAGAAATAACTTGTACAGTCCGCCATGAAAGACTAGGAAAATTTCAGGGAAAATCGCTAGAAAACTAAGAAAATCTGTACGACATTGTAAATTCGTATTCTATTGTATTGATATGTTAATCAGCAATCAGAATTCATATTTATTGTAATACAAATTTGATATAAAGACGAGAAATAACTTGTAGAGTCAGCGCGAACTTTAGCAATCTGGATACAAGTCCGCCATGAAAAACTAGGGAAATTTCAGGGAAAATCGCTAGAAAACTAAGAAAATCTGTACGAACATTGTAAAAACGTATTCCATTGAATTGATATGTTAATAAGCAATCAGAATTCATATATATTGTAATACAATTTTGATATAAAGATGAGAAATAACTTGTACAGTCCGCCATGAAAGACTAGGGAAATTTCAGGGAAAATCGCTAGAAAACTAAGAAAATCTGTACGACATTGTAAAAACGTATTCTATTGTATTGTTATGTTAATAAGCAATCAGAATTTATATATATTGTAACACAAATTTGATATAAAGACGAGAAATAACTTGTACAGTCCGCCATGAAAAACTAGGGAAATTTCAGGGGAAAATCGCTAGAAAACTAAGAAAATCTGTACGAACATTGTAAAAACGTATTCCATTGTATTGATATGTTAATCAGCAATCTGAATTCATATATATTATAATACAAATTTGATATAAAGATGAGAAATAACTTGTACAGTCCGCCATGAAAAACTATGAAAATTTCAGGGAAAATCGCTAGAAAACTAAGAAAATCTGTACGACATGTGAAAACGTATTCATTGTTTTGCTATGCTAATAAGCAACCAGAATTCATATATATTGTAACACAACTTTGATATAAAGACGAGAAATAACTTGTACAGTCCGCCATGCAAGACTAGGGAAATTTCAGGGAAAATCGCTAGAGAAACTAAGAAAATCTGTACGACATTGTAAAAAAACGTATTCCATTGTATTGATATGTTAATCAGCAATCAGAATTCATATTTATTGTAATACAAATTTGATATAAAGACGAGAAATAACTTGTAGAGTCAGCGCGAACTTTAGCAATCTGGATACAAGTCCGCCATGAAAAACTAGGGAAATTTCAGGGAAAATCGCTAGAAAACTAAGAAAATCTGTACGAACATTGTAAAAACGTATTCCATTGAATTGATATGTTAATAAGCAATCAGAATTCATATATATTGTAATACAATTTTGATATAAAGATGAGAAATAACTTGTACAGTCCGCCATGAAAGACTAGGGAAATTTCAGGGAAAATCGCTAGAAAACTAAGAAAATCTGTACGACATTGTAAAAACGTATTCTATTGTATTGTTATGTTAATAAGCAATCAGAATTCATATATATTGTAATACAATTTTGATATAAAGGCGAGAAAAAACTTGTAGAGTCAGCGCAAACTTCAGCAATCTGGTTACAAGTCCGCCATGAAAAACTAGGGAAATTTCAGGGAAAATCGCTAGAAAACTAAGAAAATCTGTACGAACATTGTAACAACGTATTCCATTGTATTGATATGTTAATGAGCAATCAGAATTCATATATATTGTAACACAAATTTGATATAAAGACGAGAAATAACTTGTAGAGTCAGCACGAAACTTCAGCAATCTGGTTACAAGTCCGCCATGAAAAACTAGGGAAATTTCAGGGAAAATCGCTAGAAAACTAAGAAAGTGTGTACGACATGTACTTAGCGATGGATATGCATTAGTTTAAGTTGATTAGTTAGTGTCTTTAAATTAGTTTTAGTAGTTTTTTTTTAAATTAAGGATTAGATGAGTCGCGGTGTTGAGAACAGACTCGGCCATCTTGGATTTGGTTGCCCGTGTCGAATCGCGCAGCGTTGCCATGTTGCATTTACGTAAAGCGTCGCGGGGCGCCTTATTTTTCTTTAAAAATTATTTATAAATCCCGCCATTATCTTTTGTAATTATATAATAATAATAATAATAGTACAAGGATGTGAGATATTTATCTTATTAAAATTTTAAGGTAAATGAAGAATTTGTTGGTAGATTTACAAAATTTTCTACGTGACCCGGAGTGGATAGTTTGCAGGAGTCGATATTTTTAGCGCGGGAGAGATTTAAGTATAGACTATGTAAGGGGGGAGCCCAGGAGGCCTACTTTCAAAACCCCACTACGGCCCAGTGCTTACCCTATTTTGCCTCCATGGTAATATGAGGTATAAATCCAGTGCGGGGGATGCATTGGGCTGTAGTGGGGTTAAAAAATCTACCCCCCATACTCCCAGAAGGCCTACTTTTAAAACCCCACTACGGCCCAGTGCTTCCCTTATTTTGCCTCCATGGTTGTATGAGGTATAAATCCAGTGCGGGGGATGTATTGGACTGTAGTGGGGTTAAAAAATCTACACCCTATACTCCCAGAAGGCCTACTTCTAAACCCCACTACGGCCCAGTGCTTCCCTTATTTTGCTTCCGTGGTAACATGAGGTTTAAATCCAGTGAACAGGATGAACTGGGCCGTAGTGGGGTTAAAAAATCTATCCCCTCCCCCCCATACTCCCAGAAGGCCTACTTCTAAACCCCACTACGGCCCAGTGCTTCCCTTATTTTGCTTCCGTGATAACACGAGGTTCAATTCCAGTGAACAGGATGAACTGGGCCGTAGTGGAGTTAAAAAAATTCCCCCCATACTCCCAGAAGGCCTACTTTCAAACCCCACTACGGCCCAGTGCTTCCCTCATTTTGCTTCCATGGTAACATGAGGTTTAAATCCAGTGAACAGGATGTACTGGGCCGTAGTGGAGTTGAAAAAAAAAAAATCTACTCCCTCCCTTGTACTCACAGGAGGCCTACTTTCAAACCCCACTACGGCCCAGTCCTTCCCCCTGTTTTGTTTCCATGGTATATAGCATGAGGTATATAAATCCAGTTGCATGGGGATGCACTGCGCCGTAGTGGGTGGTTTGAAAGTCTACCTCCCGGGAGTGGGAGGGAAGCAGACGTGAGAGACTCAGGGGGAGAAGACCCCTATCGGTGAATATAGTTTTTGAGGGCGAGGGGGTAAAATAGGGGCGAGGAGCTGTAGGGCGTCTACCCCTTAGAGCAAAAACCTCTAGGGACCCCTAGCCCCGAGCTGCAGCACCATATAAGAGCAAATAGGGCCCTATCCCAAACGCCCACCTCACTATAGCGGACACCTATATTAAATCAGTTTATTAAAATTATGAACTTTTTCGGGTATCAAAGTGTTTCTCAGATTTTTTGACGATTTTTAGACGTATTTTCAAGTCGATTTAATTGACACAATTATTTTATACGAGCGTCCGTAGTAGAGGGGATAGTCTACAAGGGCCATTTTGGAATAAGAGTCTATAAGGCCTATTCCAAACGCGCACCTCGCTATAGCGGACACCTATATTAAATCAGTCAATTAAAATTATGAACTTTTTTGGGTATCAAAGTGTTTCTCAGATTTTTTGGCGATTTTTAGATATATTTTCAAGTCGATTCAATTGACGTAATTATTTTATACGAGCGTCCGTAGTAGAGGGGATAGTCTACAAGGGCCATTTTGGAATAAGGTCTATAAGCACGTTATTTAGAAAATGCAGCCAAAGACTGGAGAGACCCACAGCGTAGTGGGGTTAGGAAAATAATGGCGCGCCTCTCTATAGCGGACACCAATACCGAATCAACGAAAACGAATTTCGAAATTTTCTTTGCACCAAAATGTTTGTTGAATTTTTGCGTGATTTTTAGAATCATTTTAAGGGGAAATAATCTTACGAAAGTATTTTATAAGTCTGTCCGCACTAGTGGGGGCTGGTCTCCAGTGAAAATAATGTGGAAATATCATTCAATCAGTAATAGTAGTAGCACTAAGATCTATGGTATTTTCTATGTGTAAGTTGTGTAATTTTCCAATCATGTAGTATTATAATTATATTAAAGATATAGAAAAATTCCAGAAATAGAAATGAAGATTTCTGGGAAAAGTAAAGGGTTGAAGAGAATCGGCCGCTTGTTTTTTGGCGGGGAAATTTGAATTTGTGGGAAGAAACGGAAACTTTGTATGCAAGAACACGTCGTCTGCTTTGATGCCCATCAAACGACTATACATCTTCCTCGGTCGGGGAAAAAAAATAATCTTAAGTTCTTTATTTAAATTAATATCAAATGACGATTTATTTATATATCCATTTAATATAATATAATATAATATAATTAATATATTCATATAATATTCTAGTATTTCTAATTAATGAATCGTCCATAAGACTTAAACGTCCTATTAAGATAAAATTTTTTCACGATATTTTTCCAAATAATTTAAATGTGGACAGACTTAAGTTACAAGTCATTGTATTAATTAATTGCAAGGGGTCCGAAACTTTGCAATAATCTTCGTACAACTGAGTCATGTTATCACTGTTATCATCCTGTTATCATCCTGTTATCTCCGTGTTATCATGTGTTATCAGATCATCTTCGTATACCTAAGTCATGTTATCACTGTTATCATCCTGTTATCTCCGTGTTATCATGTGTTATCAGATAATCTTCATACACCTAAGTCATGTTATCACTCTTATTATCCTGTTATCTCCATGTTATCTCCGTGTTATCGTGTGTTATCAGATAATCTTCGTACAGCTAAGTCATGTTATCACTGTTATCATCCTGTTATCTCCGTGTTATCATGTGTTATCAAATCATCTTCGTACACCTGTCATGTTATCACTGTTATCATCCTGTTATCTCCGTGTTATCGTGTGTTATCAGATAATCTTCGTACACCTAAGTCATGTTATCACTGTTATCACTCTTATCACCCTGTTATCATCCCTGTTATCTCCGTGTTATCATGTATTATCACATAATCTTCATACACACTTTTCCTCGGAGTTTCGGACCCCCCCTCCCTTTGGGTTAATTGCTATCAGAGTTTATATTAATTTCTAGAAATATTTCGAAATTTTTTCTTAAATTTTTAAAGTATTTCGGTTCCAGACGACTTTGTGGGGGAAAATGGGAAAAGCCAGACAGGAAAAAATGGGGGAAAATTTGTGAGGGTAAAAATGGGGATGATTTTAGGGGGGTGAAGGGTAAAAAAAAAAAATTCAAGGGGTTGACGACTGACCAAAATATTTATTTAGTTTACTGAAATAAATATTTTATACAAAAATAAATACTTATAATAAAATATATTACTATTCAATATTAATTATATGATTTTGTAAAAAAAAATAATAATATGTAATTATTTGTGTAATATTATTTTTTCCAGATTTATCCGAAATACCAGATTCATACAAAAATAAATACTCATAATAAAATATATTACTATTGAATATTAATTATATGATTTTTAAAAAATAATAATATGTAATTATTTGTATATTATTATTATTTTTTTCCAGATTCATCCAAAATACCAAAAATTCAAAATACCATATTCATACAAAAATAAATACTTATAATAAAATATATTAAAATGCAATATTAACTATATGATTTTTAAAAAAAATAATAATATGTAATTATTTGTATATTATTATTATTTTTTCCAGATTCATCCAAAATCCCAAAATCCCAAAATACCAGATTCATACCAAAATAAATACATATATTAAAATATATTACTATTAAATATTAACTATATGATTATATTTTTAAAGAATAATATTTAATTATTTGTATATTATTATTATTTTTTTTCCAGATTCATCCAAAATACCAAAAATTCAAAATACCAAAAATACTAAAATATAAAAAATCCAAAATACCAGATTCATACAAAAATAAATACTTATAATAAAATATATTACTATTCAATATTAACTACATGATTTTAAAAAATAATAATATTTAATTATTTGTATATTATTATTTTTTTTCCCAGATCCCCCCACTATCTTGCAGAATCAAAATATTTATTTATTCTACCTAAATAAATACTTATAATAAAATATATTACTATTCAATATTAACTATATGATTTTTTCTTTAAAAAAAATAATATGTAATTATTTGTATATTATTATTTTTTCCAGATTCATCCAAAATACCAGATTCATACAAAAATAAATACTTATAATAAAATATATTACTATTCAATATTAACTATATGATTTTTTCAAAATAATAATATGTAATTATTTGTATATTATTATTTTTTTTCCAGATTCATCCAAAATACCAAAAATACCAAAAATCCATATTCATACAAAAATAAATACTTATAACAAAACATACTACAATTCAATATTAACTAAATCATTTTATTTAAAAAAAATATTATGTAATTATTTGTATAATATTATTATTTCCAAATTCATCCGCCAGGGGCCCCCCACCACCATCTTGTTGCAGAACTTGCTTCCCAGTTGCTTTTCCCCCCACGGCTTTTTCTTTTTCTCGGGGAAAAAAAAAGTCGTAAAAAGAAGTGCCACGCCATTGGGAGAATATTAATCAGCTATTCTAGAATAATATTTTTCCCCCAATTCTTAGGATTTTTTACCCCCGCGAAATGGGGGGCCCCCCCCACCATACCATACCAATGGCAAATCATAGGAACCTGTATTATGGCCTATTCCAAACGGGTCGCTTCACTATAGCGGACACTGATATTAAATCAGTTTATTAATATTATTGAAGTTTTTTGGTGTCAAATTGTTTCTCAGATTTTTTGGCGATTTTTAGAGTATTTTTCAGTTTACATTTGATGACAACATGATTTAATACGAGTGTCCGCACTAGAGAGGGGGTGGTCTACGGAGGCCTTTTTGGAATAGGGTCTATATAGGGCCTGTTCCAAACGGGCGCTTCACTATAGCGGACACTTATATTAAATCAGTTTATAAGTATTTTTGAAGTTTTTTGGTGTCAAATTGTTTCTCAGATTTTTTGGCGATTTTTAGAAGTATTTTCAAGTCGATTCATTGAAAAAATTAATTTACACGAGTGTCCGCACTAGAGAGGGGATGGTCTACAGAGGCCTTTTTGGAATAGGGTCTATATAGGGCCTATTCCAAACGGGCGCTTCACTATAGCGGACACTTATATTAAATCAGTTTATAAGTATTTTTGAAGTTTTTTGGTGTCAAATTGTTTCTCAGATTTTTTGGCGATTTTTAGAAGTATTTTCAAGTCGATTCATTGAAAAAATTAATTTACACGAGTGTCCGCACTAGAGAGGGGATGGTCTACAGAGGCCTTTTTGGAATAGGGTCTATATAGGGCCTATTCCAAACGGGCGCTTCACTATAGCGGACACTGATATTAAATCAGTTTATAAGTATTTTTTAAGTTTTTTGGTGTCAAATTGTTTCTCAGATTTTTTGGCGATTTTTAGACGTATTTTCAAGTCGATTCATTGGAAATTTTAATTTACACGAGTGTCCGCACTAGAGAGGGGGTGGTCTACAGAGGCCTTTTGGGAATAGGGTCTATATAGGGCCTGTTCCAAACGGGCGCTTCACTATAGCGGACACTTATATCAAATCAATTTATTAGTATTTTGGAAGTTTTTTGGTGTCAAATTGTTTCTCAGATTTTTTGGCGATTTTTAGACGTATTTTCAAGTCGATTAATCGAAAAAGTTAATTTACACGAGTGTCCGTAGTATAGAGGGGGTGGTCTACAGAGGCCTTTTTGGAATAAGGTCTATAAGGTTTAAGCCTTTGAACAACAGGTATATTACGTACGATGTATGGTGTTATTATCGAGGTTAACAAGTATCAGAGTGTTGTGTTATCATCGTATTATCGTTGTGTTATCACAGATTATCATTAGGCCTTTCAGAAAAATTTTAAAAAATTATTCAAAGTCAAGTCCCCCGATAAGTTCAAGCCTTTGAACAATGTGTATATTACGTACAATGTATCATGTTATTATCAAGGTTAACAAGTATCAGAGTGTTGTGTTATCATCATATTATCGTTGTGTTATCACAGATTATCATTAGCCCTTTCAGAAAAATTTAAAAAAATTGTTCAAAGTCAAGTCCCCCGATAAGTTCAAGCCTTTGAACAAATGGATATATATTACGTACGATGTATAGTGTTATTATCCAGGTTAACAAGTATCAGAGTGTTGTGTTATCATCATATTATCGTTGTGTTATCATAGATTATCATTAGGCCTTTCAGAAAAATTTTAAAAAATTGTACAAAGTCAAGTCCTCCGATAAGTTTAAGCCTTTGAACAATGGATATATATTACGTACGATGTATAGTGTTATTATCCAGGTTAACAAGTATCAGAGTGTTGTGTTATCATCGTATTATCGTTGTGTTATCATAGATTATCATTGGGCCTTTCAGAAAAATTTTAAAAAATTGTTCAAAGTCAAGTCCCCCAGTGTCTGAAGGGTATAAGTGGGGACCTTGTAGGGACTGAACAAATAGGCCTACGTCGTGGTTTCTTTTTTTTTTTTTGGGCTCAAGGAAGAAAAGGGTTGAAAATATTTTTTTTTTCTCTTTCAAAAACTTATAAAAAATGAATTTCAAGGTCTTTTGCCTCAACCCGACATTTTTTTTTTCTTCGTCCCTCAGTTTTTAATGGGCAAAAGAAAACCGGCTCCAACAAACGTTAGAATTTCTTAATGGCCGTTTGTATTTATTTTTTTTTATCCGAGAATAATTTTTTTTGTTCTGGGATAAAACTACTGGAACTGGTTTTTTCAGTTTTTTTTTTTACTTCTGGGATGAATTTTTGTGAAGAAGATTTCAGACGGAGATGCGCCACGATTTATCAAACGTAGGAATCCTAGAGTATTAACAAAGTAGGTTTAATTTCTATTTATATTTCGTTTTATTACGCTAAGTTGTGATAAAAGTATTTCCACAATAAATTTAAGTATAGTTATAGTAATTAATTTAGTTAGTGCAGTAATATTTTGAACTTGGAAAAGTTTGAAATTCGGCAACGCCATCTAGCGGTAAAATCTGGAACTATTTGCAACTTTCTCTCCCGCCTTGTGCGATTTCGAAACAATGGAATTCGCGCCCAAAATTGAACAGAAAGTTTATAGGAATGTTACAAATGTATTTTTATTTTTTCATGCCACTCGATGCATCTAGCAACACAGCCCACTTGGTCGCAATGAGAAAAAATGAATTACAGGAAAAGAAAAGTTCAAAAAAAAAAAAAAAATTTCGCGCGGGTAATTGAAAAACAATTTAATTGCCGTCCTCGTCTTCAATCTTCGGGCCAAGTAATAACGGAGGTAGCCGATGTCTCCGATCTTGTACTCGACAACCAGCGGGACGTCGGGAGACATGGAAAGCTGCACCACGGGGGAAAGGCCAGTGGCTTTAGTGAAGTAGTTCAAGTACCGACAAGCGAATGTCAGCGAAACAGGTTCCTGCATCTCGATGACGACAGCTTCTTCCTCCTTGTCAACATTTGCAGACTGGGCGAGCTTAACGTTCGCAGTTCCAGTATCTCCCGCAGCGGAAAACTTGACTCCTTCCTTGGTGGAAGAAATAACCATGGACTCGCCAAACTGGCTCAAGTCTCGGCAGATTTTTGCAAACTCGGACGAGGGCATGCGAATCACTGCGGCGTAATCAGTCTCCTGATAAAAGAAAGCACATAAATAAATACAGACAAAGCACAAAAAATAGTTGGGATGTATCTTACAGGAATTCCGAGGTGTTCCTGATCCAGATTCATTAACTTCATTTCATAATCTGCGACTTTGTCCTGGCTGGGTGACTCAAGGACGAATGTTACTGTATCTGCATTGTCCTGAGCCTTGATGGTGATGATATCGTCATTGGCGGCGCATTTGAGGATCTTTGACATGCTGTGGAAAAACGAGAATGAAAAACGTTAAAAAAACGCAACGCGAGATCATTCACAACCGCAACATACCTGGCAAGGTTCATGCCCATCGACAGGTTTCTATCGCAGCGGAACTTTTCAAAACCGTCCGACCGCAGGTTGAGCGAAACGAGGCTGACGTGGGAATTGTCCATCGCTTGGAGTTGGATACCAGCATCAGTGCAGTCCCATGTAGCTTCATTCAACAGTTCTTTGATGGCGTCCATTACCTTCTTCAGAAGATTTCCCTGAACCAGGCGTGCCTCGAACATTTTACCCTTTGTTTTATACGAATCTAAATGTGAAAGAAGACGGAAAAGTTATGCTTTTTGCCGAGAAGTCGAAACTTCAAGAGGACGTCTAGCTCGCGGGTCGACAAAGATTACGAAGCCGGGCGCTATGCTTCTGCTAACACAAGGGATTTCTTGGCGCCAAAGCAGTGTTTCCACTCTCAGTTTTACCTTTTCCCTATAGAGGGCGTTCTTTTCCCTTCTTCCCCTTCGTTCAATGTAATCAGTTTCCCCTTTTCCCCCTGCGTGCTGGTATATCAAGGTGTGCTTACTAAATTCCCCTTTTCCCTTGTTTTCCCCTTTTGCGAAGCAACTTTTCCTTTTTAAGGGAATTTCCCTGGAAACTGGAAGCACTGGAAAGTACGCATGATGCTGCCATCTATCAGTGAAAGAACTTAACTTAAATTTATTCATTTGCTTAAAAATATTTAAAATAACAAAATAATATTCATTTATAGTTTTCTGAAATACTTCTAAGTGCCAAATTTTCATTAACACGTAAATTCTATTTATATATTGTTTAAGGGCGTAAATAGTTCTGAAAACAACGGTAGGTGGCGTTTCTTTAAAATAACTTTTCCTTAAAATACCGAATAATACTTACCCGATATTTACATTATTAAAATCAATGTATTTGCTTAACTAAAAATTTCACTTAATTTTTAAATTTAAATATACTGTAAAATTTATTGCGAATGGTTTCAAGTAGTTGTATTAGTAAAAGAGCGGGAAAATTTAAATTTCACAGTAAGCTCTATCATGTTACGGGCGACAGGCGGCAAAACAAAAACATTCAACTTAAAAAACTTGCACAAAAATCCAACAGAATAAAGTCATGGGAAAAGTTATATACCAATGGATTCATAATTAATTATTGGAAATTTATTTACAGGGAAAGACTGCGTTAATAAATCGATTAATATGAAGTAAGAAAACGCTCAATCAACCATGGGAAAACAAAATCAGGTTATTTCAAATGTTAATCAACAGGAAACAGTAAGTAGATGTTCATTTGAATTAATTTCTTTTCTTCCGAGACATTTGGTTGACTTTATCCAGGAAGGTTGGCCATTTCTTGTCCCGTTCCAGTTGCTCGAGACGGTCCAGCACGACGGAAGCCGAAGGAAGCAGCTGACCGATCCAGTCCCGAAGTTCCCGCTGTCCGATCTCCCCGATACTGGCCATCGGACCTGCGACAAATCACCAAGGATAATAATTAGTAACGAAATAATAATAACTCATTGTATTTTCATCATGCTATCCGGCTAATGCTCGGTGTTGGTGGGTCTGGGGGAAAAGTAGAATGTTGCGAGTGACTTTTTTAGGGAAGGAAAACGAGGCGAGGAAACCTCATCATCTCCTTTTATGAATGATGAACCACAAACTGTGAATTTGTTGTTATACCGCCGCCATATTGGGTAAAGTTGGTCGGCCATCTTGGGTTGTGTGTTAGTCAAAGGACAACAAGGTGCGGTCAGGCCATCTGCTACGCAAAAATCAAAGGTATCGCGGTATCGATCGTCGGAAAAAATGCATCAGTGGTGGTAGCTACCCTTCACCCTACGAAGGATCTTCTAGGAAGCCCATAGGTTCGATTACTGAGGATTTTCCAGGATTTTCGGTAGCAAATGTTCAACAGATGGCAGGGAAACTTCAACTCGTTGACGCGTGTGTAACGTTTGCGATACCAAAAACGTCGTCAAACGAGAGTATCTGAACAAACCCAGTGATAACATGCTGATAACAGGTTGATAACACACCGCCCCTGGCTAAACTGGAAGCGTGAATGAGGAGAAATGACTTGTTTCCGTTTCGTGAGTAGTTTTGGCTCGTAAGTACCGTACGACCTTTTTAAACCACAGCAATTGCACCTTCCATTTTTCTTTCTTCTTCTTCATAATCACGTAAGAAACTATAACCATATTCAAATAAAATATTATTTCCCCCGCTTCACCTGAGCATTTTGACCTTTGACCTGCCTCCTCAACCCTCAAGGTCTGCTTGCTGTACACCTGTGAATGTGGAAAAGGTTATCTTTTGAATGTAACTTTACGGGTCAAAGGGTCAACTCCGTGGGGGTTTTCGTGGGAGAATGGGATTGTTTGATTCGCGTTTTCTTAAAAATATCTCACATGAGAAACCCTTTGTTCCCACCATAATGGGGAAAAAAAAAAAAACTGAGAAAATCCTAAAAGAACCGTGACTTCATTTTCCCACCATTTAACAGTTTGGGAAAAACGCAGACTTTCCCACAAGCTTGGGAAAAGTTCCCAGGCTTTTTCATTTCACGTTTGACTGATCCCAGATGTTATCAAGTGTTATCAGCCCTGTTATCAAGTGTTATCGCCCACTTAGCCGACACACCTTTAGCTTAACTCTTCCCAAAGGGATTACGTTAACCGTGACTGATGTCTTTTCTCACAGCACAAAAAAGCTAATAATAATAATAGTAATAATAATAATTGTAAAATAATAATAATAATAATATTTAAAAATCAACACATAAATCGCTGTCACGTTTTCTTGGTCGAGATTCTTGAAACCTCCATAAGAATCCTGCAGAAAGATTTATGGGATTTTTTTTTCTTCCAAGTCTGTTAATCTTTCCAGAGATTCAAGAATCTTGTAAAGAATCTGAAATTTGTTTAAAATAGAGGGTAAAAGAAGGGCGACATCGTTAACACGTGCAGGGTTAAGCTGTCCACCTTTTCCCCACTCTATAAAGTTTCCCAAGGTTTTCCCAACACTTCCCAAGATTTGCACATGCTTCCCATACCTTAAATACACCCAAAATTTAAATTAATTTCTGAAGTTTTTGCTCAAAAGTTATGATTAATACGCTGGGAGCTGCTATGTTTAACCTTCCCAAGCCTTCCCACTGTTTTCCCAAGATTTCCCAGGCTTTTTTTTTTTAAAGCGGGCATGTAGATGGGATTATAATTCGATTGTCATATTTTTGCATGGAATTTGTGAGGTTTTTCAGGTTGTATTTGCCCATGGTGGATTGTTTGGAACCATCTGGTGCAGTTTTCCCACGGCGAAAAATCTTCCCCAGAGAAGGGGTGGAGTTGGTAAGGTCCTCTAAGGTTAACGAGCAGGTCGACTTACCCTTCCACTGCCCATTTTCGTTCAATAAAAATAACACAAAATATTGTAAAGAAAAAAAAAATCTCGGCTTAAAAGTGAAACACCTGCAACTTGTGGCTTCGGGGGTCAAACACAGGTGATAACAGGTTTGTTGAATTGAATGTTCATAAGTTTAGAAATTTGAATGAAATAACTATAATTTCTTACTTCCAGAAGGAGCCTGAGCTCGGAGTCTTTGGAACAGCGCCAAGTGGAGGGAATCGATGTATTTGATCGCTTCTTCAATCACCTGAACCTGTACGTACAACATCATTATTATTATTATTGATAAATGGAAGAGTGTAGTATAGATTTACCTTGGAAACTTGTGGTTGTTGAGCAACGGCGGGTACCATCTTCTTGAGTTTGTGGTATTCCTCTCGGGTAATGAGTTTGCGCCTGCTTTTGCGTGCTCTGCGGAAAGCAGAAAAGCTGGTTTTGATTATGCCGTTGCGGCGTCCCTTGACTTGTGAATGTTTCCTCTTGTCTTTGGACGAAGTGGACGAAGACGAAGACGAAGACGAGGACTTGGAAGATTCGCTGAGTTGATGCTGGTCGCACATGGCGAAAAACGCTTGTGCCGCTTGTGAGGGAACCAGTGAAACTGACAGCCGTCCATGCGCTCAAACACCACCAAACAGGTTCAACGGAGAACCTCCCAACAACCCCGGTTGCTGAGATTTCACTCCCCCGGCGCTTGGTGGTTGAGCCGCGGGGGCCTCCCGGCCGGGTCGGACCTCCGCTTATGGCCCGATATGCAGAGTTGGGAGGAAAACTTTGCTTTTTATGGGAGAGATTATAGTGAATCTTTGGTGTGATTACTTAATGGGAACTGGTATCTTGATTCCTGAAGGTCGGTACAGCGATTCATTCAACCGGTATAGTCTAAAAATAGTTGGAATTTTACGAAATGATGCAATAAATCTTAATGGTTCAATTTGTATTGTTAAGATTTTGGCTTGCGGTCCTTCAGAAATACTTTTTGAGATTGTTTTATTTGGAAAGTGGCAGCGTGGCAAAGACCAGCTCAGTTGGAGCTCCGTTTTGTTCTCCAAAGAAATTACACCGTGAAAATCTATTGTTAATCTCTTTTCGACTTTGAATTTACAAACGATAGTGCATTAACTCAGCAAGTTCTTTCAGCGGAGCACACATTTTTTTCCTCAATCTCTTTTCTTTGATATAACGAAATTAATTAATAGAGAGCGCCGAGAAGTTCATACTTTTCAAGGTTAATTTACCTGCAGGCCAATTCCCTTTATGGAATCTCAAGAATTTTTTTATTTAAACAATCGAATAGTGAAAACAACAAAGCATTTAGAAACGATGAAAAAAGTCTAAATTATTCTTTAACGTTTCTTTGAATTGATTTGCACGCGTATATCGCGCTATAAGCGGAAGCGACGCCATCTTGGCTTTAGTTCGCGCACCGACCGCTAGGGCCGTTCGCGACTCGCAGCTAAAACTCGCACAATTGGCAAGTTTTTGTCAAGAAAAAATACGCAGAAACGTAAGATATCGATTACTCACGTTTGGATACAGTTGCCAGTCTGTTGTAATTAAAGTAGACAAGTGGCCATGTGGCTGAGGAAGAAATGTGAGCCTTTTATGTTGAGAAGGCGAGGCTTTTTTCCCTCTCTCGCTCATTGTAAAACAAGCACACAAATCTGTCGACAGTCTTACAACCCCAGAAACATACGACGCTACACTTGTCAGCTTTTGCCAAAGAAGCTACAGCTCTGTTGTATAAGCTTTCCTGTGAGAGCACAAGAATCATTCCTGTCAAAATTTCATACAAATCCTCAATCTTGAGCAGCGGACCAAATCTTAAGCTTCTTAACTGCTCCCATAAGAAACACATGCGACTCTTGGAAGCAACCAGATCTGCCCTGTATTGTGTTACTCGGGGGCAACTGTTTTGACTTTGCAGCGTTGTCATAAAACGTGTAACGCAGGGGGCGAAAAATTGCCGAATTGCTACAAGTGCCGCTGGTGCTGAGAGATTAACTTAAAAGACGAGTAATTATTCATCATTACGCTACGGAGATAAGCAGGCGAGAAACTATTGTTACCGCACTTGCCCAGCGGCTGCATTTTGGAGTTATTAAAGAATCATATAACGATTACCGCACAGATTTTTCTACGCAACTCTCGGCTTGTAGAAAAGTAATTAAATTTTCTACTACTCCCTCCGCTTTGATAGCACTTGGGGTAGTTATGTGTATTACATGCACCATTCACGAGACCTGTATACGAGTCTAGACCAGTCTTCCCTAGCAAAAGTTGAAAATTTGCGCAAACATCTCTCCCAAATGCACTGGTGGTCCGTGTAATAAAAAAAAAAAACTAAAAAAATCAGATATCACCCAATTGCAACTGTTATGGAGGAGATATCAAGACTTGGGAACAAACTTCAAGCTGAAGGGACAGCAGCTCGCAAAGCTTGGTCCAGATCCTCAATCAGATCTTGCACACTTTCCAGACCCACGGAGATACGCACCAAGTTATCGCCGATACCCAGAATCTTGCGATCCTCGGGACTGACCGAAGCGTGGGTCATAAGGGCCCTACATCAAATATTATAACTGTATTTTATATCACTGCAAAATCGTAAGTAGTTCAAGTTACGGTAGCTCGGCCAGACTCTCGTAACCGCCCAGACTTTCGGCCAGGATGAAGATTTTCAGCGATTTGAGGAAAGTTCGCGATTCCTGCAGTCCTCCCTTGATGTAGAAGGACAGCATTCCGCTGTGGCCGTAGCACTGGCGCTTGGCCAACTCGTGCTGCGGATGCGATGGAAGCCCTGCAAACCAAAAAACAATGAAGAAACTAACTTTTAACCGATGTCCGGGTGTGTATCTAACCAGGATGGATGACTCGTTCGACGCAGGGGTGACTCTCCAGGAAGCGAGCCACAGCCAATCCGCTCTCCATGTGCTGCTTCATCCTCAGGTGAAGAGTCTTCAGGCTGCGGTTGACCAAGTAGCAGTCGAATGGAGAAGGTACCGGACCAATTGCTGAGCACGTATACAAGTATCACCGGTTAATAAGAATTAAATGTCAGAAAAAGGAATACAGACCATTCTGAAGGAAACGCAGACGAGTGTGCAGGTCATCGTTGCTGGTCATGGCAGCTCCCATGATAACGTCAGAGTGACCGTTCATGTATTTCGTCAAGGAATGCATCACGATGTCGGCCCCGAGTTCGAGTGGTCTCTGTATCCACACAATTTAAAGTTACATAAATTCAAATTGAATTAAAAAAGCAAATTATTAGAGATACCTGGAAGTAAGAAGACATGAAAGTGTTGTCCACAACCAAGAAGATGTTGTCCCGCTTGTGAACGATTTCAGCTACTTTAGCGATATCGACAATCTTCAGCATGGGATTTGTCGGAGTTTCGATCCACACCATCTAGACAAGATTTCATTCAACATTATACTCAAGCTGCGATGATCGAATTTCTATCTGTGGTTCTGTTCATACCCTGGTATTTTCCTGGATAGCCTTTTCCACGTTTTCCGGATTAGTGGCGTCAACGAACGTGGTTTTAATATTCATACGATCCACTACGCGCCTGAAATAACGATTGGTTCCTCCATAGAGATCGTCCATTGAGACGATGTGATCACCCGCGCTCAAAAGATGAACGATGGAAGTAGTCGCTCCCAAACCAGAAGCAAACGTTAGCCCTAAATTCAACAAAATTAGTATCGAACTCCAGTCAACTCATTGCAACTTATTAGAATGATTAAACTGAAAGATGGTAAAACTTGTTGGTTACCGTATTTTGCTCCCTCCAATGATGCAAGTACTTCTTCCAGGACGTTGCGAGTGGGGTTGCCGCTTCGGCTGTACTCAAACGCCTATTAAAATATAATTTACAACATTTTTATTGAACAGTTGGTCTTTAGTAAATACTTTGAACTCGGCAGGTCCATCTTGCTGGAACGTAGTTGCCAGTGAGATCGGGGGGACGACAGCTCGCGATTCCCACTGTTTGGGGTCCTGGCCCACGTGGATGGCTCGGGTAGCGAAACTCGGGTCCTGTTCTCTGTAGCCGTTGGACGACATGTTTAGTTCTCGAGTAAAAGACCTCTGTGAATGAGACAGAAAGTTAGCGCAGAAGCCAAAAAATGATACACAACGGAAGTATCGTGACTTTTCTTGTTGTATTTAGACAAATGCAGCTTTCAGAGGAAAAATACTTTATTTAGTGTTACAGAAGAAGAATAGAGATGCCCACAGATGAATTGAAACAGAGATTACTGATGTCTTACCTTGGACAGTTCAAAAGACAATGGACCCTAGGAATTCAACACACGCGTTAGTTATAAGGATTTTCTAAAAGTAAATTCAAATACCGGAAAAACTTTCCACGTTCTAAATTTATCCTAGGGCTTCTATTTACTGTTACTAACACGACAAAACGTGTTGTTTCAAGGTCACAAGCAAACGCCGTATCATCAGTGTGATACATGTGCAACAACGCCATCTATCGGTAAAAACTACAACTACTTGCTATTCACCTGTCAGCAGTATCATTATCATGTAAGATAGTACCTTAGCGAAACATTAGTTAAAAACTAAATTTCATGATAATTTATAATATCTGTAATAAAATACTAAATAGAAAATAAAAATTACTGTGGCGGCAAAAGATATCAAGCTTTATATGAAAATATAACTAACAGCATAAAGGGTACCCTACTATACGAGTAAAAATTACTAAAAACGTACCCAGGCAGAGTAAAGAAGCAACAAGAGGATTGCGCTGGGACGGCTCATGGCGACTGTGGCGGTGTAGGTGTCGTGGGTATGCTGCAGTTAGTGAGGCTGTTTGATGTTGGGTATAAATTAACACTGATAGTTATCTATTCTATCAGAACTGGTACAGATTCAGTAACATTCACAAATTTACGTACAACACAGAATGGTCAAAATTACTGTCAACAACGTAAACTATGTGAACAGCAGATATGAAGGGCCACAAACGCAGTACATACGTTGTTCAACGTTAACAAACACACTTGAAAGAATCCTTATAATTTGTTCAAAAAATTTCACAGCTACTGGTTATTTCGTAAAAGTGTTTATTCAATGATTGTCAAAGAGTCTGTGCAGTAAACTTAACTCAGCAATCAGCAAAAATAGAATAATCGCACTATACGCACGTCGCTACTAGTCAATAACTGGACCAACACTAAACTGCTACCTGCTTACAGTACAGTGACAAGCACCCTGCAAACCCCGTACCCTTTCGATAAGAAACCACAGCTTCCATGTGTACTTCACCCCAAGTAGACCCACTACACCGATTTTTCGGGTATCCTTTTCACCGCGGGGTAGCAAAAGTAGCAAAACCTCACATTCCAGAGCTAATCTTTAACATTTTGTAGTTTTTTTAAGCTCCGAAATTTTGTACCGCGATATAGCTACCATGTTAATTTCCTTCAGCAAACGCAAATGTATTTACTTAGACGGTTTATGTTGATATTTTTGGAACCGAACTAGTGTACAGAACTATAAATTATCCTTTAAAATTTGCTGAACTGACACTTGGAAGTTTTATAGAGATTGAGCCACTGTTTGAGAGCTTTTACCGCTTCCAAACTGCGCCAATAAATAATGCTTCAAGTCATCTTCACGTGATACAATTACTCGGAGAATAATTTCCGAATAAATTTGATGTTTTTTTTTCTCTCTCCAGCGTTTAATTGGTGCATGAAGCGTGTTTGAAGGAGCGTAAACAAGCAGCTTCCTATTTACTGAAGCCCCTGTCTTAGTGTGACGCCAAGCAAATGCAGCGCCTGGCAGCTGCTCGGTTCCGCTGTCATAATCTGTCGTTCAGTCACTTCGCCTGATGATTTGCACAACGTCTTTATTGCATTTCATTCCCTTAAGACAAGTCCAGTTTAAAGATTTACGATTCCTCTTTGGATGTTCTATCCCGTTTCCCAGCACTCTTACACATCGCACTGCATTAGACTACGCCATAAATCAGGAGCCGAAGTGAGGATCTTTTACTTACGCCGTATAGTTCACTCATCAGAGCGAAAAATGCCGTGAAAGTGTTCAAGGAAATTGCTCGTATTTTTTCACGGTTATATCGATGTATTAGATCTTAGGTTAAATCAGGGGTATCCTGAGCAAAAGTGAGCATCTCTTACTTAACTCCTACTATTTTCATCCAAAATGCCGTGAAAGTTTTCAAGGAGGTGGCTGAACACTTTCACGGTATGGTATTCTACCCCATTAGTTCTATACATCACAGCGTTAGATTATGCGATTAATCAGGGGCAAAGACTAGGAGAGCTACTTGATTCCTAGTTCATTCATCCAAAATGCCGTGAAAGTATTCAAGGAGCCGGCTGATACTTTCACGGGATTTTTTTTTTCTTGTTCTTCTGATGAGAATGTTCGATATTTTTAGAAACTCGGTTTGTGCGGGTCCTCTTGTACTGAAAGCATAAACCGAAGGGTCCCGTAGAAAAACATTTACTTTTTGAACAGGACAGCTTTGCTTTTCTCCGTTTTTTAACACTGGAAAAAAACAATATACACTTGAAGATAACAAAACAAACATCACGACAAGCTTACTTCTGAGTAGGAAGAACCTCTTTGAACGAAGATTTGGGTACTGTAATTCGAGGACTCGAAAAATTCAAAGAAAACGGTGTACAAAGCACGTTGAAATCCCGTTCTAGTAGCTTTATAGATAACAGGTATAGGTAAATCGATGATCGTGCTAGAATTGTAAAGCTTGTGCAAGTGGTATTGCTAGTTTTAGAACGGAATCTAGGATCTAAATTGTGAATGAAAGCGTAGAACGACGAAGGCCTAGTAGCCTAGTAGGCCTAGGCCTAGTAGACGACGCGACGCGAGGCAGGCGGCGGGTAACGAAGCCGTAAGACGATATGACGAAGTGGAAGGCTTGGGCGAATGGAGTAGATGGCGATACAGGCGATTACAAAGATGACGACAACCAGTACGACAGTAAGTGACTGCACCGTTGATTACGACAATGACTTCGACGACAACGAAGTCAAAGACGGCGAAACGCTGAAGGGGTCGACGGCGACAACGGACGACGAAAATGAAGATGCCGCCGACGACGATGATGACGACGACGACGACGACGGAAGACGCAAGACGCAGGCGTGGAGGAAATAAATTTACCCACCACCGGCAGCGGCTGCTCCAGTCTTGTCCCGGTCTCCGTGACATTTACAAGTTTCTTCTTTCTACCGAACAAAAAACACACTTTCCTTACAGACACTATGAAAGGCAGCATTTGATGATATTTAATAATCGTCAAGCATTAATAATATATCATCAAATGTTATTAAATTTCATTTAAAAGTGCTACAACACTAAGGTATCTGGTTCCACAACTACAGTTCGAGGTAAATCGTGAGTCAAATTTGTTTTTGTTGTTAAGGGTTTGTTATCAGTGTGTTACCGGCTTGTTAAAAGTCTGTTATCAATCTATAATATTTAGAAATCATGAAGTATTAATAATGCATTATCAAATGTTGGTAAATTCCAATTAAAAGTCCTACAACATTAAGGTATCTGGTTCCACAACTACAGTTCGAGGTAAATCGTGAGTCAAATTTGTTTTGTTGTTAAGGGTTTGTTATCAGTGTGTTACCGGCTTGTTAACAGTCTGTTATCAATCTATAATATTTAGAAATCATGAAGTATTAATAATGCATTATCAAATGTTGGTAAATTTCAATTAAAAGTCCTACAACATTAAGGTATCTGGTTCCACAACTACAGTTCAAGGTAAATTGTGAATCAAATTTGTTTTTGCTGTTACGAGTTTGTTACTATTGTGTTATCGGCTTGTTATCAGTCTGTTATCACTGGTTAACAGATTGGGAAGACTCTTATGTGTTTTAGGGAGTGTTGGGAACATCGGGGGGATTGGTGTTTGGTATGGGGCCCCCAGTGGGGATCATAAAAAGATCATTACTCTCTACTTAGCTTTCTTGGCTACTGATGACACGGCTACCCCAAGGTATTTCAATTAGCCTTTGCTTGCTACTGATGACCCTCCTGTCTCTTCATTGTCCACCGCAACTGTTATCAACCTGTTTTCAGCTTCTGTGGATCGCATATTCCTCTGGATTGAATCCAAAAGTTTGTATTTTGATTAAAAAAACAAGTGTTGTCAGTGTTATCAGTATGCTATCAACATTCTGTCCGTGGGTTTGAGTCTACGGCATAATCAGGGGGTTCCTCTACCGGAAGCTGCAGTGAATAACACAGCAGACGAAACTTTCCGGGCACGGCTTACAAAGTACTCCATTATTCTTGAATCTATGATGTACAAGAAAAAATACATTAACTTGATAACAGATTGATAACACTAGAGAGTTACAGACCCCCCCCCCTCCCTCTGTGAAGTGCAGAAGTATCGGGGGCGTCTATTTTGAAAAGGCCTAAAACAGCGACGAGTGCCAAAATTTCAGGCGCGGGGGCTCCTCCACAAGCAGACGACGCCCCGGCGGTAGTTGTCACGTGCCGTAAATCGTCTCTCCATACCCTCGACATACCAGCCGACATTCCTGTTGGGTCTCCAGACCCTGCTATCTGTGGTTATCACTTATCGTCGTGTTATCATCGGTTATTGATCTGCTCACCCAACTTGTATGGGTAATCCGAACTTGCCAAAGCTTTTCTAGTGTTATTATCATTATTATCAATCTTTAGACCCCTGGTGTATCACCAAGGCATTTCTGTAAGGTCCACAGACCCTGTTATCTATGGTTATCACTTGTTAACGTCATGCTATCCTCGGTTAATTATCAGCTTTCAGACAACTTGTACGGGTTATCCGAGTTTGCTCAACGGGCCCAAAACTTGCAGTAATCTTCGTACACCTAGGTCCTGTTATTGTTATCAAACTGTTATCTCCATGTTATCTCCGTGTTATCATATGTTATCAAAAAATCTTCGTAGACCTTTTCCTCGGAGTTTCGGATCCCTTGAGTTTGCTAAGGCATTCCTGTAAGGTCCTTAGACGATGTTATCTATGGTTATCAATCGTTACCGTCATGTTATCAAGGGTTATTAATCTGCTTTCATCCAACTTGTACGGGTAATCCGAACGTGCTAAGGCTTTTCTAGTGTTATTGTCATTATTATCCATCTCTATACCCCTAATGTAAAACTCAGACATTCTGATAAGGTCCGCAGACCCTGTTATCCGTGGTTATCACTTATCATCATGTTATCATCGGCTATTGATCTGCTTGTAGTCAACTTGTACAGGCTATCCGAACTTACTAAGACTATTCTTTAACGTTACTATTAATTATAATACGTGTTATTTGTAGCTGAGTTCTTTAATATGATTATAATTCTTTAAATTATTATAAAATTAATGTATTTATTATAATAATAGATTTGATTTGTCGTCTTGATTATTGATGAATGCACAAGTTTCTTCTTTATAGCCAATCCGGGCCCTTAAGCACGCGTCCCTGCCAAATCCTCTTCTTTCTTTTGGATATTGACGTTATCACTGTTATCATCCTGTTATCAGGTGTTATCGGCTTGTTATCAAATAATCCCCTTTGAAGCTGGAAGGTGAAAATAAACAGGCGAAGTAATGAAGTGTCGCCTTCCATGATTAACTCACCAAAAGGCTTGACTGTGCCCAATGACGATCGATTTTCTCGGGGGAGACGCATTTTCGTCTTTCGCCAAGACGCTCCACGACGCCCTATGACGCTCAATGCCGCTCCATGACGTTCATATGACGCCTGGTTGTTGTTCGATCAAGACTTGTTAGTGATGCTTGAGACTCTTCCTATAGTTATGTATTGTTATTGTCATTTTTGTTAGTACTAGTATTATACACATATTAATGAATAATTCGAAAAAAAATTTACCACAAGAAAGACAGTCCATTAATTAAAGCGTAATCTGATCCTAACGAAGCAACTCAATCCTCTCTGTCGTAAATTATCATAATTAGTATATTTCCAATATTTAGTATACAGGTTTATCTGAAATATTGAAATGTTTCTTTTAAATCTAAGGAGCGAAGGCTTCGGGGGTGCTGCCCGTAGTGATCGATTTTTACAAAGCGCCAAGCGGAAAATCACATTTCTGATCTTTTGAGCAGGCTGAAAACAAAAATGGCGCTCCCAACGCTACTGCATCACGACCATCAAGGTTAGTAATTAAATCTCTCTTTTTTTTGAAGGGCAGTCACTCTCACTTTCTACATTCGTATGACATCTTCAGAGAGAGGAAAGATTCTTGTGTCTTACTGTATCGGTTCGAAAGCGAAGAAAAGAGTTTACGTATTTGAAAAATGTAAAAGAAAGAGAGAGACAGAGAGAGAGAAAGAGAGAGGCAGCTTTAAGTCTTCAAGATGTTTATGGCTCCCCGTGTTTTTGAGCTTCTCAAAAGGATCAGGGAAGCTTTTGTAATTTACAAACAAATGGAAAATATTGCAGCACTGTGATTGTATATCCTTCGGTGGTGGCCATAGAAAACTCGGGTTTCCGAACAATCTGTTCTTGTCTTACATGGCCAAACAAAACAAGATTCATTTCCCTATAGGGCCCATGCCAAGTATATAGCCCGCGCCATCTTGGGTACCCCGCATTTCCAAGATGGCCGACTTATTTGCTACATATACGTAAGTTTTTTTCGGATCTTTTCTTGGAGGGGGTTTGCTTGATGTTTGCCTGCGTCAGCCGCAACTGGCTCATAAACAGCTTCATCGCAACATCCATCACGCTGGATCACCCCCTTCTCGATTCACCGGTGACCGATACCACTGCACACTTGAGCACATGCTTCTCCCCGTAGAGTCAGAAAGCCATAAAAGCCATCAGTTGATGACTAGCACACAGTCAAAAGACCTCAAATTTTGAGATTCAGCAGTGAGGAAGCCAAAATTTTCATCTAAGCAATCTTTTACAGCAAGTTCGTAAACACATAAGAGAGAGGAACAGGTATAATACAGCAAAGAAAACAAAATAAAAAGAAACTGAGGTGAAACTATGAAAGTGCATGTTACGAGAACGTGACATGTCACATTAGCATATAAATGAAAGCAGTACCAAGTTATATGCAGGCAAATGCCTTTTCTTACTACACACAAAAGGCTTTCTGTTGTCTTCCAGCACTAACAATACACCCACTGTCTGTTACAACGAAGAATGTTTATATATAGAAACGTAATTTATTATTGTAGTGAGGTGCCGACCTGAGCAAATAAAATTTCTGGCGAGGTTTGAATAGTTTGGCTGTTGCCTGAATGCGGCACTGCAAGAGTTTCGGCAAAAATTCGTCAGCTGAACAAGACATTCACTGAAACAGAAATGCGGCGAAAAAGTTATTTATAACATCTTTGACAAGTCGAGAGATTTCCAAAGAGGCATTACTTGCTACACAACCATCTCGGTTTGCCTCTAATACAATGATGAACGACATAACCCTGAAGCAGACGACAGAAAAACTTAGTCCAGCGTTGCCATGTCCCATTTGAATGGCAAAAATCTCGTTGAAAAATACTATTATTGCAGTAAAAAAAAGGATACAGAACTGCTGCCAGAAAGTTTTTCCATTCATTTTGAACATGTATTATAGCCTTAATCGAGTCTTATAAGTTTTTGTTAGCACAAATGGAGCAAAAAATCTGAGAAATGAATCCTGAACCACTGAAGGAAACCTAGTTTACTCAAACAACGTTATATTTAATGTGTGTTAAGACTAAAGTTAAAGCAGAAGAATCGTTCATGTGTTGTATGCGTATATTTCATTAGCCATCAAGAAAGCAATCCATCGTCCAAGTCGCTTGCCTTCCCATCGCTTATTACATTGGCCCCCACACAGAAAGCCACCAATGACCAATTTCCTATTCTTCCCATCCATTTCCTTTTTCTTCTATTCTTTTACTATTATCTTACAGCAGAATAGGAAACTAAGAACTTTCACGGAGTGTTTCGTGTTGTCTAAGTTATGGTGAAAAAGTTGTAACTTTCACCGTAGGGGAACACAAGTCACGTTCGACCAACATACGCTGATTCTGTTTGCTTTTCCATGCATAACTTTCGGGTGAAGTTCTCGGCACCGAGTTTTGCTCAGGTTACGTGGACGCCTTCGGCAAATGGAACACGGGCTTTTTTTGTCCGCCTTTGGAGAATCAGGGAGACCCGTTGTTCTGCTGCGGCATCCCCACCTTCAAGTACTGCTGCACCGGAAAGGAGAAAATTAACGCCCCTTTGCCAAACCACGCCGAAGACCCGTAAACCAAAAATCACTTAAAAATAACTCTTTTAAAAATCTGAACTACATTTTGATACTGTGAATTTTTAAAATAAATATAAATTAGAATTTAAATAATTATTTTTGATAGTTTGTTGCTGGTACTGGCAATTACGCTTGGCGTTGCTGCAGGCGTTACCTTACTTACACTTCTGGCTTGTTTCGTCTGTCCTGGATGTCTGCTTCACAAAAAGCGAAGACCAGGTAAATTATATTGACTATTATACTAAAATTAAGTAGTTGTCATGATTAGGAAAGATTTAAAAGTAAAATGTGCTGCTGAATTGAAAAGAACCAGCAGTGCGACAGGCCATTGTACGGAAAGAGGCCACACGATCAAAAGTTGCCTGAAAATGGCGAACGAAAGAGCACAATGGCAAAAGACGCTAACAAAAGGATATATTAATGTCATCGATGTCTTCGTGTGACAATCCGATTTGGCCCGGGACAAATCGGATAGAATCCTTTCACGACAACCGACTTCATCCTGAATCTCAGAGCGTGAAATCTAACAATGTTTTGAATAGAGCTCTCTACTTTGAGAAATTAGACTGTTTAGTGAATCTTGATCGTGATTCATAATTTGCTTTTCGTGGTTTGTAGCTTCGTCCTTGCATAGCTTGCCTTACACTTCGACAGAGAGGAACTGCAGTAGTCGCAATGGTCGCATGACGATGAATGCTGTGTCAAGTACCTACTCACTCACCGATCCACTGTGCAGCAGAACCACTTCCCTCAACGAAATCGTCGCAAATCAGGCGCGTCGCTCGCAGACCAGCAGCCGACCTTCGGACGGTTCGTGGAGCCACAGTGTCCGCGATCAACTGTCCCACAATTGCGGTACTTTGGTTCAGTATCGATTACAAAGACAGTACATTAATCGATATTGTTATGGCAGAAGCTGCGGAAGAGTACGATCGCATAATCACACCTCCCCCGCCGTATGACTGCAATCTAGTCCCTTTGAGATCAGTGTTTACCATTGCACCGACTAACCGTTCACTGAATGAATCTCTTGTAAGACACACATCACCCAGACAGCCTACCCTTTGTATTGTCACTAATCCTCACAGTAATGTCAATAAGTTCTAACTATCAACTATCAACTTCCAACTATCGTATACCTGTAACTATCTATCAAGATTTTTTTAAGTCAGACTATTTTTTCACGTAGTATCTTGAAAGTCCACCGTGAAAGTTTTGAAATATTTTCATTACAGTGTTTTATTTTTAATATACTTTGCTTCGTGTGTATATAATAAGATTTTACTTCAGGTGATTTTTCGCACAGAACATGAAATACAGTAAACCGTCGCTCACTTATAATTTTATTCAGTTTTTATTCTCAATTTTAAGTTTCTGATTTGATGTCAGAACTTATTGGCGCCAAATGAAGAAGATCCAGACTTGTTATTCCAAGTTCGCGTTCCTATTGCGCGTAAATCAGAAAAATGCGGCGGTGGTTTCAGAAGCTCATTGTTCGAATCACGTCTGCAAAAAATAACATTTTTGTTTGATATAATAATAAAAATCTATCAATATAAGCCAAACCTTTTGTCTCTATGTCTGCTTCCGCACTGAATTGTAGGCGCTTGCGTTGCGGAATACGAAAAATTTTCCGGCTCGGAAGATCTGTGCGGAGGCACTGGGGAAACGTTGAAACGCCTGCACAGCTCCGCTGGATGGTCGGTCAAAACCTGACGTCCTCCGCACAACTCCACTGCAATAGAAACACATAATAAAACTATAGAAAAACTAGTAATCATTTTAATAATAAATTCATGAAAAAATGACGTATTTATTTAGTTTAGAAATGAGTAAACGAAGTTTCGAAATCGTACTTTCAATGCTGTACCACGAATGGTTGTCCGATCCACCGCTCGGTGGCGCCGCCATCAAGGAATGGGTCGTCTGTTCGCTGGAAATGGGTTTCAGCGTGAATGTCGCGTAAGGCGTTATTTCTTCCTCGTCTTCGTCGGCTAGGTAATTTGATAGTTAATTGTGCTAGTAATAGTTAATAGTGATAAACTTAGTTTTTACTTTCTGATCTATTTCCTTGGGCAATTGGCTTTCGCTGTGAATAGACACTGCTAACTGATACGTTCCGTCCATGTTTAGGTCTTTCGTAAATCGTTGAATCAACTGCTGCATTCATGACGTCTTTGTCGGATTTCCTAGGAATGGTTCTCCTGCGAACAGTTGAATTATTGTCTTATTCGTCACCAACAACAGTTAACGGCAGACTTCAGCGACACCTTTTGTACAAGACGTAGATGACGGCAGCCATCGACGATAGCAACATCATCGCAGACACCGACAAGCAGACAACGATGATAATGCTTTCCAATGTTAGGTGTGGAGAACTCGCGGAACCTCGTTGGATGGAATACCGAGAACCTTGTAAGAATGTTGTAGAATTTTCAGTTTACCAAATAATGAATCATGCAACCTTGCAGGTTTGTCTCTCGGGCAACCGTGAAAAGTGCGACCCGAGATTCTGACTGCGTGAACGCTGTCACTTTCAGCTGGAACCTCTGGGTCAGCGATACCTCCTGAACGACGAACATGGGCTGTTCGTCAGGACTGATGTTACCAGCCAGTGTTTGCCACTCGTGGGCGCCGTTTGTCAAAAGACTGCGTTTCTCTATTTGCATTGCAAGGATCCTGCATCCACCAGACGGCCAGTGGTCGAGATGCAGAATCAAAGAAGATGGAGCGTTGGGAACTTCGCTGAAGAATTCCTCGACTTCAGGTAGCAACAAACCTAAAGTATGAGACAAGAATGAAATACCGCGAAAATCATGGTTTTGACGCTAATACTTTACCCGACCCCGAGTCATGGCTCGGATAACTTCGCTCTTCAGACTGCGACCGAAAGGATTTGTGGCCTCAATCTGGAACTCGTATAGTGTGCCGCAGTCTAGTCCTTCTAGTCTGGTACTTTCTTCAGAGCCTTCCACAACCTTTCGTTGCCACGTAGCGCCAAGTTTGCGGTAGTAGACAGTGTATTCTAGAAAGAAATGGCGTCTGTTATAGAGCCAGTTTCATACTCGTATTAGATGTTCAGAAGATACCTAAAATTCGTTGATTGTTTTTGACGTCTTTGTTCCATACTGCGGTTATGGAAGACACTGTGGTCCTTCCCACAAAGAGGATCGGTGCCTTGGGAACATCGACGAGTGTCACTGTGTAGGCAACTGAATCCCTGCCGTACATGTTTTGTACGGTACACATGTACTCCCCTGCATCTCTATCCGTCGCGTCTGTAAACATGCAAATTTACACGGAGCCTTTACGAACTGCGTAAAACAACTGAACCTTGGATAACGAGCGAACCGTCGGCTTCAATAACGTAATGACTCTCATCTAGGACGCTGGAAACATCCTCTCCTCCGTAGGTCCAAAACTGTTTGAGGATGTTCGGACCTATCGTGGCACATTCCAAATGAAGACGGGAGTTTGATTTACTAGTAACGGTTCTGGAAAAACCTAAAATTCTCGCTGGAACTGCAATAGAACATATAAACACTTGACTAAGTAAAATCCAAGCGTTTTTCACCCTTGGCTGTTGCGGTAAACAGCTGCACCGGCGATGATGGACCATCTCCTGCTTTAGCACTAGCGTACACAGAAAACCTGTACTGCTTGTTTTCTGTCAAATTGTTGATTTCCAACTTCGAAACTGATGAATCGTCGACTAAAAAGTTAATCTAAAAATCATAAATTTGATGTTATAAGCAGTGTGTGAAATTATTGATCTATTACGCTGTTTTGTGATTCAACCTCCCTCATCTGTACTATATAGCGCAATGAACCCGAGTTGAGTGAAGTATATGGTATTTGCCATAGAACCAATGCAGAAGTCGCTGAAGTACCGATTACTTTGACGTTTTCTGGAGGTTTTGGCACTGGAATGAAAAGATACGTAATAATCGAATCAGTGAAGATAACGTATTTGAAAATCCTTACAATCTTCCTCAGTCCGACAGAATGCTGGTTTACTGTAAGGTCCGAGTCCCCCTGAAGTGTACGGAGCAACTTTGAAAGTGTAGTTGGTACTAGGCTGCAGACCGTAGATTGTGGAGTACAGAACATTCCCCGTCTTTTTGGATTCGGCGTGTATCATCTGGATATCGGAAGACATCCGAAGCGAGTAGGAGTATGATGCTTTATAGCCGTGAACTAATCCGTTGGTGGTACCGAGCGGTGGTGGAGCCCAAGTTAAATGAACAGAAAACGGAGATACCGAATCGCATCGGAAATCGAGCGGAGCAGCAGACGGTGCTGTAAAAAAAAAAGGAAAAACGGAAACTTGACTTTCTCAGGCAATCACCGAAGGATTTATTCGAGTGAAAGCGATTAGAAGACCACTGGAGCGTCATTTTTAAAACCTGTCTCTGGAGTTGATACGACGATTATTGCTGTGGACGGTCCGATGCCCAAGCGATTCATCGCTTGGATAGTAATGCTGTAAAGAGTGGCTGGTAGCAAATTGTCGAGCAGAACTTCGTGTCGCACGGCTTCTCTGCGTCTCATCTGATCACTCATTTTAGCTGGCACTGCCCGCTTTTTGGCAACATTCAACTTTTCTCGGTCCTGGTATGACACGACGTACGTTACTATACGTCCGTTGTGACCCTCTTCCACTGGTGGCTACGTTTGAAGGTCAAATACTTGAAACTTTGTGATGGGGATTTGTGATAGGTGTCATACCAACCAAGACACAAGAACTGTACGAGGACTTCTTGCTTCTGCGCTCGCATGACGCGGCATTCCGGTGGGAGCTGTGAATCTGTATATAAACACTGGACCAAGAAATATATGTAATACCTAAATACCTTCTTCCATTGTTTGAAAACGTACTTCCACCGACGGTTGACTTAATCCTACTTTATTGACAGCATAGACTCGCACTTTGTAACTAGAAAATGGAGTCAAATTCGAGATGTATGCAAAATTTCTGCCCTGCTCGATGGTATGGTTGGTTGTTTGAAAGCCATCGGATCTGGTTAGTTCGACTAAATAAGACGTGAGCTCATTTGGGACGTTATGGATCCAGAAGATTTCGACGGAACGACTAGTCTTGGCCCCGATATGAATACTTTCAGGTTGTTTAGGAAGTTCCTCAATTATCAGTCGAGTTTGGGAATAATCGATACCAAAGTCATTCACTGCTTCACAAAAGTATGTGCCAGAATCTTTTCCAGTCAGTTTGCTAAGACTCAAGCTGAGAACAATCTTCTTGTCTTCTCTAGTGGAAAAAATAGAAAATCTTGCGTCGTTTTCGATGATTCCGTCCGAAGCTTTCCAGCGAACCACCAGTGGTTCGTCGCCAGTGACTTGGCAGTCCCAGACAACGTTGGATCCAGAAGGAAGAACGACTTTTTCGTGAGAAAGTTCTACTTGAGGTGGCACTAAACATAAAACCATAGTAGAAAGTTCAAAGTGAGATAAGGTAACAGTGATTACCGTTCACCCGTAAGCTTACAGCCTCGGTGATCAAACTTCCCAAATGGTTTGTAGCTTTGCACAGATAACTCGCACCGTCTTTCTTCTGAACATTTTGAATTCTCAAAATGCCTTCTTTAGAAACAGAGTGTGTGTTCGTTGGTGTAATAAGAACTTGCTGTCCGTCTAAAAAACAGAATTCGATGGTAAGCAGGCTCTATTATTATTAGATTGCTATTTGCCTTCGACTTTGTACCAGGATACACTAGGAACAGGAACGCCAAATGCAAGGCAAACAAATTTGACGGGATCCCCAACAAGGACGGATTGATCATACGGTTCCACTATCCATCTTGGAGCAACTGGAGTACGAAAACATGAAAATCGGGGAACACTTGTACACAAACAGAGTACTACTGACCCCGTACTGTGAGCGTGGCTTTATGACTTGCAACCGAAGCATTATTTTTTGCATGGCAAGTATAAAGTCCACTATGTTCCGTACCCAGGTTCTTGAAGATTAAAATGCTGTGAAATTCTCCAGTCTGCGATTCCACATTATTCAAATGAGGCATTGGCTTTCCGTCTTTGAACCAAGTAATATCGATTGGTAAATCTCCAGAACTTATGGAGCACGTAACTTGAGCACGACCCCCTTCCTGAGCATTCAGAGGAAACCTAAAATTCTCAATAGCAGGAGGCCCTTTTTTGGAACAGAAAGAGGAACAACATCAACGCTTATAGCAAAAATGTAAAAATGTGGTAGTTACGCACGTTTGACATTTACGTAAACTGAAGACTGTGCCACGGACGAACCGGTGCCGCGAACGTGACATGAATACTCCCCAGAGTCATTAAGCTGGTCAAGTGCGGAGATGCGTAGTGTTCCGTTAGCAAGTGTTCGGTACTTTTCAGAGCTTTTGATGACGTCTTTGTTGCGCATCCACGTGACAGAAGTAACTGGATACCCTGAATAAGGGCAGTGCAAGAAATAATCCTCTCCTGAAGCTGCAGTTTCATTCCGAGACCATTTCGCAGTCACTGGGCCTGCGGATTAGGATACAGCTATGTGTTTAATCTAGAAACTAAGAAAGAATCACAGTGACACTTGCCATATACATTTAGACTGGCGCAATGCTTTTCTTCATTTGTGGAACAGCAGTAGAACCCGCCATCTTGAATATCAGTAGAACTGATATTAACATAACTTTTCACTATTGGGTCTTTGCTGTCCGTCGACGATTGAACAGTTACTCTGGAAAAGCGAATGAAGAATAATAGTTTAGAATTGCTCTAGATTAATGTTCTGTACCGGCCCGAGGTAAACGGTAATGGAACACCGTCATGTTCCCATCTAATGTGCGGTAGTGGAACGCCTGTAGCAAAACAGTGTAGCGAAACGGGTCGCATAGGGTAAACAGACTGCTCGTTGAAAACGCTGCTAAAGCGCATTATATGGTCTGGGCAGTTTCGAGAACACATGAATACTTGTCAATTATATATTCGCACAACACCTACCTCTGACTGTAAGTTCCGCGCTTGCTTGGACTTCTGTTTTGTAGTTAACTAACGCGAAACACTGGTAAACACCCGCATCTTCAGTGGTCGCTGCAATTATGCGAAGAACATGGGGCTGAGGGAAAACAACATTGACATTTGCTTGTATTTGGACAGTGTTGTGTCTCCATGCAATCACGGCCGCAGAATGAAGGTTTCCCGTAACGTTGCATGTGAAATCAACAGTCTCGCCTATCTTAACGATCTAAACGAAGAACTAAAACTTTTAAAGAGCCCATAACACGTTATATAAAACCAAATTACCTGAAACTCTGGCTGAATGAAAACTGCAAAGGGCCCATGAACGGTAAGTCGGATATTTGCTTCAACTGTGCCGTGGTCATTCGCTGCTTGGCATCGGTAGTTACCTGAATCGTTCGGTACGACGTCTCGGATCAAAACCCAAGGCCCACCGATGGTTTTCCTGCGATCATCCAGCAAGCTCTCATTGTGGTCTTTGTACACTTTGAACCAGCTATAGGAATTTGCAAGGTCAGTTTTAGATCAATAGGAAATCTGGAAAAAGTACAACATAAAAGTTGTACTGAGAACTTGAAAGATTCTTGCCTGTAGGATGGAAGTGGGAATCCCTGGACATTGCATATTAACAGCACGCCAGTGCCAAGATTTGCCGAGACATGGGAGAGGCTCTCTTGGTACAATGCAGGAGGAGCCGGTTGTGTTGAATTGACAATGAACATTCTGCTCGCAGAACTGGCCGCGAGTTGATTCGTAATGCGATTGCGGGTATAACAACGATAACTCACTTTAGTATCCGGGTGCTGAATCGAATTAACCAGCAAATTCCTACCCATGGGAACGTACTTGGAACCCACTAACGATGCAAGCGCGAATAGAATTTGCATTAGTTGCTTTAACAAATGTTGCAAGTTACCACCGAAAACTTGTCCATAGTCTATTCTTCTCGATCCAGCCATCCAGTGCGTGACTTGGACTTCTCCATGCAAGTCCCTTGGTACTATGCATGACAATATGGCTGTGCCGCCTGGGTAAACCTCCATATCCATTAGGGAAACTCTATAGGGAGCTGCCACAGCTGTGAAATCGGCAGAGTAAATATGATTATTGTAGTGTCAAAATTAGTCTGTCATCATGCAGCAGCTCGTCGTAATAACCCCCGCAGTAATTAATTCTATGGGACCTTGTTTTGCATAGAAGTCATAAGTGCGAACTTGACTCACCAGCTCTTACAAAGAGAGGCGTGCTCAGCACTGAACCGAATGCGGAGGAACCCGCACATCGGTATTCGGTCCGGTGAACGTCCCTTTGGAACAGTCCCTCAGCAAAAGGAGGGAACTTCAAGGTTCCGTTTGGCATCATGTACCGGACTTTGGGTGAAGTTACTACGTCGTTCAGGTTGCCGTCGACCCAGCGGATCTTGACCGGTTCCGCTGAATGAATCGGGCAGTCCAAACTTCCGCCAGTAGAGTTCGTGAATTCGACGAAAGGTACTAAATCGGCTCTAAAGTGAGGTCCACGACGTTCGTACGCCGATACGAGAACTGCCAGTGTGCAGTAAACGTATCCTTCAAGAAAAATTAAGAAAAGATATGCGAAACTGAGGGTATAGATCCTCTCATTAGAGAAACGGCGAGTCTCTCTTTTCAGAAACTGCACGTGGGTTTCGTGTAAACGGGGAGAGAAGTAGAAGGAACTACATTTAACGACGTCATAAAAGGACAGCGAGGAGAGGGTTACCATGACAACTACAATAAGGTTTGGACACAAGCATTACTCCTCATTCACCTATTGACTGGGTGTGCAACTGTCGCCTCTCTACACGAAACTCGGTTTTTTTTTTAAAAAGATGTTCTTTTGTGAGACAAGTCCTTTGAAATCTGCGAAGAGTTGCTTTATCCTTTTTACGCTCCATAGGATGCACAAAAACCCCTGCTTTCTAAATATTCCTACAAAGTCGTTCACACCACATGCGATCCCTATCGAACCGTACACGTATTATCCCCTAGCAGACTACCTTCTCACTATTCGGTTCTTATTTTATTTCATTTGATAAAGCTAGATTAGATTTGGCAGCAGTGAAAGAGAAGCACGTGACTTACGGGAAATGAGAGTAGCGAGCGCGACGTGCATTTTTTTCAATGGTGCCGCGAGAGAAGCGCTAGGAAATGAGTTTGCTCGAGACGTTCTTGTATTGGTTTTCAGGGCATCAGACAGTGTCCGGACATGTGGCAATTCCGATTTTTCTCCATAAGACTTCCAAAGCAACTTCTGGCGTGTCCAGCTTTTCCACAAATGTACATTTATTAGATAAATCATGAAGCTTAAGTCCAAAAAAGTTCATGCAAACTTGCCACTTATGTTCTACGAAACGTGAATTTTGTAACCTAGTTTTTATCTACTTTCTAACCAGAGAAAAAGTCGAATCATGAGTAGAGGCATCGTGGAGAACTAGCACAACTCAAATAAGTCAACATAAGATTCAATAAAGTCAGGGGAGGAGTATAGAAGGAGAAACGCAATTTTGTCACGAAGTGGTGCGGGAAATCAGTTGCAGAATGTCAACACAAAACTGGGCCTCGTCTCCTTTTCTGCTCTTCAGGCAAGGGACATCGATCTCCTTGAAGAAATTGATTGTCCGCTGCGTCGAGTTAATACAAAAGCCTCTTACCGAATCCCAGGCTTCGATTCTGCGGCTAAGCAACATCCACTTTCACGATAAAGTCCCTCAGAAAACTTCTCAAGGCACCGTGAAAGTCCCCGTGAAAAGTCAAGACTATGCCATCCCACATAAAAGTTATAGGGCTTTTTCACGGTGCCTTTTTTTGCCTTTTGAAAACTTGGACGCGTTCAGGGCGTTTGAAGCTACTTTGAAAAGGCACTGTAAAAAGAAACTAAGGAACCACCAAAAGGCACTATAGTGGTACCATTATACAGTGTTTTGAACGGTATAAAACACCATTTGTCGGGCCTATTTTTATGTGGGATGTGGTAAGTGAAGTATGAACATGCAAAACCATGTGCTTCGACATCAGTCCTACGTTGTTCACTGTGAAAATACATCATCTCCTACTAATTTTACTGTTACTATATTTACTACCGTGTACATAAGTACCTACTATCATTAAACTACGCGTAGTACCTTGGTTATGATTGAAGAGAGTTAAGGATTCGCCGTGCACGCAGGGGTATGTTCCTGTCGGGAAGGTGGTGAAGCAACTGGGATAGCGCGGGTTCCTGTCGCCTTCATTTATAGAAGGGAAGCACGTTGCCCCTGTCGCCCAACTTTGAACGTTCAATAGATCACACAGCTTGCCATCAGAAAGCTATTTCTTTCACACATCACTGACAAAAAAGTATCCACCAGCATTCTATAAGACAAAGTAACATTATTGACAGTAACAATTTTAATAATGTTTAACTTTTCTTCAGCGGTTTGTTTCAAAGTCTTTTGACTTATGTTTACTGCACTCCAACTTATTAGATTTCATGTTTTCTGAGAAATTATATGCTTTTGGAAGAAGAAGGAAAAATTTCTGAGCAGATGAAATCACAAAGCCGCTTTCGCGGGTGCAATTTAATTTACTCACCCAAGAAATTAATCTGCTAAATTGCTCATCCACTACTGAGGAGAGACGACGAACCTTTTAATTTGATTTTAATATTTTGCCAACGCAAATTACAAGTGTAAAAATGATATGTCTTTATCAAGGCGTAGATGAACAGTTGAAAAGATCGCCCCTCTGTCAATCGATATATCGATTCCTACTTTCATTTTTCTGCCGTATTTAGAATTTTGAAACAACGGAATGATTGAAAATTGCAATTTGAGAAACTAAAAATATTTCAGGAATCGTTTTAGGGTACAATCAAACTTAATTTGCGGTAAATTTCCAAGTAAAACCTAATGAAACAGTCGGGCTTTTTCCACCGTTCATAGAAGCGACACCTAGCGGCGAGATCTTGAACTAAACCAAACATATTACATCAAATAATAAAACTTAATTGTATTATAATATTTTTAGAATAATTATTTAATTATATTAAAACAAATTATAATAATGTACATTAGTATTATATAATTTAGAAACACGGCAATGCTGTAAGTGTTAGCTGTAAACATTGTATTACATTGAGACCTCATCTTCTTTGAGCTTATGTTTTTGGATTATTATTAAATTTGTTTAAAAATGAGTTTTACGGAAAATACTACCGACGTTTCGAAAACTGAGTGGATGGAGAAACTTGAAAGTGTTCACTTACAGCGAAGTGACATGAATCGGCTCATAATGAACTATCTCGTGACCGGTATGTTATTGTCTACTAGGTTTGACTTATAAGTAATAAGACTAATAATAATAAGTTTGACTTCTTTGACTTAAAATTTTGGTTTGTTTTGTTAAGAGGGTTTCAAAGAAGCGGCTGAAAAGTTTTCCCTCGAAGCCGGGCTCAAAGTTCCCGCAGAGCTCGAACACCTCGACGATCGTCTGAAGATCCGGGACGCGATCCAGGCGGGAAACATTCAGGAAGCAACGTCACTCGTCAACCAGCTTCATCCTGACTTACTGGACTCGGACCGCTATTTATTTTTCCACCTCCAGCAGCAGCACCTCATCGAACTCATTCGCAACAAGAACATCGAGGAAGCCTTGAGATTCGCGCAAGAACATCTCGCAGAACGGGGGGAGCAGAACCCGGCCATTCTGAGCGAGCTCGAACGAACGCTGGCCCTCCTAGCCTTCGACGATCCGGAGAAATCACCTTATGGAGACCTTCTTCACCTTTCGCACCGTCAGAAGGTTGCGAGCGAACTGAACGCTGCAATACTCAAGGCAGAGCACGGAGAAGCCACCACTCCGCAGCTAGTCTCGCTTACCAAGCTCGTTCTGTGGGCTCAGGATCAATTAGATCAGAAAAAAGTAAATTTTTCTTATTGAACTTTTGTTTCGATAAATTCGTTAACCCCGTTCACTCTCGTTTTTCAGATACGATACCCAAAACTGACCGATCTAGCCCGCGCAACACTCGAGGAGTCGAAGTAAACAAACGGAAATCAAGCCAATTCTCGTGTCTTTTTCTCTTTCATTTTCATAATTAAGGAACCGTGTTAATTTTATTCAGTTTTTTTGGCTCTGTCTAAACGCATTTGCTGTTAAGTTTCGGATATAAATACAACATGTAAATCAGTCTGCGTTCAAATCGTCGGTCGTTTTTTTATCCCCGTCGGAAAGTTTTTTTTTTAAACATTTTAAACCAACTTATAAATCCGTGATTTTATTCTATTACTAATATTAACTAAAAATTATCTTAACTTGTATTATTATGTGAAAGGAAATACTAGAGCGTGAAAGGATTATTTGAGGATGTAGCTGCTAAGGAAACACTTATAAAATAAACAGAAACACCTGCTGTTTCGTGCTATGTGCGGGTGTGTGGATACGTCATTATTACACACAACACACACACATATGTGTATGAAATCGTATGTGGACAGGCTGGTTGGTTAAGATAAAAAGCAACAGTTTGCGTCGTGCTGGCGCTTAGTGCCGATTGTGAGCAGTCGCTAGAACGGATGTTGAAATTAACGAGTTTAAATAATTGCGAAATGTTAAGTTTTTAATGGAATTTAGTAATTGTTGTAATGGAAGAATCGTTTGCTGAGTTCGGCGAAAATCTGTTGTGGGAAATACAGCTAGGAAACGATGGTAAAATGTAGTTTGCTATTAGCCAGTAGTAGTTGTGGAGTAGTTAGTTGTTAGATAGCACGTAAGTAAGTTAGTAAGTTAGCTAGTCTGTAAACTATCAGCAAATTGGGTGACCAATGAATTAGTTGACTAGTACACAATGAATCATTTAGTACTGATTTAGCAAGTTAGTAAATTGTAGTGACTTAGTAACCCTGATACTTAGTTAGTAAAAATTATTTATAATAAATTAGTAACAGCCGACGACACGTGTGCGAATCATTAACTAGCTAGCTAGTTAGTAAGTCAGTAGCAACTAGTACCTTAGCAATCTATTAAGGTAATTAATCCAAGTGATCACTTACTTAACTTGCTAATCAACTACTTACAGCAGACGACACATACACGGAATCAGTCGATTCCGTATTCACTTCCAATCAGTCTACAGACTCCACAGATCGAAGCGCCGTCAATGACCAGCGGCCATGGCGAGAACTACCTACGGGGTAAACGTTAATTACCATTAATGTACACTTAAACTGTTGCTAATAAGACAATTTAGGGCCTGCGGGTTCGTAGGAAAGCAACGCCAAAGGGCTCCTAGTCTTGTGGAAGGTTTGCTAAGCCAAATTTACGATTCTGCGAGCAGAAAAAAATCGCTTGGAGACTCGCCGTTCAGCGACAGCAGCTATAACTCCTCCAACATGAAAAACCTACAGAGGAAAAGTAAGTAAACTTAAATGCATTTCGACGTTGATACTTCAAAGGATCTTTAAGAAGTACACAAGTCAGTAAAAGAAAGTAGTAATTTGATTAGTCATCCACTTGAAGTTTCAGTTTCGCCTAGCGGAGACGAAGCAGCTTGTCGAAAACGACGTTTGCTTAATCAGATTACCTCTTGTCTTGTACTAAAACGTCGTCAACTTTCACGGAGAAAACTTTCAAGACACCCCGTGAAAGTCTACTATTTTTTTATGATTATTCAGGTGTGTGGGAACTGGAGGTGATGCGGAACTATTTGAACTCGGATTTGTCGGTCGTGGCCTCGACGTTAGTGAAACAGCTCAAGAAGAGAGACAGGATGAGAGCCCGACAAGAGAGACACTGTCAACTGATCACAGCGATTCTGCAAGCAGCTTCCAGAAAAAGAAGTATTTTTAGTCATTTTTACATTCATTGCAATGGTCTCCTATTCAAAAGATCAAGTCGAATTATTTTCGAAGCGGTACGTTTTTGTCAAGATCTCCCTCTACTCGAATGGGCGAGAAAAATCAATGGAGCCCAATGTTGCGCATGCGTCCATACGAAACCCCATTCAAAAGAAGCTCGTCCCATGCCAACAATGGAATTAGTCCACACCGATCAAAGCATCCGGCAACTTGCCTTCCTCTACCTTCATGCTTAATTCAATACAAATTATAAGTTCACTAACTGTTATAGCCTAATCTATGGATGAGTTTTTCAGCTCACTAAGGTCAAAACCACGTACGGAATCTACTAATCTGAGTATAATAGTGTTTAATGTTTTTCAAATGTATTTGAATGTTATAGGTCAGGATGCCAAAATGCGGTTTAGCATCAACCCTCCGCACGGAGATTCGGGATTCCGGCAATGGCACGATGCTATGCGGATGGTAGCCAGGCTGCCTGGAGGAGTTCCGCCAGAATTCCGGCGGAAGGTACAATTATTATAATTCGTTATTTTTAAATTAAGTTATTCATATTTGAGTCTGTTAGCTATGGCTGACACTAGCAGAAGAGCATTTGAAGAAGAACAGAATCGACTGGACCGAGGCCGAGAAGTTTTGCTTCAACGATAAGTCGAATCCCGACGACGAAGACCTCGGGGCCCAGATCGTTCGGGTAAGGGAAATCCCGCTGAAGCTGATTTTCAATTAATTAAAATATGCATTACAAAATAAATTCTATTTATCTATTTTTATTATTACTAATTCATCTAATTAAAAATGTGTATTATACTTAAATACTTATTTTAATTATAGTTTCTTATTTTACGTTTGTCCTAATGATGAATTAAAACAAACAACATGAAATCGATAGTGATGGTCACGACACATAACCGACCCAGATAAACGAACCTCATGATAATCGCCATTCATCGCATCGATCGAAAAATCGATTAATTGACCAAATCATTCCCAACCTTATGAAAAATAAATAAAAAATTCAGAAATAAAATGAACTAATATTATATACATTATTAAAGACACTAAATATACTAAATTCAAATATTATAATAATATAAGTAATTTCTCTTTTTTTTTTTAAGGATTTGCATCGCACGGGTTGCAGTTTATTCTGCGGCGAGGAAGCGGTTTCTAATCAGGCGCTGCTGAAGCGTGTGCTCCTGGCGTACGCTCGTTGGAACAAAGCCGTCGGTTACTGTCAAGGCCTCAACGTCCTCGCCGCTTTTCTCCTGGAAGTGATGGACAAGTCCGAAATGGATAGTTTAAAGGTTATTTTAAAAAATCTTAACACTTTACTTTCTGTTAGAGATAGTCCTTTGCTTTTGTAGGTGATGATTTACTTGATCGAAGGTGTCTTGCCAGAAGAGTATTTCGGCAACAATTTGCGTGGACTGTCCATTGATATGGCAGTTTTCCGCGATCTGCTGAAGCAAAGACTTCCAGTCCTGTCCAAAAGACTAGAAAAACTACAAACAGAGGCCCGGGATTCAGTCACGAACACTATTTACGAACCTCCACTGACGAATGTCTTCACTATGCAGTGGTTCCTAACACTTTTCGCTACCTGCCTTCCCAAAGAAACTGTCCTGCGAATCTGGGATCTGATCTTCCTAGAAGGAAATGAAATACTTCTACGAACTGCATTGGCCATATGGGAAGCTCTGGAAGAGTAATTTATATCATATTGTATTTATATAATATTATAATTAATATTTGTTTGAATAGACGAGTCTTAACTGTCGATACTGCGGACGATTTCTACTCGATTATGGGAGTGCTAGCTCGTGAAATGGTCGAGTTCGGTCTAACGGAGCCGAATCGATTCGTTCAGGTAATTAACTCAATCAACGTTTAATGAACCAGTCATATTGATCGTGCGTATCTTCGACTGTTCCAGACTGTTGTGGGTATCGCAGAGTTCCCATTTCCTGGCCTTAACGAACTGCGAGACAAATACAGGTACAATATAACCCCATGGGCAACAGGTCCCAGCGGTGGAGGTGTCCGGCTGTTCTACAGCGACGACGAGCCAGAACCAGACGACGAAGACGACGACAAGACGGCAGCCGTAGCCATGGCCTTTGGACTGGTCTCGGTGTTCCGCAACCGCAAGTCGAGCAGCAGTCGAGGAAAGCAGACGTTCGAGAAGGAGAAACTGCAGCTCGACATTGCGGCCCTGAGGAAACAGTACGCCAAACTCCGCGAAAGGCAGAGACAGGCCCATGTGATATGCACTACAGCCTCGGTGAAATTTCTCAACGAAGCTGTCAACCCCAACAAAGCAGTTAGTAATTTACTAGCAGGTAAAAAGGCTCTGCTTACCAGGAGACCCTCTGCTGCTGCTGCTACTACTACAGGACCTAAGCTGCAGATACCTACTACCCGAAACAACACTAACAAAGTATGCTACAACCTCAATACTAAAATTTACTACTTTTCACGTTAATGTTGCTGTTCTAACGTAGGCCAATTCTGCACCATCAACACCATTAGGACGGGAAGGCGATCCCAGGAGAATGAACCCTGTTCCAGAACTTTTGCAAACTACTAAACTACTACAAGCCTTGGAACAAAACGACAAGAAAACATCAGCTAATCGATCTAGTCTGGCCAGAGAACTGATGGAAGAAAACAGCGCCATCTTGCGTCGATTCAAAGACAAACCCGAATCAAAAAGCGCAGCCGAAGACAACAATCCAGCGACCGACCAAAAGTTCAATCCTTTTCCTAAACAGCCGACACGTTTACCCAAGGACTTGTCCCTGAAACTGGGACTCTATCAACAGTCTCACAAGTTTTGATTGATTCAAACAGTTGTTAATGCTTCTCGTTTATTTGATACACTCAGTTATGCGAACATGTAAAAAACCGCTGATACAAAAATAAAAGCAAAAGTTGCCAACATGATTAAAAAAAGAGTAAAAATACAACATTCAACAGAGAATTGTCAAGTTTTTGTCTGATTTTTCTAGATTGCCTTGACAACCAGTTCTGCTTTCTCGTGTATTCCAGTGTTTCCATCAAAGGGCTTTTCTCCGTCTAGTTGGTATTCAGCATACGCGATCTGCTTCAGGCTTCTGAATCCGGCTTTCTTAAAAGCTCTAGCCGAGAAGTCGCTAGTTGCTTCAGAGATTATCAGTTTGTAGCCAAGGTCTTTGGCTCGCCGTTCAGTCAGCTCTATCAGTTTGCGACCGATACCTTTTCCTCCGCATTCCGGAGAAACAGACAAGATCCCAAGGACTACGTACGAATCGAGAGAGAACATCCGGAAGAGGTCGACATCTCCCACTAAGTCGTTCAGCAACCGCGTGATCTTCCACATATTGGGCTCCGTGTCTTTGTGAACGCATTGAAAGATGTCGACTGCTTCGTTGTTGGGTTCTTTTGTCTCGACAGTGTTGAGACAAACAGCGACAAGTTTTCGGGTTAAACGCTCTCGGACGGTAAATGAAATGCCCTCGTTTATTTGGTAGCCGACGAGACGGGGCAGCCAGCGATTCACTTCGGCAGCCGGATCGATACACAAGGCCTTACCCATGGGTTCCATCGGGAAGAAATTCTGCGAAAGGAATTCACCAACGCTTTCCTTGTCTTCTGCTGTTGCCAGAGCGAAAGAAAAATCTCCCAGTTCTCCAAGATTCGATGGAGTCCGGGGATGATCTGAGCGGATTCCGAAACCTTCCCTGGTTTACCACAGCCTACTAGATATCAAAAACTAGAATCTGATTTTATTTTATGCTTTATTACTAAATTTACAAGCTATCTTACATGTTACAGAAGACATCATGCTGATCTAGAGTAGGCAACCGTTTATTAGTTACTAAGTAGGGAAATTAGATTTGATAACCCAATATTTTGTCATGAGTTTATCTTATCAGGTAAGATAATTACGTCCAAACTCCGAACATTACCTTCACGTACACCCTTTTTACATTTGAAAATTTCCTTTAAAATGCCAATATAAGAAACGGTATACTTTGCTGCATGTAACATTGTAGTAGAATGTCGTAGTTTGCTTCGTAAAAGTTCGTTTAAGCTCGAAGTGCGCAATAAGATAGGTATCTAGTTTGCTCATAATAATTGGGACCCTTGGGGTTTATTGTTGTGGTATTACATGAGCACTTCCATAATAAATGTTTGCCCAGGGCTTTGATAGAAGTCCTCGAGAGATACCAACTCTCAAATGGGAGTAAAAAGAGAGGCTTCCTGATCCCAGCAGATATAAAGACACGTATTGATTTTCCTCATATCTATTGTACCTTATTCGGTTATCAGATCAGCAGACCTCATCACACACATTATGGTTTCATCTAATATTAAGAAGAAACTCTGAAATATTAAAAAGAATACTGAATACTTACCATCGCTACTTCGTTTCGAGTTGTAGCACTGCAAGAGAAACTTTTGTAAGTTCCCCAAGCAGTGGAGAACGAACGAAAAATCCATGAGATTGTTAGTTATATGAAACTTAAGAGTCTAAATCATCAGGTGAACTGAAATCTCCAGGCCTGGATTCTCAAATGTTTCCTTCAGAAATGATCGTCTTGTGTGGAAGGTGCAAGCCAACTCCGTCCTGGCAACGATGTGCTGCGCAAATGCACTGCGCACCCAAACAACGAACCTTCCAGTTTCCCAGCTACTTTTTACTACAAAAAGTCACATGAACCCTTTGGACGAAGAAGATAACTAACATACGATGCTTTATACGGTTTTTTTGTTGGAGCTTTTCCATTGTCAAGGCTTTTCTTACGCTGTCCGGTTTTTGAATGTGAAGCTAAACAAAAAGTAACCGGTTACTAAACCGGTTTTTGTTGGCAGGACACGCCAAGCACTGAAATTACTTATTTAGAATATTTTACTTTATTATTCCTATGGCTTTAAGCACAGAGAATAGTTGTAAATAAGTTATAACCATCCTAGTAACAAACAACACGTATAAAAGATTGTATTCAAAGTTTCAAAGTACTGAAATTTAAGTCCGCATGATGGACAACAATTCCTGAACCTCAGAATTGGGGTCGTGATTCTTAATCCTGCAAGAACGTCCACATAAGATACGATAATTTTTAGAGGATTCAACTCGAGAGAGATAGATTACTTCAAACCAGAGGCGTAATTTCAGATCAACTTCAATGTGTGCAAAACTTGGTTTTTCAGTTTACCCCCCCCCCCTTAATACCCCTTTACCCTTTTCAGTAAAATTATTTTCCGTTCTTTTCCAACAACTAAAACTTCGTTTTACTTCTTCTCCCAGCGAAATATTAATTTTAAACTAAAACATAAAAATAGTAATTTTACAGAAACGTGAACTAGCACTGGGCAATACGTATACATACGCGCAAAGAAGTATCTAAATTGTAACGTGAACAACTTTTTAATAACTCTTCCAACTCTCAAAATCAGTACCATCGAAACTGTTGGTTTTCACTTTCCTCTGTCAAATGCTCTTATGCAAATTGCGATGTCAATCTAAATGAATCAGTATGGTTTGTTAACTGGGTGAGGTAGACTATGGCTGCCTTTGGAACCCTGACCTGACGCTCGATTGCTGGATACTACATTTATAAAAGACGAGTTCCCAACGTTTTATATCAATGGCTGACCTCACTGAAGAGTAATTTTCAAAATTAAGGTGATTGCTTTTCTTGTGGACCACGCATCATTTCATTTGCTTTAAATGAATCTCTTGGGAATTCATAAATTTTTACTGGCCTAATCCATTTCCAGAATAATAGACCCATCCCATGTTCCATTTCGTAACATAATATGGTGGAATATGGGTAATAAATTTTGGATGGTGGTTAATAAAGATCTAAATATCCTAGAATCTGTTGAAACATAATATTTTATGAAAAATTATATTCTCTTTTGATTCATTTTCTCTTAATTTTCTGTTTTGATATCCCCGTTTTACTTTCAAAAAGTAATTTCCTTTGAAGGTGGGATCAATGGTGGCAAATGACGCAAAACGTAAGGGGAATTTGTGAAGTTAAGTAATCCGTAGAGATTAAGATGGAATGTAAAGCTAATTTTTCAAGACTGAACAAAGAAAATGTCTTCGAAGTGTCACCCTTTAATATAAGTTACACTTCGTCTATAGTTCACATTTCGTCTATAGAAAACCTCAATAAATTCGAATTCGGTGTGATGAAAATTTAATACAGTCAAGTCAATGTGTGCATTGCACCCTCTGCACCCACCCAATTTACGGCCCTGCTTCAAACCTTCGTCCGAGAGCTACAACGATGCCCGTCCTTTGATTTCTGATTCTTTCCTGGAGCTTTCTAAGAAGCGTTTCAGTCCTCGATCCTCTCCAAGATGCTCAAGGGCTCCGAAACTTGCAATAATCTTCGTACACCTAGGTCATGTTATCAGTGTTATCAACCTGTATCTTCGTACACTTCTCCTCGGAGTTTCAGACCCGTTGGAGATGCTAAAGCGAGTTCACAGCTGTTCCTAGATTGCCTTGAGAGGTCCAGGCTGCTTTGGTTGAGGCCATCAGTCCTGTTCAGACAATCAAACGACACGACCGTCCAGGAGTGCCAAGATAGACAATCGCTGAAGTACCTTTGATCATCAAGCGGTTTAATGCGAAAGTTCAACTCACTGTACGCGCAAACTGGGGCGGTCTGTTCTCAGTTTTGCCCTTCCATAGCGACAAGTTTTCAAGAAATTCTGAGACTAAAGCCATCAGACAGCGGATTAGAAGTAAACTTAAATGTTTCTTTCAAAGCCAGACTTTTAAGATTTGAATTTACGTCTGCTGTTAGGTCCAGGTTATGCCTAAACTGCAGATTGCAGAGTAGTAACGGTTTTTCCACGAAATTTGAACAGCGCCATCTACCGGTCGTTTTTTAAACTACTTAATTGATTTAACATGAGAATTTGAATTTTGCCAGTCAATTGAATATTTTTATGACATATTAAGAAGAAATGGCTCAAATTAAGTCAAGAATAAAAATTTATTAATTAACATACTGGTGTTAAACAATTCAGGAAAAAAAAAACACATACTAAAGCATTAAACCCGAAACCGTAACCCACGGAAGATATAATAATCTACACTATGGTGAAAAAAATCCACTTTCACGGCAGAATTATCGTTTCACAGTCACCGTGAAAGTCTTACTTTCAAGACTCTTGAAGGAAATTTAAACTATAACATTATTTCTACCATAATTTTTAAGGTGAATTTCGTTAGGTCGTTTTACGTGTTGAGTGTGGATCACCTTGAAAGTCAACTTTCACGCCATTGTAGGCTTCGTGAAAAAAAATCATTATGCAACATTGTATCTTCATTAGCACACTTTTTTCAAAAACTGAGTTGTGTAAATTTTCTACTGTTGATGCAAAGGATTTGAAAAGTCAGACTTTTTTCACAGTGTCACCGTGAAAGTTTTTTTTTTCACGCCACTTTTTTCGAGTTATTGGCCGGGGAGAGGTGCACACCGACAAACACAACATGATGGAAAAAGAAACCAGTCCATGAAGATGCCCTTGCAGTCGTTGTCTGGGTCGTAAGCTAATAAACGATGCCATTTGTATTTCTGTTCACAGCCGCAGTCTCCTGTACAACGCTTCGTTGTTGTTTTCCTAGGATTATTATTAGATTTACTAATTAATCACAATCAAAATAATATTTAACTTCAATTCACTTACTGGCAGACTTCTTGATGAATGGCTTGCTCAAAATGCTGCGTATTGACAATCGCTCGAACTTTTCCCGAACTGTTAGCAGCCCAGTAGGGCGTCACAACTTCCACAGTTGATTCACAAGAGTCTAGCCTGGAAAATCATCAACTTTAACATCAATTAAAGTTCGCAGGACATTAATTTACCTGTTGGTACTGTTTTTGTTAGCAGCTTGTCTTCTAGTGCGGTTAGCAGAGTCCGAGACGAAGCCACCGCCGAAGATGCTGTCGCTTTCGTCGTCGTCCAGGAAGATTTCGTCGTCGTGGAAGTTGCTCTGTCGCTTGTTGAGCGATCGCCTGCTAGTCGCTGAGCTCAGATCAGCCGGAGTCTGGAACTCTCCGTACATTCTTCGGATCAGAGCTTTGTTCTCGTCGATGAATCTCTCGATACTGTCACTGTAAATCACATGTTCGGGAAAAAAGCATCGCGTGAGAACGACTTTTAAGACACAATTCTTATTCTCTTTTTTACATATATTATTTAAAAGCAACCAAGGCCAGTAAGTTGGTTTTTTTTTTAAAGGCTAAACTAAAAACCCGGTTTCACCGCATCTATTTCACCTTGACCCAGATGCTGGAACTGCTGTTCTTTTCCAAACATTTGAAGATGTTTTTACTTTACTTCCCCGTGACGGTTTTGTGGGTTCAGGTTTTGAATGTGCAATTTTGAACGGTGATTGAAGTTACCTGGGATATCGATTCCCTGCTGTGGGACAAAATAACTGGTTCAACCTTTTGATGCACGGCAGTCCACGAATGATTTCGCCTCGCACTTCCAGACCCATGGCCACAGACATGGCCGTCCACAAAATCTGGTCGTAAAAAAATATTTAGAATTCGTTATATTTATCATAGAAAGTAGCTAAATCAATGAAATAGAACCTCTCTTTCGAAAATAGGACCCCATTCTGTCAAATAGGACCCCTTGTTTAGTAAGATGCTCCTACGTTAAAAATACAGCGAAAAATTAAAACTAGATTTAGGACCCCAGGAGTGAAATAGGACCTTAATTTAGAAAATAGGACCCACGTTCGCAAACAGGACCCCGTTCTATCAAATAGGAACCCTTATTTCTGTAAAATGCTTCTATGTTAAAAATACAGCGAAAAATTAAAACTAGATTCAGGACCATTGGAGGGAAATAGGACCTCAGTTTAGAAAATAGAACCCCACTTTCAAAAATAGAACCTCAGCTTTTTGAAAAAAAAAAATCCCTCTGTTTTTAAGACGCAGTGGAATGGGGGAAGTTTTCAGGACCTTAGTTTTGTTTTTAGGACCCCGGTTTATTATTTAGGACCTTTGTTGGAAAGCTGGGGTGGGGCAGATTGCGAGACCTCATTTCGGGTAGTTAGAAACTTAACGACTATTGAAAAAGTAGCTTGTAATCTTAGTTCCGCAAGTGGACATTAACCTTGACCAAAAGGGTTAGCAAACTTGTCTCAACTGGTGCTTATGAATAATTGCTAACCCCGAATAAGGTAAAAACTAACGACTAATGAACTTACCGACAGCTTGAGTAAAGCCTGCATGATTAATTTCTAACAAGTTCCCACAGAAATTTTCACTAAAGTTTCAACTTGTAAAACTGTCACCAAGAGAACGCCATTAGAGAAGTCTGGACGGGTGACTGAACACTTGAGAGTTGAATTGGAAAATGCGACTTTTTTGTTGTTGGGATGCAAATGAAAGAGAAGAGCCTCGATGAGAAGGTACAACAACACTGAAGTTGCTTAATGTCTTCTGATGCTTTGCTTTCAGACTTCTTGCCCTTGAGATGTTGGCACCGCCTTCAGACAATCTTGCTCTCTGCCTTTGCATGCAAAACTCCTTTCTTTTCGTCTCAAGTCTTGAATTCAGTTTTTATATGTTTTACCACATATATTGTATCAATATGTTACTTAATCATCAAATAATGCGAAAATGTGGACAGAAGTTCAGTTTAACTAATAGCTTAATTAATATTAACTATATTAGAGAAGGCTCGCTAACTATGCTTTCTTTTGGTCTCGGTATTTAATTCAGTTTTTATATGTTTTACCACATATTTTATATCGATATGTTACTTAATCATCAAATAATACGAAAATGTGAACAGAAGTTCAGTTTAACTAATAGCTTAATTAATATTAATTTTATTAGAGAAGGCTCCCTAACTCTGCTTTCTTTTGGTCTCGGTATTTAATTCAGTGTTTACATATTTTGCTAACTATTTTGTATTAATATGTTGCTTAATCACTAAATAATTCGAAAATGTGAACAGAAGTTCAGTTTAACTAATAGCTTAATTAATATTAATTTTATTAGAGAAGGCTCCCTAACTCTGCTTTCTTTTGGTCTCGGTATTTAATTCAGTTTTTATATGTTTTACCACATATTTTATATCGATATGTTACTTAATCATCAAATAATACGAAAATGTGAACAGAAGTTCAGTTTAACTAATAGCTTAATTAATATTAATTTTATTAGAGAAGGCTCCCTAACTCTGCTTTCTTTTGGTCTCGGTATTTAATTCAGTTTTTATATGTTTTACCACATATTTTATATCGATATGTTACTTAATCATCAAATAATACGAAAATGTGAACAGAAGTTCAGTTTAACTAATAGCTTAATTAATATTAATTTTATTAGAGAAGGCTCGCTAACTCTGCTTTCTTTTGGTCTCGGTATTTAATTCAGTTTTTATATGTTTTACCGCATATTTTGTATCAATATGTTACTTAATCATCAAATAATACGAAAATGTGAACAGAAGTTCAGTTTAACTAATAGCTTAATTAATATTAATTTTATTAGAAAAGGCTCACTAACTCTGCTTTCTTTTGGTCTCGGTATTTAATTCAGTTTTTACATATTTTGCCAACTATTTTGTATTAATATGTTGCTTAATCACTAAATAATTCGAAAATGTAAACAGAAGTTCAGTTTAACTAATAGCTTAATTAATATTAACTTTATTAGAGAAGGCTCACTAACTCTGCTTTCTTTTGGTCTCGGTATTTAATTCAGTTTGTAAATATTTTACAATAAACTTAATACCAATAGATAGCCTGATCAATACAGAATTCAAAAATATGAACAAAAATCCAGTTCGGTTAAAAGATTAATTAATATTAATTATTAAAGAGGATGCTGTTTCTTTGTAGATCTTAAAATCGCTCAAAAAGCGTCAAACTTAGTTTAAATTCTTTATTCAGTAAAAATAATATTAATAAATATTAAAAATGCCAATAAAATTAATTAAATGGAAAATAAAATAATCAATTATTAAGAAGATTTTTCGGTTGGATTTTTGAATGTTCAAGGTGGCGCTACTGGAGGTACGCAAACTTGAACTTTCTTTTCATTGTGTTGCGGGCCGCGCGGCCATTACACAAGTTTTCCTTTCTTCCCAAGGCAGAAATTTGATAAAGACTTCGTGACTAATGAAAATTATGTAAGTTCCCAACCTCTTGGGGCATTTCATGGCCACACTGATATCACAACCCAATATTTAAATATCCAAGACTCTGTAGAAAAAAAAAACAGCTTCTCAAAATGGCGGGCTCATAGTCCCGATAGAAATAGGATGCGCTAGCCATACGTCTGAATGACCCTCTGAATGGTGCATGACTATCATGGATTCAGCTAGATGAAAGTGTGAAATTGGCCGCCCACGTTCACACGGTTTGTGCGCTTGAATTTTGGAAGAATTCAGTCATACAGTATTCAACGCCTTATTCAGGGTTTAGCTTAACTAAAGTGAGTTCAGCTATTATGAGCTAGTTATTCAGATGGGAGCTAGTGTTCAGCTACCTAATCATTCGGTACTCAACCGTATGACTTTTCTATCGGGTTACTAAACTAAGTAAATTAAGATAGAGATTAACTTACTGGTATTTGAACCAAGGTTCCGTTGGACAGTACAGGATACGAGTAGAAAGGTACCACAGGAACGGATCCATTTTTAAGAGCAATGGGTCCCAGCGAAGAAGTTACTGGACTGTTAACATTCAAGTTATCAGTTTTCAAGGACTTCTGAATATTTTTCCCGTCTTTTTCGATAGTTTCCTGGACTGCAGACTCGGAGGGATCGTCGTCAGGACGAACCGAGTTTTCCGGTACCACAAAAAGCTGCTGGTGTTGCTGATGACTCTGCTGCTGCTGCTGCTTGGGCCGCTGCTGGCGAGGCCTGGTTCTGGATCTGACGGAGGTGATGGGCACAGCTCGTAGTTCCTCGAACTTTTTCTCGATTTCTTGCAGTTGTTCTAGCTGCTGGTCGTGCAGCCCGACTCCGGGATGAGCAGCCGGAGTCGGATTATTGAAAGTGCCGGGCTGCAAGAAGTGAGTTCCGTTGAATCCATCCAGCGCAGAGAGGAACGGATGAAAAAGCGGATTACCGCCTGTCAGATTGACTGTAGAACCTGTGAAAAGCGCCATGTCCGTCTAGTACAGTGTGCTGCTGGCGATCATCGGTGTGGTCGTGATTGGTCTGGCCTCTATACTGCTTGACAGAGGTGCGGGTTCTGCCCTATATATAACCTAAGCTCAAACTACAAAACCCACCATGACTAGTTGAGAAACAAAAACGAAACCAAGTTTAGCGAACTCACCCAGTCTTCAAGCCCCCCAAGTGTGGTAGAATACAAGAAAGGAGGGTCACATACTTCTAATTGGACCAACTGCTACCTTGCCAAGGGCTAGATTACTTGTCCTAAACTTCACAATACATTTATAGTTAGTATATACTAATAGCAAAGTAGTAGTAATAGTAGAAGGGGCATTAATAGTTCAAGTTACATTTATTATATTATGATTTTATTAATGTATTATTATTTTATTATTATTGAACTATTTTGGAGGATTTTTTTTCTAAACTGGAATTTTTGCTTTTTTTTGCTAAGTGTTTCGTTTTGCTAAAAGAGCGGACAAAAACTAAGCGCTACAATCTGTTGCAAGTTCGTGGCTGGCTGGCTGAACTGACAGCAAATTAATTATGCAAATTTTTGGCTGTTGAAGGGAAAATACTGACAAATAGTGGGCAAAAAATGGTAAATTATGTATGCAAGTTGCGGACAGAGCTATTAAAATGAGGTCGACATGTTTTATTAATAAGGGCTCGTAGCAAAGGTGTGGAATCTAACAAGTTTCTTAACCACTGAAACCTTCAAAAGCAAATTCGATTAAAAAGAACACGAAAATCAAGTTTTTTTTCTGACATTTTACACGTTTGTTTCAGTGTCAACTTCATTTGTTTTCTTCGACTGTCATAACACAGTGAACGTGTTTCTTTCAGAACCGATAGTCTAGTTTATATATTTCTTTCTCAAGTAAAATCTAAGTAAAACTGATAAGTTTATACATGAAAATGTTCGCAAAAGTTAGCCGAACACAAATATGATTTTTTTTTCGGTTGAAATCTTCATGCTGATTCAGAAAACTATAGTAAAGGGAATGCATTTTCAGTTTGGCAACGTTGCCGCTTCACTTTGTTTCAATTTTTTAAACTAAAACTTGGTGTAAAGTCATGAACTAATATACCGAAATATTCAGAAAAAAGAGCTGTGTACGGATGTAGTTTTAGTTTTCGTTAAAAAATTTACGAGCGTTCGGAAAATTCTAGTAAAGGGAGTGTATTTTCAGTTTCGCAACATAGCGCTCCACTTTAATTTAATTTTTTAAAAAATATTACTTAGCGAAATATAATAATTTTATATACCAAAATATTCAGAAAAAAGAGCTGAATATGACTATAATTTTTATTTTATTTTAAAACTTAACGTATGTTTGGAAAATTCTAGTAATGGGAGCGCATTTTCAGTTTGGCAACGTAGCGCTTCACTTTAATTTCATTTTTAAAAACAAAACTTGGCGAAACACAATAACTTTATACAGCAAAAAGTTCAGAAAAAAGAGCTAAATACGACTGTGATATTTATTTTGAAATTTAAAACTTATAATACGTTCGAAAAATTCTAGTAAAAGGAGTGCATTTTCAGTTTGGCAACGTACCGCTCCGCTTTAATGACATTTACAAAAAATAAAATTTTGCGAAATACAATAACTTTATATACCAAAATGTTCAGAAAAAAGACTTGAATACGACTCTAGTTTTTATTTTGATTTAAAACTTAACGTACGGACGGAAAACGAAAGTAAAGAGAGGACGTTTTCAGTTTGGCAACGCTGGTATTCTAGTCTAATGTCATTCATTTTTTTCTCAGCTAAAAATTGACGAAATCTAAAACCCTTATACATCAAAGTGTTCAGAAAAACGAGCTAAACACGAATATAGATATTATTTTCTTTCTACACTTAGCGCGCGTTCAGAAAACTGCAGTAAAGAGAGCGCGTTTTCAAGTTTGGCAACGTCGGTGCTCCAGTTTACTTCAACCTTCAAAGATGTTTTACCCTTGACCAGAGCGGCAAAAACTTTTCTAATGGTCATAATTCTTTCTATCTTTGATCATTATTCGTGAGTTCTGTGGCGTGACGTGTGTTTTGTCGGAAAGACTTTGGACGGGCGATAGAAACGTCCAGTTTCCGCATTTTTCCGTGTATAATTTACCCACGAGAACACGCGTTATAGCTTTCCTTAGTCTAGGAATGAATGCCGAACACATTAATCGTGAAACAAATCCATTTATAGAATATCTTTATAAGAAAAGACAACTCATGGAGAGCTCCGTAACGAATATGCGTAGTTAATAACCACACCCTAGCCTCTAGTTGTAAACCAGAAAATTTATAAGTTTTTGTCATAATCAGAACAGTGGGAAGCTTTACGCTAACGTCCGTCAATGGATCCATGAGAGTACTACAACTTTCTTAATTCAGTTTTAGTTTAATTGATATTGGTTTTGAGTAATTAACTTGGAGATTGATCGGATGTTTGGGAAACTTGCCTGGATTTGTTCAAGGACTTCTGGACAGTTTGGAAAGGTGAAGGTCATGGTCAGCGTTTGGTAACTATTCAAAAGAGCTATGAAAATAGAAAATAAGTATTTTTTTTTTAAGAATCACTTGGAAATATAAAGCAAAAGGCTGTGATGTGAACCACACCCTCATCGGGAGTGCGTTAATTAAGATTCAGCTAGAAGATAAGTGTCCACTTTGCTAAGTCACGATCCCGTTCCTATCAAACAGTCTTTGTTTCCTTCTTATTTCTTTACTTTGTTGGTTTTTACTTTTTACAATTGAGTTTCTTCTGCAGTTTTTGGTTCAGTGATCCCTAGCGTGAAATCACATCGATAGTTATCTTCCAGAATTTTAATGACAGTCATACTTTCTTAAGATCTTTGATAGGAATCTTGTAGGTCTTGGTCTTAGTATCTCTGATCCTAGTTTTTAAGCTTCTTAACTCAGTTACTAGTGCTTTGTTCTAGGTTTTTAAGACGAATGATAGTATGTTGGTATCAATTAAGTTTTGTATGGATAATATGTCCCTGTGGCGCAGAGGAAAAGCGCGTCGGACTTCTAATCCGAAGGTCGTGGGTTCGACTCCCATCAGGGACGATCCTGAAGCTTGTTTTTCCCTTTATTTACTTTCCGTTCCATCATTTATCGATTCCTAGTTATACATTTACTTAATACAATCACAGCACAATTGGTGGATACATTAAGTCTATCATAGATTCGATATAGTCCTGAATTCGCCAATCGATCCACTGGCCGCGCCGCAGGTGAACGACTCGCGTGGCAAGGCACATACTACACACGTCTCAGTCTGGGACTTTTCCTTTTTAGTTTAAATATTCCAGAAACAAGATACTATTATATGATTATTATTTTTAAAAAATTATTCAAACGTTTTTTTCATTTACAAAAGCATTATTTTGCTTAAACTGAAATATATTAATATTATAATGCGTTACGTAGTTTCTTGTCTCGCCGCTAGATGGCAGAACGCTGTTTCGCAGATTTCATTCACTCTTTAAATATACCGTTATTTTCAACTAAGTTGAAGATTAATTACACGTTTTGAGTATTGTTATATGTAATTTATAATTAAATAAGGATTAATCTGGAGTGCTCTTAAAGGATTGGTGTGAAACTACGCAAAATCTGTCCATTAGCCCAATGCATTAGATCCAACGCATTACTCTAATCCTATTAAAGTTAAACTTAATCCATGTAAACTAATTCTAATGACTGAAGCAGACATTATAAATACTATTGTTGTGTTCTTTTAGGTTAAATTAACATAAAAACTCATCATAGTCTTCGATGATACAGAGTTGATTTAGTTTTAGTGCTAGATAATTTGAAATTAATTATAGTTGTATTTAATTGAATAGGTTTTGGAGTGGGTAAGGTGAACGTGCTTAAGGATGGGTCATTGTCAGCAGATTCTTTTAGTTTTGACGTTTTTACACAAATCTTTTCACCTTAACACGTGCTCCCCTCATTTACCAGCAACGAACAAAGACTTGCAAGTTTAGCATCTTGCTTTTTACAAAAACAAAAAGCTCAGATTATCGAGATGCAACTGACAACATGTAGAAACAGTCAAATTTAGCGTTAGTAGTCCGAACTACTGAGTTAGCAGTGCGCAAGCGCGAAGGAACCTGTCCCTACAACAGTACTACAACAGCAATTGACAACTTCCTGCAGTTAGCAAGAAGCTTACGGACTGTCATGACTTACTAACTACTAGAACTACTAACTATGGATGTGATTAGTGATCTTCAACTAGAACCTTTTTCGTTCATCAACGAATCTATAGAACTGGAGAAGATTTTGTTGTACGAGAACTGGATTCTGAATGTAACTGACGACAACTTCTGGACTCCATATCAGAAATTCTTAATGAAACACGTTCCTTGGCAACTTCACGTTGCACTAGGAATCATCGTTGGACTAATCGGAGTCATCGGTACCTTCACCAATGGATTAGTTCTGCTGATCTTCTCTAAGTAAGTTATGGAACAGTACTAAACGCGCTCCCCTCTATAGCGGACACCACTATTAAATCAACTACAAAATTTTCCAAAATTTTTTTTGCGCAAAAATGTTTCGCGATTTTTTTTGCAAATTTTCGATATATTTGAAGCTAAATTTTTGCATAAGTAAATTCGATTTGGTTGTCCGTAGTAGAGGAGTCGGTTTACGGCACATTACTAAACGCGCTCCTCTCTATAGCGGACACCTCTATTAAATCAACTACAAAATTTTCCAAAACTTTGTTTGCGCAAAAATGTTTCGCGAATTTTTTTGCAAATTTTCGATATATTTTAAGCTAAATTTTTGCATAATTAAATTCGATTCGGTTGTCCGTAGGAGAGGAGTCGGTTTACGGCACATTACTATACGCGCTCCCCTCTATAGCGGACACCTCTATTAAATCAGCTACAAAATTTTCCAAAACTTTGTTTGCGCCAAAATGTTTCGCGAATTTTTTTGCAATTTTTCTGTATATTTTAAGACATTTTTTTCGCATGATAAAATTTAATACACGTGTCCGTAATTTCGGGGACTTAACTGCTAGTATCTTATAACTGGGACTCTGATTTGAAGGTTTAAGAAACTTCGCACACCAGCCAATATCTTCGTGATCAACTTAGCAATCAGTGACCTGAGCGCCGCCTTATTGCATCCACTGGCCGCGTATTCGTCATTTCACGGTCACTGGGCCTTCGGCAAAACAGGTTTACGTTTAATAAGCGATCGTATATGAAGATTGTAATTCAATTGTGTTTCCCCATTTTTCCCCCAGCTTGTCATATGTACGCCATGGGCGTAGGATTTTTCGGTCTCAACTCGATTGTGACATTAGCGGCGGTGGCTTTTGAACGTTACCTTGTTATCACGTCGCAGCCCGTCAGCGTCAGATGTAAAATCACAAGGTCCCGAGCCAGAAAAGTATCTCATTCCAACTATTATCTCACTATATCTAAGCTAGTTCTAACTACTCTCTATCACAGATTTGTGTCATGATTTGGCTCTACTGCTTATGCTTGGTCGTTCCACCGTTAGTCGGCTGGTCTAGCTACGTTCCGGAAGGTTTACTAACAACCTGTTCCTGGGATTATACAACTCGCACCTTAGTCAATCGCTCGTATTACATCTACTTACTAGTGTTAGGTTTCCTCGTTCCGGTTTCGGTCATCAGTGTATGTTACTGGTCCATCCTGCGGGTGGTTACGTGTCACGGTCGCGAGATGACGCACTTGGCAGCCCCTCCGCAGAAGTCGTCCTTCCGCAAGAGAAGACTAGAGACCGACATGCGAACTGCACACGCTATAGTAACGCTTGTTATCCTGTATCTCATCACGTGGACCCCTTACGCAGTGGTCAGCCTCATCGGACAGTTCGGTCCCCCCGCGGCTTTGAGTCCACTAGCCACTGCAGTCCCCGCGTTCTTCGCTAAAGGAGCCGTGGTGTTTGATCCGATAGTTTACGGGTTCTCGCATCCGCATTTCAGGATGTCTCTGCATCAGTACTTCCACGGGACTGTGAAAAATACCATCAGCTTACCTGCTGCTGACCATCCAGTGCTGAGACAAAGTAATTTCGCTTCTTCGGACATGAATCCCGCGCCTAGAATTGTCTGCGAGTACTCGCCCTCTACTAGGTACTGCTGGAACAAGAAATCTCGGGCCGTTCCAGTAACTCGACTGGAAGCCCAAAGCGAGGATTCAAGACCGAGGATCGGATTAACGGTTCCGAGCCGAAGTAACTGGTACTCGGAACCGGATTTGATGAGATCCGGATCCAGAATCATTCCGGGAGCGGCTCTGTTGACTTATTCCAAGTACCGCCAGAGAAAGCGGACATTTCTTCATCGAGTTTTCTTTCGCAGCGAGAGTGTTCTAGTGACGACAGTCGAATCAGACAACAGACAGCAGACAAACAGACGTAAATCGAATAGCTCAGCACGTCAGCAGTCGATGAAAAGCCTGGAGTCGAGTGTTGGGACCTCGGGGAGAGTAGGTGGTCGATCGTATTCGTTGAAAGTGCCCAGGGAGAGCCGCAGGAAGAGGAAGATTGACAGAAAGAGGCGTTCGGTTCATTGTGAAAACTGCTGCGAATGCGCTCAACGTTCAATCCCTAATGACACGGTCACTTTCTCATCAGCTCAGGAGTCCGGCACTCATTGCTCCCATAACTTTGAGAGGCCATCTTTCATAGAATCTTACCTCGAGTCACGACATTCCTTATCCTACGCTTCTGCTAGCCCTTGAGTTATTAATGAACATCAGTAATGTTCACATTTTCATATTTGCGCAACGTGGAAATTGATATTGTAGTATCCAAGAGACCAGTCCATTGATCCGCTGCAGGTCTTGTTGTAATAACCTTCAATAAACCCTTGCTCGGTTTCTGTGAACAAATATGTCACAGTGTACAATAAACGTTATGGAAAAAGCTCTTTAAGATGCTGCACTACCTTTCTCATCAATGAAAAGTAACTCTTACCTCTGATTACTGACATCCGAGACAGTTTCTCGTAAGTATTGAGACCGTCCGGAAAAAGAGCCTTCGTTTCTTTGACATTATTTAGTACTAAATTTGAGCGTAACTTTAAAGATGCATATATCGTTTGGTTTGGCAAAGATTAAGCCGTCTTTCGGTATGTTCAAAGATTTGGTTTGATAAAACCTAGCCGAGATAATTAAGATCAAAGATGAAGCGATTTCTTTGGATGGAAGTGCAGTGAAAAGCTCTTCGTTTCTATAGCGTATTTTAGTATTAAATTTAACAGTAATCTATTAAATACGTATAACAATCAATTCAACAAAGACTAAGCTATCATTTGGTATGCAAATGAAATTATCTTAATGAAACCTTGTTGAGATAATTAAGATCAAAGCTGAAGCGATTTCTTTGGATGGAAGTCAGGTGAAAAGCTCCTCGTTTCTATGGCGTGTTTTAGTATTAATTTAAACTGTAATTTAATTAATACACATATCATTCGATTCAGCAAAGACCAGAAAATCTGTCAATATGCACATTAAGTTATTTAAGTGAACTGGCGCTGAGATAATTAAGATCAAAATTGAGCGATCTCTTGGATGGAAGTGCAGCTAAAAGCTCTTCATTTCTCTGGCCTTTTTTACCATTAATTTTAAGTGTAATTTTACAAATGCATGCATCTTTCGATACAGCAAACACTACACTATCTTTTGGTATGCAAATTGACTCGCTTTAATGAAAACTTGTTGAGATAATTTAGATCAAAGTTGAGAGATCTATTGAATAAAATAAGACACTGTCATCATGTAAAGTTTGATGAATATTAAAATAAAGACTAAATAATACCAAAAAAGTATATTATCAGTGTTACATCATAGCACTATTAACGTCTATCAATTTGTTATCAAGGATTATCATAATCCTCGCAAACTCATCTGTTACTTCCATTCTTTAAACTGATAAAATATCCTTAGTAAGTCTCTGTAATTGAAATTTAAAACTTAATCCTGCATATAAATGTACTATATATTACAGCCGTCCTTTGTACAATATCAAATGAATGGATTCAAGGCATTACTAGAGTCTTAAGTATGAAGCTTCTTCTGTAAGAGCACTCATGAATCTGCTAGAGCAGATCGTCTTCACTAGTCTCAACTTTCCAACGGTCTAAGCGACACTTAAAAATAAATTACTAAGACAATTTTTACCTTTGATAAGTAATATTTAATACAATATTAATTATGAAAAATTTATTCTGAGGTTGCGGTCTATTACACACTGTCCTGGAACTGTTTGAAAAGCTTCGATTTACCCTAGTAGTGGTGGTTCTGACAGCTTCCCCTACAATTCTACAGAGCAATCCTCATCACATAATCACCACACATAGAAATTTCATTAATGGTTACCTATTATTACTAATATATATGTGTATAGAAATTTTAGACTTGTTATCGCTTACGCTTGGTGTCTTGGAACCTTAACGAAGCAATTAGCGTTGTAGTTATTAATTCTCTTTTATGTTTAAAACTTTCTCAGTGAAGTCTTTCCCAACTACCAGCCGTTGAGTTGCTCATTAAACAACTAAAGGAACCAGGTGATAGAGTTTGACGATCCTTGACAAATTTCCAAGCAAAAGTGTATGAGGATCCCGTAAATGAGAAGTGGTTGGCAAACCGGCAAGAATCCTTCACGGATCCTTCAAGAATCCTGGATTTTTCGTGTTACTCTAACCGCATTGATACGTACACACACACACACAAAAGCGGATAATGGACGCAGCACTGAATAATAAGTCACCGTGTCGTTCTGAATGCATAAAAGAAGACCTTAATGCACTTCTTCAACACAGAATAGTATACTTTTTTTTTCTTACCTATTTGATGCATTACAAAATCATCTAGATTCTTTAGAATATCTTCAAGGTTCCCTCGACCGAAATGTATCGAATCGATTCTGCTCGGCAAAATCGCGGATATTGGGAAAAGCTGTGTCTAAAATCAATCAATACTTCGATCAATCATCAACGATATTCCTTATTATCAATGGTTCTCAACTACACTGTGGCAAAAAAGACACTTTCACCGGGTAAAACAGTGGTGAAAGTTTTTTTTCACCCCCTGAATTTGCGGTGAAAGGGCCTTTTTCGCCACAGTGTACATGGAGACACTGAGAAATCTTTAATTAAGTCTGGAATTTAATCATTCTATTTTCAGAATATTAAATTCTTGTCTGATAAAGTCAATTTAAGGTTTAAAAAATATTTTAATAAGGTTTCTACATAGTTCAGAGAAAATAAGCGGAATAGCAGAAACGAAAAAAGCTTTAGAATTTCATTTAAAAACTAATTTTGCACTAAAAGCTGCCGTATTCAAGCTGAAACTTCAATGAAGAATTCCCAGAAACGTCCAATACATCAAAAAGCGAAAAAATCCGGTGAAAATCGGTGGAGTAAAAGCGAAATTTACGAAGTGCCGAGCGTCTGCTTCAGCGGCGTGGCGGTGCGACGTTGCCAGTTCGCGCGTTAAAGACTTTGAAACGAAATTACGGGCAAACAGTTAAGAATCGATGTAGCAAACTATATATTTTCTGAATCAGCGACAAATTCTCTTGAATCCTCATTTGAAGCTTTTTAATTAAAAGAGCGTCCCTATGCTTGCTAGATTGGTGGAAAGCAAACACGAGACGCCAATAACTTCTTTGTTGCTTTATTTGAACGAAGTCTTTTCCGTTTCCGTGTGAAATCAATCGATAGTTAAGTACATAGTGATAACATGGAGATAACACTGTTATCTCCGATTGTTTGTCCTGTGGCAAGAAGTTCGTTAACGGTTCGCTTGTTGTCCGCGTGTTTAGCCTCTGATAATTCAAGTGAGCTAATCAATGATAATTCCCACAGAAAAGTTTTCTCCAATCATACAGTAACCTCTAGGGCATCACAGTCGATTCATTTTCTCTTCCTAGTATAATTTTAGTGTATATTTAATAATAGATTATATTTAACCAACTTCAGGTCGTATATTACTTAATTCACAAGTTAGTAATTGGCCTAAACTTGGAATTAATTAGCTAATTATTGAACTTCTGAGTTAACTTTCGCCTTCGTAGAAAAGTTGCAAATCCTTATGGAAACTCACTTAAGCGAAATAATCCCAGTGTTTCACAAAACTTATTAGGTTTCCTACTTTCTTTTTTTTTCACTCGGATATTAAGTTCCTGTATAACATTTCCCAGTAATTTAAGCTTCACTTGCTTCTTTTACTCAATAACTAACACATTAATTGAACTTTCAGTCGCACGAAGTTAATTTAACGAACAGTAATCAACTCTATCTGTTGTGGAACAGAGAACTGAGTTCAAAAGTGGCGCCATCTGTCAACGCCATCTAGCGGTCAAACCAAGAACTACGTACTGCTTTTTTTAACTTTAAATTTTCCTTTTAAATATTTTGCGAGCAGTATTTCGACTTCTAAATAGTTAAAAATAGATAAGTAATTTTAATATTTATGGATTAATTTTCCACGAATCTAAGAATGGTTTCAAAGCTGTTGTGGACGAAAAAGGTGCGAAACATGTGGTATGACGAAGCAAGCAAGCTTGTCCTTGGCTTTTTCTCAGTCGTTTTTCAGCACCCGAAAACTCGAGAAATATGAAAACATACGAAAATTATAATAAAATAACTTCTTAATTGATTCATGGGAATAATGAGGGAATAACTTGAAATTTTTAGAGGGAAATTCAAAGATTTGGTCGCGAACTAGTGCTTCCACTTGGCAGGGAAATTCCCTCAATAGGGAAAATGGAGAGAAAAGTAAATTTAAACAAATGTAGCTTTACTTAGTAGCACGGAGGGAGGGGAAAAAAGGGAAATTGGTATTTTCAAGTGGAGGGGGAAAAAGGGGAAAAAGGGGAAAAAAGGGGGAAAAAGTGGAAGCACAGTCGCGAACCCCCGTTAGGTTTTGCCTGCAGTACCGGTTGTGGTGTTTTTGAGGCTGAAAAATGCGTTTGACAGTTCAGTCAAGTTTGTTCGTTTACCAAAGCAAGTCGATGTTTACCTGTATCTCTACATTTGAAAAAATTTTTCAACAGTTAAATTCTGTCTCTGGATAATTCAGTTTACAATTAGATAACAAGAGCCACTTAACTTCAACAAAATCCTTAAAAAGTTCAGCTTAAAAATCGTATGATGTTAAGCGATTCTACTCGTTTCTGTGCTACGAATAAAGGTAAGATTTAACTAATATGAATGAATTAGTAGTTTAATTTGATAGTTTCATTTGTTAATAGTTGATTACTAGTTTGAATTTTTATTTTCCAACGGCTGTTTTTGTGTGTTGAACTTGAGTTGAGTTGAATATTGGGTCATTGCTGTGCCCGAGGGCTCGGAAACGGTCAAACCCAAATACCGTTTCCACATGTTTGGACTATTTATTCATTTCAGTATTCACTATTTATTACAATATTGTAATTGTATTGCATATTTATATTTATGATATTTATTTAACTTGTTTATTTCGAATTAAATAGTCAGCTGTTTGAGTGAGTGGCGGAGCGAGTGAATTTGTGAGTGAACGCATGAGTGAATGAAGGGGAATGAATGGGTGAACGAGTGAATGAACGGGTAAATGAGTGAATGAATGAGTAAGTGAATGAAGGGGAATGAATGGGTGAACGAGTGAATGAATGAGTGAGTGAGTGATTGGATGAATGGGTGAATGAGTAAGTGCATGAGTGAATGAACGGGTTAACAAGTGAATGAATGAGTGAACGAATGAGTGAGGAAGTAATTGGATGAATGGGTGAATGAGTAAGTAAATGAGTGACTGAATAAGTGAACGAGTAAATGAACGAGTGACTGAATAAGTGAATGAATCGGTAGAAAACCCAGAGCTCGTCTATTATCTGTATCACTTAATACCATATCATAGTAATTTACTATTAAATAAGAATATATTTACATTATTTAGGTTTAACATTATTTAAATTAGTTAAGGTTAAAGTGCAGACGGACATGAGGCGCCATATTGAGACATTCAATGACTAGTTTGTATGTAAAAGCTAACGCCCTTTTCCCACGTCCCCGAACGAAAGTACGAGGGGAAAATTCCCTGTGTTTATGTCAAAAGGTGATAAACCCGGAAGTTTGGCTATGCAACCCTGTGATTAATCGTCATCTGAATCAATTAAGTTAATTACCGAAACCGTAACTCGATACTTTGTTCTCCATCCAGGTCCAGTTCAAACAAAATGAGAAGAAATCTATTGCGGATTCTGCCTATTTTCGTCTGTATCGTCTCATCGAAGGCCAATTGTAAGTTTCTCTTGTTAATTCTAAGTTCTAATTAATTAAGTTGAATGAATTTTGTTGGAACCTAGTATGCAATACTGAGAACGGTCAGCCGAATATTATCGTCGATATCCAAGAGAGTCGCGGACAGCGTACGTTTGAATTTCCCGCCATTTTAGTGGACGAAAACTAAAGTCAATTTTGATTGAATTGCAGAAATTAATCAAACGACGAAACCAGAATTTCTTCCAATAACGGGTATCCTGGACGAAGAAATCTCTCTTCAGATTTTTTCGTCAACAAAGCCTGTATTTGAGCTGGTCAACAAAAAACTGCAGTTAATTGCTCCGCTTGACCGAGACTCTGGAGATTTATCCTCAGTTATTGTGCAGGTAAAAATCCCCGAGAAACTTCCCCAATCGATCCTTTTGATACAATAACTTTTCTTCTGTGAAGGTTTCGTGTACAGTAAGAAGTACAGGACGTCGCAGGAATATTCCAGTCATTGTACGCGTGTCCGATGTTAATGACAATGCACCGCGTTTCCAGAACCAACCTTACTGGACACAAGTTCCTGAGGTAATATAATTTCATTTATCTGCGGTCGTAATTGCTGTAGGAAGTGTTTGAGGGTTCCAGGTTTGTTATAGAAAACCACTGGGCTTTGGTGAATGAAAGCTCAAAGGAAAACCGACATTTATACGATTTTTTTTTTCTTTTTTGTAAATTATTGAAGGGTCAGCGGATGTGCGTATTGTTTCCTCATATCCGTTGCATTTTATAGTAATATATTGAAATTTTAATGGCGAATTATTCACGCGTAACACTATTGTGTGTGTCGCATTCCGGGAGGAAGTTTTCCTCTAATGATATGCTAACCCGCATTCTCTACTAACCCATATTACATTTCCTCTCCTTTCGTTCATGAGTTTTGCACACGAAAACTTTCCACTGTAGAAATTTCAACCATTGTTGTTAAAGGGTTTTGTTGATTTCTCTCGTTCAAAAGATGAATTATGCGAGAAGGAAAAACACGCACGACCTGCTCCTGGAAAGCTTGTGTCTCAATTAAACGTACAAAAGAAAACTCTACTCTAAGTAATATTGTTTCTATTTAAGCAATATAATTACAAATCAATAGATAAAATTCATTTCTATTTTTAAGTATAGTGCAGTTCTTATTCTGATGGATTTTTGTTCAACACGTCGCCATCTTTGCTTTAATTCCTAGGACCTGCCGGTAGGTGGCGTTGTTTACAGTAGGATCCTGGCCGAGGACCACGATGCTGGCATCAACAAACTTGTTGAATACAAAGTAATTCGAGGAGAAAACTCTTCTTTCGACGGTTTCGGAGTTTTCGAGTTCCGAGCTTCGCACCAACCCGTTCTGACGACAGTCCGCGAACTCGGTTACGAGCGCCAGCCCTCATACCTTGTCACCGTTGTTGCGTCGGTACGATCTTGAGCAATTTTTTTTGCTGATATACTTAAGTAACTTATTTTCTTAATGATGTATTGCAGGATAGGGCATTAAATCCTTCAGACAGGTTATCATCGACTGCAACAGTTACTGTCCAAATAACGAGGGCTGCGAATCGTCAGTTGACGTTCAAACACCAACGATACTTTGCTAAGGTATTTTGTACGATAATTATCGTACGGCCTTTGAAGTGTACGTTAATTGAACCTCTCATTTAAACGTCTTTTATCATTTCTATAAGATTTATTATTTATCTTTTTTCCAGATTCAAGGCGGAGCGGGAGTTCTCGGGACGGTGAACGTCGAACCTGAACGAATATCATTAGTCGAAACAAACTCTGACAGAAGTTCTGTGCGTTACTCGCTGGACGATGGCGCACACCCAAACTACGCAGATTATTTTCAGATTCACCCATCTTCTGGATTCATCAGGCAGATGAAACCTGTGGATCAGAGCGAGGTGCAGAAGTTCGAACTACTCATTAAGGTGTTTTATGACAACACAAACCTTAAAATTAAATTATTAATTTTTTTTTTGGGAAAGGCTGAAGAAGTTGGTGCAGAACGAAGAATTTCGGTTGTCCCACTAGTAATCACAGTAGAAAGTCCAGACTTGCATCCACCCGTTCTAGTCGCCACGTCCGACGAAGGAGTTGTCGAGGAAAACACACCAAGAGGTACCGTTGTAGCTGCGTTACACAAAGACGGAAGTCCTCTACAACTTCGAGTGTTTGACCAGGATCTAGTAGGAAAAATCCTTGTGGAAAATTGAACTTGAATTTGAATCTGATTTTTACGTTTTACAGGGTGCTGCTGACCTGCGCTCGCAATTCCGGATTGAGTTGACAACTTCAGTTTTCCGGGTGAACCAAGATGGATATCTGGAAGTTGCTACGAATAAGTTGGACAGAGACCCGCCAAACCCCAGTGTCCATTCTTTCCAGGTTAATATGGGACCAGTAGTAGTAATAGTAGTAGCAGTGATAGCGGTAGCAGCAGTGATCGTAGTAGTGATAGTATTAGTGATAGTAGTAGTAGCAGTGGTAGTATAGCAGTAGTAGCAGTTGTAGTAGCAGTAGTAGCAGTAGTAGTAGTAGTAGTAATAGCAGTGTAATAGTACTAACAGTAGAAGTAAATATAGTAGTAGTAGTAATAGCAGTATCAGTAGTAAAAGTAGTAGTAAATGTAGTAGTAGTGGTAATAGCAGTAGGAGATGTAATAGTATTAACACTATTAGTAGTAGTCATAGTAGTAGGAGTAGCAGCATCAGTAGTAATAGTAGTAGTAGTAGTAGTAGCAATAATAGCAGTAGTAGCAGCACTAGTAATAACAGGAGTGGTAAACGTAGTAGTAGTGGTATTGCAGTACCAGATGTAATAGTAGTAGTGCTATTAGTAGGTGACAGTAGTAGTAGCAGCACTAGTAGTAGTAGTAGTAGTAGTAGCAGTATCGTTACTAAGAGCAGTAAGAGATGTAGTAGTTGTAATACTAACTAAGAACATTCTATTAAATTTTTTGTTAAATAGGCTATTGCCAGACAAATCAACGGAGACGACGTTACAGCTCCCATCTTTCTGAAAGTCCACATCAATGACGTGAACGACAACAGTCCCCGATTTCTGTCGATGAAACCCGTTTCTTTAGAGGCTGGCGATTCCAGACGCGTTGTGACTCAGGTAAAATCAACTTATGAATTTATTATGATTGTTATATGCCATGTAAATAATAATCTTTAATTGTTGTTAATTCTTTTTCCTTAAAAGTCCCGGTATAACCTTCACTTCTCATTAACCTTAAACTTTACCCATATAAGGGCCCCATTATTCCATCGTTAGTTAGCTCTGATCCAGGTCCCTTCTAGTAAATTACCTTCCAAGCTTCTTAATAAACAATAGCATCATCCAAAACCATATTTCATTCATTCGTTCCTTCTTAACAATAATATCGCTAATAATATTTTGATAAACGTTAAAAGGCTCAAGCTCGGGACGACGACTGGGCGGAGAACGGAGAGATTTCGTATCGTCTCGTCTCGGCAACCAATAATGGGGAAAACAAATTCTCCATCAACAGTCGAACGGGTATCGTTGAAGTTGTTGGTGCCGTTGCTAACGGAGAACGATATCTTCTAACAATCGAGGTATCTTGACAAATCGAAAAAAACTATCAGCGTTTTTGTTTTTCTTTTTTAACTAAGCCTAACGACAATCTAGGCACGAGATGGTGGCGGAAAAGCTTCACAAGGAGTAATCGAAATCGTTATCATTGCGGGACCAAATCTCCGAGCTCCGGTTTTCCAGAAAGATTCTTACGAAGTTTTTCTCAGCGAGGGAACTGCGCTCAACGCTTCTGTCGTTACTGTGCAGGTAAAAATACATGAAATAGTTAAAAAAAAATACTTCAGTAAACTGAACTTTAAGCTTTATTGTAACTAATCACTAATTTTTTACAGGCTCGGGATCCTGAAGGCGAGGAAGTGTCGTATTCGATAGTATCGGGAAACGAGATGCGGCATTTCGCGATTTCCCGCAGAACGGGAACGATTTTTGTCGCCGCTTTGATTGACCGTGAAGAACTGAGCAGATACACATTGGTAATTTTCAATAATATACATAAAATTATTCATGTATAGAGAGAGTGACAAAATTAAATAAATAAAATAGCTTTATTAAATTTTTATAACTTTTTTTGTATTTTACTAACCCTTCTGTTGTATTACGTGGTATTAATATGGTGTGGGATTAAGTTATAATTTCTATTATATTTTCCCAAGTAAAAATTTACTATAGCTCTAAACTCTAGTGTTGCACCCTAGTATTTTGTAACGTAGTACACAGTTTTACTAAAGTGCACTGCAGTAAATTTTTACCTACGTTTTGTTTTGCAGATTGTGAAGGCGGAGGATCCGAGCGGCTTGTTCAGCAGGGCGACGGTTCAGATCCGAGTGACGGACATCAACGACCGCAACCCAGAATTCGTCGATTTGCCTTACGTTTTCCGAGTCAAAGAGAGCGACTTCACTGGATACATCGGCAGAGTCCACGTAAAAATAATAATAATAATAATAATAATAATAATAATAGTAGTAGTAGTAGTAGTAGTAGTGATAATAGTAATGTAGTAGTAGTAGTAGTAATGTAGTAGTAGGACTAGTACTAGCACTAGTAGTGGCAATAGGCTTTCTAGCCTTGACGGAGAATAAATAAATGGTGTAGTGAATAAAGTACTAATAATACGGGCAATAATAATGATAATAATAAAGCAGTTAATTCTATAATATTTAATTATAATACTGAAAATAGGCACGGGATGCCGATTTGGACCTCAACGGCCAAGTTCGATACTCGATCCCCGTGGAATCGATATTCGCAGTCAATCCACAAACTGGAGAAATTCGATCGAAGATCAAATTAGATTACGAAAAAGAAAAGGTAAAATTAAATCGATTTTTATCATACGATAATAATATTGATTGAAACTTTTTATATTATTACTAATATTTATTTATTTACTTATTTCTATTATTATTTACTGCAATTAGGTTCATTACATTACGGTAACGGCGAAAGACGGGGGCCTGGAACCGCGAATCGCTACGGCGACAGTAACCGTTCTGGTAATCGATGTTCCGGACGAACCGCCACGGTTCGCCAAGGTTCGCTACGATATCAACGTCCCGGAGAATGAGGTCGACTACAACGTGCTGCAAGTCAAGGCAAGAAAATTTTTTGAACCGTTTTTGCAAAGATAAAAGGTTTACTCAAGGTTTAAACCGTTTGTCGAACCGATCCGGGAAACGGTTACTGATGAGTTCAGTACTCGGATTCGGTTACGATCTTTTTACATTTTGAGATAAATTCAATAAAAGTTAAGCCAAGGAAACTTTTTGAACCGACCCTGACATAGTGAAAAGGTTTACTGAAGGTTTAAACCGTTTTGTTGAACCGATTTAGGCAGAGGATGCGGATTCGGATCCGAGCATCACCTACGTTATCAAGCAGGGCGATGATGATAAGTTCTACATCGATTCCAAGACTGGAACGGTACGAACCAGAAGACCTTTGGACTACGAACGACAGAGGGAGTTTATCCTCACTATCGGAACCTTGGAAAATAACGATCCTGCTGATCCTTCTGCTTCAGTCAGAGTCGTTATCAATGTCCAGGTATCGTATAAAAATTATTAACAATCTAATAAATTTACCCGTAAATGGAATAAAATGAATTTGCAATTTTTTTCATTTACTAATTAATTTTTATTCGATATATCAATTATTTAATTATTGAGTTTATTTATTAATTTATTACTTATTTCTTGATTTTTCTATTCCATTTATTCTTAATTAATTAATTTATTTATTTATTTATTTTAATAATATTTAAATTCCAAGGACCGCAACGACGTGCCCCCGATTTTCACCACGTCGCAGAAGCCAATCAGATTGCAGAGCACCGTCCCCGTTGGTCACGTGATCACTACGCTGGTAGCCATAGACACTGACGGATCGTCACCCAATAATATCGTAATATAGAAATCAATTTTAAAAATGTAAACTAATAATACGATTATTTTTAGTTGCGCTACGAAATAGTGAATAACGAAAAGGCTCTGAGATTTTTCCGCCTGGATCCTGATTCTGGAATCCTGCAAGTCAAAGATGATCTCAGGAAGGATTTCCAAAGCGAATATTCCGTAAAAAATATGTTTAAATTAATATATTCAAATATTATTAATATTAATAAATAACGTAATTTTATATTTTTCCTTTTTTATTTATTTTATTTTTTTGTTTTCGTGTATTTTCATACTGATAATAATTAATTACTGATTAATTATGTTTATTGGCAGATTGAAATCAAAGCCTATGATCTTGGGACTCCGTCTCTGTCGTCTACTACAGTTGTTCTAGTCTTTGTTGACCACGTTGTTCCAGTGGCTGGAGAAGTTTCTCCAGGATTTTCTGATCACGTGTACACGGCGTCCGTAGCGGAAGACGCCCTGGCTAATACGCTGGTCAAGAACCTGTCCATTATCAATAAACCCAAAGAGGTTGTGCCCATTAGCTGCGATATTGTCTCGGGAAACGAACAAGGTGATTACTTTTATGAGTAGTAATATGTACGAGAAGGAGGAGTAGCAGTAGTAGTTAGGAGGAAGACTAGGAAGGGTAGTAGTAGTAGTAGTAGTAGTAGATGTAATGCGAGTAGTAATGGCAGGAGGAAGAGGAAATGTAAAAGAGTAGTAGTAGTAGTAGTAGGAGAAGGAGGAATAATAGGAAGAGTGGTAGTAGCAGAAATAATAGTAGGATGAGACCGAGTGGTAGTAGTAATAGTAGCAGATGTAATGGAAGTGGTATTGGTACGAGGAGGAGGAGTAATAGGACGTAGTAGTAGTAGATCTATTGGGAGTAGTAGTAGTAGTGGGATGACATAGAGTGGTGGTAGCAGGAGGAGGAGGAGAAGGAGGCATAATAATACTAGCAATAGTAGTAGTAGTAGAAATATCAGGGGTAGGAGTAATAGCAGTAGTAGTAATAGTAATTGTAGCGGTAGCAGTAGTAATGGTAGCAGCACTAGTAACAGTGGAAGTGGTGGAAGAAGGAGTAGTTATAGTAGTAGTAATATTTTCATAATTTTTATTATTTTTACTAGTACTATTGATTTTTGTGTTCTTATTTTTGTGTTTCACAGATGCATTCTTCTTGAAGGACACTGTTGACAGGAACTGCGAGCTTCGCTTGAAGCGAGAGATTCTGGACTTTGAAAAAACGCAATCCTATTCGCTGACTGTCCGCTTGAAGACCGTCTCCACTTTCATGGAAGTCCCAAAAACCGCTCGTGTAAGAAACTAGAAAAAGTGAACTTGGAAAAAAAACTTCATAAGAATATGCAGTACCACTACTACGGCTAATACCTCTACTACTATTAGCTGCTACTACTATTACAACTGCTACTGCCCCTACTAAAACTAATACTACTGCTACTATTATTTCTTCATTTACTACTCATACCACACTACTTTGATAATGCTACTGCTACTGATACTACTACTATTACTACTACTACGACTTGTAATGTTTCCGTTACTACTACTGCTACGACTACGATTACTACACCTACTACTAGTGCTACTACTACCGTTATACCTACTACTACATCTGCTACTAATGCTGCTGCTATAATTACTACTACAACTACTGCTACTGCTGCTACTACTACTACTACTATTGCTGCTGCTTTTAGTATTACGACTATTACTACTACACCTACTTATATCACTGCTGCTACTACTACTGCTACTGTCACTACTACTATTACTACTACTACAACTACTACTACTACTACTTCTGCTACTGCTACTTTAAATAGCATTAACAAGATGAATGGCATTCAGGTGGATGTGATGATCATCGACGTCAATGACAACGCCCCGGAATTTCTCTTCCACTTACCGGAGCATCGATTCACAGCCAACAAGTTTTACGCAACGATTCCGGCGGACGCGCAGATCTCGACCATCTTGTATCAAGTCCAAGTATCCACAATTCCCTTACCAATATAACATTGAATACATTCAATAATAATAATGATAATAATAGTGTTTAAACTAATTTGTATAAGAACATAATATTACATTTTATTAGTTACATTTAACTATTATTTACGTATAATTTTTGAAAAATCTTTTTTATTTACAATTTAATTACTATTATTTTATAACTAGTTGATTTCGTGTATTCAATTATTGAACGATTTAATTTACAATTTAATTTTTCAATTATTCAGTAGTTTCGTTGCCTATTTAATTGTTTATTATTTGGAAAAATTTTTATAAGAACATAATATATTATCATATTTTAGTAGTAATTTATTTCGTTATCTACGTAATTATTTTTAATTTAAGTTATTACTTATTTCACCATTTATTTATTAAGTTAATTATTTATTTGATTATTTATTATCCAGACGAATTTGTATAAGAAAATAATATAAATAATTACATTTTAATATTAATTGATTCGATTTGTTATTTATTTCTACATTTATTTATCAATTTTATTTGCTACTTCATTGTCTACTTAATTATTTTTTTATTAACATTTAATTTTTAAAATTTTTAAAGGCTGAGGATCGCGACAGCGGAGCCCTTGGCCAAATCCTCTACGAAATCTCGGAAGACAAGTCAAATTTAAATCTGTTCTCCATGGAGAGCAGCACCGGAGTAATCCGCAGCAGCAAAACCATCGACTTGAATCAAGTGTCCCCGTATTTGCCTTTGAAGTTGTCCGTTAAAGCCAGAGACAACCCGGGACATGTGAATGGCTACAGAGAGACCACTGCTCCGTTAATTGTATTTATTTTCAGTAAAAATTTATTTAAAATATTTTTAAATATTATTTTATTTGTTATTCAAGGTTAATATTGTGGAGCAGCATCATCGTCTGGTGCTGCTTATCAAAGCAACAGCCGAACAGGTCCATTACAACAGATCTGAGCTGCTGGACGTGATTCAGCAGCAAACAGGTTTAATCATCCGCATAGAGAAGATCCAGCCCAAGCAGACGGGATCATCAAACACCCAATACGATCCTTCGTCTTGCGAGGTTCGGTTTCACTGTATCGATCCGCAGAACGATGCAATCCTTCCCAAAAATCATCCGCGAATCAACAGGTTTCCTTGTTATCAATAGTTAATTAGATTAAGTAATTAGTTAAAATGTCAGCCTACTCGAATATGAATTATCAGTAGTTATGAAAGCTGTTATCAGTGGTTATCCTTGATTTTTCAGTTCGCTGATGTCTACTGAAGCTTACGAGGATTTATCCAAGTCCCTGGCTTCTCAGCTTCAGCTCCAGGTATCGGAAATTTATCCACTGCAGGATCACTCACGACCCACCGAGACCTTGAAGCCCTTGAGAGGAACAGCCCAGGCCTGGGAAGGAGTCCCTGCCGCCCTGATCGCTGTCGCAGGACTCGTCTTCGTCCTGGCCCTCGCCGGATCTTTCTATTTATGCGTCTTATGGCGGAGGTAACTGTTGAAATATATTATTTAATCTAATTGTATTCATAAATATATGTCACAGGTAAATATTAAGATAATTGATGAATTCTCATCACGTTTCATTATTATATGGCGAAGGTAGATAGTGAATCTAATTATTAAGTTTAATTGTATTTAATTACTTTTGATAATTTTACTGGTTAGTCCGGATAAAATTTAATTATACCTAGTTATTATGTTCTGTCGATAATTGTTAGTTCTTAATTTTGATCAATTTAATTATATTTAATCACTGTATTATATTAATGATCTTTTTTAGTTACTAATTTGTCTAATTTAATTAATATTCCGTTATTCTGTTATATTAATCATAATTTTTAGTTCTTAATTTTGATCAATTTAATTGTATTTAATCACTGTATTATATTAATTATCTTTTTTATTTGTTAATTGGATTAATTTAATTCATATTTCATTATTCTATTATATTAATCATAATTTTTAGTTCTTAATTTTGATCAATTTAATTGTATTTAATCACTGTATTATATTAATTATCTTTTCTATTTGTTAATTGGATTAATTTAATTAATATTCCGTTATTCTATTATATTAATCATAATTTTTAGTTCCTACTTTTGATCAATTTAATTGTATTTAATCACTGTAATACATTAATTATCATTTTTAGTTGTTAATTGGATTAATTTAATTAATATTTCATTGCAATTTTTTATCAATCATAATTTTTGCGGTTAATTTGGATTCATTTGATAATAATCAGTGGATTTAATAATTTTTTTTTCAATCGGTACTGAATGTACAAAGAAACTAAAATCTTCAATAAAGCATAATTAATTACAATCTTAAGTAATTATATTTATTTACCTCCATCTCGGCTAAGGTCTGCAAGTAATTACATAATTAGTAATTATATTTATTTATTTATTTACCTTTCATCTCGGTTAAGGTCTGCAAGTAATTATAAATCGTATTATTATTTTTTTTCAATTAATTAACGAGGATTTTGATTGGACGAAGGTACAAGTCGGCTAAACTGAAGCATCCGCAGCCTTTCATCATCATCCCGCGCTACGATTCCGTCGTCAGCGATCCAAACCCCAAGGAATACGAGACTCAGGTAAAACTTGGATGCGTAAATGGGAGTGATAACACTGATAACACGTTGATAACACACTGATAACAATACATTGAGGATCTCCCTTTCTACTTATAGTTTCCCCTTTTTCCTTTCTTCCCTTATTTTTTCACTTTTTCCTCTCAGTCCTAGAATAAAAGGCTTCACTTCCAAATTTTTCCCATTTCACTCTTTTCGTATTTTTCCCATTTTCCCCTCCTTGCTAGAATAAAAGCTTCAATTCTACATGTCCCTCGATTCTCTGTTTTCTTCTTTTTCCCTTTTCAGACCCCATTTTTCCGTTCTCCAGGGAATTTCCCTGGTAAGTGGAAACACTAAGCACCGCCAGTATTTCCACCTTAAGCTTCCCATTTTCCCCTCTTCCCTTATTTTTCCTTTTTTCCCCTCTGTGCTAGAAGAAAAGCCTTGACTTCTAAATTTCCCCCTTTTCCCTCTTTTCTTATTTTTCCTTTTTTCCCCTCTGTGCTAGGATAAAAGGCTTCAATTCTAAATTTTCTCTTGTCCGTCCTCCCTTGTTTTTTCCCTTTTTCCGCTCTATGCTAGAACAAAAGGCTTTACTTCTAATTTTTCCCTTTTCCCTCTTTTCTTATTTTTCCCTTTTCAGACCCCACTTTCCTCTTTTCCAGGGAATTTCCCTGCAAAGTGGAAACACTGAGCACCTCTGTGTTATCACCATGTTATCAAGTAATCTTCCAATCCGATAATTACCTTATAATTACTTGATCCAATAAACACACGCTGCAATGTTTCCATGGCAACCGGCATATTACTTACATCCCCCGTTTAATTAGAATATTTATATTATTAATATTAATATAATTAGTTTTTGATCACCTGTAAAGGATGAATTTTTTAAAATGTATTTAAGTTAATTAATTATGATTACAGATAAATATTATTTTTATCACTATTTATTATTATTATTAATTATTATTATTATTAAATTTTATGAATTATTATTATAATTTGCAGATGCTTCAGTTGAGTGTCAATACGGAAGAGTCGGATTCTAGTGCGGATTTCAAGATGGACGTCAGCACCCAGCGAAGCCATGCCTATCACTTCAACGAAATGCCACACGGCAATCCTGCACCACAGCACAGATCCACCAACCGATCCTCAGGTTCGGAAAACTCAATACTAGTAGTAGGAGGAGGAGTAGTAAGAGTAATACTAGGAGTAATGGTAGCAGTAGCAGTAGAAGTAATAGTAGTAGCAGTAGTAGTAGTAGCAGGAATAATAGTAGTAGTAGTAGTAGTTGGAGTAGCAGTAGCAGAAGTAGTAGTAAAAGTAGTAGTAGTAGTAGAAGTTATGGTAGTAGTAGGAATTGGAGTAGCAGTAGTAAAATTAGTAGTAGAAGTAGAAGTGGTATTAGTAGTAGTATCAGCAGTAGCAGTAGCAATAACAGTAGTAGTAGTTGTAGCAGCAGTACTATCAGCAGTAGTATTACTAGTAGTAGTAGTAATATACGAATACCAACAAATACTAGCATTAATCGTAGACTAATTCATGACTAATTCAAATTTCGGTAAAACTTATCATGAATTATAATAATATTAGATTTGATTAAAGTTGTTACAACTATTATTATTACTACTACTACTACTATTACTATTACTATTACTTATTATACTAATATTTAACACGTATGAAATCGAATATTGTATGTTTCTTATTCGTTTGACTGGCAGGTCGGAGAAGTTGTGGGAGCTCTTCTTCGGAATCGGATTTGGCAACGCTGCGGGCTTCCAGCTTGGCCGGCAATGGATTCTCGGAATTCTCCACTTCGCAGTTTTTCAGAAACCAGTCACCCATCCCTACAAACAACCCTATCTACGCGGGGTACGGGTAAATTTCAACCCTCCCCCGAGCATTTTTTGAAAATTTTCATTGTTACTACCCCACAACACTTTCCCTCCACTTTTTGGCCACTTTTCATCTAATTTTCATCTACCATTTCATCCACTTCTCCCTCCACTTTTTCTCTACTTTTCAACTAGCTTTTCAACTAGCTTTTCATCCGCTTTTCGTCTACTTTTGATCTAGTTTTCATCCAGTTTTTCGTCCACTTTTTCTCCACTATTTCCAAAATTTTGATTCGGTTTTTCGTCTACCATCTCAACCACTTTTCCCTCCACTTTTTCCAAACTTTTGATTCCGTTTTTCATCTACTATTTCAACCACTTTTCCCTCCACTTTTTCTCTACTTTTCAACTAGCTTTTCATCCGCTTTTCATCTAGTTTTCATCTACCTTTTCATCCATTTTTTCTCCACTGCTTCCCAACTGTTGATTCCGTTTTTCATCTATCATTTCAACCACTTTTCCCTCCGCTTTTTCTCTACTTTTCAACTACCTTTTCATCCCCTTTTCATCTAATTTTCAACTAGTTTTCATCCAGTTTTTCATCCACTATTTCCAAACTTTTGATTCGGTTTTTCATCTACCATTTCAACCACTTTTCCCTCTACTTTTTCTCTACTTTTCATCCACTTTTCGTCCACTTCGTCTATAATTTCTCGCTACTTTTCAACTAGTTTTCATCCACTTTTTCTCCACTACTTCCCAAATTTTGATTCAATTTTTCTTCCACTTTTCAACCCGTTCTTCTCCACTTTTCATCCACTTTTCTACTTTTTCCCTTTTTTCTCTACGTTTTCCCCTACTTTTCATCCACTTTTTCCTTACGTTTTCCTCTACTTTTTCATCCGCTTTTTCAAGCAGTTCTCTACCCTTCTCTAGGAACTCTAAAATATTCTGGGTTTTTCCGTCGTTTCCCCATTACTTCTCCAGTTTCCTAGAATTCCCACGATTCTCCATGATGGACCCCTTAACTTTGTCCAGCACACAACTCGTAACACCTCTCCAGGTTTCCCAGGATCCTCCATGACAGTGTTTCCGCTTCGCAGGGAAATTCCCTGAAACAAGGGGAAAATGGGGAAAAGGGAAAATCTGAAAATACAGCTTTGTATTCTGGTACACAAGGGGAAAGGAGGAAATCAGGGGAAAAGGGAAAAAGGGGAAACTGAAAGTGGAACCACTTCTCTTAAGTTCAATAGTATTAACACGTTCTATGATCTCCTAAGACTTTTTCCCCATTTTTTCCCCCTTCTGTTTCCCCTGGCACACTTACACGTGCTGTTATCAACCTTATCAAGTGTTATCCAGTGTTACTAACTCAGTTGTCTTTCTATTCGTAGGTCCGACGAAGATGTGTCGCAATACGCAAGTGCTACTAACTGCAACGTGACATTCAAAAGCAAACTGAGTCACCTGGGCATTGCAGAAGCTTCCACAGAACTCTGAAAACGTCTCCAGAACGTTTGACTAACTCATATTCACGAACCAGTTTACCTACCAGCAAGCCTTGGCTTGGTAGGGAACGCAAATAAAAATATATATATTTAATCAAACCTAATTTTTTTGTTATGAAAATTACAAGTTTTTAAAAGTTTCCTACCAAGAGACTAGATGCTGGTAGGTAAGTGAATATGGGATCTTGAATTGCTGTGTATTTCTTATGGCGTTTTGCAAGTGTATATTCACAACGTGTTTTCTTTTTAGAGAAATTGATTGCAGAATAATACAAAATGTGCAAAAAATATTTTTCGCAATACTCAGAAGACTTTCTAGAGAATTAACGGGAAAATTTTCGCAAATTTTTTTTTTTTTGCAATCCCGGTTTGAAAGGATTTCGCAAGAAACTGGACGTTCGCAAAAATTCTGCGAAATCCAAGTAAATCCTCTACCGCGAAAAATACGACCGTTTGAAAAATAAAACCTGCTGACTCATTCTCTATCTTTGTATAATATATTATAATTATATTAAAAAATATATTTCCATATAAAAGATCCATTAAGATAGGCTCTAGGGAATCAAATAGGCAGAAAATGAAGGGAAAAATTCTATTCCTTATTGATTACTAAGAAAGCATAGCAACAGAGGTGACCTTTGACCTTGTACGCGGGACGGAAGCAACGTTTCCAGGTTCTACTTCGACGAATCATGGTTCCTGGAACGGTTCCTCGGAAGGTCCGCAACTTCTCCAGTAGAAAAAAAAATACAATAAAATTAATATAATATAATATTTAATTATAATAATATATAATATAAATATTAAAATTTTCAGTTTGTATTAAAAATATTTTGCTTACTACAGCCTTGGTAAGTATTCCGTCCATTCATTTCATCCTGTGTAATTTTATTTGAATTTTGAATTTTGTATGAAAATTCAGTACAGCCTGGAATAAAATTCAGGAAATAGTTTTAATTTAATTGATTTATAATTGTATTAATTAATATTATAATTAAAGCGAATAATATATACCAACTACTGAAATACTAACAAGTTTAACGAATACGGCTGTAAAAATAAGTTTAAAAATTAATTAAAAAATTCTATTAATGTCTTAAGATTTTATTAAATTTAAGTATTTAGTTATAATTATTGATTTATTACAAATATTTCCTTTTAAGGAATGTGGAAGAAAGGCCCCTTGGATTTGTTGGAGTCTAATACTGAGAAGGCCTAAATAATTGCAATTTCTGGGTAAAGCCAAGGGTTCGTAGTTACGCGGAATAACACGACAGGATCTGAGGTTAGCAACAAGGCCAAGCCCCTTCAACGACCTGCCACGACCTGACATGGCTGCCTATATAAAGTCAAGCAAGTAGAATGAAATTCATCAGTTGCACAGTTGCAGCGATTCACCAACGTTCGGATTTGGCGGGCGGAAACGTTCGATCCTGTTTCGAACACGTTTGCAAACGTTTTTCATTGGCTGGTTTTTGAAAAACGTTCTATTTCCCGTAGAACGCCAACGTCAGGCGTGGGGGGCGGTAAGCCTATAAAAGGGGCTGCCGCTCTCTAACTTAGGTCATTTGAAGGGCGACCACCGTGGTGAACGGCTGCACGACGACCTCTCCTGGTTAGTGGGAACTCGGCCATTAGCGAACACGTGTTGCACTAACCGGTAGTGGGACGTCGTGTAATGCCATCAAATCTTCTGGTTTAATTTAAATTTTGTCATCACTTTAATGTGTGTTTAAGTATTTGCTATTTAATAGTTATTTACTAAATTTTGTGCGAAATTTTCGTGAGCTGTTTCGTTTCGTCGGTCCAGCGTCGAGACCTTTTTTGCCCGGGACGGGACGGTTTGGCCCCTGCGAGCTGGAAAATGGCTGCCGAGCAACGTTTACTTTCCGTAACTTGGACATCTAAATTCCGTTTTTGTTTTTGAGCCTCCCGGATTTTAATTTACTTAAATTTTGTCTTCAAGTTTTTGGTTTTGATTAGCGCTTACTTCGAATCTACAGTGTTTATGCTGAATATTAGACATTGCACTGTATGGTTCGAGGCGAACGCTGTCTACCTTCATCTTTTCCCGCTTGAAATTTAAATTTTTGCTTTTTTTCAAAGTTTGAAAAATACAAGTCATGGTGCGTTATTTCAGATTCTATTTTTAATTTAATAGAAGTTGATGTGTTTATGGAAATGGCTCAGTTGCCATGAAGGTATAGGTTTGTAATGGACCAGACCCCTGACTTACCTTAGTGTTACACAATGCAGCCATGAAGAGCTAATTATTTTAGAAGATCTTAATTTTCGATTTAAGAGAAGTTGGTGTGTTTATGGAAATAGCTCAGTTACCATGGAGGTATAGGTTTGTAATGGACTTAGACCCCTGACTTACCTTAGTGTTACAGAATGCAGCCATTAAGAGCTCATTATTTCAGAAGATCTTAATTTTCAATTTAAGAGAAGTTAGTGTGTTTATGGAAATAGCTCAGTTACCACGGGAGTATAGGTTTGTAATGGACTAGACCCCTGATTTACGTTAGGGTTATACAATTCGGCCATGAAGAGCTCATTATTTCAGAAGATCTTAATTTTCAATTTAAGAGAAGTTGGTGTGTTTATGGAAATAGCTCAGCTACCACGGGAGTATAGGTTTGTAATGGACTTAGACCCCTGACTTACCTTAGTGTTACAGAATGCAGCCATTAAGAGCTCATTATTTCAGAAGATCTTAATTTTCAATTTAAGAGAAGTTAGTGTGTTTATGGAAATAGCTCAGTTACCACGGGAGTATAGGTTTGTAATGGACTAGACCCCTGATTTATGTTAGGCTTACACAATGCGGCCATTAAGAGCTCATTATTTCAGAAGATCTTAATTTTCAATTTAAGAGAAGTCGGTGTGTTTATGGAAATAGCTCAGTTACCACGGGAGTATAGGTTTGTAATGGACTAGACCCCTGACTTACCTTAGGGTTACACAATGTAGCCATGAAGAGCCCATTATTTCAGAAGATCTTAATTTTTAATTTAAGAAAAGTTGGTGTGTTTATGGAAATAGTTCAGTTACCAAGGAGATGTAGGTTTGTAATGGACTAGACCCCTGACTTACCTTAGGGTTACACAATCCAGCCATTAAGAGCTCATAGGCCTGAAATGTTCATTATTTCAGAAGATCTTATTTTAAATTTAAGAGAAGTCGGTGTGTTTATGGAAATAGCTCAGTTACCACGGAGTGTAGGTTTGTAATGGACTAGACCCCTGACTTACGTTAGGGTTGCACAATCCAGCCATTAAGAGCTCATAGGCCTGAAATGTTCATTATTTCGGAAGATCTTAATTTTCAATTTAAGAGAAGTCGGTGTGTTTATGGAAATAGCTCAGTTACCACGGAGTATAGGTTTGTAATTGACTAGACCCCTGACTTACCTTAGTGTTACAGAATGCAGCCATTAAAAGCTCATTGTTTCAGAAGGTCTTATTTTCAATTTAAGAGAAGTTAGTGTGTTTATGGAAATAGCTCAGTTACCACGGAGGTATAGGTTTGTAATGGACTAGACCCCTGATTTATGTTAGGCTTACACAATGCGGCCATTAAGAGCTTATGATTTCAGAAGATCTTAATTCTAAATTTAAGAGAAGTCGGTGTGTTTATGGAAATAGCTCAGTTACCACGGGAGTATAGGTTTGTAATGGACTAGACCCCTGACTTACCTTAGTGTTACAGAAAGCAGCCATAGAAAGCTTATTATTTCAGAAGGTCTTGTTTTATATTTTAAGAGAACTTGGTGTGTTTATGGAAATAGCTCAGTTACCATGGAGGTATAGGTTTGTAATGGACTAGACCCCTGACTTACCTTAGGGTTACAGAAAGCAGCCATAGAAAGCTTATTATTTCAGAAGGTCTTGTTTTATATTTTAAGAGAAGTTGGTGTGTTTATGGAAATAGCTCAGTTACCATAGAATATAGATTTGTAACGGACTAGACCCCTGACTTAACGTTAGGGTTACACTATTCGGCCATTAAGAGCTCATTATTTCAGAAGATCTTAATCTTCAATTTAAGAGAAGTCGGTGTGTTTATGGAAATAGCTCAGCTACCACGGGAGTATAGGTTTGTAATGGACTAGACCCCTGACTTACCTTAGTGTTACACAATGTAGTCATTAAAAGCTCATTGTTTCAGAAGGTCTTATTTTATATTTTAAGAGAAGTTGGTGTGTTTATGGAAATAGCTCAGTTACCATAGAATATAGGTTTGTAATGGACTAGACCCCTGACTTATGTTAGGGTTACACAATGCGGCCATTAAGAGCTTATGTAGGCCTGAAATTGGTATCGTATGAGGCCTACTGTGGATTATAGCAATATTCCGTCAGTGTTTTCCACTTTCCCCTTTTTTCCCTTTTTTCCCCTCTTCCCTTATTTTTCCCCTTTTCCCTCCTTCCGTGCTAGAATATATAGGGTCTAGATTTTCCCCTTGACTCTCTTCTCTTTTTGCTTCCCTTTTCAGACCCCCCATTTCCTCCCTTTTTCAGGGAAATTTCCCTGCCAATTTGGCAACACTGTATTCCGTTAACGAAAAAGCCTAGATTTAGGAAAAATTTATTGTATTGATTATATTATAGGAGCTAGTATTATTATTATTATTATTATAGTATTATTATTATTATTATTATATTATTATTATTATTATAGTATTATTATTATCAAGGGGTCCGAAACTTCCAATAATCTTCGTACACCTAGGTCATGTTATCACTGTTATCAGCCTGTTATCTCTATGTTATCTCCGTGTTATCATATGTTATCAGATAATCTTCGTACACTTTTTCTCGGAGTTTCTGACCCTTTAATTATTATAGGATAATATACTATTATATGTTATTTATTATAGGCTCGCCATTGCGGCCATTGTTAATAAATCTAATATATAGAAATTGGCAAATTTTTTTTTTCGCTTCAAGATGTTTTGCTAATTTTTTTGCTAATTTTTAGACATAGTTTGAAGTCTGATATCCTTGTAAGGTTATTCAGGACACTGATCCGTAGTACAAGGGATTGGTCTTCAAAGGCCTCTTCAAAGCGGACACTGTTATAAAAATGGCTTCAAAGAATTTTGGTATTTTATTTATATCAAAATTTTTGCCAATTTTTAGGCATATTTTCAGGTACATTTTCAGGTAGTCTAGACACTGGTCCGTAGTGGAGGGGTTGGGTCCTTTGGTAGGCCTACTCTCGCGGGCCTCTCCATAGCGGACACTCTTATTAAATCAGCCTGAAAGAATTTTGGTATTTTATTTATATCAAAATGTTTGCCAATTTTTTTGCAGATTTTTAGGCATATTTTCAGGTACATTTTCAGGTATTTTAGACACTGGTCCGTAGTGGAGGGGTTGGGTCCTTTGGTAGGCCTACTCTCGCGCCTCTCCATAGCGGACACTGTTATTAAATCACCTTAAGAGAATTTTGGTATTTTATTTATATCAAAATTTTTGCCAATTTTTTTGCAGATTTTTAGATATATTTTCAGGTACATTTTCAGGTATTTTAGACACTGGTCCGTAGTGGAGAGGTTGGGTCCTTTGGTAGGCCTACTCGCGCGGACCTCTCCATAGCGGACACTCTTATTAAATCAGCTTCAAAGAATTTTGGTATTTTGTTTATATCAAAATATTTGCCATTTTTTTTGCAGATTTTTAAGCATATTTTCAGGTACATTTTCAGGTATTTTAGACACTGGTCCGTAGTGGAGAGGTTGGGTCCTTTGGAAGGCCTACTCTCGCGGGCCTCTCCATAGCGGACACTGTTATTAAATCAGCTTCAAAGAATTTTGGTATTTTAATTATATCAAAATTTTTGCCAATTTTTTTGCAGATTTTTAGATATATTTTCAGGTACATTTTCAGGTATTTTAGACACTGGCCCGTAGTGGAGAGGTTGGGTTTTTTGGAAGGCCTACTCTCGCGGGCCTCTCCATAGCGGACACTGTTATTAAATCAGCTTCAAAGAATTTTGGTATTTTATTTATATCAAAATGTTTGCCAATTTTTTTGCAGATTTTTAGGCATATTTTCAGGTACATTTTCAGGTATTTTAGACCCTGGTCCGTAGTAGGAGACACTAGTCCTTCGATAGCCTTTTTGGAATGAGCGCCTAGATCAGCGAACCAGTGCTTCCTTCCACTTTGGGGGGGAAATTCCCTCAAAAAGGGAAAAGTGAGGGAAAATGAAAATTTTTAAGTTAAATGTTTATTTTACCATTAGATTTTTTTTAACAAAAAAAATAATTGCTATAAATCCTACAAATATATATTCACGGATGGGAAAGAGTAAACAGTGTAAAAGGGGGAAAAAGGGGAAAACTGAAATTTTCAAAATGAGGGAAAAAGAAGGAAAACAGGATCCTCTTTTAAGGGGAAACAGTAAACTGAAAGTGGAAGCACTGCAGCGAACGCATGCGTAATCGATAGACCAGCCGTTGGATTCCGTATAAACCGTGCTTCCCCTTTTTCCCCTTTTTCCCCTCCGCTTGAAAAATATCAGTTTCCGTTTTTTCCCTCCCCCTCCGTGCTACTGAGTAAAGCTACATTTGTAAATTCACTTTTCCCTCTACTTTCCCCTCCACTTTCCCTTTCCCTCTTCCCCATTTTCCCTATTTGAGGGAATTTCCCTGCAAAGTGGGAAGCACTGCGTATAAAGCTGAGCTCTTCTCATCCCGGCCGTCAGTGCTTGTGCTGCCCTCGTGGTGGACGGACGTGTACTGCCCTCTCCTCGTAAGTTAGAAAAATTAGTCCATCCAAAATTACGTACAGTGCTTCCACTTTGCAGGGAAATTCCCTTAAAAAGGGAAAACTGGGTCTCGAAAATGGAAAAATAAGGGAAAAATAACATAGAAGTATTGCTTGATACCATAGATGGAGGGGAAAAGGATACTTGATATCTATAAGGGAAGGGAAAAAAAGGGAAAACGGAAAACTGAAAGTGGAAGCACTGATTACGTATTATTTAAGCAAAGTAAACTAAATATTTACTAATAACTACTAAATTCAAGCTAACGGAACTGCTACTAGTTGATAAAATATACGGGTTATTATAAATATTCGTAAAATTTTTTTAAAAAAATTGACCAAGTTCCGTAGTTGGGAAAAAAGCTTCCGGAATCCTGTGGGGAAAAGCGCGGGAAATCCGCCTGTTGAGGGAACCGGGTTAAACCGGGGGAAAAAGGGGATATTAAGTGAGTTAAGTCCTTTCTGCTTGTTGTACGTTATCCTACATTGACAGAATCAGTGCTTCCACTTTTTTCCCTTTTTTCCCCTTTTTCCCTTTTTTCCCCTCCGCTTGAAAAATATCAGTTTCGGTTTTTTCCCTCCCCCCTCCGTGCTACTGAGTAAAGCTACATTTGTAAATTCACTTTTCCCTCCACTTTCCCCATTTTCCCTATTTTCCCTATTTTCCCTTTTTGAGGGAATTTCCCTGCAAAATGGAAGCAAACTGGACGGAATGGGCCCAATGTGTCTCAGTGAAAAGCGACAGGACTCGGATCAGAACGGACAAGTCGGAAGTGAGACCCCAAAGAAACCGGAAATGAGCCGGAAGTGAGCCGGAAGTGAGACGGAAGTGATTACTACAGTATTAAGAAAACTAAATGGGACAGAGTGTCCTGTAAAGATTTTGCTATAGGTCAAAACAATAGGAGATAGGAAACTTTATAAATCGATTATAATATATAATATTATATAATTATATGATATATATATAATAAATAATATAATATAATATAATTATATTATATATATAATATATAATATAATCGATTATCGATATAATTGAGATTTTAGTATCGATTTTCTGAGAGACAATGTAGCAGATTAGCAGTGCTTTCCACTTTAGCAGGGAAATTTCCTCAAAAAGGGAAAATGGGGAAGAGGGAAAGGGGTAAATGGAGGGAAAACGTGAATTTACAAATGTACCTTTACTCAGTATCACGGAGGGGGGAAAAAGGGAAACTGATATTTTCAAGCGGAGGGGGGAAAAAGGGAAACTGATATTTTCAAGCGGAGGGGGGAAGAAGGGAAACTGATATTTTCAAGCGGAGGGGGAAAAGGGAAAGTGATATTTTCAAGCGGAGGGGGGAAAAAGGGAAAGTGATATTTTCAAGCGGAGGGGGGAAAAAGGGAAAGTGATATTTTCAAGCGGAGGGGGGAAAAGGGAAAGTGATATTTTCAAGCGGAGGGGGGGAAAAGGGAACTGATATTTTCAAGCGGAGGGGAAAAAAAGGGAAACTGATGTTTTCAAGCGGAGGGGGAAGAGGGAAACTTATATTTTCAAGCGGAGGGGGGGGGGAAGGGAAACTCATATTTTCAAGCGGAGGGGAAAAAGGGAAACTGATATTTTCAAGCGGAGGGGGAAAAAAGGGGAACTGATATTTTCAAGTGGAGGGGGGAAAAAGGGGAACTGATATTTTCAAGTGGAGGGGGGAAAAAGGGAAAGTGATATTTTCAAGCGGAGGGGGAAAAAAGGGAAAGTGATATTTTCAAGCGGAGGGGGGAAAAGGGAAAGTGATATTTTCAAGCGGAGGGGGGAAAAGGGAACTGATATTTTCAAGCGGAGGGGGAAAAAAGGGAAACTGATGTTTTCAAGCGGAGGGGGAAAAAAGGGAAACTGATATTTTCAAGTGGTGGGGGGAAGAGGGAAACTTATATTTTCAAGCGGAGGGGGAAAAAAGGGGAACTCATATTTTCAAGCGGAGGGGGAAAAAGGGAAACTGATATTTTTCAAGCGGAGGGGGAAAAAAGGGGAACTGATATTTTCAAGTGGAGGGGGGAAAAAGGGGAACTGATATTTTCAAGTGGAGGGGGGAAAAAAGGGAAAGTGATATTTTCAAGCGGAGGGGGGAAAAAGGGAAAGTGATATTTTCAAGCGGAGGGGGGAAAAGGGAAAGTGATATTTTCAAGCGGAGGGGGGGAAAAGGGAACTGATATTTTCAAGCGGAGGGGGAAAAAAGGGAAACTGATGTTTTCAAGCGGAGGGGGAAAAAAGGGAAACTGATATTTTCAAGTGGTGGGGGGAAGAGGGAAACTTATATTTTCAAGCGGAGGAGGGGGGGAAGGGAAAGTGATATTTTCAAGCGGAGGGGGAAAAAGGGAAACTGATATTTTTCAAGCGGAGGGGGAAAAAAGGGGAACTGATATTTTCAAGTGGAGGGGGGAAAAAGGGAAACTGATATTTTCAAGCGGAGGGGGGAAAAAGGGAAAAAAGTGGAAGCACTGCAGATAAGAAAAGATGCAGGACGGATTAATCAATTCATGTGAAAAGGTAAATAAATATCCCAACCGTTTCTTCCCTGCGGAGAAAGAAGCCGAGATTGAAAGAGAGCATCAGCGGGGAAGGAAAAGGGGAAGAAGGGGAGGAGGAGGGAGGAAGGGTGAGAGCATAAGGGGAAAAAGAACAAGAATCCTCCCCCACAGTGTTTCCACTCTCAGTTCCCCCTTTTTCCCCTCGATGCTAGAATATAAGGATGTATACTTCTAGATTTTCCCTTTTTCTTTCGTCTCTCATTGTTCCCTTTTCAGACCCATTTTCCCCCATTCCAGGGAATTTCCCTGCAAAGTGGAAACAGGAGAACGTAAGGGGGAAAAGAACAAGAATCCTTCCCCACAGTCTTTCCACTCTCAGTTCCCTCTTTTTCCCCTCGATGCTAGAATATACGGATGTATACTTCTAGATTTTTCCTTTTTCTTTCTTCTCTCATTGTTCCCTTTTCAGACCCATTTTCCCCCATTTCAGGGAATTTCCCTGCAAAGTGGAAACATGGAAGCTTTAGGGAAAAAAGAATAAGAATCCTTCCCCCCAGTGTTTCCACTTTCAGTTCCCCCTTTATCCCCTCTTCCCTTATTTCCCCCTTTTTTCCCCTCAGTGCTAGAAAATAAGGAAAAGTACTTCTAGATTTTCCCTTTTTCTTCTTCTCTCATCGTTCCCTTTTCAGACCCATTTCCCCCCATTTCAGGGAATTTCCCTGCAAAGTGGAAACATCGCTCCCCCACTACCCTTCCCAAATGAACCCACTCCTCTTCCCTCCTCTTGAGACATCACCAAGGGGGTCGGAAATTTCTAATAATCTTCGTACACCATAGGTCATGTTATCACTGTTATCAACCCGCTATCAACCTGTTATCTCCGTGTTATCGTATGTTATCACATAATCTTCGTACACCTTAGGTCATGTTATCACTGTTATCAACCCGCTATCAACCTGTTATCTCCGTGTTATCATATGTTATCACCTAATCTTCGTACACCTTAGGTCATGTTATCACTGTTATCAACCTGTTATCTCCGTGTTATCGTATGTTATCACATAATCTTCGTACACCATAGGTCATGTTATCACTGTTATCAACCCGCTATCAACCCGTTATCTCCGTGTTATAATATGTTATCACATAATCTTCCTACACTTTTCATCGGAGTTTTCGACCCCTCACCCACCTTCCCCACCTCCCCCGATCGCCAACTCCTCCTACTTCCTCCCTCTCTACACCTTCACTCCTTCCAGCCACCCGCACCGCCCACTTACTCCCAACCCCGCCAGAGGGCCATATTCCACAGGCGCGCCTCTCTATAACGGACACCGTTATTAAATCAGCTTTAAAATATTTCAGGACTTTCTTTATACCAAAATGTTTCTTGAATTTTTCCGTGATTTTTAGAAGTATTTTCAAACGATATTTTCCAGTAGATATATTTTATACGACTGTCCGCAGTAGAGAGGCTGTTCTCACAATGGCATAGCGCGTATTCTGAAAGGCGCGCCTCTCTATAGCGGACACCGTTATTAAATCAGCTTTAAAATATTTCAGAACTTTCTTTATGCCAAAATGTTTCTTGAATTTTTTCGTGATTTTTAGAACTATTTTCAAACGGTATTTTCCAACTAATGTATTTTATACGACTGTCCGCAGTAGAGAGGCTGGTCTTACAATGGCGTAGCGCGTATTATGAAAGGCACGCCTCTCTATAGCGGACACCGTTATTAAATCACCTTTAAAATATTTCAGGACTTTCTTTATACCAAAATGTTTCTTGAATTTTTTCGTGATTTTTAGAAGTATTTTCAAGCGATATTTTCCAATAGATATACTTTATACGACCGTCCGCACTAGGAGAGTTGGCTAAAGAAGCTCTTAATAGGACCTATTCCAAACGTGCACTTCACTATAGCGGACACTTATATCAAATCAATTTATTAGTATTTTTTAACTTTTTTGGTGTCTAATTGTTTCCCAGATTTTTTGGCGATTTTTAGACGTATTTTCAAGTCGATTAATTCGAAGAATTAATTTACACGAGTGTCCGTAGTATAGAGGGGCGGTCTACAGAGGCCTTTTTGGAATAAGGTCTATAGCGGGCCTATTCCAAACGGGCGCTTCACTATAGCGGACACTTATATCAAATCAGTTTATTAAAATTTTCCATTTTTGGGGTATCAAGGTGTTTCCAAGATTTTTTGGCGATTTTTAGACGTATTTTCAAGTCGATTTAATTGAAAAAGTTAATTTACACGAGTGTCCGTAGTAGAGGGGGGTGGTCTACAGAGGCCTTTTTGGAATAGGGTCTATATAGGGCCTATTCCAAACGCGCACCTCACTATAGCGGACACTTATATCAAATCAATTTATTAGTATTTTTTAACTTTTTTGGTGTCTAATTGTTTTCTCAGATTTTTTGGCGATTTTTAGACGTATTTTCAAGTCGATTCATTGAAAAAGATAATTTACACGAGTGTCCGTAGTATAGAGGGGGCGGTCTACAGAGGCCTTTTTGGAATAGGGTCTATATAGGGCCTATTCCAAACGGGCACCTCACTATAGCGGACACTTATATCAAATCAATTTATTAGTATTTTTTAAATTTTTTAGTGTCAAATTGTTTCTCAGATTTTTTGGCGATTTTTAGACGTATTTTCAAGTCGATTCATTGGAAAAATTAACTTACACGAGTGTCCGTAGTATAGAGGGGGGTGGTCTACAGAGGCCTTTTTGGAATAAGGTCTACAGCGGGGAAAAGCTGGCAGACTAGTGCGAATCGATATATTTATAGCATCCATATACAATAGCAAAAGCAAAAGGGGATCCCTCGTTGTTTCCCCATATCTTTCCCCCTATCAATGTATAAGTTAGGATCCCTTATCAATTTTCCTGCACAAGGAATTAGTATCATCTAAAGTGTTTCCACTTTTGCAGGGAAGTTCCCTGAAAAATGGGGGAAATGGAGTCTGAAAAGGGAAGACGAAGAGAACACAGAGGAAATCTAGACCCTGTACATTCTTGCACGGAAGGGGGGAAAAGGGGAAAGATGAGGGAAGAGGGAAAAATGGAAGATTGAAAAGTGGCAACACTGCAGTGTTTCCACTTTTGCAGGGAAGTTCCCTGAAAAAGGGGGGGAAATGGAGTCTGAAAAGGGAAGACGAAGAGAACAAAGAGGAAATGTAGACCTTGTACATTCTTGCACGGAGGGGGGAAAAGGGGAAAGATAAGGGAAGAGGGAAAAAATGGAAGATTGAAAAGTGGCAACACTGACTTCATCTACCTTGTCTAATCGTCCGTATCCAGTTATCCATTAAAAATATTATAATAATATTATAATATTTTATAGTAGAATTTAATATTAATATTAATAATATTATTATATTATTATATTATTATTATTAATAATGGAATATTTGTGGAATGTATATGGATCAAGTGATCTGTTCCCAAGTCTCTAGACTCGTAATTGAATTTAACCCAGAAGTGGAAGAGGATCAAAAGAACAAGTGCTTTTCCGGAATAAAACGGATCCAGCAAGTGGTTTTTACCAGAAAACAAAAAACACACAAAAATTTAATAATTTAAACATAAATATTTAGAAGGAATAGTTTAAAATAAATTTTTAAAAGCAAACGCGGAAAGTGAACGAGCAAAGCGGAAGAAGTGAAACTTCTTAATCTGCTTTTTACGGGGACACTGTTGAAAGTTGGCGCTAGAAGATCTCGCTTTGTCCCCAAGCTCTTTAAAAACTTGGCATCTTCCAACTCTTAATGATAAACCATATGAATTAAAATAGTATAATAAATCCAATATAATAATATTCAAATCTAAAAATATTTTTCTGTTGAAGATAGTGCCAAAAAATGGCGACCAGTACCTTATGGACGACCAGTGAATTTCACTTGGATTTGGTGCGAAGTCTGTCGGCCCACGAAACCGGGATAGGGAAGTGGGATAGCCTGAAAGATGCACTGAATAAAACCTGGTCCAAGTTATTGATTCACAGTCACCAGCGGAATATTTCATCGACAGCCCTGTACTGGATTGAAGGACTGACTGCCGCATCCACTAAAGTAAATTTTTACTTTTTTAAAAATAAATTATATTATTATAATTGTATAGCCCGGTAGAAAAAAATAACGTCTGAATGACCCTCTGAATGGTGCATGACTATCATGAGGTTCAGCTAGGTGATGGGTGTGGAAATTGGGCCCACTTTCACACGGTTGGTACGCTTGAATTTTTCAAGAACCAAGTCATGCAGTATTCAACTGCATATTCAAAGGGTTCAGTTCTAGTAACTAAAGCGAAGTTCAGCTACTATTCAGCTAGTGATTCAGAGGGAAGGTAGTGTTCAGCTACTATTCAGCTAGTGATTCAGAGGGAAGCTAGTGTTCGGCTACTATTCAGCTAGTGATTTAGAGGGAAGCTGGTGTTCAGCTACTATTCAGCTAGTGATTTAGAGGAAGCTGGTGTTCAGCTACTATTCAGCTAGTGATTCAGTGGGAAGCTTTTGTTCAGCTACTATTCAGTTAGGGATTCAGAGGGAAGCTAAGTGTTCAGCTACTATTCAGCTAGTGATCCAGAGGGAAGCTTTTGTTCAGCTACTATTCAGCTAGTGATTTAGAGGGAAGCTGGTGTTCAGCTACTATTCAGCTAGTGATTTAGAGGGAAGCTGGTGTTCAGCTACTATTCAGCTAGTGATTCAGAGGGAAGCTAAGTGTTCAGCTACTATTCAGCTAGTGATTCAGTGGGAAGCTTTTGTTCAGCTACTATTCAGTTAGGGATTCAGAGGGAAGCTAAGTGTTCAGCTACTATTCAGCTAGTGATCCAGAGGGAAGCTAGTGTTCAGCTACTATTCAGCTAGTGATTCAGAGGGAAGCTGGTGTTCAGCTACTATTCAGTTAGTGATTCAGAGGGAAGCTAAGTGTCCAGCTACTATTCAGCTAGTGATTCAGAGGGAAGCTGGTGTTCAGCTACTATTCAGCTAGTGATTCAGAGGGAAGCTAGTGTTCAGCTACTATTCAGCTAGTGATTCAGAGGGAAGCTGGTGTTCAGCTACTATTCATTCGGTACTCAACCGTATGACTGTTCTATGGGGAATAACTTAGATTTGTTGGTTAGGTGTTGTTCCGGGTTGTCGGTGGGACGCCAGACACCGTCTGTTTGTCTGATCTGGTTCGCAGTCTGTTGGGCGAGTTGCCAATCGATCCTAACTCGCCCAACTCGCCCAACTCGCCCAACTCGCCCTGCGGCTTGGAGTCCTGCTTACAAGAGATCAGTAATCAATACCCCACGGAGGATATCCTCATCTTCCTGCATCGGTTTGATCGTCTGCTCGACGCTGCTGATCACGTGACTTGTCCAGGTAAAGACTGATAACACAGGTAGAATGTTATCAACTGTTATCGAATGTTATCACAGGGACTCGCTGGAAACGCTGGATCCCTGGACAACTTCCATCGAATGTCAGACTAGTCCTGTCTGTCGTGTCCGACGCCGACGTCGAGCAGCTGGAAGACGGCTGTCTGCTTGTCTGTCCGGAAGACAGACAGACAGAGACAGACAAAAATGTGCAGTTTTCAGCAGTTGTGGAAGAGTGGAACCAGATCCACGGCAAGGATTTGATGGATCGACTAATGGCTTCCATCGCTCTGCTTACCTTCCGACTGGAAAATGAGCAGCTCTGCTCCGTAATCGGTATTTATTGCTTCTAGTTCTTGTACAGTATTTATAATTATTGATTGCTGTTTAGTTAATTTGTAGGTTATTTGTTGTAATTTATTATTCCTTATTATTATCAAATCAGTTATATTTGTTATAATTTATTATTACATATTATTGCTTCTAGTTCTTGTACAATATTTATAATTATTGATTGCTGTTTGGTTAATTATAGTTTATTTGTTATCATTTTATTATTACTTATTATTATCAATCAATTATATTCATTATTTATTATTACAGTGTTCTTGTTCTTGTACAATATTTATGATTATTGATTGCTGTTTAGTTAATTGTAGTTTATTTGTTATTATTTATTATTACATATTATTACCAATCAATTATAATTATTATTTTTGTTATTTATTATCTTTTATTGCTGGTTAGTTACTTATAGTTATTTGTTATTATTTATTATTACATATTATTACCAATCAATTATATTTATTATATTTATTATTTATTATTACAGTGTTCTTGTTCTTGTACAATATTTATAATTATTGATTGCTATTTAATTAATTATAGTTTATTTGTTGTAATTTATTATTAACATATTATTATCAATTAATTATAATTATTATTTTTGTTATTTATTATCTTTTATTGCTGTTTAATTAATTATAGTTATTTGTTGTAATTTATTATTACTTATTATTATCAATCAATTATAATTATTATTTTTGTTATTTATTATCTTTTATTACTATTGAGTTACTTATAGTTATATGTTATTATTTATTATTAACATATTATTGCCAATCAGTTATAATTATTATTTTTGTTATTTATATTCTTATTGTTAGTTTTATTTATATTATATTATTATTTTATATTCTTTTTTTATTGCAGTCAAGTTATTATTATTATTATAATTATTTTGTAGGTGTAGGCGACGACGAAATGGCGTCCTTTGAGCTTGCCTGTAAAGCCACAGGTGAAAAACGTCTCCACGGAGACCTTAATTTATAATTGCATTAGTCGATTAAGTCGATAAAAAGCGTGTAATGCTGCTGCGTACAATGTTTCCCCTTTTCAGGCCCCATTTTCCCCCTCTTCCCTTATTTCCCTCCTTTTTCCTCCCTCCATACTAGAATACAAAGCGTACTTACAGATTTTGCATTTTCCATGTTTCCTTATGTTTCCCCCTTTTCCCCCTCCATACTGGAACAGAAAGCGTACTTACAGATTTTCCCTTTTCCATGTTTCCTTATGTTTCCCCTTTTTCCCCTCCATACTAAAATAAAGAGCGTACTTAAATATTTTACCTTTCCCCCCTCTTCCCTTATTTCCCTCCTTTTCCCGCTCCATACTGAAACACAAAGCGTACTTACAGATTTTACCTTTTCCCTGTTTCCTTATGTTTCCCCCTTTTTCCCCTCCATACTGGAACAGAAAGCGTACTTACAGATTTTACCTTTTCCCTGTTTCCTTATGTTTCCCTTTTCGGGCCCCGTTTCCCCCTCTTCCCTTATTTCCCTCCTTTTTCCCCTCCATACTGAAACACAAAGCGTACTTACAGATTTTACCTGTTCCCTGTTCCCTTATGTTTCCCTTTTCAGGCCCCGTTTTCCTTCCCCTTTGTACAGGAAATTTCCCTGCAAAGTGGAAACACTGGCTGCGTAGTAGTTACTAACTGCCAGAATTGCTAAAAATTGTTACTACTTACTACTACGTAGCTAGTGCTAGTTCTGTTATTGCTTCAAGTCTGATTAAGCTGCTAACAGCTAAAGTGCTACTAATGTTTAACTCCTGCAACTAATGCTAGTGCTAGTTTTGTTGTTGCTAGAAGTCTATTAAGTTGCTAACAGCTTAATTTACTCATTTTTACTACTACTACTGCTAGTGTTAGTTCTGTTGTTGCTAGTAGTCGATTTAAGTTGCTAACAGGTAAAATTGCTACTAAAATTAAACTGCTACTACTGCTAGTAATAGTTCTTTTGCTGCTAGTAGTCGATTAATATGCTAACTGCTTACATTGCTACTGCTTTTTATCTACCGTTATTGCTAGTGCTAGTTCTGCTGTTAATGGTAGTCGATTAGAATGCTAACTGCTAGACTGCTAGCACTTGTTAGCATAGCAATACTTCTTTGATTACTAGTGCTACTATACTGCTAATAGTGCCTGTAATTTTAGCCACTTTGCTAATGCTACCATCAATACTAGTAGCAGTACTAACACCGTTATTGCTATTAACGTCATGTCTGACTCTATACTACTATTAGCGTTACTACTGTTACTACTGCTTGTGCTTGTATCGCTACTACTACAGGGTTCCCACCGACCTGGGAAACCGGGAAATCAGGGATAAGTCAGGGAATTCAGGGAAATATCAGGGAATTGGTAATAAATGAGGAAAAGGTCAGGGAATTTGAGTTGCCACTTCACTCAGTTTTCACTCAGTTTTCACTCAGTTTTCACTCAGTTTCAACTAACCTTTGCTCAAGTCTCTAATGAATAACTTCTAGAAAGTATAATGCGTTCAGACAGTCAGGGGAAAATGGGGAAAATTGTCAGGGAAATCAGGGAAAAGTCAGGGAATTCGATCAAGATTTTTCAGTGGGAACCCTGTATACTAGTGCTAATGCTGCTACTACTATTCCTATATCTAATCATACATCCATCATATATATATAATTATAAACTAAATGGATAGTTACAGTGCTTCCATTTTGCAAGGAAATTCCCTCGCATAGGGAAAACGGGGAATAGGGAAAGGGGGAAATGGAGGGAAAAGCGAATTTACAAATGTAGCTTTACTCAGTAGCGCGGAGGGGGAAAAAGGGAAACTGATATTGTCAAGCGGAGGGAAAAAAAAGGGAAACTGATATTGTCAAGCGGAGGGGGAAAAAAGGGAAAAAAAAGTGGAAGCACTGGATAGTTAACTTAATTAAAGGATAACTTTACTTCGCTCATGAATTTTGAAATAAAGATATTAATTGAAAAAAAAAGAAAAGAAAAACTAGTGCTAATGCTACTACTACTATTCCTATATCTAATCATACATCTATCAAATATATATAATTATAAACTAACTGGATAGTTAACTTAATTAAAGGATAACTTTACTTCGCTCATGAATTTTGAAATAAAAATATTAATTGGAAAAGCTTGATGTTGTACCACGTGCACGTAATGAAGCGAAAGTATGTGAAGTGCTTGAATTGGTGGTATTTCTCCATTAACTGCAGAACCTTTTATGGAGGATATCAAAGAACTTGTGCGTCAGCAGCTACCGCTGTATCGTCGTCACATCCTCCAGGCCCTCACTTACCTCCTCCAACAACTGGACGGGGACAAAGACCAGCCCCTGAACTACATCCAAACATCGGCTAATATACTAATGGCTGTTGTCAACGGTTAGTACAGTAACAGTTATGATAGTATGTGTAGTGGTGGTAGTAGTAGTAGTAGTGGTAGTAGTAGGAGTAGGGCGAGGAGTAGTAGTAGGAGGAGAAGTAGTAGTAGTAGGAGTAGGAGTAGGAGCAGGAGTAGGAGGAGTAGTTCTTGTAGTTATAGCTGTAGTAGTAGTAGTAGTAGGAATAATTGTTGTAGTAGTAATAACTTTCATAGTAGTAGTGGAAGTAGTAGAAGTAGTAGTAGTAGTGATAGCTGCTGTTAGTAGGAGGAGGAGTAGTAGTAGATGTTGTGTTGGTAGTAATAGTTGTTAAAGTAGGAGTAGGAGGAGTAGTGGCAGGAATAATGGAACTAGTAGTAATTGTAGTAGGCGTAGTAGGCGTAGTAGTAGTATTATACTTCTAGTAATATTAATGACAGTTGTAGTAGTGCTAATTATAATAATAATACAAGTAGCAGTAGTAGTCGTACTTGCAGTAGTCGTAATAGCAGTAATTGTCAACATAGTAGTACTAGGATGACTGGAGTGATTGGCAAATCTGTCGAATAAGTGGACAGATTGATTGTTCTAAACAGCTAATTTGCATGCTCCCCATTGATTCGACGGATCTGGTATTAAGAGCTAGTAGCATCCACACTGATACTGACACTGAAAACGTAGCAATAAGGTAGCTCTGTTGCATCTGTGGACAGCTCGCATGCACAAGTAGAATCTCCACATACTGTCCACTGATTCGACAGATTCGGTACTCACAGTACTATTTACTACTTCTAGTCCTCCTGCTCCTCCTCCTCCTACTACTGCTACTGCTACTACTACTTCTACTACTACCACTACTACTATTACTGCTACCACTGCTACTACTGCTACTTCTAAAAATATTAGCCATAAAAATATCACTGCACTAATTGAAAAGTATATGTGTATCGTACGATGTGTGGACAGAATCCCCTGTACAACTAAATACTTAACGCGCTGTCCACTGATTCGACAGATTCGGTTTCTAGTTCTATCCCATTATTGATTTTCTTTTTTTTTTGTTTCGTTTTTGTGAATTATTCAAAAGGTCTGTGTCCTGTTGACTTGGGAGCCGCGCTAGTCTTTCGCTGGGATTTATGGTGGCTGTGGGCGAACTCGGGTTCAGTCTCACTGATAAGAGCCGCCATAAGTTGCCTGCTGAGTACCAGGATCGACTCCGAGTTATGGATCCTGCAGCAGACTCTGAATATTTTACACCAGCCACTCGATCTAATGGCCAAGTCCCGCCAGACCACCTGCGCTACCACCCACTTAGCTGCTCAGTTCATAGCCACTCTCAAACCATTCGTCGGTAAGCTTATAATAATACTTATTATAGTAATTATAATAACTATAATAATTATAATAATTATAATAGTAATAGATATCCTTTTTGAATAGACGAGAAAAATCCTGGAAAGCTGGGCAGTCTATTGAGAGCAGCACGCGAGTTCTGTGCTGGAAGGATCGATCCCACTCTACTTCCAGCTGCTCCGTGGAATTATGTGACTAATCCTGCGAAGAAACGAGGTATTCCCGACTAACTGAACCTATACCGGAATCAATCACGTGTCTCTGTTCATTAGCGATACCCGACAATCAACGTCGGTATCGATCTCTGATCCCCCTTTCCGACTGATACTCTTAAGCTGTTTTCTTCCTGTCCTTTGTTTCCGGGTCCCTCATTAAAAAAGACAGTGCCTTTTGTGGTGCCTTTTGTATAAGAGCTGTTTAAATTTGGACGCTTTTGAGACTAACTGTGAAGGCACTGAATGGTGCCTTTTCATAGTGTTCTGTACGGTACAAAATACCGTGGTTTTACGACAGGATAATCGAGTAATGTCTAGATCTTGTTTAAACTTGGCCGCTTTAATGTGAAAAGGCACTGAATGGTGCCTTTTCATAGTGTTTTGTACGGTACAAAACAGCGTGATTTTACGACAGGATAATCGAGTAATGCCTAGATCTTGTTTAAACTTGGCCGCTTTAAGGCCAACTGTGAAAAGGCACTGAATGGTGCCTTTTCGTAGTGTTTTGTACGACAGGATAATTGAGTAATGTCTAGATGTTGTTTAAACTTGGACGCTTGAAAGCCAAATATGAAAAGGTACTGAATGGTGCCTTTTAATAGTATTTTGTACGGTACAAAACACCATGATTTTACGACAGGATATTCGAGTAATGTCTAGATCTTGTTTAAATTTGGCCGCTTGAAAGCCCAACTGTGAAAAGGCACTGAATGGTACCTTTTGCAGTGTTTTGTACGATACAAAACACAGTGATTTTACGACAGGATAATCGAGTAATGTCTAGATCTTGTTTAAACTTGGCCACCTGAAAGCCAACTGTGAAAGGCACTGAATGGTGCCTTTTGTAGTGTTTGGTACGGTACAAAACACCGTGATTTTACGAGAGGATAATCGAGTAATGTCTAAATGTTGTTTAAACTTGGCCGCTTTAATGTGAAAAGGCACTGAATGGTGCCTTTTCATAGTGTTTTGTACGGTACAAAACACCGTGATCTTACGACAGAATAATCGAGTAATGTCTAGATCTTGTTTAAACTTGGCCACTTGAAAGCCAACTGTGAAAAGGCACTGAATGGTGCCTTTTCGTAGTGTTTTGTACGACAGGATAATCGAGTACTGTCTAAATGTTGTTTAAACTTGGTCGCTTTAAGGCCAACTGTGAAAAGGCACTGAATGGTACCTTTTCATAGTGTTTTCTACGGTACAAAACACAGTGATTTTACGACAGGATAATCGAGTAATGTCTAGATCTTGTTTAAACTTGGCCACTTGAAAGCCCAACTGTGAAAAGGCACTGAACGGTACCTTTTGTAGTGTTTGGTACGGTACAAAACACCGTGATTTTACGAGAGGATAATTGAGTAATGTAATTGCATTTGTCTTGCAGGTGTCAAGCTGGAAGGGGAGGACGTAAGTTTGATGACAATTACTGATGATGCTGGACACGCGGTGCTGCTGACAACACAGTCACCCGATCCCCAACTGTGGCTTTTAACAGCTAATCAATACCTCACTTCCTACCGCGGTATACAACACGTTCACACACTTTATACCCCCGCCGTACCCCAAAGCCTTAGCTAAACCTTAATTTACTTACGTACTGTGTACCACTTAGCAACTTAGTAGAGCTAGATCTAGGATATATCTTAATTTAAAACCTCTGTTGTAGTTTAGCATAGACAAAAGTCTTGTTAGCAGTAGTTATTGGTCAGTAGTTGGTAGTAGTTTAGTTGTAAAATAGTAAGTAGACATATCTTTCATCAGCTTTACACACTTTATACCCCCCACCGTACCCCAAAGCCTTAGCCAAACCTTAATTTACTTACGTACTGTGTACCACTTAGCAACTTAGTAGAGCTAGATCTAGGATATATCTTAATTTAAAACCTCTGTTGTAGTTTAGCATAGACAAAAGTCTTGTTAGCAGTAGTTATTGGTCAGTAGTTGGTAGTAGTTTAGTTGTAAAATAGTAAGTAGACATATCTTTCATCAGCTTTACACACTTTATACCCCCCACCGTACCCCAAAGCCTTAGCCAAACCTTAATTTACTTACGTACTGTGTACCACTTAGCAACTTAGTAGAGCTAGATCTAGGATATATCTTAATTTAAAACCTCTGTTGTTGTTTAGCAAAGACAAAAGTCTTGTTAGCAGTAGTTATTGGTCAGTAGTTGGTAGTAGTTAAGTTGTCAAGTAGTAAGTAGACATATCTTTCATCAGCTTTACACACTTTATACCCCCCACCGTACCCCAAAGCCTTAGCTAAACTTAATTTACTTACGTACTGTGTACCACTTAGCAACTTAGTAGAGCTAGATCTAGGATGCATCTTGATTTAAAACCTGTGTTGTAGTTTAGCATAGACAAAAGTCTTGTTAGCAGTAGCTATTGGTCGGTAGTTGGTAGTAGCTGGTAGTAGTTAAGTAGTTAATTTAAGGCCTGTTGTAGTTTTGGAACCCGTATATAACTTTTAGGGCGTCTGTTGTAGTTTAGCATAGACAAAAGTCTTGTTAGCAGTAGTTATTGGTCAGTAGTTGGTAGTAGTTAAGTTGTAAAGTAGTAAGTAGAATATCATTGATCAGTTTTACACACTTTATACCCACCACCGTACCACAAAGCCTTAGCTAAACCCTAATTTACTTACCTACTGTGTACTACTTCGCAACTTAGTAGAGCTAGATGTAGTATGTATCTTACTTTAAGACCTCTTGTAGTTTCAGGACCCGTGTGTAACTTTTGGGACCTCTGTTATAGTTTTAGCACCCGTATTTAAGTTTCAGGACTTGGCGGTGTGTCTAACATAGACAAAGTCTTGTTAGCAGTAGTAGTTAGGTAGTTAATTTAAGACCTCTGTGGTATTTGGTATTGATTTTAAGGGTCCTTATTGTCACAAAACTTTATCCAAACTTCAGGAACTTGCTACTTACTACTTACTATTTACTCTTTACTGCTTAGCAGCTTACTAGAGTAAATCCAGTAATTCCTCTATTGTAGTTTTAGGACCCCTGTGTAACTTTTGGGACCTCTATTGTAGTTTCAGGACCCCTGTGTAACTTTTGGGACTTCTATTGTAGTTTCAGGACCCCTGTGTAACTTTTGGGACCTCTATTGTAGTTTCAGGACCCCTGTGTAACTTTTGGGACCTCTGTTATAGTTTTAGGACCCCTGTGTAACTTTTGGGACCTCTATTGTAGTTTCAGGACCCCTGTGTAACTTTTGGGACCTCTATTGTAGTTTTAGGACCCGTGTGTAACTTTAGGACCTCTTTTGTGTTTAATATAGACTTTGGAGGTGCTCTAGACATACATTTGATCACACACTTGATACCTCACTTGATACCTCACTTGATACCCCCACACATTTAAACATACTTTGTACCTCCTACCACATTGTACAGCCATGAGCAAAGAAAAAAAGTATCCACCTTGATTAAGTACCTTGCTTTTAACCCAGTTTGAGCACTACCATAGAGGTCAAACAAGGTCATAAGACTTTGAAAGCGTAAGATCCTGTGGTATCACTTTGACTGCTATAGTATATTATATATATATATTATATATATATTATATTATATTATATTGTATATTATTATATTATATAGACAAGTTCATTCTATAGCAACTTTTTCTTTAGTTTAGGTGGAAACTTTTTTTTATGTTCGTGACTGTACAACCTTATTCAAACCCTGAAAATGTACTACTTACACTCTGTTCACACCTAAGGATTTACCCCACCTTTTTCCGGGGGTAAATTCTGGATCCGGGGGTAACTTTTGCGTAGAAAAGATAGGCTACCCTTGAAAGTTACTCTTCCGTAGAGGTAAATGAGTGTGAACAAGGCATTACTACTTACTACTTAGCAACTTAGTAGAGGTTGCTTAATAGAGTAGTTCTAGTATTACACGTATAGATATAGTAGAGTATCCACTAATAATTAATACCCCCGTTTGGGTCTAGGTTAAGGCCGTTTTAAACATTTAGGACCCTGTGTTTCCTGTTTAAGACCCTAAGTTACTTTTTAGGACCCCGTATATAACTTTTAGGACCCAGTGTTTCTTGTTTTAAGACTCTTATTTACTTTCTAGGACCCCGTATACAACTTTTAGGACCCGGAATTTCTTGTTTAAGACCACTAACTTCTAGGACCCTATGTTTAACTTTCCGGACCCAGAATTTCTTATTTTAAGACCCTAACTTTCTTTTTAGGACCCGTATAAAAGTTTCAGGACCAGAATTTGTTGTTTTAAGACCACTAACTTACTTTTAGGACCCTAAGTTTAACTTTAAGGACCCAGAGTTTCTTGTTCTAAAATCACTAACTTACATTTAGGACCCATCTGTAACTTATAGGACCCACTGTTCCTCTTCTAAGAACCTAATGTACTTTTAAGACCTCGGATTTTAACTTTTAGAACCAGCGTTTCTGGTTTAAAACCCTTACTTACTTTTTAGGACCCAGTATTTAACGTTTAGAACCTCTGTTGTGTTTAACATACACTTTCAGGGTCCTTTTAGCCATTAAGTGAACATACTAATTAATCAAATTTGTGGAAAAGGGCACAGCGGGAACGTGACTTGTCTGCATATCACCAAAGGCAATCGATACTTAATCACCGGGTCTGCCGATCTGACTGTCATCGTCTGGCAACTACTTACCGGCAATCTCCTGCATCGCATCCGGTAATTATATTTTCCCACCTCCACCCGTGTTCCCTCTTAGAAGGGAAATTCCCTGAAAAAGGGGAAAACGGGGTCTAAAAAGGGGGGGAAAATAAGAGAAGAGAGAAAATCTAGAAGGGCGCAGCTTGTATTCTAGCACGAAGGCGAAAAGGGGAAAAAATAAGGGAAGAGGAAGAAAGGGGAAATTGAAAGTAGGAATACTCCCTCCATCCTATACATGGCCTTCAGTATTAATAGTTATTACTAATTGAATCTATTAATAGTTCATTATTAATTTCCAGTGAACATATTGCCCCTGTGCTGTGCGTGGCTTCTGTGGTTGGTCAACAGGCAATGGTCATCAGTGGCGGGGAGGACAGCATTTTGCTCGGGGTGTATCTGGAAAGCGGGACTTTGGTCAGCAGAGTGGATCACCACCGAGGACCAGTCAACTGCGTTGCAGTCAACCAGCGACAAGATGTCGTCATTTCCGGTAAAAACTATCCCACCACCAATCAGAAATAAGAAATATTTCAATTGATTTTTTATTTTTTTTTTTTGAATTTGGTTCTCAGGATCTCAGGACGGTTCGGTTTGTTTGTGGTCCCTCGATGATTGGTCGCTGCTGAACACGATCGTGATTGGTGCTCCCCTGTGTCACGTGACCTTGTCAGCAGACGACACTTTCCTTCTGCTCGTCGACGATGAGGGACTGGCCAGATTACATTCATTAACCACGGGATCTCAGCTGAGGATTTGGTCGGATTTGCCGTACAAAGTAAATCCATATAAACATACATTAACTTAAATAATTAATTAATTTAATTTAATTAATTAATTAGTTAAAGGGCAACTCCGGACTTTTTTTTGGAAAAATAACATATGTGATAGAACTTTTTACGCTGATTCCGAATATATGTAGTGTCCCTATCTCAATTTTCTACCGTTGGGCCGCTAAAATTAATCAAAGTTTCAAAAATCCACGCGGCAACGCTGGAAATCGGGCGGGCAGTCTGATTGGTTGGCACTGGTCACGTGATCAGAACAGCCAGTAACAGACGTGCAGCATGTTGTAGGGAATAGACAGATTAAAATGTTATAAATAAAAGTAATGGTTAGAATAATATGTTCAGTTTCAAGAAAATAAATAACTAAATTATTTGTGGGTTAAGTGTCGTATGTTTTGTAAAACCATAGAGAATTCAATAATTTTTAATAATATTAGAATAATTGATCAGAAATATGTAAAGAAAATAAATAAGCAGAGAAAGTACTAATGAATACTAAGTATTCATTAGTATTATAACTAATTAGTAGTAGTATTAGTAGTAGTAGTAGTAACTAATAATCTGCCAGTGACTGTGTGGGATTAACTGTCTTTGTTCTTATTTATTCTATATTATTTATTTGATATTATTTAATTCAAAAATTATGTTTAGTCCTTATCAGTGATGCAGTAATTAATTTTTTGACAAAATGTTGCAACAGGTTAGGGCAGCCATTGTTGCGGGAGGTGATAACCATTCGCTGGCGCTTTTTGCTGCAGATGACGGCTCCATCTACTGCCATGATTGCCACAGCGGGCAACTCTTTTATACCCTGCAAATGGTATACAATCAGTGTTTCCATTTTTGCAGGGAAGTTCCCTGAGAAAGGGGGGAAATGGAGTCTGAAAAGGGAAGACCCAAGAGAAGAGAGTAAAAGAGGAAATCTAGACCCTGTACATTCTTGCACGGAGGGGGGAAAAGGGGAAAGATAAAGGGAAGAGAGGAAAAATGGAAGATTGAAAAGTGGCAACACTGTATGCAATCCACTCCTGCTGTCGGTGTTATATCACTTTGCAGGGGAAATTCCCCGGAAAAAGGGGGAAAATGAGAGAAGAAGGAAAAGAGGAGATCTGAACAGTACAACCTTGCGTTCTAGTGCAGAGGGGGAAAATAAGGGGAGAGTGAAAAATAAGAGAAGAAGGAAAAAGGGGAAATCTAAAAGTACAGCCTTGTATCTTAGTATAGAGGGGAAAAAGGGGAAATAAGAGGAGAGGGGAAAAAGGAGAAACTGAAAGTGGAAACAGAGATGCTGAGTGTTCCACGTTGCAGGGAAATTCCCTAAAAAAAGGGGAAAAAGACAAGAAGGAAAAGGGAAAATCTGAAAATTACAGTCTTGTGTTCTACTACGGAGGGGAAAAAGGGGGAAAAAGGAAAAATTAAGAGAAGAAGGAAAAGAGGAAATCTAAAAGTACAGCCTTGTATTATAGTATAGAGGGGAAAAAGGGGAAAATAAGAGGCGAGGAAAAAAGGAGAAACTGAAAGTGGAAACACAGAGGTGCCCAGTGTTTCCACGCTGCAGGGAAATTCCCTGAAAAGGGGGAAAATGTGGTCTGAAAAGAGGGAAATAAGACAAGAAGGAAAAAGGGGAAATCTGAAAAGTACAGCCTTGTATTCTAGTATAGAGGGGAAACAGCCTATTTTCCAAACCAAGTGTCCTATACAGATAAACGAGTCCGAGAAATGTAAAAAGAAAGAACTGTAAAAAGGCACCCTACAGTGCCTTTTCGCAGTTTCTCGGTTCCTTTTTACAGTGCCCTTTTCACAGCGGCCTGCATTTACCGTAAAAAATTCTAACAAAGTTCAGACTTTTAGACTGCTTGTGTTCAAGGTCGCTATGAAAGGCACCACAAAAGGCACCGTAAAAGGCACCGTTAGTTTTATTACGGTTTTATTTTGTGACAGGATTGTAAACCTCGGAACGGAATGTCACTGTTCGCTAGGACCACAGATCCTCGCCTGGTTTTTCATTCAGGTATTTACGTATGAAACCATACAGTGCTTTTTTACGGTGATTTTTTTGTGTGCAGATGGCAGTTCCATTTACGCCTGGCTACTGTGCTACGAAGAGACTAGACCCATTGCCGCACAACTGGAACCACAAAATTATCACGTGACTTGCGTAGCGCTACCCGCAGAGGGATCGGTAGCTGCTACAGGTAGCGTATCATACTTTCTAACAAAGCAAAAATTGTAATATACACTGCATACCAGGCTACAGCAACGGCTGCGTATCCCTCTGGCGTTCAAATCTAGTCAGAGTCATACAGTGGAATCATGCGGTATCAGTTACCGTCGCTACCTTCGACGTATCAGGTCTCTACGTCGTCTCTGCTGCAGCGGATGGTACCGTCTTCTGCTGGCATTTGAATAAAGGCAAAATTTTGCCGATAACTAAAGTAAGTTTTTACTAATAAGCGATACCGTCAGGGTATAATCAATGATTTTCGATACCTAGATTCATACCTGCGCGGTAACTCAGGCCGTGATACTCAACGAATCGAAAGGGGTAGCGCTTTCTTGCGACGTACAGGGTAACGTCCTGCAGTGGGAACTTCAGACAGCCAGCATTCTGGCCCAGTGGAACGGTGTCTGCAGACTGTTGTCTGTCTCCAGCAATTCCAGATTTGCTGTCGGCTCTAATGGAAACAACACGTAAATTAATTATTTAATATTCAAAATAAAATTCAAGTAAATAGAACGTATTTAAATAGATACAATTTGTTTATTATGATAAAGGAATATTTATTAGTTGTTAATTAATTAATAATAATAATAATTGTATTATTATAGAAGAGTAATTTCGTAAAAGAAATTCATTTTTTTTTATCGGCCGCATTGGGCCGTAGTGGGGTTTGGTGAAAAATACCCCACTACGGCCCAGTGCGGCCAACACACTAAGCCGTAGAGTGCATTATTATTTCAAGAAATTCAATTTTCTTTCTCGGCGGCACTGGGCCGTAGTGGGGATTTCCCCCCCCCCCCAAACCCCACTACGACCCAGTGCGGCCAACACACTAAGCCATAAATAAAATATTAAATAATAATAAATAATAATAATAATAATAAATAAATAAAATATTAAACAAGCCTAAGCCATAATAAAATGCAGGATTTTTTTTTCTTTTTTTTAAAAATAGTGTGCAGATCTGGACACTGGACAAAGATGAGGACAAGAAACTAGAAGTCGGCCACAGCGACAAGATTTTATGTGTAACGGTGACACCCGACAGTAAATACCTCGTCACAGGATCCAGGGACGCTTCCCTGAAGATGTGGGAAATAGATAAAGGCAAATTAGTTCAGGTAAGACCATTGTTTCCACTCTCATTTTCCCCCTTTTCCCCATCCATATTAGTACACAGCCGTGCCTTTAGATTTCCCCTTTTCCCTCTTGTCATACTTTTCCCTTTTTCCCCTCCGTACTAGAATACAGGCCGTGCCTTTAGATTTGCCCTTTTCCCTCTAGTTATACTTTTCCCTTTTTCCCCTCCGTACTAGAATACAGGCCGTGCGTTTAGATTTCCCCTCTTCCTCTTGTCATACTTTTCCCTTTTTCCCCTCCGTACTAGAATACAAGCCGTGCGTTTGGATTTTCCCTTTTCCCTCTTGTCATACTTTCCCTTTTTCCCTCCGTACTAGAATACAGGCCGTGCGTTTGGATTTTCCCTTTTCCCTCTTGTCATACTTTCCCTTTTTCCCCTCCGTACTAGAATACAGGCCGTGCCTTTAAGTTTCCCTTTTTTCTCTCTTCCTTTATTTTTCCCTTTTCCCTTCGTGCTAGAATACCTGTAGATTTACCTTTTCCCTCTAGTCATACTTTTCCCTTTTTCCCCTCCGTACTAGAACACAGGCCGTGCGTTTAGATTTCCCCTTCTCCCTCTTCTTTTATTTTTTCCCCTTTCAAACCTCCTTGTCCTATTTTTCAGGAAATTTCCCTGTAAAATGGAAACACTGGGTAAGACCTTCTAAACCGAAACTACTTGCAAAAAGCACTGTAAAAGGTACCCTATGGTTTTTTTTGCTGTTCCAGGTTATGGTAGGACATAGTGAAGCGGTTACTTGCGTCGTATCGTCATTTGCTACTACGCTAGGCTCGGTATCAGGGTCGGTAGCGACGAACAAGAGCCTGAGGATCGTCTCGGGATCTGCGGACGCTACCGTCGTTACCTGGGACGCTACTACCGGCGATGAGGTATACAACCTCAGTGGACACTCGGCTGCGGTCAACTGCATCAGCGTTACCCTGGACGGAACTGTCGCTACCTCAGGTTAGAGCAGTGCTTCTCAGTGTTGCCACTTTTCAATCTTCCATTTTTCCCCTCTTCCCTTATCTTTCCCCTTTTCCCCCCCTCCGTGCAAGAATGTACAGGGTCTAGATTTCCTCTTTACTCTCTTCTCTTCGTCTTCCCTTTTCAGACTCCATTTCCCCCCTTTTTCAGGGAACTTCCCTGCAAAAGTGGAAACACTGGTGCTTCTACTTTTTTCCCCTTTTGGTTCCCCTCCGCTTGAGAATATCAATTTCCCTTTTTTCCCCTCTCTGATACTGAGTAAAGCTACATTTGTACATTCAATTTTCTTTCCATTTTCCCTTTTCCCTCTTCCCCATTTTCCCTTTCTGAGGGAACTTCCCTGCAAAGTGGAAACACTCAGCATCTCTGTGTTTCCACTCTTAATTTTCCCCTTTTTTCCCTCTTCACTTATTTTTCTATTTTTCTCCTCTGCACTAGAATGCAGGCCGTTTGTTTAGATTTTTCCCTTTTCCCTGTTCACTTATTTTTCCCTTTTCAAACTCCATTTTCCCCCTTTTTCAGGGAATTTCCCTGCAAAGTGGAAACACTCAGCATCTCTGCGTTTCCATTTTTAATTTCCCCCCTTTTTCCCTCTCCCCTCATTTTCCCTCTTTTCCTCTCCGTACTAAAATGCAGGCCGTTTGTTTAGATTTTCCTTTTTCCCTGTTTACTTTTTTTTCCCTTTCCAGACCCCATTTCCCCCCTTTTTCAGGGAATTTCCCTGCAAAGTGGAAACACTCAGCATCTCTGCGTTTCCATTTTTAATTTCCCCCCTTTTTCCCTCTCCCCTCATTTTCCCTCTTTTCCTCTCCGTACTAAAATGCAGGCCGTTTGTTTAGATTTTCCTTTTTCCCTGTTTACTTTTTTTTCCCTTTCCAGACCCCATTTCCCCCCCTTTTTCAGGGAATTTCCCTGCAAAGTGGAAACACTCAGCATCTCTGCGTTTCCACTTTTAATTTTCCCCCTTTTTCCCTCTCCCCTCATTTTCCCTCTTTTCCCCTCTGTACTAGAATACAACTGGTTTATGGGACAAGAGATTTTTTTTGGATTTAATTATTTGATTATTTTAGTATGCAAAAGATTGAATTAACTAATTTAATTTTTTTACTTCTATTTTTAAGTGTTGCTTTTTAATTTTTCATATTAATTTACATTTATTACCTTTTTATTTTTAATTTCAGTAAATTTGTTTTCTATTATTATTATTATTATTATTATTATTTAATTTATTATTATTATTATTTAGTTTACTATCATTATTATTTAGTTTACTATTATTATTTATTATTTTATTATTTTATTATTTTGCTATTTTTATCTGTGACCTTTTTAAAATGTAATATTATTTATTACTTATTATTTACTGTTTATTGCTGTATTAACTTTTTTTTTTTAATTTTATTTTGCTTGTGTTTTGTTCCAGGATCGGAAGATGGCACTGTAAGAGTGTGGAACCTGAAGGAAGGTACCTGCCTTGGATGCTTCTGGCTCGCCAGTCCCGTAGTACAGGTCGGTTAGCATTTGCGTTACTGTCGTTAACTACTTACCTAGTAGTTACTACTTTACTACTACTGCTACTCTTACTACTACTAGTAATACTACTACTACTACCGCTAGTACATTTATTATTGCTAGTGAACTACTATTATACTACTAGTATACTATTACTGCTGCTGATACGTCTAATACTATTACTAGTAATAGTAGTACTACTACTACGCTGACCACTAAGTAGATACAACGATTACTACTAATACTACTGCTGCTAATACGTTTACTATTACTACTACTACTGCTAGTACGTCTTATACTACTGCTTCTACTGCGATGACTACTACTACTGCTTAGTAGATACTACGATTACTACTACTACTACTACTACTACTACTTCTATTGCTAATAAGTCTAATACTGCTACTACTACTACTTCTATTGCTAATAAGTCTAATACTGCTACCACTACTATTTACCAGATAGTATTATGATACCTACGACTACTACTACTATTAATACTAGTGCTAATACTGCGACTACTTGTAGTGTTACTGCTTACTAGCAACTAATACTTCAAATACGACTACTACTAGTAGTACTGCTTACTACTGCCAATACTACTACCACTACTGCTGCTACTATTATTAATATTATTATTGTTAAATAGGTTGCACAAGGACCTGATGCGTCGAGGATCTGGGTACGAGTGCGTAACAACAGCAACGTAGCAACTTTCGATTTGCGGCGAACTCCCGCCGTTATCCTCAAGGCCGACACCACATCCTCGAGGCCAGCATCTCCAGGTTGTTATACGAGTACTACGAATACTACTACTACTACTACAATTAGCACTACTATTACCACTACACGTACTGCTACTACTACTACGCTCGCTAACATTACCATTTGATACTGCGGCTACTAATGATACTACTAGGGCTGTTACTACAACACTTTTTAATGTTATTATTGAAACGTCGATACTAGTACTACTACTAGTACCACTACTACCACTACATATATTGCTGTTGTTGCTAACTACTACTGTACGCTCCCTAAAACTACTATTGATAGGGCTACTACTACCACCACTACTACTACTGCTAATGCTACTACTTCTGTTACTACTACACCTATTGCTACTACTGCTACGCTCCCTAACAGTACGATAGATACAGCTGCTAGTAGTGTTACTACTAGAACTGTCACTACTACACTTTCTAATGTTACTATTGATATGGCTACTACTACTACTCAGACTCCTACTACTGCTACTTCTGCTCCATCCACTATTATACTACTATTACTACTATTACTATTCCTACTACTACTTATACTAATGGTAAGTAATACTAAGGCCACTACTGCTACCATCACTTTAGTATTCCTACTCCTACTCCTATTACTACTACCACTACTACTACTACTACTATTAATACTACTATCAATACTACTACGGCTATTACTGCCACTCACTACTACTACTAGTACTACTACTACTACTACTACTATTCCTACTACTACTGCCACTACCACTACTCCTCCCCCCACTACTTCTACTACTACTACTACTGCCACTTCTATTACTCCTCCTACTACTACTTCTACTATTTGTACTAGTCCTATTCCTATTCCTCCTTACTACTGCTCCTACTACAACTACTATTTACTAATCCTCTTCCTCTTCTTCCCTACCACTACTACTACTACCTATAACTTTCTCTATTTTTCCACTTTTTTTTTCAGTGAACCGTAAGCCTCCACCGTCTCGTCGCTTCCTGAAGAAGGAGATCTCGCTCGACTCGTACAGCTGGATCAAACGCTACGGTCGCTCAGCAGCCCAAGCAGCCGACCCCCGTCTCAACCTGCAGCGTCGCAATTCCATATCCAACATGGCGGAAGCTTCCGGAGAAAACTAAAATTCTATTTATCCCCAATCGACGTAGTGTTTAAATGTCTAATTATTATATACAAATATTTAAATCCATGTCACGCAAAAAAATAAAAAATATTTTAATTTACGGCACAGAACCACGTAAAAACAAAAGACAATCGATTTTTCATTTACGAAATATTTCTGGTTTCTGATTGGGTGTTATACTGATCAATGGTGTATTCGACCTCTCCGTTAAGCAATACACGCAAAAATTCGTTAAATGCTGTGACCCAAGGGAATGTTTTTTTCTTCAGTAGATCCACAAAATAGTATTAAATCCAGATTTCGATTCAGCCATTTAAAGGGACAACAGAAACGCAAAAAAAAAAATTCACACCAGACACGAATTTACTACCGAAAAAAAATTACACGAAAAAAAGCGGGAAAATTTAAACAGTTAACAAATTTTTCGGACTTTTGATACTAAATACATTAAAAAAAAACAATTGCACGTCAAATCTTCCTTGCCCACAAATCCAAACAGAAACGAAAATTTCAGATTTTTTCTTGATTTTTCTTTACAGTTTGATGAACGATACCATTTCTGACTCATTGACTATGTTATTGCACGAAAGCAATCCACGTTTCTCTTAAAAACACAATCGATTGAAAATAATTCGATAATAAATAATCGAAATTTTTTTTTGCTGATGCGCCTCTTCTTCCTCCATTTGGAACTTTTTTTGCATAGTTCTCCATATTCTCAGTGTCCAGAGAGTCTTGAAAATCAAATAATAACGAAATAAGTATTTTTTTTTGTCCATGCAAAAGTAGCTGCTGTTCCAAACAAACGGGCCCGTTCCAGTACAACGTAGAAGATTTGCTGATCTACCGTTTAGCAGCAGAGCTTCGGTCCTGATCCTGACTGCCTTCGTCGTCTGCGCTGTTGGCTGCTAACGGCTGTTAAAATCAAAATAAATGAATAATTCAATTAAATGATTGCTCGAGATCCTTGATCAGGATTGCGAAATATTAAGATTCTCGAGATTCTTAGGCAAGATCTTTCATAAGCTATTCTTACAGAGTCCAAGAATATTTACGAGTCTCTATGAATGTAGCAAGGATCTCTATAGATCTCCATGAATCTCTATTGAACTTTGCGAATCCTGCATGAGTCTGGTAAGAATCCTGTATGAATCTCTATGGATCTGGTAAGAATTTCCACGAATCTTACAAGAATCTCAATGAATTTTTGCGAATCCTATACGAAACTTGCAAGAAACTCCATGAATCTCTACGGATTTTGCGAATCCTGTATGAAACTTGCAAGAATCTCCATGGATCTGGTAAGAATCTCTATGAATCTTACATGAATCTCCATGAATTTTTGCGAATCCTGTGCGAAACTTGCAAGAATCTCCATGAATCTCTATGGATTTTGCAAATCCTGTATGAAACTTGCAAGAATCTCCATGGATCTGGTAAGAATCTCTATGAATCTTACATGAATCTCCATGAATTTTTGCGAATCCTGTACGAAATTTGCAAGAATCTCTATGAATCTTACATGAATCTCTATGGACTTTGCGAATCCTGTATGAAACTTGCAAGAATCTCCATGGATCTGGTAAGAATCTCTATGAATCTTACATGAATCTCTATGGATCTGGTAAGAATCTCTATGAAACTTACATGAATCTCTATGGATCTTTGCAAATCCTGTACGAATCTGGTAAGAATCTCTACGAATTTTGCAAGAATCTCTATGGATCTTTGCGAATCTCCATGAATCTTGCAAGAACCGCTATGAATCTCAATAGAATCTTGCGAATCCTGTATGAATCTTGTAAGAATCTCCATTAATCTTGCAAGAATCTGCTGAGAATCTCTACGGTCCTTTACGGATCTTCACGAATCCTGTATGAATCTGCTAAGAATCTTGAATCTTGCAAGAATCTCTACGAATCTCAACAGTTCTTTGCGAATCCTTTCTGAATCTTGTAAGAATCTGCTAAGAATTTCTACGAATCTCTATGGACCTTCGCGAATCCTGTACGAATCTCATTAGAATCTCTATGAATCTCTACACAATACACCTACAATGGATTGTAATTCATTATCAATTGTAAAGTTATTTCAGACCTGTGGGAGTCTTCCTAAGCTCTGTGAGTGTGTCGACTCGTATTCCATCACTTCCTTGTAAATCAGTTCCTTCCACTGCTCCACCGTGTGCTCGCGTTCGTCCACTGAATGGTCGTAAGGTCCTGGAGCCGGCTGTATTAAAAATAATAGTAATAATAATAATTTTTTATACTTTTATATGATTTCCCATTTTTTTTTTGTAAATTTGAAAAAATATCGAACAGCAAAAAATTTCGATATAACCGAACAACTGATTTGAAAAGTGTTTGCAAAATTTTTTGTTGGCAATAGGCCTACGGCCTAAACCGTGAAGAAATAAATAAATAAAATAAAAATAATAATAATAGCCATATCAAATATTGAGTGAATAATTCATAAGAAGGACTTACTAATCCTAACATAAACTGAATCTTAAAAAAAAACTTAAAAATCCTAAACAAAGATTTTACGTTACACTTTACGTAACCATTGAAAATTCTAGTTAGTAGATTTTTATAAAATTTTTCAAAGAAAAGATGGTAGTCAGAATAGAACTTACCGCATTGACTTCGCTGTCCTCGTACCAGATGTTGATGTAGGGGTGCATGAGAGCGTCGTCGACCGAGATGCGCTTCTCGGGATCGATGACGAGCATCTTCGACAACAGGTCCCGGGCCTGGCTCGCTAGAAACAGAAAAAAAACAACAAAATAATTACGAATTCAAAACTGTTAAAATTATTACTTAAAAGTGTAAGTTAGTAGTTCATTTACTAAATAGATGAACTAGTGCAGTATAATAAGTATGACTTATACTACAATTCAATATAAATAAACACTAAATACAGAAAAAATTTAGAATTTTTACAACTATCTAAGACGAATCCTGGGCGGAATGGACCCTTCTCTGTCTGCTGTAGCAAAAGTTACCATGCCTTACCTTACCTAACCTAACCTAACTTGATTTCGCCTTTAGGCCGAGCCCTACCGTCCCCACCTCAGCCCTACAATGCATCTTCCATAGGCCTACTCCATAGTAGGATCTTCCATCTTCCTACTCCTAATCCATCTTCCACAGGCCATAGGCAGGGTTTAGCCTACTTTTTACATCCCCCCCCCTGATATTTTTCTCAGGATCCATTTCTTCAAGATACCTCCAAGACAGCATAGATTAACACAGATACGGAAAAACAAGTAAATTCAAAAATAGTCCAAAAGCCAACGTGTAGAACGAGTTGATTAGCTTTATAAATAATAATAATATATATTAAACAGACAGATAACGTAAATTATATAGATATAGATAAATACAGAAAAATAGTAAATATTGTTGCCTTATAGTAAATGTACAGTCACGTTCATAAAACGAGGGTACAGCAAGTTCTTTGCGGTATACAAAATTATTTACGCATTCAATTTAGTTGGGATAGATTATTTTAACTGTTTTTTTTTCAACTAAATTCGTGCAACCTATCAACTAATATTATAATATCCTCGCAAAAATTATGAAAAAGCGGAGTTTAACCTTCCCATGCTGCGCCCTTTGTTTTATTGAGCACGACTGTACGTTGTTACGAGCGGGTTTGATACCTTTGAGTTTGCTGTGCTCTGATTCGACGGGGAAGAGTGCGTCGGGGAAGAGCTTCTCGAAGAGGTAGCCCGGGTATTTGGGTCGGTTCTCCACGTAGTTCCGCACAGTCGGCTGCAGTCGCTTCATGAAGTCGGGGCTCGGGGTACCCAGTTGCTCTGCGTTTCGTAGAATTTAAATTAAGTTATAGATTGTAAGTATAGACTTTTAAGTATTGCTTAACATGACAGTGATGATAGTACTTGAGACTACAACTGCTGTACTATAGTATTGTTATTACTAGTAGCACTTCTACTAACATTACTACTCTAACTACTATTACTACTACTGCTGCTGCTGCTACTATTATTATTACTACTAGTAGGACTTCTACTATTATTGCTATTACAGCTACCATTACCACTACCACTACTTTCACTCCTGCTAGTATTACTACTATGACTACTATTGTTGCTACTAGTACTGTACTACAACAACTAGGATTACTACTACTGTCAGTTCTACCACTTCTACTGCTATAATTACTACCACGACTACAATATTTGCCACTAGTACTACAACAAGTAGTACTACTATTACAGTCAAACCTATTACTACTACAGCTGTTACTACTAATACGACTACTATTATTGCTACGTTTACTAGTACAACCACTATTACTAGTACTAGGACTACTACTATAACTACCTCTTCTACTACCACTATTAGTATTACAACTACTACTGCTGCTTATAGTTGCACAACTACTACAACTAACAGGGGGAATAAAATACCGATAATTTTGTTCCACTGGTCGATATGGTCAGTGCCGGGGAAGAGGACATAACCGCGTATCATTTCGCCCATAATGCAGCCGACAGACCACAGATCTACGTTCTCTTTGTAGCCCATTCCCAGAATAACCTGCAACAATAATAACAAGTCGCACATCAATTCAAACGGCCATTCAAACGTCTCATAAAAATCAATCATAATAAAAATATACAATACATAACATTTTAAGTTATCAAAAACAAATATTTTAATTAAAATAATTAACAAAAATTTAATGTTCTTTACGACGAAAAAAATGTAATAATAAATCTTAATTTAAAATCAAATACATAATTATATATTATAAAAAATATATATAGTAAATTAATTTTCGAAAAAATATTGAAGCTATTTAATTCGTCTATATTATTTATAATTATCTTTAGTTATTTTATTATTTATTATCTCAATATAAATGAGTATAGAACTATTTATTATCATTATTAATTATTATATAATTTCTAATGAATTCAATTATTTATTTAAAGTAATTAGTTCATCTATACTATTTCGTGAATCTAAACGAGTATAGAATTGGCGAGAGTGTGAACCTCTGGAGCTCGGTAGTAGCGGGTAACAACGTACGGGGTCATCATGAAGTTGGTACCGGCAGTGCGAGCCAATCCAAAGTCCAGGATCTTCAGGGTGCAGTCCGATTTGACGACGATGTTGCTCGGTTTGAGGTCCTACAACCAATCATAATAATGAATAATTATGGAAAATGAGTAAATAAATAATATGTACATAACAAATAACATCTATAATTATAAAAAATTCTAACAGTAATCAAATGAATGGTAAACATGAATAAAATTAATAATAATAATAATAACGACAGCAGTTGGGCGCTGGTGGCGCAATGGTTAAGACCTCAGTTCAAGACCATCACCCTATACCTCTGGATCAGTGGGTTCAATCCCACTCGACTCCGGTGAGGCCTTTCCCAGACCAGCGACCCTTAGCAGATAAATCTGCAATCCCTCCCCTTGAGGTTCATAGGCAAATGCCTCACATAACGACAAATGAGATTTTTAAAAAATATATAATTTTATATAAATTATAGAAATTTATAAAACAGGCAAAAACTCGTTTGAACGAGTACGCCTTTCTTAAAAAATAAGTAGAAATTTTGAATGAATGAACAATTAAGATACTCTGTGAATGATTCCGGCTGAGTGGAGGTGCTTGATACCGCACAGCATCTGGTAGAGCAGGTACGACATGCGCTCGTGGTCCAGATCCATTTGAATCACCTGCAAAACAACACAAAAATAAACTCTGATTACTAATTACAAACACTAGTTAAAGTTAATAATCTTAATAATTAATATTAATCTTATAGTGACTGATCGACTCTTACCGGACTGACACGACTACTGATCGACCTCTGACTTTTAGTATTAACTTAGTTAATTATTAATTTGAAGTCCTAGGCCCTGCCATCCGCATCTGCCGTGGATCTGACCCTAGCTTTATTCCTTGACCTACTATTTTAGCCCTGCTACTCTGTACCTTTGCCCGGACCTACATCTGAAAGAGTCAAGAGTGGGCGTTCCCTATTGGTACGGCTATCATTGGGGAGTGGTCTCGTGGACTATTTCCCACAGATGTAGTTTTCTTTTAGTTTCCCTATTATGTCGAATTCTTTTTCTAATTAAAAATAAAATATATTAATAACAATTATTTATGAAAAATTACAAATAAATATATTAATGAAGTTAATAATAAATTATTCTAATGATAAATTTTAGTTACACTTAATTATCAAGATAATTTACATAATAACATACATTATGTATATAGCAGTGATGGGCGGTTCAGGGCAGTTCAGGGCGGTTCACCACGGTTCGGTTCAAAAATTTACTTTTGTATGTAGCAAAAAGAAACCGTGCAGTGATTTTTAAACAGTTTCACAGCTTTTTTTCAAACTTGTGGAACCGTGAACCGGTTCAAAAACGGTTCACAGTTCAGAGGTTCAGTTTCCTGTTTGAGAGGGTTTCATGTTTCCGCTTGTTGACAGAACGGTTGCGGTTCAACGAGTTCGGTTCAAGTGAAGCTGAACCGTGCGTGAGCCGTCTAAGAAACGGTTTAAACCGCCCATCGCTGATTGCTAATAAGATATTATGTGTGTACTTGACAGAGATTGGCGTCCATGAGTTCCATGACGAGGTAAACGTCGGAGAAATCCGCCAGCGACTTTTGCGGAGTGAAGGCGTTGAGCAAACCAATGATCTGCCGGCAAAATCAAAATTTGTTCAATTAGAAATTAGTTACATTCACTGCTTATTGCAGTGTTTCCACTTTCATTTTCCCCCCTTTTCCCTCTGCCTCCATTTTTCCCTTTCCAGACCCCACTTTCCCTTTTTCAGGGAATCTCCCTGCAAAGTGGAAACACTGTTTATTGACTATTAAGTAAAGTAGTACTCATACAACTGCATGATAATGATTAAGTGCCCTTAAATCGGTACAAAAGGATACTACTACTGCTAACTGCTGCTACTTCTACTACTACCGAGTACTGCTAGTGCTACTGTTACAATCATTGCTATTATTACTATTGCTCCTACTACAACTTTCACTATTACTATTGCTACCACTGCTACTTCTACTAATACTACCACTAACTGCTGCTACAACTAATCACTACTTACTCCTGCCGTCAATACTAATGCTACTACCAACCGTACTACTACTGTTGCCACTGGCACTACTACTAACTATATTATAACTGCTAGTACTACTACTACTACCGTTACTGCCATAACTCGTACTACTACCACTACTACTACCAGCACTTCTCCTCCTCGTGCTACTGCAACTACCCTATTGCTACTAACTACTACTACGAACTGCTAACTACTCTAATTTACATTTTTGTGGTTGACCAGCTTCATGAGTTTGAACTCGCGATAGGCTCGTTTGGCGTGGGTCACGTTCTGGAACGGCCGGCTCAGTTTCTTAATGGCCACATTCTGGCCAGTCAGCGTGTCGTAGGCCGCACTATCAAAAACAAATCATCCATTTGTTAGCAACTATCCTCAACTATCACTAACTATTATTCAACTATATTCATTTGATATTCAACTCAAACAAAAGGCAAAAAAAAAAAATCATAAGGTATCCTTTACTCTACTTGCTTACTACTTACTTACTTACATTGAATATTATAATTTTCGATATTTACTATTTTAATATACATTAACTATCAAAACCACAATCACTAACTATTCATCTAACTGCTCGATACTCTTTACAATATCCTTTGAGAGGTTTATCTATAAGGAACTGGCTGGCGAGGATCAATACTCCGGGAGTGGGGGTAGCGTCAAAGAGACATTAGGGATGTTATCAGCGTGGTATCACGTGGCATTAACTTACCAGACGATACCCTGGGCTCCTGAACCGATGGGCTTGAGGTTCTGGTATCGTTTCAGGATGGTGAACTTGGTGTCGCCCACTTCGACCGTGTAAAACTGCGTGCTGAATCGGGCCGCCATCTTGTCCGCAGACCTCAACGAGTTCCCCGTACCTGAAACTACGTAATTAAAAATAATATTAACGAATCCGGTGGATAAAAAGACTTTGGGGTAAAGAAGAGTTTCCACTTTGCAGGGAAATTCCCTGAAAAATGAGAAAATGGGGTGTGGAAAGGGAAAATCTAAACGTACGGCCTATATTCTAGTACGGAGGGGGAAAAGGGAAGAATAAGAGAAGAGGGAAAATCTAAACGTATGGCCTGTATTCTAGTACGGAGGGGAGGAAAGGGAAGAATAAGAGAAGAGGGAAAATCTAAACGTATGGCCTGTATTCTAGTACGGAGGGGGAAAAAGAGAAGAATGAGAGACGAGGGAAAAGGGAAAATCTAAACGTATGGCCTGTATTCTAGTATGGAGGGGAAAAAGGGAAAGATAAGGGAAAATCTAAACATATGGCCTGTATTCTAGTACGGAGGGGGAAAAGGGGAAAATGAATGTGGAAACACTGGGGACAAAGGTCCACACACTTGATAGCAAGGTGATAAAACGTTGATAACACTCGATAACAGGGTGATAACACTTGCAAGTACGCTGAGGAGGGCAATATGCGATCCCAGGCATTCGCACGCAATGGCCGACAACGTGAAACTGATCGATTCGCTTCAAAAACGCTGGCACTGACTATCTCCTCTGCTGTTCAAGAAGTCACTGACACACTGACACACCGACACACTCATACAAACAGTCGTGGACACTTTTACACACCTCTACAATTACACACATCTGCACACTGACATACACACTCACGACAGACCTACACACTTTTATACACCTACACACCCTTATACATATACACACATGTACACACTGACACACACGTCACATATACACACTCATACAAATCTACACATTGACACACTCTTACACACCCACACACCTATACAATCATACAAACAATCGTACACACTGATACACACGACACACCCGTACACACCTCTACACACTCTTACACACTACACACGCTGGTACACACCCATAGGAACACAAACAAGAGGCCTGTGCTCGCTCTTACACACACTCATTACACTGTTACACACCTATACACTCACACACCCACATTCTTAACACACTCACACACACACAAACGAGAGCAATCGATTATAACGTGTTACATGCAAGGCAAGGGGCAGGGCCTCCAAAAATCAATACCGAAACACATATGTGCCATTCCTTGCATACAACACCCATACAAAAGCAGCACAGAACCTCAACAATAAGTCGCACACACACAGAATCTATAAAATCTCTGAAAACTAATTAAAACAGAATAAAATAAATCGTTTGACTGAAGAAAACAAGAAGTCGCTGTAGCGTTTTCTAACGTTTTCCAGCAGCCACTGCGGGATTTTCTGTCTCGAGCGGGCGAGGGACGTTTGCATTTTCCCACGTTTGACTAAAAATAGCAGGGAAAATGTGGAATTCTTTTGTTTTTTGCTTTGGGGAGTGTTGGCCGCCTTCGTTTCCAGACTTCTGGGCAAGAGTCCATGTCAGAAAATAAACCGTCTGGCTACTTAATTAACACACGAGTCGTTTTGGGCTTCGGCCGAGATGTTTTGGACGAAATATTCGAACGTATTAATGTACCATTACACCTATTAAAAGTAAAAGATAAAAAAAATACTCACCAGTGAACTTATTGTCTGCTTCAACGTCAAATAACCTTTTAGGCAAATTATTTGTGATTTTGTTTGGATACTTTTTCGTCAACAACGAAAACACATCACAATTGGATTAAAAGTTTCTTTGGTTATTTCGATATTTCGAGAATTTTCTCGGAATAATGGTGTCCGGTTATGACAGAAAAATAGTTCAGGATTGAACTGAATTGATTTAGAGTTGAAAAAAGTATTAAATAGTGGCCTAATGAGTCAGACAAACAATAACGATGCACCTGTCAATTCAATAAGAACTGTGACAGTGCAACCAAAGAGGCCAAAGGGCCTTCTCCAAGGTTAGCCAACTTACACGATCAGCAGTCAATACTGCAAAATCCCTAAACACACTATACCAGCCATTGTTTATACTGAAATATTACACTACATACCAATAGAATAATACAGTACTCATAGAAAATATGATATAAATTAACAAATTGAGATATTTTTAATATTTTGACTAATTCAAATATGCAAAATCCCTAAACATACAATACTGAATGTTTTTAAACCCATGTTTATTATTAATACTTATATTTTATCAGTGTAATCTTAACTAAATACAAACTATTATTAAAATACAATCTACTGCTTTAAAGTTGCTAAAGTGACAACTTGAATATTTTATTGATACTTATGTTCACTTGTTCGATTATTTTTGTGTTTCCCTTCAATGAAATATTTTTCTGCAAATAAAGGAATATTCTTTCAGCAATAATTGTTTATATTTCGCGGGGGGAGAAAGCACCAGGTATATTGCAAAAAGCTAATGTTTTTCATTGATCTTTTAACACCGAAAATCAGACACTACCTCGAGAAGCACCAATCAAGATTCCCGTCAAAAACAGCGTCAGAATCAGAGCGGTCGGGTCAAAGAGCTGCAAATAGTCCCACACGAGATTCAGTACATTTTTCAGACCCTGATTCGACACTTTCAAACGCGGCCCGTCGATTATTTTCAGTTTTCGCAAGTAGTCAACCAGTGGTTGGTGATTTGCGGAAAAAATTGGGAGGTAGTCAGACGACCTTTCCCGTTTCCACCACTTACTCGAACTCCTTTGAAAGAAAAAAAATTAAGTTTAACTTGCTTTAAAATGTTATTTTAATTTTTATTATGTAGTCAGTTACCTTGATGATAATGTCGTGAAGTGATAAATATACAAGCTTCCTTTGATATATTTCGGTGGCCATTTATCGTCGAGGCTTTCGATAGCTCTGCTGTCAAGAAGTTTAATAACTTCAGGCTCATTCTGCAGGATTCTGTAGGCCAGACTCGTTAGCCAAGGGTTGCGGTGGTAGTTGCCCAGTGCTGCAAACCACATTTGCCAGTCCAGCCGAGGTTGATGAGGAGCTATGTTTCAATGGTAGTAGTAGTAGTAGTAGCAGTAATAATAGTGGTAGTAGTAGCAGTAATAGTAGTAGTAGTAGCAGTAATAGTAGTAGTAGTAGTAGTAGTAGTAGTAGTAGTAATAGTAGTACTAGTAGTAGTAATAGTACTAGTAGCAGTACTGGTAATAGTACTAGTAGAAGTACTGGTAATAGTACTAGTAGCAGTAGTGGTAGTAGTACTAGTAGTACTAGTAGCAGTTGCAGCAGAACTAGTCGCAGTAGTAGAAGTAGTAGTAGTAGTACTAGTAGCAGTTAATACAATACCGACAAAAGGAGTTGGACTCGAGAGGTTTCCTGGTTTGTATTTGAAAGGTATTTCAAACCATGGTCCGTCGATGTTGTCCGAACCTTCCAGGATCAGTTCAGGACGTCCCCCGACTCCCGTCATTGAGCGAAACAGTCCGTAAGAATCTTTAAAACAAAATAAAAATAATAATATTTAATATTTTAAAACTATTCCATTACTACCCACGTAAAAAAAGAGTCCAAGCAATAACGCTTCAATAGTACAAAACACTGTAAAAAGGCTTCATTACAGTGCTTTTTCTTAGTTTGCCTGCATCGCCCTATAGCGTCTAAGTTTCAAACTACCTTCAAGGTCACCAAAAAGGCACCGTGCATTTTTTACGTGCGTGTTATTAGTTAATCTTACTAGCGATATGGAACTGCGACGTTTTCTGGTACGCAGCGTGCAAAACATCGGGAAGATTCAGGTGAGCGTTCGTGTCCAGCGTCGAGTAGGGAACCTTTAAACCGGAAAATTTGATAATTTATCACAAAAATTAAAAATCTTCTAATAAAACTAAATTAACTATTCTAATAATTAACTAATATACTATATCTGTAATCATAAATGATGATTACATAATAATGAATAAAATTACAATCATAAACTTTTAAAACTGGTTTAGATGAATGAAAATTATCCTACATCTTATTTATTATTAATATTAGGATCATTATAATAAATTATTATCAGTGTTTCCCCTTTCATTTTGCCCTCTTCCCTCATTTTCCCTTTTTCCCCTCCGTACTAGAATACAGACCGTACGTTTAGATTTTCCCTTTTCCCCCTTCACATATTTTTCCCTTTCCAGACCCAATTTTCCCCTTTTTCAGGGAATTTCCCTGCAAAATGGAAACACTGATTGTTATTTTAAAATTTAATAATTTAAACAATAGCTATTTTTAATGTTTTACCAGGCTAATGCCGAATAGGGATACAGCGACAGTGGCGTATATAAAAGACGTCAGCAGTTTGACGAGAAGACGAGGTAAGGATTGTCCGTACAGTTTAAACGAACAGTAGACTGCGGAAAGGAACCGCAGACACAGAGACGCAGCAGCGAGGAGAATAGACGCGGGCACGGCTTTGCGAATGAAATCGTTCAGGTCCTCAGGAGAGAATTCTGTTTTTATAAGAAGAAAATTGGGAATAAAAATTGGGAATAAAAATTGAACGAGTGAATGAGTGAATGAATAAGTGAGTGAGTGAACGAGAGAGTGAATGAATGAACTGGTATGTGAAAGAGTGAATGAATGAGTGAACTAAGTGGAGGAATGACCGAGCCAATGCACTGAATGAGTCAATCAATGACTGACTGAAACGGCTGAATGAACGAGTGACATGAGCTAGTGAACGAGTGATATGTCTGCATGGGTAAATGACTGACTGACTGACTGACTGAGTTATCAAATGAATGACTTGAACGGTGAATGATAAAACTGAAAACAATTTTTTTTTTTTTACTTTTTGAAAACTTTTTTTCTTACTGATTTTTGATGAAATCGTTCGGTCTGCTTTCAGTTCGAGCCCGAAGCGAGTCACCGTCAGATACGCCACTCCCAAATAGCCAAATATCGTTACGAGAACCGAGATCCAGAGAAATTTGGGTCTGTCGTCCCTGGACTCGGTGCACCAGTGAATATCGTCCCACAACGAGATGCAGAGAACCAGGGTAAGCAGATTGAAAAAGTTGTAGTTTCCAGTCAGTATGATCATCACTTGCAGCAAAACCTGTGAAACAAAAATTTCTGAAAAATTATTTAAAAATTTAGAAATGTTTTGGGTACCTGTCCGTAGCAAGAGAAAAGACGTAAAGCCCTTACGGGAGCGAAAAACAGGAATGGTAGAAGGATCTCTATGACGAATGTTGCTACAACGCACAGTTTGTGGAACCACTCGGGAAGCTGGTGGAAGTACCAAGCCAACGGCGTAGGAATACACTGAGACTCATAGTGAATGTTTAAAGCTGCAACAACAAGAAAATATTTCATTCAATTGTTCATTCAGTCACTCATTCATCCATTCATTGAATCATTTATCCAGTGTTTCCACTTCGCAGGGAAATTCCCTCAAAAAGGGGAAAACGGTGTCTGGAAAGAAAAAGGGGGAAATCTAGAAGAGCTTCGTTTTATTCAAGCACGAAGGGGAAAAGGGAAAAATTTAAGAGCGAAAAAAGGGGAAACTGAAAGTGGAAACACTGCAGTCATCCATTAATCAATTCACTCTTTCATTCATACAATTCAGAAAATGTTAAAAATTTTGTCAAGAGGACCTGTTAAGCCCCACCACGTAGGACACTGACTCGTCAGTTTGACGACACCGGACGCGAACATCAGACGGAAGAGAAGCCACTTGATGAGCCAGAACGATATGCGATCCTTCGGGAGGACCTGCCGCATGTTCTTGTAGTTCAGCGGGGCAGCAAAGATCGTTAGGAACCCAGATTCCAGCAGTAAAATGTCCCTTGGGGAAAAGTAAGCATAGGAATGAATGAATGAGTGAGAGAGGTGAATGAAGGAATGAATGAATGAGTGAGGTGAATGAAGAATTGAGTGAATAATTGAGTGTGTGAATGAGTGGCTGGTTGAATTAAGGAATGAAGGAATGAGTGAGTGAGGTGAATGAAGGGAGAGTGAATAATTGAGTGTGTCAATGAGTGGCTGGTTGAATTAAGAATAAATGAATGAGAGGGAAAATGAATGACGAGTAGCTGAATGAATTAATGGTTGAAAGATTGAGTGAGTGAATGAATGAGTGAATTAATGAGTGAGTGAATGAGTAAGTGAATAAGTGAGTGAATGAGTGGCCGATTGAATCAAGGAATGAGTGAATGAAAGACTGAGTGCATGAATGAAAAATGAATGAGTGAATGAATTAATGAATGTTACCACTGGAACCAGAGAAACGTTTGCCCGACCTGGTACAGCGACAAATACAAAATCCACAGCATGGAAAACACTAGCGAAACACAGAACCTCCGGAAAGCAAATCTGCAACAACAAAAAATATTGCTATTTAGAAAGTTTTAGATAATTTCGAGAGGTAAAATATGTTTAACCCAATAACGGAGAGAAAAATTCCGAGGAGGCCAAACAGTTCCATAGTGTACGGGATGTCCAGTCCAATCAGCGGAGCAAAAACGAGCAGTGTCGGTTTTTCCCATAATTTCTGCAGCAGTGTGTCGTTGTCTCCGAAACTGACTTGAGAAGCGGCGGGCAGGATTCCGTTATTGCCGTACAGGCCTACGAATGTAAAAATCGAGTTTATTCATTTAAAGTGTTAATCAAAAAGCTTACCTCGAGTTTGTGTGTAGAGGGAAGTGAAGGCGCACATGTAAATAAACATCATTCCCCGAAGAAACAAGTTGCGGGTTTGAGCAATAGGAGCCATTTTCTTTTTTTTTATGTTAATATTTTAATTATAAGACTTAATTTGAGTTACTTTAAGTTGTATTTACCTTGCTTAATCAATTTTAATTAACCGCCTACTCAATTTCAAACACAGTATAAGTATAAACTATAATAATAATAATAAATATACTTATACTGTGATTTCAAACCTGTTTTACATGACAGGGAACTCCGGAATTCTGTTTTGTTTACATCAACAGCGACATCTGTTTTCCCACTTGTAAGTTTTTCCCTTTTCCCTTATAGAGGGCTTCCCATCATTTTTCCCTTCACATTTTTCCCAATTTCCCCTTTTCCCTTTCCGTTTTAAGATACAATGCTTTGCTTCCGAATTTCCCTCTTCCCTTATTTTTCCCTGTTTAAACCCAGTTTTCCCTTTTTCAGGGATTTTCCCTGCAAAGGTGACGTATTAAGCGACATCTACAAAAATAATTTGAACGACATGTAAACAATGAAGCAAAATTTCCTAAAAATTTCTTTTAATTTGCTTTACTTTGAATATTTATAAACTTAGAATAGGATAAAGCTTTGATATTTTAAGAATTTTTTTTCTAGTTTTTGGTAATCCGGATTGTACATTAGGTTGAATAACATTCGGTTTCCATGGCAACCGCGAGTTGAATGTCAACAGGCCTTTGGGATCAGATCATCCGACGCATCAGTGGTTAGCTCTGGAAATTTAATTTACAAAGCTGTTTTTGTACATAAATCCTTAAATCTCTCAGACTTACCTTTCCTTCACGTTCACTGTTCGTCCCGCAATATTGAAAAACTTAGAAATTTAGTTAAAAAGTAACTTGCATTGTAAAGAGTCCTTGGAGACCCACTTATCAACTAGAGCAGTAAACTGTACAAGGTAACTGTTGTTTCATGATTACTAATAGTTTTCTTTTGTTTAGGCAGCTTAGTAGAGATAGGACGCGTTTTCTTGGTGCTGCTGCTGTGAGACGTTTTTTCGTTTATCCCGAAGATGAGCGTATCGGCGGGAACTCCTACCGCTTCCGCGGGAAACAATATGAAGACCAAAGTTAACGAGAAGCTACGATACGAAAACGGTTTGCATAATATTTCAAAACTCACTAATTAATTGCTTTATTTGTGTTGCTTAAACTGAAACGAAAACAGGAAGTGTTAATGGTCATTTTGTACGTTTTGCTTCACGTTATTGAACGTTTTAGTTACTACGTTGCTAGTTAACAGTAATTTAGTTAATTTTACATTAACCTTATCACTAGAAACTTTAACGTTAATGAAGAGTGTGTCTACTCGTCTCGAGACGGCCGGAACAAAATAGCGGGGCAATAACTGAAACCTCAAATATTTTAGAAAAATTCACAAGATTTGTGATAAAAAAATATGGAAACATTGATTTTTAATGCGGAGTAAAGTTAAACAGTAAACTATTTAGTAGTCCATGCTACCGACTTAATAAATAATGTATTAATTTAATAATTTTATTTATAATTATTATCAGTAATAATGAATAATTAAATAATAATCTTACAAGTTTTTAACTATTTTGTCTGTTTTTTTACTGTAAAATATTTAGTATTTTATATTATTAATTAAACAAATAATTTAACATAAATCTATAAATAGTAGTAATATATAGTTACCAGTAAATAAAACATATCTGAATGATACTTTTAGATATTTTAATTTTTTTTTCCTCTCTTTTTGCAGAAGAAGTTCTGTTAAGCAAAGACTACATATCCCCGGACGATGTGTTGAGACTGCCTCGAGTAACCGACAGTACGTCGAGTCTAGTTACCTGATAGCAAAAATTGCTTATGACATTTTCAATACGATAATTCCGCATAAAGCAGTAAATTGCATTTGTCATCCGCAGGATATTTATGTAAGCCCGACGCTAATGTCTACGATATCGATTTCACGCGGTTCCGGATCAGAGACATGGAAAGTGGCACTGTCCTCTTTGAAATCGCTAAACCCCTACCCCCGGGTAACTTTATAATTAACAAAATAATAATAGTAACAAAAAAAATAATGACTCGTAGCCTAAGCCGTGAGGAAATAAGTATATAAATAATAATATTGCTATTAATAATTAATGATAATACTGTTACCCAGATGTTTTTCTCTGATATTTTCCTGATTTTCTGGATGTATTTTTAGATGTGGACGATGATCCTGAGCCAGATTCCGAGGATAGTGATCCCAACGCCGGGCGTTTCGTCAGATATCAGTTCACCCCGCAATTCCTCAAGCTGAAATCAGTTGGCGCCACGTAAAGAATTTTTTCTTAATTAACCGAAAACCTAAAAATAAGAAGAAAAAAAAATCAGCTTTTTATCTAACGTGTACGAAGTCAGATTCTAATATAATAGGCAGTAGTTATAGTAACGGTAGTATGTTATAGTTCATAATAGCTGTTGTTATAACAGTAGTAGTAATTGTAGTAGTAGTTGTTGTGGCAGTAATAGTGGTAGTATTAGTAGTAAAAGTAGTAGTAGTAGTGGTAGTAGTAATAGTAGTAGTAGAAGTAGTATTATTATTATTATTAGTAGTAGTAGTGGAAGTAGTATTATTATTATTAGTAGTAGTAGTAGTAGTAGTAGAAGTAGTAAGTAATAGTAAAAAATAGGTAGTGGCAAAGTAAAGTAAAGTGGTGGCAGCAAGTAGTAGTAATTAGTAATTACGACAGCAGTAGTAGCAGTGGTGGTGGTAGTACTGGTAGTAATAGTAGTAGTAGTAACAGTGGTAGTAGTGATAGTAGTTGTAGTAGTAGAAGTAGTTGTAGTAATAGTAAAGGAAATAGCAATGGTAGTAATGGTATACTATCATTGTTCTTACTACTAGTCGAGCTAACATATTATTATTATTATTATTATTATTTCCTCATTGTTAGGGTGGAGTTCGTGGTTGGTGAGAAGGCTGTGAGCAAATTCCGTATGATCGAGCGCCATTTTTACCGGGATCGCCTGCTGAAGACCTTCGACTTTGAGTTTGGCTTCTGCATGCCCAACAGCAAAAATTCCTGCGAACATATCTACGAGTTCCCCGCTCTGCCTCACGATCTAAGTAATAAAGTAGTACTAGCAGTAACTGTAGCAGAAACAGCAGTAGTAGAAGTAGTGGTGACGGTGGTGGTGGTGGCAGCAGTAGTAGAAGCAGTAGTACTAGTAGTAGCAGGAGCAGTAGTAGTAGTAGGAGTGGCAAGAGTAACATAGTAGTAGTAGCAGCAGTAGCAGTATAGGTAACAGCAACAATAGAAGTAGTAATAATAGTAGTAGCAGTAGTAAAAGTACAGTACTAGAAACAGTAACCAGTAGTAATAGTGCTAGCAGCAGTTACAGCAACAATAGTAAGTAGTAACAGCAGTAGTAACAGTAATAGTAGAAACAGTAGTAGATGTAGTGGCAGTAGCAGCAGAAGTAGTAGCAACAGTAGTAGTACCAGTACTAGTATGGTTAACAGTAACAATAGTAGTAGTAATAGTAGTAGCAATAGAAGTTGTACAGTATTAGCAACAGTTTGTAGCCACAGTAGTAGTAGTAATAGTAAAAGTACAGTACTAGCAACAGTAACCATTAGTACTAGTGCTAGTAGTAACAGTGATAGTAGTAGCAGCAGCAGCAGTACTACCTGTACTAGTTAATAAGAGTAGTAGTAGTAGTAGTGGTACTAAAGTAATTGTGTTACTACCCAAGGTTTCAGGTATCGATTTTGTATGTGTTTGTTTTTGCAGTTGAGGAAATGATCGAGAGTCCCTTCGAAACGCGTTCCGATTCCTTCTACTTCGTCGACGACCGCTTGATCATGCACAACAAGGCCGATTATGCTTTCAACGGAGGAGTAGACAAGTAAACCTGTGCGAAAAAGAGCAAACAAAGATTACAACAACAATAATAAAATATCAATATCATTCCCCTCTGTTCTGCGGTGCACATTCCCGATCCTCCCATTCCCTGGCAACACAGTGCAGCTTGTGTGAAAATCTATTCAAATAGCGAAAAAAAAATTTTTTTTAGCAAACTTAAAACTTAAATTGAAGTTGAAAGTCGGATTTCAGTGTCTAGTTTTCGTATTTATCAAGTTTTTCCAACACGAGTGGCTTCTTATAGCAAAAACCTTGGCATCTCTTATGGGAAATACAATAGGATTTACCTAAAGTAATCGTGTATTATTAGTAGATATTAACTCTTAAGCGCATGCGTGGACCTATCGCCGTAAGATTTACCTGCGTAAGACGAGTTCCAGAATCTCCAGTAGCGGTTCCAGCATCGCCATGTGTTCACCGAGTCCCAGTGTTTTGCTGCAAGATCCCAACAGGACCGTTGATTATAATTCCTCACTTGAGAATTACAATGGATCCTTATGGGATTTCAGGAATCCTTGGTTCCGTTACGATTTGTGCGGGACGTTGATTCTCTGCTTCGCTTACGGACTTGTGTTTTTCGTGGGTCTAGTTGGAAACATCATGGTGGTGTTTGTCGTTTTCAAGACGAAGCAAATGAGAAGGAGCGTTACTAACGTTTTTCTAGTCAATTTAGCGTTTGCTGATCTTCTAGTCATCCTGGCTTGTATCCCCTTCACGCTGGTCGCTAATCTGCTCTATCGTAAGACCTGCTAAGTATCAAATAGTTTAAGCAATTAGCTTGTACTAGTAAGTTAGTAAGCAATCAAAGTAGTAACCCAGCGGAAAATTAAGAATGTCGGCTACATGCTGAACGATATCCGTAACATATCCTGAATATCCTGAACCACGTTCGAACGTGGATGAGTAAAAAATATTGTGTTGAGAATTGTGAATCTTGATTATTGAGGGCACCATTAAGTATCCTGAAAGTTGTTTTTTCAGGATGCTGTTAAGTACCCTGAACATGTATTATTCAGGCGTTCTAATGCCAGGGTCCTGAACACCCTGGAAGTGGGCCAATTTCACTGCACTCACAGTCCTGATTGGCATCCTGAAAATGTCCTTTTCAGGATATTTTCAGGGTCCTGAAACTATCCTTAATTTTCCGCTGGGAAGCTGATATGTATGAGCGTTGTATGTTGATTTGCTTGAGTTACTTAAAAATGTAGACGTTTTAAGTTAATTTACCCACAGTTAGCAGTTAGTAGTAGGTAGTTTGGTAGTAAAGAAAGGTTAAGTAGCAGTTTGCGCCTCCACAAACCTGTCGAAAAGTGTTTGCTTTGTCTTAGAAAAGACAAATGAAGCGTAGTTGGATTAAGCGATCGCTATTCCGTAGTTCATACTACGTCTTTTATAGCACTGTAGTAGTAGTACTAGTAGTAGTAGTACTAGTAGTAGTAGTAGTAGTAGTAGTAGTAGTAGTAGCATTAGAGGAGGAATAGTAGTAGTAGCAGTAATAGAAGTAGTAGTAAGAGTAGTAGTTGTGATTGTTGTTTTCATGGGAATAGTAGTAGTAGCTGTTGGTGTTATTGTTGGAAAAATATTAGTAATAGAAGTAGCAGAAGTAGTAGTAGCAGTTACTGTTGTTGTTGTTGTAGCATTAGTAATAGTAGTAGTAGAAGTAGTATTTGTACTTGTGGCAGTTGTTGTAGTATCACTAGTAGCAGAAGAAGCTGGCAGTAGCAGTGGTAAGTACTATTGGAACCAGTAGTAGTAGTAGGTGTTGTCGTAATAGTTTTAGCAGAAGCGTTAGTGGTAGGAGTAGTACTAGTAGTAATTCTAGTAGTAGCATTAGTAGTATTAATAGAAGAAGTAGCAGTAGTAGAAGTAGTAGTAGTAGTAGTAGTAGTACTCCTTACAACAGCAGTAGTAGTAGTAGTATCTTGAAATACGGAACCAAATTCTAAGGGTTCGAACATCAATCAAACTTTCAAAGCATGTTTTGATAATCTCATAACAGTAGATAACACCTGATAACACTAACCATCAAGTTAACTATGCGAGATCGCCATGACTTTCAAATCTCTGACAAAGCAAAGGTAACAAATTCCATACGTCAAACTTTGTAGACAGGCTACTGAGACTACTTGATAACACTTGATAACACCTGATAACACACGATAACACTAATTATCAAGTTAACTCTGCTAGATCGCTAGAACTTTCAAATCTCGAACAAAAGAAAAGGCCACAAAACTTTTTTAAAAGGCTACTGAAACTATTTGATAACACTTGATAACACCTGATAACACCTGATAACACTAATAATTAAGGTAACTATGCTAGATCGCTAGAACTTTCAAATCTCGAACAAAAGCAAAGGCCACAAACTTTCTTCAAAGGCTACAGAGACTATTTGATAACACTTGATAACACATGATAACACATGATAACACTAATCAAGTTAACTATGCTAGATCGCTAGAACTTTCAAATCTCGAACAAAAGCAAAGGCCACAAACTTTCTTCAAAGGCTACAAAGTCTTTTTGATGAGACTTGATCTGATAACACATGATAACACTGATAACACTAATAATTAAGGTAACTCTGCTAGATCGCTAAAACTTTCAAATCTATAACAAAAGCAAAGGCCACAAACTTTCTTCAAAGGCTACAGAGACTATTTGATAACACTTGGTAACACCTGATAACACATGATAACACCTGATAACACTAATAATTAAGGTAACTATGCTAGATCGCTAGAACTTTCAAATCTCGAACAAAAGCAAAGGCCACAAACTTTCTTCAAAGGCTACAGAGACTATTTGATAACACATGATAACACCTGATAACACATGATAACACATGATAACACTAACCATCAAGTTCACTATACTAGATTGCTAGAACTTTCAAATCTCGAACAAAAGCAAAGGCCACAAACTTTCTTCAAAGGCTACAGAGACTATTTGATAACACTTGATAACACCTGATAACAGATGATAACATATGATAACAGATGATAACACCTGACAACACTAACCATCAAGTTAACTATGCTAGATCGCTAGAACTTTCAAATCTCCGAACAAAAGCAAAAGCCACAAACTTTCTTCAAAGAGCTACAGAGACTATTTGATAACACGTGGTAACACCTGATAACAGATGATAACACCTGATAACTCCTGATAACACTAACCATCAAGTTAACTATGCTAGATCGCTAGAACTTTCAAATCTCCGAACAAAAGCAAAAGCCACAAACTTTCTTCAAAGAGCTACAGAGACTATTTGATGAGACTTGATCTGATAACACATGATAACACCTGATAACACTGAGAATGGTTATTGAAGTCGTGCTAGACTTCATTTCCTTTTGCTCGTCTCCTACCAAATCAAGTGAGACGCTCTCAAACGAGCCACACTCGCAAACTTCGGCGAAACAAAGTCAATCGATCCAATCTTTACGGCTTCCACAACCTGCGAAAATCTTTGCTCTTTTGTGCTGGGGAAAAAATTGTGGGAAAAATAGGGAAAATAAGGGGAAATTCTTGGGGGGGGGGGAAATCGTGGGAAATGTCTGAAAATTTTGGGGAGGAATTTTCTCTACAAAAAAAAAGTTATTCAATCAAAAATTTTTACGTTTAATATAATTTAATTAATAATTAAGATATTTATATATATTATTAATAATTCGTATTAATTCTAACTAAATAATATACATTAAATATGATTATTTTATATTATGTTGTTTATAAGTAGTCGTAGTTATACGCCATATATTAATATGAAGGGGTCTGAAACTTCCTATAATCTTCGTACACCTAGGTCATGTTATCGCTGTTATCAATTTGTTATCTCTATGTTATCTCCGTGTGAACATACGTTATCAGATAATCTTCGTACGCTTTTCCTCGGAGTTTCGGACCCCTTGACTAATAAATAATAATAAAAATAAATAAAAATAAATAATAATAATAATAAAATTTATTAATTAGTTTCTGTAATATTTTAATATATTAAATATAATATTAAATTGTTTTAAGAGTTACTGTTATTAGTCGCCAAGGTTGTTATTTAGTACCGTAACAATAATCCAATGTTGTCGGATATTGTCAGATTTGATCTAGTTTTCCAGTAGCAACTTCCAGTGGCTCAAGAGCTTATGGATACACCCACAAGATGTTATCAGTGGTTATCAAACTGTTATCACATTTTGTTCGTGTCGTTTACTTCTACTTGAGCGTCTCTGAGCATCCAAACGGTGTTATCAGTGGTTAACAAACTGTTATCAAGTGTTGTCCATCTGTTTATCGCATTTTGTCGATGTCGTGTACTTCCATTTGGGTATCCAAACGGTGTTATCAGTGGTTAACAAACTGTTATCAAGTGTTATCTACCTGCTTTGTCGCATTTTGTCCGTGTCGTGTACTTCCATTAGGGCATCCAAACGGTGTTATCAGTGGTTAAAAAACTGTTATCATGTGCTATTAACATGTTATCAAGTGTTATCTGCCTGTTATCGCATTTTGTCGGTGTCGCGTACTTCTGTTTGAGCCTCTCTGAGCATCCAAACGGTGTTATCAGTGGTTAACAAACTGTTATCAAGTGTTATCTACCTGTTATCGCATTTTGTTGGTGTCGTGTACTTCTATTTGAGCTTCTCTGAGCATCCCAACGGTGTTATCAGTGGTCAACAAACTGTTATCAAGTGTTATCTACCTGTTATCGCATTTTGTCGGTGTCGTGCACTTCCATTTGGGCATCCAAACGGTGTTATCAGTGGTTAACAAACTGTTATCGTGTGTTACTACCATTTCTCAATATTTTTCGCTTTACTACTTTTCCAATTCTACAACTACCATCCATTTACTATCACTTCTATCTACTTATACACTACCTATCCATCTCTATACTGTTATCTACTTGTTATCAGAGGTTAATCGCTATTTTCCCACTTTTTCTCTCTACTTCCTTATCCACCGATAAGAATATTATCCATTAATTATCATTATTATCATTATTATCCACTTATCCACTATCTATCCGATCTCTATACTGCTCTCTACCTGTTATCAGATGTTACTACTATTTCTTGGCATTCTTCTGCTTACTTCTTTTCTACTTCTAACACTATTAACCACCTACCACCACTACTGCCTACTTATCTACTGATCCACCATCTATCCGATCTCTATACTATTGTCTACTTGTTATCGGATGTTACTACTATTTCTCTTTACTTCCTACCTACTTCTTCGACTATCATCCATCTTTCATCATTGTCATCCACTTATCCATCATCTATCCCATCTCTATACTGGTGTCTACTTGTTATCATATGTTTACTACTATTTCTCTTTACTTCCTAACTACTTCTTCGACTATCATCCATCTATCATCATTATTATCCATTTATCCATCATCTATCCCATCTCTATACTGGTGTCTACTTGTTATCAGATGTTTACTACTATTTCTCCACTATTTCTCTTTGTTCCTATCTACTGATCCACTATCTATCCATCTCTATAACCCTGTCTACTTATTATCAGATCTTACCAAATAATTTTTCAGAGCGGGTGTCTCCATGGATTTATGTTGCCAGGGAAACTTGGACGGCCCGTGTTGCCATAACGCGGACGGCTATTGGGAAACTTGATCATAACGTTGTTATTTGTCAATTTTTATTTCTACTCGTAAACCTTTATGCCAATTATACTTGATTGCAATCTATCTATACAACCCATTGGCATAATAGAAGTAGTAGTAGTAGTAGTAGTAGTAGTAGTAGTAGTAGTAGTAATAGTAATAGTAGCAGCAGTAGTACAATAGTAGTAGCAGTAGTAGTAGTAGTAGTAGTAGTAGTAGTAGTAGTAATAGTAATAGTAGCAGCAGTAGTACAATAGTAGTAGCAGTAGTAGTAGTAGTAGTAGTAGTAGTAATAATAGTAATAGTAGCAGCAGTAGTATAATAGTAGTAGCAGTAGTAGTAGTATCATTGTTGCGATTATTAGTGGTACTACTATATAGTAGTATAGTATAGTATATACTATAATCATTATTATTATACAATTACTACTTCTACTACTTCTACAACTATACTATCGCTGACCACTACTGTTAGTACAATCACTACTACTACGTCCACAATTACAACAACTTCTACTATTGCTACCACTACTACTACTATTACTACTACTACCACTACTACGACGACCATCACTACTACTGCTACCACTACTACGACGACCATCACTACTGCTACTACTACTACTACTACTAAACCATTTTTTCCATAGCCTGGGTGCTGGGCTCGGTCATCTGCAAACTGGTACCATACCTACAAGGCGTATCAGTGTGCGCTTCGGTGTACACCTTGGTAGCCATCGCCCTGGAACGCTACCGCACTATTTGCCAGCCGCTATGCATCCGTCTGCGGATGACTCAGTGCCGGGTCATCATCTGGTTCATCTGGATCTTCGCCGCACTCCTCACGCTACCCTGGGCCATCGTCTTCCAGTTGCATCCGCATCTCATTGACGAAACCAACGGAATTGAAATCGAGGTCCAACAACATTCGCTTGTCTTCCGGAGTATCCTATAAATTAGATATTATTATTATTTTACACAATACACGTACAAATTATTATATTTACATTATGTTACGTTATTAAATATTATTATAATATATATTATGCATTTTTCTTATAATAACGTGCAATTATTGTAGCTATACATCAGTGTTTCCCACTTTCAATTTCCCCCTTTTTCCCCTCCTTCCTTATTTTTCCCTTTTCCCCCTACGTACCAGCAAACGAGGCAGTATTGCTAGATTTCCCCTTTTTCCTCTTCTCATATTTTTCCCTTTTCAGATCCCTTTTTTCCCTACGTGCCAGCATACGAGGCAGTATTTCTAGATTTCCTCCTTTCCCGCTTCTCTCATTTTTCCCTTTTCAGACCCCATTTTTCCCTTTTGCAGGGAATTTCCCTGCAAAGTGGAAACACTGCTACGTTTTACTAGGTTAATTCTGATTACTATATAGAGATAGTCAATACAACTATCGCCCAACTACTTCCGCATTTTCGTAATTATTCCATAAGCACTGAAATAGTAAACTGTGTAATTATTAGTAATTACTCAATTGCTAGTTATTATGCATAATTAGTTTGGCAGATTACTAGGTTTCTAACGTGACTTTTATATAATACGTATGCAATAGGTTCGTTAGTATAATTATTATTATTATCTGATGAATTGTTAACTATTAAAAATAGTCAATTAAGATTTTGCACTATTTAGACTTGGAAGAATTACTTAGTAAATAAATAAAAATAATAAATGGGATTTAATATTATAACCTATTATTATTATTAGATTGCACTATTAATTCTATCGATTATGTTAATAATAAATTTATATGAAATATATTTTATATTAATTTTTTCATTTTTCCCTTATTATTTGTTTAATCTTTTGATTAACCAGAGGGAAAACGGATTTTTTTTTCAGTTCTCTTTTTGTACAAGCTCGCTAATTGCTTTCTGAAAATAATCTTATTAAAAATCTGAATTTAAAAATTTGTATTAATCAAACTAATTTAAAATTATTTCTTTAAAATAAACTTTAAATAACGTAAGAAACACAACAGGTATTATTAATTATTTATGAATTATTTATTGTATTATTATTTATTATTATTATTATTATTATTATTAAAAGTTATTAATGAATCTTACATTTATAAATAGAAAAACTATTAATAAAATAATTTATTATAAATAAAAAAGTACAACTAATTTATAAATATGCTTTAAAGTTAGACCAGTTTCTAGATATTTGTCTTCAGGCGGGTAGATAACAGCAGATAACACTTGATAACAGCTGATAATATTGTGTAAAGTAATCAGAAAGGTCGTCATTTACTATTGATAGACGTTCTGGGTACAAAGTACATATATTAGTCAGTAGTTCAATATAGTTTGCGATAGTTTCGTGAGTTCGTATCACGCAAACGGTGCATTAATCAGAGTTCAAATTACAAAATCCATGTTTAATAATAATAATAATAATAATAATAATAATAATAATAATAATACTAAATTTTGTTCAACTGATATTTATAGGTCTGTACCGAGGAATGGAGAAGCACACTGGTGGAGAACATTTACTTCATCGTAGCGCATCTGATCCTCTGCTACGTGGCGCCTCTGCTGGCAATCGGCGGCTGCTACGCTTTGGTCTGGAAGCGGGTGTGGTACCGTCAGATCCCGTCAGAGCAGTCGCCTCACCTGCACAAGCTGCACACCTCCAAGATCCGCGCCCTCCGCATGCTGCTGGCCGTGGTGGTGGCCTTTGCACTGGCCTGGCTACCGCTGTACTGCACTTTCGCCCGCGTCAAACTCGGCCCTCCGCTCAGCGATAGCCAAGCCGAGTTCTGGAGGAACATCGTACCCTTTGTCCAGTGGCTCGGCGGATCCAATAGCTGCGTCAACCCCATTCTCTATAGGTTCCTCGACCCGAAATTCAGGGCTGGCTTTAGGTCCACCATTTGTTTCAACGGTGACGAGACGTCGTCTGCTAAGCCAGCCAGCAGACGACGCGCCCAGTGGCGGAGGAGCACTCCCAGAGCTGTTTGGATCTGAATTTTGCAAAAAATTTCCTCAAAAAATCTTTTCAATGTGAAATTTAATATTAATTAACTAAACTCTATTTAACATTTATATGTAATCTCTTTTCTGGAACTCAATACACAGCTCTAGTATACTTGATTTCTTACATTATTTATCATGGAAAATTCTAAATATATACATTTCAGTGTGGAGATACTGAATGATGAGTTTGTATATGAGATTTGTATGTTTATAGAGGGCGGCTTCTTGAAATGCATACGCAATCAAGGCGAGTCTTATGGAAATGAAAGGATTTGCATAGGCCTGTCAATATTTACCTACAAGGCATTTTACCCTACAAAACTTACCCTCGGCAAAATCCTTCGACTCCATAAGAAAGTCCCAGCAGCAAAATTTTAACCCGGTTTCATATCACCCCGACGTCCCCTGTTATAAATAATAACAGATTATTAATCCAGAACGTAAGTCCTGTTTAAGATAAATACTTGCATGATATAAAATAAAATAAGAAATAAAAAGTAAATACCACCAGAAATGAGGCTGTGTGTTTGTTTTTTTTTGCTACTTTTTCATAATTTATGATCAAAGCAACAGCTATAAAAATAGACTCATAAATCAGCTGCCGCAAAACAACAAGACGCTTATTCATACGATGAAAACAAAACGTGATTTCAGGTAAAACGAGAAGCTGTAATAAAATACTGCAAAAATGTTAATATTAAACTAAATGTTACAATTTTCTTCACAAAAAAGCAATGATTTGTAAAAAGCCTCTGTACCGTTCGCAAAACACGCGGAATGTGAACCTGGCGTTCCAAAGCTGAAAGAACGCGGTGTTGCCAATTATTAATTAATATTCATAATTAATAAAAAATTAACTAAAAATTTATATTAAGAATTATTTCAGATTTGTAAAAATAGTTTTAGATATTTATGATATTTTTTATATGAAAGTAATATATATATAATATTCCGATGTAATAAAATAATTTATAATATAATATAATATAATGCAATAATAAATAATAATAATATTAAATAACACGCTATAATAATATAATACAATTATAATAATAATAATAAAATATAATGCAATATAATATATAATTTATTCCAATATTATAAAATAATTTATAATATAATATAATATTATACAATATAATACAATAATAAATAATAATAATAATAATAATAATACAATAATAATAATAATAATAATAATAATAATAATAAAATATAATACAATAAAATATATAATTATTTGTATAATTTGTATTATTTTATAATATAATAAAATTATTATTTAGGCTAAGCATTCCAAAGTTCATAGGATTGCCGCTTGGCGTTCGAAAAGAGAAAGAACGCCCTGCTGCCGGTTTCCTATTTTATTTTATAATTAACGAAGAATAATGTAAATATTAATAAATTCATATAACTAAAAATTTTAAAAATATTTCTATAGAATATTTATTTTATTTATAGATAAATATATTTTTTATTTTGGACGAAATTGTTATTTTTTTCGGGCGTTCGAAAATTCGTAGAACGCGCGCCGTTGCCAGTTTTTCATAAAGAAAAACAAAAACAAAAACAAAACAAACAGAAATTTTAAGAATTCCTCCGACGTTTTTGTCATGGCTGAATTTTAATTACGGTAATATAACAAAGACAAATTCTTTCAAGAGAATTCTGTGTATTTCGGTAACTCGTTCGAGGCAGTTTTCGAATTAGATTCATTAAAAAAGTTGAAATATTTTGTGTCCTGTTCAAATGGCCTGCACAGTTATGGCTGGTTTTAATTGCTTTCCTCTACCGTTAATAATTTCAGACTTTCTGGATTGAATTTGCATAAAATTATAAGTTTGGAGGAAATTTTCATGTGTTCTTTGCCAATTTACAGGTTTTTATTTCAACTTCTCCACGGTTCAACGGTTTAATCAAAGGTAAAGTACGAAAACAAGTCTGAAAAATAATCAAACTTGTTTTTGAGTATTTTTTTATTTTTTTGGGTAGCCATAATTAGTCCGTAGCAAAATCAAGTTAATTATTTTACGTTATCAAGGGTTATCAAGGGTTATCAAGTGTTATCAGGGATTAATAAAGGCCATCCTAGTCTTATCAAGCATTTCTAACGAATGTTGTAAACCTGGGCTCAGTACAAGGTGCAGGAAACCTACTGATAACACTGGATAACACCTTGATAACACCTTGTTAACACTGGATAACACCTTGATAACCCTTGATAACACTGGATAACGCTTTGATAACACCTTGATAACACTGGATAACGCTTTGATAACACTGGATAACACTGGATAACGCTCTGATAACACCTTGATAACACCTTGATAACGCTTTGATAACTCTGGATAACGCTCTGATAACACCTTGATAACACCTTGTTAACACTGGATAACGCTTTAATAACACCTTGATAACACCGGATAACGCTTTGATAACACCTTGATAACACTGGATAACACTCTGATAACACCTTGTTAACACCGGATAACGCTTTGTTAACACCTTGACAACACTGGATAACACCTTGATAACACCTTGATAACACCGGATAACGCTTTGATAAACGCACACAGTGGAAGGCGTGTGTATTGATAATGACCAGTTATCATCACTTGTTATCAAAGTTTGGGTAAATCGTAAAACACATCGCTTGATATATGTTTAATGGCACGCAACAAGTCTGCTAATGAAGCGCTGCCTCCAAAAACAATAGAAAACCTCCTTCGGGCTATCGCTTTCTTCAAAAAATACCGCATTAAAACAATATACATGGACAACAGAACTTAAATTTACATATATATAATATATATAACACTATTAATAATTTTTTTTAAAAAAAGGCGTAGTTCCGAGAAGAGCCGCTAGGGGGACGACCGAAAGGGGGAGCGGGGGGGCCATATCAGCAATCACGTGGTCTTCAGCAAGGGAAGACCGATTTGCGATGAACCGGTTCATCTTTAAGCTTTTTGCGAGTAACCAGCAGATTCGTGACGTCTGCTACCACATTTTTGTCTGAAGGTAGTGTCCGAACAAGCGAACGGTAGCGAGAAAATGAGGGAAAAGTAAACAGGTGGCCAATTGGCCGTGCGATACGCAGACATGGCGCCGCTGCAGTTAACGTTTTCACCGCAGTACCGGCCGCGCGCTGGTTCAGTACGCTCACTCGCTTCTCTTAAATCTGTCGTTAGTGGAAACCTGAAAATTTTGCGATAGTTCAGTAGTTTGGACCTTGAACTATGACACTGTAACATTTTCCATAAGATTTTGTGCGTTATTTTTGTGATTTTCTGTACTGGAACGGACAGCAGTTCGAACTTTTCGCCGAACCGTTCGAACACTTTCGTTTGTATTAAATCAGTCCATAGTGGAAACCTGAAAATTTTGCGATAGTTCAGTAGTTTGGACCTTGAACTATGACACTGTAACATTTTCCATAAGATTTTGTGCGTTATTTTTGTGATTTTCTGTACTGGAACGGACAGCAGTTCGAACTTTTCGCCGAACCGTTCGAACACTTTCGTTTGTATTAAATCAGTCCATAGTCGAAACCTGAAAATTTTGCGATAATTCAGTAGTTTGGACCTTGAACTATCACACTGTAACATTTTTCAGAAGATTTTTTGCGTTATTTTTGTGATTTTTCCTAAGTGAAACGGACAGCAGTTCGAACTTTTCGCTGAACCGTTTGAACACTTTCGCTTGTATTAAATCAGTCGATAGTCGAAACCTGGAAATTTTGCGATAATTCAGTAGTTTAGACACTGAACTATCATAGTGTAACATTTTTCAGAAGATTTTTTGCGTTATTTTTGTGATTTTCTGTACTGGAACGGACAGCAGTTCGAACTTTCCGCTGAACCGTTCGAACACTTTCGCTTTTCTTAAATCAGTCGATAGTTGAAACCTGAAAATTTTGCGATAATTCAGTAGCTTAGACACTGAACTATCACACTGTAACGTTTTCCAGAAGATTTTCGAATTATTTTTGCGAGTTTTCCTAAGTGAAACGGACAGCAGTTTGAACTTTTCGCTGGAGCGATTTGAATCTCGCGCTGATTTTTCCCGAAGTTTCAGTTCAGAATGGATTTGGAATTGTGTCAGAATGAGTCAGTCGGAAGACTGAAGTTTATGGACAGATTGTGTTGAACTGAAAAGGACTTGTTCTTTTTCTTTCTGGTTTCTCAATTTGCATGTGGGCGTCTTGTTTCTACGCGCCCCGTGTGTTCTAAGGTAGGTGAGGCTCTGAAACACTTTTTACCCACTTCTATCAACACTGTTCCACAATTTCCAGACCCCCCCCCCGCCCCTGACTGATAACACACTGATAACACGCTGATAACACGCTGATAACGCTAATTTTACCTTACAAACAAACCGTTGGAAAGCTGGAAGACTCGAATTTGTTAGTAATTAGTGTTTTAAAAAAAACTAGTATATAAAATCTTATTATTATTTATTATTTATTATTATTATTATATTAATTTAGCTACTATGTACTATTCATCATAATTCCAGACCCCTCGCCCCTGACTGATAACACACTGATAACACACTGATAACACGCTGATAACACGCTGATAACGCTAATATTACCTTACAAACAAACCGTTGGAAGCTGGAAGACTCGGATTTGTTAGCAATTAGTGTTTAAAAAAAACTAGTATATAAAATCTATTAATTTAGCTACTATGTACTATTCATCAAAATTCCAGACCCCCCGCCCCTGACTGATAACACACTGATAACACACTGATGACACACTGATAACACGCTGATAACGCTAATTTTACCTTATAAGCAAACCGTTGGAAAGCTGGAAGACTCGAATTTGTTAGCAATTAGTGTTTAAAAAAAAACTAGTATATAAAATCTATTAATTTAGCTACTATGTACTATTCATCAAAATTCCAGACCCCCGCCCCTGACTAATAACACACTGATAACACGGTGATAACACACTGATAACGCTAATATTACCTTATAAACAAACCGTTGGAAAGCTGGAAGACTCGGATTTGTTAGCAATTAGTGTTTTTTAAAAAGAAACTAGTATATAAAATCTATTAATTTTGCTACTATGTACTATTCATCATAATTCCAGACCCCGCCCCTGACTGATAACACACTGATAACACACTGATAACACGATGATAACGCTAATATTACCTTATAAGCAAACCGTTGGAAGCTGGAAGACTCGAATTTGTTAGCAATTAGTGTTTTAAAAGAAACTAGTATATAAAATCTATTAATTTAGCTACCATGTATTATTCATCAAAATTCCAGACCCCCGCCCCTGACTGATAACACACTGATAACACACTGATAGCACACTGATAACACGCTGATAACGCTAATATTACCTTATAAACAAACCGTTGGAAGCTGGAAGACTCGGATTTGTTAGCAATTAGTGTTTTTTAAAAAGAAACTAGTATATAAAATCTATTAATTTAGCTACTATGTACTATTCATCATAATTCGTTGTCTAGACTCGCGTGGCAAATGTGGGTTTCCATAGAAAAAAGTGAAGTAAAAAACTGGGATAGGAATTTTCTGAAGAGATTCCTTGGAACCTTTTTGTGTTGTCCCGAAATCAATCATCTCTTGGGCTTGTCTCCACTTCATTATTCATGGTTACCTAACTTACTTACTCGGTTCCCTATCCTCATCCTTGTTACGGGTTATTATCATGGTTATTATTGTTATTATTGTTATTATTGTTATTATTGTTATTATTATTATCACGGTTATTATTATTATTATTATTATTATTTATTGTTTATTGTTTGGATCTCGGCTAAGGCTCAAGCCTATTGCCACTTATTATTATTATTATTATTATTATTATGTTATTATTATACCTTGTTATTATAACCAAGGGGTCAGAAACTCCGAGGAAAAGCGTACGAGGATTGAAGCGTGTATTCTTGGCTTCAATCCGCATTGGGATTATAGCCGTCAAAACCATAGTTTGCATACAAGTGTACAGAAATGTGTTACAGAAATCATTGTAATAACCTTATTAGAGTGGATTAACATGCTGTAAGTGATAGGATAGGATATAATAAATAGAAAAAGAAATATAGTAGAGTAAATGGAACATTAAAAAACAGACAAAAAACAATACAAAACAAAAAAGGGGGGAATTTTGCATTCGGAGTAAGAAGTTCAATTACGATATCGTTGAGAATATATATGGACACTATAATTTTCTGCGTATGATTTACCAAGATAGAAAGAAAAACACGAAAAACACGACAAAGAATCATTTATAACAAAAATCAAATAATTGAGATTTCTATGCTAAAGTTAAATTGTAATGTTACTAACATAGGAGGGCTCTGCGACTTAGGCAAAACGATCTGTTGCTCTACAGAAAGATATAATGTCTTTGATCAACTCCGGTCGGTTTAGTAAAGTGACGTCCCAGCGAACTCCTAGTTATGGCGTACGAGGATTATTTGATAACATATGATAACACGGAGATCACAGGTTGATAACAGTGATAATAGTGATAACATGACCTAGGTGTACGAAGATTATTGGAAGTTTTAGACCCCTTGGTTATAACACTTGTTCTTGTTTGTCTTGCTCCTTTTCATTCTATGTCTGTCTGTCTGTCTGTCTGTCTTTCTGAGTATCTGTCTGTCTTTTCTGTCTTTTTTCTTTGTCTGCCAGTCTTTTCTCTCTTGTCAGTCAGTCACCCAGTCGGTCAGTCGGTCAGTCAGTCTGTCTGTCCGTCAGTCAGTCTGTTTGTCTGTCAGCTTGTCTGCCAGTCTTTTCTCTCTTTTCAGTCAGTCAGTCAGTCTGTTTGTCAGTCAGTTGGTCTGTACGTCAATCTGGCTGTCTATCGATGTCCTTATTCTGTCTGTCTGTTTGTCTGTCAGCCTGTCTGCCAGTCTTTTCTCTCTTTTCAGTCAGTCAGTCAGTCTGTCCGTCATTCAGTTGGTCTGTACGTCAATCTGGCTGTTTATCGATGTCCTTTTTCTGTCTGTCTGTTTGTCTGTCAGCCTGTCTGCCAGTCTTTTCTCTCTTGTCAGTCAGTTGGTCTGTACGTCAATCTGGCTGTCTATCTGTCTGACTGTCTATCAATCTGTCTGTTTGTCTGTCAGCCTGTCTGCCAGTCTTTTCTCTCTTGTCAGTCAGTCAGTCTGTCTGTCTGTCTTTCATTTAGCTGGTCTGTATGTCAATCTGACTGTCTATCAATCTGTCTGTTTGTCTGTCAGCCGGTCTGCCAGTCTTTTCTCTCTTGTCAGTCAGTCAGTCAGTCTGTCTGTCCGTCAGTCAGTTGGTCTGTACGTCAATCTGGTTGTCTATCTGTCTGACTGTCTGCCTGTCAGTCAGTTAGTATGTCTGTCAGTCTTTGCTGTTTTTCCTTCTTTACTGTCTATGTCTGTCTGTCTGTCTGTCTACCTGTTTATCCTTTCTCTATCCTTTTTTCACACTTTCAATCATGGTTTGCTTTTTCTTTATCTTTTCTTCGTGATGATGTTTTCTACAAAAGGAAAAGAAAGTTCTGGAAAACAATTTTGTATCAACAGACAAAACTCCATTGTACAGCAACAAGATTCTTGATTCTGGCCATGATTCTTAAAACGATTCTAGTAACGAATCTTGAATCTTGTATCCCATGTCAATAATTATAATAATTATTATGACTACTACTACTACTACTACTACTACTAATAATAATAATAATAATAATAATAATAATGCCACCACTACTACTACTAGTACTACTACTACTGGTACTGTACTACTACTACTACTGGTACTCTACTACTAGTACTATTACTGCTATTACTACTACTACTTCTAGTACTACTACTGCTACTACTACTACAACTACTACTATTACTTCTAGTACTACTACTGCTACTGCTACTACTGCTACTACTATTACAACTACTACTATTACTTCTACTACTACAACTACTACTATTACTTCTACTACTACCACTACTACAACTACTACCACCACCACTACTACTACTACTACTGCTACTAATACCACTACTACTGCTGCTATTACTTAAGACTCATTTAAAGATTCTTTTTAAGATTCTTGGCAATGATTCTTGTTTCAGTGGACAACCTTGCGTACACAAACAAGTGCATGTGCGAACGTGAAAGTGGACACGCAACACTTAGCTACTTGAATTGCAACAACCTGACCTTTGATGATTCAAACACCCGGAAAAAAGTAAAAAAATACAAAAATATTACGTTTCGAACACAGGTGATAACAATCTATAACAATGTGATGACTCGATTACTTTTAATGTTATTATTCTTAGTAGTAGTGGAAGTAGTAGTAGTGGTAGTTGTTGTTGTAGTGGTAGTGCTAGTAGTGGTAGCGGTAGCAGTAGTAGTAGTATTGTTATTATTATTATTATTGTTATTATTACTACTACTGCTACCACTACTAGTACCACTGCCACTACTACAACAACTACTACTATTATTATTACTAGTACTGCTACTTCTGCCAGTATTATTACTACTGCCACCATTACTATTATTACTAGTACTACTACTGCTACTAGTATTATTATTGTTACTATTACTACTGCTGCTACTAGTGCTACTTTACTACCACTACTACTAGTGCTACTACTACTACTACTACTAGTACTACTACCGCTACTACTATTATTATTGTTACTATTACTACTGCTGCTATTAGTGCTACTACTACTACTACGAATACCGGTACTACTACTACTACTACTACTACGAATACCGCCACTACCACTACTACTGATACTACTACTGCTACCACTATTATTATTTTTACTATTACTACTGCTGCTATTAGTGCTACTACTACTATTACTACTACGAATACCGCTACTACTACTACTAGTGCTACTTTACTACTACTAATATTAATACTAGTGCTACTATTACTATTATTATTAGTAGTACTACTGCTCCTACTACTATTATTGTTACTATTACTACTGCTGCTACTAGTGCTACTACTACTACTACTACTACTACTACTAGTACTACTACTACTGTTATCATCATTTTTAGTGCTATTTTTACAGTAAGATTCTTGTTTAGATTCTTGGTGACGAGAATGGTGACAGTAAAACACCGCAGTCACGACATTTTTTGGCTATTGTCACTCGTGAAAAATGCTGCAACCATTTCTCAAAGGGACATCTTCAATAGCCCAAGATTATGGCAAGTCCGCTGAATCATCAAAAGTATCATCACTGGTTATCAGGTGTTATCCGAGCTTACTAGTAGTTGGGGTCCCTGAAAATAAGTTGGTTTAGAGTGTTATCATCTGGTTATCATCATGTTATCAGTGATATCACATGTTATCAGGTGTTATCCGAGGTTACTAGCAGTAGGAGTCCCTGAAAATAAGTTGGTTTAGAGTGTTATCACCTGGTTATCAGTGTTATCCGAGCTTACTAGTAGTTGGAGTCCCTGAAAATAAGTTGGTTTGGAGTGTTATCATCTGGTTATCAGATGTTATCATCCGTTATCAGGTGTTATCCGAGCTTACTAGTAGTTGGAGTCCCTGAATATAAGTTGGTTTAGAGTGTTATCATCTGGTTATCATCATGTTATCAGTGTTATCACATGTTATCAGGTGTTATCCGAGCTTACTAGTAGTTGGAGTCCCTGAAAATAAGTTGGTTTGGAGTGTTATCACCTGGTTATCAGTGTTATCAGTTGTTATCCAGTGTTATCCGAGGTTACTAGTAGTAGGAGTCCCTGAAAATAAGTTGGTTTAGAGTGTTATCACCTGGTTATCATCATGTTATCAGTGTTATCAGATGTTATCCGAGCTTACTAGCAGCTGCAATTCCTGAAATATGTCGGTTTAAGTGTTATCACCTGGTTATCATCATGTTATCAGTGTTATCACATGTTATCAGTTGTTATCCGAGCTTACTAGTAGTTGGAGTCCATGAAAATATGTCGGTTTAAGTGTTATCATTTGTTATCCAGTGTTATCCGAGCTTACTAGTATCTACAATTCTTGCAAATAACTTGGTTTAGAGTGTTATCACTTGGTTATTATCATGTTATCAGTGTTATCAGATGCTATCATCCGTTGTCAGGTGTTATCCGAGCTTACTAGTAGCTGCAATACTTGCAAGTATGTCGGTTTAAGTTTTATCACCTGGTTATCATCATGTTATCAGTGTTATCAGATGTTATCAGGTGTTATCCGAGCTTACTAATAGCTGCAATTCCTGAAAATAAGTTGGTTTAGAGTGTTATCATTTGGTTATCATCATGTTATCAGTGTTATCATCTATTATCAACCGTCATCAGCCCGTTTATCAACTGTTATCCGCTCTTCCCAACGCTACTACCTGTTGTCAGGTATCTATTTTCAACTCTTATCACCTGTTATCAACCCTTATCATCCATTCCCATCTATCATCAACTGTTACCAATCATTTATCAACTCTTACCCGCTCTCTAAATCCTCTTCACCTATCACCTCCACTATTATCGGCTTACCAGGTATCTATCATCAACTCTTATCACCCGTTATCAACCCTTACCAACCATTCCCATCTATCATCAACTGTTATTAACCATTTACCAGCTCTTACCCGCTCTTTAAATCCTCTTCGCCTATTACCATCCACTATTATCGGCTTACCAGGTATCTATCATCAACTCTTATCACCCGTTATCAACCCTTATCACTTGTTATCATCTGTTATCAACCATTTCCGTTGAATAATCGAGTTTTTGTGTGCTCTGTGTGTGTGTGTTTCCAAGTCGTTTCTTATTCGGGCGTGACTGACTTTGCCTTTGGGTGGAGTTGCCTTCAAACAAGTTTTACCTTCTCACATTCTTTCTCAAACACACATCTTATTATTTTATTATTTCACATTTTATTACATTTAATATATCGATTTAAATATAAATTAATTGGTTATTTTATTATTTCAGATTTTATTACATTTAATAATATTTAAATATAAATTAATTGGTTATTTTATTATTTCAGATTTTATAATATTTGAATATAAAATAATTCATTAATTGATTATTTCACATTTTATTACATTTAATTATATTGAAATATAAATTAATTGATTAATTGATTATTTCACATTTTATTACATTTAATTATATTCAAATGTAGATTAATTGATTAATTGATTATTTCACATTTTATTACATTTAATATATTTAAAAAAAAATTAATTGGTTATTTTATTATTTCAGATTTTATTACATTTAATTACATTTAAATATAAATTAATTGATTAATTGATTATTTCACATTTTATTACATTGATTATACTTCAATTTAGATTAATTAATTAATTTAATTAATTAAATATAAGTTATATTTTCACAACTTATATATTTTTTATTTTTTTCTTTATTTATTTTTATTTTATATTTTTTATTTATATACATATATTATATTATTTATTTTGTTATATATTTCTTAATAAAATTTATTCTTTATAATGAATATAATAATATTTATATATAATATAACTAAATATAAATTAATCAATTATGTTATATTTTTATCACTTAAGTTGAATGAATTTTAATTCATCTGTAATAGAATATTCAACGGGGTCCGAGACTCCGAGGAAAAGTGCACGGAGATTATTTGATAACATAAGATAGCACGGAGATAACGGGTTGATAACAGTGATAACATGACCTAGGTGCACGGAGATTATTGCAAGTTTCGGACCCCCTTGATTCAGGGGGTCTGAAACTCCGAGGAAAAGTGTACGGAGATTATTTGATAACATATGATAAGACGGAGATAACAGGTTGATAAGAGTGATAACATGACCTAGGTGTACGAAGATTACTGGAAGTTTTGGACCCCCTTGATTCAGGGGGTCTGAAACTCCGAGGAAAAGTGTACGAAGATTATCTGATAACATATGATAACACGGAGATAACGGGTTGATAACAGTGGTGACATGACCTAGGTGCACGGAGATTATTGCAAGTTTCGGACCCCTTGCAAAATATTACAAATTTTGCAGATTTGACGCAGAACAAGAAGTTCATTAATTAATAATAATAATAATTTTAATAAATTATAAAAATAGTTTCTGTGTACAAGAAAATAGTTGTGAGTAGTTGTAGTAGTTGTAGTAGTTGTAGTAGTTGGGGTAGTTTCCTGCAAGTCCTTGTTTGGCTGTGAAAAATCCTTATTTGAGAGAAGTCGCCATATTCCAACATGGCCAAACTGAGATACGAGCAAGGGGTCTGAAACTCCGAGGTCAAGTGTACGAAGATTATTTGATAACATATGATAACACGGAGATAACAGGTTGATAACAGGGAGATAATAGGCTGATAACAGTGATAACACGACCCAGGTATATACGAAGATTATTTGATAACATGTGATAAAATGCGATAACACGTAGATAACAGAGAGATAATGGGCTGATAACAGTGATAACACGACCTAGGTATACGAAGGTTATTTGTTAACATGTGATAAAATGCGATAACACGTAGATAACAGGGAGATAACAGGTTGATAACAGTGATAACACGACCTAGGTGTACGAAGATTGTTGGAAGTTTCGGACCCCTTGGGTACGAGGTTTAAAAAACCAAGGTTAACTGTTTTAAAAAATCTTATTCCAGTATAAATCGCCAATCGAGAATAAATCATACAGTGAACAGACAGGCTATTCCCGAAATTATACTACAATATAATTAATTCCCGGTAGAAAATTTAAGGACAGTTTCAGGACCCTGAAAATATCCCGAAAAGGACATTTTCAGGACGCCAATCAGGACTCTGAGAGCAGTGAAATTGGCCCACTTCCAGGGTGTTGAGGACCCTGGAATGCCTGAATAATACATGTTCAGGGTATTTAACAGCGTCCTGAAAAAACGCTTTTCAGGATACTTAACGGTGCCCTCAATAACCAAGACTCACAATTCTCAAGACGATTTTTTTTTAAACTCATCCACGGACGGACGTGGTTCAGGATATTCAGGATATGTTACGGATATCGTTCAGGACAAGGGGTCCGAGACTTCCAATAATCTTCGTACACCTAGGTCGTGTTATCACTGTTATCAACCTGTTATCTCGATGTTATCTCCGTGTTATCACGTGTTATCAAATAATCTTCGTACACTTTCCCTTGGAGTTTCGGACTCCTTGGTTCAGGATGTAGCCGACATCCTTATTTTTCCGCTGGGTTACATTTTATTTTATAATTAGAAGGTAAAATGCCTCAACTGCGGAAGCCTTCACCATCCATTCTGAGTTCCGCGTCCAGCAAACAGAGTACCGGTATGCGGAGGATCGGTATTCCGCTACCCGGGCTGACGATACCTCCGCCTCAACAGGGTATCGGTATCAACTACTCTGAGGGAGTCCCCAGTTCGCCGCAGTACGACCAAGTCCTGGAAGAACTCCGGCAAGCACAGGTATAAATCAAACACTTTGCTCAACTATAATTTCACTATAGTAAGACTTAAAACTTGCAGGGTCGCATTTTGAATGGCAACATGAAATCAGCAGTGAATAGCGTGACTGCGGCTAATCCCACAAACCCCAACACCCCGTCTAAACCAGGTATTCACGTTTCACTTTCATTTAAGGGTCTTTTTAAGGGTCTTTTCTCACGCTTTCCCATGTTAATTTGCTCACTGGGCATGACGATTCGCTTTCGTTTTTCTCCATAAAACAAAGGTCCGCAGAAGAAAGTGCGCTTTCTGGAAGATGGAACGGGGAATTTGCATACCAGTGTTTTCGGGGGATCCACGGAATCCATAGGATCCATCCTGGACGCTGAAGGACTCAACCAAAACGAGGAATTGTCCTTCGAAAGTGTCATTTCATCGTTAGCGAGTTACGGCAGCAGCTCGCCCATCCAAAAATATGGTATTTAAACAGTTAAAAATCATGAAGGACCAATAATCGACTTAAAAATATGGGAATTTAATCCTATTGGCTAGTTTGAATAGAGAGACGCGCTGATTGGTTGGCGGCGCGTGACGTCATTTGCCCGTTGCAGCGCTGGCTGTTAATGGCGGCAAACTTTCAAATTCAATTTAAAAATACTTAACTTGCTCACATGGGTTAAAAATAATTATAATCTTAATTACTAATGAATAAACTATAACTTTATGATAATATAAAGGTTAACTAACTTTAAATTATTCTTTAAAAAAAATGAAGTTTTTGTATAGCGCTTTTGATTCAACCACGTTTTTCTGCAGATTCAACCGGTGAAAGTCCTCAGTTCAGAGTTTCTAAACGAGAAACCGGTGATTTACGAGTACCCAGTGTAGTTCTAGAGGTTCTCGGTTCCGCTAGTCCCGAAACGAGAACGTGTCCGGCTAATCAGCAAGACTCTGCACAAGATCCCGGTGAACTTTCTTCGCTGCAGAGTATCATTCATCTGGAACCTGACGATCCAAATTCTGTGGACTCGGGCAGTGTTCTCTCGGAACTGGATTTTGAAGAGACCTCGTCCACCATTACGACAGAATCCAACAAGACAGACAGTATTAGCAGTCCCACCATGAAGTACCAGCACTTCACAGACCTCGAAAACGATAAAAATACTAGGTAATCAACTTAACTAGACTTTAAACTAATCACCTAAACTATTAATTCTGTGTCTAGTTATACGAAACCGGTGACGAACGACCCTTTCGCAGAACTGAGCGATCTGCTCGAACAGAGTCTTCAAGAAATCCGCTGGATGGAGCAAGATTCCATTCAACGGACCCCCAAACTTGAAACCCCGCCTGTTGTACCCAAACGAGAGCCTCTGTACGAACTGATAGGCCGCAAACGAGTACCACCACCGCAGCTGAACATCCGTCTGAGCCCGGCTACTCCGCAGCCGTCCCAAAACCCTTGGACGAAGGGACCAACGGGCCTGATATCTGGGTCCCACGACCCGACTGGGCCCCACCGAAGCTCGCTTCCCCTGTAAAGAAAGGGCCTGACCTGTGGGTCCCTCGGCAAGGGACGAATAACACGAAGGAACCGAACCAGACGTCCCAAGGAAAGAATATCGAAGAGAATCCCATCTACGCTCGCTTATGGGAAGCTTCTTCACAAAATGTTGGCAATGGCGAATTGAATAACAACCACCACGAAGATAAAGCAAACAAAGCAGTCAATAATAAGAAGGACGACGATCTAACAGGTCCGTTTACTTTCTATAAATTTGTACGATTTGAAATAATTTATTTAAATGTATTAGTTATACGATCAATGGCCCGGAAAGCGCGTTTTGAGCACTGGCGTTTGGCTGGGCTATCTCCTGGTCCTCCAGAGGGACAAGCTTTACTGAATGCGGACAAATCCAACCTGAATGCCGACTTTCAGGACTCTTCATTTCTCAGTTCACTGCCTCTGTTTCAAATCCCGGGCAGCGGGCAGAAAGAGGACCCCAGAGGCCGGGCCAAAAAATTGGGGATTGAACTGACATGGCCACCTCCGCCAATCCCTGCGTCCCCGTGCTCTTCTTCAGCGTCCGCCACTCCTGTCACTCCCACTTGTCCCGGTTTCCCTGGAGTCTGCAGCGAGCAGTCGCCCAAATGCTTTGGACACGACAGTCATTTTCAATGGCCCGTCCCCGCGTTGCACAGCAAACAGCTGGTCAAACGAAGCGGCTCTTTCAAACAAGAGACCCTCACCGACTCGCTCGCCGAGTCTAAGAGGTTGCCCCTCAAGAGATCTGAATCCCTGAAAGAAAAAGACCGAGAGAGACCCAGCAAACCGGCTCATCTGCAAGCGGCGCAAGACTGGTACTGGGTTGAGGAATTCCCCCAAGGCGCAGGGATCGAACCGGGGACGGGGAACATGTCCACCTGGTTTCACGGTACTTAAATTTACTCCTTGATAATAAATCTTCACACAACACATGGGCGGACGTGTTTCAATGTTTTTTTTTCTGCAGGGGCCGTGTCTCGGGGAGAAGCCGAATTACGCCTTGCTAATCAGCCGACAGGCGCTTTCTTGGCTCGTCTCACCGAACGTTTGTGGGGATACGCCCTGTCGGTTAAGAGTCCGTCTAATCAGATATCACACTATCTCATCGACGTTACTCACAAACACGGACACAAGAAGTACACGCTTCTCGGCTCTTCAGACAAACCCCACAAGACACTGCGTAAGCAAACTAATTGACACTTTCTATACCTGCATTGAAAATACCGTAACTCTTTGTTTCTATTGCAAATTCAGGCGATTTAATCCAATTTTACGGAAAGCATCCACTGAGTCCTGACTCTCAGGAACGACTAGCGTTTCCCTGTCCGCAGGAATGTGCAGTCAAGTGTGCGGGATCGCGAACTGTGGCCAAATGATTAAGGTCGACAAATTTTGGTTGTGTTATACTTACCATTACATCCCAATGCAATAATTTTTACTGACAGAATTAACACAGTGTTTTTTCATGCTTTTCTGCTGGCGTCTTCATCTTCAAAATATATCAACGGTTCAAAAGCACAAGGCAAGGTTGTTTTGAATAACGCACATTAATTTTACTATCCCCCAAACTGATATTTTTATCTCCTATGAAAATACAATGGGTTATATTTAAATATGTTATTTTATTTTATTCAAATTCTTAATTTCTCTCTTTCTCTCTCCGGTTGAAGTGTAAACAGGGATCCATTGGAATGAAGCAGGGGGCAAATATAATTTAATTCTCACTTAATCGGAGAAATCTTCATCGTCCAGTTCTTCTATATCGATATTGTCCATGTCGTCTTCGTCATCAGAGACCTGCAAAACACACACCATCAACTGCATTATTCTGAACTGTGCGGAAATAACTTACGTTTTCTCCGTGATTTTTTAATTTGGCTTTGTAGTCCTTCAGTTTCGAGTCCTGATCCGCTAGCAGGACGAACAGATCCTCCAGATCCTTTTTAGTTTTGCTAAGTTCTTCTTCAAGCTCTAGTTTTTCTGTTTCGGACTTTTGCAGCCTTTCAGTGTCCACCTTAAAAGCTGCTAACTGCTCTTTCAGCAGCCTGACTTCGGTTTCTAGGGCAAGTTTGTCAGCGTCCGGAGCTTCTGACCGGAATAATGAGAAGACCTGAACGTCCTAAATGAATTTTAACAATAATTTTAGATTTTTTGGACTCAGTTTGGTGACGGGGTATTTTGTGTGTTTTGATTTACGTTGGCTGGTTTGGTTGTTTCAAAGCTTTCCAAGATGGCGCGGTTGGCGGATGCTTCCCCGTTCTTTTTCATGCGGACATGCAAAATTTTTTGGATTAATTTTACTTGAATTCCAGCGGAGAAATGTTTTTTAAAAAAGTATGGGAAATGGAGAAACGATACAGAGAAAAGAGAGGAAGCAAAGAATATGGACGATAACAGAGTGAATGAATGAGTGCATGAGCGAATGAATCAATGAATGAACGGAGTGAGTGAGCGATCGAGTGAGTTAAAGAGCTGAGGGAGTGGATGAGAGTATTAATGAATAGGTGATTGAATGAACGACTGAATGAATGAGAGTATGAATGATGGCGTGAAAAATTGGCTGACTCACTGAAAGAGTGAATGAATGAGTAAAACAGGTGAGTGATTGAGAATACGAATGAATATGTGAATGAATGAATAAATGAAGGCATGAATGGGTGCGTGAATGAATGGATGAGTGAGAGCATGAATGAACAGATGAGTGAATGACTGATGAAAGGTCAAATGAGTGAATGAAAGAGAGTATGAAAGACTGAGTGAATGAATGGATGAGTGAGTAAGTCAGTGAATGAATGCATGAATGGGTGAGTGAATGACTGAACGAAAGACTCAACGAGGGGATGAATGAGAATATCAAAAAACGAATCAGAATACGAATGAACAGGCGAGTGAATGAGTGAATTTCTGAATGAGCGCATGAAAGAGTGACTGAATCAACGAAACAGAATGAGCGAATTAATGACAGAAATAAAAGCAATCCACAGAACACAAATCCAATTACAAAGTTGCTGACAATCAAACGGCAGAGACTCTATCAAGAGCACCTGAACCACTTCACTCTACAAGAGATCATCCATTTCTCAACAGAACCAATTACCTTTTACAACTTCCAACTTCATTATTGCACTTACTATTTACTATTATCTATTATATTATAACTAGTACAGCCATGAGCAAAAAAAAAGTATCCACCAGGCTAAAAGAACATCAATTTTAAATAAACTTGAACATTACCATGGCGGTCAAATAGAGGTTAAAACTTAAAAATCAACTCAACTTTCACTCTTGTTATCAATTTGATGGCTAAAGTAAAAGATTAATTGATTTTAAAGCAACTCTGTGTAGTACGGGTCGATACTTTTTCCCCCTCAAGGCTGTACCATCATTCAGCCAAACAGATTCTCACTGAAGGATCCAGTAAACACGTTCCAAAAGCGAACCAAGTTATTCAAGACCCAAAAAAAAGCGTGAAATTATACAAATATTTATCTTAAATAGTTTAAAAAATACTTCAATAAGTTTGCAAGTACAATTTTAATTTTAAAAAACTATCTTTAGAAGACACGATAGTTTAAACTATTGGTTACAGACTTCCTCGCTTTTATATTTTATTTATTATATATTACAATATAAAATGCTATATATAATATTATATATTATATTATTAAAATGCTGAATAAGTTATTGCATACGTCATGCCACCGAAAGTACGCAATCCATGCATTTTAGCACAGTACAATAATAATAAGTTACCATTTGCTGTATGTGCAGTTCCTTCTCTTTGAGCTGGTTCCTCAGTTGCTGGTTCTCTTCGGAGAGGGCCTGGATTTTGGCCAGCAGTTCAGGAGGGTCCTGTTGGTCTTCACGAGGGTCCTGTTTGCCCTGGAAAGCGACTGTCGTGCCGTTATGTGCAGCAGCAGCAGCTGCTGGTGTCTCGTCAACTGCGACGTTATTGCTGCGCTGGGCCTTCAGTAGCGCGTTCTGGTCCTGCAGCTGCTGCACGGAGGCCTTCAGCTCCTCAATCTCGCTCTGCAATAAACAAAAAATACATAAATAATAAAATCTAAAAAAAATAAACAGATGAATGAATAAATAAAAATAAATAATAAATTACAAATCAATTAAATATTATAAAATAAACTTAAAAAATAAAAAATAAAAAAAATAAAAATAATAACGAATAAATTAAAAAATCAATTAAAACATGAATTTAAAAAACACTAAGAAAATTACTCAAACAATGAAAAATAAATAAAAAAAAACATAAAATAAAATAAAATTAAACAAATCCAACCCAATCGATATATCGAATCACTAATCGACTATCGAAACTTGACAGACTATCGATTATGAATTGAGTACTTGTGCACTGATGTATTGCGAATCCAGATTCGCTAATCGCTGTCGCAAGTGCTGGATCTGGGCGTCCTGCTCGCGAATGACTTCTTTGTACTGGGCAACGATTTTGACGTCAGATTCTGAAGGCGATTCGCCTCCTTTCTGCTCCACGGCCACTTCCTTCGTTACGCTCGTCTCGAAAGCTGCAAAAAAAAAATCGGAAAAAAATAAATTATATAAGAATCAATAGGAAAAATAATAAAAATTAAATTCCATAAAAGATAATAAAATAAAAACTGGGGCGCTGGTGGTGCAACGGTTAAGACCATAGGTCAAGACCATCGCCCTTCACCTCTGGGTCTCTGGGTTCGATCCCACTCGACTCCAAGTGGGGCCTTTCCCAGACCAGCGACCCTTAGCAGTTGAATCTGCAATCCCTACCCCCCGGGCTCATGGGCTAATGCCTGAACACCCGTCAATGAGACCCAGAAATAAATAAATAAATAAATAAATAACAAGAAATAAAAACTGAATTGAGAATTAATGAGAAAATAATTGTAAGATAAATCGAACGATAAATTTTGTTATTATAATAAAATACAAAAATGAATAATAAATCAAATATTAAACAATACAGAAAAATAAACTATCCTTGCAAGACTGAAAAATGAATTTATATATATATATATATTTATTAATATTATTAATAGTAAATGTAATTATTTACTTTTGAATAGGAGACAGAACTCGTAGTCGAGGAGAAGATCCTGCGGGTTGGAGACTTTGATCTGCGGGTGTTTGGCAGCTTTGGCGTAACTTTCGTGTTTGGCGGTTTCTGCCAGCTTATTGACGAAGGTTTCGACGCCCACTCTTTTGGTTAACAACTGATTCAGAAGCTCCTAAATCCAAAAAGGAGAAAATTCCGTTGAAATCAATAGCAAAATCGCCCTTATAGACGAAAATGATAAATTATTACGAAATAAAATACGTCAGAAGATCCTAGTTCTATAAAGAACAAAACTCCATTCAGATAAAAAGTAAAATCGCCCTTATGGACGAAAAAAGATAAATAATTCACAAAATAAATACGTTAAATATTAAATTATCAATTAAAAATATTTCAGAAGCTCGTAAATCCATAGAGAACAGAATCCCATAAAAATGAACAGCAAAACCGCCTTTTTGGACAAAATATTATAAACAGTTCAACGTTAAATTATCAACTCGAAATTTTTCAGAAGATCCTAAATTCATAAAGAACAAAATGGCATTAAGATCAAGAGTAAAGTCGCCCTTATGGATAACAAATACGATTACATTACAAAATAAATATGTTGAATTTCCAATTATAATTTAGAATTTATCAGAAATGAATGTGGAACACACCTTTGTGAAATCGGCGACTGAATTATTGTTGAAAATCACGCAGAGACCCAGTAGAAAGGCGCAGATCCCTTGGACCAGCACTTCGTGATCGTCGTGCTCGTTTGAACTAACCTGCACAATAATAATAATAATATTACACGAATGAACAGGTGAGTGAACAAGTGAACGAAAGAGATGAACGAGTGAATAACTGAATGAATGAAAGAAATAAGTGATCCATAGAATAAAAATCCAGTTACAAAGTTGCAGCCTTTAAAATTGGACTTACAAATAAACAATAAACAATAAATAATTTTAAAAAGTAAATAGATTTATATGTGAGTGAATAAGTGAATGAACGGGTGAACAACTGAATGAATGAGTGAATAACTGAATGAATGAAAGAAATAGATCATCCATAGAATAAAAATCCAATTACAAAGTTGCAGCCTTTCAGATCCCACTTAACAAATACACAATGAACAATCAATAAATTTAAAAATTAAATAGATTTATAGGTGAGTGAATAAGTGAATGAACGGGTAAAAAACTGAACGAATGAGTGAATAACTGAATGAATGAAAGAAATAAGTGATACATAGAATAAAAAACCAATTACAAAGTTGCAGCCTTTTAAATTGCACTTAACAAATAAACCACGAACAACAAAAAAAACTAAATAGATCTATAGCTGAATAATTACCTGGGCTGTAAGGAAGGACACGGCATTGGGTATTTTGACAAACTGGGCCACAGCAGCAGGGCACTGGGCCAGCCAATGGGAAAGCAGTATCAGAATTCCCAGTCTGCTCTGTACTTTGCCTCCCTGTAGTAGAATATCAAAGCAGAGCTGCATTAAAGACACAGGCGGGGCTCCTAGGCTGGTTGCTAGCTGCACTTTGAGCAGCATCTCCTTATTGGCTGGACTGTTGACTAGGGCGTGGCTTAACGCCACTGAAACTAGCCAGTGGGACACGGGATCAGTGCTGAAAAGTCCACCGCAAAGCAACTGACCCGCCGTGACCGTGGGAACAGCTAAAAAAATCGAATATAATTAAATTATTGTATTTTTTCCTCTATTTTAATTATTTTTCTATTTTACTTCTATTTTACACTATTATTTGATTATATTGTTATTTCTATTTTATTTTAAGTATTTTTAATTATGTCCAACTAATACTAACTAAAAAAGCTAACAAAATAATACCAGCTAAAAAATCGCCAATAATTTAATTATTGTATATTTCTTTCTCTGTTTTAAATATTTTTCTATTTTACTTCTATTTTATGTTATTTCATTATATTTTTATTCCTACTTTGATCAGATTATTTTATTTTTATACTTTATTAGATTTATACTTTCATTATTTTATTATATTATTATATCATTATTAATTATTATAATTCAATAAATTTATAATTTATTAGACTATTTACAATTTTATATATTATTTATTTTTCAATATATTTTCTATTTTATCTTAATTATTTTCAATTAAGTCTATTTTAATTTTACAGACTTTATTTCATTTCTATTACTATTCAGTTATCAGTTTTTAGTACCTTCAGCCGATGTCGGCAGCAGCGTTTGGATGATCTGCGACTGCCCGTGGTCGTTTTTGTACAAATACGATTCGAAAGCATACAAAACAGCAGTTCTAAGTTGGAAGGGCTGCTTCTCATTAACCATGGACAGCAGCAAAACCACCAGTACGGGTCTGGGTGGATTAGACGGGGCCATCAGCTGCGAAAACGCGTCCTGGTTCGGACGGCAGCCCCGAACGATCTCGGCCACACAGTTGATGGTTTCGCTCAAGACTTCGACTGGGACTCCCGAGGCCATCAGCAGATTGCAAATGCTGGACAAGAGACCACAATGCGCCATTGCTGCCTGGGCTGGAGATACAACCTGTGAAGGATTCAGTGGAGAGACCAAGGTCCTTACAACCTGTAACCAAAAAAAATAAATAAATAAATAGTACATATTAATAATATTTTGATAATTTCTGATGAATTACTTAGAGTTTTATTACGCTTATTTACTGTAATATTATTATTAGATTGATAATTCAAATTATAAATCTAGCCATTATTAATTTTATTGCTTGATTTTAGTTTTGCTAATATTATGATTATATTATTATCAGATTTGTCTTTATTGTAATTGTATTTTTTATTATATTAATTTGAGCCTTGTTAAAACATGAAGTAAATAATACGAAATACACTTGTAAATTAAATATTACTGTTATTATAATTATTATTATTATTACTTTTATTACTATTATTATTCATTTTTCTTTTTAAATCTCATTTGTCGGGTGTGTGAGGCATCTACCCATGACCCCTAGGGAAGGCATTGCAGATTCATCTGCTAAGGGTCGTTGGTCTGGGAAAGGCCTCACTTGGAGTCGAGAGGGATCGAACCCGCTGACACAGAGGCGAAGCGTGATGGTCTTGACCTGAGGTCGTAACCATTGCGCCACCAGCGTCCCCATTTGTTATTAATTATTATTGTATTTAGAATTTTATTCATTTGAGCCTTATAAAAGTTTGAAGTAAATAATACGAAATGAACCTGGAGCATAAGAAGCATATTTTTGGCTTTCTGCGGGTTCCAGTCGAGTTGCTCGTTTTCCTCGCTCGGGCTCTGGTTGAAAAATCCCGACATCCTTTTGATGTATGATCCTGGATAAAGTTACATACAATTCGTTTTTACCAGTTTCAACGTTAATAAGAGTAGTAGTAATCACAGCGCTAGTAGCAGTAGTGGTACTAGTAGTACTAATAATAGTCACAGTAGTAGTGGCAGTAATACCAGTAGCAGTAGTACAGCAACAGCAGTAGTAGTGGAAATAGTAGTAGTAGTTGTAGTAGTAGTAGAAGTAGTGGTAGTAGTAGTGGTATTAGTAGAAGTAGAAGTAGTAGTAGTAGTAGTAGTAGTAGTAGTAGTAGAAGTAGTAGTAGTAGTAGTAGTAGTAGTAGTAGTAGTAGTAGTAGTAGTAGTAGTAGTAGTAGTAGAAGTAGTAGTAGTAGAAGTAGTAGTAGTAGTAGTAGTAGTAGTAGTAGTAGTAGTAGTAGTAGTAGTAGTAGTAGTAGTAGTAGTAGTATTGGTGGCAGTAGTACAGTAGTGATAGTCGCAGTGGTAGCAGTAGTAGTAGTAGAAGTAGAAGTAGTAGTAGGAGTAGTAGCGGAAGTAGTAGTAGTAGTAGCAGTAGTAGTAGAAGTAGTAGTAGTAGTAGTAGTGGTAGCAGTAGTAGTAATAGTGATTAGGAGCTAAAATAATAATAATAACAATGAAAACAGCAACAACAACAACAATTGTAATAATAGTAATAATAATAATAGTAATACCTTCACGGAAGAACGTCTGATTGGAAGCGTTATTTTTTAACAAATTAAGAAGCAACTGAAGACAGTCCATAGCGACCACTCCTCCGTCCGAATAGCCTTCGTCCCGAATAACGTCAAAGATCCTATCGAACCCATTTTCAAAGGCCACGATTTTCTGGATGTTGGCATTGCTCTTCGTTAATTGTGCCAGCAGCAGCAAAGCCTAAATTCAAATACAATTTAAAATAGTTTTGTAAAGGTTAATGATTAATTTACTTGTTAATAATTCTTATATTCTATTTTACTTATTATGAATTTACTATTAATTAATCTATTATTGCTTATTATTAACTTATTAAAATTTAGTAATATTTATTTATTTTATTGTATTATTTATTGTATTAATTATTAATTAATTTAGTACCGAATTATTGTTATTAAATTATTATTACCTCATTCCGAACAAAATCCCGAGTGTCCGACAGAATATCCATTAGTTTTGATACTCCCATCGGACTTACTAAAATAATTTCCTGCATTTCCTTAGGCCTAAGAAAAAAGAAAAATAAATTCAAAACAAAATAAAATTTTAAAAATCATTTCTACTTGTTGGATAAAAGATTCGTGAGCAAGTGAATGGCCGGCAGCCTGACTCGGAAGTCGTACTCCTCGAGCAGCAGGATGACATTGCTAACATTATCTGGTTTTTTCAGGAAAATTTCTGTAAATTGCTCTCCGACAGCCACTTTCTGATCTTCCTCTTCATCAAACGTTTCAGGTGACGTTATGTTGCATAGCGTTTCGAGGCAATAACTCGCAGTTTCGTTGTCCGACTGGTTAACGTGCAGCACCTCGGACAGGATGCCCAGACCCTGAGCCCCGACTTCCAGGCGATACTTTTTCGATAAAGCTTTCAGGGCCCTGCAGGCGTCCCTACGATCTTCCAACAAAGTCGAAGACTGCACTCGATCAATCAGACGTTCAACCTAAATTTGTATTTAACAGAGAAATAACTTTAAACATACACAGTCTCGATTCTAATACTAAGTGATTTGTGAGTTACATTTAGTGTCAGCTTGATTTGATCTTATATAATTTTCACTGATTATGTGTGCTTTTTACATTTTCAAGGTTTTCAGAGGTTAAATAACAGATTTTTTAGTGAAATTCGTAATAAGTTTTACGGTATCAGCGGCTGAAGGTTGGTGCTGGGCTTCGGGCTGAGTTCCCGAACCTAAAACGGACTTGAAGCCGCTGCGAAGAAAATCCATTTGCGATATAAATTTATTTCAGAAATAAAATAATATATATATATATTCTTCTAGAAAATAGTAAAAATTCTGGATTGTTGTCGTCTACTGCTGCAGATGTTTATTTTATTTGCTACTCCACGTCAGTTATTTTGACAGACGACATACATTCAGCGCAGCAACGTTGCAAATAAAAGATTAAACTCGTTTTAAAATATTCAGAAATATTATTACTAATCTACGGGATACATATCAATTTCCATAACACGCAGTTATAAGGAAAATTAATAGGATTCACGAAAAATTATGTTTTATATAATTAATATACTTAATTTCTTACGATGCAGTGCTGCCATCTGTAGGCCAGGCGGAGAAGCTCGCTTCCACATTCAATTTTCCGCTTTTCCCTTTTTCCCTTTTCAAACCCTATTTTCCTCCTTTATCAGGGAATTTCCCTGCAAAGTGGAAACTGCTTGACGTCCTCACTCAAATCCGGGATATGGAAATTTTGAAAATAAATCACAGAACTGATGGATTTGCATGAAATTTAAATGTCTTGGTTTGGCGTCACATGTGCTTCCCATTTTGACGGGTCTGCAGGAACGTTACAGTAAGACTACCCTTTAGAGAGTAAACAAACCGTAGTACTCCTTCTCGATCTCGTCGGCTAAGTTAATAACTGAATCGAATCATTAGCGGTATGATACCTCAGTTTTGTATGATTCACAGATGTGGGTATCGTGTGAAAACCGCTGGAACTGGATTCGTTCTTATCACTTCGAACTATTCATAGGACAAAAACGAGACCAAATGAGTTCAAACACATTTCGTACCTATATTATCTTCCATTGGATCTTAGTACGATTCGCAATTATACATTATAATACGTCAGGGAATTAAGTTAATATTCAGCATTCTTGTAAGCAACAGTGTAAGTCGGAGTAGTGTAAGTTGGCTGAGGGTAAGTTGGGCGAGAAGGGTAGGCTTCCTTGGGGTACGATTCTTTGGGGTAGGCAGCAGGGGTAGTGTAAACTGGGCTAGAATACGAAGACTTAGGATAAGCAGCGGGAGCCGGGTAAGCAGCAGGATAAGCAGGGGTAGAGTAAGACTTGGTAGGATAAGCAGGAGTAGTATACGCAGAGGTAGTGTAAGCAGGGGTAGTATAAGATGAGCTGGAATACGAGGGCTTAGAATAAGCAGCGGGAGCCTGGTAAGAGGAGGGTTTGTAGTCGTATTTGGCTTCTCCCTGGTACTGGACATCAGCAACGTAACCGTAGTCGTCTGCTTTGTAAGAGACGATCTGAAGGCGACCGTCGGGAAGCAGGACTTTGTAGGAGCCACTCACTACTTTGCCATCACTGCTTTCCTGCTGAGTGAAGTCGTTGTACGAAGGATCGTCCTTGACGGTCCAGGCGAAATTGTACGGCATCGGAGCCTAAGGAAATCGTATTCACTTCATGTCAAATTTGTCAAATGACAAGGCAGTCGGAGCTTCTACTTACATAGTCATATTGCTTGGTGTAAGCAGGAGTTGTGTATTCCGGTTTAGGGTAAGAAGGAACATCTGCTGCCAAAGCTACAGAAAACAGGCATAGTGCAGCGATCACCTTTGAATGAACGATTAAATATTTCGATTAACTTCATAAATAGACTGGCTAATGCAACAATACCTTCATGTTGTGTACTTCACTTAGCTTATTTCGCACAGAACTGATAGCCATTTTCAAAGTGATCGCCCTTTTTATACCAAGAATTGTGCAACACTTGGATGGGTGAGTAAACTAAAACCTGAAACCTTTCGCTGTGGTCGTCGCTTTCGTCTTTCACGCCTCTCCAACGCCAGTGACCACTTATCAAAACGGAAGGTTTTGAGGTTCAATACACATTCCTTTCACAAAATTTAAATTTTTCTGTCATTCTTATAAAATCCCAAAACTGGGGCAAGTGTTGAGTGTATGGGAATGGCCCTGACCAAGTGCGGTCTGTTACCTTCAACTGGGTATATTACATCATAATTATCAATTCTGATTTCACTTTCATTTACCATTAGTTCACTAGTTATATTCATAATAGTTATTTCAGTATTAGTTAACAAATATTATACACGTTATTTTTTTATATTCTTATTTTGAGTTCAGGTTTGTGAATCGCTTGGATTTCACCTTTGACATCTTACATCCTACTTTGTTTAGGAGAGATATTGCTGCTACTAAAAGCAAGGTTGGACTACAGCTGCTGATATTTTTGTTATTCTTAGTAGATAGAAACATTTTGCAAAGTAATACGAACGTAGTTTTGTACCAACAGAACTGTAGAAGAGAAGAGGTGTGGCATAGACATGTTAACCACAAAGGCTTTCCCACGAATTCCGTTCAGCGTTCAAATCTCCAATAAACCGAAATTTGGCAACGCGGACCAAGTTCGAGTACTTTCCTCTATACCTTTCTTTTGTGAAAGGCGCAACTGCGGTATTCTTTGTATAAATAAGCAGAAACAATCACACAATCGTCAGTTCAGTTCAGAACAAGCGACAAGTAGAACACGCTCAACATGAAGGTATATTTCTGCAAGTTATATAATCGAGTAATTTGAACTGAAATGTTTCATTACCTTTTGTGTGTAGGTCTTGGTTGCATTATCTGTGGTTGCAGTAGCTCTGGCAGTAGATGTTCCTTCTTACCCTAAACCGGAATACACAACCCCTGCTTACACGAAGCAATATGACTATGTAAGTACAAGTTATGTCTGTTTTTCTGCGGAATAAATTTGATATAATGTGAATATGATTTCATGAAGGCCCCGATGCCCTACAACTTTGCCTGGGCCGTCAAGGACGATCCATCCTACAACGACTTTACTCAGCAGGAAAGCAGTGATGGCAAAGTAGTCAGTGGCTCCTACAAAGTCCTGCTTCCCGATGGCCGCCTTCAGATCGTCTCTTACAAAGCAGACGACTACGGTTACGTTGCTGATGTCCAGTACCAGGGAGAAGCCAAATACGACTACAAACCATCTTCTTACCAGGCTCCCGCTGCTTATTCTAAGCCTTCGTATTCCAGCCCATCTTATACTACCCCTGCTTACACTACCTCTGCTTATACTACTCCTGCTTATACTACCAAGTCTTATTCCACCCCTACTTACCCTGCTTCTTACCCCAAAGAATCGTACCCTAAGGAGGCTTACCCTACCCGCTCATCTTACCCTCAGCCATCTTACACTACTCCGAGTTACACTCCTGTTCCTTACAAGAAAGCTGAATATTAAGTTATTCCCCTGGCGAATTATAATGTATTATTTTGAACACTTACTAAATCCAGTGGAAGATAATAAATTTGTGAATTAAACTATTTCGTGTGTTTTTACTCATTCGGTGTCGCTTTAACTTGTGAATAACTAGGAGAGATACACAAAATGAATCCGATTACAGATACGGCTCCCACACAGCAATCAGATCCTTTTGAAACTGACAATACGCTTAGAATATTGTAATGTATATAATTCAGGTGATTTATAAGGGTTGGTCTCACAGAAAGGTTACTTGAAACATGTTCATGAGTTTATGATTTTACTAACCAACTATTTTGCACACCAAGGTTCCGTTGATCGCCTCTAAGGGAAAATTTCGGACCGTCTTAGAGACAATGACCACAGCAAACTAACATTTTACCAGCGAATGCCCTAAACTAACACCCATGCGTGGGCACTGGTCACTTAGTATACAAAGATTTTTCCCACCCTGAAATACTTGAAGGACAAGATCCAAAGGGGATACTGTAGTTTCTCTAGGTAGGTAAACTAGACAAGGGGATAATATGTGCAGTAAACAAAGTATCCCACATTATCCTACGAAACCCACGGCGGCAGTTCGGAGCGCTCGATTCTCGCGTATGTCTGATGTTCAGCATGAGATATGAGATACCTGACGTGTACCGTGGAAAAATGGAAGCTGTCGTCCTAACTGAAACACTTAAAAGATCTCCCGACCCATTTCAAAGAGCCACTAAAACAGGGATCATTTGCGTTCATACCCTGCGACCCTGCGACAAAACCTTGCGTACCACTACTTGCCAGGACAGAAGACGATCCTCGGGAAGGTGGAAAACAAGGATATCATAACGTAACAGGACAAAATTTAAACAAAATACAGCCTCTAGCTTCCTGTAACCTGAGGCAACTGAGCTCCTGTTCTCTCGAGACATGGCATGGTGTCAACTCGACAAAGATCATCCCGGGTGAAGATGGCGCATAACCTGGACTGAAGGTTTCGTGGAACCGCGAGTGGGAACACAGACTAACGCCCTTACTTAGTGCTCCTCTAGTCGAGAGCGTTTAACTGAGAGGAGAAACAGGCCGGTATCCATGGATACTTCCTTACAAGGAAGTGTTACATAGGGGAAAAACTTCTGATAAACCTAAACGATTTGTGCAACGGAATGATTGAGAACTCTATGTAAATGTAAGTCTTAAGACTAAGTAAGAGGAATTAACTCACTGCATTATTCTAGGAAGATATGTTTCCAGTGGATGGGACAGATCTGAATCCTCGATAAGGTAAACCCTTCAAGAGAAGTTCTTTTTTCAGCCGTGTGTCTATATGCAGTAGATCGATGTTTTTCATTTCAGTGCTAGATGGCGGGACACTTCCTGCATACAAGACCAGGATTTTCTTCTTCCCTTTAATTCAACGTGGTTAACAACACAAGAAACTACAAAAAAGACAAAATGTATTGCCGGATCATCTGAAGCCTTTAAAGTACGGGCATATATTACTGCATACGGATAAGTCTTCCAAAAATGAATGTCGCCTTTCAGTATTCAGCTTTTTTGTAAGAAACGGGAGTGTAACTCGGAGTAGTGTAAGATGGCTGAGGGTAAGTAGGGCGGGTAGGATAGGCTTCCTTAGGGTACGATTCTTTGGGGTAAGAAGCCGGGTAAGTAGGGGTGGAATAAGACTTGGTAGTATAAGCAGGAGTAGTATAAGCAGAGGTAGTGTAAGCAGGGGTAGTATAAGATGGGCTAGAATACGAAGGCTTAGAATAAGCAGCGGGAGCCTGGTAAGAAGATGGTTTGTAGTCGTATTTGGCTTCTCCCTGGTACTGGACATCAGCAACGTAACCGTAGTCGTCTGCTTTGTAAGAGACGATCTGAAGGCGGCCATCGGGAAGCAGGACTTTGTAGGAGCCACTGACTACTTTGCCATCACTGCTTTCCTGCTGAGTAAAGTCGTTGTAGGATGGATCGTCCTTGACGGCCCAGGCAAAGTTGTAGGGCATCGGGGCCTTCATGAAATCATATTCACATTATATCAAATTTATTCCGCAGAAAAACAGACATAACTTGTACTTACATAGTCATATTGCTTCGTGTAAGCAGGGGTTGTGTATTCCGGTTTAGGGTAAGAAGGAACATCTACTGCCAGAGCTACTGCAACCACAGATAATGCAACCAAGACCTACACACAAAAGGTAATGAAACATTTCAGTTCAAATTACTCGATTATATAACTTGCAGAAATATACCTTCATGTTGAGCGTGTTCTACTTGTCGCTTGTTCTGAACTGAACTGACGATTGTGTGATTGTGTCTGTTTATTTATACAAAGAATACCGCAGTTGCGCCTTTCACAAAAGAAAGGTATAGAGGAAAGTACTCGAACTTGGTTCGCGTTGCCAAATTTCGGTTTATTGGAGATTTGAACGCTGAACGGAATTTGTGGGAAAGCCTTTGTGGTTAACATGTCTATGCCACACCTCTTCTCTTCTACAGTTCTGTTGGTACAAAACTACGTTCGTATTACTTTGCAAAATGTTTCTATCTACTAAGAATAACAAAAATATCAGCAGCTGTAGTCCAACCTTGCTTTTGGTAGCAGCAGTATCTCTCCTAAGCAAAGTAGGATGTAAGATGTCAAATGTGAAATCCAAGCCATTCACAAACCTGAACTCAAAATAAGAATATATAAAAAAATAACGTGTATAATATTTGTTAACTAATACTGAAATAACTATGATGAAAATAACTAGTGAACTAATGGTAAATGAAAGTGAAATCAGAATTGATAATTATGATGTAATATACCCAGTTGAAGGTAACAGACCGCACTTGGTCAGGGCCATTCCCATACACTCAACACTTGCCCCAGTTTTGGGATTTTATAAGAATGATAGAAAAATTTAAATTTCGTGAAAGGAATGTGTACTGAACCTCAAAACCTTCCGTTTTAATAAGTGGTCACTGGCGTTGGAGAGGCGTGAAAGACGAAAGCGACGACCACAGCGAAAGGTTTCAGGTTTTAGTTTACTCACCCATCCAAGTGTTGCACAATTCTTGGTATAAAAAGGGCGATCACTTTGGAAATGGCTATCAGTTCTGTGCGAAATAAGCTAAGTGAAGTACACAACATGAAGGTATTGTTGCATTAGCCAGTCTATTTATGAAGTTAATCGACATATTTGATCGTTCATTCATAGGTGGTCGCTGCACTATGCCTGTTTTCTGTAGCTTTGGCAGCAGATGTTCCTTCTTACCCTAAACCGGAATACACAACTCCTGCTTACACCAAGCAATATGACTATGTAAGTAGAAGCTCCGTCTGCCTTGTCACTTGGCAAGTTGACATAATGTGAATACGATTTCCTTAGGCACCGATGCCGTACAATTTCGCCTGGGCCGTCAAGGACGATCCTTCGTACAACGACTTCACTCAGCAGGAAAGCAGTGATGGCAAAGTAGTCAGTGGCTCCTACAAAGTCCTACTTCCCGACGGGCGCCTTCAGATCGTCACTTACAAAGCAGACGACTACGGTTACGTTGCTGATGTCCAGTACCAGGGAGAAGCCAAATACGACTACAAACCCTCTTCTTACCAGGCTCCCGCTGCTTATTCTAAGCCTTCGTATTCCAGCCCATCTTACACTACCCCTGCTTACACTACCTCTGCGTATACTACTCCTGCTTATCCTACCAAGTCTTACTCTACCCCTGCTTATCCTGCTGCTTACCCGGCTGCCGCCGCTTATCCTAAGCCTTCTTATTCTAGTCCAGCTTACACTACTTCTGTGTATACTACTCCTGCTTATACTACCAAGTCTTACTCCACCCCTGCTTACCCTGCTGCTTACCCAAAAGAATCGTACCCCAAGGAAGCTTACCCTTCCCGCCCATCTTACCCTCAGCCATCTTACACTACCCCCACCTACACTCCTGCTCCTTACAAGAAAGCTGAATATTAATTTATTCCCGTAAGTAATTCTAATGCAATATTTCGAAATGTGTAATAGAATTGGTTGTAGCCAATATAAATTTGATTGTCTGCTATTTCCTGTACCATAATAGACACGTGGTCTGGGTTTTCTCTGTGAACAGTTACGAAAACAACCTTTCAGTTCTTTCCACTGTTGTTTAGTATGGAGATTTTAAAAACCGAATATGTTGACTTTTGTCTTGTGTTCTGCAGACTGAAGAATCAACCATGTCGAACGATTCGAATCTCGTACGAATCGGGAAGATGAAATCGGGTGTATTTCCTCAGGTAGCGCAGTTTTCTGTTGTCAAATGGTCATACTTGACCACCGCATTTCCAGTGCTTGCTTTGACTTGACTACTACTTCCCTTAGTTGCAACTTGTACAACTCGTCTTACTGCAGATTACAAGATAGTAAGTATCGCTGATGTAGTTTACACCTTTGACCACCCAGTAAAAAATTAATCAGTTGGTAAGTACTCGTACGTAAACACTTGCAAGTACTTACTTAAACATTGTCAGAATAGGCTGTAAGACGTAGCTGTAAGACGTCTTACGGGACTTAAATTTGCCGATTCCAGTAGTGTAAGATGTCTTACTCCGATTAAGTAGTTGTAAGCACCTACCAAAGACTTACTCTAGATAAGCCGTGGTAGGCAGATCCAAGCGTCTTAGTTAGAGTAAGCGGTGGTAAGCACCCGAGTCAGCAGGGTCAAACACTAGTAAACAGCGCAAGAACTACTTACCTGAACCACTTAATTTTTTACTGGGCAGTAAACTAGCTAGACGGAGCTTTGGGCTGGGAACCCTTGTCGTCAGAATCATACAAAAAAGGTGAAGCCTGAATCGAACATGATTGGTTGGGTGCGGAAAGCTGAATTGATGATTTTCAGCGCCACCTAGTGAAGGATTTTTTGCACTACTTAGCCCATTTCTTTGTCTACTATTGAGCTGACAGGTTGTCAATTGTCTCCTCTTACAAGATAAAAGCGTGAGATCTGAAAAGGCATCGAAATTTTACTCGTTAGAATGAAATTTGAATTTAAATTTATTACTTAAAGACTAAATATGGCGCATTTAGTGTTTTACAAAGCCCACGTTCCTTCCAGTAAAGAACGCCTCTCGCGACCAGAGCTCGCTCCGGTGAAGCTCCCCACCGCATCTCGTCCAGTTCTACTCGAATAAAAACTTACATTGGCGATTTTCCTTAAAAAGTTATTTAAGTTGCCACAGGTAAGCAAACATTTTGTCTAATAAAATCAGTTTTCCTGATATTTGAATTTCAAAAACGTAAACCAATGAGGTCACGAAACACGCCAAAGCCATTAGATCTCACTTACTCGGTATGAAACCGCTGTTCTTTCTTTCTTACAAAGAATACTCTTGCATTTAGGACTAAACTATTAGTTCAACAATGTGTAAGGAAGTTAAATTCATTAAATTAATGTAATTATGTGTTATGTATGAAGATTTACGAGACCAGGCAGTTGCTGTTAAGCTGGAAAGCGGAAGACCGTCACGGCGTGAAACATGGCGACTTTGGCGGGAAAACTCCTCACCCATCAGCCGACGTAAGTTAATCTTTTCAAATATTGCGTAAATATTAAATTTACACGTTCATTTTTATATTTTGCTTTAATTTCGTATAAGCAAGTTTTACTGAAAACATTAACATAGTTAATACAGAAATATATATTATATTAAATATTTCTATTCACAGTAATGTTTTGTAGTTTTAGTAGTACACTGTGGCGAAAAAAGGCCCTTTCACCGCAAATTCAGGGGGTGAAAAAAACTTCACCGCAAATTCAAGGGGTAAAAAAAAAACTTTCACCATAAATCCAAGGGGTGGAAAAAACTTTCACCACTGTTTTACCCGGTGAAAGTGTCTTTTTTCGCCACAGTGTAGTTAGTAGTACTGTATTGTAATCTTTTGATGTAATTTTAAGTGTCAAATTATATTCTAGTATTTAAGATAAATAGTTAGTAGTTAACGTACCTTAGATATGACTTTGATGACTGTCTATGAGAGACTCACTAGATGGCGTATAGAAAACTGCACCTTAAAAAAAATTCCTACATTAAAAAAATTTTCCTAGACATTGTCAACTGATCCAAATTGTAAGACAGGGCCATGAGTAATATATGGAATTATTGCGAACTTAATAGACAGTGTAATTACATTTTTTTAAGTTTTCCTATGTCGGTTTATAACGGGCTTATATCTGCACGGGAAGGGAAAAAAGGGAAAACCGCGCCATCTATGAAGGAAAACGGAAAACTAAAAATCGAAGCGCTGAAAGTAAACAAAACAACTTGGAAGGATCTGAAAATCGCAAAAAAATAGTGCATTCGTTGCTTTATCTACCATTTCCAATTGTTTAAACTAAAACCTTTTTTTAAGCTAATCAAATGACTTCCTTAAGAACCAAAACTTCCTTGTCCCGTTCCTCTTCGGCTTCTCGCATCGACAGACTTCAGAATAACGTCAAATCGCACAGATCAGGAACTGGAAGCGTCAAAAGTCAAATTTTCCCTTTAAATTTATCGTCTAAAACTTCTAGCTCCATTATAACTTTCCGAGACCCTTCTACTATCACAACAGACGAACGAAAAGACAGAATAAAAAGCATTATCGCAGAGATAGAGAAAGAAAAACCGCTATGCGAGAAGGTGTTGTATCAGATGTCTTTCACTCCGAGGTCTCTCGTCTGGTCGTCTGCAGTCAATTTGCTGTACGGCCCGCAGACGCAGGCCGTGCAGACAAAAGCGGAGAAGCCTGAAACTCCCGCGTCTCAAGTCAGTCAAAAAGATTTCGTGAAACTGAACACTTTGTCCGCAAATCGAGGCCCTGTCAAACTGAAAGCCTCGAAAACGAAAACTGACACGCCTACCGCAACAGCACGAAATCACAAACTAGGCATTGTGCCAAAGTAAGCAAGTATCAAGTTTAGCTTTTCTGCGTTTTTTAAAAGTTAACCTGTTCTTATTTTCGTACCAGGTATTTAACGGATCGCAAAAATCAATGGAAAATGGAAGAAGAACGAAAGATTCGAGAGCAGCCTGACCCTGATTGCCCACCGGGACACTTTCCCATGCCTGAATCTGAGCGTCTGGAAACGTTAACCCAGTTAAAATCTAGTAACTAAACCTGGATTATAATAACAGTAACATTTACGATAGAACCTTATTCCTGTTCTAGGTTATGAAGAAGTTATTCAGGAATTAAATAGTTTGCCAGTGAGTCGGGACACTCTGCGAGTTCGTCAGAAAAGACAAGACCTGGAAAAGCAGCTAGAAAAAGTCGAGGAAGGCATTGCGATACTCTCCAAACCCAAAGTTTTCGTCAAAGTCGATTCATAATTCTAGAATAATGTTGTAACCGAATTAAATGCAAATATACAAGCTCGTAAATTACCTATTAAATATTACTAAACGGAAAAATAACACTTTTAAATAAATAATTGAGAAATTAAGCGAATTAATTAGCAAAAGTTTGAAATATTAAATAAAATGTGCTAAACAGTACACAAGCAGATCAAAAATTAAAATTTTTTTGTAATTTAAGATTAACAGAATAAAATTATGGCTAAAAATTATTGCACAGTTCAAACGAAAATCTGCATCGTTCAAAATATACACAACTATTTATTTCTCTCTCAAAATATAAAAAGCAAATCATAAAAATCGCTAAGCACTATTCAAACCTCACTGACTAACAATGTGAACAAAATCGTCTTCGTAAAATTCAGTTTTTCCCGCTCGGAAAAGAGGCTCCTCTTTCTGGTACCAGTCATTGATACTGAAATCAGGGAAGAAAAATGAGATTTCCTTGGCTGAAGACATCAGGGAATCGGAGCCGTGCGAGCAGTTTCTAGTGTCGCTCAAACCGAACGAACCGCGGAGAGTGGCGGGCGCTTCATACTGAGCTTTGTAGACTTTTGTGGGTCCCATGATTTGCCGCCACTGAAGAACAGCATCCTCGTGCGCCAGGACGTGAACGTGGATGGGGCCGCTAGTAATAAACAATGAAAAATTTTGAAGATGATAATAAGATAAGGTAATATACCTGCTCATGAAGGTGACAAGACGATTGAGGAAGAAACGCCCCTGATGTTCTTCGTAGAATTTGTTCGCAAGGTCCTTGTTTAACAGAAACTCTTTGGAGCGAACGATGAAGAAGCCCGAGTCAAGGATCTTGTGCCTAATTTCCTGAAAAAAAAAATAATATTAGGAAATAAATACAAATAAGAATTGTTTTTATTAATAATAATAAGTTACCCTTAAAACGTAAGGGACTTTGACGACGTCAGGTTTGAGTATTGCGAGCGTGACGCTAAGTCTCCCCGCTGCCATTTCTTCAGTTCTTTATTAATATCCAGCAAATAACCTGGGACGAAAAATGAAAACAAGACATTATTATCGATTAATAGACGTATTGGATCATTCCTACCACTTTCCTACCAACATTTAACTGCACATACACAATTTAACAGTATTAACTTACGAAACGTATAACTTCTGTTTGCTTGTGAACTGTGCGGTTTTCAATGGATTAGGAAAATCAACGTTTGGATTCAAGTTTTGTTATTGTTTAGAGTTGTTTACCCTGCAATCCACGTTGCTGAACGTTCATAATTTACTTAAAGGATTTTAGTCATAAGGACCCGGTGTTTCCACTGTCGGTTTTCCCTTTTTCCCTCAAGATGGCATTCTTTTTCCCTATTCCTCCCTTCCCCCTCGATATGTCAGTTTCCCCTTTTTCCCTCCGTTTTGGGATCCCAAGCTTGATTTCTCATTTCCCTTTTCCCTTATTCTTACCCTTCTGAAAGCCAAGCTTTCCCTTTCTCAGGGAATTTCCCTGCAAAGTGGAAGTACATATTGTTTCTTTAAATAGTTGTAATATTTACCGCTAGATGGCGTTATGTATAAATTAATAAACACACTTGAATATAAATACTACAATAATTATACAACGGGTTATTTCGATTTATGATAGTTTAATAAGACTATATTAATTTAATAAAACATATTGCGTAATAAATAAACAACTTATAGTAGAATAAAGCTGAACACAGTTAGAGCACACCAAGTAAATGTTACATTGAATGAATAGAATTAGTTCAATCAACAATAATACATCCAGTGTTCTATATATTTGTTATCGTTGTATCGGTATTTGTGTATTTGCAAATACATTTTTCAGTATCTGTATCGGTAGCGCACTATTATTTAAAAAATGCTGTATCGGTATATCGGTGCGATACCGCAAAATCGGCACAAGTACCGCTAACAAATACAAGATACTTTTAGATTTTGAAAATTCTGAAATTAATGGAACGTACCGAGACAGTGCCAAGTGTTATAAGCAAGGAATTTACTAAACTCCTTCGTGAAAGAAATACCAAAGCTTGTCGAAGATGACTAACATAGTTTGCGAAATTGCTCTAGAATATTCCAATCTAATTTGATGTTGAAATTCTTCTGGATTTGTCATAGCGCTAATTGCCTTCTACGAAATTATTTTGCCTATACCTCGTATCTTCAACGTTTGACATTGCCTCATATTAGTTGCGAAATCAGCTTGTATATAAGGCGAGCTAAACTTAGTCAGTCAGTCTTCTAATACACAACGCAGGGAATTAACTCTCTAGTCCTTATCTTCCACTACAAAGCTTTCGTAAGTAGCACCAGTAAGTTGTGGTATACAAGGACATGGCGGCCAGTCCTGCGAACGCCCTGGTTAAGATGGAGAGTGGAGTTGAAGTCTCTTGAGTTCGTACATGTCTGTCTGCAGCTCTCAGAAAACAACCTGGAGAAAGAAATCACCCGTTTCCATTCCACAATCACGTTCTTCCTTGCCAGCAGCAAACAGCCTGTACCCGAATCTTTCCCTATATCCCAGTGATAAATTCATACGGTCGGGCCACCCTCTGAACCACCATCTGAACACACCCGTCCGCCTGAAATAAAGTCGGAATGGTGTATGAAATTGTTTTCGTGATCAAAAAAATGACCAACTGAATTACAAGCTGACTGTAGTCATGTGCTCTGAATTAGCAAGTAGCCTCTACTGGAATCTTCCCTATATCCCAGTGATAAATTCATACGGTCGGGCCACCCTCTGAACCACCATCTGAACCACCATCTGAACACACCCGTCCGCCTGAAATAAAGTCGGAATGGTGTATGAAATTGTTTTCGTGATCGAAAAAAGACCATCTGAATTACAAGCTGACTGTAGTCATGTGCTCTGAATTAGCAAGTAGCCTCTACTGGAATCTTTCCCTATATCCCAGTGATAAATTCATACGGTCGGGCCACCCTCTGAACCACCATCTGAACACACCCGTCCGCCTGAAATAAAGTCGGAATGGTGTATGAAATTGTTTTCGTGATCAAAAAAATGACCAACTGAATTACAAGCTGACTGTAGTCATGTGCTCTGAATTAGCAAGTAGCCTCTACTGGAATCTTCCCTATATCCCAGTGATAAATTCATACGGTCGGGCCACCCTCTGAACCACCATCTGAACCACCATCTGAACACACCCGTCCGCCTGAAATAAAGTCGGAATGGTGTATGAAATTGTTTTCGTGATCGAAAAAAGACCATCTGAATTACAAGCTGACTGTAGTCATGTGCTCTGAATTAGCAAGTAGCCTCTACTGGAATCTTTCCCTATATCCCAGTGATAAATTCATACGGTCGGGCCACCCTCTGAACCACCATCTGAACCACCATCTGAACACACCCGTCCGCCTGAAATAAAGTCGGAATGGTGTATGAAATTGTTTTCGTGATCGAAAAAAGACCATCTGAATTACAAGCTGACTGTAGTCATGTGCTCTGAATTAGCAAGTAGCCTCTACTGGAATCTTTCCCTATATCCCAGTGATAAATTCATACGGTCGGGCCACCCTCTGAACCACCATCTGAACCACCATCTGAAAACACCCGTCCGCCTGAAATAAAGTCGGAATGGTGTATGAAATTGTTTTCGTGATCAAAAAAAGACCATCTGAATTACAAGCTGACTGTAGTCATGTGCTCTGAATTTTTCGAACTAAAATAAGTCAGACGCCTGAGACCGTCCGAAAATGGGCCAATTTCACACGTTTCAGGCGTCTGAACAAGTCCATGATAAAGAGTGTTTCAGTGGGTGATTCAGGCGTTTCCACTTTTCAATTTTCCCTTTTTCCCTCTTCCCTTATCTTTCCCCTTTTTTCCCCCTCCGTACTAGAATATACATTGTCTAGATTTCCCCCTTTATCCTTTTCTCTTCTTCTTCCCTTTTCAGACCCCATTCCCCCCTTTTTCAGGGAATTTCCCTGCAAAAGTGGAAACAGTACTCAGAGTCTTCCTATTTGAAATCCTTGTCGACTAGAATCCAGAAGCAACTATTAGGTTTTTTTTTTATTGAGCTAACTCGTTTGAGTACTGGAAAAATCAACCGTATAAAGTACCTGGCTGTAGCCGCTTATGTTCGAATATTTGCTGTTACATAAACAAAATAAATAGTTGTAAATCTTACTGTATAATTGGCGTTTTCTTCCCAAGTATTTGTAGATGTATCTGTATTTGTGAGAAAGTATTTGTAACGGTAGCGCGCTACTTTTGTAAAAAGTCTAGTTGTATCGGTAGCGGTAACAAATACATTTTATATCACCAATACACAACACTGAATACATTCATTAATTCAAATTACGGTTAAATAAATTATTAACAAATTTTCATATTTTTTTTTTCCTATAAGCTTTTGTCTGTTGGATATGGAGTTTGCTATTTGCTGCTGCTTATCTTCAGCGTAAAACAAATAAATGATAAATTACTACATAGACCATTTGCTTTCAGTCTCTCATAGTCAGTTCTTAAAACAGTACGTCGAAATTTTTATGTTATAATTATATAATTCAAATTAAAGTAAACCTGAATCGAACAAAAATATCACTGAAATCGGAAAATACTCTAAGGACAAGGTATACATGAAGCAAAAGAATATTAAATCACAATAACTATACATATTTTAAATGACTATTTTCATTTAGTAGTTTATTATATTGTAAATAAATTTTTTTAATACACGCCTATTTTTACATAATTTGTTATTTATTAAAAATAATATTAAACATAAACATGGCAACCACGGTTTCCAGCTCGCAGGAAAGTTCCCTGAAAAAGGGAAAAACAAGGGAAATTTGAAACTGTAGCTTTGTATTGCAGGATCAAGGGGAGAAGGGGGAAAAATAAGGGAACAGGGAAATTTATAAAGCTTTATGTCGCAGTAGAGGGGAAAAAGGGGAAAGCAACGCCATCTATCAGGGGAAAGTGAAAACACTATGGCAACGTTGCATTTTGAACTCTGTTTCCGGGTTCTTTATTATTATTCAGATATTTTTCTTCCAGCCATATTGAATTTTGCCCGTGATAAATCCTAAATTACACGAAAATGTTTAAAATTCTGAATGCCAAAACAGCAACTTTAACTGTCGCATTTAGGCAGTTTTCATCAACAAGCGCAAAATTATCAGCAATTAATAAAATCACTGTTATCGGAGGCGGTTTAATGGGATCGGGAATTGCCCAGGTTGTTATTACTTCTTGTATAAATCACTGTTATATCATCATTAAACTAGAATTTTAATATGTTTTTTTGTCTTTTCTAGGTTGCTGCCCAGCATGGAAACACTGTAACCCTTGTCGACATTGACGCCAAACTACTGGACAAGTCGCTCGCTGGAATCAAATCGTCGATTCAGCGAGTGGCCAAGAAGCAGTTCAAGGTATCAAAGTCAACTTTCGAGCTGAAAATTTGGCCTTCGAAAATTTGCGTTTTTCGTTAGGACAATGCTGAGGGTGCAGAAAAGTTTGTTTCCGAGGCCCTGGGACGTTTGAGCATTTCCACTGATGCGGAAAAAGCCGTTTCCGACTCTGATTTGGTTATTGAAGCCATTATCGAGAACCTGAAGATCAAGAAAGATTTATTCAAGAAGCTGGATGGAGCTGCTCCTTCTGGCACGATTTTCGCTTCCAACACTTCGTCCCTGCCGATTGCCGATATCGCGGAAGCCACTAATCGCCAGTCGAATTTCGTGGGACTTCATTTTTTCAATCCAGTTCCAGTCATGAAGCTGCTGGAGATCATCCGCACTCCCGAGACGACTGACGACACATACAACAGGGTCGTCCAGTGGGGAAAAGGAATTGGAAAAGCCACCGTCACTTGCAAGGACACTCCCGGGTTCATCGTCAACAGGTTGCTGGTTCCTTACATGATGGAGGCCGTCCGAATGCTGGAGCGAGGTCTGTACTTAATGTTAGTGATGTTTTGTATAACGAATTAATCAATCGCAAATTTTAACAGGAGACGCTTCGGCTCGAGACATTGACGTTGCCATGAAACTGGGCGCTGGTTATCCGATGGGACCTTTTGAGCTTCTCGACTACGTTGGATTGGACACTGCAAAATATATTTGCGACGGTGAGACTTGCAATTAAAAAGTGAACTTTCATGATATAGTTAAATGTAATTATTGTAGGATGGCACAAGAAATTTCCCGATAATCCTCTCTTCAACGAGTCTCAGCTTCTGAATCGCCTCGTCAGCGAGGGCAAGTACGGTATGAAGAGTGGAGAGGGTTTCTACAAGTACGACAAGAAGTAAATCCAAGCCGTGCGCTCGTAAGTCGCGTTCGGGAACCAGTTATCGAGCAATGCAATTAAATTTTTCAGTTAGTTTCGATTTATCAACTCACAGATCTGAAAAATAACCAAAAATCTCAAATAAAACTTAAAAATTTGGTCTAGGAAGCGCTATATCTTTTATTTCTGAAGCATTAATTTAATAAGACAGGTTATACAATAATGCGGATGAGGGTACAATGGATGGTAAGTATACAAAACTAGCAAACCTTAGGCGAAAAGCACGAGACAAAAATCACCACAAAATTTTTTCCTACTGGTATACAGTATTCAAACCCAACAAAGCCTTTTATATTTGATCGATAAACGAAAGAGAAGGCTAGACTGATTTATTTATAAGCTTTGTTAGTTTCTGCTTGGGGAGGACAACATTAATTTTTGCTATAATTCATTCGAAAAGCGAAGAAAAGGTCACTTGGTTCTTTCAAACGAAGCCGAGGTTCGTTAGCGATTTCCTCAGATCGGCTTCTCGCATGTTGACTTCGACCAAAGTGTCCGTGCTATTGGAAGCTATTCCCTGCAGTATTTTCTGCCCCGTGATGGATTTGAAGTTAATGTTGAGTTCCGTGAGACTGGGGAAAGTGCGGAACGTCTCTTCGTCGGCTGCAGGTACTGCGGGGTCTTTGCAATTTTCTTTTTCAGGGTTAGCAGGAACGAAGTTCAGACTCTCGCTTTTCGTGACCGATATGTTGATCACTCGGCTCTTGGATGTCTCTTTCGTTGGGGTGGTCAGCGTTTTTTCCTGCGAGAAGCTGCCGCTGTTCTTCGGCACTTTGATCGTGAAATCCGTTTCAAAATATTTTCGATTCGAAGATGCCGTCGAAAGCGGAGCTTTGAACGCAGTCGACTCGTATGGTCTAGGAGTCAATGAAGAGCTGAAAAACTTTTCTCGGTCTGTTGCCTTCTTCAGAGCCAGGTTGGCTGGGTTTGAACCGTTCGGGACGTCTACCTTGGACGGAGTTAGCGGAAGAGCTGAAGAAAGTGAGCTGTTCACACTTCGAGGGTATCTACATTCATAAAGCAAAGTCCAAAATCAATTCTAATCCGGTTTTAGTGTGACACATACCCTGTGTCCACTCACCATGTCCCCTTTTTTTCCCTATCCCCTTATTTGTCCCTTTTCCCCCTTCGCGCTAGGATACAGGCTGTAGTTCTAGATTTCCCCCTTTCCCTCTTCTCTTATTTTTCCCTTTTCAGACCCCGTTTTCCTCTTTTTCAGGAAATTTCCCTGCAAAGTAGAAACACTGCACTGTACCTGTACGACATGCTTCTCGGAGTGAATCGCTGGAACTCGCCAGTCAGGGGATCAGGGGACGCGGCTGAGGGAGAAGGGGCGTATCTGCCAGCGTACGAAGCTCGTCCCGGGCCGTTCCGATTGAAGGCCTGGTCGCTGAGAATCAACTTGCTGTCGAAGCTCGGGACGGGAGACTGCACGACACTGGCGCTAGGTCCGAGCGAGGAAGAATAGAACGAGTCCGTGCTCTGTGCTGGCGAAGGCGGACTTCGCGTACCTTTGAAAATGCATGAAAAAGTGAAAAATTAAGTTTTAAAAGAAGTAGGGACAAAGCAGTTTGAAATGTTCACCTCTCAGTGGACGAGAAGACGCAGAGTGAACGGAGGCTGGTGAAAACGAGCGGCCCAGTCCCGAGGAGAGAGAAGTCGCGGGTGAGGCTGAAGTGAGGGCCTGAACGTCTGTCTGAAATTTGCTCGGAGTCATGCGAATCAGGCTGGGAGCGTCAGAGTTGGACGAGACGGGCCTTTTGATTCTCGGATGCGACGAGCGGGACGGACTCGCTGACGAGAACGACAGAGCCGAAGAGCACTCGGACTGGTTGCTGCTCAAAATGGCCGACTTCGATTCTTCGACCAAATGTGATGGCTGTGAAAAATTGTGTTTGATCAGTTGAGGAAACTTAACCTGAATGGAAGGTAAATGAAATAGCTACCTCGATAATAGTGTCTTCGGGAGACGGGTCAGCCGAGGACGTTTGCACTGCGACAGAGTGGAGGTGAAGCAGTTTTGACTCGGTCCATTCGGGCGGAGGGAACTGCGCGTTGAAGGAAACGAGATTCCCGCGCTTTTTCAAAGGATTTCGGCGGAAGAGGCGATTGATCAAGGAAACTTTCTCTACAAAATTTTAATTACAATAATATTAGAACTTATATAAAATATTCATGAAATATCTAGGCGATTGTTTACCCTTGGGCACTTTAGCGCTAGAATCAATCTCGTGAGAGAAATCTTCTTCCCAATCGGTGAAATACTCGAGCTCATCCATCAGCTTCCTGGCTTTGGTGGGCGACAGTTTGAGGGACCCCCCGCGGGACTCGGACCACGACAGTCGCTTGCTCGACCCGCCGTGGAAGAGGCGCAGCGAGCGCTGCCTCTGCAGCCGCGGACGAATGCCGCTACCCTCGGCCGCTCTACTCGCCGGACGCTCGTCTAGGTTCTTGGCGTACATCACTTTGCCGTTACCGTTGCCTTTATCCAACAATATTCTGAGTCTGCGGTTTGAAAAGTTAGATTGTAAGCTTCATACCTCGACAGATTACATCAACGAGATTCGTCTGAATGGCTTTGTGCACAACGTTTCCTTGTGGATAAGATTCTACAGAGCCGTGTGCTAGGGCCAGGGCTTCTTCATCGCTCATAAGGATCGCCTTTTTCTCTTGTTCCACCAGCGCCGTCTTGCGGAACGTCTCAGGAGTCACAACTCCGTAACCCTTACCCGTGAAATAAATCTAAACATAAACATTATCATTAATATTAACTAATGGATTTTGCGCAAGACAGTTTCAAAACCAACCTTGCGCTCCCGGATAAGTCTTCCCAGGGTTTCGTAAATGATTTTGTCCGAGGGAAGTGTTAGATCGGGGAAGGCCTCAGCCAGGGCTCGGCTGATATCGTCGAGGGTTGTCAGGCGCTCGGCCAGACTTAGTTCCCAGACCACCCAACAGAGGGCCTCGGGCAGCGGCGTGAACTGGCACTGCGAGATGGGCTGCAGGGCGCATCCCTCCACGTCCCCTAGTTTAACAAAAACAAACAGCGTATGAGCTTCTTCTGAACCGATTTTTTGTTCTCTGGTCCTCGAACGGCTCACATTTCCGGTTTGAACCGAACCTGAACCGTAACTATTGATAACAAAGAGAATGAGAGAGAGAGAGAGAGAGGTGATTAGGATTCTGGTGCTGTACAGCGCAGCGTCGGATCGTGACTCCAATACAGAAAAAGTTAAATAGAAAAACACTCTTGTGGACAAAAGCAAATGGATGATAACCACTGATAACAGGAGAGATCAAGTTATCAAAGTGTTATCAACTGTTATCACGCTAACCGCAAAGTATCTGAACCGGTTTCATACGAAAATTTCCATAGCGGGGGCGGCCGGTGGGGGGAAAAAACGGGGGAAAAAAGGGAAAATGGGGAAAAACGGAGGGGAAAAAATGGAAATTTTGCTTAGTAGATTGCGTGGGCTTTGCAAAGTGATCTCATCCGACAGCAATCGTTCAGAAAGGCCGGCAAATTTATGCAGGAATGACGTTTTCACAAAACCCGCTCAGCTTATCTCCATTGCAAAATCTTGGAAAAGCAAACGGCAAAGGGTCTTGTACGACTGTAACCGTGATAAGATATGGATAATATGATGTAATAATAATAGTAGTAGTAGTAGTAGTAGTAAGAGTAGTAGCAATAACAGTAGTAGTAGGGGGAGGAGTAGCAGTAGTAGTAGTAGTAAGGGTAGTGGCAGTAGGAGTGGTAGTACTAGTAGTATCAGTAAGAGTAGTAGCAATAACAGTAGTAGTAGTAGGAGGAGTAGAAATAGTAATAGGAATAATAAAAATGCTGATGTAGTAGTAGCAATAGTAGCAGTAGGAGTAGTAGTAGTAGTAAGAATGGTAGTAGCAGTACTAGTAGTAGCAGTGGAAGTAGTAGCAATAACAGTAGTAGGAGAAGTAGTAGTAGTAATAGTATTAGGAATAGTAATAATACTGATATAGTAGAAGCAATATTAGCAGTAGCAGTAGTAGTAGTAGGAGTAGTAGTAGTAATAGTAATGATAATAATACTAATATAGTAGTAGCAATAGTAGCAGTAGTAGTAGTAGTAAGGGTAGTGGCAGTAGGAGTAGTAGCAATAGCAGCAGTAGCAGTAGTAGTAGTAGTAATGGTAATAGCAGGAATAGTAAAAGTAGTATTAGGAATAGTAGTAGTAATAGTAGAGGCAGTAGGAGTAGTGGCAATAGCAGTAGTAGTAGGAGGAGTAGTAATAGTAATAGTAACAATACTAATACTAATATAGTAGTAGCAATAGCAGCAGTAGTAGCAGTAGTAGTAGTAATGGTAATAGCAGTGTTGATAACAAGTGATAACAGTGTTGATAACAAGATGATCTCACCGAACATGAGCTGATAACTTGCGATTTCAGTGGTAATAAGTTTTGATAACACGCTGATAACACTTGATAACCCTGTTGATAACACTTGATAACAATGTTGATAACAACTGATAACAATGTTAAAATAATCTCACCGAACAAGAGCTGATAACTTGCGCTTTCAGTGGTAACAAGTTGCGACAACACTTGATAACACGTTGATAACAGCTGATAACACTTGATAACAACTGATAACAATGTAGATAACAACTGATAAGAATATACATAACAACTGAAAACGGTGTTGATAATACATGATAACAGTGTTGATAACACTTGATAACAGTGTTGATAACAACTGATAACAATGTTAAGGTAATCTCACCGAACAAGAGCTGATAACTTGCGCTTTCAGTGGTAACACGTTGATAACATGTTGATAATAGCTGATAACACTTGATAACACTTGATAACAGTGTTGATAACAACTGATAACAATGTTAAGACAATCTCACCGAACAAGAGCTGATAACTTGCGCTTTCAGTGGTAACACGTTGATAACATGTTGATAATAGCTGATAACACTTGATAACACTTGATAACAGTGTTGATAACAACTGATAACAATGTTAAGACAATCTCACCGAACAAGAGCTGATAACTTGCGCTTTCAGTGGTAACACGTTGATAACATGTTGATAATAGCTGATAACACTTGATAACACTTGATAACAGTGTTGATAACAACTGATAACAATGTTAAGACAATCTCACCGAACAAGAGCTGATAACTTGCGCTTTCAGTGGTAACACGTTGATAACATGTTGATAATAGCTGATAACACTTGATAACAACTGATAACAGTGTAGATAACAACTGATAACAATGTCAAGACAATCTAACCGAACAAGAGCTGATAACTTGCGCTTTCAGTGATAACACGTTGATAACATGTTGATAACATGATGATAACAGCTGATAACACTTGATAACACGTAGAACCGGAAGTTGAGGAACGCTTGTAAATCATTCGCTTCATTTCAAAGCGACGCGGGCTGCGAACTTTTTTTCCGTCACAAAAAGTGAAATGATTTTTTTTTCTGTTGTCTGTAAACTTTTTCCCAAGGGGGGTCGGAAACTCCGAGGAAAAGTGTACGAAGATTATTTGATAACACGGAGATAACAGGTTGATAACAGTGATAACATGACCTAGGTGTACGAAGTTTATTAGAAGTTTCGGACCCCCTTGACTTTTCCCCAAGATTTTGTCGGGAAATTTTTATGACGTTGTAAATGCCTCCCGGCTAAAAAAGCTACTCAAGTTTTTGGTCTATACAGAAAATTTAAATAATAATGATAATAATAATAATAATAATAATAGTAGTAGTAGTAGTAGTAGTAGTAGTAGTAGTAGTAGCTGCAGTGGTAGTAGTAGCAGTAGTAGTCATAGTAGCAGTAATAGTAGTAATAATAATAATAATAATAATAATAATAATTATTATTATTATTATAGTTAATAGTAGTAGTAGTAGCAATCCTAGTGGTAGCAGTAGTAGTCATAGTAGCAGTAATAGTAATAATAATAATAATTATTATTATTATTATTGTTGTTATTATAGTTAATAGTAGTAGTAGCAGTAGTAGTCATAGTAGCAGTAATAGTAGTAACAGTAATAATAATGATAATAATATTTACTATTATTATTATTACAGTTAATAGTAGTAGTAGTAGCAATGCTAGTTGTAGCAGTAGTAGTCATAGCGACAGTAATAGTAGCAACAGTAATAATAATAATTATTATTATCATAGTTAATAGTAGTAGTAGTAGCAATGCTAGTAGTAGCAGTAGTAGCCATAGTAGCAGTAATAGTAGTAAAAGTAATAGTAATAATAATATTTATAGTTAATAGTAGTAGTAGTAGCAATGCTAGTTGTAGCAGTAGTAGTTATAGTAGCAGTAATAGTAGTAACAGTAATAATAATAATAATAATAATAATAATAATAATAATAATAATAATAATTATTATTATTATTATTATAGTTAATAGTAGTAGCAGTAGCAATGCTAGTAGTAGCAGTAGTAGTCATAGCAACAGTAATAGTAACAGTAATAATAATAATAATATAGTAGATTTCATACGTAATAATATATAAATATAATAAATATTAATAATAATAAATATAATAAATATAATAAATTTCTAACGTAAGAAAAGACTCTTCCTTTCACTTCCTTTCGATTTCCGATAATAATAATAACAATAATAATAACGATAATGGTAAATTAACTAGTACTAATATAATACTAATATAGCGTATAAACATATAAATATAATAAATATAAATAATAATAAATATAATAAATAAAATAAATAATAATAAATATAATAAATATATTTAATAATAAATATAATAATAAAATAAAAAATAATAAATATAATATAATAAATAAAATGAATTTTTAACGCAAGAAAAGATTTTTCCTTTCACTTCCTTTCGATTTCCGATAATAATAATAACAATAATAATAACGATAATAGTCAAATAATAAATCAATAATAGAAAGTCCGGGAATCTTTTTTTTTCACTATAATAAACTATTGATTCGAGGGTCGGAAACTCCAATGAAAAGTGTACGAAGATTATGTGATAACACGGAGATAACAGGTTGGTAATAGTGATAACACGACCTGTGGTGTACGAAGATTAATGAAAGTTTCGGACCCCTTGAATTGATTCCACCGAGGTCACGTGATCACTGTTATCAACCTGTTATCTCCGTGTTATCACATAATCTTCGTACACTTTTCATCAGAGTTTCGGACCCCCTTGCACTGATTCCACACAGTAAGTGACCACTTCTTCGGAAAACGTGTTATCACCTGTTATCAAACTGTTATCACGTGATCCTACGTCATTTACTGCTCAAGATCAAGGGGTCCGAAACTCCATGGAAAAGCGTACAAAGATTATTTGATAACATGTGATAACACGGAGATAACGGGTTGATAACAGTGATAACATGACCTAGGTGTACGAAGATTATTGGGAGTTTCGGACCCCTTGCTCAAGATTCATAATCCGAGGATTCTTGAAAGATTCTTATCGCCTGTTATCACACGATTCTTCGGAGTTGCCAACCCCCGCTTCAATTTAAAACAGGATATTCGGAAAATATTTCGTTTTTTTATTTAAAATTTCGAAACAGCCAATTATATGCAATTTCTGGTTTAACATGGACGAGGGGGGTGCGCTACTCAAGTGATAATTTTGATAACACGTGATAACTGTATAGTTTGTTATCAAAGTGTTATCAACGATTGCGAGTCGGACCAAGAATCTTAACTTTTACTGAGAATCTTGAATCTCACAAAGATTCCTAAATCTCACTAAGAATCTTAAACTTTTATTAAGAATCTTGAATCTCACTAAGATTCCTAATCTCAAAGAATCTTGAGTCTTACTAAGAATCTTAACTCTCACTAAGAAACTTAACTCTCACCAAGAATCCTAACTCTCACTAAGAATCTTAAATCTCACCAAGATTCTTAACTCTCACAAAGATTCTTAAATCTCACTAAGAATCTTAACTCTCACTAGGAATCTTAAATCTCACAAAGATTCTTAAACCTCACTAGGAATCTTAACTCTCACAAAGATTCTTAAACCTCACTAGGAATCTTAAATCTCACAAAGATTCTTAAACCTCACTAAGAATCTTAACTCTCACCCAGAATCTTAAATCTCACTAAGAATCTTAACTCTCACCCAGAATCTTGAATCTCACCAAGAATCTTAACTTTTATTAGGAATCTTAACCCTCACCAAGAATCTTAACTCTCACTAAGAATCTCACCGCGAATCTCGTGAGGAGCGAACCCCCTGATTGTGTAAAGAAAGAGCGGTGATTTCTTTTGCGCTTGAAGGTAAAAAGCTTCTGCCTTGTCATTTGTGCGTCTTTTTATTAACGAGGCCTACGCAATTGACCAAATCCCCAAGATTCTTGACAAGATTCTTGACAAGAATCTTGACGAGATTCTTGATTCTCCGCGCAAGATTCTTGACAAGATTCTTGACGAGATTCTTGACGAGATTCTTGACGAGATTCTTGATTCTCTGCGCAAGATTCTTGACTAGATTCTTGATTCTCCGCGCAAGATTCTTGACGAGATTCTTGACGAGATTCTTGATTCTCTGCGCAAGATTCTTGACGAGATTCTTGATTCTCAGCACAAGATTCTTGACAAGATTCTTGATTCTCCGCGCAAGATTCTTGACGAGATTCTTGATTCTCTGCACAAGATTCTTGACGAGATTCTTGATTCTCTGCGCAAGATTCTTGATTCCCAGCACAAGATTCTTGACAAGACGAGATTCTTGATTTTCTGCACAAGATTCTTGATTCTCAGCAGAAGATTCTTGACGAGATTCTTGATTCTCAGCAGAAGATTCTTGACAAGATTCTTGATTCTCAGCACAAGATTCTTGACTTTCTGCGCAAGATTCTTGACGAGATTCTTGATTCTCCGCGCAAGATTCTTGATTCCCAGCACAAGATTCTTGACGAGATTCTTGATTCTCTGCACAAGATTCTTCAAGCTAAAATAAATAGGCGGCTGTCAGGGTAAAGTTCAGGGCAACTTAGAGGGCAGCACCATTGATAACAAACATTTTTGTTGAAATTAGTAATTAACTAAATAATAAATAATAATAATAAATAATAATAAGTAAATAATAAATTAAAATAAAGTAAAAAAAGTAAATGTGACATACAAGGTGACAAAATTATTACCAGAATATGCTATCCATCACGAACAATCTATTGGTGTAAAGATAAATCACTAGAATTGCACCCACGAGGAGGAAAAATGAAAAGAAGGCTGAATTTCAGGAGAACGAATGCACTGAATTCTTACGAATTCAGGTCATCTCCAAATCAATTCAAATCTTACGGATTCTTCTTTTTTTTCATTAAAGTACGTAGGCCTAGGCCCATGGCTAGTACAAGATTATATTAAGAACAAATATAGAAAAGTCAGAAAATAGAAACTGAGTAATCTAAGTTAAGTTCGATTCAGTAGTAAAAGTGCGTGACAAAATTCAAATCAATCAGTTAATGAAGGAGACAATTTAAATGCCCAGGGAAATTAAATGCAAAAAAAAATTATTATAAAATAGAAAATATTTAAGCTTAATTTTAATACATTTTTATGACATTCCTTAGAAATTCATGTACTGCTGGGAACAGCTTTGGGATACGGATTCTTATTCTTACAAATTCAGAATGAGGATGAATTTCAGTAGTCAGTCAGTCAGTAGTGTGGAAATCGAAAAATAAAATAATTGAAATAATTAATAATTATTAAAAATAATAAAATAAAATAATAAAGTATAAATAATATGATATAAAATAATAATAGCAATATTAAAAATAAAATTCGATAACTGAAATCTTAATCGAATTAGTACAAAAACGAGAAAATTAAAACAAGGTGATAAAATAATTTAAAATTAATTCATAATTATGAAAAATAATAAAATAAAATAATATAATATAAATAATATAATATAAAATAATAATTGAAATAATAAATAGAAAATTCGATAAATCAAATCTAAATCGAATTAGTACAAAAACGAGAAAATTAAATCAAGGTAACAAAAAATTTTAAAATAAAATTAGTTCGGTAATAATGATTCCTTTAATTAAATTTTGACACAATTATTTTCATTTTTTGAAATCTTCACTTAGAATAATAAAATAATTAAAATAATTAATACTTATTGAAAATAATAAAATAAACTAATAAATTATAAATAATATAATATAAAATAATAATAGAAATATTAAATATAAATTCGATAACTGAAATCTTAATCGAATTAGTACAAAAATGAGAAAATTAAAATCAGGCAAAATAATTAAGAATAGTTTTTTGTGATTAAATTTTTACACAATTATTTTCAATTTTTTCAAATTTTCACTTAGAAAAATAAAATAATTAAAATAATTAATAATTATTAAAAATAAAATAATTAAAATAATTGATAATTATTAAAAATAATGATAGAATGATTTAGCAAAAATAATTAAGAATAGTTTTCTGTGATTAAATTTTTACATAATTATTTTCACTTTTTTCAAATCTTCAATTAAAAATATAAAATAGAAATATTAAATAATAATTATTAAATTATTAATCTTAAATTAAGGTCAAATAATTAAGAATAATTTTCTGTGATTAAGTTTTTACATAATTATATTCAATTTTTTTAAATCTTCAGTTAAAAATATAAAATAGAAATATTAAACAATAATTATTAAATTATTAATCTTAAATTAAGGTCAAATAATTAAGTATAATTTTTTGTGATTAAATTTTTACATAATTATTTTCAATTTTTTCAAATCTTTACTTAGAAAAATAAATTATATTAAATTAATTATTAAATTATTAATCTTAAAATAAGGTCAAATAATTAAGAATAATTTTTTGTGATTAATTTTTTACATAATTATTTTCACTTTTTTCAAATCTTTACTTAGAAAAATAAATTATATTAAATTAATTATTAAATTATTAATATTCAATAAGGTCAAATAATTAAGAATACTTTTCTGTGATTAAATTTTTACATAATTATTTTCAAGTTGTTCACATCTTCAATTAAAAATATAAAACAGATATATTAAATAATAATTATTAAATAATTACTATTAAAATAAGGCCAAATAATTAAGAATAATTTTCTGTGATTAAATTTTTACATAATTATTTTCAATTTTTTTTCAAATCTTTCGAGGATGCGCTTCACCGCATCACAATTACGGGGGGGGGGGACTTTTGAATGAGTCATCTCCATTAAAAACATATTAATTATTTAAATATTATTTTATATTATATTATATATTATGTTATGTATTGTATTGAATTAATATATGAACTATTATTAGCTTATATTATATTATATATATTGAATTTTATTATGAATATATATGAATTATATATAATATAATTATATATATTATACTATAGATTATATTGAATTAATATATGAACTATTAGTAGCTTATATCATATTATATATATTGAATTTTACTATGAATATATGTGAATTATATATAATATAATTATACATATATTATATTATAGATTATATTGAATTAATATATATAAACTATTATTAGCTTATATTATATTATATATATTGAATTTTATTATGAATATATATGAATTATGAATAATATATATATATATATGAATTATATATAATATAATTATATATATTATATTATAGATTATATTGAATTAATATATGAACTATTATTAGCTTTCTTACGATTAATAAATTTATTATTCTGATTAAATTTTAGTGTCATGTTTGTATCTACAGTTGATAACAACTAATAACAAGGTGATAACAACTGATAACACACTTAAAGATTTTCCAAGATTTTTGCCTATCAAACAACTAGAGTTGATAACAAGGTGATAACACAATTAAAGATTTTCCAAGATTTTTGCCTATCAAACAACTAGAGTTGATAACAAGGTGATAACAACTGATAACACAGTTAAAGATGTTCGTAGATTTTTGCCAAGGGGTCCGAAACTCCGAGGACAAATGTACGAAGATTATTTGATAACATATGATAACACGGGGAAAACATGGAGATAACAGGCTGATAACAGTGATAACACGGCCTAAGTGTACGAAGATTATTAGAAGTTTCGGACCCCTTGATTTTTGCCTACCAAACAACTGTATTGTGTTATCACTTGTTATCGCTGGTTATCAATGTAACCAATTCAATTAGCTGATTGTATAAATTGCGCGTCAGTTGACGTCAATCGATAGTTTGACAAGATCGATAACTTGCCAGACCCTTGGGGGGAAAACTTGGTCCCTCGCATAACTTCAATGGCTTAATCTGATTTATTGTAAATCTTGAGTGGCCCAGCAGAAAATGAAGGATAGTTTCAGGACCCTGAAAATATCCTGGAAAGGACATTTTCAGGATGTCAGTCAGGACTTTGAGTGCAGTGAAACTGGCCCACTTCCAGGGTGTTCAGGACCCTGACACTGAATTGCCTGAATAATGCATGTTCAGGGTACTTAACAGCGTCCTGAAAAAACGCTTTTCAGGATACTTAATGGTACCCTCAATAATCAGGATTCACAATTCTCAACAGTTTTTTTTTAACTCGTCCATGATCGGACGTGGTTCAGGATATTCAGGATTTGTTACGGATATCGTTCAGGATGTAGCCGACATACTTAATTTTCCACTGGAGGATAACACTAGTTAGTCAGTTAGTTGCTGACTAGTAGCTTTTAGCCAAGATCGATGAAAGTCCACGGTTCTGGTGATTAGTGACTAGCAGTAGCTAGTACTAGTTAGTGCTAAGTAGTTAGCATTGAGTAGTACCACCACCAACTACCAATACTAATGACTACTTAGAAGTTAGTACACTGAGGATTTCATTGTGACTAGTAGCGTTTAGCAAAGATCGGTGAAAGTCTATGGTTATGCTAAGAAGTGACTAGCAGTAGCTAGTAGTAGTTATTAGTAAGTAGTTAGCAGGTAGCAATACTGCGGACTACTAGCTGAGGACTTCATTTTGACTAGTAGCTTTTAGTGAAGATCGTTGGAAGGCTATGGTTTTTACTAAAGTGACTAGTAGTAGTCAGCATTAGTTAATAGTTAGTAGTAAGTAGTTGGTAGTAGGTAGCACGAAAGCTTTACAAGTCAAGTAGTTAAGTCACTAGGTCTTGATGGAGAGCTTACTGACCCTATAATGATTGTTAGAAGCAGTAGTAAGTAGTTAGTAGATAGTAGTGGCTACAGTAGTAAGTCAGTAGTAAGTACTGATCGTGGCTTACCGACGAGTACGGTAGCATAGGTGGTAAGAGCTATCTGTTTACCAGTGACTAGTAGCAGTACAGTACGTAGTTAGTAGGTTGTAGTAGCCCTTTACTTACTAGTAATTTATACATTACTTTTTAGCGACTAGTAGTAATAAGTAAATAGTAAGTAATAAGTGGTGATCGAGGCTTACCGACTAGTGCGATGGCGTAGGTGGTGGGAGCCCTGAGGACCTTGCGCGCCCAGGCGGCGCGGATGATCTCTAGGCAACTCTCGCGCGCCGTGACGAGGATCGTCGCCGGCGTCACGTGACCCACGAACTCCAGTTCCAGGATGGCCTCCAGTAGACCCGCGTTCCAGTAGCAGTAGCCGTTCACTTCTTTGAAATTCTAATCCACCAAATTAGTGTTACATTAGTATAAGTACAGTCAGTCAAACGGATGAACGAATGAATGGGTGGGTGAATGAAATTATGAGTGAACGAGTGAGTGAGTGAGTGAGTGAATTAATGAATGGGTGAATTAATGATCTAACGAATGAATGAATGAATGTGTGAACGATTGAACGAGTGAATGAATGAATGAATGAGTGAACGATTGAATGAATGAATGACTGTGAGTAGATAATCAAAAGATGATAACACAATGATAACACGTTGATAACAAGTGATAACACGATTATACCAGGTCAAATCTAAACACTCTAACATCATTATGTCTTACTTGTTCCACTCGTTGCAATATTGGTATGTGCTCTGATTGTGCGATAACACTGATAACGTGTTGATAACACGATGATAACAGCCTGTATTGGGGGCAAGGAGGTCTTGTGACAGTGCGCGTGCTTGCGGTTGTAAATTGCAATTATGAAACCGGCATGATTTTCAAGTGATTGCAAAATAACCTTGGAAAATGGGAAAATGATGCCAAAGGCCTCCATCTAATTTATTATTATCTATTGTCATTATTATTATCATTAAATAACAGTAGTAGCAGCAGCAGTAGTAGTAGCAATAGTAATATCAGTAGTAGCAATAGTAATATCAGTAGTAGTAATAGTAGTATTAATAGAAATAGTAGCAGTAGTTGTGGTAGTTGTAATAACAGTAGTAGTAGTAGTAGTAGTAGTAGTAGTAGTAGTAGTAATGCTAATAGTAATAGCAGTAGTAGTGGTAGTAGTTGTAATAACAGTACTAGCAGCAATATTAGCAGTAGTAGTAGTAGTAGTAGCAACAATAGCAATAGTAGTAGGAGTGGTATTAGTAACAGTAATAATAATAATAATAGTAGGAGCAATAGGAGCAATAGGAGCAATAGTAGCAGTACTAGTAATAGCAGTAATAGAAGAAGTAGTAGTAGCAATAGCAGTAGTAGCGGGAGTAATAATAATAATAATAGTATATAAGTACTAGAAGTAGTACCTGCAGCAATAGCATTAGTAGTAGTAGTAGTAGTAGTAGTAGTAGTAGTAGTAGTAATAGCAGTAGTAGCAGTAGTAGTAGTAGCAAAATTCAGACCTGGAAAAGGACTAATCCGCCATCGTAGACCCATCCACGGGGGTAGTTTCCACGATGGGCGTGTTATCGTTAGTAGGCGTGGCTAACTGACTTTCATCATCAGGCTGTTGTTGCTGTTGTTGCTGTTGTCTGCTGACATCCGACGACTTCTTGCGCTGCTGCCACCAGCTGGCGATGGAGCCGAGACTCGACGTCGGACGGCTGTTCTTGCCCGCCTTGGACGACGCTTCCGCCGCCTGCGTCGCTGGCGTCTCCTGCGAGACGCGCTCGAATTGAATGGCTAAACATCGATCGATGAGAAAGAGACGCCGCGACGAGTCCGACGCCCGTGACGCCCGCGATGCTGGACGTCCAACGTCGCCCCGCGACGACGCTACGCTCATTGTGACGCGCTACCCGCCTATTGTGAGATAATCAGATTTTTAAAAAATATACCTCTTTTACGCGATTTATCCCTATTTAGCAAGTTATACTGGAATAACTTCTGGAATCACGGTTCTGCTTTCATTCACTCTCTACTGTGTGATTTGTCCCTGTTAGACGAGTTATACTGGAATAAGTGCGCTATACTGGTTTAACTTTGGGACGGCTTTCTCTTCACTGTGTGATTTATCCCTAATTGGGGATTTATACTGGAATAAGTGTGATAAACAGGTATAAATTTTGGAATAGCTATCTCTTTACTGTGTGATTTATCCATGTTAGACGAGTTATACTAGAATAAAGTGTGCGATACTGGTATAACATTGGAATACCTTTCTCTTCATTGTGTGACTTATCCCTACTTGGCAAGTTATACTGGAATAAGTGCGCTATACTGGAATAACTTCTAGAATAGCTGTCTATCCACTGTATTATTTATCCCTTATAGATGATTTATACTGGAATAAGAGCGCTATAGTGATATAACTTTGGGACTAGCTGTCTCTTTTTCCTATATTATTTATTCCCGTTTAGCGATTTATACTGGAATAAGTGCGCTATACTGGTATAACTTCTGGAATAGCTGTCTATCCACTGTATGATTTATCCCTTTATAGATGATTTATACTGGAATAAGAGCGCTATAGTGATATAACTCTGGAATAATTGTCTCTTTTTCCTATATTATTTATTCCCGTTTAGCGATTTATACTGGAATAAGTGCGCTATACTGGTATAACTTCTGGACTAGCTGTCTATCCACTGTGTGATTTGTCCCTGAAAGACAATTTATACTAGAATAAGTCTATACTTCGCACTACGTTCAAACTTGTATTCTATACTAGGATAACTCCTGGAATAGCTATCTTTTTCCTATATTATTTATTCTCGTTTAGCGCTTTATACTGGAATAAGTCCACGGTCTTGAGATTTGGTAATAGAATAGGGAATATAGGATTTGGGTATAAGTAGTCAGTGACCTTTGACCTTGTTTGTAATAGTCTGTCACGTAGTGAAAGTCACGAGTCTCTGACTTTACTGCTCGTCTCATCACGCACTTCACATTTATGCACAGCCTTGATGCTGCAAACCGAGACAAATTAGCACGCATTGCTGTTCTCGCTAAGCCCCGACACGTGACAAAGTAACCCGGGTTACTGTTTCACTTAAAAGCAGAACCGTGCTAATTTAGTCTGGTCTTCTGTATACCATATTCAGGATGAACCGTGCCAAATAAGCTCGCTTCAAGCCCAAACTTGTTCGCAAATGCAAATCACACGAAGCGAGCTAAATTAGCTCGCTTCCAAAAAAAATAGCCCAAGGTGAAATTCTAAAAATCGAGTTATTAATAGAAACTGGCGTCATTTTAGGTTTAGTTTAATTCGTGCTAAATTAGCCCACCTGGGTCAAACCAGAACTCAGTACCCGACTTGAATTTTAAATGACTTACCTTTTCCCAGAAAAAAAATTGGCTCGGTTTTATTTACTGGGCTAAAATAACTCACTTCACGATCTAAATTAGCTTCGTCAATCTGTTTACATCAAGATTAAGAGCATTAACATGTTACCATTGACACACATACCGGGCTAAATTAGCTCTCTTTGCGGTGCGCATTACCTAATGCGGGCTAATTTGGCTCGGTACACCTTTCTACACTTGAAGAATCGTACTAAGAATCTTGAATATATCAAAGCCGCAAACGTAAAAGCCAAAGGGTTAGGTGCGGTTAGCGAAACAAAGGCAACTTAAACTACAGTCATAATCGTAAACGTCAACTGGATGATAACAAGGTGATAACACGGGTGATAACACTTCATTACGGTCTCATAAAACAAATTGACCAACTTTTGTTTTAAGTGGCTGGTCATTTAATAAGGCGAAAGTTCCGCAGGTGAAATTCCCGTTCACGCCCAGTCTGGGAATCAAGATTCACCTGAAGAATCTTGAACAGGAATCTCGTGAATCTGAGGTTATTGAACAAGAGGTCAGAGGTCAGGTCAGAGGTCAGGTCAGAGGTGGCGTTGCATAAAAGAAACGGTACCTCACCGAGACCTTGGCATTTAAAAGTTCCGACAAAGCGAAAGTGTTGTGGGAAAGTCACCAAAGATGTCACCGCGAATGTTACTGTGAACCTCACCGAAATTCTTGAAAGAGCCAATGGTATAGAATGAGAATTTAAATAATACATAATAATTTTAATAGTAATTGTAAGATATGTAAATATGATTATATAGAAAAATAGAGAAAAATTCGCTGATTCCGAATATCTATGTCTAATTAACATAGACTAATTAGCGTAATTAATGGCTAAGTGGAAAGTTTTAGAAATATTTGGCAACGTCGCAGCTTTGTCTTTTACTAATGAAAGTAGAATGGAAAAATAGAGAAAAATTCGCTGACTTCGAATATCTATACATTATTGCTATAAACTAATTAACGTAACTAATGGCTAAGTTGAAAGTTTTAGAAATAAGTGGCAACGTCGCAGCTTTGTCTTTTACTAATGAAAGTAGTATGGAAAAATAGAGGAAAATTTGCTGATTCCGAATATCTATGACTCATTAATGTAGACCAATTAGCGTAATTAATATTCTAATTAAAACTTAGAAATATTTGGCAACGTCGCAGCTTTGTCTTTTACTAATGAAAGTAGTACGGAAAAATAGAGAAAAATTTGCTGATTCCGAATATCTATACATTATTGCTATAAACTAATTAACGTAATGAATGGCTAAGTTGAAAGTTTCAGAAGTATTTGGCAACGTCGCAGCTTTGTCTTTTACTAATGAAAGTAGAATGGAAAAAAAGAGAAAAATTCGCTGATTCCGAATATCTATACATTATTGCTATAAACTAATTAACGTAATTAATAGTTAAGTTGAAAGTTTCAGAAGTATTTGGCAACGCCGCAGCTTTGTCTTAAAGTGATGAAAGTAGTATGGAAAAACAGAGAAAAATTCGCTGATTCCGAATATCCATAATACATTAATATAAACTAGTTACCGAAATTATAAATTCAATATAAAGTTTCGTGAATATTTGGCAGCGTCGCAGCGTGTGCATCGCTCACAGCAGAGACTCGCGTCATCTTCGGAAGAAGGAACACGGATTCAGCTGACGTCAATTGATGTCAATTGACAACTTTCACGCACAGTTTCCAGTTTCCGCATAGTCATGACAAAACTTTGACCAGCTAGAGTTTGTTTTCTGGGAGTGTTTCCCTTCTAAAAACAATCGACAACCAGAAACTCTTTACACTCGCACCATGACTCAGCACTTTTCTCATCAAGATTCCACACGTAATTCCTCAAGATTCCTACGTGATTCGGGTAAAGTTATCAACTAGCTGTCAAGCAGTAAGATCCCATTACAGTGTTGCCACTTTTCAATCTTCCATTTTTCCCCTCTTCCCTTATCTTTCCCCTTTTTCCCGCCTCCGTGCAAGAATGTACAGGGTCTAGATTTCCTCTTTACTCTCCTCTCTTGGGTCTTCCCTTTTCAGACTCCATTTCCCCCCTTTTTTCAGGGAACTTCCCTGCAAAAGTGGAAACACACTGATCCCATAAGACCCTTTTTGGCGTGGACAAACAGCTGTTATCATCAGGTTATCAAGGTGCTGTCAAGGAGGTCGATGGGTAAGCATGTCACAGAGGAGGCCTTGGTGATTGAACTTTTCCCAGCACACAGACAAGTGACCTGCAAATGGACTGTTAAAGCGAGGATCCTTTTTGTTCCCACACGTTTCAGCCACAAGTTCTGTGGGGCCCTGCGGGGACTTTTTACCAAGTTCCTCCACTTCCTTTCAGACCCCAAACGGATTTAATTGTTATTCCACCAAGCAATGGTTAGTGTTTTAAGTAGCCATTTCCCACCCAGTAACCTGAATGTCCATGTCTCTGCTGGCACAGGCAGAAATCTCGACGTATGGAACGGATCAATGGACGAGAACTTTCTCAGCCCACGAGGTTTAAAAGGAGCTTTTGTTTTCGCACTTTTGTGCAGAGGTCAAAGGTGACGAGAGCGGGAATCACGAAACTTTTGCTGATTAACATCTGCTGTGTCCAGTTTTCGCTCAACTTTCTCCATTCAAACAGTTTTCTCTCTCTCTTTCTCTGTCTCAAACTCTCATTTACAAATTAAAACACCTTAATTACATCTGAATTTAGAGAGATCTGAACCGTTTTTCTGAGCCGTATACAGGAACGGTTCATCGGTTTTTTCCTGAACCGTGAACCGGTTCTGCTTACAAGATCTGCTGAACTTTGAAATGAACCGCGAACCGTGCTAACATCTTCGTATATCAAAGTTGAAACGGGTCTGAACCTTTTTCGTGAGCCGTTTACAGGAGCGGTTCATCGGTTTTTTCCTGAACCGTGAACCGGATCTGCTCACAAGATTTACTGAACCTTGAAATGAACCGCGAACCTTGCAAACATCTACGTTTATCAAAGTTGAAACGGGTCTGAACCGTTTTTCTGAGCCGTTGATGGAAACGGTTCATCGGTTTTTTCGTGAACCGGATGGCCCGATAAGACTGTTGAACCTTGAACCGAACCGAAATAGTGATTATCATAGGGTATCAACTTAAAATATTATTATTAATAGTTAGTAGAACTGCAATATATAATGGTTAGCACGGTTCACGGTTCATTTTTAAGGTTCAACAGATCTTGTGAGCAGATCCGGTTCACGGTTCAGGAAAGAAACGATGAACCGCTCCTGTAAACGGCTCACAAAAAAGTCCATATCCGTTCAACTTTGATAAACGTAGATGTTACCACGGTTCGCGGTTCATTTCAAGGTTCTGCAGATCTTGTGAGCAGATCCGGTTCACGGTTCAGGAAAGAAACGATGAGCCGCTCCTGTAAACGGCTCACAAAAAAGTTCAGACCCGTTCAACTTTGATAAACGTAGATGTTTGCACGGTTCGCGGTTCATTTCAAGGTTCTGCAGATCTTGTGAGCAGATCCGGTTCACGGTTCAGGGAAAAGTCGATGAACCGTTCCTGTAAACGGCTCACAAACACGGTTCAGACCGGTTCAACTTTGATATACGTATTACTGAATGTATAAATAGAATAAAAATTTGGGGTAGAATTAAAAAACACCGTTATTTCTCGTTTGGTCTGTAAGTAGTCGATGTGGGCCAAAGCGGAGATTGCAACGGAAGTCCGGAAAAACCTTAACTATTTTCAACATTTTTGGGTGTCTTCAGTGGGTCATTCATTCATTCATTCATTCATTCGTTCATTCATTCATTCATTCATTTATTCATTCTGTCAGTCAGTCAGTCAATCATTCAATGTTTTAGTAATTCAGTCGTCCGTTCACTCGTTCAGTGTTTTAGTAATTAACTCGTTGATTCAGCCATTCATTTATTCACTCGTACATTCACACACTCTCTCATTCATTCACTCGTTCCTTCACTCATTCGTTCACTCATCCATTCACTCTCTCATCCACTCGTTCGTTCTTTTTATTCATTCATCCACTCGTTCTTTAATTCATTTATTCACTCACTTACTCACTCCTTCATACACTCGTTCTTTCATTCATTCTTTCATTTACTCATTTATTCATTCGTCAATTCACTCCCTCTTTCACCCACTCATTCTTTAATTCATTGATTCATTCACTGATCCATTCATTCGCCAATTCCCTCACTCTCTCATTTACTCACTCATTCACTCCTTCATTCGTAAGGGCCACACTAAACTACTCCACGTCTTACAATTTGCATACAGCCCAACAAATCTTACAAGAATCTTGTGCTTTCATTCATTCTTTCATTTACTCATTCATTCACTGATCCATTCACTCGCCAATTCACTCACTCACTCACTCATTCATTCATAAGGGCCACACTAAACTACTCCACGTCTTACAATTTGCATACAACCCAACAAATCTTACAAGAATCTTGTGCTTTCATTCATTCTTTCATTTACTCATTCATTCACTGATCCATTCATTCGCCAGTTCACTCACTCACTCATTCATTCACAAGGGCCACTATTAAACTTTACAACCCAACGAATCTTACACAGACCTCCCAAGAATCTTAAGAATCTCGTCCAGATTCTTGACATAGATATACTTGCGACCGACAAAAATAAATGAGGAAAAAAAGCCAGGATGGTCTAAGAGGTAATTTCCGCTGGAATGAATGTATTGGAGCCACGGTCAATACTTCGTCCGAAAACCAATGACCCATTGCCGTTGGCTTCTCCTCTTGACCAGCAAGTCCCTTTGTTATCGGTGACTTATTAGAACACCCGATAACACCTGATAACACCTGATAACATGTCACACCTTGGCCGACGTGTGTAAAAAGTAAGAAAATCTCGATTTTTTGGTTCAAACTGACATACAGTATTAGATTGTCGTATTGTCTGGAGGAAGAAGGCGTATCAGAAGTCTTTGATAGTTCGTACGTTACCTGTAAGTTCCCACGATCTTCTAGCGTTCAGTCCTTCACAGTGGAAAGAAAAAAAAAAACTTCTGAGAATCGGAAAAATTCCCATAAAAATTCCATGACCGATTCGAACCGATTCCATTCCAGATTCTTCCACTTCCAACCAAACAAGTCTTAGAAAAATAGTTTCACACTCTAAGAATCGTTAAAAATCCAACACATCCATACATACTGCCCACTTTATGAATAAATTAAATATAAATCATAGTTGCTGGAGCTTTAAAAATGGCCGCTTAAAAACAACTTCTCCATAACGATGACCTCAACGTTTTTCTTAAGACCAGGATGGAAGAACTCGTAGTTTATATGGACACTAATTACACATGCCCAAGGTCTGCTGAAGATTCTTAAAGAGTCTCCAGATTCTTTTTCCAAGATTCTTCGTATTATTTTGTTGTGGCAAACAAGTCAAGGTTTCGCCTATTGTGCTGCTCAGTGATTTACACGTGCAATTTTCGTCCGAAAAATGACCCAATGTTACCTTGCGGCTCTTTTCCTTTACATTTTCTCATAGAAAAAAAAATCTAAATTATTCAAATAATATCATAATTACATTTAATTTGCATACAATATGCACAGTTACATTTAAAGGGATTTCTTAAAGAATCGATAAAAATTTTTTTAAAAATAATGACAATAAATCACAACGAGGAATTTCTTGTTTTCGGAAAATTTGTGTGGGAAAATTTTTGGAAAAAGAACAAGAAGTTCTTAATTATCACCTGATGACCTTGAGAATCTTCTCTCTTCTTACGTTCAAGGTCATACGGTCAAGGTCGGGAGGTCATTCACCTTTACGCCCCCCCCGCCCCTTTGGTACTGGCCATTTAACACCTTCGTAATATTTACATAATGATTTTTGAATATATTATATATATTTACTAATAAATTAAATAATTATTTGAGTAAATTTACACTAAAAATTTGTCTAAAATTATTTTTTAAACTTAAGATCTTATTTTAATATTTTATATTTCTCATATAATTATATGAAAATAATTGGGATTTTAAATATAACCGGCTACGCCTTAGTGGGAACCGGTCAAAATGCAAATGTCTCATTGGAAATGCATTACACACCATCCAACAGTGTTTTTTCTTTCCCAGTTCTTTTTCAGACGGGCAAAGAAATACTTGAAAATATTTAGTAATATATTAAAACTGATAAATTATAGACGAAAAGTTCATTCATTTGCAACTGTTTTGTTTACCTCGCTTAACGAAGTGAGGAATTGAATTCCAGTTTAAAAAGATACCGTTTTGATAGTTTCTGGGTTATGTACGTTTAATTGCGCGAAACGGAAAATTCCTTCATCACATACAAAAAATTGCAATTAAATAATTCCATTTAAAAAAAAAAACTGGATATTTCGAAAAAAAAAATAACCGTTGAGAGATAATTCGATTGGTGCGTTCAAATCGCCCGCCACTGAGTAGACCAATCAGATCAAGAGCTTAAAACTTAATTCAATTAAAATTAATTCAAGAGTGAAAGTTGATTAAGAAACTTACTCAGAAATTCCTGGACATGCGTCCGAACCGTATGAAAAATCAGAATTTCACTTCCTTTTATTCAGAATTTAATTCAGATTCTTTAAGATTCTTCCAAGAATCTCAAAAATCTGCAGCACTGATTGTCTGATATGGATACGTTGTCATGGAACGACCAATTAAAGAGTAATTAAATAAAATTATTTTTTTCGGGAGAACGACATGAACATGTCCGCTCTCTTCGGCAGCCAAGCGGCGACTGAAGTCTGAAGGCGGGAAAAGCGTCTGGTACTTGAAAATCAAGTTTGGGGGGGTGGCTGACTTCATAGTCGACTTGGAAGTATGCCACGAGATTTTGAAAGTTAACTCTAATGTCTACTGCGAAATTTTAATTTTGCATTGTAAGTACTCTTTGAAGTAGACTTCGAAGTGAACTTAGAAGTACAACTTAGAAGTCTACTACTAAGACATGGATTCTTAAGTTTTCCAGACTGGTTTCAGCAGGAATTCGTCTAGAAAGGTCGTACCCGGACTCTAAAGCTAACTTCCAAGTAGACTTCCAAGTCGACTTCTAAGACGACTCGGAAGTAAGACTCAAGTGTCTTCCAGTTTACAGCAGACTTCCCAAGGTTAGTTTTTATTACTTCCACCTGGAAAAAAAGAGAGAAGACCTTAATTATGTCCTTAATGCATTTAGTCAATTATATTTTATTAATATTATTATTGTACACTATTTCCGTGGCCTGTAGTCAATAGTTTTGATAGTAGTTTATCCTATTATTGCTAATTCCTTGATCGTATTACTTATTTACTACATTTTCTATGGCTTTCCCTGAACTTGAGCAAAATTTTTCTATAGTAATTTTCAATGCTTCCACTTTTTTCCCTTTTTTTCCCCTCCACTTGAAAATATCAGTTTCCCCTTTTTTCCCCCCGTCCGTGATACAGAGTAAAGGTACATTTGTAGATTCACTTTTTCCTCCATTTCCCCCTTTCCCCCTTTCCCCATTTTCCCTATTTGAGGGAAATTCCCTGCAAAGTGGAAGCTCTGGTAATTTTCTATTGTGAGAAACGAGAGAAATTTTGCTGGTGACAAAAATTTTCCTTTCCAGATTTTTCAACAATCGTGAAAAGTCAAACAATGGCCGCTGCTAGTACACCACGATCTCCATTGACCAATTAAACCAACAAAAGACACCAAACACAATTGAAACTATGAAAATTCGTCGGTAAATCTCTTTGACTAACAACCGTGTGAAACAGTGAATGAGAAATGTCGTAATAAATTATGAAATTTCTATTAGAATCTGCAGTGTTTTGTACATTCCTGTTTGGGAGATCTTTAACAGTTCTATCGAATGCAACATAAAATCTCAATAATTATTTCTTATTTTGAGCATTTGTGATTTTGTCTTAGTTCAACTGTTATTTAAATATGTATAATACTGATAACTTATTGACGCTACGCATATTTAGGGGGTATTTTTAAAATCCCGCCATCTAGCGGTGGACTTTCGAACTACGCATCGGAGAATTTTGTATTCACAATAACGGCATCTAGCGTCAAAATAATAGCTAACTATTTGCCATACGGCCATCTAGTGATAGAACCTTGAACTACGTATCAAAGATTTTTGCGTTCACAACTCGCCATCTAGCGCTATTTTTATAAACTAAGCAAACGCAGTAGACTATTCATATTGCGTACCGTTCCGCCATCTAGCCATAGTTTCCGGAACTAATTATCTAGAGTAAGTAACCTGAAAACATCCAAAAACATGTACAGTCGATTCAGCGTAGAGGAGAGGCTTTAGAAATTCTATTAAAAATCTACAATGGAAAATCATTTAAACTTAACATTCATTATTGTCACATTGTTTCTTTTCTGTGGTCGTGTGCTATGTATGGACGACATTTCCGAATCGGAAAGCAGTTCAAACGGTAAACTTGTCCGGCTGTACATAAACTTGTTATTATTTTGACATTAACAGCAAGAAATCACTAATAAGAACAAGCTGTGAATTTAAAGGAAATTTTTTTCCCCACAAAATTTATAGAGTCGTCTCAGTGCTCGTCCCTACAGCAAAACGGTACGCCACCGTCAACCGAACCTTCAGCATCACCTCTCGTTTACTCAACATCAAATGATCAAACACACCAACAAATTTCACCAGATTTTTGTTCGGAAATTACAGAGTGCTCGGAACTTCCAGCTGAGTGTTTGGACTGCGATTTTGATTACTCTTGCCAGTATGGGACCATTACAAACGTTACGTGCAGACCCTCTCTTACCTCGAGCAGCTGCCAAGTACTAAATATTCACTAATTAAATTCCAAATTTAATTTAATTTCTCACCAAAAGGGCACGAGGAATTTCACCCGCTTGTTCGTCTGTCAGTTTTGCTACCAGACGACAAAATCCGAGCATTCGTGCGTGCAGAAGAGCAACTGCCAGTCGTCTCGAGACCCTCGTGACCTCTACACGACCAACTGTACTGTCCACAGTGACGTCCTTTGTCTTGGATCTCGACTATTCTCCAAGAATGTAGAATGCAACTGGACCTCAGGTTACAAGTGGACGACAACTATGCTGCTCAGCATCACACTGGGTGGGTTCGGAGCTGATAGGTTTTACTTGGGCCATTGGCAGGTATTAACTCAACTCAATATTAATTATTTCTAAATTGATTTACATCTTAACAAGCAGGAAGGCATAGGCAAGTTATTCAGTTTCGGAGGTCTGGGCGTTTGGACATTGGTCGACGCTGTTTTAATATCAGTTGGCTATTTAAAACCAGCAGACGGATCTTTGTATATTTAAATTATAAAAAATAAATTGTAAATACAAGTTTTTGACGCAAGACAAGGTGTATTTCAACAGTATGAACCCATTCTGTGTTCTTCTTCCGCTGGTAATAACACACCTTACTGTAAATAGGAAAAAAAAATTAATACAGCTTCTGGAATAGAAATACAAGATGCAAGAAGAGTTGTATACCCCAAAGCCAAGTGAAACACCATTAAAGCGATGTCCCACTGGATACAAAAAATTTACTTTCCGCCCTGGAAAAACGAAAGACAAGAAGACGAGAGATGTAAAGCACCGCCACCAGCGTTTCAAGAATCAGAAAACGTGAAGAATAGAAGATTTGTTAAGAAGCATGCAAAGGGACAGTTAGAAAGCACGAAGAGCAAAAGACGAGAGGTAAGACTGTTTGTAGGTTCGTGAAAAAGCCTACTGCGCTAAGGTCAAATGAACGAGGGGCAGAAAAATAGGAAAACTTAGTTTTCAAATTTATACCTTCTTGCCAGAGGCAGCTCCAACTTTGGATTTCTTGGTGCCTCGGACCTTCTTCATTCTGTTCTTCCTTTCCTTGCGCTGCTTCCTGGCAACCTTCTTCTTCTCGAACAGTCCCTTCTGCAAATTTCCACATTAAAAAAAAATAATTAAGTAAACGAGGAAACATAGTTCAAGTTAGAGAGGTCTAAAAAACGATAACAAACCCTGGTGAGTCTGTATTTGGGCTCGAATTTCTTAAGGTAGTCCATGTTGTCGTAGATGAGGGCAAAGCCAGTCGTTTTGCCGCCACCGAAGTTGGTGCGGAAGCCAAAGCACGAGACGACATCAGGGGTAACTTTGTACATCTTGGCCAGCTTCTCGGCTACTTCTGTCTTGGGCACTGTGGCACGGCCGGGGTGCAGCACATCAACGACCTTAAAAATGACATTAATTCATCATTCAAATATTATAATATATTTATTTCCTTACCATTTGTTTTCGGGCCAAAAGCCGATTGGTCATGAATTTCCTTGTACGGATGGTAGCGGTTGTTTCTGCCTAAAATGATTTTCACCGATAACATGCATTAGTAAATTACAGGAAAATAGCCAGGGTTTGTTTAAACATGAAATTTATCAAACGATGCTATGGATTTTGACGGATAAAAATTCTGGAGAATTACCATGGTCACAGTTTGGAGTGGCACTCGCACTGAGAAAGAACCTCAAGCGGACGATATCTGAACTAAAGTGAATCTGCGTTGCCTTGTTTGCTATTATAAAATAATATTTCTAAAACATAAATTTCAATATATTTTATTGAGTTCAGTTAATAAATAATTATTATATAAAATGAAAAATATAGTTTTATAATAACAAAATAAATTAAGTCATATTTAGTAATCAGATTCGGATCTCCAAGCAAATGTTTCGTAATAAAACAAATAATTCAAAAACATAAGATTCAATACATTTTATAAAATAATTCAAACTAATGATTACTTATAATATTCAAGTTATAGTTTTTTAATGAAAAATTGTATTTAATAGTATTTAGTAACCGGATCCGGGAGTGGAGATTTGAAAGTTGTCGGTTGCTAGGCCAACTGTTAGTTTGCGTCATACAATGGCTGCTTACTGCGCCATTATTTGTTGATCGATTTCGCGGGAAAAGCAGTTCGTCTTGTTACCCCAAACAAACTATGGCGAAAAACATAGGCGTAAATCTCCGAGTGACGGGCCATTGCAGTCAGGGCGATAGAAAATACATGGAAGATGTATTTTCCGTCGCTTATCAACAAACAAAAGACGGGAAAGATCTAGAATACGCTTATTTTGGCATTTTTGACGGCCATGGAGGACGTGAAGCTGCTGTCTTTGCCAAAGAGCACCTGATGGACAATATCGTCAATTCCGCAGACTTCTGGTCAGACAACGATGAAGACGTGCTAAAAGCCATAAAAGACGGATTCATAACAACGCACTGGGCCATGTTCAAAGAACTTGGTACGTCCGACTAGCTCTAAACTTTATTGTTTTTGTTTCGTTTTGTGTTTTCTTATCCCCGTTTGATCGTTAATCTTTTTCGTTTTTGTAGATTCGTGGCCACGAACACCTTCCGGCCTGCCCAGCACATCAGGTTCGACAGCTAGCATAGCTTTCATCCGTCACGGAAAACTTTACACGGGACATGTCGGAGATTCAGGAATAGTTTTGGGTCACCAGAACCCGGATTCCGACGCCTGGAGAGCCCGGCCGTTAACCAGGGACCACAAGCCGGAATCTGCGCTGGAAATCGCCAGGATTCAGCAGTCGGGCGGTAAAGTTTTGTGGAAATCCGGTGTCCCGCGAGTTGTGTGGAATCGTCCGCGAATCGGCCATAAAGGTCCAGTCCGCAGATCAACTCAGATTGACGAAATACCTTTTCTCGCTGTTGCTCGATCGCTGGGTAAACTTATTTCCCTTTGATAAACCATACACATTCATAAGTACATTAGTTAACTCAGTTTTTGTTCTCGTTTCTTGATGCAGGCGATTTGTGGAGCTACAACTCGGCACTTGACCAGTTTGTCGTCTCGCCCGAGCCGGACGTCAGCGTCATGCCGCTGGACGTGACCCGCCACAGATGCCTTGTCCTTGGGACGGACGGCTTGTGGAACATGGTGTCCCCGGAGAAAGCAGTCTCTCTGGTGCAGCTTGCCGATAAGCAGAATCAAGCGATTGCTGGAGTGTCTAACGAAACGGTATAGTATCCGCTAGCCTGTGTTCATGTTTTACAAAGACGTTCGAGGAAATATAAAAAGCAAACAGAAAAAAATTAGTATACTTGAGCTAAAAACGTGTTATTGTAACAGAAGAAATAAAAAATCTGGTATAGAAATACTTGAAATGTATATTTATGTACTATACAAGTTAATTATATTTTTTAATTACGACTTTTGCAATATATTAAACTTGTACGTTTGTAGTATTACGAACCAGAATAAGTAAGAAATCCAATACAAGTACATGTATGCATAACACCAAATTGAGTATATCTTAATAATAAATATTGTTTTTGTGTAACAGGCTTGGATCAACCCATCAAAGCGTCTCGTCGACACGGCGCTGGACTCTTGGTACATGAACAATTTACGTGCCGACAACTGCAGCGCCGTCACAGTTCTCTTGGACCCTCCAGGACCTCCCAAGGCAACTCTGCTCGCCCTTCACAAGCAGCGCAACGAGCAGGATGTCGAGCAGAAGGACGAAGGCGACTCTACCCTGTCCAGCGCTGGGGAAGAACCGATTCCTGAAGAAACAGCCCCCGCTCAGCTGGCCACTTGCCCGCCTGCCGACGACGAGCCCCTGAAGCCAAAGCCCAAGCTCCGGGAGCGGGGTAGGAGTTTACCTTCGCAGAGCAAGAAGAGTGCCGAGAGAGAAGACGACGCGCTTCAAATGCGACTGGCTGAAGAAGAACGCCAGCCGTCACATCGAATCCTGCGTAACCGCACCTCCACGTGGCTGCCTGAGACCAACAAGTGCGAGAGGAAGTCTGTGCTAAGTGGCCTGCGCAAGAAGGTCGTCTCCATGGAGACGGCGCTCGAGTCCCTACGCAAGAGACCCAGAGCCAAGTCCGAAGATCGCAACGCCAGCGACACGGAGAACGAAGCCGTCCCGCCCAAGCGAAACAGACGACCCCTGGCGGCAGAACCCCCTGCGTCTCCAGGCCGCATTCTACGATCGACCTCTATCCAGTTGGTCCGAACCCTTCGCTCGCGTAACGCCAGCGTCGTGTCCAGCGACAAGATCGCAGCCTCGGTTCGCAAAAGCAGATCCAGGTCCCAGACGTGGAGTCATGCGGCTAAACGTCGCCTCCGCCTACCCAAATAACATTATTTTAATTATCCCAAAATTTTGGAGTCTGTGGGGAAAAGTTGGGTGATAAAAATCATAAGGATTTAACTGCGAATGTTAAGAAGAGTGTTTTCTAATATATAATAAGGTTTTCAGTGCTTTTTTTCATGGTTTTTGAATAGAAATAACATATCCAATGTTATTTGAGTTCAACTTTAATTTGGTTCAAGAACAAATTCTTGAAGAATTTGACTTGGTTGGAAATTGTTGTAGAGGTCTCTCCTCTTCTTCATGTGCAAGAAATAAACTAAAACCAATTGATTATCAAATGCTATTTATTATTCTAATATAAGAAATAATGATGGAATTAATTAGATTTTTAGTGATTTAAATGGACAAGGGGATGAATAGTCGAAGGGGTCCAAGACTCCGTGGAAAAGTGCACGAAGATTATTTGATAACACGAGGATAACATGGAGGTAACAGGTTGATAACTTGTGATAACATGACGTAGGTGTACAAAGATTATTAGAAGTTTCGGGCCCCCTTGGAATAGTCAAAATTCAAGTTAGAAAGAATTGAATAGAAACGTGAAGGAAACGGTTTGTTGGCCCTCACATCTGGAGAGAAGGTTACACGGACATTTGGGAACGTCACACTGGCTTGACGTAAATGGCACACGCATCCACAGTACCGCACATGTTACACGCCCGACACCCGTGAACATCTGATAACACCCGATAACAGCTATGATACCAAAAGACGTAGCAAATGGTACTAAGATGTTCTAATTCTAGTATCTATATTCTATAAATATTCTATTATTCTAACTTATTCTAATAAACTATGATAACACGTTTATATAACAGAAGTATAGCGTTGACAATGGGACAATTTCAAGGGGGTCCGAAACTCCGAGGAAAAGTGTACGAAAATTATTTGATAACATATGATAACAAGGAGGTAACAAGTTGATAACAATGATAACATGACCTGGGTGTACGAAGATTATTGCGAGTTGCAGACCCCCCAGGAAAGTCTAGTATACATTATTATAACAGAAAGTAGAATAAATTTTCAACGATTTTACATTTCCTATGAAAATTCTAATTATTCTATAATATTCTAATAAACTATGATAACACGTTTAAATAAAATAATTATTACAATAAATTAATGGATTGTTATAAACATCCAAGTAACTCTGATAATGTAATAATTATAATAATTATAATTCTTGTACGAAAAAAAAATAAAATGAATGTACCGTTTGATAAACCACATGGCCCTGCTGACCTATACGTGTGGGAAACCTTAATAATTACTTTAATTAAAAAATAACACCAATACTAATTACGTATACATAAATTCAAATTCAGTTCTGACATTTTTACATACATAGTTACTATTTTTTTATTGTTATAATCAACTGCTAGCAATACTAATTTGAGATGAATAGCAAGAAGTACTAAAAAAAGTAGTAAAAACAGGTAATCTAGCAAAAAATAGTAAAGAAAACCGCATGAAACTGTGAAAAAGTAGTAAAAATAGCAAATAAGCTAATAGCAGAAAATTATCCAAAGAAAGTAGCAACACCCAGCAGAAAATTAAGGATAGTTTCAGGACCCTGAACATATCCTGAAAAGGACATGTTCAGGATGCCAATCAGGACTCTGAGTGCAGTTAAACTGGCGCATTACCAGGGTGTTCAGGACCCTGACACTGGAATGCCTGAATAATACATGTTCAAGGTACTTAACAGCGTCCTGGAAAAACGCTTTTCAGGATACTTAATGGTGCTCTCAATAATCAAGATTCACAATTCTCAACACAATTTTTTTTACTCATCCACGATCGGATGTGGTTCAGGATATTCAGGATATGTTACGGATATCGTTCAGGATGTAGCCGACATCCTTAATTTTCCGCTGGGCATACAAGTAACGAAGAAGCTACAACAAATAGTTACTAAGAAATAGAGAAAAAAAAGTAGTTGGATGTGTGGTGAGTGTGTCGAGGGTTGTACCAACTGACACATCTTCTTCTTCCACGTAACGGTATCGATCATTTACCATTTGTTTTACTCATTTTTTGGGAGTTTTTGACTTTACCTTATAATGTGCTGACCTCAATTCTCCAACTATTTACTATTATTACTATTACTACATAAAATTGTGAAGTAAAACTGCGTGAAAATAGTAACAAAAGCAACTTAATTCTCACTTGTCATCCACTGGATTTTCTCCATTTTCTCTTGGCGCTTTATGATTAATTATCTCCAGATTCCCCGTTGTAAATAGAAAGCTTTGGTAACACGTGATAACACAAGATAACATGGTGATAACACTGTGATAACAAAGTACTGGTGTAAATTTAAAAGACTTGACGTTTCTCTTTTTCAGGTGAAAACGGTACATCTCGTGAATAGCGAATAATTAGCAAATTTCTAAACTTTACTACTACTACTACTACTACTACTACTACTACTACCGCTACTACTTTTCTTAAGATATTTTTAGATGATTTATGTCTGGTAATGCGTATAATTAAACCGAGAATAAAATTTCTGTGAATTCAAGTTTGCCCTGGAACATCTGGGTGAGGGAAGACACGATTTATGCCCATTTCAGTGCATTAACCCAGCACAGGGAACACTATATTATCACTTGTTATCAACGTGTTATCAGCTGCTCATCTCCTGGAGAAAATGGCGACTGTCACTCACTTGAAAGCCGCGAAGAGAAAACTTGGAAATCTACTTTGAAAACGTCCAACGTAAATAACAAAACTATAGAGAAAATGACGAATAATAAAATAGTCATAAAATAGTAAAAGTAGTGAGAAAAGAAACTGGAACATCGTCACTATACATATTTAAATGCATTGTAATAAATAGGTAATTTAATTATCTATTAGTCAAGTTATAATTTTTCCCGTTAAATAATAGTCTACAAGAAATCTGTCGAATAGGTGGACACCATTTAATTCGCCCGTACGGACTTGAGGACTGTCCACGCTTTCGACAATTTATTACTATTAGTCTATTTCTATATAAATCAGATATATAAAATAAGTCACGTGATGTTTTGCGGACCAATTGTATTAAATTATGTTATATTTTAATGTTATAATAAATAAGGTATTTCAATCCCACTGTGTTATCATATGCTGATTGCGGGACTTTGTGGGTGTGCTGAGGGATTCAGGTTGAAATCCGCTAACAGATGGACTACTTTGAGTTACCTTAATTGCACAGTCAAATCTCTGTTTCCTCTTGACTCACTTGGCCAACTCCAGCTGACTCATTAGTGCCAGGTAACCCTTCCAACACTCGTTCACAGTGACTCTTGTATATCTGAGGCATAGACTCCACGTGATTCTAGGAATCTGAAAGATTTGTGAAGATTCTTGAACCCCAGTTCATGGTTCTTCGGAGTTGTCGACCCTCTTTTAAGATGGAGACCGCACCAATAAATAAAAAAAGGTTTCCAGCAGTTGGCCAGCAATGCTTTATGAAGGAAGCGAATGTAGTTCAAGTCAAAAAAGTTGTCCATATGGGATGCGGCTATATAAGACGTGGTCTTCAGCTTGTAGACCAAGCTCACAATTCAACTGTCTGTCCACCTGAACACTTCTGTGCTACAGACTTTATACAATTCCCAGTGTTAACTCTTAGCATTTACCAGGAACTTTGCTACTTTGTTGACTAGAATCAACTAACAAACCATCCAACGTCCGTTCTGCTGAACTGTGATGACAACTGAACCCTAAAACCATGGTAAGTCGTCTATCGTAATAATATTCTAAGGTTACTAATGAACTGAATGATAGCATTAAGACTTACCGTTGAAGAAGTCGAAAAAAACTGATCGAGTAAAAACCCAGTTCGTGTCAATGGGGGAGGATCTCACGATTACAGAACGCGCAGTCATCATTGATTGTTACTATTACAGTACGACTCTATGATTCCCTGTAAATAGTCTTTCACACAAAAGGCTAGCCTCCAGTTCAGTTGGTCAGTAGAACTCGACTCCATCACGCAACCGACCATCTGTTACTTACTGTCTACTCATGATGAGGTCCCGCAAGTAACACCTGTCAGCCAAAATACCTCACTGAACATTCGGCTCTTTTTTTAATGAATTCACAAAGCAAAGCCCAAGTCACATGGCCCCTTAACTGAGATAAACCTATCTGAGCTTACTCGTCTCAAATTCAATTATTAGTGTAATGGTAAATGTACAGGAAACCACATAAGAAATAAGGAAAGATGGCTTTACAACCCTTTACTTTAACACGCTTTCTACTTTTATAGGGCCAACAACAAGTGCAGCGTGACGCGGTGCGTCTTCTTCTCACAACGACATTAATCTTGCAACTTGTCCTGTTCTCAAATGGAGCGAGACTCGTCTACGAGGACCAAATAAGCATGGAAAGCCGGCCGGAAAGTAGTAGCGTAGTAGCGGCACCAAGTTTATCCCGGGAACTGGAAAGCATAAAAGCCAAAATGACTTCGCGTCGTTCCAGTTTCGGCGACAGAATGAAGCCGAAGCTATCCATTGTACCTCAGACACAGCGAGTCAGAATTGAAGAAGCTCCAGAATCTGCATCCGGATCTACTACTGGAGCTGAGCTGAAAAGTAGTAGCCAGTCTAGTAGAATCAGGGGCAGCACTCGGTTCAGGTATAGGGAGAACGCAGGTCAGACTAATGGAGAAGAAGTTGCACCTTCTCTCGAAGCAAGTCTTCCTAAAGTAGCGAAACCTCCAGCGCCACAAAATGAAAAATCCGAAGAAGTTCCCGACTTCAGGAGCCGCTTGAAGAACAGGCGAAGACTCACTGCTACTACCACTACTACTTCTAGCACTACAACTGTTACTACTACTTCGGAATCTTCAGAAAGCCCTGAAATGTTTTCGGAAGAAACTGGAAGCCTGGCGGACAACGACGAAACTGTAATCGCAGCCGAGGAAGGGACATCTTTTGAGAAACCAGCAGACAGCGACGAGAGTCCCGTTACTGATTCGAAGGCAGAACTGTCGTCTGTTAGTGAGGGCGACCTGCAAGCAGACGTCGCAAAACCTGAGGAGGTTCCAGTATCCCAAAACGAAGAAGGCGACAAACAAAGTGAAGCTTCAGAGGTGACAATTTACCGGGACATGATAGACACGCAAAAATCCCAAGAGAGACTACTTACTCAGCCATTACACCCGGAAAGAGCATCAAAGGACTTGCAAGATGAAGACGTACCTCACCGAAATGTTTTCCACTTCAAAGAAGAGTCCGATGACTTGCCAGCTGTTCAGATGCCAGCGCTCATTCCGCAAAGAGGGTCCGACGAAAGGGACCACGAAACAATCGATGGCGTACCCGTTTACAAAACCGCTGAAGATCAGTCAAGTGTCAGGGGTAGCTACGAAGCCGTTGAGTCGACCTCAGCTGAAGAGACGAATAGCAAAGATCCTTTGCTGACAGAAGAGCCTGCTGTAAATCTCGAACAGAATGCTGCCGATAGAGAGGCAGACGACAACAAAGAAGCTTTCGAAATCCAGGATGGATTTGTCAACATGAAACGTCTCCCGGTTTCTTCAGACGGTTTTGAAGTGAATGCAGAAAAGGAAGCAAATGGCAGTGGGGAGTCAGAAGACCAAACAGGGTTTGATAAAAAAGTAAACGCCGAGGATAGAACGGTCAGCAGTGACGAGGAAGAGTCCTCTGAAGTTGAAGACGATGGCGAACCTGAAGCTGAAAGTCGGTCCTTCACTGAGGAATACGATGACGAAACAGTAAAATCGGGTGAAGGTGTCCACGAAGCGGTGGAAGGTTCCCGTGCATTCCAGCGTCGACTGCTCGACATGATGGTCAGCGAGGCCAGGCAAATGTTTACTGCAGTCATGCCAGACCGTGCTGCTCTGACAACATTCAGCTTGTTCCCCTCTTCAAACCAAAATACAAGTCTTATGGTAAACCCAAGGAAAAGAAGAAGCACAAAGCCAAAAAACCCAAACCACAATACGGAGTCCCTAAGCCTGAGTATGGACCCCCGAAACCTGAATACGGTCCGCCTAAGCCTGCCTATGAAGCCTCTAAACCACAGTACGGAGCCCCTAAACCACAGTACGGAGCCCCTAAACCCGAGTATGGAGCTCCCAAACCACAGTACGGAGCGCCTAAACCCGAGTACGGAGCCCCTAAACCATCTCACAGTGCGCCGAAACCTACGTATGGAGCACCTCAGCAAGCGCACCCTGCTCCGAAACCAACGTACGGAGCTCCAAAACCAACGTACGGACCTCCTAAACAAGAGTACGGACCTCCTAAACAAGAATACGGACCTCCTAAGCAGCAATACGGGCCACCGAAGCAAGAGTATGGACCTCCTAAATCTAACTATGGCGCTCCAAATCCAGCCCCACAGGCCCAACATACCCCGAGTTCTCCTCCATCAAGCGGAGTAGTAATTTATCCTATCCCTCCGCCAGCACCATCCTACCCTGAACGGCCGGCTGCTAACTACAAGCCTCCTTTGCCTGCTCAACTTGCTCAGGGACCGCCTCCACCAAATCAGCCTTCATACTCGCCTGAGGCTCCACGAACTCCTCAAGTTCCAGAGCAATACCCACAAGAACCTCAACCACCCCAGAATCACATCGCACCCCTCAGCCGCAGCCCAATCAGGCACAGTTCGGCCAAACCGCTGCCCCGGTCCCTCAGTACCCATCTAGTCTTCCCGAGCAGCCGCAGTACGCTCCACCCCAGACCCAGCAGTTACAGTACCCCCAGAATGCCCCTCAACAGTTACAGAATCCACAAGGCCAACCAGGAGGACCCGGACAGAGCGATCTTGCAATTTTTCTACCGAACTCTTTCACCCTGTCGCCACCGGATTTTGCTAGTGGAAATGCCGGAACGAATCAACCAGCCAATGCCTTCGGCGAGAACGCGGGAGGTTTCGGATCTGCGGTAGATTTGGGTAATCAAGGACAAACTGGAGTTCCTCAATTCGGAGTTCCACCACAAGCCGCAGGATTCCCGTCTCAGGAACAGGTAGCGCTACTCAACGAAGGCCAGCTAGGACGCGCGCCCTATACTTCAGGTCCCGGAGCAGCCGTCCAACCAGGACAGTTTGGCCCCCAGCCTGGCGCAGGGCAAAATCCTAACGGAATACCAGCCGTTCCTCAACCTGCTTTCGGTCTGCTGCCTCCTGCCAATCAGCCCCAAGATCCAACTGGATTACCGCCTTCGCCTGGTGTAGGAAACCAAGGGTACGGTCCGTCTCAAGCTCCCATTGCTCCAAGACCCATTAATGGTGCCCAGCAACTGCCTCCCGGACCACCTGCCCCTGTGCAGCCTTCTGTTCCTTCATACGCTCCCCAGGAGCCTTTGCTGCAACCTCAAGGTCAGAACCCCTTTGGTTCTCAGCAGCTCTCTCCCGCTGATCAAGAACATTCCGAGCCAGAGCCTTCGCCGGAATGGAACCCTTTTGGAGCATTCCCCGGACCTAGTGAGAGCAACTATCCACAACAACAAAAGGAAACCCAGGACCAGTTTGAAGGCTTGCTGCAACAACAACATCAGTTCGAGGAAAACAAGCCTCTCTTTGATCAAGAACAGAATATTCCGTTCCAAGGTCCTCATCCAGAGGTTGGATCACAGCAACAGCCTGAAAGCATTCCTCCCCAGTATCAAACCGGATCTCAACAGTCTTATCAAGGATTCCCTGTTTCCGGACCTACTACAACGGAACCTCAGGAGGAGCCACCTGTCTACGTTGCACAGAAGAACTACGGGCAGAAGATCCCCAATTTCCCAGGTTTCCCACAGAGTCCACTACAATTAGAAGGCGAGGGTAAAGGTATCGACGAGCAGCCACCTACTGCCCAAACGCTGCCGCCGACGCAGGGTCGCCCTACACCTTACAACCGCTACGCAGGGTACAAGAGAAAGACAACAACAGCCCCAACAACTGCTGCTCCTCAAACTACGACAACCGGTGCACCATACAGGCCCACAACGATCAGGCCCATTCCCTCAAGGTTACCTACAGCGCCTCAGGCCTACACCAGACCAACTACAGCCCCAACAACAGTGCCAACAACACCAGTTTACAACAGGCCAACTGCAGCACCTACAACGGCTCCTGCCTTCAACCGACCTACGACAGTACCCCCTGCGTACAGAAGGCCAACAGGCGCACCAGCGTATACGAGACCAACAACAGCGGCACCAACAACAGCGCTGCCGTTTACTACTCCAACCCCGTTTGCTCCTATGGCGGAAGAGCAGGATTTCACGTTTGATTTCCAGCCTGAACTAATGAACCACCAGGGAGTACAACCGTACGAGCCATTCCAAGACGAGCAACCTGACACAGCAGATGATCAGGATCCCTCTCAAGGATCCTTCCAGCAAGAGCAACATTACGGATACCAACAGCAACAGCTACCCCGCGCTCCCCAGCCTTCAATCTCACAAGATTTCGCCCCAGAACAGCAGTTTACTATGCAAGACGAAACCCAGCCAGAAAGCGGTTTTGCCCAAGCTGAATTAGGCGCTTTTCCTCAACAACCTGACGCAGAACAACAAGATCAGGAGAAGCAGACCTTCCCACAGCAAGAACAGAGCAACGAGGATCAACAACAGTTCGGCTTCCTTAACGACCAACAAACCTACCAGCCCCAGGCCGGCGCAACCGGAATGGACTGGCCAAAATTCAGTTCCGAAGGATTCCCGGCTGGTAGAGATTCCGCACCAGGATTCGATTTCAAAATAGACAGTTTCTTTAAAGGTAGATCTTATTGATTTATAATTTATCTTAATGAAGGACTTAAATAAGCTAAATTTTCGAGCAGACTCGGCGTGGTCCTCGCAAGACTTTCTCGCATCGTACGGTGACCAGCAAGCGCGGGAAAACAGCGCACCATCTGGTGACGAATCTATGAACCAAGATACCGCCAACGACTCGGATTCAGACTCCATGGTTCCAAACAGCGAAGCTAAACCAACAACTATCAGGCCGTTAAGAAACTACCAGCTGTCAGCGCAAACAAGTGAAGGCCAACTAGCAGATCCTATGGAATCTGAACCCGTCCAGATCCAAAGGAAATCTTCACAAGCCAGTCAAGGTTTGTACGCTTATAATAAACTAGTACTTCACTCGAACGGTACGAACATAGGACTTCAATTCAATAACTGACATTTTCTTCCTCTCAAAAGGTGAAGCCGGTTACGGGAAGCGCAAGAGGAACCGCTTAACAACTCGCCGCAGAACCGACCAGCAAACAAGCGTTTAAACACGATAGAAAAGCAAATGCTGTTGTTTCTTCTTTGTTGATTGTTTCAAGTTTATTAAACATTTTATGGACGTGTCCCTTAATGAAAGTTATGTGTAGCCCTTGGACTTAGACAACATCACGAAAGACCTTTCAATACATTGTTCGTTGTTTTTCTCAATGAATGTTGTTCGGTTTGACGGTGACCAGGAATGAACGAATCTGCATAGGGCCCAGCGAAATCTCGTCAATATTTACTGAGGTTTTAAGACTCTGTGTAGATGCAAGGTTCACTTCTTCTATAGCCAGGATCTGGAATGTCGAAAAAAGATCCTACAGACGAAAAAACAAGCATTTTAAAGTTAGTTTTCCCAAATATTTGTGTGAGATTCTACTTTGAGGTTGACATTCACATCTCGAGACAAGGTGGGATGTTCTCCGTTCTCGTATATATGTTCCAGACGAATCAAAATGCGGAATTTCCCCCACGGTTCTACGGTCAGGAGATTCACGTTGGGAGGTAACGATTCTTTGACCAACGAAAACTGTAGCAACAAAATATCTGAAAACTTTACTCGAATGAATTTGATGTCAAGTTTATACCTTCATAGAAAACTGGGACTTCCATTCCTCCACAGACAAATTAGTAGGAACAAACGAATTTATGAAATTCTTGTATTTCCTCTGCGCCATGGAACGCCAGTCTGCGTCTCTATCCATAAGAAGCCAATGAGTTCCTCGTACAACCAAACCCTGTCCATAAGCGGTTTCGTTTAGAGCTTCCCCCACGCCAAAGGCGTCATCGTACAACATTCTCCTGTGGACCTGTAGATAGACCTTTTAGACTACAACTAAACTCTTCAGAAAAAAGTTTTTACCATTAGTTCTAAGCTGCCATCAACGATACTACTTCCACCTTGGGCTCTGTCCACGAGTACCGTCATCTGCAGAGGCTTTTCTTCTTGTCCTCGGATCGCAATAAAACTGTTCACCGGGTAATAGTTACCGGCTACGGGTTCTGTGACATTCAGCTTGAACGTTGGCCTCTCATTCCGGCGCCTCTCCACCATTTGCCTGCCATTAGAGTCCGTGTAAAAGACGCCAGCGTTATCGAACTGCGACGAACTGAAGCGACTGATGATTTCTTTGCCCACGCCATCTTGCACAGGAATCGGTCCTACCACCCAGTCCATTTCTACGAACTCCTCTGCATGGTACAACCTGAAAATCTGCGTCAGCCACGACGAATAGACCTGGCGAACTTCAGTCACCAGAGATCCTTCAACGATCTCAACCGCGGAGATTCGCTTCAGGGGGGTTGCAGTTCCGTTGGGTCTGAAGATGTAAGCACCAGAAGCCCGGAATTCGTATTTGGTATTGTTTCCCGCCATCGATTGATACCACATAAACTCCTGGTTCACGGGATACGTTTCCTTGCCGTTACCGAAACTCATCAAAAGCCCTGACTTCCCCGAAAATTTCAATGTTTTCCTGTTTTTCGTGACTCGGAAATCTTCGGTTCGAGGTAGATTATAAAACGTCGTCTTGGACGAATGTTTTCCTCCACGTTTGCCTCGTGTCACGTGGTAAGACTTGATTCCCAGTGGTGGTATATCCTCAGCGTGAAAGACTAGTTCCTTCTGAGCTTTGCTGGTTCGACCAGGGATCTTCAGCACAGCTTTGGGTAAATCTATAACCTGGTAAGAAATGCTCTTTCCCTAGAACAAACAATTCATCACCAACTTCTACTAAACTGGATGAATTTCAGTGTAAAACATTGAGTTACCTCGGAATCGAAAACAGTAAACGAGTCATCCAAGACCGGTACTTTGACATAAGACGAAGCGTTCCAGCCAAGTGGATTGTACACCGTCAGAACAAACTGCGGGCTGTTTTCCGTCACCCAGCACTGGCTGACGTTCAGCAAATGACAGAAAACCTGATCCGGTAGCGAGAAATCGTTCGAGAGAAACATCGAATAACCCTGGGAAATGGTGTTTTCGCAAGCTGTGATGCCTTGGCTTATTCTGGCGGCGTAGTCCGAGGCGACATGCTGTTTCTCGGTGCCGCTGACGGCGTCGTGGTGCTGCGACACGGCCATGGCTCGCTCCATCACACGCAGATCTTTGTTCGGTAGCTTCCCAGGCTTTTGAGCTGCGTGCAATTGTTTGCACGACTGCAGAAAATTGCTCCCAGCACGGACAAATCGCTTGATTGCTGGCCGGGAACTGAAGAACCCTGTCCAGTAAGCGTGAGGATCGCTCGCATAAGGGAAAAAATCGTCTGTTTTCGACGGAAACGAAGTCTTTGAACTGGAAACTGCCTTCCAGTAACACGACGGCGTTGAGTAATACAAGCGGATCCCCTCCTTTGCGTACTGCTTGTTTATGAACCTGCGCACACAATTTTCTAGACAACTTTGATTCTACAAAATACCTAGACTTACTTGATAAGCTTGTCCATGTTGAAGAACCATGTGTGAGCGTACTGGTAGTTGAAATCCTCGCCCATCGTCAACAGAATGTTATTGGTCGAGTAATGCTTAGACTGCTCCTTGATATACTCCACCAATTCAGCAGCCTTAATTAATTTCATTCGAGCAATACAGTAAAAGTAAAATTTACAGAATTTATATTAATTTGATGACTTACTCGGCGATCGACATTATATTCAGGGCTTTTGCGGTTGTCCACTATTGGTTCGTCTCCACAGAGAATATCGAAGCAGAACTTTGGAGGAGGTGAATAGGTGTTGTACAGCACTCCGGTGAAAATATCCGCACCTACAAAAATAACACAATAACTAATACAAACCCTGCATGAAGACCATCAACAGTGTTTCCAAATTTCAATTTCCCTTTTTCCCCTCTCCCTTATTTTTCCCTTTTTCCCCTCCGTTCTAGAGTACAGGCTTTACTTCTAGATTTTCCCTTTTCTCTTATTTTTCCCTTTTCAGAAGCTATTTTCCCCTCTTTCAGGGAAATTTCCCTGCAAGGTGGAATCACTGATCATTAAACTGGAGCGCGAAAAATACCGAAATTTGTAGATCCTTTCCACATCATCTCCATTTCTTTGTCTTTCAGTCTTCTCTCTTTATCTTGGTAATCAATACGCCCTAGAAACAGCGAGTCGAAGCCCATCTGTGAGAAGATGGAGGCCTGTTCCCGCGAGTGGCCGAAGGGGTCGATCTGCCAAACAGAGCGGGGCATTCCGCAAGAGCCAAAAGTATCGTTCAGGAACTTGAGCCCAAACGACATTTGATCAATGATATCAGTGTAGTGTGTAGTGGCTTCGTCATTCATGCACCAGCCTCCGCCAACAAACTCGAGCTGGCCGCGGTTCACTAGCTGTCGCACCCTGTCATGGGTCTCGCGCCCCCTCTCCCTCCACCAGCGCCAGAAAAACGCCATCTCCACGCTGACGAACCTGTGGAAATAAAATCAAATGCATTAAAAATCATTCACTCACTTAACTTTACAATAATATTATGTAGAATAGGGAATCAATAGTGCTAATTATTGAATGTATGAATACTCAGCCGGTTTGCCTCAGCTACAAATTTGGACTGTTTCTTTGTACTTAATTCATAAACATTATAATTAACTTAACTTAACTTGTACTTTAGATCTAGTTCAGTGTTAGTTTATCATTACAAAATGTATATGTCCATACATAACAAACGAGAATACCTCTTTTCAGGATCTTGCCACAACTGATCTACAACGGAATCATAGATGTACTGGACCCCTGCGTTTTGAATGCTGTTGTTGGCTGCGACGAACACAAAGTCAACAAAACATTAAATACAAAATTAAAGCTAAATTAAGTGGCATTTATTACAAACCTCCATAATAATACTGATCAACCGTTTTGAGCCAGCCCGTGTCGTCATGACTGTGCGGGACAAGGTGGACGTTCAAAGAATTCTTCTTCACCTTCGGGCAATTCTGTATAGACAAAACAACATAAATCACTTAAGTCAATAAGAAAATATAAAATATTTCATGTAATATTATTGATGACAATACCGCGTAGCCGCACTGCTGAGCATGGTTATAATCGAAAAACTTCCCTGATGTAAGATGAGTCTTTTTTTCGGCAGAAATTATACGAAAAGTCTCGGTGAATTTAACATGCAGCAATAAGCTTATTGCCCAAGTCAATAAAATTGTCTTGAACATTTTCTTGTGTTTTCCTCCGTCAAAATCTGAAGGTAAACAAACGTCTTTCTTCGGGTCCGGGGTCTTTTTGTTTGTTTACATCCGACGTTTTGCTCTCGTTTTTTTTTGAAATTTTTATATTTTCACTTCTACCAAACTATAATAAAACCTAAATATCATTAAAGAATAAAAAATTCATTCAATTTTAACAGAATTTTGACATGATTTTGAATTTTTCGATTTTGATTTGTTAAATTTATTCAAGCATTATAGAGGTCCCCTGTGTATGGTAATGATTCTACTTTTGAGGGAAATTCCCTTAAAAAGGGAAAACTGTGTCCCAAAAGGGAAAAAAGGGAAAACAGCATTAAGTGGAAAAGGATGTCTGATATCTAAAAAAAAGGGGAAAAGGGAAAACAGTGCATTCTTAAGGCAAAACAGAAAACTGATGATGGTATCCGTGCAGTTTCCACAAATGGGGGAGATTCCCCCATTTGGGGGAAATCGACTTCTCCGAGGAGGAATGGGGGATATGGGGGAAAATGGGGGGGAAAGCCACCAAACCAAGAGTCAAAATGAGCAGTGTTTCCACTTTACAGGGGAATTCCCTGAGATAGGGGGAAATGGGATCTGAAAAGGGAAAAGCATGAGAAGAGGGAAGGGGAAAATCTAGAAGTACAGCCTTAATTCCAGCGCCGAGGGAAAAAAGGGGAGAATAAGGGAAGAAGGAAAAAAGGGGAAATTCAAAGTGGAAACACTGAAAAACTAAGGAGAAAGTTTCATGGCTGAAAATGGGGGAAATTTGTGTCCCCTGGCGGTAAGTATAAAATCTAGTGGAAACACTGTTTCCCTGATGAAAACAAGAGTTAAACAAAGTCAATCACAGCGGCTGTGTCGAAATTTTCCAGATGATTTTTCCCAATAATGGAAAAGACGCCATTATCAGCTCAGGACAGCAATGCTCAGCATCTGTGGCCGAGAAGTTTGAAATTGCTAGATGACAACCTAAGATGTGGCATCTGCTATGATTACATGCAAACCTGTGTCATAACACCCTGTTCCCATAGCTGTAAAACTCAATATCTGGTTACCTACTAAATAATCTTCTCCTAATGTTTGATTTCTTTCAGACTGTTCCGTCTGCGTTCGAACGTACCTGACGTACAAAAGCGAGTGTCCTTCCTGTCACAGCGATTTGTCTGATGCTGGCCTTCGGTCCAACCGCATAGTCGACAGTATCATTCAGTCATACGATCCAGTTAAGCTAATGGTATTGTCACACTGCTGTCCCACTCCATCACAGAACGGGTCAGAAATTCCCAAAGATGTTCATTTAGAAAAGTCGTGTGATACCATACAAGCAGGACCAAGCAACAGCAATTTGCAAATCACTTCTGCTAGACCTTCCGAAAATCCTATATCTGTTGCCACTCAAGCTTCTTCGAGTACAGTGCTGACGAGCAAAGTGCCTTGCCCTGTATGCAGTGTTGCTATCAAAGAAATTTTTATCAATTCGCACCTAGATGCCTGTCTAAAGAAAGCCTCCAACTCCTCTTCCAAACCTTCCAGCATGAAAAACTCGAACCCGCATAGGAAACAGCTGCCAAAACTTGTTTACAGTCTTCTGTCCGAAAAGGAATTGCGGAAAAAGCTCAAAGACCTGGGTCTCTCTTCGAAAGGTGACAAGAAAACACTTGAACGAAGGCACCAGAGGTTTACTGTTCTGTACAATGCCGAGTGCGACTCAGTTAAACCAAGACCAGTACCCGATTTGATCAGGGAGACTGAGCGTGAGGAAGCGGCAGAGCGGAAACATGCAAGCAGCCAGCCTCGTTCTTTACGAACCGACCGGAACTCCGACGAAACCTCGATAGAACAAGACAGGCAACGGTATTTGAGAGAAAATGAGAACCATTTCAAACTTTTAATGCAGCAGGCGAGAAACAAGAAGGCTTCAGATACCGAAGACACTTCAAATGAAGATGTCGTAGTTCTTGAAAACGTTCCCAAAAAGGAGAAGACTATCATCGAAGCAACAATCGATGACACGGAATCGGAGAAGGAAGTATCGAAAGACTGGCTGTTTTCTAAGGACGACGATACTTCTGATTACCCCAGCAGGGCAGTCAAAACAGAAGAACCTGAAAATTCCGCCATGTTGGAACCCGATTCCAGCTTACCAACAGGCTTAGACGAAACATCACTTCCACCTGATTCCGAACAGTATTCATCTCCATCTAAGCGAAGACGACGTGTGTAGGGAAAAGTATGTAATCGCATATGTACAGTTTTATCTCTAAGAGCTAATGTAAGTTCAGTGTATTAGCATGTTTTATAAAGAAATAAAGTAAATAAAAAATCGCAGACTTCGCACTCTACTCTGCTGTGGATAGGAACTTTTTTAAACTTTTGCTTCATGGAGATAAAGATGTCAGGTTCATTAACCACAAGTTGGACAAACATGCGCGGGAAAACGTGCCAAGAGGAAAAGAACGCAGTTCATTCGGATTTAACACTGGCACGGGATCTTTTTGGCACACAACACCTGTGTCCTGAAATAACTGGATTGAGCTGTTGATAGTAAACAAGTATCTCACGTGGCTGTCCATTGCTCTCAGTCGAAAACCCAAAGGTTCCTGCTCGGTTATAATTAAGTAATTAACAAGTGAAGTGTTCATAAAATTCTCCGTGTAATAATTATATTCCGTCGTCGAGGAAAGAAAAATAAAAACGATACAGACGAGAAGTTTTCTTTGAAAGAGATTTTGTAGCTCCGCGGATTGAGAACGATTAATTCAAACAATAAAAGGCGAGATCATTAAGAGAACGGTTCGCTCGCTCGGTCGGTTGCAAACTCACTGGGGGAACCGACCAAAGTCACGAATATTATTCTCTTGTCATAACTCGAAAAAAAAGAGTACACACGTATACACATTGAAAGACTTTCCATAGATTAGACACAAATCTCTTTTAGCAGGGGGTACAAGAGGGAGAAAGAGGCGATCTCCAGCAGAGAAGACGTAAATGAATTTGTTTTCCTAAGTGCAAGACGGATGTCACTAGATGATCCTTACTGCTCTCAGAACGAGCGGTACAGCTGTTTCTTTGTAATACTGTAGTCGGGGCTAATTACCATAGTGCTACGATTTGCCAGGTTCCTAGAGAAACAATTGAAAGATTAGGATCGTTTTCAAATAAGTAGTCGGTTAATGACGGTTACCTAAGAAACTGTGGCAGCTTAAACGTCCACGAAGTCTCAGGTCTCAAGGTGAGATGCAATTCAAAAGTGTTCACCGTGTACGGATCGCAGACCACTTTTCCGACTCGCTTCTTTTCCCGTTGCGACTCGTCCATGTAGTCGATGTAGAGCACACAGCCCCTGTAAACCAAACGATTCCGTTTAGTAAGATGACTCGCTGTTTAACCACTGATTGTGTTCAAGTGATATGCTTTTCTGAAACTAACTAAATGAAGAATGGAGTGTGTTTTTACCTAAGGCCACATGGTTCGTCTCTGGCTGCTGTCAAGATGTCGCCAGCCACGGAATAGAGAAGCCCGGAAGGAAGTAGCACTTCGCCAATGTTCTTGCCGTTCATGTGTCTGGCCTTGGCAGCTCGCAGTTCAGTTTCAATGCGCCCCACCAGAACCTGGCAGGCAAGGTCTTCATCAGGGTCTTCCACGACACAATGAGAAACATCTAGATTAAAAAAAGGATAGGTTACTTCGCAATCTGAGGCCATTCATAACAAATTAAGCTACTATTTGCCCTACTACAATACCGCTATCGATTCATTAGAGTTCCCTATGTAGGCTGACCCCATTGCCTAATCTCTCTCTAGTTTACAAGAAGTCCATAAAGCTGAGAGAGATACGTGTTTCCTTGTGAAAAGAGCACAAAGAGAAAACTGTCCTCCACCAATTTCTCTTTGGTCGGGTTATCAGCAACTCTTTACCGCTCAAGGGCGAAGAACAAAAAAGGAACTCAACTTAGTAACAATAATCATTATCCACCTAGCAGAAAGAACATTTCAACTTCAAAGGCTTAATTCTAAATCCTCGGTCTATCCTAACTCCTACATAATCCCACAATCCTACAAATCCTAACTTAAGTTCTTTGTGCTTTCAAAGAAGATTACAATAGATCTAGAAAGTATGGTAGAAATTGTGTTACCTTCAGTGAAGTCAACAGCAGCCGGTAGAGTTAAAACTTCCATTTTGTTAGTAATTTTAGGAGAATCCACACAAAGGATTTCGAAAAGGAGGACAAAGCCGGTTTAGTTAGTACAGATACAGCGCCTCTCTTACTCTCTCACCGGTTGCTAACCGACTGACGACACAAAGGCTATCCCCTGCACGTATATACCCGTTCTTTGTTCCTTTGTGTACAGTGACGGGCGGGGTCTTGGCAGCTTGCCAGCCAATCGGCGATAAGCCGATCAAATCAGCTGATCCGGGCCTGAAAGTTCTTGCAGGCGCAAGTTCAAACTTGCTTTGCATCATTTTCTTGCCGATTCAGGTCTATTTCGGTCTGGTGCAACAAATGTGATGCCCCGCACGCGGAACCGGTCAAATTTTTGTATCGGGAAATCTCTAGATCTGGTTATCTTTTCGGGAATGAATCACTTTTACATCATATCGTCGAAATCATGAACCGATTTGTCGAAAAGCGTAATAAGAGAAAGAAACTTTCTCGAATTATCTTCTACTAGAGTTTCCCATTTGTTTTACTAGTAATCTGAAAAGCTGTTTTTAAATCCGGGTGTTGTGATTTCTTCATTATGAAACCGAATATCCGTGAAACATGAAGTTGTATTCCTGGTATTCGGTAATTTGAGTTAAGCTACTGTTATAACGCCTTCTGAAATATTGCCGGAGTTTCATAGAATTTTCCGGTTTTTTTGGTTGAAAGTATTGCAACACGATACAGGTTTTCGGAAAGGGGAAATAAGAAAAGCATAAGCAAGGAAAAGTTAATAAAAATTAACTTTTATTGTGTAGGAACAATACAATTTAATACAATATAAAGATTTGAACGTATCAAGGAAATGATGGCGGCCTGTTGTTGTCTCGTGTTCGAAACCGAGCCGCAAGGTTGGTTTGGGCTAACGTGCGCTTCTGCACGTTTGCAACTTGCAATGTGACCCTCGCGAAAACTTTCAAACTTCTCCCCAAGATTCTGCGAGATTCTTCAATAGGCCTTTCGAAACGCGTACTTGGTACTTTGCACAACAACGATTTTCTAGAAAGAATTGAACAGGATTCCTTGTATGCCGTGATTCGTACCCCTTTACTGTACTCAGGAGCGTAGCTAGAGGGGGGGCCGAGGGGCCGTGGCCCCCCCCCCCTTCCGTCTTAAAAAATTGTGTAATTCTTCGTTAAATTTAGCAAAATCTAGACTTTAGAGGAAAAATTTGTAGCCTGGCCCCCCCCCCTTCACTAAATCCTCATCCTCTGGCACCTGCCTTCACTGAATCCTGGCTACGCCCCTGACTGTACTGAAGACTTGCAACGTGACATACTCCTCGAAGATGACCTCTTTATAAGACTAGCAAGATTCTCAAACCTGTAGGAAAACTTACAAGATTCCTGAATGGCACTTGTCAAAACTGAGTGGTACACAGTCCCGGTAAAATGATTGCCCCAAAGATTCTTATCAGATTCTTTCTTTGAAATTACAATTCTGTAGTCTACTTGAAACTTGCTACGTGACACTTCTAGTCGCCCCACAAGACGACTGGTATAAATACTTTTATCGCAATTTTGTGTTGTATAGGATTTAGGTTTACATTTCAAAGTCGTACAAAGGATTCAATATGATATAAATATGTATACATATTATGGAATGTAAGTATTATAATAACAGGGACTTATGATACGGGGAATCGATCGATTACCCAATACTCCGTACGTGTTTCCCCATTCAAGGGGACCAGGAAGGGGTGGGGGGTGAAGGATAGAACAAGTTGTTGTGAAACTAGGGAAGTTTTCAGCCCTCAAGGGGCATTTCAGAAACCCTTTGCCCAAGTTGAAAAGAAACATTTGACCCCTCCGGCTTCAGTCCATTTCAACGCCTGGAAAACTTCTGAGAAGTTCCTCCATACCTGCATGGAAAATTCGAGGAAAAAAGTCCCAAAAAGGGGGAGAAAGTCAGCAAAACGTTTGGGACTTCTAAAGGAAATCTGAGGAAGATAAGGCAAACCAATAGGGCCATCTTTGACTGCGAAATCTTCGGTTACTAGGAGAGACTTTCTTTGGGTTTTCTGCGAAAAGCTCGATGAAGCCATAACCAAGAATACATTGATGGTTAAGTACATAGCCTTCGAAAGATCGAGAAGAAGACACATGATTGAATCAAGACAGAACACAACAAACTAAACGATCCATGTAACATGTATGTAAATCTGCTTAATTTTGGCAAGATGAAGAATCTTAGCCAAAGCAAAACTTGGTAGATCTGCTGCGGCTTAGAAATTTCCAATCTACTTATAAATACAGTGTAAAAAGCAATTAATCGCCAACGTCGGTTTTAATACGGACAAAAGCTTTCAGAGGAAACCCAAAAAGCTGATTACAAAAATCGTTGCAAGCTTAGCAGCAAGTGGAGGATCTAGATAATCCTAACGAACGTTTCTAGCATCATCCCTTTAGATTTATCGTTAGCTTCTTATGGAAACTTTGCCTCTTTCAGTTCTGATTAACACCAACGTTTCCAAAGTCTTGGTTCCACATTCTAAGTGAATAGTCTCGACTTATAACTAAAAGTGTGGGCACAAAATCTTCAGCTAGTTTTAAGAAGCCTGCAGTTCTCAGTTGCTCTACAACATTCGTCCTCTTTGTTCATGTTGTAGCCTGCTGTCAAAAGATATCACATGTTATCACAAGGCTTAACTCAATGGCTAGTGAAGACCACGGTTGGGTTTATCTTTCGACAAGGTCCACGTTATCTCAGTCTCTCGTACTGGGTTTCACTAAGAAGGTGCCTCTTTCTTGGAAATGCGTTTTAAGGCTATTTGCACTGTCTTAGGCTGATTCCTTTTGTCAATCTCTAGGGCCTCATTGTGGACTTCCATGAAATGCACTACGTGGATGACGGAAGCATGGCCTTTTTAGTCTTAACTTCAGCCTTGTCTTCCTGTCTAAAGTCGGGTTATGAGTTCAAACAAGTGTGTCTGCTCACATGTTCTAAAAATTTGACTACTTTTTATTAACCCTTCAAAACGACCCTTACTTTCAGTGAGATTTTGTCAGTTCAACTCGCAGATACTTCACACATCATCCTTCTGTTCGAGTCGCAATAAAATACATATCTGTTGATAATAAAGTAGAGCAGTTAGAATAAAGGTTGAATTTCTGATCTTGAAACCAGTGTCCCGAAAAGACTAAAAGTAAGTCTTATTGAGAAAACCGATAAATCACGTCTTAAGAAAATCATAGAACCCTTTATCACAAAGAAAAACATCTATATAATCCTTAATCTAATCTTAGCGATTTTGCAGGCCTCTTAGTGGAAACCTTGGTTTCTATTTGCTTTGGTTTTAAGACGATTGTTCAAACCTCTTCTATTAATACTAAAATCGATAGAACTTGAGGATCAGATTTTTTTCAGAATCCAATGATATTACAGCAACTTTATCAATCAAGAGTCTTTTTGCAGAACTATCGGTATAGGTCCACTTGGTTATCTGAAGGTGCCTCGTTCTTGGAAAAATTTTGCAAGACTATTAACTCTGCTTTAGCTAATTCATTTCGATGTCTCCAAGGTGTCATTAAGGTCTTCTTCGAAATAATTATTGCACCCCAAATAGGTGTTCCGGTATTTAGTTAATCAAACTTAATGTAAAAAATCCTTCGTTTAAGACACCATTTGGGTACAAGCGCACTCTGTTCCTGCTACATAACAAAATGCATGTGAGTAAACTGATATATTTCACTGGAGTATTAGATCATCAACACTTTTGGGAGCGAAATTTGAAATGAATAGAAATATTACTTCTGAAACAAATAATAGATTTTAAGATTTATTTTTACCAACAGTCTCCAAAATCATGACTGAGTATGAATATTATTTTCTCTTAATTATATGTGAAAACTTTATGTTGAATTCAAATACAATTTTTGAACTCCCCCATGTTGGACTTTGTATTTGTTTTGAACATTCAGATTCGACTTCGAGTTAAAAGTGTGAAGTTAACAGGTTGAAAGAATAAAATGAATTAATCAGCCCAAGTTTTGCACAGAATGGCCACATTCGTTGGGAAGTTAGGGCTTCCGAAACTTTTCCCGCGCTTTCCCACGTGCTGTTACAGTAAAACGTGTCTGGACGCATCGACTTTCTGTGTCACCTACCACCCAGTCGTATCTCTTCCACCCCTTGGCCTCGGCTACTGTTTACTGACGGGGTGCTGAGGGGGGTTGACCTTCCACCTTCCGGCAGCAATCCCCTGTTCCCTCTCCACCCCGACACACGCCTTCTCTTCTTCTTCTCTCGAACTTCTACGAACGTCCCAGTAGTTGATAAATTCTGCAGTTAACTTTGTAGTATAACTGTAACTATATATTTAGTAAAATTGAAATAGCACATTCTAAAATTATAACACTGTTCATTTGATTTTCAAACACATATTACTTTCATTTGCTGCCAACTGTAGCAAGTATATATATGTCAATTAGTAAATGTTTCTTATTTATCCCGCTAGATGGCTTTTGAATGCTCTTCAGAAACTTTTTTCCTTGTACATTGAATTATGAATGTGCTTGTCAGTTATTTCTAACATATTCTAGTATTAAAAGTAATGAATAGAAAATATCACAGTAGTTTGATATTGTTGCAAATTAAACTATTAAAATTAGAGATGCTCTTGTCTTGTTTATTTCATTTCATCAGTCATGTTGAACTCTTCGTTAGTAACTTAAAGGAACAGTCCGGACTTTTTGAAAAAAACATATGTTATAGAACTTTTTACGCTGATTCCGAATATATATAGTGTCCCTATCTCAATTTTCTACCGTTTGGCCGCAAAAATTAATTAAAGTTTGAAAATGCACGTGGCAACGCTGGCTACGTGGGCAGCGCTGCAATTGGTGGCCACTGCCCACGTGATCAAAATACGAGCAGACGAATTTGTAATATTGCCATCTCGATCCGTGAGTTGTTTACCTTTTTGATTACGTCACAAGTATCTTTCCATTGGCTACTTGAACTAGAAGATACTTGTGACGTAATCAAAATGCTTATCAAGCGACAGATAGAATTGGCAATATTACAATTTCGTCTGCTCGTATGGCGCAAGTATCTTTCTATTGGCTGTTTTGATCACGTGGGCAGTGGCCACCAATCGCAGCGCTGCCCACGTAGCCAGCGTTGCCACGTGCATTTTCAAACTTTAATTAATTTTTGCGGCCAAACGGTAGAAAATTGAGATAGGGACACTATATATATTCGGAATCAGCGTAAAAAGTTCTATAACATATGTTTTTTTCAAAAAATCCGGACTGTTCCTTTAAATTGCCATGTTGGGAATAAACAAACTATAGTGTTCACAAAAACCAGAACTATATTCAGATGAACCAAAAACTAGTAATTAGAGATTTGTTTCGCTGCGTAAATGTCCAGTTCTATGAAAAAATTAATAAAGAATAATTGGAAGACTTAAATGCACTTTCGAGGAATTTCAAATTGTTGAAACCATGGATTCCCAAAAGATTAATACTTGAAGTTTTAGGCACTAGGAAAAAGAGGCCTTGAATGGCCTCCTGTTTTTGGCTAAGCTGAAACCCTAATCACGTTTAAATTATAGAAATGTAAAACTAATTGAAATTTGGTTAATGATACGGTTCCAAAATAGCTGGAAACTGTATTCATTGAGTACCCGACAATATCGTCGTTAAAAAATCTAGTACCCATTAGCTCGCATTTGTCGATATATAGTTCAGATAATTTTAGACACTTAATTCAAAAAATAAAATTCGGGATCTTCGTACAGTATTTGGTTACATAGTAGACGGAAAAATCAAGTTCCGTTAGTAACAAGCGGCTGTATTTCACACTGCTAACTGGGTTGTTTTGTGGATCAACTGGATTAAAGGTACACAAGCAGAAGTTGAGATCAAAAAGATGTGCAGTTTCACTCGACAAACAGCAAAATCACTGGTTCAATTAACCACAGTCGCATGTCTTGCTTGTCAGACTAGGTAAGTACAAGTTATCATAAATGAAAGACCATGTCAGATTCTTGTAGAGAATCATGAGACGGAAAGCGAATCCACGCCAGGAAGAGGCTACTGAATCCGGACTTCTTGTTACAGTAGCGAAGTCCCTGATCAGCGTTCTGCTACTCTAGAACGAACAGTAGAGCTGCTTCATTGTCAGTGTGTAGTCGGAACTAATGACCATTGTGCTGCGGTTCCTAAGATTCCTAATAAAAATGAAAACGAAGGTTAAAATCATGTAAAAAACCATGGGCTTAATCAACAACGGCTACCTGATGAAATGAGGGAGTTTGAACGTCCATGAAGTTTCGGATCTCAGAGTAAGATCCAGCTGAAATGTGTTCACAGTGTAAGGATCGCAGACTACTCTTCCAATGCACTTCTTTCCTTGGTTAGAGTGTGACTCGTCCAAGTAGTTGATGTTCAGGACACAGCCTCTGTTGAAACAACAAAATGAAACATTACTAAGACTGGTCTTTCAACAGTCCTTAGATGGCTAGTAGTTTACCTGATACCGCAAGGCTCATCTCGAGCTGCCCTCAAAATGTCGCAAGCAACAGAGTTCATGAGCCCGGAAGGAAGTAGGACCTCTTCCGTGTTCTTGCCGTTTACATATGTCGTCTTTACCGCTCGTAACTCGGATTCGATGAGCGCAATCAACACCTGGCAGGCAAGAACTTCTTCAGGATCCTCAATGTCATTGTAGAATGCATCTACTTCTAAAAGACAGAAAAAATAATTTATTAGTAACATTCAAACGCATAGTGTAAAGAACTGAGATTGCTACCTTCACTGAAATCGACAGCAGAAGGAAAAGTTAGGACTTCCATTTTTTCTTGAAATTAGGACTGAATTACAACTCGGGATGGACAACGAATCAGAACAAGTTGTACTGCTTGTTGGTTTTACTGCTAGTTGTGTTCTGGTTGCTAAAATGACTGAAGATCTAAACCAACGACTCGATGCTTATATACCCGAATTTTTGTGTGTACAGGTGGGCGGAACCTTGGTAAACAGAAGCGGCTCATCAACGAAATCTTTTAAAAATTAAACAATCGGTATCGGAAAGTGTCAAGATGGCTAGTTCTTGTTTCTAGTGTCGTATGAAAGATCCTGTAATGATATTCTAGTATTATTCTACAAGTATTATCCTTCTAAATAACGGACATCAAGAGACTTGCAACCTCTTCCCTTTGGACGACTGTCCTAGGAGGCATGTGAAATTCTTTCGCTCATGAAACGTTTCCATAATTGTAGTTGTGTACAAGATCAGATCATAGGTGAATAAAGACGCAAGCAATCAATATGGTTTGTCTCTTTACGTTAGTTTAGTCTTTTGGGACTGAAAACAATTTCCCAATAGCTTGGTTTAAAGTACCTTAAACTCTCTAAGCCTATTCTGCTGTTACAAAATTTTCATAGAAGTTCCTGTCCACCTACCGTTGTCATTTCGTGGAAAATAAAAAAGTCAGTCAAACGTTTGAGGCCAGTGGACGATTCTCAGTATGACAAAACTTGCAAAAGCTCTTTAAGGGATCATCCCAGTTTGCTGTTCTTGGACAGAGGCGTCCTTTTTGGTTGTCCGATAAGGATATAATGCGAGGGACTGAGAAAGAATAGTAAAGGCGTGTTTAAAAAACTAGCCCTCTCTCCAAAGGCTATTAGAAAGAAAGTGGCTTTACTACTGTAGCTGTAGAGTCAAGGTCAAAAGGTCACGAAAACTTGTAAACATGCGCTTGGTCTAGCATAGTGTTGCTGCAGAAACCGCCAGCTTACCCATTCAGCCACGAGGTACTCAACACCTCCGCCTGCCCCTACATCGATGATAGAGATAATACTTGGAAGACGTAGGTTTCCTTCGACCTCGAGTATTAGACGGATCTCGATGACGATAAAGGTGTCTGAACTAAACTCGCACAAGGACAAGCGAGTAAAACAAAAGCTGACGGGGAAAGTGAGAGACAGTAATTCTTGCGACTGCACCGTTTAATAATCTCCAGTGCCCTGAACACTGAACTACACTATCAAAATCACTCCCTAGCCTTTATTCGTTATTGTGAATGAGGTTTGCGAGACTGGTGCCGTCCAGGTTTACCAAGCAAAAGGTAAATGAGAACGAAATCAGTTAACGAAGCGAAGAAGCTCTGTTTTGCGCACTCTTTTGCCTACACCAGTAGCAATGACACTTCGTTCTTTAAGTTCTCTTTAGTTCTCTTCAGATGATTCCTGTAAAAAATCTTCTATGTTACCTGGAAAAGTGTAACGTTTAAGCGACTTGCGAACTGGATCTTTTTTTAAAATAACCCTTAATGTACGTGTTAGCTTAAAGCTTAATTTCAGACTTTCTGGAAACTCTTCAATCTTCTCCCCGTGTCTTAGTGATCGCAAAATGTTTCGAGTCAAGTTATAAACGTCGCTTAAACGTTTCGTACTCGGTCCTTCCAGTTAAGGATAGATAGATAGAAAAGCTTTTCGGAGGCAGTTAAAAATTGCTGTTCCTTGTAAAGGCTCCCTCTGAGTCTTCCGAGAAGATCTTGAAAGTACAATCGAGTCAAGACGATCCGATCAGTTCAACACCCAGTCAAACATCCACAACACGAACATAACAAGACCAGCTGAGTAAAGTTACCATAAGAAGGGATCCTCTTTAGGGAAGTATTTCGTGAAGTGTTGAGTGGATGGTGCCATGCCATTCACCACGAAAACAATTATAAACTGAAATGCAAGAACTTAAAGAGTTTGAAATCCAACTATCTTTTAATATTAACGAGACATTTAGCTTTTTTTTCTGTGTTGTTTGTCTGTACATGGCCGTTTGTAGAACTTTGATCCTAGAATTTAGAATCAATAAGCTGGTTTGATCTTCAAGGATTCTTCAGAGAATCCAATGGGAAGCAGATTTAGAAAATCACTAAAGGTTTCTTCGAACGAGATAAATAATAAATCGTCTAAAGCGTTATTAACTTAAGCTTGATGTAGAGTGCTCTGGAAACTTCGTTTTTACACTTCAGCATCGATGTCGTGCACCCTTAGATTTGAGAGATCTCTAATATTAAATATCGTTGCTACTTTCACTATCATTAAACTCAGGGAAGGAAACAAAGGCTGGGAAAAACGAAACGATATAAATCATTAAAAATTGTTGTCCTTTTTTTTTGGGATGTGTATTTGTATGCTTTCCAGAACCCCCGAAGGATCGAGATCCGTCTAGGTTTCTCAGAACGGCAGTGTTACCGATAGAATTTAACCAAAGCGCGGTGACATAGGGAGAAATAAAACGTCGACTGGTTGCGATAAAATTGTATTGTCTCGAAGTATCTCAACTCAACTTCCTTCACCTCAAAGTTCAGCCCGCCTTATATACCGGGCTGATTTCGCAATTCGTATGGCGCAATGACACGTGGCGCATTCCAAATAATGAGCAATGATAGTAATTAGCGGTGGGATATTCTACAGGGATTTCTACACTAAATAAGGGCAGGAATGTTCTAGAATAATTTCGTAAACAAAGCCAAAATAAAATAAAATAAAATAAAATCCTCTTCCAGATTCCATCCGGAACAGGCAGTGTTAGAAAATAAGTAAAGTACTTAAATTCATAGGGCTTATACACTTTATTCAAATATCATTTACGCCTTGGCTTCTTCATACTTTGTTCTCACTAGTGGTTACTATTATCTTCGGAAATGTATCCCCAGGGTTTCTCGCGTGCACACAAGGCAAGGAGAGTTCTGCTCATTATTATGCCCACTTCACCATCATCCTATGTTCCCTTTAAAAAAAGTCTCCCTTCTCTACCCAGATAACAATCTCGTGCACAGAGTGATAGAAGAAGCCTAGTGAATAGCTAGAGAAAGATAGACATTAGCTGGTTATGCGCATAACACAACAGCTAGCTTTTATGAAGACGTTATCTAGACACTATCAACCTGGATGTTGTCTAGCTAAAAACAGAGAAATGATGATGAAATGAAAAAAAGTTCCATACTAGCTTATAACTGAGAATAGTTAATAAGGCTTTTCACAGAAAGCAGAAGTAGCGAGTAATTTTGTGAGAAGAGTCCATCTAAGTGAGCGTTGATGCTTGAAAGAAACAGGATGTCTCATATACCCCACCGAGTTTAGATTTGCAAATGGGGTTTCCAAGTTAAAAGCCGAATTTTGGTAATGCAAGTCACTGCCGAATCAAGAAAAATTGAGATCACGATGGCATAGCACCCTGGTAGGTAAGACGAGCTTTAAAAAAAGAAGAGGACGGACTGGGGGAGAATCGTTTGTATTAGACGAAGCCAATAAGTTGACCAGAATAATACGAGACTGAAGATGGAAAACTGGCTTGCAACGTGACGGGCTGAATGGTTTTCATTTCTCGTTTTCTGCTACAGTGCAGCATTTTTTTTTCCACAGACACATGAGCACTATCCGTGATAAAACCCAAGCGTTGGAAAAACCAGGTCGGAGAAAGCATTAGGGTATCAGCAAAGCTTATCCAAGAGATGTGGCTGAGCGTCACGTCAGTTTTCTGGAATAAGAATACAAAAATCTTCCACACCTTTATGGTTTTAGCAAAACTACACGCGTTACCTTCCATACATGAGCGACTTCACAATACATCATGAATTATTAGAATCATTAATTACTGCATACTATGACTACGTAACTTTTATTGATACATATTGTGGCCGGAAGTATGAGCACGCTCGAACGATTATCGGATTCATATGTATTCGATTTCGTGACAAAACTACGCGTAAAGTTTCCTTTAAAGCTTTCGTCGTCGCCATGAAAATGGGTTTACTAGTTATACGTGTCCGAAGCATATTAATCAGTAAATTATTATCTATGCAGTCCAGCTCGTTATTCTAAATATAGCACAGTCTATCCTTATTTAGCTTTAATCCTGTGGATTAAAAACGTTGTGACAAAAGTCTACGGTTCAAGGCTTAGCTCGTCTGAACTTCGACCGAACCCCGGAATGAATAAATAATGGCCTCTTCCTGTGATACTTTACCTTTAACGATACAACGTACTCTATTGAGGAACCCTGATAACTGGATACTATTGTTAACTACGGCAAATAACTATGTTTTATGCCCCTGGTCGCATACATGCACTTCTCGATACTTAAAGAAAAATTAATAAAAGTCAAATCCTTATTCAAGCATTCTGAATCATTCAAACGGTGCAAATCAGGGCTTGAAGGATTATTAATTCCTGCTTGCCAACAAAAAACTAAAAGGCTTTGCAACCGGTACTACTGGGAATACTGAAAGACAATGCCTCTTTCACATGAAACATCTTCGAAATTAGTAACGCTGTTGACCCCAATCCCCTTTGTGGGCCTTACTGACTAGCCCAGTATTCCCTGGATGGCATAGGTCAGGCTGTTGCTAGCACACACTTATTGGTTTGTTTCAAGTGTTCCTCCCTAGTTCACCAGGTCACGCAAATAGATACATTTCCATGACAGACGGTATGACTGACGTAACATGTGTATAGTTTAAATTAAAGTAACGCAAACAGGCTCATGGGAAACCTGCAAATTTTGTTCTTCAAAGCATTCACAAATTCGACGCTACGTTAAGCACGCATTTTTGACTCGGAATGCAAAAGGGGAAGTGGGAGTTTTACAGCCTTCGATCAATTACCCAAGCCTGCATCAATGATTCGCGCAAATGAAAGTCTCTCTTGCTTTGCGTGCGAAACTTAAACTCCAAAGGGTTTCACAGAAAAACAGAACTTTCGACAGTTTGTGTTAAAATAAACCGCATTGGTTTGTTTTGAGTTTCATCTGCATGTGGGTGCTGTCATTCCATGAATTCTATCGATTTTTTTTAACCTTGTGTCCGAAAGCTTCTTCGAAAGACCTTAAAGCGTCAGTTCCAAGCTTCAAACTTCAACCTAGTAAAATCCAATCATCTATGTTGCTTTGTTCAAGTAACTTTAACACGGAAATTTTGACACAGTTCTCGAAGCTGGTGGTCTCCTCCTATCGACGAGCATTTCGAGTTGGCGTAATACTAACTATCAATTTTTATAACAAAATGATTTTATATTACACTTTACTTTAGCATCCGACTCTTCAACACCTTGTAATGAGGTTCAACGAAAACAATAGCTTTACTTTAAATGTTCAAGAAAAAATTATTAGAAGGGAACAATATAATGAACCAGTCGGGATATCTTGGACTGTGAAATAAGTAGGGTGCAAGGTATGCCAAAATGATTAGGAAGCGTTCAAGAAACTTCTTTTCAGCCTTATTTTTTTAAACCCTCAGTGCATGGGGTGGCTGCCTAAGTAACAAAGTTGTGCCCACTTGCATACAATGAAAAGGGAATGGGTATAAACTGGCGCTACTGTAAGCACTGTATCAGCATCCAGTTATCGTTAATTGTTCAGAAAAAAGATTTAGTTTTTTTGTCATTCGCCCTTCGTCCAAAATGGAACGTTTCGTCCAAATGGAAGTTGTAAGCTTCTCCAACACCGAGAACTTTACTGTAGATAATAACGACCTTTATTTTGAGACACGGGTTATCTGTTTCACGAAAAACCAGACCTAGTTATTTTAACATTGAGACGCAACCATTAAATAATCTTTCACGTTTAGAATCTTCTCACGTGGCAATGGAGGATCCCGAGGAGGTCCTTGCTTCTCAGTTTTCGGTGGCACGCATCGAGTCCGAACTGCAAGCTGCCAAGGCCAGATATACCAACAGCACGAGTCCAGAAATAGGTGCTCCTTCCGTCTGACCTTCTACAGTCAGTGGAAAGCGACACCTTGACTGCGGCCAAAGACCAACCATGCGGTATCGGGAAAAAATCGATACATTCTCAAACTTTAGTCAGGTCAATGACTATAACGTATCTATTTTCAGCATTAAATAATCTTTCTCATAATCTTATTAAATTTCTTGGCTATAATAAGAAACATTTATTTCACAGGGGTTGCATGTTGGGTATTAGCTACGTGGACGGGTCGAAGGCAAAGTTACACACGATCCTTACTCTGTGACCACCTTCGAGTTGTCATTTCCTGCCACAGACTCGTCGAGCTCACTCTACGAGTCTGAAGTTCCTGGGCTGGTAAACTGCCTCATTTCTTAAGGTAACCGTTACCATTTGACCCAAGCACAGCGACCCGATAATAACCTTTTGTTTCTTTGTACAGGAATCTGACCAACCGTGCTGCAATGATTATTAGCTCCAACTACAGTACTGCGAAGAAACTCGACTGGCCATACTGAAGAAACAGTAGGTCAACAGCGAGATCGTCCTGCCGAAGGAGAAATCGTCTTCTTCATGGCTTCTTCACAAGAATCCCTGCACGCCGATTTGAGAAGGAATTTGAATATCTTTCTCATCGTTGAAGTTTTGCTTATCATTTAATTGAAGTGTGTTCCACTTTTTTGAACCTGGCATACGCAAATGACCTAATACCCTTAATGACCCAGTAACTCTAGTTGATTTTGCTATTTGCGCGACTTACAACAGTTGTCTTTCTCATCTCGTTGTCATAATGTCGTGATGTTCCAAATCCTCAGAGCTACAAATGGCATGGGGCTCTCGTTTAATGTGATTTTGAATGATTTCTATTACGTTTGAACTTGTCATTAAAGGCCTTCAAGTATTAAACGCACTTTCTGCCCTTTTCGTAACTAGTATACACGTGCTATTGCACTACGTTGTTGTTGCATAATTTTACATGGAACTATAGCTGTGTTGTTTCTAATTAAGTGGGTAATTTAAAACTTGTTAGAACAAAATGTTGGATAATCTGAACATAAATCCTTTATTATCAATTTTGTTTCGGACATAAGCAAGAGAACAGAGTTGTTGATTCCGTTGTCTGATTCGGCAATCATGAGTTGGGAGTTCCAAATCAAACGGCAGAGATCAACTTCAGGCTTCAGTTTCCATCGTCTAAAAGAGAACTTGATGTTGAAAGCTTCTGTGAAAACGTTCAAAGCTCGAAGAGGTTTTCCAGGAAGGTCCGAGTAGAGAAACAAAGAGGATAATGCAAGAAGACCCGATCTTTGGTGGCAATGATGTTTCGCAGAAAAAAAGTATCCTAATAACCACATCTTTAGCGTAAACACCAAAGGATCCCGAGTCAAGGGCCTGAAATTTAGATAACGCCAGTCAGAAAAAAAAAACACACAAACTGAGCCCGAGAAAACACGAGAGATGGGCCCATCACCTTGTAACTAAAGTTCGCTGTTGACGAGGGCTTTGACCCAAGCAATAATGCCTGTAAGTTAACTCAGCTGAATCCATACTGAAGCCAACTGCACCATAAAACCTTACCTACGTTACACCCGGTAGATTTTATACCGAGTTAATCCAGAATTTAGTTCAATTTCTCGTTTTAAAGTCAAATCAAAATATTAATGAGGTAGTTTATTCAACATAGTTATCTCAGGTAAAAAAAACTACCCTTACCGTATCCCATTCTGAATATTCATTTTCTATTAAAATACACTAACGCAAGAAATTAATGCGGTTTTCAGTACATCAAGTACTTTCATAAATCTCCTTTGTCGCCTTCTTCTGATTTTAACAACTGTTGAAATACTAACAGTCCAGCTGTGATGACACGTGTTTTGATAATCATCTTAATTGTTTCTTCAAAGGCCAACATCAACATTAATACACCTTAAGGATCCAGTTAAGGTTTATTACATATCAGTTAATGTCAGTAATACGATGAGTTGCAAGTTTATATATTACTACGAATTCTGTTGTCAAATTTAAGATAACGTTGTCAGCGTAATCACCCTGTTTACCCATGGTTCTGAGCTCATTTGCGCTAATAGCAGATTTCGAAACCCCACGAAACACTTCGTGTGATTGAAGTTTTGAGCAACGTTTCTTAAGATAAGAGCAGTCTGACATCATGCTGGTAGCCCCTTAAGACCTGGACGACGTGCCGGGCACCATTCAGCACTTGCAAATCCAGAACATGCATCGAGAATCGCATGGAACTGGTTTAAAAGTACGGAATATAGATTTGGAACCTTCTTGAAACTTGCATGAAAAATTAATTCTCTTCAAATTTAGAAGATTGCGATCTGGGCTTTAAGATCTCTGAATATGAAACCATGAACCTAACGAATAATTTGTCTGGAGAGGCTATTGGTGAAAGCAAGGTTCCTTAAAACAGCCAATAATCGTGTAACCATGCTCGAAATCATGAAATCCACTGATTCTCATACAGATATGAAGAACGGAAAGTATTTCGAGAATACAGATTCGTTGAACAGACCACTTCCAACAGAAAACATTATGATTTTATTAGTATATTCGTATACTAGTATGTTATTAGTATTCCAATCTTTTTTTGATTTCTTCTTCTGATTTGGTTTCCTCTCTTTATTTACTTTCTACGATTCTTCTACACTGAGAGGTCAAAAACTGAAAAATCTTAGGTGTGTTTGCGAATTACCTATCTTGGGGTTTTGCAGAAAGCCAAAAATTCTGAGAAAGCCTTCACAACTGAGTCACAGGGTTTATGCAGCATTTCATGCGCTTTGCGGAGTCTCGCAAGTATCTGTTTCCCATCTTAATCTTAATATAATTAACTAATCTTAATATAAATCAGTTTTAAACTTTAATGCTACTCCGTACGAAAACAAACAGTTCTTCGAAATTTATTAGCCAAAAGACTCGGACCATCATTGGAAAATCAGAAGCGCAATTCGTAACATCGAGCGGATCATATTAACAACGCAACAGTAACGTTTCTGCACCATTGTTACGGAGTGCTTTTTCTTTAGCCCTTGTCAGTAACAAGTCCGCTTGTTAACGATACTGGCAACATGTGAACTGAAGTTGATTTTCTTGAACGAAGGTCTAGTAATTTCTTTAGCCAGATCTTACTTTTTAAACTCATTTCTGAAGGAAGGTCGAACTAACGAAATATCCTGACAAATTTCAGCGTATCGAATCATTAATATTTAAAACCAGAGTGTACTACGGCTCTTCAAATTCCGAGACTTACTCTGTGTGATTTCTTTACCTACCACTACTGTTTAAAATTTCAGGCTGCTATTGATGACGTATAAAGTTAAATTCTTACTTTCTTTTTGAACCATCAGGTGTAATGGGCTTCTTGGCTTTTGTTGACTATTATTGGAAGTTTTAACATTGTTGTGAATACTGTCCTTGAAACAACTGAGATTTATTGACCGAATGCTCCTCTTGTGAATCCTTAAAGGCTCCAAGCTCCATCTACAGGATTGTCCCTCGTTCAGTCATGTAGTGCATGCTCAGAGTTCTGTTTAGTCATTCCTTTCATATTTACAATAACCGTGAAATCTGCAACACATAACTCATTCTGTCTTTTCGCATATCAATGTCTTATGATTCTTGGAGTGATGCAATTTTGACTGTACTTGAACTGGCAATCGACAAAGAGATACTTTGGGAAAGAAAAGACTAAAATGTTCATGAACAGAAAAAACGGATTTTGGTAAGTAAGTTGAAGCTCATTCAGTATGTTTACTTAACAGCTCCATCGCCTTACTTACGTCTTCTTTTTCCCTGGATTCCAGCGATTATCCAAATTCTCGTGTCGTCGGTCTTCGTAGAAGAAGCCCCTAGCTTTACAAACTTAATCCTTTATGACCTCTTCTTAGTCCTTTCCAAAATTCTTTAACGTGCTGTAGTCAAGTCAAGTGCAATATAGTAGGCAATATACTTAGAATAAGGGCACTATGAAGGAGGACCACGGTGAAATCACGGCCTTGCACGCTGACAAAAATGTAACAATATTTTCTAAATATAGTAGGTTCTTCTTATGCAACTCCTACGTGCACGGACCTTTCAGAACTGAATGCTTTATTTAAACTCGGACTTGGACGTATAGGGAGCATTAAACATTTTTCCCGAGTTTTATTCACAATGCTAGGACCTTCAGAAGAAAGATCGTCTTTTGGGTTTTGGGAAAAAACTATCTTTGAAAAGAAATTTCAGGGTCGCTTGCAAACTGGGTTATTCTTAAGTGTTTACAAGGGGGACCTCTATACTTGGGTTTTCGGTTCAGTTTAGTTGGTTTCAGTTTCCATGAAATTTCTTTAGCACACCTACCAGAATTGTAGGTCTTCAGGCATTGAGTCTTGATTTATAACTTGATTATAGGAGTAAAGTTTAATGGCTCATGGAGAAATATTTAAATGCTTGCTAATTTTGGCGACACGACAAGTTTAAGAAATGAATGCCAAGCTTGGTCATAACACTCTAATTTTTGGAGCATACAAACTGCTCAGTTAAACCTGGACTCATGTGGGGGTGAGGGCCAGTTAGTTATAAAATAATTATTATATCACGACAAAAGTCCGATGTTTTTGGTGATGAGGATTTAGAAGAAGATGTCGGAGAATCTCGGTAAACTTGCGAAAAGGAATACTTCCAACTTATGAATTAAACACCTGACCACAATCAGTGGCCTGGTAGACATTCTGAGCTCTGAATTCTACAGAAATCTAGCAGAACGTTGAAACATGCTAGAAACACCCGGGTTTTCAGTGAGAATGTATTAAGAACACAGGACGGCGGATACTGAACAGACTGAACGAACAAGGCTTTACAAGAGTGTCGAGGATGCTTTGAACACTTTTTCACGTTTAAAGACAATGCATACCATCTCTTGTTTTTGAAAGATACAGCACACCATGTAAAGAGTTGGAACACGATGAGCATATGCAATAGCTAGAAAAAGAGTAAGCAAGTTCTGCTGGGAGAGAAACTGCCCCCTGATTGATGTCTGATGGAGATAAAGCATCACTATTCAGATATGATATATTTGCAAAATGCCAACCTGCCCGCATCAAACCCTTGGTTATGTTGTTGTTATCAAGAGTCACTCTACTACAAATCATGTTACAAATCACTCTATTTAAAGGGAATTCTAAAAGATTGTTCCATATTCCATCCCTCATTCATGTATTCAAATGCTCAGAAACGGTACACTTCCTGGTAACACGCTCAAGGTGTTTCATAATATTGCGAAAACGTTTCAAAGATATGTGAGCTACATTAAGAACAGTAGAACACGGGAAAATATGACGCCACGTTTTTATTTGCCTGGGCCAGGAAGATATGTTTCCCTTATCGCACCTCTCATAGCTCATAATCAACATTTTCAGTCCCTTATTCTGCTTTAGTCACACACCGGAAAATTATTTACTCCGTAACATGTTACAATTAGTTCAATCATTACATCGTTAAGTCAAGGTGCACCAGGCAAAAGCATAACAAAACCAGTGTTTAACTTTACGGAGCTTTCACCTTTTGTTCTGTGTGCGTGCGAAAGCACGTACGAAGATATGGGATGAATGTGAAATGCACTTTTAACCGTGACACATGCAGTGATAACTGGTGTACAATAATACGAAGAAATGTACACGTACAAAACATAACCTTACAGCTTCTCAATATGAAAGCCTCAGCGTGAGCAGCTATAGTAATTGAAGTGTGCCATTATTCAGAATGTCAAGCTACAATATAGGTGGATCCATTAACTTGCATGTATCAGAAAGGGAATACACAACCAAAGGATTGGTCCTTACTTCATATTTCCCATATTTACTTCTGTTAAGCTTTGAAATTAAAAATTTATTTGAGTAACAAATACCAGTAATTTTTGACACCGTAGCATCAACTCAGTGAAATAGCTAGCGTAGTTTTAAGTAGATAAGCATAGGAACTGAAAGATACTTCAAGATCATCAGTCTGTAATAACAAGCAAACATAACAATATTCGCTCAAAACCACATTAAACGCAATTTCAAGGGCATTTTGTAGCTCTGAGCATTCAGTTTATCACGGCATTAGGAGAAACGAGATCAGAAAGACAATTGTTGCACGTCTGGTAAAAGAAACATCACTAGAATTACTGGATCGAGGGTATCAGGTCATTTTCGCGTGCGAAATTCGGAAAAGTGAAACGCATTTCACTAAACGATAAGGAAGACTTCAAGGGTCGAAAAGACGTTCTTTTCAAAAAGCCACGGAGGGAATCTTATAAAGAACAGCCATGAAGGAGTCAATATCGTCCTTCAGTAGTATGGTGTCGTTGTCGTCATACTATTACTTCAGTATGACCAGTAAAGTTGTTTCTTTGAAATGCTGTAGTTGGAGCTAATAATCATTGCAGTACGGCTGGTCAGATTCCTGAGTGAAGAAACAAAAGGTTAGTATCGGGTTATTAAAATCTGTTGTCAAATAGTAATGGTTACCTAAGGAACTGAGGCAGTTTACAAGCCCACGAACTTCGGACTCCAAGAGTGAGCGACAACTCGAAGGTGGTCACAGAGTGAGGATCGCATACAACTTTGCCAATGTGTTTCTTTTGTGCGGCACCCTTCGACTCGTCCACGTAGTTGATATTCAACACGCAACCTCTGTGAAATACATTTTTTATATTAGTCAGGAAGATTCATGTTTGGTGGCGAAAACAGATTCGTGGTAGTTTATGAAACGGAAGCGAGTCTGAAAAGGTATCGGCTCTTTACCTGATACCGCAGGGTTCGTCTCTGGCTGCAGTCAAGATGTCGCTGGCCACAGATTGTAGAAGGTCAGACGGAAGAAGCACTTCTTCCTGGCCTCTCCCGTTGGCGTATCTAGCCTTTGCAGCACGCAGTTCGGACTCGATGCGCGTCATCAAAAAGTGAAATGCAACAACTTCCTCGGGGTCCTCCACCTCAACGTGAGAAAATCCTAAACGTGAAATATAACTTAGTGGCTGCGTTTTTTTTGGTGGGGGGTGGGGGCAGAAACAGTGAGTTTGATTTCTCACGGAAAGACCAAACAGATAGTCCATACTTTACGACAAATTACCTTCAGTGAAGTTTTCAGTGTTGGGGAAGGTCAGAAATTCCATTTTGATGAATGAAGAAAATCAAGAGTCCTGAATGGTGTTCTTCTTTGAACAGTTGTTAACTGAGTGGTGATTGAAAGACTACGATGTGCCAGATTTATACCGGCTCGCTGTTACTTGTGTAAACAAGTGGGCAGAACTTGAGTACCTAGACAGCCAACGTTAAGATTAAGGATTTAGAACCCTCAAACGAAGTTTCTTGAACACTTAACAAGCATCTACTACCCTCGCTCCTCTTGTAGTATCCCTATGTCGAGGTCGAAGATAATCCCCTAGTACATTATATTATTTATTGCCTCTAAGTCACATTTTTCTGAAATGTTTCAAGTGCGATTTGCATAAACATTGATCTCTGTTTGGTGCTACATTGAACCTTTGAGGGAAGTTCGAGTGCCGATCTAAAGAGGGCCCCTTTGAAAGCAGGGATCATTGCATCCTATAGGTTCTAGCGAATTATTTCAGTACTGATAGCCCTCTTCATTCCAATAGAAAAAGGTTTTGAGTAGAGTGTATTGCCCTACAGTTTAAGTCGTTAGTCGGTTTCTTCCTCCATCTTTCAATAAAGTAGCCTTTTACTTATATCACGTCTAACTGCTTCAGGTTTTAACTATCGTCCTTTAGTCCTTCTGTTGAGCAGAAAAGAGGCCAGCGCGTGGACTTCTCCGAACTTCTCAAGCTAGGACTAATACTAAGAGAAACAATATTAAGATTTCGAACTAATGTTTAAGATCATGATCATTGTATGATGGCCGTCCACTAGAAGCGAAAGATTTTTTATGTATTGACTAGTTTTTATAACACACCTATGTGTGCCCGGCCTTGAGAATTTTATTAACGTCCGAAAACCAGTGTTATGATTGCGGCTTAAAAGAAGATTAGATCTGGTCGAGGTTGAAGCTTGCTAAGCCGATGGGATTTCGAAGAAAACCCAAAGAAACAGGTATCTGAAAAATCGTTGGAATTCATGGAATCCCATGACGCGGATAAGCGGACGAATCTTAAAACTAATGCTAGTGGTTTATTTTGATATCTTGTCCCTTATGTCTTGTATCTTGTGGTTTGTAACAACTTAAAACTCGGTGCAAAAAGATCATGTTAAATTTAATTAAATTTATTTAATTATGTCAAGTTTAATAAATGCCATTCTTGGTTTCTTTTACGTTAAACTGAGGTTACTGTCCCCGATATTGGGAATAGCAGCTATGGTTTCTATCCAGTCAAGTCCCTCAAGAAGGATTATTTGAAATGGAGTTGAGAGCTTTGACTGCGGCTTCTGTTTCAACACCGTGACAGGGTTATTCAAGGAAGGTCCTGCTTTTCAAGCGGGGCCCCAAGAAGGGGATTGGGGTCAACAGCATTAATAGTCCCAAAAATGTTTCATATGAAAGAGGCATACTCTCTCAGTATTCCCAATTGTATTACACTGCCTGGCTTTAAGCTTTAAGCTTTGGAAGCGATGATTGGTAGTGATGGGTTAACACAGATTTGTGGGGGAAGATTGAGGAGTTTAACTTAACTTGGAAACAACAAGTGAAGTAAGGAAGTAGTACTTGTAAGATGGAAATGGAGATGGACAAAGAATGGAAAAGATTCTTGTTTCGCTCTGGTTTTCTTTTCTAGATTATATTTTACTGATTCTGATTTTTTGTCGCGCAAGCAAGACTGCTGATCCGTCACGTAGAATTAAGGAAGGTGCCAATCAAGTCACATAGGCCAAATTCTCCAGAAATGATCGCCAAGGGCGAAGGACTTCAACCAATAGCGTGGTTTGCTACCAGATTAGCCTCAAATTGTTATACAATATTAGTATCAGTGGCAAAAGGTTGATTACAATTTGATTGGTAATGTAAGGGTCATAAATCTAGGTAAGTGTCATAAATCTAAATAAGGTAAGTGTCATAAATCTTAACGTGTCATGTGCAAAAAACGAAGTGAACTTTTAAGGAAATTTGACAGTTAGGAAGATAACGTTGCTAGATTAGTATAGGTAATTAAGAAATCGATGATCAGCACATCTGACGATAACGAAAAGCGTTAATACAATAAATTTCTATGATGAATGAATAATCAGCCTTAGTTCGTCATATGTAGCGATCAATTTAATATTTCAAATGCAGCGACACAGGAACTGGTCGTGGTCTGGGGGGGGGCTCGGCCCATCAACTGAGCAGAACGTTGCGAGTAGCTGGCCATTAACTGCATATTGAATCCAATATGATAGAAGAGTAATTTTACTGAACTTCTTTTGTATTTTTGCGAATCTTCTTCCAGCCTCTGTAATTTATTCCGCAGTTATGTATATTTTTAGTGAACTTTTGACCTCCAGAATTCTAACACTTGTGCGTAAAACTCGTGAAACATTGCTCCCTATAGATCAAAGTGCGAATACTGAAGAACAGCGTTTTCCGTCTGCTCGCATGAGTTCCATGAAAAGAAATTATTACTTATAGATTCGTTTTTTTTCCCTGCAAATAAGGCAACTGATCTAACCAGGGCTCTCTTTTTAGTGTCCTTATTTTAAGAATATCTAGGCTACCGTTCTGTAATTCAGAATAGTACAACGCAAAATTCTGAACATGACCTGCACAGTTCATAAAAATTGCAGTCTATTTAGCTATCGGGTACCGAGAAGACTGACGGCAAAAAGTTTAGATGAACGTTGAAATTTAGGAAACAATTGACGCAAAGAAAGGCGAAAAAAGTACGTGGCTGAGACGATGAATAATAAATGATGAATTAAGGAAATGGAACTTGGAAATTGACTTGGAAATTGGGATGATACAACAGGGGCGATGGGCAACAAATGCTTATTTAAGCGTTCAAGAAACTTCGTTTGAACGTTCCGTGTCCCCAGTGCTAAAGGTTGGCTAAGTACTCAAGTACTGCCCACTAATTTGCACAAGTAACAGCGAGCGAGTATAAATTAGGGCCATCGTTGTCTACGCATCAGCACTCAGTTGACAACTGTTCAGAGAAGAACATTACTCAAAACTCTAAATTTTCTTCATTCATCAAAATGGAAGTTCTGACCTTCTCCAACACTGAAAACTTCACTGCAGGTAACTTATCCTGAAACATGTACTATCTATTCGGCCCCTGCATGAGACATCAGTGTAGCGATTTTGCCCAACATTGAGACGCAGCAACTAAGTTATATTGCACGTTTAGGATTTTCTCATGTCGCAGTGGAGGACCCCGAGGAGGCCCTTGCCTTTAACTTCTTGGTGACCCGCATCGAGTCCGAATTGCGAGCTGCCAAGGCCAGATATGGCACCGGCAGAGGCCAGGAAGAAGTGCTTCTTCCGTCCGACCTTCTACAATCTGTGGCCGGTGACATCTTGACTGCGGCCAGTGACGAACCCTGCGGTATCAGGTAAAGCATCGATACGTTTTCGAACTCGCTTTCGTTCACAGACTACTAGGAATCTGTTTTCACAACCAAGCATGAATCTTCTTGACTAATATGAAAATTTATTTCACAGAGGTTGCGTGTTGAACATCAGCTACATGGACGAGTCGAAGGGTGCCGCTCAAAAGAAACACATTGGCAAAGTTGTATGCGATCCTTACTCCGTGACCACCTTCGAGTTGTCGTTAACTCTTGAAGTTCGAAGTTCGTGGGCTTGTAAACTGCCCCAGTTCCTCAGGTAACAGTTACCCATTTGACCCAAGTACAGTGACTCGGTGCTAACCTTTTGTTTCTTCGTACAGGAATCTGACCAGCCGTTCTACAATGGTTATTAGCTCCAACTACAGTATTGCAAAGAAACAACTTTACTGGTCATATTAAATCAACGGTAGCACGTCAATAGCAACATCGTACTGCCTAAGGACAATCAACTCCTTCATGGCTGTTCTTCACATCAATCCCTCCATGCCCTTTTGGGAAAAATGTCTTTCAGATCCGTGAAGTCTTTCTTATTGTATGTGAAGAGCGTTTCACCTTTCCGAAGTATGCAAACAAAAATGTCCCGATACCCTCGATCCAGTAACTCTAGTAATTTTGCTTCTTACGAGACGTGCAACAATTGACTTTCTGATCTCGTTCCTTATCGTGTCGTGATACTCCCCATCCTCAGAGCTACAAATGTCTTTAAAATTTTGTTTTATGTGGTTTTGAGTGATTTGTATGATATTCAAACTGGTCATTACAGACTGACGATCTCGAAGTATCATTCATTTTCTTGTCCTTTTTGTACTGCTACACTTGCGATGGTAGAGTGCTGATGTTGTGTTATGCAGTGCTGAAGAGGGCTAGTTTCTTACTAGGTGCTATTTTAAAGGTATAGCAAGCTATAGCAGAACTAAATACTGAAAAACCTGTGGTTCTGAATTTTTTTTCTGATGTATGTCCGGAATAATGGATCTACTGGTATAGTGTACTGAAGTTCTGTTATATGAATAAGTTGAATCAACCTGGAGCTTCACTCCAGACTTCGAAGATGAGGCTGTAAGATTTAATTGCTTTCGTGATTTCCATACAGCTATGGGTATACCATTCCATGTGTTCTTTTAATCTCCATGGGCGGCAGCCGCTCGCGAACGGAGCTTGCAGGATCCTAATTGTGCATTTCTTATCGTTTTTGAAGAGCGTTTCACCATGTATATTGATATTGATAACATTCATATTGATAACCATCAATAATCATTAATGATGGCTACTTTGTTGTTTCACGTTCTCATTGGTTATTCCCATTTGTACTCGCGTTCTCGCAGGAACATGAATGGTCAGAGTGTTATCATTCAAAGCTTTAATAGTTTTGTTGCTTAAATTGAGGTTTCCGGAGCTGTTGGAATGGAGCAGTGGAACGAAACAGAAATGAACAACGATTCAGCCCGCTTGGATGAGAAATCTGAAATCAAATGATCGAGATAAATTGTATGGTCCATCATCGCGTCTCTACCCGTCATCAAGCACCTACCCAGATACAGATTTCTGTGAAAACATTTCAAGCTTGAAGACATTTTTTCCGGGAAGGTCCGAATCGAGCAGCAGAGAGGATCAAGTGAGAAGACTATCTTCAGTAGCAATGATGTTTCGCAGAAAGAAAAATCTTATAATAACCACTCCTTTAGGATAAATATCAAAAGCTTCCGGTCAAGAGCATTAAAATTAGATAAGACAAGTCTGTGAAATACAGGTTGTGTCGGGAAAATACGAGTTCAGGTCGGCCTAGTATCTGCAACTAAAATTCACTTCTGACGAGAATTGTGAGTCACGTGAAATACTTTTAATTTAACTCATCTAGAGCTATTATTAAGCCAGCTAAAACATAAAGTCTTACCAACGCTTCCCTTAGTCAACTTATATATATACGTGAGTTAACTGGGAGTTGAGCCCAGTTTCTAGTTCGGAAGCCACATATGAAACAGTAATTCGGTATAATCCTATTGAACAATCCGGTAATCACGACGTAGTTGTCCCAGGTTTTCAAAATTGCCCCGATGTCCCATAGTGATATTTTCATTTTGAACTGAAACGGAATTCATCTGATCTTCACTAATTCAGCCATCATGGTAAATGTTGCTTTTGTGATCGCCTCTCTTCTGATCCAACAAGTAGTCAAATCATGTTAGACCAGCTGTGATCTCACTTTTCTTTCTCAATGTTCTTAATTGTTTTCGAATATAAGACCTACGGTTAAGATGATAGCAAGTTTCTCTTACTATTAATACTGTACGTCGCTTTGGAAACAACGTCGTCAACGTATTCACCCTTTTCGTCTTTGCTTCTGCGCTAATCTGCACTAATACTGAATTTCAAAACTCCGCGAAACACTTCATTTGATTGAAGATTTAGGCAACGTTTCTTAAGACAAGGGTAAAATGCGATCATTTGGTAGCTCCTTAAGACCTGGCGACGTGCCGAACGCCAATCAGTACCTGTAAATTCTGAACCATTGAGAATCGTATAGTACTG